>CM046665.1:3983710-5183710 GCA_025594165.1 Tamias sibiricus
CCTGTCACTACGTCCCACACCGCGTCACACCACCCTGTCACTACGTCCCACCACCGCGTCACTACGTCCCACCACCCTGTCACTACGTCCCACCCGTCACGTCCCACCCGCGTCACTACGTCCCACCACCCCGAGTCACTACGTCCCGCGTCACTACGTCCCACCACCGCGTCACTACGTCCTCCACCGCGTCACTACCGCGTCACTACGTCCCACCACCCTGTCACTACGTCCCACCACCTTGTCACTACGTCCCACCACCGCGTCACTACGTCCCACCACCCTGTCACTACGTCCCACCACCGCGTCACTACGTCCCACCACCTTGTCACTACGTCCCACCACCGCGTCACTACGTCCCACCACCCTGTCACTACGTCCCACCACCACCTTGTCACTACGTCCCACCACCGCGTCACTACGTCCCACCACCCACCTGTCACTACGTCCCACCACCGCGTCACTACGTCCCACCACCCTGTCACTACGTCCCACCACCGCGTCACTACGTCCCACCACCGCGTCACTACGTCCCACCACCCTGTCACTACGTCCCACCACCGCGTCACTACGTCCCACCACCCTGTCACTATGTCCCACCACCTTGTCACTACGTCCCACCACCGCGTCACTACGTCCCACCACCTTGTCACCAACTACGTCCCCACCACCTTGTCACCAACTACGTCCCCACCACCTTGTCACCAACTACGTCCCCACCACCTTGTCACTAACTACGTCCCCACCACCCTCTGCACTCAGGCCGAGGCCAAGTGGCCACCTTCAGCCAGTGACAGGGAGGTGAAGCGAGGTCACCCCCGCAGGGTGCGCAGCCCTCCTTCAGCTCCGCTGCCCTGTCCCAGTGACCCAGGAGGCCACGTGACCCCCAGAGGCGGACCCGCAGGCAGGTGGCCGGCACCTGCGTCAGACCCTCACTGTGAGAGTGGGCCTTTAAGCGGTGTCCTTGTCCACCTGGAACCACCCGACCAGGCACGTGGCCACCAAGCCCTCGGCCGTGCAGGGAGGACCTGGGGGCCAGTGGCTGCGGGACCGACCTTGTCACTGGTGAGGCTCCTCTTCCTCGTGGGCCTGGGCGGTGGCAGGAGCACATACAGGTCAGCCAGGGTGGGCAGCCCCGGCCTCACCACGGTCACCAGCAGCTCCTCGGGGACACTGGTTTCCTGTGGGGACACACAGGCCACTCAAGCCCTCTTCTTTTCCTCATCCCTGACACAGGCCAGACCCCACGCACAGCTGCTGTCCCTTCCTGGCCTGAGTCCTGGTCACCTGTCCTGCAGCCGTTCCTGTCTACTGCAGGCCACGTGGTTTGGCCCCGAGCCCCAGGGTCCCTGGGCCACCTCCTGGCCCTCGGTCCCCGCTCTCCAGGCCGCCCCCTGCAGCCATCCCTCAGGCCAGCCCGGCTGCAGACGCAGGCCAGGCGAGAGCGCCTTCGCGTGCTCCTGGCCCTGCTGCCTCCACGGCCCCCGCCCAGGCCGCTCCCTGCGTCCTGCCCCTGGGCCACTCCAGGCTCGGCCTCTGGTGAGCTTCTCTCCACCCCCAACGCCCGGGACAGTCGTACAGCATCATCCGCAGGACGCGGGGGGGGAGCGTGGGCAGCGGGGCTCAGCCTGTGACAGCCGTGAGTGGGTGGCTCGAGGCTGGGCTTTGTCCCCCTGGGGCCACCTGCTGCTGCCCCGACGTGCCACTTCTCTCTGCTTCCTGTGAGCTGCCTGAGGCCAGGCCACATGCTCTTTCCTGTCCCCAGAAGGCGGCTCAGAGGAGAGATCCAGTCCCTGAGCCAAGGTCAGTTCTAAAGAGACCCTGACCACTGGGGGACGGTGACTGGACATAAGCTCACAGCCGACACTCCGTGTGAGGAACCCCTCCCTGCCCTGTGGGGTGACCCCCGTCCTCGCTCCCCCACCCCAGCTGCCCGTCCTGCCCGGGGCCGGGCGGGGAGGCTCTGGGCCCAAGTGGCACCTTGGAGAGCAGCCGGGTGACCGCCAGGCCCACGTCCTCCCTCCACTCGGGCGTGTTGGGGTTGCGGGCGTCCAGGCCCTTGGAGAACTGCAGAGGCACCACCTGGAATTGATCTGGAAAGAGGCGGAGACAGGCGCGCCGGTCAGGCCTGGACAGCGGCTCTGATGCCTCTGAGAGCGTGGCCAGGACAGCCCTGGCTCAGACCCCAGCGCTGTCCCCGCGATCTGGGCAGGACAGTGCCTGGTTTGTATCTGAGGAACTAGAGCCCCTGTGAGCCGGCTCGGTGGGCTTCCCGGGCAGGGCCTACTTCACTGGTGATCATGTGATGACAAAGGTCACGAGGATGACAGTGACCATGGTGACAACGGCGGCGCTGAGCCAGGAGGGGTGTGGCGCAGGGGGCGTGGCGCAGGGGGTGCCCCTCTGAGGTTGCCCCTCAACTCGCAGGGCCGTGCTCAGCCCACGAGGTCGGCCTCATTCCTCAGGAGTCCGGGGCCTCCAACCGGGCTGGCCCCCTCCAGATTCAGAGTCCTGGGGGGCAGAGGCCCAGGCACTTGCTGCTCCCTCATTTCCCAGGGTCCATGGCCCAGACCTCTATTCTAGAGTCACCAGAGGTACACTGTAACCTCACGCCTCCTTCTGAGCCTCGGTCTTCTCCCCAGGCAGTGGGAGGAAGCTCCGTAGGGCTCGGGCTCGGGGACAAGTGCCTGCCAAGCCGTGATCCGGCATCCACACTGAGGGTGGGGATGCCTCTCAAAGCTCTGCTCAGCAGTGAAGGAAGAGGCCGCGGGCAGCGTCCTCCAGGGAATGAGGGGTCCGCATGGGTGGCCTGGCCCCTGTACGCCGGGCACACCAAACATTTAACTGATGGCTGCTGTCCACAGTAGAGGCTGTTTTTAAAGTGACATGGGGTTGATCAGCATGCTGCTGGGGCTCCTCCTGCTCAGGTCTGATTTTCCCACTGGAAACGTTTCGGGGCTGCGTCCCCGGCGAGCACGGGAAGTGAGGACGTGGGTTTAGAACAGGGGTCTCCACTAGGTCTCTGGAACGGGGTCCTCTCACTTTAAGGCACAATTGTGGACAGTCCTCAGAGGACTGGTGGGTGCCGAGGGGACAGGCCCCTGGCGGCAGGCAGAGCTGGCCTTGCTACAGGACTGTGTCTAGTCACTCCGCCGCGTCCTCGCTCGTGTGGGTGAGGGCCCCGGACGGCTTTCACAGACGGGGACCCTGCGGGCGTGAGCCTGTGCACGGTGACCTCTCCCCAGAGGCAGGGTGCGGAGGCCACAGGGACGCCGCGGGGACTCACCCAGCACACGCACCACCCTGGAGTCCTGCAGCACGGAGTTCCCGCAGGCAGCCTGCACCGTCACCCGCACGTCACCCGCGTCTGCAAACCGCGTCGTCACCGAGTTGTCCAGGGACAGCAGGGGCTGCGGGGCAGAGAGCCGTCAGGTCCAGGCGGCAGGCTGGGGGGCGTCCTGCGGTCCTGCGGGGCTGCGGGGACGGGCCCTCCTGCCGTCCGCATCGCCACCCACGGGGCGCCCTCGGGGCGGTGCCCGGTGCCGAGCGGGAGCTGGCTCTGGAGCATGGCAGGGACACAGGTCCCGCGCCCTCCCCGGCCCCTCCTCCGTGGGCCTTTCAGGAGGCCTGCGGGCACCACTGGCCTGCACGGGGGTCCGGGGCCCCGGCCCCCCCCACGGCCAGCGCCAACCTCGTCTCCATACACAGCCCCCAGCTCAGGACCCTCAGCACGGGCGGCAGCACCTGAAGGCAGGAAGCCGCGCCCTAGACACAGGGGCTCCCGGTGAGGGGGCACGGGGCGCTCAGCCAGAAGTGGCCA
Organism: Tamias sibiricus; assembly: GCA_025594165.1. Taxonomy (NCBI): domain Eukaryota; kingdom Metazoa; phylum Chordata; class Mammalia; order Rodentia; family Sciuridae; genus Tamias; species Tamias sibiricus. Next base: position 3,987,531 of record CM046665.1, read on the forward strand.
AGTCAGCGCGCGGACCCAAGCCCCGCTTCTTCCTGGACCCCATTCCAGGGAAACGCCCCGGAGCCCGCGGCCCTCCCTCCCACCAGCCTTCTGTGTGTGCCCTCAGCCAGTGCTTGCCGGAGGCGTGGCAGGTGCCCCTGCTCGTGAGGCCCCAGCCTGAGGATGACAAGCTGCCCCTCCTCAGCCCTTCTACGGAATTGGCTGCTTCTGCTCAAGAACTCCCCGTGGCTCCCCACTGCTGCGGTGTGCAGCTGGCCCCAGGGAGGCTTCTGAGAGCTGCCTCACCCAGGCGAGCTCAGGTGAGCCCCTCCACCAGCCTTACCTGACCACTCACCCCTGAAAGGCAGCCCCTTCCTGCAGCCTCACATGCCTCACCTGTCCCTTCCTGTGACACTGGCCGCACCCTGACTTGGTCAGCCACTTTGCTTTGTCTCTTTCCTAAGAAGGGGCGGGGGCTGCTCTGACCCACCCCTTGTCCATGCAGTGGGCGGGCCCTGAGCAGACGCCCAGGGAGGGAGTTGAGCCAAGCCAGGTCAGGTGGGTCCCTCGCAGTGCCCAGGAAGGGCACTAGGGTTGGGGAGCGAGTCCCACATTGTGCCCTGCTGCTGGATACCTAGGCAGGGCCCACCCCTGCTCTGCACCCCAGAGGGGAGTCTGCAGGCACGGGGCCACGGGCCAGGGACAGCTCACCTGCAGGCTGTGGCCGATCCACCAGTAGAAGACAGTGAGGTTGGGGTTCAGGGGCAGCAGCTCAGCTGTGAGGGTCACCTCCTGGTTGATGCCAACGACAGGAGCCACCTCCAGGTAAAGGGCCTGCAGGGGGGCTTCAGGGCCCGGAAAGGTCAGGGTTAGAGGACAGCAGGACACAGGCCCTTTCAGGGGCTGCTTTGGTCATTGTCACCATCAGTTTTATTGCTACCTCACCACCAACATCACCTTCATCATCACCCCTCAATGCCATCACCATCATCACCATGATCATCACCACCACCACCATCATCACCACCACCACCATCACCACCACCACCATCATCACCACCACCATCATCACCACCACCATCAATATCATCATCACCATCAATATCATCATCACCATCATCACCATGATCATCACCACATCACTGCTACCATCAATATCATCATCACTATCACCATTATTACCACCACCACCATCATCACCACCACCATCATCACCACTACCATCAATATCATCATCACCATCATCACCACCACCACCATCACCACCACCACCATCATCACCACTACCATCAATATCATCATCACCATCATCACCACCACCATCATCATCACCACCACCATCATCACCACCAACATCATCATCACCACCACAACCATCATCACCACCACCACCATCACCACCACCACCATCACCACCACCACCATCAATATCATCATCACCATCATCACCATCATCATCACCACATCACTGCTACCATCAATATCATCACCACCACCACCATCATCACCACCACCACCATCATCACCACCACCATCATCACCACTACCATCAATATCAATATCATCATCACCAATCATCACCATCATCATCACCACATCACTGCTACCATCAATATCATCACCACCACCACCATCATCACCACCACCACATCATCACCACCATCATCATCACCACTACCATCAATATCATCATCACCATCATCACCACCACCATCATCACCCACCACCACCACCATCACACCACCACCATCATCACCACTACCATCAATATCATCATCACCATCATCACCACCACCATCATCACCACCACCACCATCATCACCACCACCATCATCACCACCATCATCACCAAATCACTGCTACTATCAATATCATCATCATTATCACCATTATTACCACCACCACCACATCACCATCATCATCACCACCACCACCATCATCACCACCACCATCACCATCATCACCTCAATAGCCACCATCATCTCCACCATCACTATCACCACTGTCACCATCATCATCACCACTATTATCACTACTGATACATCCCCACCTTCTCCATCACCATCCTCACCATCACCACCCTCATCACCATCGCCACCCCCATAAGCACCATTGCGCGTCACCATCACCACACTTATCACCAGCCCCAAAGGACCAGAATGTCCCTGTCACGGGGAGGCTCTCTGCTTCCAGGGCTGCTGGACTTACAGTTGACCTGGACGAAGAGCACGGCCTCGTCGTGCCCCGCCGCGTTCTCGGCCCGGACAGACACGCGGTAGACGCCCGGGCTCTCGTAGCGGTGCCGGATGGGCTCCCCAGTCAGGGTGAGGTTCACGTACATGGCCTTGAAGCCATCCCCAAGGTCCACCTGGTACTTGGTGGTCAGGACATCTCCCTGCAGGAAGCACCAAGAGGCCACTCAGGAGCGGCCCTGGAAGCTGAGGGGCCGGCTCTGCGTCACTCGTCCCCTAAGGACAGGCCTGGCCCTGCCCTCAGAGTCCCAGCCTGAGTGAGTGACGGGACAGTCAGGGAGACTCAGCAGGGGCCGTGGTCAGGCCCCTTTCAGAACAGTGGGCCAGCTGCAGGTGGGGGAGGGGCCCTTGGTGACGCCAGGCACTGTGGGGACTGGGTGAGGTCCAGGGGCCCTAAGGCTGGCCCTGGTCACGGGGCTGGGGGTGAGACGAGGTCTCTCACACAAGGAGGTCTTCTGCAACGTGACCAGTTTCTCTGTTCCCGCGTTTCTCTCTTGTCACCCTAGGTGTGCAGCGGGGCTGGGGGAGGAGCTGCCGGCCACCTGAGGGCCCCCACCAGGAGCAGCCTCCCCCGGCCCTCCCACCCCGTGCTGGAGGGGCAGCCAGGGAAGCAGCTGGGGTCTGGAGTGTCCCCGAGGCTCACGAGAGGGAGGCCTGGTCCCCAGGGCAGCAGTGTCCTGAGTGGACTCTGCCTGCATCAGTGGGTGGCTCCATGTAGGGTTTCATAGCCGCATGGACAGCCGGGAGGGGAGGACACCTTCCGGACCTCGGTGTGGCGGGAGGGCCTAGGGGACATGCCCTTGGGCTGCACTGCCAGGGCCCTCCCCTCCGCTGCCTGCCGCCGTGCGCGGACTGCTCTCCTCATTCAAGTCCACGCTCCCCGTCGCTGGCCCCTCCTCCCCTCCCTGCCCCCTTCCTGCCAAGCCCCTGCCCCCGTGCATCCAGGAAACCGTGTCCCAGTGCCGGGCTACTGCCCACCCTGAGCCACCTTCCGCCACACCTGGCGGATCTCAGACTTCTACACTGTCCATCTAACTTCCTACACGGATGCGGTGCACCAGGCTGACCGGTGTCCCCACATCCATGTCCACTGGGGCCTCTGAATGGGACCTCACTTGGAGACAGGGGCTTTGCCGGGGTGAGTAGTTGAGCTGAGGTCGCACTGGAGGGGGGCGGCCCGGAACCCGCGTCCTCGTGGGGAGGCGGGGGACATGCAGATGCAGGGGGGAGCCCACGTGGACGGAGCAGACCCCTTGGCGTGGCCACGCACAGCCCGCGGAGGCCCTGCACCCCCAGACTGGAGGAGGCAGAGCCCTGCTGCTGGAGGCCACCGCAGGGTGGTCTGCGACCCGATGCGGGAAGTCCCGGAAGCGACGCCCTTGACGGGCAGGGCTGGCTCGCGGGGAGTCCGGCTGCCCGCGTGGCGGCGGGCGGTGGAGGAAGGAGGGACGCGCCGTCCGCTGCTCAGGGAGGGAAGCCCGCGCCCCGGGCAGCTGGTCCAACTGGCCTCAGCGTGCAGCGCCCACGGGCTCGTGGTGCGGGGCATCTTCCTGTGCCATCTGTCTCGAGCCTCCTGTGCCGCTGGCCGCTTTCCAGCTGGCCGGCCTGCTCTCCGGAGCTGCGAGGCGGCTTCCTGGGAGCGTGGCTGCCTCGCGCTGGGCTGGACCCTCATCTTCCTGAAGGGTGTTCCCAGGGTCAGGGGCTTGAGGACGGTCCCGTCTGTCCACTTCCCTCTCTGGGCTGTGCCCTTCCTGCCAGCCCCATGGACCCAGCAGCATCCCAAAGGGCTTCTCCGAGGATTTTTCTAGACGGTGTGCCGTTTTCTTCTTCCGTCTCAGACGGGCTCCCTCTGGACGTGGCCTTGTGTCACTGTTGAGGCTGGGGAGGCTGGTGTCACTGGTGAGGCTGGGGAGGCTGGTGAGGCTGATGAGGTTGATGTCACTGGTGAGGTTGGTGAGGTGGTGGCAGTGGCGAGGTGGGTGGCAGTGGTGAGGTTGGGGGCAGTGGTGAGGTTGGTGGCAGTGGCGAGGTTGGAGGCAGTGGCGAGGTGGTGGCAGTGGCGAGGTTGGTGGCAGTGGCAAGGTTGGTGGCAGTGGCGAGGTTGGTGGCAGTGGTGAGGTTGGTGTCAGTGGTGAAGTTGGTGAGGTTGGTGGCAGTGGTGAGGTTGGTGGCAGTGGCGAGGTTGGTGGCAGTGGTGAGGTTGGTGTCAGTGGCGAGGTTGGTGGCAGTGGCGAGGTGGTGGCAGTGGCGAGGTTGGTGTCAGTGGCGAGGTTGGTGGCAGTGGCGAGGTGGTGGCAGTGGCGAGGTTGGTAAGGTTGGTGGCAGTGGTGAGGTTGGTGTCAGTGGTGAGGTTGGTGTCAGTGGTGAGGTTGGTGAGGTTGGTGGCAGTGGCGAGGTTGGTGGCAGTGGTGAGGTTGGTGGGCAGTGGCGAGGTTGGTGGCAGTGGTGAGGTTGGTGAGGTTGGTGGCAGTGGCGAGGTTGGTGGCAGTGGTGAAGTTGGTGAGGTTGGTGTCACTGGTGAGGTTGGTGGCAGTGGTGAGGTTGGTGGCAGTGGCGAGGTTGGTGAGGTTGGTGGCAGTGGTGAGGTTGGTGGCAGTGGCGAGGTTGGTGGCAGTGGTGAGGTTGGTGGCAGTGGCGAGGTGGTGGCAGTGGTGAGGTTGGTGGCAGTGGTGAAGTTGGTGAGGTTGGTGTCACTGGTGAGGTTGGTGGCAGTGGCGAGGTTGGTGGCAGTGGCGAGGTGGTGGCAGTGGCGAGGTTGGTGTCAGTGGCGAGGTTGGTGGCAGTGGTGAGGTTGGTGTCAGTGGTGAGGTTGGTGTCAGTGGTGAGGTTGGTGAGGTTGGTGGCAGTGGCGAGGTTGGTGGCAGTGGTGAAGTTGGTGAGGTTGGTGTCACTGGTGAGGTTGGTGGCAGTGGTGAGGTTGGTGGCAGTGGCGAGGTTGGTGAGGTGGTGGCAGTGGTGAGGTTGGTGCAGTGGCGAGAGGTTGGTGGCAGTGGTGAGGTTGGTGGCAGTGGCGAGGGTGGTGGCAGTGGTGAGGTTGGTGGCAGTGGTGAAGTTGGTGAGGTTGGTGTCACTGGTGAGGTTGGTGGCAGTGGCGAGGTTGGTGGCAGTGGCGAGGTTGGTGGCAGTGGTGAGGTTGGTAAGGTTGGTGGCAGTGGTGAGGTTGGTGTCAGTGGTGAGGTTGGTGCAGTGGTGAGGTTGGTGAGGTTGGTGGCAGTGGCGAGGTTGGTGGCAGTGGTGAGGTTGGTGAGGTTGGTGGCAGTGGCGAGGTTGGTGGCAGTGGTGAAGTTGGTGAGGTTGGTGTCACTGGTGAGGTTGGTGGCAGTGGTTGAGGTTGGTGGCAGTGGGTGGTGATGTTGGTGAGGTTGGTGGCAGTGGCGAGGTTGGTGGCAGTGGTGAGGTTGGTGGCAGTGGCAAGGTGGTGGCAGTGGTGAGGTTGTGGCAGTGGTGAGGTGTGGTTGGTGTCACTGGTGAGGTTGGTGGCAGTGGCCGAGGTGGTGGCAAGTGGTGAAGTGTGGTGAGGTTGGTGGCAGTGGTGAGTGGCGAGTGGCGAGTGAGGTTGGTGTGGTGAGGTTGGTGTCAGTGGCGAGGTTGGTGTCAGTGGTTGAAGTTGGTGAGGTTGGTGGCAGTGGTGGCGAGGTTGGTGGCGAGTGGCAGTGGCGAGGTTGGTGGCAGTGGCGAGGTTGGTGGCAGTGGCGAGGTTGGTGTCAGTGGCGAGGTTGGTGGCAGTGGCGAGGTGGTGGCAGTGGCGAGGTTGGTGGTGGCAGTGGCGAGGTTGGTGGCAGTGGCGAGGTTGGTGGCAGTGGCGAGGGTGGTGGCAGTGGCGAGGTTGGTGGGTGGCGAGGTTGGTGGCAGTGGCGAGGTTGGTGGCAGTGGTGAGGTGGTGAGGTGGTGGCAGTGGTGAGGTGGTGGCAGTGGCGAGGTTGGGTGGCAGTGGCGAGGTTGGTGGCAGTGGCGAGGTGGTGGCAGTGGCGGGGTTGGTGGCAGTGGCGAGGTGGTGGCAGTGGCGAGGTTGGTGGCAGTGGTGAGGTTGGTGAGGTGGTGGCAGTGGTGAGGTTGGTGGCAGTGGCGAGGTTGGTGGCAGTGGCAAGGTTGGTGGCAGTGGCGAGGTTGGTGGCAGTGGCGAGGTGGTGGCAGTGGCGGGGTTGGTGGCAGTGGCGAGGTGGTGGCAGTGGCTGGGTTGGTGGCAGTGGTGAGGTGGTGGCAGTGGCGGGGTTGGTGGCAGTGGTGAGGTGGTGGCAGTGGCGGGGTTGGTGGCAGTGGTGAGGTTGGTGAGGTGGTGGCAGTGGTGAGGTGGTGGCAGTGGCGGGGTTGGTGTCACTGGTGAGGTTGGTGAGTGGTTTCAGTGGCGAGGTTGGTGGCAGTGGCGAGGTTGGTGGCAGTGGTGAGGTTGGTGGCAGTGGTGAGGTGGTGGTGGCGTCCCCTCTGCCCTGCGGGGACCATGTCACCGTCCCTAGCTCGGCTCTGGCTCTCAGCTCTCCTGTTGGGCCGAGAGGTCTGTAAACTCGGGCTCCCTGGTCCCGGGCTCTCTCCATGCCCAGCCTGGCCCACGTGTGAGTGGGTGTGTGACTGCCAAACATCTGCACGTGTGTGAGTGTGCGAGGGAGTGGATGTGTGAACACGAGTGTGAACGTGTCCACCAGTGAGCAGGGGGCGGGGAGTGCACGTGTGTGATCCTGTTCCTCCCTGTCCCCAAGGAGGCCAGCAGGCTCTTCCAGGCCAGCGGTGCCCGGGGGCCCGTCTGCCAAGAGCGTGTCCCTTCCTGTGTGGGCTGTGGGGTGGCCCCCAGCAGGCGGCCAGCGCACAGCCTGGGAGTCCTGTCCCCACAGCACTCTGGATGGGAGAATCCGCAGATGGGACCGGCTGCCAGCTTCCGGGCTCTAGGGGGCAGCAGAGGCCACGTTTCCAGGAAGCCGTCCTGGAACTAGCAGCCGCAGCTGAGTCCACTGTGGGTCTAGGAGACCCCAGGTTGGGCAGGGGGAGGAGCCCGGCCAACTCAAGATGCTGCTACCACCAGAGGTACCCTAGGCCTGCCCCAGGGCTGCCTCCACCTGCAGTGTGACCTGGGGGCCGTCTCGGTCCACGGGGGACCTCCACAGGCAGGAAGCAGAGCCAGGGGCGGCTCGGATCTGGACCAGACCAGTCTCTGTCCACCAGAGTGCCCGAGGCCTGGAACCCTGGCCAGCTCTGCCACTTGTGACCATGTGGCTTTAAAAGAGCGACTTTGCCTGTCCAAGCCTCAGTTTCCCCACCACAAAGCAACTGACGGTGGCTCGTGTGACCTGCTACAGCTGGGCCTTGGTCTGGGCCAGCCTGCGTCCTGCTCAGCCCAGTTTCTGCATTTGCACCCGACCAGGGGCCTGCTCTCCAAGCCACGGACCTCACTGTCACCAGCCCATGCCACCCTCGATCCATCCCCGTCAGTCTAGAGACCCGCCTGGGATCCACAGTCCCATGACCCTCCCCAGGCGGGAAGGTGATTCCACTCTCCTGTGGACATTTCCGCACTTGTGAGTTTCCTGGATATTTGTTTTTCTGTTTTCATTTTTGAATTTCCTACAATGAACATTAGTTATTTCTATAATCAGAAACATAAGCAGGTTACCTATTAATTTTAAGACTAGAAGGAAATCCAAAAATTAACAGTTCCTTTGGGGAGCAGAATTTTGATGATATTTATGTTCTTGATTTTTTTTTTTTGTATTCTCAAAATATTTTACAATGAACACATTATTTTTAAAATCACAAGGGAATGTAACGCTTGTTCCAAAGTAAAAACAGATTGGGAGGCTGGGGGACACGCACGTGTGTGCATATGTATTTGTGTGCGTGTGTAGCTGCCTGTGCGTAGATCCTTGTGTGTGTGCACACAGACCTATATTTATATCTACCACACATATGCGTGCTCACACAGAATGTCTTTGTGTGATTATAATAGGGATTTTTAGAACTTTCTGCTTTTGTTGGGATTCGCAGTGACTGAGTCAATGTGATCAGAGGCTGAGGGCGTTCTGGTGCCACACGGACGGTGGGCGCGGGCTCCCGTCCCTCCCTGCTCCTCTCCACTCCCAAGTGCTGGTCCAGACCCCGGGGATGTGCCACCCGCCGTCCCTCCTGCAGGCTGCAGCGGGTGGTCTCCACAGCCATGCTCCAAGCTGACACGCAGCCCCCCATCTGCCTGCCCAGAGCCACCTGCAGGTGACAGCACGAGGCCGGCCGCTCACCTGCTCCTGCCGCACCACGAACAGCACGTCCTGCCCGGGCCGCACGGCCACCGCCTCGCCGCGGAGGCTCACCTGCAGGCCCCGGGGAGGCGTGAGGGGGCACTGGAGCTGCGCCGGGCTCTGCTGCAGGTCCACGCCGCCCTCGCACATGTTGGACACCACTTCCGGTACCTGGGTGGGCACGAGAGGGTCGGGGGCATCTTCAGAGAACGGCCTGCCTGGGCCTGGCAGCAATGGCAGTGGCCGCCGTGAGCTTCTGGGTGGCAGAGGAGCCAGTCTGGATCGAGTGGCTCTGATGGGACCCGTGAGGAAATGCCCCAGGGGGGCTCCGGCTGTCACTGCATGTGTGGCCCTCGAGGGGCCCTGTCCCCCTGTGGTCTCCAGAGCCACGGGAGCCCATTCCTGGTGTGCCAGGTCCTGGGACGGGTGCCCACAGGCTGCCCTGCCCTGGGGGAGCAGCCTGTCTGTGGGAGGAGGAGGCTGGCCAGCCTCCCCCACGTGGACGTGGAGCCCAGCTGGACAGCACTGCAGGGGACACCTGGGAGCTCATTCCTGGGAGGGGGCTTCCAGCCACGCCTGGAGAGGGTGCAGGCGGAGCCTCGCAGGCAAGGGGACCAGGCAAGGGGACACCAGGTACAAAGCCCCTGAGGTGGGTGAGGGAGCCCAGAGGTAGGAGCTGGCTGGGTGGACTAGGGGAGGGCGGGGGGAACCTGGTGGCCCTGGGAAGCCTCCGGGGAGACCGCTGGAACCCTGCTCAGGCGGCTCCCCTCCACACCCGGACACGGCGTGCGGAGCCGGCCCTGGGGGGAAGTGCTGGGTGCCTCTCTCCCGAGGCTGGTGCCCTCCTGTCTCCAGAGTGGCTCAGCCACCAAACGAATGAGCAGGTGTTTTGTCAGGTGAGGACCCACGCAATTACTGGTTTGGAAAAAAATACACCTGGCTAAGGGCGGTCTACCCACAGCATCTCGGGCCCACAGTGGGCAGATGGACCCTTCGCCAGACTGACACTTTAGATGAGAAGCCCTGCTTGCCAAACCCTGGGGGTGTGCTTGATGGGTGGACAGGTGGATGGACAGATGGGCAGGTGGATGGGTGGACAGGTGGATGGACAGGTGGATAGGTGGATGGGTGGACAGGTGGATGGACAGGTGGATAGGTGGATGGGTGGACAGGTGGATGGACAGGTGGATAGGTGGATGGGTGATGGATGGGTAGGTGGATGGGTGAATGATTTGGTGGGTGGATGGATAGTGGATAGGTGGATGGGTGATGGATGGGTAGGTGGATGGGTGAATAGGTGGGTGGATGGATGGGTAGATGGGTGAATCGATGGGTGGGTGAATGGGTGGATAGGTAGATGGATAAATGGGTGGATGGGTGGATGGGTGAATGGTTTGATGGGTGATGGATAAGTGGATGGGTGCATGGATGGATTAATGTATGAATGGGTGGATGGGTGGGTGGATGGATGGATGGATAGGTGAATGGGTGGATAGGTGAATGGATAGGTGGATGGGTGAATGGATAGGTAGGTAGATGGGTAGTTGGATGGGTAGATGGGTGAATGGTTTGATGGGTGGATGGATAGGTGAGTGGATGGGTGGATGGACAGGCGTTGGAAGGACAGCAGGGTATGTTCTGCTGAGGCCAAATCCCGCTCTTTCTGGCCCTGCCTCCCTGTTCCTCAGGTTTCCAGGGAAGAAGCTCGTGGGCTTCCTCCTCCCTCTCTGAGAACTTCCTCAGAGGAACAGGGAAACGGGACCTGCAGAGGGAGCTGTCCTGAGGTGAAGGCCGCAGCTCTGTGCGCCCCACATTTCCACGTGAAGTTGGTGTTTGGAAGCAATGTGCTCGGCCCCTGGTGGGGGAGAGGCCATGGCTGCCACCCCTGCTCAGCCCCTCCTTCAGGTCGTCCTTGTCACCAAGGCTGCAGGACACCCACATGAGCCTGGGGTGAGTGTGACCATACCTGAGATGTGGGCTGTGACAGAGGGAGCTTGGCTCAGGGATGGGGTCAGGGAGGGCTTCCTGGAGGAGGAGCTGTAGAAGCTGAGACCCACAGTGGTGGCAGTGCCACCAGGCCTGGGGCACTGAGTTGGAGCGGGGTCCTGGCTGCAGAAGCTCCAAAGCCTGCAGAGCACTGCTTCTCGGGTGGGCGTGGCCTGCGGCGGGCCTGCGGCGGGACAGCCCTGGCCCGTGGGCCTTCCTCTGCTTCTCCATCCAGGCCCCGCCCGAGGCAGCTTCCCCTGTGCTGGCCCCGGCCTCTAGGGGCCTGGAGCCTGGGGACTGTGCCCAGCACAGCACGCCCGTGGCCTGTCCTCACCCCGCGCGGTGGAGCCCCGCCCACACTCACCCGAGGCTGCTGGTGTAGGTCTGCCCCAGGGCGCAGTCCTCGGGGGGCGACAAGGGGTTGAACCAGAAGTTGGCGGAGCACTTGTTGGCCGACTCCGGGGAGGGCGAGCGCTCAAACCCGTAGTCACTGTGCGGAGGAGGACGCGTCAGGCAAGAGGCACGGTGGGACAGCAGCCGGCCAGGCTGGGCAGGGCAGAGGACCTCCCGTCCTCAGAGGCCACCCACACGGCCCACGGGCGGGGGAGAGGCCTGAGCGAGGGCAGGTGCCTTCCAGAGCGACAAACCCCCGGTCCCGGGGCTTCCTGGAGGAGGGGAGGAATCCCAAGGGGCCAGGACCCAGGGTGGAGGGGCCTTTCTGTCCCGGCAGCCCAGAGCAGGGCGGAGGCCACCACCTCCGTGGGCAGCTCTCCAGCCACACTCGCCACCTCGGCCTTGTCCTGCGTATCAGAGCTGAGTCCCTGAGTCCAGTGCCCCTGGAGGGGTGTGGAGAGCGGTGGGCCTGCCCACAGCCACCATGGAGGCCTCCGCCACAGGGAGGGACTGGGGACAGGCCGTCCTGGGCGGGCTACACCCACCCAGCCTCCTCGCCTCCCTCCAGGACACTGCTGAGAGCCACCAGCCTCTCCCTGCTCTGCTCAAAGGCTGCCTGTGGCTGCCCCGGCCCCAGGACAGCGAGGCTCACCAGGCCTCCACCCCACCCGCTGCCCCAGCTGCCAGCCTCCAGCTTCCAGCCTCCAGCTGAGGACGGCACTCACCACAGGAAGTCCGAGTCCCGGCACGGGCACACACGGGCCGTGAGGGCCGCCGTGAAGCTCCGCCCCTTCACACACCAGGACGTGGGCTTTCTCCTCCGGAAGCTTCTCTGCTGGCCCATGACGCAGCCGTCACCCTGCGGCAGGGAGTCAGGACGAGGAGCTGGGGGGCAGCAGCGCCTTCCCAGCGGGCGCTGGCCCGTCCTCGGGCAGCAGCGGGGAGGGTTGGCCCCTTCACAGACAGGAGACTGAGGCCCAGAAGGGGCAGGCCTGGCCTCCACCTGTCCCAACCTGTGAGCGTTCATTGTGCACCTGCTGTGTACAAGCCCTGGCTGGGCCTAAGGGTCCCAGAGCTGCTGGACAGGCGGCCCCGTGAGTTCCCCTAGGGACCCAGGCCTCACAGGAGCGGGGCCACTCCCCGAGGAGGTCCTCAGGGCATGCCTGGAGCGGCTCACCTCCCCCGCACCAGGCCCCAGGCAGCCTGGATCTGCCCGCCGGGCCCTGGCCAGGCCCGGCCTTCTCCTGGGCCCATCGCACACTTCCTGGGCGACCGGCTTGGCGGAGAGCCCTGCTCAGCTGCTTGCAAGAGCCCCCCCACATCTGGTCCCCGCTGAGTCTGATGGACACCCCGTCGCCTGCCAGGTGACGCCTGGCCTTCAGCAGGACCCTTGGCTGCAGTCCCGCTCGCGCATGCCTGTCCATGTTGGGCCTCCCGCCCGCTGCGAGCCCAGGGGCAGCGCGGCGTCTCAGCAAGCGTCCCGAGGAGGTGTGCTGTCCCCCACCTGTGTCAGCCATCTGCCCGTGACAGCCCGCCCACAACCCCAGGGTCCCCCATAGTGGCCTGCCCAGCTGCCGTGGAGTGGCCTGCTGTCCCAACCCCACTGTGCGGCTGCCCCCAGCCTGAGGGCCGGAAAGCCCGGAATCCCCCAGCCCAGCGCGGCAGGCTCGAGGGACACGCCTGGGACGTCCTGGGGGCTGGGTGTGTTGGGTCGGGGTCTGCGGGTGCCCGGGAGGAGAGGTCCCCCGGCTGGCGAGCGCGGGGCAGGAGGAGGCCGGGGCAGCCGGCCTGGCCGCACCTGGAGGTCGGTGAGGTCCCAGGAGCTGTAGTCCTCCTCGGAGCAGCGCCTGGAGAAGGATGGCCGGAAGTCCACCTTGACCAGCTCCCAGTCGGAGCGGAAGCTGATGTGGCCAAAGACCCTGGGGAGGGGCAGCGCCTCAGTCTGGCCCCCTGCTGGGCACGCACGTCCCTCCCACCCCGTCCGCCTGCCCCGGGGCCCAGCGAGGCCAGCTCTGCCCTGGCTGGGCTGCACTGCTGCGCCCTCTGCAGGCGCGGGCCTGGCCTGGCCGTGGGGTCCCCAGGGACTGCTCGCCATCTCTGGTGTGTCAGGGGCGCGGGCGTGGGCCATGGCCCACACGGCCACCCTCGATGCCGGGGAAGAGCCCCAGCCGGTCACAGCCTGGCCCCCCGGCTGCCCGGGCCATCCACAGCCTCGCCCACGCTGGCCCTTGCACCACGTCCTGCAGAAGGACCCCCCCCCGCAGGTGGCCACCCTGGCCCTGTCCAGCTTCTCCCAGTCCTCTCCCCGCCTGAGCCAGAGTCCTGAGAACCTCTGTGCCCAGGAACCGGCTTTCCATGGCTGGTCTCAGGCCACTCATTCCAAGAGAAATAAATAGTGCGGCCACGCCTAGCTCAGGGCAGGCGGGGAGAGGGCCAGTCTGCGCAGCCCCCACCTCAGAGCCCCGGGTGGAAGAAAGGAGGGAGAGGCAGCTGGAGGCCAGCTCTGCAGGGGCACCCAGCAGTGTGCCAGGTGAGGAGCAACCGCCCCATTTACGGAAGGGAATACCAAGACCCAGAGAGGTCGAGTAACTTTCCCAAGGTCACACAGCTTATCCTGTTGGCTCGCTCCTCCTTGGCAATGAGCAGGTGTTTGCTGAGTGCCCACGATGTGCCCACGTTCCTCCCTCTGTGGCAATGCTGCTGTCTGAGCTTGATCCCTGCCCCCCAGTAACTCACTCTTGGGCTCTAAGGACCACCCCAAAGAGGGCCCTTCCTTGACCCTCTCCAGTCCAGCTTGCTGTGTTTGGGCAGGTCGAGCATCTGGAGGGGAGAGGCGAGGCAGGGCAGGGGGTCTTGGTCCCTGTCTGAGCACTTCCAACAGGGGCTGGAAACTTGTGGGGGCTTCATGACCTCAGAGGACTCGGCTGGGACAGGCCTGGGGAGCGCTTGGGGGACGGGGCGGCAGCTCTGCCTGTCTGAGCTGACGTTTGAAGAGGCTGGTGACAGTGGACCGGACCAGGCTGGCTTGGCCGAGATTCCCGTTTCCACCTGTAACCCGGGCATGGTCCTGTTTCCGTGGCTTCAGAATGGGGACGGTGTCTCTCAGGACCCTGGGTTGGCGCTGGTCTGGGCCGGGCGCCCGGTACACAGTCGGAGCTGCGTATGTGCACGCCCCTCACGCTCCAGAGCCGCCTGCGCGGGGCAGGTATTTCACAGCTGGAGTCGAGCCCCGCAGGCTGGCCAGGGACCCCTGTCCTCGCAGTCCCCAGGTCTCCAGGTCCCAGCCCTGCTGTCCCTGGGGTCACAGACGCCAGTCTTTCCCGCAGCCCCAGCCACGGTCCTGCCCGGCCCCGCAGCTGGCCTCCCCCGCTCTCCCGGGTCCTGCTGGCCTCCGTCCTCTCGGCACTGGGCCAGGAGCCCCTGCCCGCTCCCTCTGGCCTTCCACTGCAGGAGAGTGACAAGCCGAGGACAGCCAAGTCCCCACGTGCTTCTGCTGCTGCAGACGCTGTTCCCAGCAGAGGCCGGGGGTGGCTGTGGCTGGGGAGGCCTTGGCCCCAGGTGCCTGTGGACCAGGTCCTGCTTGTCACCACCTGCACGGCCGGGCCTTGGTGACAGCCTGTCTGCTGGGAGGCAGGTCCCTGGAACCTCCCCCAGCTCCTCTCCTCTCATAGCAGGTCCCGAGAGCACCTTGAGTGGCAGTGTGGGGGTGCCGCTGCCCCGCTGCCCCACAGGTGACAGCATGGCCCTGGTGGGCAGGAGCCCGGCGCTCCAGGTTCCCCAGGGGGACATATGGTGTCCTCCCATCGTTCAGATGAGGACACCGAGGCCCGGGTAAGCCATGGCCACCTTGAGGTGGCAGCCTGGGGCCGGGAAGGTGGCCAGGTGGGCCTGATGTGACAGTGTAGCCGCTGCCGTGCTGGCCCTGGGGCCCCCCCGGGGACATCTTGGTGTGCCCGCTCGGCAGAGGGAGCCCGACCCCACCACCCCGGTGCCTGTCTGGCTTTCCTGAAGCCCAAATCTGGGCAGCTGAGCTGGGCCTCGGGCAGGGTGGGCCCCAGGACTGGGGACAGCTCTGCAGTCAAGCCAGGACAGGCCGAGCCGGGCAGGGAGCTCGGACCTGCCGCCCTGACCGCTTGCTCCCACCTGCTGCGGCCTGCAGCTGGACGGACCCAGGGAGCCCGCCCTCCGCCTGTGCCCCACGCCTGGGACCCTCCTCTCCACACCAGTCAGGGGAAGGCAGGTGGCCACCAAGAGCGCACCGTGAACGGGTCCCCAAATGGCAGCTGCCGCAGCCTGGACGTGACCTATGGGTGGGCCTGCACAAAGCCACACGGCAGAGCTCTCACTAGGCAGGAGCTAGAAGGCAGGGGACAGGGCGGGGAAGCCTCAGCACCGCCACGCAGGCCTGAGCCCTGGACAGCGTCTGCCAGGCCAGCCTGTGCCTGCTGGCCGCTGGGGCTCCTCCCGCCACCCGGAGAGGGAGGCGCTGTGGGGCTGCCACGCCGGGCTGGGAGCACCTTAGGACCCCGCTGGGCTGGGAGCACCTTAGGACCCCGCTGGGCTGGGAGCACCTTAGGACCCCTGGGCTGGGCTTGGGAGCACCTTAGGACCCCGCTGGGGCTGGGAGCACCTTGGGGACCCCGCTGGGCTGGGAGCACCTTGGGACCCCCTGGGCTGGGCTGGGAGCACCTTGGGACCCCCGCTCTGGGGCTTGGGAGCTGGGAGCACCTTAGGACCTTGGGACCCCGCTGGGCTGGGAGCACCTTGGGACCCCCGCTGGGCTGGGCTGGAGCACCTTGGGACCCCGCTGGGCTGGGAGCACCTTGGGACCCGCTGGGCTGGGGCAACTTGAGCACGCTGGGCTGGGAGCACCCCCTGGGCTGGGAGCACCTTGGGACCCCCCCGCTGGGCTGGGGGCTGGGCTGGGAGCTTGGGACCCCGCTGGGCTGGGAGCACCTTGGGACCCCGCTGGGCTGGGACCCTGGGACCCCGCTGGGCTGGGAGCACCTTGGGACCCCGCTGGGCTGGGAGCACCCTGGGACCCCGCTGGGCTGGGAGCACCTTAGGACCCCGCTGGGCTGGGAGCACCTTAGGACCCCGCTGGGCTGGGAGCACCTTGGGACCCCGCTGGGCTGGGAGCACCCTGGGACCCCGCTGGGCTGGGAGCACCCTAGGACCCCGCTGGGCTGGGAGCACCCTAGGACCCCGCTGGGCTGGGAGCACCCTAGGACCCCGCTGGGCTGGGAGCACCCTAGGACCCCGCTGGGCTGGGAGCACCCTAGGACCCCGCTGGGCTGGGAGCACCCTAGGACCCCGCTGGGAGCACCCTGGGACCCCGGGCTGGGAGCACCTTAGGACCCCGCTGGGCTGGGAGCACCCTAGGACCCCGCTGGGCTGGGAGCACCCTAGGACCCCGCTGGGCTGGGAGCACCTTAGGACCCCGCTGGGCATGGGAGGGCTGTAGGACCCCTCCGGGCTGGGAGCGCCTTAGGACCCCGAGGGGCGTGGGAGCGACCAGGACCCCGCCGGGCCTTTCTAAACACGTAGAAGTTCCCGGTGGGGCTGAGAACGGCCGCAGGCGAAAGGCCACTCTGACGGTGGCGGGGGGGGGGGGGGGGGGGGAGGGGGGGCGCAGGTCCCGCTCTGACGGATGGAGCCCACTGGGTGCCCCATGCCAGGCAAAAAGCGCCCAGCTCAGCAGGCAGCTGCTGCCCGGTCGTCCTGGCGGCCTCCAGGGCTGCGTGGCCATGGGCGCCCCGTCCAGGCTCGCCCAGCCTCCTGCTCTGGGACCCGCGAGCTTGACCTCGCAGGGGCCAGGCCGGGTCTGCAGGCAGCGCCCAGCTCCTCGCCCCGCTCTGACGATGTCCAGCTGGTCCCAGTCACCCCCAGACTGTGGGGACACACGTCCCCCAGGGGGCATTGAAGGGGCGGCAGAGTGCTCCGTGGGCTCAGGCGGGCAGAGCCTCGCCTTCTTGGCGTGTGCCCACCACCCACGTCCAGGCGGAAGCAGCACCGACCACATCAGACCCCGGGACGCTGGCCGAGCACCCTCTGCCCGGCCGTGCAGTGGTGGACAGGCCACCTCCGCCCTTGGGTGGGAGTCGAGCCGGGTGCGTCCCGCTCACACCAGGAAGGAAGCCGTGTGACCCCTCGGGCTCCCACAGCAGCCTGGCCAGGGCCCAGGGCCCTGCTCCTCCTCCCAGCGAGCAGAGGGACCAGCCTGTGGCACCCCCGGGGCAGCCTTCCTCCAGGCCTGGCCGCGGGCGGGGCCACCAGCACAGCCTCTCCCTGAGGGCCCCCAGTGGCCGCGGGGTGAGTGGTCGCCTGCTCTGCGGAGCCCTGCTGGGCCTCACCACTCACCGTGCCCGCCTTCCCCAAGCCCCGGTCACTGAGCGCCCCCGCACACCTCGCGTCCCCAGGCCTGTGCGCCCTGAAGCACGCAGGGAGGCCCTGCCTGGCGCCCGGGAGGGGCCGGGGTCACAGGCCAGGTGGCACACCAGGCACACGTGTGCCACATGGCTGAGACGTGCCCACTGTTCGCCATGGGGACGACCCGGAGCAGCGGGTGAGAGGGCCGGAGGTGCCCAGGGCGCGCCCTCCGGGACGAGGGGCAGCACGAGGACAGCGGGGCCCCCCCCCCCCCCCCCGCACGCCCCAGCCCTGGCTCACGTCATGACCAGCGTCTCGTCCCCCGGCTCGCTCAGCAGCCCGTCCACAAACACGGAGGTGCTGGTGAAGTTGTGCGTGCTCCAGGTGAGGCCCTCGTCCACGCTGAACCTGCAGGAGGAGGCCGCCAGTGTCCAGGGCTGCAGGGGCGCGCAGGCTCCCAGGCACTCCCCTGGGGCCCAGCCACCGTCCCACGGAGGCCAGCCCAGCATCTGGCCCAGCTGCGCGCCCTCCTCGCTGGCTGCAGGCCCCGCCCGGGCACACCAGCTGTGGCGCAGGCACTCGGTGCCCCTGGATGGCAGCTTGGCCGAGCCTGGAGATGTCCAGGGCAGCCTGCCCAAGGCTGGGCCTGGCCGGGAGTGTCTGGCCAGACAGGTCCAGCGTCCTGGTCCTGCCGCTTCCCGGAGATGGAGGCCTCTCCAGACGGAGGGTCTGGCCTCCTGGCAGCAGCGCAGCTCTGCCTCCAAGGCCCAGGCTCACCTGGGCAGTGGCCACAGCTTCCTCGTAGGCTCCCTGGACTCCCTCTCTCCACCAGGGATCCCCGGGGGCGGAGGGCCCCTGCTATGGGAAGGCCCTTCCCCAGGCTGCCCTGCCCCAGGCTGCCCTACCCCAGGCTGCCCTGACCCAGGCTGCCCTGCCCCAGGTTGCCCTGCCCCAGGTTGCCCTGCCCCAGGCTGCCCTTCCCCAGGCTGCCCTGCCCCAGGCTGCCCTGACCCAGGCTGTCCCTTCCCCAGGCTGCCCTACCCCAGGCTGCCCTGACCCAAGCTGCCCTGCCCCAGGTTGCCCTGCCCCAGGTTGCCCTGCCCCAGGCTGCCCTTCCCCAGGCTGCCCTGCCCCAGGCTGCCCTGACCCAGGCTGTCCCTTCCCCAGGCTGTCCCTGCCCCAGGCTGCCCTGACCCAGGCTGCCCTGACCCAGGCTGTCCCTGCCCCAGGCTGCCCTGCCCCAGGCTCCTCCTGCCCCAGGCTGCCCTGCCCCAGGCTGCCCTGACCCAGGCTGTCCCTGCCCCAGGCTGCCCTGCCCCAGGCTGCCCCTGCCCCAGGCTCCCCCTGCCCCAGGCTCCCCCTGCCCCAGGCTGTCCCTGCCCCAGGCTGCCCCTGCCCCAGGCTCCCCCTGCCCCAGGCTCCCCCTGCCCCAGGCTGTCCCTGCCCCAGGCTGCCCTGCCCCAGGCTGCCCCTGCCCCAGGCTCCCCCTGCCCCAGGCTCCTCCTGCCCCAGGCTGCCCCTGCCCCAGGCTGCCCCTGCCCCAGGCTGCCCTGCCCCAGGCTGCCCTGCCCCAGGCTGCCCTTCCCCAGGCTGTCCCTTCCCCAGGCTGCCCTGCCCCAGGCTGCCCTGCCCCAGGCTGTCCCTGCCCCAGGCTGCCCTGCCCCAGGCTGCCCTTCCCCAGGCTGTCCCTTCCCCAGGCTGCCCTGCCCCAGGCTGCCCTGACCCAGGCTGTCCCTTCCCCAGGCTGTCCCTTCCCCAGGCTGCCCTGCCCCAGGCTGCCCTTCCCCAGGCTGTCCCTTCCCCAGGCTGCCCTGCCCCAGGCTGCCCTGACCCAGGCTGTCCCTTCCCCAGGCTGTCCCTTCCCCAGGCTGTCCCTGACCCAGGCTGTTCCTTCCCCAGGCTGCCCTGCCCCAGGCTGCCCTGACCCAGGCTGTCCCTGACCCAGGCTGTCCCTGCCCCAGGCTGTCCCTGACCCAGGCTCCCCCTGCCCCAGGCTGTCCCTGCCCCAGGCTGTCCCTGCCCCAGGCTGCCCCTGCCCCAGGCTGTCCCTGCCCCAGGCTGCCCCTGCCCCAGGTTGCCCTGCACCAGGCTGTCCCTGACCCAGGCTGTCCCTGACCCAGGCTCCCCCTGCCCCAGGCTGTCCCTGCCCCAGGCTGTCCCTGCCCCAGGCTGCCCTGCCCCAGGTTGCCCTGCCCCAGGCTGCCCTCCCCAGGCTGCCCTGCCCCAGGCTGCCCTGACCCAGGCTGTCCCTTCCCCAGGCTGTCCCTGCCCCAGGCTGCCCTGACCCAGGCTGTCCCTGCCCCAGGCTCCCCCTGCCCCAGGCTCCCCCTGCCCCAGGTTGCCCTGCCCCAGGCTGCCCCTGCCCCAGGTTGCCCTGCCCCAGGCTGCCCCTGCCCCAGGCTGCCCCTTCCCCAGGCTGCCCTGCCCCAGGCTGCCCCCCCCCCCCCAACGCTGTGCCGCTTCCCTGTCTCTGGTCTCCCGAGGGAGGACCAAGCCCGACTCTAGGGTGCCTTGGGAAGGGTCTGGAAGGCAGGGTGACACCCCAGGACCTGGGGCTCCGTGTCTCCATTGGGGCCCACGGGGGCAGTTCTGGCTGTGGTCCTTGACCCGCTCCACACCCTGCAAGGCCCCGCGCTGGCCGCCACGTTACTTGAGGATCTTCAGGGGGATGGAGGTGTCCTTGATGGCCGCGATCACCCCGCCGTGGTCCAGGTACAGGATGTGGTGCTCCTCCTCGAACACCTGTGGGCACGGCGGGCGCTGAGCACAGCACCGACCTGCCCCCGTGCTGGCCACGATGCATGGGCCAGGTTGGGAGGGAGCGTCCCCGTGCTGAAGGTGTCGGGCAGCGATGGACCTTCAAGAGGTGGCCCTCGGGGAGGGAGAAGGCCGCCGTGGCCAAGAGCCACCTTTCCTGACCTGCCAGGCTCGCTTGTGTCCTGTTTGGCAGTGAGATGTTCCTGCCCACCGCCTGCCACCTGCAGGTGCCCTTGCCACGCCCCAGAGCCTCCGGAACCCCAAGCCCAAGAGACCCTCTGAAGTCGGCTGCCTCAGGCACGTTGTTACAGTAACGCAAGATGGACTGAATCAGGGGCCCTGTTTCTGTTGCCTCTGCCCTTGAGGCCTGGCGCTCAGTGTGGGGCACAGTCCTGCCCCAGGGTGCAAAGCCAATGTTTCGAGGACAAATGAAGTGAATGTGCTGACCAGTCAGCTCAGGGAGGGGCTCCAGGAAGTGGAGTGTGGGCGAATCCAGTGGGCAGAGCAGCAGGTGCAAAGGCCCTGGGGTTAGAGGGCTGGGCCCTCAGGAGCAGGAAGGGCACAGCTGAGACTGGAGCTCTGGGGGCCAATGCTGGACCCCAGGAGGCTGGTGGCTCTGACGCGTCAGCACATTGTGGAGGGCAAGATGCCTGAGGCCTGCCGGCAGGGACAGGGCCACCTTCCCCCACCGGAAGCTTCTCTGGGTGCTGGGCGTGGGCAGGGCCTGAGACTGATTTTCTGAACGAGGGCTTCTCCTGGGAAGGGTGAGCTGTGCCCCCAGCTCGCGCCTCCGGGGGTGCCCAGCAGCTCCTCTGCCAGGATGTGTGGGCAGGGCACCAGGCAGCCTGGGCCCCCTGGGCTGCAGCGAGCTGCCGTGCCCTGTGCCCACGGCCTGACCTGCCCGGGGCCTCAGCCCCCAGCCTCCAGGGCACTGATCTGGGCGAGCCAGTGCATAGCAGGGCTCTGCCTGGACGGCCAGGACGCTGGGCCACTGCCCCCCGGGGCAGGATGAAGGCCTTGGCCCATCTGCTGGCAAAGACGGGAGGCTGCCTCTGAGCCAGGCCTCCGGGGGCTGGAGGAGCCACCGCTCTCACTAACTCAGGCCTCTGGAAAGGGGGCCCAGGCTTCCAACCCCACGCGGGAGCTCAGGCCTGCCAGCACCCACGGCGTGGCTCCGCGTCCTCCGAGGACCCGAGCCGAGCCGCAGGGCTGGGTGGGCGGGCACAGCCTGAGGGGCTCCTTGGAGGATGGGCTGGCTTGCTATTGTGACATTGACAGGGTGCTGGTCCCTCCACTCCACGTCCCACTTCCCCCTCCAGCACATCCCCCACACACCCCTGCCAGTCCGGCCAGGACGGGAGAGGCGGGGGCCACTCAGGTTCACCCTCGCCTGCCCCTGCCCCCGGCCCACTCTGACCTCTGCTGGACACCTGCTGCTGCTGCCCCTCAGCCTGAGCCCAGGCCCAGGACGAGCCCCGCTCCCTCCCTGACACACGCACACACCCCAGCCCCCTCCACCCAGCTGTCCTCTGAGCAGAGGCCAGGCCCTCTGTGTCTGGTCACTCCTGGGCCTTAGCAGACGCTCCCCCACAAGGCTCTGTCCCCAGGGTCGAAGCCTCTGCAAACCGCTTGGGACAGGGCCCAGTCAGAACATCTGACCTGCAGTTTCCATTTCACTCTACCTGACCCAAAGCAGGCTCGAGGGCAGGCGGACAGGACAGAAGGTGACCTTTAGGAAGACAGCTTCACTGGTTTTAGTGAAATAGAAATATTATAATACAACAAATCTCTCTTGCCCTTTTCAAAATTCCTTGTTTCTTTCATACTGTTAAAGGAACGTCAAGGCCCTAAGCCAAGATGGCAGATGACCTTTGTCTGCCTGGACAGGTGACGGATTTGTCCAAGCGTCACCAGGGAGGGGATGCCACTGTGAGACTGCCCCGGGACAAGGCTTCATACACATGGGCAAGAGGAGGTGCGTGCCCAGGTGTAGTTCGCCTCTCAGCCATTTAGAGCAGAGCCGTCACCCCAGGAGGCAGTGATTGGCAGAGTCCTGGCAGGATAGCATGGGTGGGCATGAGCACAACTGTGCCGCCTTACCTGCCGCCAGCTGCGTCCGCAGTCTGAGGTGATGTACATCTCCTCCTTATACTCCACCAGCTGTGAGCCCAGGTTGCCTGCCCAGAAGACAAACGGACAGCGCTGCTGTTGGGGTCAGCCGGCTGCCCTCTGCCAAGGTCTGCTCACCCCAGGACTGCTCACCCCAGGCCGCTCACCCCAGGACTGCTCACCCCAGGCCTGCTCACCCCAGGTCTGCTCACTCCAGGTCACTCACACCAGGTCTGCTCACTCCAGGACTGCTCACCCTATATCTGCTCAACCCAGGACTGCTCACCCCAGCTCTGCTCACCCCAGGACTGCTCACCCCAGGCCTGCTCACCCCAGGTCTGCTCACCCCAGGACTGCTCACCCCAGGCCTGCTCACCCCAGGTCTGCTTACCCCAGGTCACTCACACCAGGTCTGCTCACTCCAGGACTGCTCACCCTATATCTGCTCACCCCAGGCCTGCTCACCCCAGCTCTGCTCACCCCAGGACTGCTCACCCCAGGCCTGCTCACCCCAGGTCTGCTCACCCCAGGACTGCTCACCCCAGGCCTGCTCACCCCAGGTCTGCTCACCCCAGGTCACTCACACCAGGTCTGCTCACTCCAGGACTGCTCACCCTATATCTGCTCACCCCAGGCCTGCTCACCCCAGGTCTGCTCACCCCAGGACTGCTCACCCCAGGCTGCTCACCCCAGGCTGCTCACCTTACATCTGCTCACCCCAGGCCTGCTCACCCCAGGCTGCTCACCTCAGGACTGCTCACTCCAGGTCTGCACATCCCAGGACTGCTTACCCTATATCTGCTCACCCCAGGCTGCTCACCCCAGGACTGCTCACCCCAGGCCTGCTCACCCTATATCTGCTAACCCTATATCTACTTACCCCAGGCTGCACACCCCAGGTCTGCTCACTCCAGGTCTGCTTACATCAGGACTGCTCACTCAAGGACTGCTCACCCTATATCTGCTCACCCCAGGACTGCTCACCCCAGGCTGCTCACCCCAGGCCTGCTCACCCCAGGTCACTCACACCAGGTCTGCTCACTCCAGGACTGCTCACTCCAGAACTGCTCACCCTATATCTGCTCACCCCAGGACTGCTCACCCCAGGCCACTCACCCCAGGACTGCTCACTCTACATCTGCTCACCCCAGGCTGCTCACCCCGGGACTGCTCACCCCAGGTCTGCTCACCCCAGGTTGCTCACCCCAGGACTGCTCACCCCAGGCCTGCTCACCCCAGGTCTGCTCACCCCAGGTCACTCACACTAGGTCTGCTCACTCCAGGACTGCTCACCCTATATCTGCTCACCCCAGGACTGCTCACCCCAGGTCTGCTCACCCCAGGCCTGCTCACCCCAGGTCTGCTCACCCCAGGACTGCTCACCCCAGGTCACTCACTCCATATCTGCTCACCCCAGGACTGCTCACCCCAGGTCACTCACACCAGGTCTGCTCACTCCAGGACTGCTCACTCCAGAACTGCTTACCCTATATCTGCTTACCCCAGGACTGCTCACCCCAGCTCTGCTCACCCCAGGACTGCTCACCCTATATCTGCTCACTCCAGGACTGCTCACCCCAGGTCTGCTCACCCCAGGTCTGCTCACCCCAGGTCACTCACCCCATATCTGCTCACCCCAGGTCACTCATACCAGGTCTGCTCACTCCAGGACTGCTCACTCCAGAACTGCTCACCCTATATCTGCTCACCCTATATCTGCTCACCCCAGGACTGCTCACCCCAGGTCTGCTCACCCCAGGACTGCTCACCCTATATCTGCTCACCCCAGGCCTGCTCACCCCAGGTCTGCTCACCCCAGGACTGCTCACCCCAGGCTGCTCAACCCAGGTCTGCTCACCCCAGGTCTGCTCACCCCAGGATTGCCCACCCCAGGCTGCTCACCCCAGGTCTGCTCACCCCAGGATTGCCCACCCCAGGCTGCTCACCCCAGGTCTGCTCACCCCAGAACTGCTCACCCCAGGACTGCTCACCCCATATCTGCTCACTCCAGGACTGCTCACCTCATGCCCACTCACCCCAGGTCTGCTCACCCCCAGGACTGCTCACCCCATATCTGCTCACTCCAAGACTGCTCACCCTGGGTCTGCTAACCTCCAGACTGTTCACCCCATATCTGCTCACCCCAGGTCTGCTCACTCCAGGACTGCTCACCCCCAGGACTGCTCACCCCATATCTGCTCACTCCAGGACTGCTCACCTCAGGCCCACTTACCCCAGGTCTGCTCACCCCCAGGACTGCTCACCCCATATCTGCTCACTCCAAGACTGCTCACCCTGGGTCTGCTAACCTCCAGACTGTTCACCCCATATCTGCTCACCCCAGGTCTGCTCACTCCAGGACTGCTCACCCCCAGGACTGCTCACCCCATATCTGCTCACTCCAAGACTGCTCACCCCGGGTCTGCTAACCTCCAGGCTGTTCACCCCAGATCTGCTCACCCCAGGTCTGCTCACCCCATTTCTGCTCACTCTAGGACTGCTCACCCAGGCTCGCTTATCCCAGGTCTGCTCACCCCCATACTGCTCACCCCAGGACTGCTCACCCCAGGTCTGCTCACCCCCAGGCCCGCTCACCCCAGGCCCACTCACCCCAGGTCTTCTCACCCCAGATCTGCTCACCCCAGGCTCATGCATCCCCAGGACTGCATCCTAAACACCCTTGACCCTCAGCATAGGTGAGTGCGGGTGATGGACACCCTGCACATGGCTAGCTTATACAACATGCTTTCTCTGGACTAAACAGAGCCAAGGGAAAACTTGTAGAGATTATGAGATCGTGTGTTCTAATGTTGCCTCTTGACTGGATGACATTGACCTAGGGGTCCTGGAGGAGCCAGACCCCAGGCCCCGCCCCGTGCTGTGATCCTGACAGTTGGGTCACCAGGCTGGTGTCACCCCCACACTTCCCAAGCTCACTATTTACAGAGCTTCCTCTAAAAAGAGGAGCCCAGGACCCCAAGAGTGTGTCTCAGCCCTGAAAGCCCACCTGCCTTGTCCCCTGAGTGTGGGCTCTGCTCTAGGGTGCTGTCCTGAGGGAGAGCCTTCACTTTCTTTGATATGTCTTTGTGCTCTTTTGGTGTGTCCAGGAATCCCTTCCTGTGGTGTCAAGAACCCGCCAGGGCAGGGTTGAGGTTCCCTTCTCTCTTCTCGGGAACCTCCTCAGACCCCTCTCCAGTGACCCAGCCCTCCCTCTGTCCACCTATCACTCCTCTAGGCTAATCCCACCCACTGACCCATCCTTGTGTTCCTTTCTCAATGTGGCTGAGCATCTGCTTCTGCCAGGCCCCAAGCTGAGCTGGGGTCTGAGAAGAGTGAACCAGGTGGTGGGAGCTCTCCCTCTCGCCAGGGAGGAGGGTGCCCTGCAGCCACAGGCAGCCAGGGTGGTGTCCCTGAAGCTGAGCGATCAGGGAGGGGCTGTGGCAGAAAGTGGCCTTCAAGCTGAGCCTTGAGAGCTACAAAGGGCTCAGGGAAGGCCTGGCCAGGGCCAAGGTGTACGGCAGCCCAGGTGGGACAGGGCGGCAGGCAGGTGGTGCACCTGGGCTGCTCTCCTGTCCACCCCCTGTGGGGCATGCTGGCTGTGGGTGAGCAGCCAGAGGGGAGCGGCAGAGAGGGTGAGTGAGAGAAGAGGGTAGAGGATGAGTGGAGGGAAGGAAGGGGTAGAGGCAGGGAAGAGAGGGGGCAGGGCAGCTCCCCTCCTCCTCTTTGCAGATGCCAGCGGCCCCCTAGGACATGCAAACATGGAGGCCGCCCGAGGCTGCTGCATTGGCACAACTTCACAGGCAAATGTGCAGTCTGTGGTTTTGGTGGTGCCATGTCTGCCTTTGAGGGGACGCTGTGCTCCTTGCTCCGCGTACCAAGGCTGTTGGGCTGGGGTCACCCCGCAGGCCTGGGGGAAATGGGGGAACTCACGGAGCCCATCCACAGCTCTCAGGGCCTGCAGACAACACCACGGCCCACAACTTCACTCCACGGTGGGGAAACTGAGGCCAGGGGCTGGGCAGGGAGGAGGGCGCAGCCTACCCGTGCACCTGCCTTGCTGTGCTTGAGTTTTCTGGGGTCTCCTCCCCTCAGGCCTAGGCCCCTTCCCTGCCTGTTGCTCAGAGGGCCTGGTATACTGCAGGAACCCTGTTTGGGGAGATGGCTTAAATTGCGGTTGACTATGGGCCATGGAGATTTGGGCATTGCCGCCTTCCGTAGTCTCACGGGACTTGGCCTGGGATCTCACGGGACTTGGCCCGGGATCTCGAGTGACTTGGCCGAGATTGCTGATCGGGTCAGTGCCATTTTGGTGGTGTGTGTGGCGTGTGTTAGTTGTTGTTAGAGCCAGAGAGAAAAGTTATCAGAATAAAAAGCTGTTTGTTTCCAGTTTGCCTCTGAACTTCTTCCCGCGGCTTCGTTGCTCCAAGCGGCCATCGCTTCAGGCGGCAACAGTATACAGTAAGTGCTGACTAAATAAAAGCACTCCTCCTTTCCTTTGCCTCCAGGTGGCATTGGGGCTGAACCACGGGGCCAGGACAGAGCCAGCCATGACGTACTCCTGGCCACTGTTTCCCCAAGAAGGACTGCGAGCCAGGAGAGCCCATTTGGAGGCCCTGACATGGCCAGCTGCCCCTCTGGTCCTCAGGGCCACCTCTGCGCCCAGCTGTGGAGGACGGGGCATCTGTGGGGCAGGGGTAGAGGTCAGCTCTCACTGGCTCAGGCCCTGCTACTGGCCACCTGCCCCCACATCTGGACAGTGCCCCACAGCTATGGCCCCTGACCACCTGGTCTCTCCCCCAGGGGTCCCTGGCCCTGGTCCCACCCACACCCTTGCTTCCTGGCGCCCTTTGCCTGCAGCGCCCTCCCTGTGGGGCAGCTCGTCAGATGCACACTGTCCCTCGGTCTTGCCCTTGACCCCAGGGCAGAGCCAAGTGCATGTATGGTACGTCCCTCTGGGCTCGCGTAGGAATTCAGAATCAGGACTCATTTTGTCTTCAGATCATTGCCCTCTGCTCCTCTGTCTCTCCCCAAGGGCTGCGTGTCATCCATCCTCCTCTCTGGGCCCCTGGCATGGTGCCTGGCACAGGGGGCAGGGTCCCAGCAACTCTTCTAACCAAAGGATGGCCATTGGACAGGCCTCATGCATC
The DNA here is from genome assembly GCA_025594165.1 of Tamias sibiricus. Lineage (NCBI taxonomy): Eukaryota > Metazoa > Chordata > Mammalia > Rodentia > Sciuridae > Tamias > Tamias sibiricus. The sequence goes on from CM046665.1 coordinate 4,014,744, forward strand.
TGCCTGACCCCACTTCCTCGCAACAGAGGTGGACCCTCTCCTTTGGCAGATGAGGAAACTGAGGTTCAGAGAAGCCCAGGGAACGCCCAGGCTCCCACAGCTGGGAGCAGCAGTGCCTGGGGCTCCCACCTGCCGCCCCTCAGGAGGGCATTTGGGAACAAAAGGAAGAGGAGCAGGGGGGACCCGGTGGAAACATGTAGCAGTACCCCACTGCCTTGGGTAGGGTCTCCTGCCTGTGCCCTCGCCACCTGCACCTGTCCACCCGGCCACATCAGGAGAGCAGGTGAAGCTGGCCCCGCCCATCCAGGCTGCCTGGGCTCACAGCTGGTCCTCCACTCCTGGCCGTAGCAGACTCAGGGCTGGAGAGGATGTGATAAGAACATGATCTCACCCGCCACCCTGCAAGCCGGCCAGGGTTAAAGAGCATCGCGCTGAGGCATAGGCCCTGTGGCCTGCCGCTACAGGGAGCAGCTGGAGGAGGCAGCGAGGCTGCAGGCCAGGTGGACAGCCCCGTCCCTGCCTGACTGGTGTGCCATCCGTGGATGTCTGAGGCACCCTGGGTGCTGCAACAACCCTGGGCCTCGAAGGCCTTGGAGCGGTGGGGACGGTTAAGTCCGTGTCTGTCCCATTTTGGTTGAGAACTTGGGGTGCTGGCCAATCAGCACAATGCATTTTAAATTCACTATCCCCTTGAGGGCCAGCAAACCAAGTCTGTGAGATTGGGGACACCAGCTCGGGTGGGCCTGTCGGTGTGTGGATCTCATCAGTGCTTGGCCCACACAGAGAGGCACTGTTCACTGGCTGTCACAGAATAGGACCCCAGGGACCCAGGGATACAGATGAACTTTGGGAGCGAAACACGTGCTGTCTGTGACTTTCTCTGTCCAGGCCTGTGGCTCCCTGCAGGAAAGCCCACGCACTTCGGGGTGACGTCCAAACGCCTCACCGGCAGTCCAGGTCTGTGTGGTCAGAAAGCCAACAACACAGGCCTCCCTGGGCTGCTTCCTGGACTCTGGTCTGGTCTTCCTGGACACCCAGGCGCTCTCTGCCTGGAAGGCTGCCTCCATACGGCGGTGCACTCAGCCACCTGTTCACAGACGCCTCGGAGGGCCCATCCTGGGCCAGGTGGGCCTCGTGCTGGGAGGGGGGGAGGGTCGGCTGTGGTGTCCAGCCAGCCCGCAGTCCTTGGCCACATGGTCACTGCCTTGTGCTGCAGCTGGTGCTGGAGCAGTGGAGGACCGGGTGCTGGTTCAGAAGCCAGGAGCTGTGGCCAGGCCCGCTGTCCTCACTGATGGGGCAGAGGACATGGTGGAGGGCGTGGCCTCTCTGGCTGCAAAGGGGCTGCAACGAGCCTCGCTCCAGCTCCCGCCAGCCAGGGAAGCCCTGACGGTGGCCTGCTCTCATTTTGACTGGTTCTCGTAGCGCCAATCTTTTTCTACCGTATTTGATCAGCACACAATTAATGATCCCTATGAGGGATCTAGCGCAGGGGGGGACAAACGCACACGCAGATTATAATCTTGGTTTTAAAGAAACTTGCTTCATGCATGTCTCTCTCCAATATAGTGCATTTTCTTCACGGACCAATAAATTTCAACCACATTTCAAATCATCCATCCAACTTTCTCCTGTTCTTCTTTCCTTCATCCCTACACCCCTTCCTCACTTTCTTTCTCTTTCTTCCTTTTCATCCATACATCATCCATGCACCCACCCACACACTACCCATCTACCCACCCATCCATCTATCTATCCATCTACCCATCTATCATCCATCCATCCACCCACCCACTGACCCTTCCATCCAACCATCCATACCCATCCACCCATTTATCCACCCATCCATCAACCATCCATCCATTCACTACTGACCCATCCCTCTATCCACCCATCAATACCCATCCATGTGTCCATATACCCTTCTACCCGTCCATCCATTCCTCAGCCATCTCTCCACCCATCCATCTACACATCCATTGTCCATCCATCCATTCATCCATGTACCCATCTATCCATCTACCTATCCATCCATCCACCCATCTATCAGCCCATCTATCCATCCACCTATCTATCTACACATCCATCATCCATCTATCCACCCACCCACTGACCCATCCATCTACCCATCCATACCCATCCATCCATGCAACCACCCATCTATCTACCCATCTACCTACCCATTCATCCACCCCATCTACCTATCCATCACCCATCCATCTCCATCCATCTATCCACCCACTGACCCATCCATCTATCTACCTACCTACCATCTATCCATCTACCATATACCCATCCATCACCCATCCATCTCCATCTACCATCCATCTATCCACCCACTGACATCCATCCATCTATCATACCTATCCATCCACCATCTATCCATCCCACCCATCCATCCATACCCATCCATCCACCATCCCCCATCATCCAGCTCTCCATCTACCCATCACTTACACACCCATCATCCATCCACCCATCCATCCGTCCACCTATCTATCCACCCCCCATTTGCCCATCCATCATCCATCCACCCATCCATCCGTCCACCTACCTCCACCCACCCCCCATTTGCCCATCCATCATCCATCCACCCACCCATCCGTCCACCTACCTATCCACCCCCCATTTGCCCATCCATCATCCATCCACCCACCCATCCGTCCACCTACCTATCCACCCCCCATTTGCCCATCCATCATCCATCCACCCACCCATCCGTCCACCTACCTATCCACCCCCCATTTGCCCATCCATCATCCATCCACCCTTTCAACACATGTCATGTGTCCTGAGCTCGCTGTGCCGTGAGTTTGCCCTTTGGGTTTTCCATGAGAGCTGAGCTTCCTGGAGAGCTTGGCAGTGCCCCCTAAGAGGCGTATCATGGCCCCCGCCCATGGCTGTCAATCTTTACCGTTGAAAGGGAGCCTTCCTCAGGCTGGAAGGGCACCCACTGGGACCAGACAGCATCACCCACCTGCTCCCATGATGAGGCCTGGGGCGCTGTCCTTGGTGTGCACGGTGCCTGACACATAGGGGTTGTCTGCCCAGCGCAGGTGCAGATGCAGGTGACAGTCGGGCTGCAGGGAGAGAAGGGAGCACGTCAACGGGGGAGTGTCCTCGGCAAAGCTCGCCCGGGTGTCCTGGGGCGCGGGCAGAGCCCGGGTGGCTGGGAGGGGAGGAGGGGTGAGAAGCAGGGCTGCGCTGGCCACTAGGTGAAGAGGAAGGACAAGGACAGGTTGTCCAGAGGCCCTGGGGGTGGCGGCAGGTGGAGCGGGACCAGGGAGGCATCCAGGAGACAGGTCCTGTTCTCTGCCCTAGATTAGTGGTCCTGCGTCACCTGCGTGAGGGGCTCTGCTTGGCAGAAGCTTGCCCAGGGGAGGGTTCTTGCAGCCTGGGTTCTGGCAGGGTGGACGTCCCAGGGTGGCCCCGTGTGCACATCTGGACCAGGGGACGGGACTCCTGGAGCCCCCCAGCCCGAGCTCACATCCTGCCACTCACCCCTCCATCCACACCTTTCCTGGGGTCTTTGCCCAATTATACCCTACTGGGGCCTCTTGTGCCAGTTGCCTGGAGACCAGAGGTGGCCATGGGACACCCTCATGCTCCTCCCCTCTTTGAGGGACAGAGGGACTTGGTCTGGGGACCCATATGGTCTCTCCTCTCTCCTGCAGCCTGAGACAGGCTCCAAGGCCTGGCTGGCAGAGTTCCAGAGACCCCGCTGGGGCAACAGATGCGGAAGGGGTTTGCAGGGCCACGACCCCAGGTGGGCTGTTCCAGTCACCTCACTTGGGGACTCCACGGGCACCGAGGCAGGGCTGGGGCCTCGTGCCTCCTCTGAATGGCCGTCTGGCCGTGGGAAGGTGCTGAGACCTCTCTGTGCCTGCGTCTCTGTGAGGGGAGAGGCGCTGCTCGTGGGGTCACTGGGTAACGGTGCAGCTTCTGGGGAGAGTGCTGGGCCCGGCCCCCCGGGCGGCGTGGCTTTCTCAGGGGAACAAATCCTCCAGTTTAGGAAGACCCTGCCCGGGCACCCCGAGGCCCTCTGCCTCCGGCCAGCACTGATGCTCTGGTGACGCTGGGCTCAGTTAGCTTGAGGGCAGTGGAGCAGGTGCCTGGCCTGACCGCAGGCCCTCCCCGCCCGTGGCCAAGGCTGTGATCCTGCCCCACGTTGCGTGACACCCTCTTCAGGCCACGAACTGAGTTCGTTTCAGACAGACCGTCCTGAGCTAAAAATCAGACTGTTCAGTAAGTTGGGTGATGACCTGGCTCAGCCGTCACCAGGCGGTGGCCCAGCTGACAGACAGCTTTACTACGCTCAGATGGAATGTTCTGGACAGGAAAACTGGGCCAGTGGAAAGCAGGTTCCTGGTGGCCAGTGGCTGAGGTGGCGGGGAGAGGGTCGATGGCTGAGGGAATGGGGCGTCTGGGGGAAGGGCCACCGCTCTGGGGGAGGTTAGTGCCATCTGGTGCACACCTTCAGCGGCGAGACTGTGTGAATGGGGCCAGTAAAGCTGTTACCCACCAAGGACGAGGGCAAGGTGACCAGTGGCCCCCGGCCTCCACAGAGGCAAACTCGCAGACAACTGGGCCACCTGGGGACCCCAGCTGGAGAAGGCAGGGTCCCCCAGTGGCAGGAGTGCAGTCACTGTCATCAGAGAGCCCGTCCAGGAACTCGTGGCCTGAATGAGCGCACCTGGCCTGGTGGAGCCCCCTGAGCTGCCCCGCCTGCCCAGCCCCTGCCCGGGCATGTCTAAGGGGCTCCCCGGGGCCAGCGCGGGCTTTCTCTTCAACAGATTCAGTTCCATCTCCCATCGCGAGGCTGAAACAGCCCCGCTGGCCCCGTCTTGTAACAGTGCCCTGGTCCCCAGCCCCGTGGCCCCAGAGAAGACACGGGACCCCAGGAAGAGAACAAGCAGGCCCCAGGAAGAGGCCCCTGAGCCCTTGGGGTCCACACGGGAGCCCAAAGAGCGCGCCTGCTGTCTGCTCCTGGGCTGGGCCAGCGGCGCGTGCCTGCCACCCTCTCTGTGGTCTCCAGCATTCTGCCAGCAGCAGAGTCGCTCCTGGGGGACAAGCCCCCCACCCCCAGTCGCCGGACACCCCTGCTGGGCGAGGGCCTGGCCCACCACAGCCCGGGGGGCCCGGTCTCCTGGTGGGCTTCATTCTGGTGCCTCCTGAGCCCTGGGCTCCGTGCCCCGTGCCAGGAGCCTGCCTGGGCGCGTGCTTTCTGGTCGGCTCCCATTTTTATTATTTTAGGGTCGGGACATCAATCTCACAAGGTCATCTCCTCACTGAGCTGCGTAATTACAGACAAGAAGCCATTCCCCCCCGCGAAAACTTGCTTTGGCAGAGTAGTATGGCTGAACTCTGCCCACGATGCTACAGAGATCCGCCCTTTCTGTGCCGGGGGTGGGGGGCGCTGACAAGCTGCAGGAACTGAGCCCCACACAGGTGGGCAGGTGTTGGGACCCTCAGGGACCAGGGGGTGGGGCCTGAGGGGCCCCGGAGGGGAGCGAGGTGCATCAGAGCTGGGCCTGGGTCAGAGAGCAGGGCCCGCGGCCCCCTCCCACCGTGTGCTGGGCGGGGCCCCAGCAGGGCAGGACCGAGCAGGGCGGGCTGGCGCTGCTCTGCCTGCGGGTGGGCTCTCCGCGCCCAGACAGGCCCACCCCGCGGCAGGCGCAGGGCAGACCTGGAAACAGGCGAAGCCGGATCACGCCTGGACCCCGAGGCAACCGAGGGGGGCAGTGAGCAGGTCTGGGTGTCCACTGTGGGATGTCCGCCTGTGGGGCTTGCAACTGGGGGTTGAGCAGGGAGGCGACACGCCCAGAGAGGACCTCTCGGGGGAGTGGACAGGCGGGCAGGGGTTCCAGGGATCAGAGAGAGTTTTGTGGCTGAGGGACGGGAAGGGCGATCTGGGCTTCAGAGGGTGGGGGGGCTTCCTTGCCTGCTCGCCCCGTGCTGGGGACCGGGCCTGCTAGGACTGGGACGGGATATTCCAAGTCTTCCTCACCCAAAGGCCACCAGGGATTATCATCACGTTCCTTCCCTTTCAACAGAGGCTCTTGGCACCGAGGGACTCCAGACAGTGCCCTCAGCAGGGGGCTGGGCTGCAGCTCTGTCAGGGCCAACTCTGGAGCAAGCTCAGGCCCTCCTGGAGCCGCCCAGCACCGGGCACTGGCCAGGCGAGCGCCCCACAGATGCAAGGAGAGAGGCCGTGGGAGAGGTGGCCCCAGGCAGGGCACAGCGAGAGCCGGCCAGCCCCAGCCCCAGCCGGCCTCTTGGCCCTTGCTGCGGCTGGTGTGGAGCTCACCAGGGCCAGGGCGGGCCAGGGCTCTGTACGCTGCCTGCTTCCTCACCAGCAGGGCCCACACAGGGCTGGGGCACTCAGGAACCTTGGGACTCTCTAGGCGGTGAGGGACTCGGACTCCACACCTGGGTCCACGCAGAAGCATCCCCAAGAGGGTGGGGCCCGTGTGGGAGCCCATGGCTGACCACCCCTTGGTCCCTGTTCAGGGGCCGTGGCCACCATGCCTCACACCCCCATGGGGACAGTACTTCCCCAGACCTGGCGTTGGCCAAGAAGACGCCGCAGGTGTCCCAGGTGGGCAGGGGAGGTGCTGGCTCGTCTGTCCTGGGAACCCACCTGCACTGGCCTGGGAGCGGGGAGGCAGGACAGGAGTGTGGTCACTCCTGGACCCTGAGCAAGGCCTGCAGAGCTGCCCGCCAGCCTCGGGAGCCAGGGGACCTGTCCTGATGGTTTGTCACAGCAACGCTGTGGCTATGGCTCCCTAGGCCTGTCCGCCTCTGTGCCCCTGCACCATGCCCAGGGCAGGGGACTTGTGTGTCTCAGGTCCTTCAGTCACCCCCGACGACCCTGAGCGCTGCCAGGCACCCGTGTCCCCCACAGAGGGCAGAGCACTCACGGGCTGGCAGTGGGTAGGCTTCCCGTTCATGTCGGTGCTGGGCGGCCTCAGGTGGCCCCAGTCACGGCCCTTGTTGTACGTTATGAGTGTCGTCACCTTGCCGTCAATCTTCTGGTTGGCCAGGAAGACCCCTTTCACCCCTCTGACCTGGAGAAAATGCAGGAAGGACTGTGAAGGCCTGCGGCCACTCTCCAAGGCCACACAGCCTCTGTTCCCCCGCGCTGGGCACGGCCGGAGCTCTGCGGGAAGCGGGCAGGGCCTGGGGCAAGGCCTGGGCTCCAGGAGGCTCCAAGGCCTGGGCGACTCGCGCATGCCAAGTCGCCCTCCCAGGACCAGCTGACCATCCGACGGCGAGGCCAGGTCCCCTGGCCTGCCCGTGACCCAAGCCTCATCCAGAGCTCAGGGCTCACGTCACCTCGCTGTCGGGCCTGTGGGTCCCACACCAGGGCTCTGCATCTGGGTCCCCTCCCCAGCCCCCACGGGGAATGTCGAGGGGCGCGGGCTGGAGGGTCCACGCTAACCCAGCATGCTCTGGGTGGGCCATTGGCTGTCCCTGCTTGGGGCTGAGCTTGTTCCTTCCTCGGGGGTCCCCAGAGGTCCAGGGCTGTGGCCACCCACACGTGAGGGTGGTCACTAAGGTGACCTGGAGAGGAGCGCAGGTTCGCGGTTCCTCGGCTACCCGCAGCTGCTGCACAGACGGCGCTGCAGGTTCCTGCTGCGGGGATGCCTTGGGCTCATTGTCCGAGGCCTGGTGTGGCGTGACAGGCACGGACCCCCGCCCGCCCCCGCCTGTGGGCCTCACACGGGGCTTGCTATTATTTCTTGCAAAACACCTCAGGAAACTGAGGCTCGAGAGCTGTGTGGAACCCAGGGTTCTGCACCCTGGGACAGTGATTGTGCTGATGGAAATGGCGGCGATTAGTGGCTTCTACGTGGCAGGGATGAGCTGAACACGCGCCACCGTGTCACTCTGCAGCCCCAGGAGGCTGCGCATCTGCCGTCCTCGGGGCACAGGTCCATGGGCTGTGGCACAGCAGCCCCTGCTGGGTGCTGGCGTGGACGGAAGGGGACAGAGCCTCACGGGCAGGGCTCAGGGCCCGCCAGCTCCGCAGGTCGGGAGTCTGACAGCGTCCCTCGCGTCCCCTTAGCAGGGCTGTGCTCCTCTCTGGAGGTCCAGCAAAAGTCCTCAGTCCCCTCTGGGAGCCCCCTTGGCCCCATGAGGTGGGGTCACAGTTCTGGGGGAGGAAGATGTGGACATTTTTGGGGCTGCTATTCTTTCTCCCACAGACAGGAGGGGTTACGGGGCCCTTTAGAGCTGGACCCTGCAGGACTTGGGGGCTGGCTCCCTGGGTGGTGCAGGGCAGTGGGGTCCGTGCTCTTTGCACGGGGACCACTGGTCTCACAGGTGGAGTTAGGAACCAAGCAGGGGCCAGCCCATGCTGCCTCTCGGCTCTCAAGCAAGCTCTGAACGGAGGCGAATCCACGCCCAGTCCACTGTGGGTCAGGTGGGAGGCCGTGACCGGAGGCAGCCCGCCTTGCCTCTGCAGACGAGGCTTCGGGGTGCTCCTGCTGGGGCGGCAGCTGCAGGCCTGAGGCCCAAAGGCCGTCCCGTGCCGCGTGACTGAGCCATCTCTTGCTCGCCACTGCCCTGGAATGCACGGACTCTCCCTCCAAAGGCCACACCAGGACCAGGCGCCTCCGGCCAGGCCCAGCTTCTCAGTGGGAAGTGGCACCAGGCCCAGGGACCCAGGCTCCATGTCACGGTGCTGAGCCTGGCTGAACCCTGTCCCAGCTGTGGGCCTGTGGCCAGCTTAGCCATGAACGGTGACAGCCAATGGGACCATAGCGGGCATGCTGGGGTGAGCTGGATGCAGCGAGCGGGCAGGGCCTTCTGCCCCCAACGCAGCCTCTCTGTCCTGGCCAGGGCCCAGGCAGAGCCCAGGCAGAGCCCCGGGAGCCCTGGGTGCGGCTGCCCCGACCCACCAGACACTCAGTGCTGGCACCCGCAGTGGCTGTCCTGCCTCCTCGCCCTGTGCTGAGCCCTGCTGGCTCAGGAAGTAGCTCTGCTGTGTGGGGTCTCTTGTAACCCACCGAGCACGTTCATTACTTTCCCGGGGACAGTGGCACCACGGTGCTGTGAGGGTCTGTGGGGCCAGGGGCAGGCGCACCGGGCTGTGCTGCCTTCCCTGCTGACCGGGGCCCGGCAGGCTGTCTGCCTTCTCTGAGCCTCAACTTCCTGAGCCGTGCGCGGGCTGAGCCCCCTCCTGCTCCCTGGCTAGGAAAGGCCCAGGAGTGGAGCCTGGGTGGGCAGGGCTGGGGACACCGTTGCCCACCGAGAGCCCTGGCCAGGAGCTGGGGCTGGAGCAGGAGCAGAGGAGGCTGGCGTGGGAGGCCCAGGGGGCAGCTCGTGGCTGGCAGGGAGAAGAGGCCCAGGGGCAGGACAGCCCAGCACCGAGGCCAGTGTCCACCCTGGAGGGCGCTGAGGCTGAGCTGAGCTGGGAAGGTGCCGCAGATGCTCTCTGGGGCTGAACCCCACACCGGGCAGTGCTGTCCCAGGACCCCCTTCTTCCCACTGCGCAGGCTCACACAGGGCGGCGGCTGACTCTGCACCCCTGAGGTTTCTCCCACACCCCGGAGACACCTGCATGGTGCCCCGGGCCTGGTGCGTTTGGCCCTCACTCGAGACAGCGTGTGGGGGCAGACAGGGAGGGTGCTGCGGCGGGGCCCGGGCCATGCCCACCTCGAGGACGTCGATGACCACGCTCTCCTCGGCCTGCCGCGAGCTGCGCACGTTCTCCAGCACCAGCGTGTAGTGCACGCCGCGCGGGTCCGACTGGTACAGGTTGTAGGTGTCGGCCTGGTACCACTCCTGCACGGCCACGAACACCTGGCTCTCGTCCGTGCTGATGATCTGCAGGTCCTGCGGGAGGGTGGGGTCAGGGCCCGGCTCGGCCACGGCCTCCCGGGCTCCGGGGCCAAGCCCGCTGGACCTGCACCCGGCTCTCCACGTTGCTCTGTGGCCCTGCACGGCCCCGTCGGCCCCGGGGGTGAGGCCCGGCCCTCCACACCAGGCTGCGGGCCGTGGCCCAAGACTATGCCCTCCCATCCCCTCGGGCAGGCTGCCCTATCCCACATGGCCAGGATGACTGGGGTGGGGCACCCCCCGACGCCAGAGGACCAGCGCTGCCCTGGCACTGGGACGCAGAGCTGGAGGGCGCCCGGCCCTGGGAACGCAGGCGGGGCAGGCGGGGCAGGCGGGGAGGCTGAGCGCCTGGCTGAGCTGGGGCCTCGGGTCCCAGGGTGACTTCTCTGCTCTGATGGCCCGACGCGGAGCTTGGTTGGCCTACTGCCCCATGGCAGCCCGCACCCAGCCCAGGACCCCAGGGCGGCCAGGGAGGGCTTCCGCGGAGGGAGTAGCCGGGGCTCCAGCCCCAGCCCCGCCCTGGGAGCGCGGCCAGGCCGCTCCCGTGCAGCTCGGTGGCCTCGGTTCCGTCCAGAGTTTGGAATTCAGAAAGAAAAGAAACCCCATGAGAAGGAGCCGGGCTGCCCGGGTCGCTCCTTCCCCAGGGCCACACGCTGCGTGGGAGCCGGGCGGAGGCGGCCCCCAGCTGGTCCCACAGCTGTGCTGTGCAGCCCCCAGCCCCGGGCTTGTCTTCCGTCGCTCTGGATGGTTCGTTTTTTCCCTTTGTTTTTGCACCAGGAATCGAACTCAGGGGTGCTTGCCACTGAGCCACAACCCCAGGCCCTTTCAATATTTTATTTAGAGACAGGGTCTCACTGAGTTTCTTAGGGCCTCACTAAATTGCTGAGGCTGGCTTCGAATTCACGACCCTCCTGCCTCAGCCTCCCACGTCCCTGGAACTACAGGCGTGTGCCAACATGCCTGGTGTGCTCTGAAGGTTTACTGCCCTCTGACACTAGGGTTCCCAGCGTGCAGGGGGCTGCAGGTGGCCGCTGCCCAGGGCCCTTCTCCCTGTGCAGGATCAGGCTGAGCCTCATGTTCTGTGGCCAAGCTGCGTCCTCAGCTGTGCTGGCTCTGGGCACGGAGACCGGCCTCCACCGTGCCCCCAGCTGGGCCCTGTGCTGTGCGGCTAAGGGGGCTTCATGGAAGAGAGATGAGATACCGTGGCGCACCGGCCACGCGCCCTGCAGGGGAGAGCCCACGGCCCCACGAGCTGGGCCCCGTGTCTGTGCACATGAATGTGACACAGAAATCGCGGGAACCAAGAGGCAAGCAGCGGGGGGTCAGGGAGGCCCCAGGGAGGCCCCAGGCCCGGTGGCTCTGTCTGGTGGTGGGAGTCGGGGGGTGTTCAGGAAGCCCCCATTGGAGCCGCAGCCAGCGGGCACTGTCACCACGTTGCCCACCAGGAGGCCTGTGTGGGGGCCTGGCCGTGCAGTCAGGCTGAGGCTCCCTGTCTTCCCCCACGAGGGGCAGCTGGGCGCAGTGAGGCCCAGGCGCGGGGCATTGGGGCCAGCTCCACCACCACTGGCATTCCTGGGGCTGCATGAATTCAGATTTTGCCTCCTCTGTGCCTGGCAAACGCCCTGTGTAGCGAGCGGTCCCTGTGACGTGGGACCTGAGACAGCGCAGGAGTCTCAGAGTGATCTGCAGTGCCACCCTAGAGAGACCTGGCGTTAGCACTGATGGTGTCCCTGCAGGATTTCCCTCAGCGTGACCCGCACGCTTTTCTGTGGGTGGCTGCCTGCCTCGCACGTGACGGGGGTGCGCCTTCCTCGGCCGCGAGCCCCATTCCTGGACATGCTCTCAGGGACAGCATGCTGTCCGCCCAGAAGGCACCGTCCAGCTGGCGAGCCCTGGGCGTGTTCAACAGGAGCAAGACGGTCCTGGGCTCCGCAGATCCTGCCTCAGGTAGATCCTAAGGGCGACTGCAGAATTGGAGACGAGGGCTGTCAGCTGCGGCTGCTTCTCCCCCACCCGCAGGGTGGAGGCGGCTCACGTCCCTCCGCAGGCCCAGCCTGTGAAGGGGCCGCCCAAAGTGCTCGCAGGTCCGAGTGTTGCAGATGTGGTGAATGCCGCATGAAGTTGCACTGGCGTTCTCAAGAAATGAAGCAGGGCACGTCCAGCCCTTTGGTAAGCGTGTGTGCAGAGTCCTGAGGCCGCGGAAGCGAGTAGAAAGAAATACCTGCTCACCAATAAATGCAGCCAGGCAGAGTCAGGCTTGCTGTAAGTGATAAAAATGAGGAAAGGTGACTTAAAGAAGATGGACAGCCATTTGTCCTGCAGTAAGAGAGGTCCAGAGGCGGGCAGTACAGGGTGGAGGCTCCACAAGTCACCAGTGACAGGCTCCTTCCTGCCACCGCTCTACTGCCCGGGACGTGGCCCTTGTCCTTGTGGCCCACGTGGGCTGAAGCGCCAGCCATTCTACTGACACTCGGAAGGAGAAAGGAGGAGGAGGAGGAGGAGGAGGAAGGCTGGGCTTCGCAGAGGACACGACAACTCCACTGAGACTCCTTCTAAAGCCTGGCCGCTGCAGCTGCAAGGGAAGCTGGGAAACGCAGTCCCTTGCCGGGCAGCCACGCGGCAGCTGAAATCTGGGTTTGCTGCGTGAGATGAAGGGCGGGTGGGCATGGCGGGGCCCCCACGAGTTTCCACAGTGACGAGCACGTGCGGGGGTCAGCAGAGGGGGAGCAGACAGGCGGGCGGGAGGGAGTTCTAGACACACGAAGGATAAGATTCCCACGTGCGTGGAGCCGCTAAGACAATTTAATGAGCGTAAGAGCAGGCATTTTCCCACAGAGCCTGATAGGGAGAGCAGGAAGGGCTGAGTGACCAACGCCCTGGCATTGGGGCCAGCAGCTCGCTGCGCCGGGGCTCCAGGTCTCTGTGAGAAGACTGGCACCCTCTTACCAAGAGTGGCTTGTGAGCGACAGGCCTGTCCTCGCCAGAGCTGCCCAGGCCGGCCTGGTCGGGGCGTTGGCAGCCGTCGCTGCGCTCGGAGCCTTGGGCCTTCTTGAGCCAGGCTCATGCGTTTCTGGGCCGGGGGTCCTTGGCCACCCCCGCGAGGACTCCAGGGTGTGTCTGTTGAGGGCTGCCACGGGTGCAGGGCCGCTCTGCTCACTGGGCCTCTTCAGGACCCCTCCCAGCCCTGGGCCGCGAGCCCTCCTGCGGGCACCGCTCTTCCCCACCTCGGACTTCCTCCCGTCTCTCTTCCCGCTTTCGGTCTCTGCTGACACTTGCGTTTTGTGCCTGCTGTCCTCGACGCTCTCTGGTCTGCCTCGGTTCTCCAAGTGACTCAAGACCGCCGTGATTCCGTCTTGTCCAGGAGGTCCGCCAGCGTGTCTTTCCCAGAGATGGGGTAGATCTGTCTTTCCCCTGGGAGGGTCATTTCCTGTTTCTCTGGAAGCCTCAGGATTTCATTGTTGGACACTGGACATTGGGGCCTAGTAACACGGTGGCTCTGGAGACCAGTGGCCCCTTCCCCGGAGTCTGCCGTTGGTGCCTCTGCGAGCCGCAGGCTGTGGACCCAGGCTCTGCTCAGGACACCCCCTTCCCCGGGCAGGCCCAGGGACTCCCCACCTGTACAAGTGGCTGCTTTTCAATGTCCTAGTCCTTAAATGTCTGGCTCCAAGGGGCCAAGGGAAGATAAAAGGCCATGTCTGGTCCTTCAGGTCCCTGGAGGCTGTGTCAGTGGGTGACACCCGTGTCAGTGGAGCCTCCTGGGTCCCTGCACCTCTGCCGCTGTGGCAACTGGCAACCAGAGCACAGGCCCCACCCTGGAGGACACGGCCTTTATTGCCCAGGCCGGCCACAGGGGCTGAGAGCGAGTGGCTCCAGGGCCCTGCACAGTGGGGGTGTGGGGCCAGCGTGGACGGGCAGCCGCCCCCAGGCCGAGAGCCCAGGCGGTGGAGGCCATCCCTGCCGCCGGGCCACGTCCTCCCCTGCAGTGTGGTGCCCAGGTGGTCACTCGGGGCGGCCAGGTCCTGCCGCTCGACTTCGGGAGGTCACTCCCTCCCGTCTGTCAGGAACTCTGTGTCTTTAACAACTTCATTACAAACACAGGAACCGTTCACTTGAGAGTGAATCCGCATCTGCCTTACTCGAGGAACGTTTTTATGTGATGCATAGTTGGATTTGCCTCCTCTTTCGCTGAGGGCTTTGGAGATTATTTTCTGTTAGGGAACTCGAGGAGTTTTTAAAATTCCTGTGAGTGGCCACGTCGAGCCCAGGCTTGGCCACGGCAAGAGCTGTTCTGCCCTCACGGCGTGCGTGGGGCCCTCATCGGAAACAGCGTGCCCACGCTCTTAGCGTGGAGGGAAACTAGGCAGCACTCAGCCCTGTCTCGCTGTGCTGGGCTGGCCTGTCCCAGCTTGGTGGTGGCAGGTGCCATCTTTTAGAAAGTGACAAAGTCCCATGAAGATCTACACCCTGCGTCCAGGGGTTTCTTGTGCTTGACCTTGAGATAATTAGAAAGAAAGACCCGCAGGCCCTGGACACTCCTGGCAGCGGGGTTTGTAATCAGGAAGTGGCCCCAGTGTCCAGAAGGAGTGTGGCCCAACCAGGGAGACCCGTCCTCAATCAGGGGCTTTGTCATTGTCATTTAGAGTGGGTTTCAGGAATGGTTCTAGAAAAGCCCTCGGGACGAGAAGCCAGGGGAGGCAGGCCTGGGCCCTCTGGCCCTTTGGCCTGGGCTGGGGCATCTGGGGAGGGGGAGGCCCGGGTGAGACCCCGCCCCTCCACTCCTGTTCTCATGATGTCGCGCAGGCATTGGAAAAGGAAAGGGAAAGATGGGGGTGGTTTGGGGGAGGAAGTGGTTATAAATTCACCATAAAACAGCCAAATCTGATTAGGAAATTCAATTATCCGGCTCCGCTGGAGAGCCGAGAGGCGGGGCTGGCGGGTGGTGCCTGAGGATGGGGATGGCCATTGCCAAAGGTCACAGAGGTCACGACCGACCTGCGGCCACAGGCTCTGTAGGACACCTGGCCGCCTGACTGACCCCACCCTGCCTAGGCCTGGGGAGCAGGGGCAGGGCGCTGGGAGGGACAAAGGCCCAGGGCACAGTCCCTTGTGGTGCCTGTGAAAGGTCCCCCACCAGGGCCACCAGCTGCCCCAGACGAGGCTCCTCTGTGCGCGGAGCCGGGCCAGCTTGGCCTGTCGACGTGCTCTTCTGTGCTTTGCTTGCTAAGGAGATGCTCACAAAGGCCTCGGGCTTCCCACTCTGCTCGGATGGCGCCAGTGCAGCCAGGAGCCCGGGGACGGAAGAGGCCCAGCGCAGGCTGCAGCCCAGCGGCGGGGCCCCAGGCCAGCCCCGCTCCTGCCCCGGCCGCCCTGCCTGCCCTGCGCCCCGCTGGCTTTCCCAGCTCTTCCCAAAGGGAACTGTCCCCAGTCCTGGGCTTCAGAAGAGACCTGCGCAGGGCCTCCCCTGCCCGGCGCCTCGCCGCCGAGGTCGCGGCGGGCAGTCGCTCCGCAGTCTGTCCTCCAGACTCTGGCTGCTCCGCATCTGGAAACCCCACCAGAGCAGGAGCCCGCACCTCCAGCACCACCGCCTGGCCCCGTCACGAGTTCACATTTGGTGCTCAATAGATGCGTGTGGAGGCGCGAAGGTCGGGCCCTGACAGGGCAGTCTGCACAGTGGGGCAGGGTCCTTCAGCCCTAGGAGGCGGACGCAGCCTGAGGCTGGGCTCCTGCCTGCCTGTGTGGGAGGCCTGCTCTTGTTTCTAACTAGCTGTGTGACCTCCAACAGCTTGCTCAGCCTCTCTGAACTTCTCCACCTTCTCCGCATCCCTGAATGACACACTGGCAGGGTGGGGACCAGTCAGGTCCTGAGGCAGGGCTTGGGGCAGGGTTAGGGCAGTCCTAGGCCCCCTTCCCTACCCGTCTACCCAAGGGAAGGAAGCAGCATTAACTGGGCACCTACTGTGTGCCGGAAAACATACCAGGCAGCCAGAGGCAGAGGTGAATAAAATGGAAACCAGCCTCGCTCTTGGCGATGGCAGGTAAGAGCCAAGAGGTCAGGGTTGCCAACACTGGGCGCCAGCAAGGGGTGCAGACAGGGCAAAACACAGAGGCCTGCGCCAGCCTGGGGGGGCTAGCAAGTGACGCTTTCCCGAGAGTCTGTGACCAAGTGCGGGGTCAGCGCGTGGCAGGCAGAGGGTGGGCGCAGGCCCTGGGACAGGACGGAGTGGGCTCCTGGGGGCGGCAGGGAGGGCGGGCAGTGGCCGGCCGGCTCTTCCTGCCCGTGCTGGCCCGAGTCCTGCTGCCCGCCAGGCAGTGTGGCCTGGCATCTGCCACAGTGCCAGGGGACTGGGGACCGCCTTACCTTTGGCAGCGCGTACTTGGGCAGCTTCATCAGGACAAAGTCGCTGCGGCGGTAGGAGACGTAGTACTTCGTCCGGTTTGTGGAAGTCGCCTGCGGGAGGAGGAAGCGCGCTCAGGGCGGACGCCCGGGGCCCGGCTGTCCTGAGGAGACCCCTGCACTCGGCTCCCCTGGTCTGCCCAGGGGAAGCAGCCTGCGCCCAGCGCCCTCCCCGGGAGTCCCACACGTCCCCTTCTCCAGCGCGCCCCCTCAAAGCCTGCTCCCCGGCATCCGGGTCACGGAACAAGGCAGACAAGGGTCCATTTCCAGAACTTCTCTTAAAGAGGGTGCCGGGAGAGCCTAGGCAGAAGGAGACCAGAGACGCCCACCGAGCCCCGGGCAGGAGAGCAGGAGAGGAGGAGGGCAGAGGGCAGGAGGGCAGAGGGTGGAAGGGCAGAGGGCAGAGGGCAGAGGGTGGAAGGGCAGAGGGCAGGAGGGCAGAGGGCAGAGGGTGGAAGGGCAGAGGGCAGGAGGGCAGAGGGTAAGAGGGCAGAGGGCAAGAGGGCAGAGGGCAGGAGGGCAGAGGGTGGAAGGGCAGAGGGCAGGAGGGCAGAGGGCAGAGAGTGGAAGGGCAGAGGGCAGGAGGGCAGAGGGTGGAAGGGCAGAGGGCAGAGGGCAGGAGGGCAGAGGGAGGAAGGGCAGAGGGCAGGAGGGCAGAGGGCAAGAGGGCAGAGGGTGGGAGGGCAGAGGGCAAGAGGGCAGAGGGTGGGAGGGCAGAGGGCAAGAGGGCGGAGGGTGGAAGGGCAGAGGTCAGGAGGGCAGAGGGTGGGAGGGCAGGAGGGCAAGAGGGCAGAGGGGCAGGAGGGCAGAAGGGCAAGGAGGGCGGAGGGTGGAGGGCAGAGGCAAGAGGGCGGAGGGTGGGAGGGCAGAGGTCGGGAGGGCAGAGGGCAGGAGGGCAGAGGGCAAGAGGGCAGAGGTCAGGAGGGCAGAGGTTGGGAGGGCAGAGGGCAAGAGGGGCGAGGGTGGAGGGCAAGAGGGAGGGTGGGAGGGCAGAGGGCAAGAGGGTGGAGGGTGGAAGGGCAGAGGTCAGGAGGGCAGGAGGGAAGAGGGCGGGAGGGCAGGGGGGCTCTGGATGTCCTGAGCCTCTCTAGCTCAGCTCCCCTTTCTTGCTGGAGTGTCAATGGCTCAGAAACCCAAAGGCCTCGGTAGGTGACAGAGCCAGCCAGAGTTAGCACCAGGGCTGGCGCCTCAGCCTTCCTTCCCGCCTCCTGGGTGGCCTCTTGCTGAGCCAGAGGTGGTCCCAGGAGGTGAGGTGGGGACAGACTGGGCCAGAGGTTCACAGGTGGGCGCTGGGAGCCCTGGTGGGTGTTAGGCAGGAGCTGGGCCTGCTGCTGGCGGCTCTGTGGCTCAGCGGGGGTCTGGCTGCTGAGCCTCAATTTTCTCGTTAGTAAAATGTCCTGCTGCAGCGGCGAGGCAGCCGTGGGAAGGCCTTGTGGCAGCTGTCACTTTGGAGGCGCTTGTCACTGTGTGCAGGAAGGTGGATGCAGGGAAGGCTGCAGGGCCTCTGCCCCTCTAAGCCCGGTGTCCCCTCTAAGCCCGGTGTCCCCCAGGGCCCGGCATGTATCCTCAGAGATGGACACGCCTTTAGGACAGGGCCTCGCTGGTCTTGGTGGCACAGAGGCCACCGGTCCTCGCCCCTCAGCAACAAATGGAGGACGGGGTCCAGAGGGGGGCAGAGGGCACCCACTGAGCCCCTGGTGCTGCCACCCCGTGGCTGTGGAGCGCTGACAGGCCCTGCTCTGTCACCCAGACTAGGGGTCCTGGAGCACCAGTGTGGGGGGGCCCAGCAGGCCAGAAAGGCCCTCCTCAGGACTGGCCACCCAGGACAGTGGCCTGGAGGTCCTGAGCCACACAGGCTTTCCCCTGTCCATCATAGGTCACCCAGCACCAGGCCAGGACAAGGCCAGCATCGCCTGGTGGGAGAGGACAGGTGGGGCCACGGACCATCGAGTGTGAGCGCCACCGAGGAGGTGGTGCCCAGACCTAGGCTGGGACCGTCCTGGCTGGGAGCAGGGAGGACAAGCCGTGGCCTCCCTATGTCGGACAGGCTGGCATTGTCCCTCCTGGACAGGACCCTGAGATGCCTGATCATAGGTGACCTGTGTCCTGACAGCCAAGAGTCACGCCGCCCTGAGCCTCCTGGCCCCCATGCCAGGCCTTCTCACCCTCTGCCTGGGCACCAGGCATGCCAGGGACACTGGTGGCACCCCTGCCTGAGGCACTGGCAGGCCCCGGGGCCTTGCAGGACACACTGCCTGAGCTGGACCCCACTCCGTGTGAGGCGCGGTGGCCAACGTGGCCCAGAGGCCTCTGCCCGGGCAGGCAATGGGCACTTGCAGAGATGCGGTGCTGGAGGACGGCCAGTGGGGCAGGCCGGGAGCTGGCCTCCATCACTGCAGCGGCCCAGGGCGGGCACAGAGGAGGGTACCACGGGTGAAAGCTGGCCAGGTGGGGTCTGGCTGGGCCAGGGAGGTGGGGGTGCCCCAGGGGAGGGGCCTGACTGGCGGTGGGGAGGGGACTTCCCGTGCCGGGCGCAGGGACAGGCGTCAGGGTGGAGGAGGGCACTCCAGGTGCAGGCACGGCTGCCGGGGGCCTGGGTGACGGCCAAGGGCAGTGGAGACGGGCAGGGCTGGAGTCGGGGTGCAGGGTCAGGCCCCTCAGGCTGCAGCAGGGGGGCGGCTGTGCCTGCCTGACCCCCCTCCACACTGGCCTCGCCAGGCTGTGGGGGCAAGAGGCAGAGAAGCTGGGCCTGGAGGCCAGCCCTGGGACGGGGACACTCCAGGCGCCCTCCAGGCTGCTCTCAGCAGGAGGCTTACGGCCCCAGGGAGCAGACAGGGCCAGTGACAGCAGTCGGAGCACCTGCTTCTGGCTCGCAGATGAGCTTGGTGGCAGCTCCCGCTGGCCGGAGTCAGGGCCTGGGTGAGCCGCGGGCCACGGGAGCAGCGGCCGGGTCAGCCCACCGCAGCTGCCGAGCTGGCTTGCACCTTGTGCTTGCTGAGGGTGCCCCTGAGACTCAGGCCCAGGTCCCCATCACTGGGGTGTGGACAGCTGGTGGCTGGCAGTCAAGGGCAATGCCCAGGAACAGCCCTGAGTGTCCCAAGGTCACTGAAGAAACCAAATGGGCCAGATGGGTCTGGGTTTGGGGCCAGTGGCGGGGGCTCCTGGTGAGCAGCTGGGGGGCACCAGCACTGCCCGAGCCCGGGGGCTGGCAAGCAGGGCCTCAGGGTGGCGGCAGGTGCGGTGAGGGCATCAGGGACGCCGCTAAGAAGCACTTGACAGGGAAGCAGCCGATTTAGCGCCCCTTTCCTGGACGGTCCAGTCCGAGCGTCCCCACCACCGCCTTCCTACGGCCACCTTCGCAAAGCCTGGCGCAGCCTCACCTTAAAGAAGACGTAGTCGTCCTGCACCGCCAGCGAGCCGGGGTCGATGGGGCCTGCGAACGGGGCTGCGAGCGTCTTCTCGGAGCAGTTGTGGATCCGGCAGGTGACGTAGCGGAACCCTGCAGGACACGGGGGCCACCCAGGCGCGGCAACGTCCAACGTCAGACCACGACGGACGGGGGCGGCCTGGCCACCCCGCACCGCTGGCCCGTTCTGTGTGTGGGCTTGGAGTGTGAAGGAGCTGCCCTGCGGTTGCAGCTGCTGCCGGCCCAGCGCACTGCCCTGGCCAGGAGGGCTCGAGAGGAGCCTGTTAGACCCTCAGCACTGGGACCAGCCGTTGCCCGTGGGTGGGGACAACCAGGGCAGCAACAGGCCCTCACAGCCCCCGACCCGCAGCCCCCACCCTCCCAAAGGCCCTCCCCACCGACGCAGGGTGGAGGCTCCTGGAGTGCTCTGACCCCTGGCTCAGAGCAAAGCCCAGCCTTCCTCGGGTACTGGCGTTGGGCACGCTGGACGCTGGCCCGGCCAGGTGGCTGCGTCTCTCTGGGCTTCAGCTGCCCAGGGTTTGGGTGCCCTGCAAGTTGGCGGCCCCCGGAGCCTGCAGCCTTAGGGACGCTCTCCCCAGCTGGCCAGCCAGGAGCCAGGTTTGACTGACACACCAACTTGCAGCCCAGGGAGGGACACAAAGGCCACAGCACCTTGGGCACACCTCCTGCCTATGTCCCTGGAGTCAGGGTGGCATGAAGTGTGTGCAGGGCTGGCTCTGGGGCCAGGAAGACCCACACCTACGTCACACTGCTACCAAGAGAGGGAGGGCGGGCCTCCCTGGACAGGGGTACCTACACCATGCTCAGCTGGGACAGTGACACAGAGCAGGCACAAGGCCACCTCTGACCCTACCCCACCACCCAAGCATGCAGGAGGGCGGCCACGCCCCATGAGCCCGTGGTCAGCTCATGTCTTAGGTCTGCTGGCCCGCAGAGACTGGCCAGACCCAGGGGCAGTCACAGGTCACCCACACGCTACTCTCTCACCACCCACGCCCCTCGCCCGCTCTTCCCACCGTGGGCAGGCCTTGCTGTCCCGGGCCCGGTGCCCTGACCTAGGCCCCATCAGGGTGCCGCGGGAGTGGCTGGAAACATCGGAGGCTCAGCACTGCCCCTGCTGCGCCCGCTGCCCAGTGAAGTCCTGCGCAGGGAGCGAGGCAGCTGTGGGCCACTGGCCTTGCGGGTAGAGCCAACAGCCCTCTGCAGAGAGCAGCCTGGCACAAGGCCACCACGGTGTGACGGGTGCTGAGCTCCTCCGTCTGTCACAGGGAAGAGGCTGGCCACCGGGAGCGGGTGTGCAGAGCTCTGCACAGGGTGTCCCCAGGGTGGCTCTGGCCTCTGGCCGGTGCTTGTGTACTCCGCAGTCCACTGGGACACAGGATAGTTCACCAGCCCCTGCTAGAGCTTGAGGCGGGACCCTGGGGACTAGTGGCAGGGGTGGGGGTGACCTCGGGGCCATGGGATGGCGGGTGGCGGGAGGGCAGGTGAGCGGGCACAGTGGCCCTCTGGTGGGCCAGGCTGGCTGGAGGCGGGGCAAGACCGGGTGGGACTCAAGGTCCAGCGAGCCTGGCTCGAGGGCTCCCTGCGGGCGGCGTGTGTGCAGGGTGGTCTCGGGGAGCGTGGAGGCAGCGGGCCCCCGCTCGCCTGCGCAGCTGGCTGCTGGGCGCAGGCCCTGTCCACCAGGATGGCCAGCCCCTCTAGGACGTGGGCCTCTTTCTCCCTGGCGGGCCACTGGGGTGTCACAGGGACAGCCCACCTGCTGTGAGAGGTGGCCTTGTGCCACCCTGCATGGGGCCCAGGGTGTTTGGGGCTTGGTGAAGACCCCCGAGGAGCGCGAGAGGGTGGCGGGAGCTGGGGCGGATCTCCATGGCCTTGTCTGGCAAACCAGGCCCTCTCTGAGCTTTGGCCTCTTGGTGATCAAGAGCAGACCCACAACCCAGCTGCCCGCCTCCCTGCCCCGTGGTGGGCCCCACAGAGCGCTGAGGACTGGGAGGCACTGCCTGGGTCTCACTGACCCCGCCTGCGGAGCCCTGTCTGCGGGGACCTCTGCTCCGCTGCCACCAGCCCTGCTCTGGTTGACGCGGCCTGGTCCAGTCCTGCACAGGGACAGGCCCAGCTGCACAGGGCGAGCCAGACGTGTGCAGGCAGGCGTGGCCACAGTGCCCAGCACCGGCCCTGTCCTCCCACGCGCTCCTGCTCCCTGCTGTGCTGGGTCCTGCTGCTGCTAAGGGGGTTGTGTGGGTACCGTCATCCACCAGACCAGGGGAGGGTCCGTCCTGTTCATCTCTGTGTTGGGCGGACCAAGGTACAAGCTATGGTCCTCTCATCTCTGCTGTCCCAGAACACTCCATGTTTCCAGAACACTCCGTGGCGCTCAAACACCCTGGGGCTCTAGAACCCTCCGTGGTCTCCCCCGCGAGAGTACAGAGGACCTTCCCTGCAGCACGTGAGGCCCTGGGCTCCCTGGCAGGAGGCACTGGGCTGGACAGCCTGGCCCCGGTCACTAGGCCACTCTGGCAGGACAGAGCGCGCAGACGCGCTGTAGCGCAGGGCCAGGACAAACCGCCCTCTTGCTGGACGTCCCCAGAGCTGAGCTCCTTGGCTTCCCTCTGTCCCCGGGGAGCGAGCACGTTCAGAATCATGCCACTTCCTGATACAGCGAGGTCACTGCGGGCACCTATGAGGCTGGGCAGGGTGAGAGGGAGGCCACTGAGACCCTGCAACTGCCCCCCCCCTTACCTCCACTGAGGTCCTGGGCTTCCATGTGGACCAGGTTGGGGTCGGTGTCCACCCCAGACACAGCCCTGGAAAAGAACAGGTGGAGACTGGCATCGGGGTGACTGACATCAGGCCCCCACGCCCCACTGCCTCTTGGCCCTCCTGGTCTGAGACCCCTGGCTCTGTGCCTCCCCAAGGGCCTCCTGCTCCTGGGGTAGACGAGGCCTGGCCTCTGCCTGTGGTAGCTTCCGCCACCCTCCCATTCACAGGACGGCGTATGACACTCACCCGCCCGCCGGAGGCCTTGCTGTCCAACTCAGGGGCAGCGGCCCGGGACCCGCCACGCTCACTTAACAAGGAAGGTGGCGCAGAAGACCAAGGTGGCCTGCCCAGGTGGCCTGCCCGAGGCTGCACAGCCACCACAGGCCACCTGGGCTCCAGCCAGGACCCAGCCTGAGCCACTGCCTGACCTTTGCCCTGGCTCTGGGTCACCGCCCGGCACGGCTCTGCTCTGTCTCCGAGCCCTCCCAGTGCTCCCCCAGGGCTGCCTGAGGCCTCGTGTGGGGCGCGGGCATAGGAGGGCAGCCCGCCCCGCCACTGCCCTGGGCAGTTTGCTCCAGGCCCTCCCCTGCACCCAGGCTGGACTGAGAGGCCAGGCACACGTCACGGGGAAGCCCGGTGAGGCCAGGAAGGTTCTGCCACGTGTCCCAGGCAGTGAGGCCATGACCTTCAGGGTGGTCCCAGCTTGAGAGAGGCAGCGTGACACAGGGCTGGTGGCTCCTGTGCCTCTTGTGAAGCTCTAGAGGTGTCTCCAGGGGCCCGTGTCCTGCCGAGCCAGCCCACCCAGGCCCTGGGATGGAGATACGTGACAGCAGTCTGGGGTTCCCGGGTCAGGGCATGCCACCAGTGTCCTCCCTGAGCCCACGCCCACCCTCCCCGGTGCGTTCCTGTGAATGAGAGGGAGACAGGGAGAGAGGAGAGAGGAGAGAGGAGAGTGGGCTTCCTTGGGGCAGGGGCCAGGCCCGCCACCTGGCCTGACAGCGTGCTCTGGGCACAGCCGTGGGTGCAGGCCCTCGTGGTGCTCAGGTGACCTGACCTCCGTCAGTGCCATACAACCCTGGCTCTTGGCTACACCCATCTCACAGACAAGAATACCAAGGCTCAGGCAGGTGGACACACGTGCCCAAGTCACGCAGCTCACATTCTCGTGAAAGATCTGTAGCCAGGACCCGCCACTGACCCTCCTCCATCGCACGGTGCATGGAGACAGGGTGCCGCGGGCACAGCCAACAGAGGGACCGCACCCTGCCTTTCACCAGGCCCTGCCCTGCGCCCTCACAGGCTGCCTCCCAGGGCCCTCTCCTCTGGCTGCTCCCATGGGCACACTGGCCCCGGGACTCCTGGCCACGGGCAGCGCCTTTCCCCTCGATTCTCAGCACCAGAGAGGCAGGGAAGGCTGGTGCCCAGGGCCGGCACAGCAGAGCCCTCTGTGAGGGAAACCACTCATCCCCCCTCACTCCCTTGACATCTGCTGGCTGCCCCAGACCACTCTTTACCAAGAGCCACATGCTCCAGGCTATGTCCCTGTCAACCTACTGTGTGTGCTTTATAAAAACCTGCAGAACACTCACTATGTTAGGAGTTGAGGATTCAGAGATTAATAAGTCACAGCTTCTTCTATCCAGGAAAGCAAGGCTAGCAGGGAGGCCATATAAACAAAACCATCTGCCCATCTGTCTGTCCTCATCCATCCATCCATCCACCCACCCATGCACTCATCCATCTATCCATTCATCCATCCATCTACTAAAACATCCATCCATCCATCCATCCATCCACTCATCCATCGATCCATCCATCCATCCATCCATCCATCCATCCATTCATCCATCCACACATCCATCCATCCATCCACCCACCCATCCATCCATCCACCCACCCATCCACCCACCCATCCATCCACTCATCCATCCATCCATCCATTCATCCACCCACCCATCCATCCATCCACCCACCCATCCACCCACCCATCCATCCACTCATCCATCCATCCATCCATTCATCCACCCACCCATCCATCCATCCACCCACCCACCCACCCACCCATCCATCCACTCATCCATCCATCCATCCATTCATCCACCCACCCATCCATCCATCCACCCACCCATCCACCCACCCATCCATCCACCCACCCATACACTCACCCATCTACCCATCCATCCACTCACCCATCCACTCACCCACCCATCCATCCATCCATCCACCCATCCACTCACCCACCTATCTACTCACCCATCCACCCATCCACTCACCCACCCATCCATCCATCCACCCACCCATCCACTCACCCATCCATCTCCATCCATCCACCCACCCATCCATCCACTCATCCATCCATCCATCCATCCACCCACCCATCCACTCACCCACCCACCCATCCATCCATCCATCCACCCATCCATCCATCCATCCACCCACCCATCCACTCACCCACCCATCCATCCATCCACCCACCCATCCACTCATCCATCCATCCATCCATCCCATCCATCCAATCCATCCATCCATCCACTCACACTCACCCACCCATCTATCCATCCACCCACCTATCCATCCACTCACCCACGCCATCCATCCATCCATCCACCCAACCATCCACATCCATCCACCCCCATCCATACATCCATCCACGCTCCACCCATCCACCACTCCCATGCCAGCCTGCCTCCCAACCTCCTTCCATCCATCCACCCATCCATCCACCCATTCATCCATCCATCCATCCACCACCCCACTCACCTCACCACCCACCCATCCATCCATCCATCCACCCATTCCATCCATCACATCCACCCACCATCCACTCACCCACCCATCCATCCATCCACCCACCCTCCACTCACCCATCCATCACCCACCCATCCATCACCCATCCACCCAGAAGCCAGCCACCCATCCCACCCATTCCATCCTCCATCCTCACCCACCCATCCACTCACACATCCACCCTCCATCCACCCATCCATCCATCCATCCCCCCACCCAACCACTCACACCACCCCACCCTCCATCCCATCACCACCCACCATCCATCCATCCACTCCATCCACTCACCCACCCATCATCCATACACCCTCCATCATCCCCACCCATCCTCCACCATCCACTCCATCCATCCACTCATCCACCCAATCCACTCACATCCATCCCATCACCCACCCATTCATCCACTCCACCCATCCCACTTCCATCCACCCATCCATCCATCCACCCACCCATCCATCCTCCACCCATCCACCCACCCATCCATCCATCCATCCACCCATCCATCCATCCATCCACCCACCCATCCACTTCACCCATCCACCCACCCATCCACGCATCCATCCATCCATCCATCCACCATTCCATCCACCCATCCATCCATCCACCCACCCATCCATCCACTCACCCACCCATCCATCCATCCACCCACCCATCCACTCACCCATCCACCCATCCTTCCATCCATCCACCCACCCATCCACTCATCCATCCATCCATCCATCCACCCACCCATCCACTCACCCACCCCACCCATCCATCCATCCATCCACCCACCCATCCATCCATCCATCCACCCACCCATCCACTCACCCACCCATCCATCCATCCACCCACCCATTCACTCACCCATCCATCCATCCATCCATCCATCCATCCATCCACTCACCCACCCATCTATCCATCCACCCACCCATCCATCCACTCACCCACCCATCCATCCATCCACCCACCCATCCACCACCCATCCACCCATCCTTCATCCATCCACCCACCCATCCATCCACTCACCCACCCATCCATCCATCCACCCACCCATCACCCACCCATCCACTCACCCATCCACCCATCCTTCCATCCATCCACCCATCCATCCACCCATCCATCCATCCATCTATCCACCCACCCATCCACTCACCCATCCATCCATTACCCACCAGTTCCATGCATGCACCGGATTTGCTGAGCACTGACTGTGCTGCTTCTGTGTCAGGTCTGGAAATATAAAGATGTACTTGGCATCTCCCTGCCCTCAACAGTCACAGTCCAGAAAAGGTCTGAACATTTGTCTCAGGTTCAAAGACTTTAGGACACAGGTTGTCAAAGAGCCATGCCAGCGGGTCACGGTGGGCTCGGAGGCAGCCTGTCACTGACCAGCGGCCCCCACCACACAGGCAGGGACGGGGAGGTTCTCTCCCATCCTGTGGTGTGAGAGCAAATCTTCATCCGGGAGAGGGTGGAGCTGGCTCTTGGGGGCTGTAGTCTAGTAGTACGGCATGTAGCGGGGGTCAGCGTGTCTTCCTGTGAACAATGGAGGCTTGGAGAGAGGGGCGCTCCTGTGCGGCACCGCTGACCCCGTCGTCCCACCTCTCCAGGGAGCAGGGCAGCCGGGTGGCCCTGAGTGGAGCCCGGTGCACAGGGAGGGCCACACGTGGGTCTGGGGGGTGGGCTGGGGTGGTGTGAGGGCAGCCGGCAGGACACCCCAGAGTCCTCGGGTTCCCAGCCCAGGAGGGCCAGCACCGGCCCCCTGACCCCAGGGAGTGCTGCACGTTCTGGGGCGCACTGGGGCTGCTGTGAGCAGGCAGTCCCTGGCCCTGGAAGGGAGGCTCCTCCCACATCGCTTCTGAATCAAGGAGACGTGGTCCCCATAGCCGAGGTCCCCAGCCAGCAGATGGAGGCTTGGCCTCGTCCCCCACCTGCAGAATGGGGGAACACTCCTGCTCTCTGGCGCCCCCTGTGTCCGCTCAGCCGCTTTCTCTTTCCCTCCCTCCTGCCTCCCTCTCCACAGGCCAGTGCACAGCGGCCCTGAGGCCTGGGCCCTGCCCAGACACTTGGCCATGAACAAGGCCCCAGGCAGAGCCCGGCTGGCTCAGGGAAGAGGCGTGGCCTTGCCTGCCCTCTTGTTGTCCAGGTGCCAGAAGGGAAGAGGAAGGCCCGGCCTGTCCCTGCAGCACTGTTAGAATAGGTGGCTCATGGCCAGCGGCCTCAGGGAGGGCCAGGAGGAGCTGCAGGGAGACCCCACGGCCAGGCCCTGGGGATGCCCCCTCCTGCCACTTCCTCTTTTCTGTGGACGGAGGCGCTTCCGCCCTCACCTGGGCCAGCGCTGGAGCTGAGGAGGAGGGGGCGGAGGCTGTCCCTAGATGAGCTGGGGACAGGAGGGAGAAAGACAGAGCGTCTGGTGAGGACTGGCGGCCAGAGCCCCAGCAGAGGAGCCAGGGCCACGACCACTGGCCGCAGTCAGACGCACCCGAGGCCACGGCCGCTACCTAGGCCGGCGCCACCAGGACGGGTGTCCTGGCCTCCCGCCGAGCCTGTCTCCCCTCTGTGACTGCGGGAAGACGATGGGGCTGTGCCGGGGCGCCCTAGGAGGGGCGCCCAGACCTCGGCCCAGGGCCTGGTGGAACGGCCAGCGTCCGCCCTCGGCCCAGGGCCTGGTGGACGGCCAGTGTCCGCAGGGCAGCTCTGGTGGCCGCTGTGCTGGTCTCATTCCAGGAGAGCTGAGAGGCAAGGGAGGGTGCGGGGCGGGAGCGGAGGGTCTCAGAGTGGCTGGGCCGTGTGCCCACGAGGTGCCCCTTGAGCCCGCACCTCACAAAGCCTCGTGGGCCCCGGCCTGACAGGGCGTGGGCCTCGCACCTCCTGCTGTCGGTTCAAGGACAAGAGCCCCTGGAAATGCTGTCAAAACAGTTGTTCCCCCCGTCCAGGCGCCTGCTTCACCGACTGTCACCACACTCCAGGAGAGACCCCGGCCCCAGCGGCCCGGCGTCTGGCGTGACCAGCTCTGGCACAAGGGCTCTGAGCCACCGGAGGACCTGGGGAGTAGTGGTGTGATCTGCCCGAGACAACGGCATGTCTGAACTGTCGCCGATTTCCCTTCCAGCACTGGGGGCCACTTCCTCTCTGGCCGGAGGTCTCTTCGGGCCAGGCCAGGGCTGGGACGCCCCAGGGCCTAGCCCCAGGGTGGTCTCAGGGCTGCAGAGCCCTGCCAGCTCCCCAGGCCTACGCGGCTCAGAATTCTACTTCCTGACCCCCTGGTCCCCCTCCTGGGCACCCTCAGGGCCCACGGGTCCTCGGCCAGACAGGAAGCGAGTCCCTGCTGCCATCAGCGTGAAGCCACCAACGGTGCAGGAGGAAGGGGCTGCTCCACGGGCTTCTGTGCTGGGGACAGGACGGGCCTGGCTGGGGCCAGCGCAAGTATGAGCCGGGGTGGGGACATGAACGCACATGGGCACACACAGGGGCACACACGTGCATACACATGTGCACACTCCACACACGCACACACTCACGTATGCGCACGGGCACACACACGTACACACACGCTGACCTGCATACAACACACACACTCACGTATACACACGGGCACACATGTACACAGCTGCACACGTGTGCACACACATACTCAGACACACATGCACACACACATGCAGAGCCGCACCCGGGACAACTTGAGGTGACAGTGCATCTCCACAGGCGTCGGGTCAGAAGAGCACATGGGCCCGTGGCCGCCGCGGGAGGAGGGCAGGCTCTGCCAGCTCCGGGCCTCGCCCTGCCTCCAGCAAGCCCCCGGGGCGGCCGAGCACCAGTGGCCTCGCTGGGGCAGAGGACCAGGCTGAGCCCCAGGAGGCCAAATGCAATCGAGAGCTGGTGCCCTGAACGCAGGTCCCCCTCCAGCAAGCCCCCGGGGCGGCTGAGCACCAGTGGCCTCGCTGGGGCAGAGGACCAGGCTGAACCCCAGGAGGCCCTGAGCAAATGCAATCGAGAGCTGGTGCCCTGAACGCAGGTCCCTGTCCCTCCCCTGCGTGGCTCCTCAGCAGGTCCCTGTCCCCTCCCCTGCGTGGCTCCTCAGCAGGTCCCTGTCCCCTCCCCTGCGTGGCTCCTCAGCAGGTCCCTGTCCCCTCCCCCTGCGTGGCTCCTCAGCAGGTCCCTGTCCCCTCCCCCTGCGTGGCTCCTCAGCAGGTCCCTGTCCCCTCCCCTGCGTGGCTCCTCAGCAGGTCCCTGTCCCCTCCCCCTGCGTGGCTCCTCAGCAGGTCCCTGTCCCCTCCCCTGCGTGGCTCCTCAGCAGGTCCCCTGTCCCCTCCCCCTGCGTGGCTC
Source organism: Tamias sibiricus (assembly GCA_025594165.1). Lineage (NCBI taxonomy): Eukaryota > Metazoa > Chordata > Mammalia > Rodentia > Sciuridae > Tamias > Tamias sibiricus. The sequence continues at coordinate 4,044,260 of CM046665.1, forward strand.
CTCAGCAGGTCCCTGTCCCCTCCCCCTGCGTGGCTCCTCAGCAGGTCCCTGTCCCCTCCCCCCTGCGTGGCTCCTCAGCAGGTCCCTGTCCCCTCTCCCTGCGTGGCTCCTCAGCAGGTCCCTGTCCCCTCCCCCTGCGTGGCTCCTCAGCAGGTCCCTGTCCCCTCCCCCTGCGTGGCTCCTCAGCAGGTCCCTGTCCCCTCCCCCTGCGTGGCTCCTCAGCAGGTCCCTGTCCCCTCCCCCTGCGTGGCTCCTCAGCAGGTCCCTGTCCCCTCTCCCTGCGTGGCTCCTCAGCAGGTCACTGTCCCCTCCCCCTGCGTGGCTCCTCAGCAGGTCCCTGTCCCCTCCCCCTGCGTGGCTCCTCAGCAGGTCCCTGTCCCCTCCCCCTGCGTGGCTCCTCAGCAGGTCCCTGTCCCCTCCCCCTGCGTGGCTCCTCAGCAGGTCCCTGTCCCCTCCCCCTGCGTGGCTCCTCAGCAGGTCCCTGTCCCCTCCCCCCTGCGTGGCTCCTCAGCAGGTCCCTGTCCCCTCCCCCTGCGTGGCTCCTCAGCAGGTCCCTGTCCCCTCCCCCTGCGTGGCTCCTCAGCAGGTCCCTGTCCCCTCCCCCTGCGTGGCTCCTCAGCAGGTCCCTGTCCCCTCTCCCTGCGTGGCTCCTCAGCAGGCGGAGGTAGGCACTCGTCTCGGTAAGGCCTGCACGCTGACCCGCACGCTGACCCGCACGCTGACCCGCACGCTGACCCGCACGCTGACCCGCACGCTGACCCGCACGCTGACCGGCTCTTAGGCAACCCACAGGCCCGAGCAGGGGCTCTAGCTGGGCTGCGGGACCCAGGCAGCCCGTGGGCCCAGGGGGCTGCCCCGCACGGCAGCTCCCAAGCAGGGCAGGGCTGAGTCAGGACTGGTCAGGAGGAGGAGCCAGGGTGGTGCCCACAGGTGTAGACACTGTGCCAGGGCCCGCACATCAGGACCCTCTGCACTGGGGCGCCAGGGCCGGGAGGTGCTCAGGTGCAGAGCTGTGCAGACAGGCTCGAGGTCACCAGAGCCTGGACCTCAGCGGCTCCACGCTGCCCTCGGGAGCAGAGGCCTGGAGGCCCCAGGTGAGGAGGTGCAGTGGGGACAGGGCCCAGGGCCCAGTGGACAGGACTCTCACCAGAACACGTGGTCTTTGGTCACTCGCTCCTGCAGCAGTGTCCACTTCTTCCCCAGGTCAGACGACACGTACAGCTTCGGGCGGAAAAAGAGAGAAACCCAAGTTTGGTCGTGATGTCAGACACGAGCGGCTCCTGAGAGCTGGCCCGCCAGGAGGTGTCCCTGGGGTGCCGGCCCGCCCTGCAGACAGGCTGTGTGCGCGGGGGTGAGGACACAGCCCAACCCACGGGGCTGAAGCCCTGCCCCCCACAGAGCGGCTCCCGCCCGGGCCAGCTGCTGGAGCCAGGGGTGAGGAGCCCGGGTTGAAACCCAGGAGGCCTCCCGGAGGAGGAGTGCTGACTGCTGACCTAGGAGGGACTTGACAGTACCTGCTGGAGGGGCGTGGGGGGGGACAGAAGGGGACAAGAGGGGGACAGGATGGGGACAGGAGGGAGGGGAGGGCATGTGCGAGGGGTGATGCCAGCGCCCAGGGCTGCAGGAGTGAGGGGAGGTCAGGGCCTGGAGGGGCCTCGGGGCTGGGCCTCTGTGCAGGCGGCTGGCCTGGTCCGCGTGCCTCTGTCCAGCAGCAGTGGGTAGCGCGGCCCCACCCAGAAGGGCCCGGCTGGGCACCATGTTCTCCGCTGTGGACGGGCTCTTCAGGCTGTGTTTGACTTGAGTTTTGCAGGTCAGGCTGACGGATGGCAGGGCACGTGCTGGGCTCCCGGCCAAGGCCTGCCTCCTCTGCCACACCAGGGGACAGATTCTCTGTTCCTGTCTCCTCCTAGTGACCACGGCTGACCTCTGCCCCAGGAGGGCCATGGTTGGGTGCTCGGGGCACCCAGTCCTGGGGCAGTCCCCAGGGTGTGCCCTTGCTCTGCAGATGGCCTGCGCACACTCAAGGGACACAGGTTGGCCAGGGGAGGACCCTGCAGCGGGGGGGACGGCATCCTGCCTGTCCAGCCTCCTCCACGTCCCACTGGACCCTGCAACTTTTGCAGCCCCTGCCTGGCACCCCCGGCTGAGGCTGGGTGAGCTGAGCGTGGGAGGGCATGGTCAGGGACTTGTGGAGCTCACCCAGCTGCCGGGGCGGAGGGCAGGGGGGTCCCATGGCCTGGCCCGGCCGGAGGAAAAGGGCAGAGAGGCCTGTTTAGGGATGGGGCCGGCCCTGGGAGGAGGGGAAGGCAAGGACAGTGACGTGGTCCTCGGTGCCGTGCCCTGGGAGCAGGGCTGGGGGCAGCTGGTCCTCGGGCCTGAGCCTGTGCTTTAGCTGGCGTCCTGTGGGGACGGCACCAGAGTGAGCCGTAGAGAGGCGAGTGCGAGCTGGGGGCCACAGCACGACCCCAGCTGCTCCCCGACGGCCACCTGCGGAAGGTCCTCGCCCTCTGTCATGGGTGACAGTCCCGAGAGGGACCTGAGACCCCTGGCAGGAGGAAGCCAGGTCTGGGGTTGTTGCCGCCTGAAGCAATGGCCGCTTGGAGCAACGAAGCCGCGGGAAGAAGTTCAGAGGCGAACTGGAGACAAACAGCTTTTTATTCTGATAACTTTTCTCTCTGGCTCTAACAACGACTAACACGTGCCACACACACCACCAAAATGGCGCAGACCCGATCAGCAATCTCGGCTCAAGTCACTCGAGATCCCAGGCCAAGTCCCGCGAGATCCCGGGCCAAGTCCCGGGAGATCCCAGGCCAAGTCCCGCGAGATCCCGGGCTAAGTCCCGTGAGACTACGGAAGGCGGCAATGCCCAAATCTCCATGGCCCATAGTCAACCGCAATTTAAGCCATCTCCCCAAACAGGGCTCCTGCATGGGGTGGCGTGGTGGGGAGTGCTGTCCCACAGAGGGGACTCATCGCTCCGTGTTCCAAGTGGAAACCTGGTGGTGGGGTTCAGCGAGGGCTCCCCCACACGGCAGCTCCGGGGACCAGGGGACAGCCGGCACAGGCAGGCCCTCTCCCTCTGCTCCCCTCTTGCCCGAGCAGGCTGTGACACCAGATGACCCTCTCCACCTCTCCTGTCCTCTCCCCCAAGACCATCTGTGACAGGGTCCTGCCCCTCCCTGGGGAAGGAGGTCACACGGGGATGCCCAGAGGACCCTGGGCCAGTCAGCCTTCAAGAGTGGCCTAGAGTCCTTCTTCGGCCACTTGCTCAGAGGCCTTGGCCTGGTGCTGCCAGGCTGGAGTGGAGTCCGGAGCGTCTGTGCCAGGCTGCGATGCCAGCAACCTGCCCACGGCGCCTGCTCCTGCTGGGCCCTCGTCCCGCGTGCATCCTGGTGAGGCCCCAGAGCGTGTCCCTATGCCGATGCTGGCAGCATGTCTCTGGGCCTTGCTCCTCGTCTGCAGGTGGTCCTGTGTCCCTCCACCCCACTCAGGGACCCCAGGCCCTCGGCCTGGTTGCTGGTGACTCTGCCTCTGACACGGAAGGTTCCAGCCCATTCAGATTCCTCCTGACCCAGAGGCAGGAGCCTGGGCTGCCCCCAGCCCCTCTCCTCCAGGCGCAGGCTGCAGTGGCCACGGGTGGGCATCCCTGTGCCCGTGTTTCCTGCCCCCCATCCAGACAGCCCCCAGAGGGCAGGCTGTCCTGCGGGTCCACAGCTAGCCCGTCAGAGACCGCGGCCTGCTGCCAACGCTCCCAGGACCAGCCGAGGACCTCCCAGCCGAGGCTGCCGGGGCCGGGCCGGGGCCAGGCCTGCCTGCGCTCTGCCTGCCCACCCTCCTTCCACGATCCTCGACGCCCCCCGCCGGTGGGCGCTCCAGACCTGCAGGAGCTCTTGTCCCCAGCGAGCCTGCCCTCCCGCCCCGCGCTGTCCTCCTTCTGCCCCATTTCCTCCTCGCCACCCGCCTCTGACCCTCCAGTCATCCCACCAAACTCGGGGAGCCCGGCCTCCGCCCCCGCCCAGCTCCTCACCCCAGCAGGCTCCTGAGCCCAGCTGCTGCCTCCCCGCGTCCAGCAGGTCCACTTCGGAGTCAGGAGAGCCGACAGGAGACTGCGGGGGACTAAGAGCACGGTGCGGCCCCGCGCCCCTCTCAGCTGAGGTGGCGCCCTTGGCATGGGGGCTGGGAAAGCCCACCCCTGGTGGGGTGCCCGAGAGCCCAGCAGCGGGTCCTGGCTCCTCCCCGGCAGGACACGGGCAGGGCCGCCATGGGCAGGTCGCGTGTGCTGACACAGGGACCCGTGCACCCGCCTCTTCCCCTGCACGCAGTGGCTTTGGGGTCGCCGCCACCATGTCCCCCTCGCTGGTGGGGAGTAGAGCCCCAGCTCCGCCTCAAGAGGCTGCCATCAGTGAATTCCAAAAACCTGTGAGCATCCTCGAGGACGGAGGCAGGGGAGAGGCCCCACTGCAGGGAGGCTGCCCCACCCAGGACCTCGCCCCAAGCCTCTGGGGAGGCAGCCCTCCAGGCTGTTCTGACTGAGCGCGGCCTGGTCATGGCGCTGGACCCATGTCCCTGTTTCTTGAACTCTGCAGCCACATGCAGAAAACATCCCTGGCTGCGGGGCTTCCCCTGGGCAGCCGAGTCTTTGCCCAGCTCACCCTCCACGGCCCCCAGAGCCCTCTGTGGAGGCCGGCGCCCGCCTGGGCTTTCTCACACTCACCCGCCTGCGCCCAGCTGTCCGTGCTAACCAGCTGTGCTCCACGCGGTGGCCTCCGGGCCTTTGCACGTGCGATCCCCTGCCTGGGACAGCGTCCCTCCTCTCTCTGTCCTTCAGAGGCACCTCCCTCCCGCGGGCGCTCTGCCGAGGGGAGCCCACGCTTCCTGGCCTGTGCTCCGGTGCCGAGGGGCGGTCAGGCCCTTTCCGCGGGACCTCCCTCTGCGGTGTAGGTTGCCAGAGCCCAGAGGAGGCCGCCCGGGTCCCCAGGTGAGCGAGCCTCCTCACGGGCCGGCCTGTCCCCCCGCTGCTCTCTGCTCTGGCTGCTCGGCCAGTCTGCGGGGACGGCCACAGTGCAGTGCCACAGTGCCACAGCGCCGCAGAGTCGGGCTCAAGCCACGTGGCCGCTCCCAGTCCCGGAGGCCAGAAGTCCGTGGTCGAGGAGTGGGCAGGGCGGGCTCCTCCTCCTCGGCGTGTGGAGGCCGTGCCCCGCGTCTTCCCGTGATGGTCCTCCGTGGGTCTGGGTCCTGGTCTCCCCTTCTGTGAGGACGCCAGCCAGACTGAAGGAAGCTCCACACTGTGTCCTCGCTCTGCCCCATCGGCCCCGGGGAGGGCCACACAGTCACATGCCAGGTCCTGGGGTCAGGCTCCAGCGCGCGGGACCTTGGAGGACACCGTCCTGACACGAGCACGCCGCAGCCTGGGCCTGGGTCTGCCAGGCGCGCCCCTCTGAGCCCTCTTCCAGGAGGGCCTTCACCCCTTCTCTGCACACGGCACGCTGCCCCGCTCACCCTGGGCACAGAGCTGAGCCCGGGTCCTTCGTGGCCAAGGGGCACCGGTGTTTTTCCAGGTGAGTGGACACGTGTGGCTCCAGGGCAGGCGCTCACGGGCCGCTCTGTGAAGGGTCAGGTGTATTTTTGGTCTCGCCAGCTGGCCTGTCCCTACAACAATCACTCGTCTCACTTCAGGGACAGCCGGCAGCCAGAGGTGGCGCACAGCAGGTGGCCTGGCTCTGAGCCAACACGCTTCATTGCAGGAGCAGGCGCAGGCCTCCAGGCGCTGGCCCTGCTTGGGGCGTGTGATGAAAGCCACCGCCTTCTGCACTGAGAGAGCCCGAGTTTCCCGAGGGCGGGAGCCTCGTGCCGCGGAGTGGGCCTGGCACGAGGCAGGGCTCCGCGGACATCTGCAGCGAGCAGGCGACGGCGTCTTCTGTCTGGGCCCCGTGAGAGCACCTGGCAGCAGTCGTGCCTGCGGGAGCCAGGTGCTGAGACGCACGTGTCACCGTCACCTGCTGCCTCCTGCACTGCACGCTCCTGTGCACGCTCACCCGGCGCTGTCTGGGGAGCAGTGTTCCCTCTCTATGATGCAGAGCCCGAGGCTCAGAGACCCAGCCGGGCTGCCCCAGGGCACACAGCGGTCTCCCTTCCAGACCTGGTCACAGAGCTGTCAGAGGCTGAGATCCCAGGAAGGTGACGGTCACTCGAGCCCTCCCTCTGGTCACCTCCATGACTCAGTCCAGGTGCTTTCTGCCTCAAGTCTCAGTTTACCCATCTGTTAACCAGGAGAGCCCTGCTCACACACCCATGGTCGGTGAACCAACTTCAAGTCCACAGCATCGTCCCTGGGAGCCCGTGACAAAGCTTCCTTGTCAACGATGGCAGCGTCACTGTCGTCCCCGCCTCTGCTCCTGCATTTGATGCCCGTCCAGGGACTTTGTGGAGCGTTTCCAATTCAGTCTCGCGGGAGAGGATTTTACTACCCACCATCACTGCTTCAGAATAGAACGTTTCTGCTTAACAAACGACAGATGCCAGCAATAAACACAAACAAACACGCAGGGACACCGCAGTCCCCACAGCCAGAACCGCACGGAGGCTTCCCCGGGCGGGCGCCATGGAAGGCTTCAGTCCGCCAGGCGCAGGCGGCATGGAGGGGCGTGTGTTGGCCCCTGCTGTGGAGAAGCCAGGAGGAGGGAGGGCAGCGGGCCAGGGCGAGCAGGCCGTGGGCTGCCGGCGACTGGACACGGCTGGCACTTGGCACCCCACTGCCCTGCACGGCCGGGAAGCGCTGGCACGCCGCCGTGGACTCCCTTGCGGCTGGAGTTTCCAGGTCGGGGACGCCCCCAGGATGCAAGAATGAGATGAGGCCTTGCCCTGCCCCTTGGCTTCTCTGGGAGCAGCAGCTGGGGAGGGGGAGAGGCGGCGTGGGGGTGGGCGGGGCTGGCTGGGACCCGGGGACTGTGGCCGTGGCCCCTCGGGGCCTGGATCTCAGCCCCGCCACGCACTCTTGGCACCAGTGATCCAGGGGCTCCTGCTGCCTCCTTCCTGCCCTCCTTCCTGCCCTCCTTCCTTCCTGACCTCCTTCATGCTCTCCTTCCTGACTCTCCTTCCTGCCCTCCTTCCTGACCTCCTTCCTGCCCTCCTTCCTAACCTCCTTCCTGCCCTCCTTCCTGACCTCCTTCCTGCCCTCTTTCCTGCCCTCCTTCCTGCCTTCCTTCCTGACCTCCTTCCTGCTCTCCTTCCTGACTGGCAGAGCCAGGTTCCCCGGGGGTCCAGGCTGCAGGCTCCTGGGTGGCACCTCGAGGGCCAGACGGAAGTCCCCTCTACTCCACCAACAATTAGAGAGCACCGATCCTGCACACAGAAGCCCCTTCTGCTCAGACACCCAGGTGACACACTGTCCCTGTGGAGCCCGGGAGATGCCAGTGGTCAGAGCGACAGGGACGAGTGCTGGGGCGAGGCTTCTCCTTGCGCGCAGAGTGGCCCTGTCGCTGGGAGAAGCCGCGTAGCTCCCGGGTCCAGACGCCTGGCAGCAGAGCGAGCGCAGACTGGGGCGCCCTGACTCCTGCAGGCAGCGTGGTGCCCAGCGACACAGTGCCAGGGAGGTGTCTGGCCTCTCGCCCCAGATCACAAGGACCTGCCTGCCCCGGGGCGGCCCTGCTGGCCTGCCCGTGACAGGCAGCATTCGGACCCTGCTTAGGGCTGGAGGACGACGGGGTCCTCTCCCCCGTCCCCCGCGCGACCACCAGAAGCTGCTCTAGAAGGGATGCGCCTGAGCCGCGGGCACGCCTCCGCCCGGCGTCCTCCCTGACCGCCACCCCCCCCAGGCTGCACTGGCTCCTCTGGGATGCGGGGAGGCACCCTGGGCTCCGGCCAGCAGCTCAGTGCTGGGAAGTGACGGGAACGAGCCATGGTGCGAAGTGGGCTCGAGTGTGCTCGGGAGCAGGCGCCCAGGCCCAGCATAGGGGGCACCCGTGGGCCACGCGTGCCAGCGTCACAGGAGCGCTGGCCCAGAGGGCTGGCCAGCCTCACACCCCCCTGACCCCGGCCACCTCTCGAGTTTGCCGAGTCTGGGAAGAAGACCACACTGGGCTGTCCCCGAGGAAGCCGTCCCAGCCTGGGACTGCCCATCAAAGTGGCCCAGTGAGGGTCTGGGAGGGGGTGGGAGGCCGGGGTCAGCCAGAGCCAGGGCGGGACACGGGGAGGACACGGGGAGGAGGGGCTCCCGTTGGCGCGAGCCCGCCCACCCTGCTGACTGGGCTTGGCATGGGACGCACTTTGACCAACACCTGAGAGAGCGGGTCAAGCCAGCACGCAGAGGCCCCCTGTGCCCGCGAGCCTCTGCCGTCATGACGGGAGCGTGCGCCCGGGGGAGGCAGTGGAAGCTGGCCCCCGGGGCCAGGAGCCACGACCACCCGCCCGGCACGGCCCCGCGGGCCTAGCCACACCACAGAGCCCGGATCAAGGACAGCGCACGGTGCTCCCGGCCGCCGGGCCTGGCGGGCATCACTCAGCACATGGCTGCACACACCTGCCTCGTGCACCAGACTTGTTGGCATCCAGGCCTGGTGCTGTGCCCGGCACTGCCCGGCTTCTTGGGAATCAGAGAGCTTTAAAACCCAGAAAGCCTCCAAAACCTCGAGCCCTGCTGTCACTGTTATTAATTTCCACAAATTTCTCATTCCTTTTACAACCTCAAATAAGCCTCTTTACTCCCTTTTTTCTTTCCTTATAGACACAGAAAAGAATCAAGAAAAAGGACCAAGATTTCAGCTCCATTAATTTTTTCAGGGCACCATAAATTAAAGAGCCATTGCGATGCAGTCGATTTCTGCAGGAAAATAAGTCTCCGTGATTGTGCTTGGCTCTAATTACATGGAAGGCTAAGTAGCGCTATTAATACCCGCAAGCACACGCCCGCCCAGGGCAAAGTGCTGGGCGGAGGCGGTCCCAAAGCCAGGGGATGTAGGGACTCCAGACATTGGCAGGGAGACCATGCCCTGCGGACAGCAGGGCTCAGTCCACCCAGGAGCCTCTATTTGCAGGTCTCTGACCTGGCGGATCCCTCCTGGGAGCAATCTATACTTTATTCATCCGATCGCCATCAATCCATTCATCCATCCCCCTCCCACCATTCACTCATGCACCTGTCCAGCCCACGCTACCCCACCTACCTACCCACCCAACTTCCCATCCACCCTTGATCCACTTACCCACCCAAATATTCACCGCCTCATCCAGGTGTACCTCCATCTATCATCTAACCAATCCACACCCCACTCTGCATCTACCATCCACCCATCCTTCCATTCACTCACTCATCCACCCATCCTTCCATCCACCCATGCTTCCATCCACCCATCCTTCCATCCATCTAACCATCCATCCATCCACCCATCCATCCTTACCATCCATCCATCCCCATCCATCCACCCATCCATCCATCCATCCATCCACCCCCCCACACCCATCCACCCATCCTTCTATCCACCCACCCATCCATCCATCCACCCATGCTTCCATCCATCCACCATCAACCCATCCCACACCATCCTTCCATCCATCCACCTCCATCCATCCACCCATCCATCCATCCACTCATCCACCCACCCACCCATCCACCCATCCTTCCATCCATCCACCCATCCACCCATCCCAATATCCACCCACCCTTTCCATCCATCCATCCCACCCATCCTCCATCCATCCACCCATCCACCCATCCTTCTATCCACCCACTCCATCCTTCCATCCCATCCACCCATCCACCCATCCTCTCCATCCATCCACCCATCCACCCATCCTTCCATCCATCCACTCCATCCACCCATCCTTCTATCCACTCCACCCATCCTCCATCCACCCATCCACCCATCCATCCATCCACTTCATCAGCCATCCTTCCACCCACCCATCATCCACCCATCCTTCCATCATCCACCCATCCACCCATCCTTCCATCCATCCACCCATCCACCCATCCTTCCATCCATCCACCCATTCCTTCCATCCATCCACCCATCCACCCATCCTTCTATCCACCCACCCACCTTCCATCCATCCACCCATCCACCCATCCATCCATCCCCTCATCCACCCACCCATCCCCATCCCCACCCATCCACCATCTTCCATCCATCCATCCCACCCATCCATCCATCCACCCATCCACCCATCCTTCCATCCATCCATCCACCCATCCATCCATCCACCCATCCTTCCATCCACCCATCATCCACCCATATCCTTCTATCCACCCACCCATTCCTTCCATCCATCCACCCATCCATCCACCCATCCTTCCACCCATCCACCCATCCACCCATCCTTCTATCCACCCATCCACCCATCCACCCATCCTTCCATCCATCCACCCATCCACCCATCCTTCCCCATCCATCCATCCATCCATCCATCCACCCATCCCCATCCATCATCCACCCATCCACCCATCCAGCCATCCATCCTTCCATCCAATCCCATCCACCCATCCTTCCATCCATCCACCCATTCCATCCATCCTCCATTCATCCACCCATCCATCCATCCATCCTTCCATCCATCCACCCATCCTTCCATCCATCCATGCTTCCATCCACCCATGCTTCCATCCATCCACCCATCCATTCCATCCTTCCATCATCCACCCATCCACCCATCCTTCCATCCATCCACCCATCCACCCATCCTTCTTATCCACCCACCCCCATCCACCCATCCATCCATCCATCCACCCATCCTTCCATCCATCCACCCATCCACCCCATCCATTCCATCCATCCACCCATCCACCCATCCTTCCATCCATCCACCCATCCATCCATCCATCCTTCCATCCATCCACCCATCCATCCATCCACCCATCCACCCATCCTTACTATCCACCCACCCACCCATCCTTCCATCCATCCACCCATCCACCCCATCCTTCCATCCATCCACCCATCCACCCATCCATCCATCCACTCATCCACCCATCCACCTATCCTTCCATCCATCCACCCATCCACCCATCCTTCCATCCATCCACCCATCCACCCATCCTTCTATCTACCCACCCATCCATCCATCCCTCCACCCCACCCACCCATCCTTCTATCCACCCACCCATCCACCTATCTACTCATTCACTCACTCATCCGTCCATGCATCTATCCACCCATCCACCTATTAACTCACCCATCCATTCAGCCCTCCCTCCCTCTCTCCCTCCTTTTCTCCCTCCCTCCCTTCCTCCATCCACAGGACCCCAGAGAGCATGGCAGATAAGGGTAAAAGGTTGCAAAGGGAGGCTGCTGCCCTGAGTGGCTTCCCCCTGCCCTCCAGACGCCTGATGCCCTTCCCTCCTTTCCCTGGTGTGGGGGCAGGCCTGTCCAGATGCAGCAGCCTCCTCCCTGACACCTGGTGGAGTTCAGCCGTGAGTGGCACCAGCAGAAGATTGGTGGGAAGGAAGGGAGGGGTGGGACAACATTCCTCCTGTCCCTGACAGTCCAGCCACAGTTGGAAGGGGCTTTGTTACTGCAGTCAGGACGAGGCCCCCTCCTGCCACCCTGCCCTGCCTGCACTTGGGCATGATGAGAAGCTAAAAGTGCCTCCACCAAAGCCGTGTCCTAGTCCTTAGAACCTGGACTGCTCCCTCACAGGCAAAGGGACTTCACAGATGTGGCTGTTGAGATGCAGGGACAATCCGAGGCTGCCTGGGGGGAGGTGCCTCTATGTAAGAGGGGCAGCAGGAGATGCCTCACATGCACCTGCGCGTGCACACACACACCTGTACACACATGCACACACACACGCACCTGCACACACACACACACATAGGCACACACACACAGTGGGTGTTGTGCAGATGAGCAGGGAGGTTGTAGACACTGTCCCTGAAGAGTGGCATGCTGCAGCTAGAAGGCGGGGAGTGCGGCAGCCTCAGGAACCGGCAGAGGCTAGGACAGGTTCTCCCTGGAGTCCGGAGGAACGCGGCCTGCGGTACCTGGATTTCAGCCCAGTGAATCCGACTGCATGCTGTGGCAGGTCAGTTTTGTCACGGTGCTATTGAGCCAGCCAGGCCCAGGTCACCAGTCACAGTGGCTGTGGGAAGCTGACCACGGCTGCCTGCCCCAGCCCTGACTCCTCCTCTGTGGCCTTTCTTGCCCAGTGGCCTCTCTCCGCACAGCCTTCAGGACCTGGGTGGCCGGCTCTGCCCACTCCAGCAGGGGCTCTCCCACCCTGTGGAGGGCTGGCACCACCACGCTCCCTGCTAGGGGAGGCACCTTGTTCCCTGCAGGGCCTGGAGTGCCTGGCGCCCAAGGGGCGGCTGCTGCCCTGCAGTGTGGGACACCTGGCCCTGTGGGTGGAGGTGGGCGCGCAGCCCAGGCAGAGGAAGGGGCCAAGACATGGCCCAGGAGGTGCGCGGAGCATTCTGGAAGTAGGGGAAGACCAGTGTGGGGAGAGAGTGCGGCAGTGCCACGGCCCGCTGTGACCGACACTGTGCCTCTGTGCCCGGTGCCCCTCTCCCCCCCCACCTCCCTGAGTCCCCGCAACAGGCAGGCAGCTGTCACTCCGCACGCTGACATGGGCACACGCCTGTGACTTTAGTCTGGGCCTTGCAACCCGGGAGGCTCCTCCTGCGCCAGCCTCGGTGCCTGCGTCCCGCTGGGGAGAAGCTGCTCCTGTGTCACGGTGGTCCAATAAGGTGCTCCACCCCGAGGGCCCGCGGCAGGCGTCCCTGCCCTGTAGACTGCACATGCGCTGTGCCCCCTTACCTTGCTCTCCTTGGTGTAGGCGAGGACCTTGTCCTCCTCCTTGGGGTGGAAGATGAGGGTCTCCACAAGGAAGGCCACCGGCTGCTTCTGGAAGGTGGCGCCTTCGTCGGTGCTCAGGAAGAGGCTCTGCTCCCGGTCGCTGAGCGAGGAGCTCACCAGGATGATCTGCAACAAGGGCAGCGTGAGCCCCAGCCAGGGCGGGCGCCCCCGCACAGCAGAACCTGTGCCCGCCCTGCCGCCCCGCGCTGGCCCACAGCGCGCCCGGTGCTGGCCCCATCGCGACGCTGAGGCTGGACCGTGACCCTCTGCCACAAAGGAAACCCGACCTCAGAGGGAGCCCAGCAGGTGGGCGCCACCAGGCACGGTGACGGGCCCTGAGGGAACAGGGCAGCAAGGGTGGGCGGGAGGGCGTGGCGGACGCAGGGGGGCTGTCTGCAGCGGGGACCTGACAGGGCGAGGACCGGGCTGTGGAGGCTGAAGGGCTGAGGAGGGGCCGTGTCCTTCTACTGGCCATGTCCACTCCGTGTGTCACTGCAGTGGCTGGAGTGACAGGTGGTGACACACGTGAGGAAGGGCCAGGCACCAGGGGCACTGTCCTGTCAGAGGCCTCCTGCAGGGAAGCCGCAGCAGGGCCTGGCTCTGTGGTGCCAGGGACGCCCCCCCGCGGGTGGCCAGCACCTGGGTGGCGCCGGGCAGCTCGGCCCTCTGGCCTCTGTGCCAGCTTCCTGCTCATTCACGGAGTCCTCAGAGGCACTAGCGTCCCCAGGCTGCATGGGACTTCCCTCAGACTCACAGAGGGACAGGAGGGGACAACCAGCCTACTGCTCACACCCTGGTGATGGGCAGGGCCAGAGGAGGAAGAAGGGCACGGACAGGGGCCTGCCTCCCAGTCCAAAGTGACACTGCCAGGGGCCCCAGGCGTGGCAGGTCCCAGAGCCTTGGGGTCCAACACCCGGCAGCACAGGAGGACGGCAGGACGAGGCTGGCCCTGGCTGGCTGGCTGGACCCGGTCTCCCCTGCACACCCACAGCCATCTCACACGTGAGCAGCTGCGCCCACTCCCAGCAACCCTGCACCCCACTTTATCTCCCTCGCAGCTGCTCACAGCGGGCAGAGCACCCCACGCCAGGAGGGTGCGTCCCCTGCAGGGCCTCAGCCCACGGCCAGGGCCACATCCGGAGCCCCCCACCCCTGCAAGGCCCTGTGCCTGGCAGGTGGGCCGCCCTGGGACCCCCATGATTGCCGCGTGGGAGACCCGTGAAGGGAGGGGCGTCCTGTGGGGTCGCCGGGGTTCCTGGGTCGCATGCTGGCCACCTCTCCATGGCCTCAGGTTCATTGATGGCAGGAGGGATGGCGTCACTTCCCTCCTGCTGCAGCTGACTCCCACGACCATTCAATGACCTCAGGACGAGTGTGACCAGCCTGTCATTATAGAGCCAGCTAATGTCACCACCACTTGCTGGATGGGGGAAACAGGGACAGAGCAGGGGAACGAACTGCCCAGGTCACGCAGCCTGCCAGGATAGAGCCAGGGCCAGGACCCGAGCCTGACCACAGAGCCCAGTGCGCAGCCACGGCCTGGGCCTGGTCAAGCAGGAGGGCCACTGCACTGGCCGGAGGCTGGGTGGCCAGGGAGAGGGGCTGGCCCAGCCCAAGGTGAGCACAGCCTTCCAGAGGGTGTCGGGCAACAGGCCCTGGGTCTGCGTGGACTTGGCACGGCCACGGCCTTCCTGAGCCCTGATGCATCTCGGAGGCCAGTTCACACCCAGGGTGAGTCCGCGGTCTGCCTCGAGTGGGCAGAGCCCGCCTCCTTCCTCCAGGAACGGCGACAGTCTCGAGCACAGGTCCCTCTCTCCCCAGTGAGCCGAGGCCCAGGGGAGGGGACATGGCCGCCCGTGAGATCCCGGGCAGCGCTGCTCCCCGAGGTGTCGGTCCTGGTGTGGCTCAAACACAGACCCCGCGGGGCACTGGAGAGGACGGGGCCACAGGCTGCCCTGGGGTCTAACAACAGGGCGCCCTGGGCTCGTGACACGCAGGGGCAGGACCGTAAGGAGGGGCACCTTCTGCACGGGGACAAAATGACCAGGGAGCGCGCTCCAGCCTGGGCATGGCCAGCGAGGGGCCAGGAAGCAGGAGCCGTCCCGCCAGGACACAAGGCCGGGAGCGGGCAGGGCGGCGCGGCTGTGGGCTCCAGGGGCCGCTCAGAGCGGATTCTTTCACCCTAACCAGGTCTCATTTCAGGGTGGTTCCAGGTTATGGGGAGGTGCCGAGATGACGCAGAGTGCCCCCAGCTGTGTGCCTGCCGGGGTGAGGGCACCAACGGGGCACGTGGGACCGTCTGAATGCCACAGTGTGCCCAGACTCCCCTGCCTCTCCTCTTCTGTCCCAGGACCCCAGCTGGACACCGCTCCTTGACCCGGGTGTGAAAAAATCAAAATATCTTCCTCCAGATTTTCTGAGCATGAAATTCCAGGCTCCGGCAGTCTGTGGGGCGTCCTCAGCGGGGCTCATCTGATGTGATTCTCAGGGTCAGAGGGGGTCCTGTGGGGCGTCTGGGGGGAGCACAGCACGAGGGGCCAGCCCACGTGGCACGAGGGGCCAGCCCACGTGGCACGCGCTGCCATCGGGCTCAGCGCAGGGGACAGCGCCCTTCTGCCAGGGCCCAGCAGCAAGCCCTCCTGTGGAGGCAGCCCCCTCCTCCTTTCCACCGTCCTCTGGGGGAAGTTGCTGGGCACTGCCCACCCTGGGGGACGAGGGTCACTGCCGCGTGGGCTGGGTAGCTGGAGTTCTTCCGCGGGACATATGCTGTCCCCTGGGGCTTACTTATCGAATCAGGCACCTGCACCACGAGGAAGTCACGGCTGTGTTGACCTTGAGCTGTGACCAGTGCTGCTTGGATCTCATTGCTGGAGATCCAGCTCTGGCCCTCGGGCACTCTCAGAGTGGCCTGTGTCCCTGGGACACTCCCCTTCTCCTTCCTGACTCCACAGGTGCCCGGGGCCCTGGAGAGCCAGAGGAAGGGAAGAGCGGCTCCCCCATCCTGCGCCAGCCCACTGACCACCACCCAGTGCTCGGACTTCACCCGGAGGGCGGTGGCCGGCAGACCAGGCTCATCTGGGACACTGGCCCAAAGGGGCCCAGATTCTGGGGCCAGGAGGGGTGTCTGACCCCCTGGAGTCCAGATTCCCAGGTGAAGCCCAGTCCACCGGGCGCTTCTCCACCCGCCTGGGGACGCAGGTGCTGTGCTTGCAGCTGCCCTGCTGGGTGGCCGCCTGGTGGCCCGAGCGTCCTGCCGGGCCGGGCGTGGCTGGGGTAGGAACGCTGGCTCCAGAGAGGAGGGACCCCTCTGCCCCAGCTCATGGTCCCCGAGGGCCGTGTTCGCTCTTCTCCTTTGGAGGAGCGTTCTTGGGCCCAGAAGCAGCCGGACCCCAACCTCAGGGGAGCCCTCACTTACTCCCCACGACCCCATGCTCCCCCACGCCTGCCTCCCCCACGGCTGCTAAGCCCGTGGATCTGGGCAAGGGTGGTGGCACGCTCGGGGCACACGGGAGCCAAGACCTTGAAGGGCAGGGCCGCTCTGAGGGCAAGAAGGAGGGCTTCCTGGGAGGGGTGCCCAGGGGCTCTTGGAGAAGGGAGGGGAGTTTGACTGACAGGCCAGGAAGGCGCTGCGGGCAGAGGGCGGGCAGTCGCGGGCGGGCAGGCGGGCCTCCCTCCCCAGCTCCCGGCTCCTGCTTCCTCCAGGGGCTGTGACCCCGCCCATCCCACCCAGCTGGGTGGGTAGCACTCTCGGCAGGGGGACACTTGGTAGGACCCAGGCCCTCCCACCCTGCCGGGGGGGGGGGGGGGGGGGGGGGTTCAGAATCCAATCTCAACTTTCAGATGACACTTGAACCGTGTGATGAGATCAAACTAACTTCCTCGGGTTCTCTGAGCCTAGAATTCCAGGCCACCTCCACCGCTGGCTGCCTTCAGTTCCGTGGTCTCTGCTTGGCAGTGGCCTGAGTTTGTGGTGGAGGGTCCCCCCTGGCCCTCTGCCTGTCACACGCCTTCTTTCTGCCTCCTCCAGGAAGCCCTGTTGGGGGACCCCCGCCCCACTCCCTCCTACTCCCGCTGCCTCTCCAGACTCCTCCCCTGCAGGCCACGAGTGGCAGCTCCTGTCTTGGTCACCGTGTGTCCCAGCCTGGGGCACAAGGCCTGGCACTCGGTAGGTGCTGCAACCCCATGAGGGTCGTGTACCTCAGTACCACCCAGGGCTGCGGACGCAGGGTCCCCTCTCCACCACCCCAGATTCTGCCCTGCCCCCTCCTCGGGCAGGCCCAGGGCTCTGCCCCAGGGACCCCGAAGTGAGGGGAAGGAAAGCCTGGCCAGGGGCCCAGCAATCTGGCTCGGAGCTATTCTGGGCGGCGCAGTTGGAAGAGCAAGCCAGGAGAGAACCGGGAGGGGCGCGGACGGCGTGCAGCGAAGGGAGCGCGTCCATCAGCCTCGCGCCAGGCGGGGGCTGGCAGATCGCTCTTCCAAGTCGGGAACCGGATTCTATTTTAAAGGGTGTATTTTTACTGCTTACTATTCTGGGGAGACATAGGGTACCTGCGCCAGGATCCGGGCCCACGCGGCTGGCGTTTGAAATCAGAGGACCAAGCGAGACACTCGGGAGAAGCGTCCCACAGGCTCATCTGACTGACGGCCAGCGCACTTGAAGCGTGGGCCCCAGAAAAGCCCAGACCTGTGGAGGCCCCCGCGATGGCCGAGGCAGGGGAGGCCCCACGCCCTGTGTTTTGTTGCGTGCTCGGGCACCTCTGGGTAGGCACGGCCGTCCACTGCTCAGATGGGGCAGCGGGGGCCAGGCTGGCTCAGCACCTTGCGGGAGTCAAACCGCCCGCCCCGCGCAGCCAAGGCCCCTGCACCGGGGTCCCTCCCCCGCGCCTGACCCGGAGCCCCACATGCCCTGTTCTGCCTGCGTCCCTGTCCCCACCTGGACCCTTGCTAGGACATGCTACTCAGAGCCACCGCGTCCTGAGGGGCCCCGTGCAGCTCCGAATGCCCCCTGAGCCGACGAGTCACCACCCTGGTCCACAGGGCTTCCCCCACCTCCTCCAAAAGGCGGTGTGACGTCCCATTCTGCCCGCGGTGTCGCCCGTCAGACAGTGACTCTCAACACTGAGAGTCGAGAAACAACAAAAAAGAAGACACACAGCACCAGGCAGAACTGGCCCTCACGCTGCCGGGCGCGGGCTGCAGACCCTCAGATCCCCCTTCAGAATCTCACCCGGGACGCGGCTCCTGGCCCTTCACCAAGCTTAGGCCCAAACGGTCCCTGGCCCCAGCACTGGTGACCTGAGTCCCCTGTCTGTCAAAAACCCACTTCCTGGTCTAGGCCTGGCCACACAGACGTGCCTGGCTGGGGTCCAGTGAACCTGGCTTTGACGCCCGGAGAGGCAGACCATGGAAGCAGACAGACACACGGCCTCAGCCCCACATCCCAAATTAGGATCTGCTAGGGTCTTGTCCGTGCCAGGTGAGCTGTGGTGAGCGAGGACAGCTGCCCATCCAGGCTCGCCCCTGGCCCTGGAGACGTCCCACCGGGACGGTCAGCAAGCCTGGGTGGCCACTTGTGTTGTAGGAGGGTGCTGCCCCAGGGCGACCATCTGCTCCCGTCACCCCCAGGACACGGCCTGCATGCTTGTGCGTGGCCTTGACACACCAGAGCTGGGGGCAGGAAGGGCCCAGGAGCTGACCAGGACCTGGCCTAGGCAGAGGCAGTGGACCAGGCAGCAGAGGGCAGGCCCGGGGCACTTCAGAGTCAGTCTGGTGGCTCTGGGTGGGGAAGAAACGCAGCAGGAAGTGCAGGACCACGCTAACCTGCTGGCGCGGACAGAGGGTGTGCGGCCCTGGGGAAGAGCCCGTTCGGGAGATGGCGATGACATGGGTCTGAGCTCTGAGGGGTGCACCGGGGCAGGGGGAGTTCAGGGGCCGGATCGGCGGGGCTGGCCCAGGGAGGGAGGCGGGCTCTGGGGGTACCGTGCCCAGACCTGTGGCCGGGGTCCTGGGAGTGGGTCTGCCCACCCAGCGGGAGCATGTAGAAGCTGCCCTCTTAGCTGTTGTGAAACAGGGTGCTGTGACGGGAGACAGGCTGGGTGGGGACCCGCGGGACTCACAGAGGGGCCTGGGGACCGCGGGGAGCAGCGGGGCCCACAGGCCTGCCTGCTCCACCCCCAGCCCTCGCTGTGCCTGGGCCTCTCCGGCTGCTGTCAACCCTGGTCCCTCGCCTCTGCCCCGAGGGGTGCACCCTCCTCTTCTCCAGGTGTGATTAACAACGTTTGATGTTTATGTTAACTTTTAAATCAATGCTGATTTTCATCGACAGATCATAATTGTGCACATTTTGGGTACAACAGGACACACACAGGCAGTGTGGAATGTGTACGTCACGACACCTGACGTGCCCGTCACCGTAGCCCTTATCACCTCAAAGCAGCAGAGAGGAGGCGTCCAGCGGGGTCCTCCCTGCTCTGCGCAGCCCAGGGCCCCCAGCCCACCCTGAACCCCGAGCCCCGCTGCTCTCCTGCCGTCGGTGCCAGTGGGGCACTCCCTGAAAACGTCCTTGCACACCACAGAGCCACCACACGTGCACCTCTGGAACCTTCTGTCGCCCACGGGATGCTCCAGACCTGCTCCTCCCCGACTGTCCACTGGCTGGACCTCTCCACACAAGGCCACACCGTAGGGGACACAGGTGTCTCACTCACTGCTGAGCCCAGGTCCCCATGCCCGCAGTAGGCGCTCCAGCCGTGTCCGGGGGACAACCGACGGATCTGAGCTCGCCTGTGGCCACCTCCAGCACTTGGGGGGCCTGTGTGTGCCGCCCCCCACGCCTCCAAGCCCCACTGGAAACCCAGGGCGGGACCACAGACCACACATGGGCTCCTTGGATTCTGCCAGGGAGCGGCCCTCAGTGACAGCCACAGGACGCAGGCGGAGAAACCCGTCCTCAGCAGCTCTGGGCAGGCCCAGGTCCCGGCGGGTCTCCAGCGTCCGCCGCAGGACACGCTGACCTCCGCCCTCGCGCCAGCCCTCCCTCCTCTGCACAGGGAAGCCTCTGGTCCCTGCGCCCAGCCCTCCCCGGCACAGCGGGCTCTGAGCGAGCCGTCGGCGGTGGATGGACCTAGAACCACACGACTGACTCCCAGGACCTGGGAGGATGGCCAGGTCCTCTCCAGCACCCCACCAGCTCTGGCACCCCACATGGGAAGGAGCTTCCTTCCCACACGCACTCGACCAAGTGTGAGCACGCACTGGGCGGGGCTCGCCACCCCGGCCTGGTCCTGGAGAGGTGCTCCAAGGCTGCAAAGCCGTCGCACAGGAGGGACCCTCGCCCACGCAGCGCGACTGCACGCTCACTTTTAAAACTCCTCCGGATCCGCGCAGACCCAGGTCGGGGCCGGTGGGCGCTGCCTGGCACCCGGATCAGGGACATTCACAGGTGGGCGTGCTCAGCAGGATGGTGCCAGCTGAGGGGCCAGTTGCCCCTATGGAGGAAGGTTGGAAGAAGTATGCCCACAGGGGAGTTGTCACCAGGGACCAGGTGACAGACTCAGGATTCCTGACATTCATGCACCACGTCAGAGCACACGCACTGGACACCCAGGCTGAGAGACACACTGGGACCAGTGGACAGGCCAGCCCAGTGCTCCCTCCTGGGCGTACACCTGAGCAGACCAAAGCCCAGTGCGGTCATTCCAGAGGCAGCACGTTCTGCAGACAGATTGTGACCAGGTGGGTGACCTGTCTCGTAGCTAAGTGTGTGTGTGAATACACACTCTCTCTCACACACACACACGTACACACAGTCCACGTGAAGATGCACGGGTGTAGGTGTGCTTGTGAACCAGGCCATCCCAGCGTCCCAGTGGCCAGACCATGGGACCGAGTCCCTTTCCTCCGACTCGCCCCAGGCTCCGGCCCAGCTGCGCTCACTGCCCAGAGGAGAGAAGGGCTTGGCTATTTTGTGGAATGAATAAATGCATCTTGTCCGTGGATATTTTTAAAAAGAACGTGTTGAATCTGTAATCAGAGCGAAGCCACCAAGCCATGCCCAGGCGCGGCGTGCTGGGCAAGACCCTCCTTCTACAGGTTCAGGTGGACTTCAGACAACCCGGACAGCCAGGTCCTCACGCTGTGACCATGGTCCCCTCCCCCAGGCCTCTCTCCATCCGGGCACTGACACTGCTCTGGGGAGCGACCCGGGAACTCGGAGCAGGGAGTGAGTGCTGTGCCCCTGGGGCCTGGCGCTGTAGCCGCCGCCGCATCCTGCCCTGCCCCGCGGTCCCCCATGCGTCTCCACAGACCTCAGCTCCTAGCCCAGGACCGGACAAACGCGGCTTCGTTTTCCCTTCAGGACAGTGACCACTGGTACATGTCCGTGCCACACAGGGAAACAGGAGTCAGGAGGGGACGCTGAGCAGCCCAAGGCCATGTAGCTGGTGCTGGGCGTCGGTGCGTGGCCACCCACCCGCCTCTCCGTGGAGACGACTTGACCCACATCAACATGCTCTAGTAAGACGTCCACTGGACACAACTACAGCCTGAGGTCAGAGAGGGCGGGTCAGTCCTAACTGCCAGCCTAGAAGCGCTGCAGGATTGTCCCCAAGAACACCTGTGACCTGAGCGGAGAGCAGGCCTCTCCCTTCCGCCACAGGAGGTCGCGGCCCCATGGAAGCTCACTGAAGGAGAAATACTTCAGGATGCGTACAAATCACTCCTCGCCATGTCTCGTGGCCTTGCTGTGTGGACCGTGGTGTCCACCCCGTGCTGTGGGAGGCCGGCCAGCCTCCGGGTCTGTGATCACTGGTGACCTGGGTTCTGGAAGGGCCCCGGCCGAGGCTCTGGAGCAGGCCTGGTGTAACTGTGGTGTTTGGCTGTCTGGGCCACTTCGCAGGCAGTGCTGGGAGCCGCTGCCCGGTGAGTGCGGGGACAGCCACGCGCTGGAGCGCGTGCTGGGAGATGGCCTGTTACCGGGACAGCCGCGTTAAGTGCGTGTGATCAGATCAGTGGCGATTTGCTCATTTATCTGCCCTTACTTGAAGAGCAGGAGGCGGGTGAAGACGCCACGGCTCCTGTGTCATGCTTTTCAATGGTGCCGAGGTGGCCCCTGGTGGAGGTGACAGCGGAGCCTCCTCCCCTTGCTCCCAAGTACGCGTGATCACAGCCAGGACCGCAGGCTGGCTCCTGAGCTCCGCCACGGCCACTGTCCTCGTCCTCCCCACGTCTGCAGGAGGTCAAGGCCAGGGCGCCAGCCGGGAGGCAGGCAGAGCTGGACGGCCCACGGTGGCACTCTCCTGTCAGGGAGGAAGCCAGGCCTGGCGGGGGAGGCTGCTGTTCAGTCAAGGGCAGACGGTCTCCCAGCACGGTGGCTCCAGACGAGGACCATCCTGGAGGGCTCCAGAGGCCCCAGGGAGACTCCCCTGGTCACCACACACCACCAGGGCAGGGGTCTGGGCTGGGCCCCTGCTCACATCCCTGCAGGGCCTGGCCACACTGCCCAGGACTGGCACGAACCCTGCACTGGGCTCTGGGGTGGCCTGTGCCTGTCTCACCACAGCCAGGGACTGTCCCACCTGCCAGACACCGCCCCCAGGGTTGCTGGGTGAGGACTGACCCGCAGGTGGCAGGCGGGAAGGGCAGCTGGGGGCTCGCGGGGTGGCCTGGGGCCTCAGCGCTGACCTGCTGGCCGAGGAGACAGACTGCCCACCGGCTCAGGTTGGAGATGGATGGACGCTTCCACCCAGGCCCTCTGCTGGGGTGCTGGCGGCGGCACCCAGGGTGCCTCCCCAGAGCTCCTCTCTGGGCTGACCAGAGCCCCACCCCCACGTCAGCCCCCGCCGCCGGCCGTCCTCAGATGAAGCCCAGGATGTGAGCAAACGCCCAGGGCCTCTGGCTGCCTCCGCCACAGCTCTGTGCCAGGGTCCAGCCCATGGCAGGGCGGGGAGGCCGCAGCAGTGACCACCCGAAGGACAGGACCCCGTGTGAAGGCTGGGGCCAGAGCAGCGGGGTGAGCACCCCAGATGAGCAGCAGCAAGCCAGACCCCAGCCCGGAGCAGAGCGGGCGCTGGCGTCGGCAAAGGCTGCCGTGTCTCCACCCCGAGGGAAACAGTCGGTGCTGCACCACGGAGAGACCTAGGGAGGGCTGCTCTGGGAAACAGGTGGCCCTGACAGCCCTTCCCCACAGGGACGGAGATCTGCAGCAGCAGGAGAGGTGCCGGGGCACGGCGTGTGGTCAGTGGTCCAGCCAGGACAGAGCAGGGGAGGAGGGCAGGGGGCTCTTGCACACGTCTCATCTCACTGGGTCTCACAATCGACCCTTGAGGTGGGTGGCTTTAGCTTCCTGGAGCCCAGAGAGGCTCACTGACTTGTCCAGAGCCACACAGCATGTCTGCAGCGCAGTCTGCGATGGTGGACATCACGGAGGTATGCTCATCACACACTGCTGCCCGGAAAAGAGTCTCTTCTCACATCTGCCCTTCACAAACTTCACGCACTCTGAGGACCCTTTGGTGCCAGCACGTTCATAGTGAGCTTTTGGCAACAGAGCACAGAGGAAGCCCCACCCTGGGAGCTACCAGGACCTCAGGGTGCGTGTGCACGTGTGTGTGCATGACAGACACTAGCAAAATAGTGAAAACTTATGAAGATGGCTTAGTGAAAACCGTCTCGACAACAGGCCTCATGTCCTTCCACCCACCTCTCCACCCACCCACTTCACCCAATAGTGAAAACCGTCTTTGCCAACATGAACAGTGGGCTCTGTGCACACCCCACACCACCCCTGCTTGCCTGGACCAAAGCACGTGGGGAGCTCTCTGTAAGGCACAGTGGGTGGGTGGTGGGAGGGAGGGAAGGAGGGACAGTCAGGTGGGTGTGTGTATGTAGGATGGGCAGAAGGGCACGCGTATATATTGATGTACCACCAATGAGCTGATGAGTATACCAGTAAATGGCACACGGATGGGTGGGTGGGTAGATGGGTGGGAGGGTGGGTGGGAGGGTGGTTGGGTAGATGAATGGATAGGTAGATAGATGGATAGAAGGATGGATGGGTACATGGATGGGTGGGTGGGTGGAGAGGTTGGTGGATGGATGGATGGGTGGGTGGGTGGGTGGATGGATGGATGGGTGGGTGGAGAGGTTGGTGGATGGATGGATGGGTGGGTGGGTGGGTGGAGAGGTTGGTGGTGGATGGATGGGTGGGGTGGGTGGGTGGATGGGTGGGTGGGTGGGTGGAGAGGTTTGGATGGATGGATGGATGGGTGGGTGGGTGGGTGGATGGATGGGTGGGTGGGTGGAGAGGTTGGTGGATGGATGGATGGGTGGGTGGGTGGATGGGTGGGTGGGTTGGTGGAGAGGTTGGTGGATGGATGGATGGATGGGTGGGTGGGTGGGTGGATGGATGGGTGGGTGGGTGGAGAGGTTGGTGGATGGATGGATGGATGGGTGGGTGGGTGGGTGGATGGATGGGTGGGTGGGTGGAGAGGTTGGTGGATGGATGGATGGATGGGTGGGTGGGTGGATGGGTGGGTGGGTTGGTGGAGAGGTTGGTGGATGGATGGATGGGTGGGTGGGTGGGTGGATGGATGGGGTGGGTGGGTGGAGAGGTTGGTGGATGGATGGATGGATGGGTGGGTGGGTGGGTGGATGGATGGGTGGGGGTTGGTGGAGAGGTTGGTGGATGGATGGATGGATGGGTGGGTGGGTGGGTGGAGCGGTTGGTGGATGGATGGATGGATGGGTGGGTGGGTGGGTGGAGAGGTTGGTGGATGGATGGATGGGTGGGTGGGTGGGTGGATGGGTGGGTGGGTGGGTGGAGAGGTTGGTGGATGGATGGATGGATGGGTGGGTGGGTGGGTGGGTGGGTGGAGAGGTTGGTGGATGGATGGATGGATGGGTGGGTGGGTGGGTGGAGAGGTTGGTGGAT
Source organism: Tamias sibiricus (assembly GCA_025594165.1). Taxonomy (NCBI): domain Eukaryota; kingdom Metazoa; phylum Chordata; class Mammalia; order Rodentia; family Sciuridae; genus Tamias; species Tamias sibiricus. Next base: position 4,068,977 of record CM046665.1, read on the forward strand.
GGATGGATGGATGGATGGGTGGGTGGATGGATGGATGGATGGGTGGGTGGATGGATGGATGGGTGGGTGGGTGGGTGGATGGGATGGGTGGGTGGATGGATGGATGGATGGATGGATGGTGGGTGGAGATGGTTGGTGGATGGATGGATGGATGTTTGGAGTGTGCTGTGGTCCCACTCCTCCTAGCTGCCAGGCAAGGCCATGTGGTCCTGGTGCTGGGCCCTGGGCTCCACACCTTTGACATGGAGAGGGATGGCAGGTGACCCACCTGCTGGGTTCCACGAGGCTCAGAACAGCCGTGAGAGGCTCAGGGAGGGTGGGGCTGCACAGGCTTGAGGCCACCCTGGGAGCCAGAGCGCCACGCACCACAGGGGCATCTTTTCAGAATCACCTCCAGAACACGCAGTGCGGGGACCAGATCTCCGCGTGGCTGCCTTTAAGACCTAGTGATTACCTGGTTTTACAGCGGCTTTTAAAGCCAGCTCTGTCAGTTTGGGCGCATGGCCAAGCTCCCCTCTGTGGCCTGCAGTGCCGAGGGTCTCGTGGCTGGGCAGCGAGACATCCCTGTCTAGGGCAGAGGCCAGGTGAGCTCAGCTTGGCCTAGTGTGACCCAACCAGCCCCAGGGGTCAGGACCCTGTCAGGACCCGATCTGTGGGGGTTGGTGTCGGAGGACAGGTGACAGCCAGCTGAGCAGGGGACAGAAGGCAGCTGGGGCTCGGGCTGTGTGCATGGCACGCGTGTGTGAGGGGGCACCCCGGGGAGGGACCTCGCTCAGCCTGGAGGGGACGGGTCCAGGAAGCTCCCAGATGAAGGTGGGGACTGGGGCCCAGCGCTGCACAGGCACAGGAAGTGGGGTGCCTGTTCACGCATATCCTGGGGCCACCACCAGTTCATCCGCCGCCTTCGCCGCTCTCTGCACCCTCAGGTCCAAGGCTACCCCCATCGCGGCCCTGAGCACGCTGGACTACCTCCTGCCTGGGCAGCACTTGACCCTCCCTGCTGCGGGCGCTCGGCCCTCTGGGGCCTGATGGAGGCTCTGGTGGCTGCACTGCCCTCCTCCCCTCACTGCTGCACCCAGAGCCCCACTGTCACCATGGGCTTCCTGGCGCTCAGGGCCTAGCTGCCGTGCAGGGGAGGCCCCAGCTGCCTGAGCAGCGTCTGAGCCGGGCTGGCTTGGGACGGATCCCGGGCTCTGGGGTCCCGAGCCGCCCACCTGTACGTAACGGACCCTCTTCAGGGACTCGTTGGGAATCAGTGCGTTGTCACCAGACACGCTGGTGACCAGGGCCCACTGAACGCCCCCTCGGGCACCCCCCACAGGCTGCTGGCTCAGGGCACCCACTCCTGGGCTCGGAGCTTGTGGGCAGCTTCCCACCACCTACAGAAACGTCCATGCGGGGCCACGCCAGGTGCTGCCTTTCATTCTCCCAAGGGGGACGATTACAGAAAAGGCCAGCGTCTAAGACCGCCAGTTCACCAAAGAAAGGACATTCAACATCCCCAAGCTGAGGCTGGGTTTCAGGGGGACGCCAGGGCCCTGTTGCTCACCTCGTGTCCCCTCGGGTGGGCAGAGCAGGTGTTTGATAAGTGACTTAGGAAAGGATGCCTGGTGCTGACCTGGCACAGGACAGTGTCCTCATGTGCTCACGAGGGTCAGTGTGACCAGCCCCGCCCCCCCCCCAGGCAGTGTGGCTGCTCAGCAGCACCGAGGGACGGCGTCATCCCGAGTGTGCACGCTGCAGGCGACTGCGCTGGAGACCAGCTGTGGGCGGGGCAGAGGCGAGGGGCACTGCTGGGCAGAGGGGTGACACCTTCCAGCCTCTCTGAAGCACAGGGTGACGTGTACGTAAGTGTGAGCACCTGAAATCCTGGGATGTGGAGGTGAGCCAGTGAAACCCTGGGACGCGTCCTCACGGCGATGGCTACCTTCCCTTACCCTACCCTCCTTCCCCCAAACTGGAACGTGCAGACAGTGGCGGGCACTGCTGCGGCTTTCTGCACCACACTGGGAACAGAAGTCAAGCAGAGTGAAGCACAAGGAGGCACGTGGGGCCTTACACGAGGACCATCAGGCCAGCCCCGCTCTGACCACCTCCGGGCTCCCGGATCCTGAGGGAGAGCGGACATCGGCATCTGGACCCGGCCACCCTGGTGTGCAGCTCTGCGTTCTCCACTAGAGACCTGGCCCCAGTTCTGTTGCCGCCTGAAGCGATGGCCGCTTGGAGCAACGAAGCCGCGGGAAGAAGTTCAGAGGCGAACTGGAAACAAACAGCTTTTTTATTCTGATAACTTTTCTCTCTGGCTCTAACAACGACTAACACGCACCACACACACCACCAAAAAGGGCACAGACCCGATCAGCAATCTCGGCTCAAGTCACTCGAGATCCCGGGCCAAGTCCCGCGAGATCCCGGGCCAAGTCCCGTGGAGACTACGGAAGGCGGCAATGCCCAAATCTCCATGGCCCATAGTCAGCCGCAATTTAAGCCATCTCCCCACACAGGGCTCCTGCAGTGTTCTGCTGGCAAACCCTCTGCCTGACGCTGACCCAGGGCTATGTCTCGGGTGTTTGAGAGTGAACGAGCCTCACACCAGCAGGGGACGGAAACCCACCCAGCTGGGCGGCTCTGCTCTGTCACCAAGAGAAGGAGACAGGGACGCGTCACACGTCAGAGTCGCACAAGCAACAGGGTCACAGCAGACTAGAGTCGCACACACGATGGGGTTACCTGAGACAGGAGTCGCACACGCGACAGAGGCACGCACAACTGTCTCACACACGGATTTGATTGAAAAGCACATTCCTACGTATTGAGAAATAGAAGATTGGTGACCCCAGGGGAGCCTCCTACAGCCACAGGCAGGGCCCACAGCGCCAGGCGAGGACTCCTCGTGCCACTGTACCCCAGGTGGCCATGCTCCCAGCCCAGTGGACGCCTCTCTAGGGACACACAGGCTTGCCTCAGCACCCCGCCGAGTGGTGACCTTGTTGTCCAAAGTGACAAAATCTACCAGGAAATGAGGCTCCTCAATGACAGCCACAGAAACAGAGAGAGGGGGAGGGGGAGGGGGAGTTAGAAAGGGAGAGGGAGGGAGGGGGAGAGAGAAGGAGAGGGAGGGAGAAGGAAGGGAGAGATGGGGTGGGGGAGGAAAGGGCAAGAGAGAGGAAGAAGAGGGAGAGGGGGGGAGAGAGGGAGGGAGAGTCAGAGAGAGGGAGGGAGAGGGGAGGGAGGAAGGGACAGAGGGGAGGGGAGAGACAGACCAGGTGGGAGGAGGGGAGTGGGATCAGCTCCCAGAGGTTTTAAACACTGGAATCCTGGGACAGTGACATTCAACCTGCTCAGAGAAGTCACAGAGAGAATCAAGCGGACGACCGGAGCTGTAGAAGCACTGGCCTGACAAGGGGTCAGAGCCAGGACACAGAGCTGAGGTTGGGTCCCGGCTGGAGAGAGGCAGCCCGGGTCTGGGGAAGCCGGGGGAGGCTTGGCACAGGAAAGGGAGCGGCGGAGCCGAGGGGTGGGGGCGCCCGCTGGGCAGGGCCGCGCCAGCCCAGCCAGGTCCAGACGCAGTTCACCCGGAGGCCCGAGGCCACGAGAGCAAACCAACCGCAACCCTGAGAGCGGGGCTGTCCGCGGGTGGAGGCCAGCCTGTGGACCTGGGAGGGCCCTTCGCCTGACGAGGCCGCAGCAAGGAGAGGGGCAGTGAGCGGGCGCCGCCTGAACCCACACAGCCTGCGGGCGAGCAAGCGGGGTGCTGACGTCCAAGCCCCAGGGGACCCAGGCGGGAAGGGAGGTCCTTGGGTCCCCTAGGAGGGAGGACCAGGCGCCAGTGGCCATTCAGCAGCCGCCAACAATGCCAGGACAGGTCTTACAGGGGCGGTGGGGGTGGTCCCGAGGAGCATCCGTGAAACACAGGCAAGGTCACGGGGGCCCTTTGAATCACTTCAGGGTCTTCTTTGCATCACTTCCAAAGCCAAGCAGAAAGCACAGTGTGCTGGTTCTTTGTAGAGAAGAAACAGAAGCAAAAGGAGCTGATGGGGAAACACATTAGAGGGAAGGGTTGACAGGACCGACTCCTGACAGGGTGTTGACACGACTGTGGCTAGAGTGTCTCCTGCTATCTGGGGAGGGAGAGCCCTTTAGCAGCACAGGCCACTAAGGGAACTTCTGACCAGCAGTTGACCCCAGCCCACATTAACATGGGATCGACGTGTAGACAAAGCCCACTAAATAGGGTGGCCTCCATGACGGTCCTGGAGAGGACCAGCTAAGGTCGAAGCTACACCGCCCGACGTGAAGGGGAGGTGGGCGCCTGATTGGGAGAGTGCAGAAGGTGGTCCCCAATTGTCCTGGTAAACATCAAACAGGAGTAAAATTGGGGGCAGTGTTGTCCCCTGTGTCACTCTCTGCCTGGAGACGGCCCAGCCTCTCCCTCCAGAGCGCCTCTTGCTGCCGCCTCGCTCTTCTCTCACAGTATTTTCTAGTATTTTCTCTCTCACTCCTAATAAAGTCCTCCTGCCTGACTGCTGGTGTCTGGCTCTGAACCTCCCTTCGTTGGAACATAAGGGCCGCGGTTTGCAGCTTCAGCTCCCTGCTTTCTGGGGACACTTCCACATCAACCTGTCTCCAGCCCCAGCTGGGGACAGAGGCTGAAGGCAGGGTACGTTCTGGGGCCAGGCTGACGCCGCTCAGCCTTGCAGTGAGGGGCCACCTCCAGAGCAGCCTGGACGGCCCCGTCCTGGAGCAGGGATGTCCCCTTGCCCCACCCCTCAAGGCTTGACCCAGCACTGTGGGGATGTGCCGTCCCGTCCCTGCCCACCACACGGCCACGCTGCGTGCGGGCCCTTCTGTGGCCGTCACGCTTTGCTTCTGGAAGCTGAAGTCTGCGTGCATGGAGGCTGAGACCCGCGAGGTTTCACAGGGAGGCCGGGCGAGCCGGGCAGGAGCCGGGCAGGAGCGGGAGGCTCTGCCTGCTCCACCTCCCCTCGCCGCCTCCGCCGTGGGCTTCCCGGGCACTCCACCCCCCACCTGCAGCCCAGCTCACTGCAGGGAGGGGCTGCGGGGAGAGGGGGACGGAGGCTGGACCTCGAGGGTGAGGCCGCCAGGTGGCCTGCGGTGGCCTCCCTCTCAAGCACTCGGCACACTCTGGGGTGGGGACGGCTCGGGGAGGACGCGCAGCCCTCCCCACCACGGCAGCAGCAGCTGGACCAGGAGCGGGCCCGGCGGTCACTGCGGCTCCACCTCGGAGCCCCGTGCTTCAGGAACAGCCGCAGTGCGGTCCCCCCATGTCCCAGAAGCAGCCCCCGCGGGTGAGATGACTCGCCAGCACCCTGCTTGTCCAGCAGCCGGGGCCAGACCCAGACCTGGAGTCCTGCTGTCTCAGCAGCACTTGGCTGAGCTGCTGGCCCCTGACCGGTCCTGCGCCCACTCACTCATCCAAGCTGTGGTGAGGGTCTCTCTGCCCACAGTGAAGCGGACACAGACACAGAACTGCCCCCGAACAGTCCCTCCCAGGAGGCAGCTGACCACATGGTCCAGCAGCTCTCCCTGCCCTCAGCACCCCCGCTGGCCCGAGGCCTTCTCCTCCTGAAGAAACCCTCCTGCCCGACCCTGGAGCCACTGAGACGTGACGTCAGAGCCTTGTCCCATGGGACTGCCCCCCTCCGACTGCAAGGATCTTTAAACGTCCTCTGCTGGAGCCACCAGGCCCAGCCAGGGCTCTTCCACCCCGTCACTGTCACCAAGTCGCTTGTGGCTCTCTGTGGTTTCCTGCTTAGTATTTACCACATTCAGAGAGCTCAAACTTCTAACCCTGATCCAAGCATGGTGGCTTCCTGGGTCTCTTCACTGGAGGCCTTTGGCCTGCTCGTGAGTGACCATGTGTGTCCAGGGACCGCTCCTCAGGCTCCACTTCCTGTCGAGCTGGAGCATGTGTGATAGATGGGCTACCCCCCCCCCCCCCCCCAGAGTTCTCCACATGCTGAGAGAAGCAACCTTGTTTCATTCTCGGCAGGATGTTTCTTCCCTGGACAGGATGTTTCTTTTCCCCGGGCAAGAGCCAATAGGCTTAAAGGTCACCCTGTTCTAGGGGCAAAGAGCCAATGGCGTTGGGGTTGCTCTGGTGCACCTCCCACCAGAAATCCCTATACAGGGCCCTGTTCGAGAGACTCAGAACACACAGGGACACACAACATCAGCTTGTCGCGCTCGTTGCTGCTGAGAGGAGGAAGCCACTGCGACAGCTCCAGACCCATCGCCCCCAGCCTACAGCAGCTGCCCCAGCCAACAGCTCCAGACCCACCACCTCCAGCTCGACGGCCGCTCCCAACCAACAGCTCCAGCCTCCAGCCAGACAGCAGCTGCTTTAGCCGACAGCTCCAGAGATCCTAGCCGGTACGACCAAGCACCCACCTTCTGTCCAGAGCTTGCACACTCCCCTCTCCCTGACTCCCCTCTCCCACCAGAGCTTGCACACTCCCTTCTCCCTGACTCTCCCTCTCCCACCAGAGCTTGCACACTCCCTTCTCCCTGACTCCCCTCTCCCACCAGAGCTTGCACACTCCCCTCTCCCTGACTCCCCTCTCCCACCAGAGCTTGCACACTCCCCTCTCCCTGACTCCCCTCTCCCACCAGAGCTTGCACACTCCCCTCTCCCACTCCCCTCTCCCACCAGAGCTTGCACACTCCCCTCTCCCTGACTCCCCTCTCCCACCAGAGCTTGCATACTCCCTTCTCCCTGACTCCCCTCTCCCAGCACCTCTTCGATCTTCCACCAGAGCACCTCTTCTCTGGTTTTGCTACCAGCCACGAAGGTTGTTGAATAAATCTCTTGGCTGCACGGCTGTCCCTGGTGTGGTTTTTGCCCTTCAATGTGGGTGACCACAAGAGACCCTTGTGCAGGGTGGGCACGGGGCAGGGGCTCTGTAAGTATCAGTGCCGCCCTTGATGCCCCGTGGAGAGACGTCCACCCCACAGCTTGGAGGTGCCCCTCCTGGCTTCCCACAGAACGCAGACCCTCCTAGGACATCCTTCTGAAATCACATTAAAAGAAATTAACGAGCTCATCCGAAGGGGGTGGAAATGGGTTTCAGCAGAAAAGGAGAGGAAATCTGAAAGAACGGTTTCTTCCAGCCCAATTTAACTCATAATTGGGTATCTTTTTGAGCCTGCTAATTAAACAACATTTTCCCCAAGTCAAAGAACTGAATTTTGGCAACCGAAGGGCACTTTGCAGACAGAATCTGACACACAGGTCTAGCGAGTCCTATATAAAGCAGCTGAGTGGAAGGGGGCGTCTGCGCGCCCCACAGACGGAGCTGTCTCCGGTGCAGGCACACCATCTATCTACCATGCACGGCGCTCCCCGAAACGCTCTGCCCTCTCTCCGGGCGTGCTCTGTCGTGCCTGCCCCGTCTGTGCAAGGCTCACAGGCTACTCCTGACACACTGGCTTCTGTTTTTGCCCCGTGGGAGGCTACTTTACGTCTCTGGTAGAGCAGATGCCTGATCAAAGATGCAACGTGCCACTGAGTCAAACCGGCGGGGAGGAACTCTCGGCCATTAAACCCCTCATTTGCAAGGAAGAAACCTCAATAAGCAGCCACGACTTCTGCAGCAATGCAGGTGGGGAGATGAGAGAGGGGCATTGGCCATTCCCACTCCCCCAGGGGAATGCAGACACCGGGCCACCAAGGCCACCAAAGGCAGAGGCTGTTTCTGTGGAATATTCTGCTATCACATAGTCCAGGCACTCAGTGGCTAATCAATGTTTTGGGCTGCATCTACACAGAGGATCAAACAGAGGATCCCCACCCCATGTAGGACAGGAGTCACAGAATCAGGGCCGTGAATCTGGACTGAACATTTAGCAGCCTCCAGGCTCCATGCCAAGGGCTTTCCTGGACTGAGGCACAGAAGTGGACCTTTGCTCCCGGCTGGCTCCTGGCCCAGAGCTCCTGAGACCTTGGATTTCCCAAAGTGACCAAAGAATCTTTTGCATGTTAATGAGATGACTGGTGGCTGGGGGTCCCAGACAGCTTCAGGTTGGAAGCTGGTCACCAGAAAATCCAAGGCATGATTAGAGAGGGCTGGGACTTCGGCCCAACCCCACCTCAGGGAGGGGAGAGTGCTGGGGGTTGACTTAATCACGACCAGCCAACGATTGCTTAGACTTCCGTAACCCGGGAGTGTCCGAGGCAGCAGTGGGCATGGCCCCCGGCACTGCCCCATCTCCCTGGTTCAGAAGCTCTTTATGCGCTTAGTTGTCTTAGCCTCTGCATGGGGCAGAAGTAATTGTCCTACAAACAGATGCTAAAGAAAGGGAGGGAGGGAGAGAATGGGGAAGGGGCCATGCCTAAAGTCACCGGCCCCAGGGGCCACCTGGCAGCTGTTCCTGAGGCTCCTGTCCTGCCCTACAGAGCACTGACTTCATGACTACGCCCACCAAGGGCGGGCAGAGTCAGGGGACAGAGAATCCACGTGGAGGCTTCAGGTCACGCCAGAGCCAGCTTGCCCCGCCTGCTGGCCGGCCAGTAGAGGCTGGGGCGAGGCGGGACCTCCGTTCATTCTGAAAACGCACTCATCTCCCAGGCAAGGCCATGCGTAGATGCCAGGGCAGGCCGCAGATGCCACGGCCTCCAAGGCAGATGATGGCCCTCCTCTTACAGATGGGGACACAGAGGCTCAAAGACGCGTGCTGGCCTTTACAATCCATCTGCCTCTGCGCCCTCTGTTCACTTCCCCAGAGACCGGAGGCCCTCAGGAGGCAGGACTTGGGTGGCTTCACTTTGAAGTCACCAGACCTTGGGCCAGGTCCTGGCTGACAGCATCCAGAGACGCTGACTAAATGAACTCCCTGAAAATGGCCGCGGGGAGGAGAAGGCTGGGCTGCTTCTGTAAATGCCCACTTGGCCCCTGTCCCCTGCAACAGGAGCTCTTTGGTTGGTGAGCAATGAGTCTCTGCAAGGTGCCTTGCTGACGGAGGCTCCCTGGGGGACGGCGGTGTGTCTGGAGCTGACGTATCAAGCCATAATGACAATATTATTCACTTAAAATTGGGCAATTTCTGTAAAGTAAGTTACAGTCGCTCGGCTGCAATGCTCCGTGCTAATTGGCACGTGGCTTCCCTGCCTGCAGCTGCCAGCATCTGCTCTGGCTTCCCCGCTGCTCGCCTGGGGCTGTCCCCGCTGCACAGCACGAGTGGCCAGGTTTCTGCTGGGCTCAGAGCAGCAATGGCGTCACCGGGAGCTGAGCCGTCTGTGGAGGACACCGAGGCTGGGCCAGGAGCCAAGATGGCAGAGCTACTGTGTGGAGGGAAAGATGGGGACCAGGGAGGAAGGTCCCGGGAGGTGACCAGGGCATCCAGGTCTCCGTGGCCCTCTTTGGACAGAGAACCCATTTGCTGGACTTCAGCGGGTGCTCTGCCCTTGGCTGGTGGGCACTGTGGCAGGCGGTATTTTCCAATGGTGACTGCAATGACAGCCCCCTCCCACCCCCCACCCCCGTCTGCAGCATGGACTGCTCCCAGGGAGTCCCCTCCACTTCCTGCTTCCCTGGCCGCAGTGGTGACTCTGTGGGACTTGCAGGGTGTGGCCTTGGGTGCCCTGGCACTGCCATCTGAGCCTGCAGGGGTGTCCAGAACACCCTCGCTTTTAGCCCAGCTGCCGCCAGGAGACCGTGGATAGCCTGCGGGCACTCAAGTCCAGCTCCAGAGGAGACCTCAGCCAACGGCCAGCAGCAACGGCCAGACACAGTGACCAACCTGGGGGGACCAGCCCAGCTGAGCCTTCAGGTGATGGCCGCCCCGGCAGACGCCTGATGGCAACCCTGGGTGGGGCCCAGGTGACAGCTGTGAAGCCACACTCTGCGTGTGTTGAGAGGCAACACGCTGGTGTTGGGGCAGCAAGTTTGGGGTGCTTTGTCAGCCAGCAGTGGGTAACCTGGGCAGCCTACAGAGGCACTCACCTTCAAACGGGGAATTTCCCAGACTTCCCACCCACGTGAACATGGTGTCCTATTGGAGTTTGTGTCATCCACTAGGAGTTGACCAGCCCTCACTTTACTATGAAGGGGCCACCGCACTGTAGAGAGGGGCCGCGTTTCACCCTGAAGTCCAGCACACTGTGGGTTGGCAAGGGCTCTGCTCCACGCGGCCACTCTGGGACCCAGGCTCACAAGGGCTCTGCTCCACGCGGCCACTCTGGGATCCAGGCTCACAAGGGCTCTGCTCCACATGGCCACTCTGGGATCCAGGCTCACAAGGGCTCTGCTCCACGCGGATCCAGGCTCACGGAGGCACCCAGGCCTCTTCCTGCACCTCGACCTCTTCCTTCCTCCCTCGGACGGGGAGGGGTCTGCGGATTCGCACTTGAGCTCCTCATGGTCCGGCCTGCGGCCTGGTCCCCACCTCCTGCTCCCCGTGTTGCCTGCCAGAGCCAGCCATACGGCCACCCCTGGATGTGAGGGGACCAGGGGTGGCATCTATGCGGCCAGGAGGGGAGGGGGCCTGGATGCTGGGGTGGACTAGCACGGCCTCCGCTGAGTGTTCCCTGGTTTAAGGATGAGGACGGGAGGCTGGGGCACTCCGAGTTCCGGCTGGAGTCCCCGCCAGCGGGCTGCACAGCTCCAGAGGCGCCAGCGTGCCCAGCACAGCCTGCACTTTTCTTTTCTCAGAAATAATTGAGGCAGCAGCTCTGGGGCCCAGAGGCAGGGCGAGGAGGGCTGCCACCAGCAGGGGCCTGGCGGGAGGCTCCCTGGGGGGGGGCTGCCTTTCTCAGCAGAGGCTGCGTGGGGGTTTCAAAGCCCCGGGAATGGAGCGCAGAGCTATCCTGGCGGCTTTGCCAATTTAAAGGGGATGCTTTTTCTCATCTGCCACCTGCTGGGACTTTGTGTTGGTGGGCTGAAATGGCCCCGAACAATGCTCTGAGGGGCCCGGTGTCCCCTGCAGGCTGCCACACAAGCACGGGAAGCGTAATCCCAGATCAGCACAGCGGGCAGGGCGCGGGCGGCAGCTTTCTGTGGGAAATCCATCTAGGGAGCAGCAGGCGACCCTGGCGACGCGCCCGCGGGGTCACAGGCCTCTGTGGATTCAGCGTGCCGCGGCAGCTTTAGAAAGCTTTGTGGGGCTCTACAGCGTGATGGGGAAGATCAGGGCTCTCTTTAAAGCTGCCCCCATATCATCTTTAATCCTCGAGAGCCAGAATTCTAAAGGGCGTCTGGCGGGGGCATGAGAGAGGTGCTGGGTGAGGGGCAGTGGCCAGCCCTCCCGCCAGGCCCAGAGCCGGACAGGCTGCACCCCTGCCCAGGAGCTCCAGCTTCCCATTCAAGGGGTCGGGCTGCTCCCAGGCCCTGTCCCCTGGGCAGCCCCATCCCTCTGACCCCTGCGTCCTCTCTGGCTCGCGTCGGCCCTGGACGTCTGATGGAGCCCTGGAGGGCGACATCCTGGCTCTGATCCTAATCCGGCTCATCCCAGCTCTGGGGCTCTGGCTGGGCGGTTTTATGGGTTGTAAATGGGGACAAAGACTCTGAGGGGATGGTGGGAAGTGAGGGCTGGAGCGCCCGGTGAGGGGCTCGGTGAGGGGCTCAGGAGACAGGAAGGAGGAGTCCAGGGGGGAGCAGCTGCGCTGGGCGAGGGCTCAGGGAGGAGGGAGGAGCAGGGCCAGCGGGACTGGGGCCTCGGGGCCAGGGGCTCTGGAGCCTCTGAGCAGTGTGTGGGCTGGGCAGCCTGAGCAGGTGGCGGGACAGCATGGCCACGGGGACAGCACCTTGGGTTCAGATCTGCAGCGGTCCTGCGGAGGAAGCTCACCACGCCTAAACGGGGTGGTGTGTGGGTTCCTGCGGCCTCCGCGACCAGCCACAGCGCGGAGCCTAGAGCAGGCTGGCTGGTGGGGACAGCTCTGGAGGTCGAAGTGGCCACGGTCCACTGGAAGAACTCCACGGGGGCGGCAGGCTGTGCTCCCCCAGAGGCTCAAGGGGCCGACCCCGGGTTCCTGACCCCCTGGCTTCCAGAGGTGCCGACCTGGCTCCTTCTCCATCTGGGAACCCGGCTGTGCCGCGTCGCTCACACCCTCCCCCAAGCCCAGCTCCCTCCCGATGAAGCCTGGGGAGGAGCTGTAGGGAGCCTGTGATTAGATGGGCCAGGGTCACCCCGCACATTGAGGGGTCCCGGATCAGGACCCCTTGGAGGGGAGGGGCGTGATGCTGCCCACCACGAGGGGCCTCCACCCGCGTGCGTAACTAGGAAGCCTAGTGCCGGATCGAGCCATGCATCCGGTTTGGCTCTGGGTCTGCTCCTAAGCTTTCTGGTGGGAAAGAGGCCCAGGGTCAAGTCCACCAAGCCCCTTGCAGGGTCAAGTTCACCAAGCCCCTTGCAGGGTCAAGTTCACCAAGCCCCTTGCAGAGGCTGGACCGCAGGGCTGGAACTCCACCCAGGTCCGCTGGGGCTGCAGGCGTCTGCGGTGAACCTGGCTCTGGGGCGTCCCTGGCCTGGACCCAGCAGGTGCTCAGTGAGCTCCAGGGGTCTCAGGAACAGAGTCTCCGGGGACCCCAGGACCAGATGTTGGGCTGCCACCACCCCATCAGCTGTGTGGCCTCGCCACCTTGTGGATGTCTCAGCTTCCACATCTCAGAATGGGGACGTCCAGCCCCCATGCCCAGCACCTGTGGGCATCGGGGCAAATCCTGTGGAAGTGCCGCAGGGGGCGACGCCGCGCCGCTGCCCCTGCTGCCCCTGCTCCCGGGGCTGCTCCGCCCCACACGCCCTGCACCCTGGGCCGTGGCACGCCCTCGCCAGGGAGGAGGCCCTGGGGACCCAGCTTCGTCCCCAGCAGCCTCACCAGCTCCTGCTTAGAGTCAGCCATCGGAGGAGCCAGCCACGGGAGCGGAGTGCCAGGAACACGCAGGTCCCCTGCCACCAGCCGCCCGCGGGACCCTTCCCAGAGGAGGGGAGCCCGGATTCTCCACCACAGGCTGAAATTCGAGTTAGTCGTTATTCTCCCTGGACAGACCGCGGCGGGAGGCCGTGTGTTCAGTTCATGGTGTTTTCCTAGCGTGAAGAGCGACTCTGGCGGGGTCCTGCTCCCCCTCGTCCTGCTTTGTCTGCAGGGAGGGGCCGAGAGCTGATGAACAGCCCCCCCAGGCTCCCTTCTCCCACAGATGCCCTCGTCCTCAGTCTCCCTGCTCCTCCAGGGCCATCGTCACTGCAGAGGCCGGGCAGTCAGAGGTCAATCCCGGCCCCACCCTCAGACTCCCAGGCTCTGAGTTTGTGGTGGGCTGGACGCCTGACAGGGCCATCTGCATTCACATGAGGGTTGGCCCTTTCGCAGCTGTGTGACCTTCAACACTTCACTTGACCTCTCTGAGCCTCAGCCTCCTCCTCTGGGAGATGGGGTGATGATGGTTCCTACTGCGTGGTCCTCGCGAGCAGCACCACACACGTGTGGCTCAGAACGGCCCTCGGCCCCGGGCACCCTCCAGAAATGTGGCTGCCACGCCACCGCCACCGCTGCTGCGACTGTCATCATGGCTGACACGCGGCCTGCAGGTGCCCCATGCTCGGGGCCCCAGTCTCCCCCAAACCTGACCCCCCGCTGGCAGGCCTTGGCAGTGTCACTGGCACCACTGGGCATTGAGAGGGCTCCCAGTAGCCTCGGGCATAGGGCCTGCAGACTGACCAGGAGATGTCCAGCTCCGCTGCTCCGCCAACTCCCTTGGCCCTGCCCGGACCCCTGGACGCACCCTCCCCTGGCAGGCGGCCCTCCCTGGGCTCTGGGTGCCTTGGAGCACACCGTCCCCAGCCACTGCTGTCACTGTCTCTAGACCACCAGCAGCTCCAGGGGACAGTGCGCTCTCCACGCCCTCTGGGAAGGGTCCCAACTGTCCGCGGTGAGTGGCCTCTGCCCTGTGCTGGGTGAGTGGCCCCTGCCCTGCCCTCTGTGAGTGCCCCTGCCCTGCCCTCCATCAGTGGCCACCGGCCCTGCGCTTGGTGCCAGCCTTCCCTGTGCCGTGGAGTGTGCGGGCAGATGCCAGGGGGTGTGTGGTGGCGGTCTTGTGCCTGCTGCCCTGCTCCTGGACGGCCGCTTTCCCTTGGGGCCCGTCCAGCTCCGGCTTCCTGCGAGGGATGCTGAGTGCAGAACAGGGCCTGCCGTGGGGCCCAGTCACCCCGTGTGTGCACCTGGGGCAAAGCCGGCCCTGGAGGCCAGACCCGCAGGCCCACGGCTCCAGCTGCAGCCAGAGCCAGGGCCTGTCCTTCACGGATCAGTCCCAGGTTCCAAACCGGGTTTCCAGCCAGAGCTCTGGCTCTGAGTGGCCCTCAGTGCTCAGGGCAGCCGGTCCTCGGCCTCCGCAGCCTCCTTGGCCTCCTTGGCCTCCTCAGAAGTGCAGGTGGCAGCAGGGCCCAGGCCTGAGCCCAGCCACAGCCAGGTATGGAGGCTTCCACCTATAAGAAGGCTCCTCCAGGGTCCAGGGCAGAGGTCAGCCTGTCCTCCCAGCCAAAGACGAAGCCACCAGCCACATGCTGTCACCCCAAAGCCCTGAGGCAGCCCCAGAGAGCTCACAGCCCAAAGCCAGCTCCACCGCGACACCCAAGAAGCAGGTCCTGCAGTCGGCGCTGAGAGGACGGGGGCGGCCGAGCCCAGAGGGCACGCTGACCAGCCATTGCCCTGTGCCAGGCGCACACTGGGCATTCCCAACCCAGTGCCTACTGCTCTGTCCCCAGGGACCCAGGGACCCAGGGACTGCAGGAGGAAGGACGCCGTGGGACTGAGGAGGACTGTCCCCAACCCGTCTCCACCCCCCACCGCGAGCTCCATTTGCTGCACCCAGTGACACCCGTCTCCTCGCCTGGCACTTAGGGTCACTTGTGGAGAGACGCTCACTACATTCAGAGCCAGCACAGGACTAGCAAAAACCATGACGTCACCCAGGAGGCAAACGGCTGTCACGCCGGTCCCCACGCGGGTCACACAGGTCCCCTTGGCCGTCCACACACTCTCCTCATCCCCGGCCACTGCCCCGGGACAGCCTCCTGCTCTGTGTCACAGGTGAAGAACCAAGACAGGGCGGAGGCCGGAGGAGGCGCACACCAGAGCAGCTCCCTGAGCACAGCCCGGCCCGGGACGCGGCTCGGGCTCCTGGGAGAGACCCGACATGGGAGCTGCTTCAAGCACCAGGAGCACCTGAGTGGGGTTGGGAGGCCGAGGGCAAGCCCCCAAGTCCCCACAGAGGCAGCTGTGGTCCCAGGCTGAGCTGGGCAGGAGCCGGGGCTCTGGGGCAGCTTGCCAGAGTCCTCAGGAACGGGCTCTGAGCAGCTGCTGCGTGCCAAGTACTGAGGAGCCACAGCCATGCTCGAGGGATGAGCCCAGGCCACACAGGGACCTGACCAGGGCAGGCAGTGAGCAGGAGGGTAGCAGTGGCGGCCTGGGGGCCGTGGTCACCAGGCCCCTCAGACTGCACTTGCATGGTGGGGGGCAGGCTGGCCAGGAGGAGGCGCACCCACAGGGGCTGCGCACAGTCGGGAAGCTGCAGGACGCCCACGGCCTCAGGTGCCTCCCAGCCTCCAGCCTCTGTGGTCTTTTCCTCTCTAAGGATCTCCTCTTTGAAATGCAGCATGGTCTAGATGGCCACCTACCTGCTAAGGGCAAGCGAACCGTGCTGTTGGTGACTCACTCAGCGGCTTCGCACGGGGAAGGCAGGAAGCAGCGCAGAGCGAGCCAAGCTCACGGCCTTTCCCAGCAGACGTCCATTTGTTCAAGCTCATGGATGCCTCTGACTGTGCTGTGTGACCTTGGCAATCGACTTGCCCACTCTGAGCTTCGGTGCCAACATCCATAAAGCTGGGAATAACACCGACACTTAAAAGTTCTTTTTCATATTGGAATTATGCCTATAAATAGCTGAACATGCTCAGAACATAGTGTCTTTCTGATAAATGGTAGGTGAGCACAAAAAAATGCCTGAATCATTGTCTACATGAGGGGCTATTTTGGAAACATTAAAATGATGCTTCTAAAGCATTCCTAATAGTGTGGGGAGAGACATGAGGAAGATTCAGACTATAAAAATGTCTCAATCGTGTGATACAGAGTCATGGGTGGGGCTGGGGCTGCTCAGTGGCAGAGCGCTCACCTAGCAGGTGCGAGGGGCTGGGTTCGATCCTCAGCACCACATAAAAATAAATAATAGCCGGGCGCGGTGGCGCACGCCTGTAATCCCAGCACTTTGGGAGGCTGAGGCAGGAGGATTGCGAGTTCAAAGCCAGCCTCAGCAATGGCGAGGCACTTAGCAACTCAGTGAGACCCTGTCTCTAAATAAAAAAAATACAAAAAAGGGCTGGGGATGTGACCCAGGGGTCGAGTGCCCCTGAGTTCAATTCCCTGGTACCAAAAAATAATAATAATAATAATAATAAAATAAATATATTGTGTCCAACCACCACCACCACAACAAAAAAGAGTCATAGGAAAAGACAAGAGGGAAACATCAAAATATTAAGAGCCCCCCAGGCGGGTGGGTTGACAGGTGACTAGCAGGTTTTCAGCGTCTGGTGGTCTCCAGTGAGCTAGCACTTCTGTTGCGGGGGGGTCCAGGCCTTGGCCTCTGGGCAAGTTCTTGCAGCAGGTATCTGTGCTGGGCATCGGGAGGCCAGGGCTGGTGCTCTCTTGGCCACCGAGCAAGGGCCAGAGAGCCAGCCGGGTCAGCACCTCGGACAGCGCCGCGGGTGGTGGGCTGTGGCTGGGCCTGGAGGACCTGGCGGGCTGTGTCTAGCAGCAGGGGCGCCTGCACCAGAGGTGACGCCACCACGCGTGAGGGAGCCTTGGGCGTTCTCTAGAACAGGGCTGCTGCGGCCTGTGATCAACAGTACTGGCTTTTTATTTCAACACCTTTTTCTAAAAACAACAGCACAGCCTGCAACAGGAGGAACAGGAACGCCTGCTTCCTGCATCCTCACCGAGCCAGGGGCCTGTGGCCGCTGCTGCCTCCGTCTTGCTGGTGCAGGAAGTAAAGCAGGGTCTAGTCACCTGACCTGCCTTCCACCCCAGCGAGGCTGAGCCTCTGTTCAGGTCTACTAGAATTTGTATCTCTGTGTGTTTTTAAGTGCACCCTCCCCTTTTCATTAAAAATCTTATTCTAGCCTTGCTTTGGAAATCAAGAGCATGCGGATGTTGAAAGGCATTTGCATTAGACGGACCAGGCTTCGATCTCAGGCCGACTCTCTCCAGCTGGGTAATGTGGGAAAACCACCTCTCAGGCCTCGCGTCCCTCATCTGTGAAGTGGGGATATCGTGCCTGCCCTGCGAGACCGTCGCGGGACTGGAGGCAAGGTGTACAGGGCAGGGAAGACGGCCCGGGTGTGACGTGGGCTTCACCAGGACCCGAATCCACTGGGGCCCGGAGCCTGCTAAACCTGGGCCGGCACTGGGAGCCCCAGGTCTACCCCTGCCCCAGGCTGCAGGGTCTGCGCCTGCCGCACTTGGCTCCCTGTCCCAGGTGTCACCCAACCCCTCCCTCATGCACCCCAGCTTGGCCCCATCGAGACGCGCTGACTGTGGTGCCTGCCGCAGCTGTAGCGGCTCCCCAGCAGGCGGGTGACAAGCCATCAGCATGCCCGACACCTGCTACGGAAGCAGTTTTAAAAGGCCAAGAAATATATATATGTATTTTTAAGTGGGTAAAAAAAAAAAAAAAACCTATGTGAAGCAATATCTACCGGCTAATAAAATAATTGCTTTTTCCATTTATGTAGAAAATGACAACGGCAGGGTTCTGCATGAAGCCTGGGTTTGGACTACACAGCCTGTTAGGTAAGGCCCACCACCCGCTCGTGGTCTGCAGCCCCTGAGCACACGCCCCCGGTGCCGACTCCACACACCCGCCTCCCTTCCTTCCACCCGGCATCGCTCCTCTCTGCTCCTGCGGGGACAAAGCACCCAGCTCTGCTCTGGGGGCACACTTGCCTCCCCTTCCAGGCAGGCTCCCGGATTCCTCCGGGGGAAGACCTTGCTCTGTCTCTGTTCTCCTTGCGTTGTGTCTCCATGTCTGGGCCCAGGTGTGCCTCGCTCCTCTCCCTGCCGCGGCCACGGCTCGCCCACCTCGCACTCAGCTGCTTTCCATGGCGCAGAGACGGGTCTTTGCCAAAAGCGCATTTGGTCATGGGCCAACAGGACGCCACGGTGCAGGGCTTCAGGTCCCGCTGGCCCTGGAGCAGCCCTGAGAGGTGCCCAGGCAGAGCCCCCGAGGGGCCGGAGAGACAGGGGTGGAGCAAGGCAGGCTCGGCGCTGGACAGTGGCGCGGCCTCAGGAAGGAAGCCTCGTCCCCAAGTGCTCGGCTGTGCCTCGGAGACGACGTCCCCCACCTCCTGATGAGCGAGAGATGGAATTACAGGCACACACTCACATGCACACTCACATGCACACTCACACGCACACTCGCATGCACACACACATGCACATGCATGCATACTCACACACACTCACATGCACATGCATACACATATGCACACTCACACGCACGCTCACGCTCACGCGCGCTCGCATGCAAACTCACATGCACTCACATGCATGCTCACACGCACACTCACACACACACTCACATGCACTCACACGCACATGTATGCACACATGTGCACACTCACATGCACGCTCACATGCACATGCATGCACACTCACACGCACACTCCCATGCATGCTCACATGCATACTCACACGCACACTCACATGCACTCACAAGCATGCTCACATGCACACTCACACACACTCATGCACACTCACATGCATGCTCACACGCATGATCGCAGCACACTCACATGCACTCACATGCATGCTCACATGCACACTCACATGCACACACACTTGCACAATCACACACACATGCACACTCACGTGGGTGTGGGTGGGTGTACCCAGCCAAATGTGTGGGATTTTGGACGTGCTCAGCAAGTGGTCATGACACCAGACAAAATGAAAGGAATCCTAGTTTTCTGAGGAAAGGTCAATCCACTGGCCATGTGTCCCCGTGCCCTCTCCAGCCTATGTGCTGCCCTTGTCCCCAAGAGGGCACAGGCAGGAGCGTCCACAGCTGGGCCAGCTCTGCTTGTTGCGGCACCTGCCAGGCCTGTGGTCACTGGCGTTGGCAGCCCCTCGTCCCCCAGGACAGACCTTCAGCCCGACAGTGTCCCTCCAGGACACCCTCCCTGACAGCAGCCCCGTGTCCACCTTCCAGTGCCCGCAGCCACTCCCCCCCCCGCTGCTGCCGCTCCTCAGATGAGCGGCCTCCACCCACGCTCCTCAGCCCCTGCCCGGCCAGCGCCGGCACCAACGCCACCTTCCCTAGTAAGACTCAGCGCGCGCGGCCGCTCCTCAGGCCCCGGTGCTCGGTGCCCAGCAGGCACGGTGGCCGTGCTGCCGCCTGCCCCGTCACTGCCTCCTGTTGCTAAGCCCACGGCGAGGACTTGCTGGATCAGCCTCACTTTACGAAAGGCCTCTCTCTGTTCACTGAAGTAAGCTCACTGCTTTAGAGCCAGCACTCATTAGAGACGCCTCCTGCCTCTGGGCTCACAAAGGTGACCTTCCCCCTGCCCCTGGACTTGTGGGCCAGGAGGTGCGGCTTGGCTTCAGGGAGCCACCAGTGGCCCTGGTCAGGAAGGGGACACCTCTGGTGCCCGCCTCTCCCGGTTCCTCCTTCGCACCAGCAACACCCGGCGCGGGCTCTTCTCTGTCCTTCCCAGAGTCCGCGTCCTCACACGGCTGAGCACCCGCCCTGAGACATGATGTCCCCTGCAGACACGCGACAGTCTCGACGTCATCAATTCACAATCAACACGGCTCTTCAGGAACTAATTTCTTAATTATCAACTCGGATCATTCATTTGTCAAATTACTGAAGGGAAACCGAAACGTCGGGACATCACATCAGTGACCTTCCTCGCCCGGCTGCGACACAGCAGACCCCGGCCAGCGGCGCGGACGTCTCCATTCAGCTCGGTCCTGACCCCAGTGCGTTGACACACCCGTGATGCAAAAGCCAGGAGGGAGAGGGCCAGCGCGGCGCCTCAGCCTGGTGGCTCCGAGCCACACGAGGCGGGGAGCCACGGGTGGGACGAGGAGCTAAGGTTTTAATTTAATTTAAATCAGTTCAAATTTAATCTAGAAAAACTGATATTTGATCCACTACCGGAAAACTTAAGTGTCTTTGGAACCTTAGTGTCTTTGTCACATGCATCTAATTTTCAAGTATAAATCTTATGAAATCTAAATATAGGTCAAGGAATTTCCAGCAAATGCAGCGTCTGAGTTGACATGCCGACACTCGTCAAGTCCACGCTGCATTTCAAAGGCTTCGCACGGGAAAGGGAACGCAGGCGGTCTCGGTGATCTCACGTCAGTCACCTGCCGGCCTGATCCCGTTGGACGAGCCGGGTTAAGTGTAACGAGCTGTCAGAACAGACTGCCTTGCTCCTGCTCCCATTGCGCAGGTGGACGGCCTAACAGCTGTCGGATGGGTCCTGTGCTGAGCCAGGACAGGTCCGGTTGACAGCCTCAGCTCAGGGCTGGACTGGCTGAGCCAGGCCGAGCCGCTCCCACCCAGGCCGAGCAGAGCCCTGTGGAGCCCCGGGGTCTCCCTCCCTCCCCTCCTCCCTTTCCTCTCTCCTAATGAGCCAAGGTCCCACCGCGGCCCTGCCTTGCTGTTCTGCGTGACGTGCAGGTGTCAGAGATGACGGACCATGTCAGGACCTCAAGGCAGGTGGCAGGAGGGGAAGGGTCCCTGACCAGGAGACACAGGTGCCTGCACCCCTGCTCCCGGCCAGGGAGGCCCTGGCTCTACCCTGCAGCCTGCTCCTCCCGGAGCCGGGTCTCCCCGAGTCCTCTCTGCTGTGGGGCAGCCAGTCGTGAGGTCACGCTGCGGGGAGAGCACACAGGACCGCCCTGGCCCTGAGAGCAGCCTGCCTGGCAGGGGACAGCGCTTCTGTCCTGCCACTGGGGCTGCAAAGGGACAGAGGACAGAGCCGCCTGGGGCTGAGCTGGAGCTCTGGGGGAAGCCAGCTGAGGGTGAGTCACGCGTCAGCAGGAGAAACTCCAAGGTGACAAGCGGCTTTGAAGAAAATAAAGCAACAGGAAGGCTGGGGGACCGAGAGGAGCCTTTTGTGACAGGGAGCACAGGGCCAGGGAGAGGACAGGAAGAGGTGGAGGAGGGGTGAAGACCCCTGGGCCCCAGTTGCTGTCCAGGAAGGGCCAGGAGGCTGGCTGTGGTGGCATGAGGGGACAGGGGGTGGGGTGACAGCGGTTCAAATTCCTTCCCACTGTGGCTTGGGCAGCCCGCGGTGCTCTCCTCCGCCTGAGGCTGAGCTGCTCGGGCCTGGCTGGCCTCTGGCTTCTCAGCCTTCAAGGGCGCGGCCTCCGCCCCTCCTCTTCCCTCTGATTCCTTACGCAGGGGCCGCGGCTCGGCCTCCGCCTCATCAGAACCAAGGAGGACGCGGCTTTCCTCTTACTGCATAACTGGGCCCGCGGGGGCCTCGTTCTGCTGGCACGGTCACGTGGCGACAGGGCTGCGCCGTGACCTGCCGACACTTACAAGGAAGGGAGGTCCCTGGAGTGGCGGGTTTTGTGAGGACTTTCAATAGCAGCTCCCGCCGCCGCGCTGTGCGCACACCCAGGCAGAGCGCACTCGTACAGCTGGTGGCCTCTCAGGAGCCCAGGCGGGGCTCGCAGCGCTGTTGAACTTGAAGGTGAAGTATGTGTTCTTCTTCACCAAAAGACAAGTTCCCACGGGAACCGGAGGCTGGCTGTTGTCACACGCACGTCACTCAGCTTACATTTTCAAAAAGAATCACACATGCCACTTGTCCCTTCAAGATCAAGAGCTGCTTCAATAACAAGTGGGAAAGAGCTCTCCTTCCCACAGGGACTGGCTCCAGGGCTCCAGCAAAGCCGAGGCTTGGAGGATCTCCCGTGTTAGGAAACGGTGCGTGCTCTCAGGAGGACGCCCAGGTGTGCCCCCCTGAATTGCCTGG
Source organism: Tamias sibiricus (assembly GCA_025594165.1). NCBI lineage: Eukaryota > Metazoa > Chordata > Mammalia > Rodentia > Sciuridae > Tamias > Tamias sibiricus. The sequence continues at coordinate 4,090,979 of CM046665.1, forward strand.
AAACAAGACCGTCCTGGTCTCTTTAAATGTCTCCAAACACTGGGGTCGGCATGGGGCAGCAGAAAGCTGAGGGGCTGCTCTGCAGAACTGGAGGAGGGGGCGGGGCAGGAAGCAGGCCTGGCCTCGGGCGCAGGCGTGACAACGCTTTGTCCCACGTGCACCCACGTGCCTGTGTGCGGGCGCTTCATCTCTGAAGGCCACTAACGTCAAGCACTGACACCACCCCACGTGGACCCAGACACGCTGCACCCCAAAGGGTTCCAAGGTTTTCAAAAACCAGGTGTTTTCATCTCATCACAAAGTACTATCGGGATTAAAATTTCGATTGCAGCCAGGTGCTGTGGCACACGCCTGTGGTCCCAGCAGCTCAGGAAGCTGAGGCAGGAGGATCAGGATCGCGAGTTCAAAGCCAGCCTCAGGAAAAGCGAGGCACTAAGCAACTCAGTGAGACCCTGTCTCTAAATAAAATACAAAATAGGGCTGGGGACGGGGCTCAGTGGTCAAGTGCCCCTGAGTTCAATCCCCAGTACCCCCACCAAAAAAACAAAATTTCAATTGCAGATGGAAACGATCCACGTAAAAGTTTTGGAGTACAGTGCTTTGTTTCATCTTGTGCTCCTTCTAAGAGTGTCAACTGCGGGTAAGTCCACAGCGAAGGCTTTCTGCTAGGGAGTGGTGCACGACTATCACACGCACATAAAGAGGCAGCCGGGGTGCACAGCCACAACTTTGGGTGATGTGAATGACGGAAAAGGTGTGGGCCTCTGTCCAGACGCCCTGTGCAGGACAGGGTGCTGGGCCCTGTGTTTCTGGCCCAGGGAGGACACTCCGAGCAGACTCTGAGCGTTGCCCCAGACACACCTGATGGCAGCCCTGGGCCAGGTGGCTCCCCCAGACCTGTGTGGATACAGGACTCTGGCCTCTGGGGCACCTGCAAAGGGCCACCTCCGGCCAGGAGAGGGTCTCAGCTAAGTCTTTGCTGGCCCTTGGTATACGCCCCCCTTCCCTGTGGGCCTGGGAAACCACCTGGCCTTGCTGAGCCAGGCTCCTTCCATCTGAACTACTCCCAGCACCCACCCAGGTGGCCTGGGTGTGGGGGGGGTGAGGTCCCCAGGCGGCCTGGGGTGTGGGGGGGGTGAGGTCCCCAGGCGGCGAGGGTGGCCCACCCAGGTGGCCTGGGTGTTGGGGGGTCGAGGTCCCCAGGCGGCGAGGGTGGCCCACCCAGGTGGCCTGGGTGTTGGGGGGGGGCGAGGTCCCCAGGCGGCGAGGGTGGCCCTGAGCACAGCCGTCCTGGGGGGTCAGTTCTCCTCTTCCCTCCAGCAAAGCCCCTGCGTCAGATCAAAAGACCCCCAGGAGCCCCTGCCCTGCCTGGCTATCTGCCCCATCCCTCCATTGTGGATCCTAGGGGCCCTCTGGGCTGGCTCCTGGCAGGACAGGTGCCATTCCATGCCAGGGGCAGGGGCAGGGGACAGGAGGAGACCCGATTGGCCCTCCCCGGGACCTGGACAGTGCCCACCTGCTGCAGGGGTCACTTTGGCAGGGGAGGCAGACTGCACAGAGCTAGGGGCAGCCCCGTGTGGTCACTGCTGGGCAGAGGGCAGCTCGGGACTGTGGTGGCCCAAGGTGAAGGGGGGAGTGGCGGGGGACGCTTGTGTCCCCTCTGAGGGCCCAGTCCAGGTCCTGCTGTGCGCGGCACACAGGGGCCACGGGGGAGGCCCAGGGCTCCGAGGTCTGGTTCCAGGAGGTCGGGCGGGAGCAGGGGACGTTGGTGGCCAAGACACCAGAACTGGGCTGCTCTCATTGATGGCGAGGAGGGTCTGGGCAGAGGGGCCCGGGCCACCACTGCCCGCTATGGGGCAGACGCCTCTGGGGACCCGCTGCGTGGACCTGCCCCTGTGGAGCGCGTCGCTGGCTGCTCGCCCTCTGAGGGGCTCCGGGCGTCTCCTGTGGGCCCACCCTGGAAGGGGCCTCGGGACCACAGCCTCTGTCTCCCAGGCTCCACGGCCTGGGGCAGGGTCTGTGGAGCCCCCAGAGGATGCCGGTCCCTTCGGCCATCTGCCCATCCCACCACGTGGGACCCCTCAGGGACAAAATGAACCCAGACCAACACAGCTGCCCTCAGGGAGCCGCCAGGCTGCAGGGGCAGAGAGACTGCATGTCGCCCAGGAGGAGGTCACCAGGGGCCAGGCCAGGTCTCCCAGGACGGCAGCCTGAGGAAGGTTCTAGAGGACACTGAGGCGCAGACGGAGGCGCACGAGGCAGGTGGGCTCGGGTTCGTTCCGAGACCCTGCCGGGTTCGCAGCCCAGGAGTGACACGTGACCAGATCTGCCACCGAACACGTGCCAGGCGGCCCACCGCGTCCCTCCCGCAGGCCTCGGCCCCGGGTTGAGCGGGCAGCACTGAGCGGCCCACGCCCTCCTCTGCAGAGCCAGTGCCAGCAGGGTCACTGCGTCCCTGAGGTGGGCGGGCTGCGGGGCTGAGGGGTGAAGTGTCCCCTCTCCTCACTGGGCGCCAGGACCTGCCGGGCCTCTGAGCTGCCTGGAGCCGCGGTCCTGGGCCCTCCCCTGCCCCCAACCCCTGCAGCGCCCTCCACTGGCTCCCCCTGGCCACTCTTCCCCTCCACTGTCACCTCCTCCTTCTTGGACACACCTCCCTCTTCTCAGTCAGAGTCACCCTGAGGGCCCTGGTGTCACCTGTCCTGTGACCGCCTCACCTGGGAGGCGGCAGCAGCACCAGCAGCAGCGTGTCCTGAACACACCCAGGAAACTCCGCAGCACCCCGGCCACTTGCGCTGGCCATGGCCACGGATGCAGGCCTTGACCAGAAGCACGGGGCCCCTGGGACAGCCGAGCTCCAGGGAGCCCAGACCTGAGCAGCATGTCCTGTGCAGGAGCCCTGTTTGCGGAGATAGCTAAGATTGTGGTTGACTATTGGGCCATAGACATTTTTGGGCATTTCCGCTTTCCGTAGTCTCACGGGATCTCGCGGGACTTGGTCGAGGCTCTCGAGAGATTTGAACGGTGACTCAGCAGATCGAGCGAGCGCCATTGCTGCTCGGGCGCATGGGAAGAGACCAGAGGGAGAAAAGACAGGGTTATCGCTATTGTGTAGATATATTGTAGTTTCTTGTAAGATTAAAGAATATTTTCGTCTCCATCCTGTCTCCGGACTCCTTCCCGTGGCGCTGCCGTTCCAGGCTGCAATCCTTTTCCAGCGACAACAGTTGGTGGCCTGTACGGGGAATTCAGCACGGCGGGTAAGAACTGAGAAACCTCGCAGGAGTCTCTAGTCAGAGCGGTTAAAATGGGTTCGAAAATATCTAAGACCCAAGTGTACGAGGCTCTTGATGAATTCTTTGATATAGATGAGTCTGTCGTTAGCGAGGAGGATTTAGAAAACAGTGAAGGCGATCATGAAAGCGTAGATTCCGCTGAGTCAACTAAGACCAGTAAGGAGAGTATTAGAAGCGTCCCCAAAATGACAAAGATCCGAGCTGCTAAAGCTATTCAAGATTTATTAGAGATACTTCAAGGATACATGGTCTCAATTGAACCTGGGACTCAGGATGTTACTGAGTCAATTAGGACCAATGAGAGTAGTAGTAGTGAGGAGGAATTAACTAAAGGTGATTTTGAGAAAATGAACAAAAGGAAATTAAGGAAGACCAAGATAAGGGATCATCAAGTGGAGGAACTTGTGTCCTCTACTCCCCCATGGGTGAAATCGATTACAGAAAATATGAAGGGTATCACTAGGCGTTTGCATACCCTAGAAACAGAAATAAAAAGTCTTTCTGAGCGCTTATGTGCTCTCGAGGGTAACTCACAGATACGTTGGGAACTGCCAGTATTTGAATATGGAAATGGACGGAGGGACCACCAGCCGGTAGATTTCAAAACAATAAAAAAATCTCAAAGAGGCAGTAATGACTTATGGACCCCAAGCTCCTTTCACGTTGAGTATACTGGAGTCCCTTAACACCTTTAGCTTAACCCCCGCAGACTGGAAACGTCTATGTAAAGCAACATTAAGTGGGGGACAATACTTGGTTTGGCGATCGCAATTTCAAGAACTTTGTATAGAAACAGCTAAAAGAAATGCAGATGCGGGGTTTGGAGACCATAATATAGAAATGCTCACAGGAGAAGGGCAATTTGCAGACGTACAGGATCAAAAATATTATACCCCAGGAGTATATGCTCAGATAAACGCAGCTGCCTTAAAGTCATGGAAAACTGTACAAGGACCTGGGGATCTACAAGGTAGCTTGTCCAAAGTAATTCAAGGACCTAATGAACCATATGCTGAATTTGCTGATAGACTTTTGAGAACTGCAGGTAGAGTTTTTGGAGACATTGATCAAGTTATGCCATTAGTTATTCAATTAGCGTACGAAAATGCTAATAAATATTGCCAGGAAGTCATCAGGCCATGGAAAAATAAAAAGGATCTTTCCATATATATACAACTATGTAAAGATGTAAATGATGCCTTTGTCACAGGGAATGTGATTGCAGCAGCTGTGAGAGATGCTGCCCCTCAAAATTTTACAAGGGCTCAACATAGACATTATAATCAATCAGGATATTCTAGGCAAAATTATCATAATCAATCAGGCTATTCTAGGCAAAATCCCCAAAGAGAAATAAGACCAAATTCATACCGTACTCCAGGTTGCTGCCCCAGGTGTAAGAAAGGAAATCATTGGGCCAATAAATGCTATTCAAAATTTGACATCCATGGAAATCCTTTGTTCAGGAATTCAAAAAACAGGGCACGGGGCCCAATGCCCCGGGGCCCACAAATGTACGAGGCATTGGAGGAGGAGTATCCTCAAGCATCCACTCAGATGCTTCCCCAACACAATCCCTATTACCCATCCACTCCCTCGCCAGAGGAACAGGAGGAAATGCAGGATTAGACCTCTGTTCCACCGCCCGAATAGTGTTAACACCTGAAATGGGGGTTCAACTGATTCCCACAGGAGTCAGGGGACCTCTTCCCTCAGGGACTGTAGGACTTATTATCGGGCGAAGTCCTGAGAGCTTATTAGGTTTGCAAGTGACCCCAGGCGTAATAAACTCAGACTATAAAGGGGAAATAAAAATAATGCTTAGCTCACCCCAAAGTATAAGTTCTATTAATCAGGGAGATAGAATTGCTCAGTTGCTCCTCCTTCCAAATTTACATAAGTCATTTAAAATGAATATGCCTCTAAATAGGAACAATAGAGGATTTTGTTCCACTGATTCGAAACCCATGGTTTGCTGGGTTCGGGACTGTACAAGGAGGCCTATGTGTAAAATAAGAATCCAAGGAATAGAAATGGAGGGTCTTATAGATACTGGAGCTGATTCTTCCATCATTAATTTACGTCAATGGCCCAAACACTGGCCTCTGCAAAAAGCTTCAACCAGTTTAAGAGGCTTGGAATATAATAACCTCCCAGAAAAAAGTGTGGTAATTTTAAAATGGGAGGATGATGAAGGACATAAAGGCACGTTTCAGCCTTATGTTTTACCTAATCTACCGGTTACTTTATGGGGAAGAGATATTTTACAACAAATGGGAGTACACCTTGCAACCAAACCTGCAGGTGTTAAATGTAAAATTCTACAGAGTAATCTTAACCCTATAAGAAATCATCAAAAAGTACAGGGTAAGCTTAACCCTAAAAGAAATCATTATCATATAGGAAAAAGACATTTTTCTTCGGGGCCACTGAGAAAATAATTTTGAAAATACCATGGCTTTCTGATAAGCCAGTGTGGGTCCCTCAGTGGCCCCTATCTAAAGAGAAATTACAAGCGGCCCACCTACTAGTTCAGGAACAATTAGAAGCAGGACATATAGAACCTTCCACCTCTCCCTGGAATTCCCCCATATTTGTGATCAAGAAAAAATCAGGAAAATGGCGATTATTACATGATCTTAGACAAATTAATAAAACCATGCAAGTCATGGGCCCTACTCAACCTGGACTTCCGAATCCTATAGCTATTCCAAAAAATTTCCATGTTATTAGTCTTGATATAAAGGATTGCTTCTTTTCTATTCCCCTACATCCTCTGGATGCCCCCAGGTTTGCCTTTTCAGTTCCTTCTATTAACAATAATGGCCCTGATCAGAGATATCAATGGAAGGTTTTGCCACAGGGAATGGCTAATAGCCCCACCATATGCCAAATATATGTGGACAAGGCCATCCAATCCATTAAAAATAAATATCCAAACCTCATGTGTCTACATTACATGGATATTTTACTGGCCCACCCTAATCAAAAAATCTTATTTAATATATTCAGTGATGTGGTAGAAAATTTAAAAAAATACGGATTATATATAGCAGAAGAAAAAGTTCAAACCAGATCTCCCATATTATATTTAGGATTTAAAATCATGGATACTTTTGTTAGACCCCCAAAAATTTTAATAAATAAAGAACATTTAACCACCCTCAATGATTTCCAAAAACTACTGGGAGACATTAATTGGCTTCGCCCTACACTAAACCTCACTACTGGCCAATTAAAACCTTTATTTGATATCCTTCGAGGGGACCCTGATCCATCCTCACCGCGAACATTGACTCCTGATGCTAGGAAAGCTTTAAAGGTAGTAGAAAAAGCCATCGAAGGAGCTCATTGTGACAGATTTGATTTAACTCAACCGCTGATATTGATTATTATTTCTTCACAATATACACCCACAGGAGTATTTTGGCAACAAGGGCCTTTATTATGGATACATTTGCCTGTCTCTCCTAAAAGCATAATTGAGTCTTATACCTCCATGTTGGCTAAACTTATTCTTCAAGGACTTAAAACTTCTACTAAAATATTTGGCATTCACCCTGCTACTATTATTACTCCCTATTCATCGTCACAGATTGAATATTTATGCTTCAACGATAATGACTGGGCTATAGCTAGATGCTCTACCTCTGCAAATTTTGATAATCACCTTCCTAAGTCTCCTATATTATCTTTTTGTATTAATCATCCTATTATATTTCCACAGGTAATAAAAAATCAACCTATTCCTAAGGCATTTAATGTATTTACAGATGGGTCCTCAAATGGTACTGCTGCAGTAGTCACTACAAAGGAAAGTATGACTTACATAACTGCACACAAATCAGCTCAACTTGTGGAATTGGAAGCTGTGGTAAGAGCTCTGGAACATTTTAGAGACCAGCCCATAAACATTTTTTCAGATAGCCACTATATTGTACAAGCCGTCCCAAAATTAGAGTTAGCAGGACCAATAGCACCTCTTACTCCAGCCTTTAAATTGTTTTATCAAATACAAAAACTTTTGTGGGCAAGAAAAGAACCTCTATTCATAGGCCATATTAGAGCACATACTAATTTGCCTGGCCCCCTCCATGAAAGTAATCAAAAGGCTGATGAACTTACAAAAACTATATTTATACTTTCAGCGCTACAACAAGCTACTTTATTTCATTCCCAGTTTCACGTCAACAGCACCACCTTGCAACGTAGGTTTAAAATCACAAAGGAGCAAGCAGAACAATTGTAAAAGATTGTAAATCTTGTATGACACATTTGCCCAATCCTCATTTTGGTGTTAACCCTAGAGGATTAATGCCCAATCATTTGTGGCAGATGGATGTTACTCATGAGCCAAGTTTTGGAAAATTGCGATTTATTCATGTAACCATAGATACATGCTCAGGCATGATTTTTGCTTCCTTACATTCTGGAGAAAAAGTTAAAGATGTCACATCTCATTGTTTACAAGCTTTTGCTGCATTGGGCATCCCCAAAATGCTTAAAACAGATAATGGCCCCGCATATACGTCCTCATCTTTCAAAGAGTTTTGCGCAAAATTCAACATATCCCATAAAACAGGCATCCCATACAATCCTCAGGGTCAGGGCATTATTGAAAGAGCAAACCGCACACTAAAAGTTATGTTGTTAAAACAGAAAGAAGGAAACTGGAAAAATCCTAAGGACAGATTGGCAGTTGCCCTGTTTACCTTAAATTTTTTAACTTTAGACTCTGATGGTTATTCTGCTGGAGACAGACATTGGAACCCACATCAACAACATAAACCTTTGGTTTACTGGAAGGATGTTCTTTCAGGTACATGGAAAGGTCCAGATCCAGTGTTAATTTGGGGGAGAGGATCTGTTTGTGTTTTTCCAAAGCATGAATCCTCTCCAATATGGATACCATCTAGATTAATAAAGGAAGTACCAAATCAAAAGGATCAAGATGAAGTTGTTGAAGAATCAAGATTAATAAAAAAGGTACAAAATCAAGAGGACCATGATGAAGATATGGAATGATTCCCTTAAAAGAGTCCTTCAAAATACATCACAACTTAAGTGTCATTCCTCCCAGCTGGGACGAAGAGATCTCTCTTTAGTGTGCACACAATTGTATTTTTTTTTTAATATATATGTGTTTATGTCTGTGTATTTGTCTAAATTTCATGTTAATGTGACGTCACAAATATATGTTTGTATGTGCGTCTGTCTGTCCAGTGTGACATCAAAAATAACAAAGCGCTTGTGAATATATATATATATATATATATATATATATATATATGGATCCAAATAACTCTAATTCATTTAAGTTTAAGAGTATTCAAATTGGTTAAATAATTTAATAAGTGAAGGTACCTTCAATTTTGTTTTATAGGTGTCCCAGGGATTTCTCTTTAGCGAAAAATATGACTAGGGCTGTATAACCTGATATTTTGGTGTTTTGACATAAGGTTGCTTATTTGTTATTAACTTCATTTGTTTAATAAATGATTAATTTCAATTATTTCAACAGGTAAAGGACTGCTGTATATGCAGAAACACGAGAGTTCCAGCTAACAAATTATTTCTCCAAAGTGCTTTTAGTTTTTCTTTAATCTATCTTTAATACAGTAAATACCCTCGGTCTTTCTTTGTTTTGTTCTAAACATGATGTTTTGCCAGCTTATGTTTGTGGGAGCTCAGGCTGCAATGTGTGTGAGCAGAAATCAACTTTAATTTTCTAATCTAATAATTCTATTTTTTAGTTTGACAACTCGCCTCTTGACTCAGTGCTGGAATAGCACTGCCTTTCCTTTAATAATTGATGCTTGAGTCTCTAGGGAGCGGGCCCTGAAGATTTGCCGGTGGCATTGTCTAGACATAAAAAAAAAGACGGCTGCTGCTACAGATGCAGGGATCGCGGTCGCTGCAAGCATCCCTGCTGCTCAAATGTCAAACAACCTCACCAGCGGTGTGGCCTCTGCTCTGCATGCATGGGGCCTCCTAGATCTACATGTTATAACAAGTGGACATTTTGATCTTTCATTGTTTGGGACTTCATGGGACAGTACCTTGGGGGTATTTGTTTAGAGAACTCAGTGTGTTACTTGATAGAACTTAAGGCAGCTGATTTGTTTAAAGAATTTGATATGCTATGCAATTTGGCTCGTCACCAAAAGGCTTGTCGCCTTAAAGCCGCAGCATCTCCCCACAAATGGACGGCTGTTAGTCAACTTACACAGTCGATCCTAAAGGGCTCCATTGGATGGCTGGTTAGCCAATGACGGGTAAGATCCCCAGAGGAGGACAACCTAAGACAGGCACAGTCGCACGGGATAGTCTCATGTGGCTGACATATCAACCTAAGACAGGAGTCAAGGGCACAGCCTTGATTATCCGATGATGGGTAAGAATGTTGGTTGCACATAGACGTCCTAGAGCATCCCCTCTTTTAAAACAAAAGGGGGAAATGCAGGAGCCCTGTTTGCGGAGATAGCTAAGATTGCGGTTGACTATTGGGCCATAGACATTTTTGGGCATTTCCGCTTTCCGTAGTCTCACGGGATCTCGCGGGACTTGGTCGAGGCTCTCGAGAGATTTGAATGGTGACTCAGCAGATCGAGCGAGCGCCATTGCTGCTCGGGCGCATGGGAAGAGACCAGAGGGAGAAAAGACAGGGTTATCGATATTGTGTAGATATATTGTAGTTTCTTGTAAGATTAAAGAATATTTTCGTCTCCATCCTGTCTCCGGACTCCTTCCCGCGGCGCTGCCGTTCCAGGCTGCAATCCTTTTCGGCGACAACAGTCCTGAGCCAGGGGAGCAGCCCAGGAGCGCTGCAGCCCGGGGCCTCTGGAGCAGCCCAGGGACCAGCCACAGCATCTGGTCCCAGCCCCTCCCCGACCCTGCAGCAGCCCTGAGCCAGGTCCTGGGGCGCAACCAGCCAGCAAGGTCCCCTCCCACCACCTCTGCCGGGAGCAGCACTCAGCCATGTTGCTGCCTGAAGCGATGGCCGCTTGGAGCATCGGAGCCGCGGGAAGAAGTTCAGAGGCAAACTGGAGACAAACAGCTTTTTATTCTGATAACTTTTCTCTCTGGCTCTAACAATGACTAACACGCACCAAACACACCACCAAAAAAAATGGCGCTGACCCGATCCGCAATCTCGGCCAAGTCACTCGAGATCCCGGGCCAAGTCCCGTAAAACTACAAAAGACGACAATGCCCAAATCTCCGTGGCCCATAGTCAACCACAATTTAAGCCATCTCCCCAAACAGGGCTCCTACACAGCCAGGGTCCCCAACCCACAGCCGAGGCAGCTCAGGGCGCCTGGTCAGTGCTCAGGGCCGCAGGGGACGCAGGTGCGCAGCAGCTCCTGGATCTTGCTGCCAGCTTGGGCAGTCTCATTTCCAGCACTGGACTTTGCAAAGGCAGGGCTGGGGCAGTCACTGTGACAAAGGAGGACCATGGGGTGGAACAGGAAGGGGGAGGTCTGCCTGCCTGGGGCCGGGTTCCAGCCAGGAGGGCTGTGCCCTGCCCAGCAAGAACACGGCCACCAGTGAGCAGCCGGGGCAGCGCAGCACAAGCACCCTTCTCCCCTTCAATCTGTGGGTCTCTCTCTTTAGATGACCACTCTATCATCAGGACACACACACACACACACACTCATCGTGCTGTTTGTACCTAGCTAATTGGTGGAGATGTCCGGGGTGTTTGCCTTCGTTTGGTCGAAGGCTGCTGTGAAGAAACCTGGAGACACAAGGACTCCGTGAGCTGAAGAGTGGGGACCCCGGGGGCTGGGGACAGGGCGCTGCCCACACGCAGTCTTGGTTCCTAACGCCATCCCCTGGGAGCAGAGGCGCTGGAGAACCTCGAAGGCTGTACTGCAGGGAACGGGGGGTAGGGTGCCCAGAGCAGCCCCAGGGTGAGGGGTGCCCACACCCAGGGCCAGCACGCAGGGCGTCTGCCGCAGGGACACAGGAGTCCCATGGAAAGAGCGCCATGGCAAGGGCTGGCATCTGAGCAACAGAACAAAGTGTCGTTGGGTCAAAGCTGAAAGTGAGAGGTGCACATCCATGACCCCGTCCTCGTGTGAACAAACGACCCAACAAGTCCGCACGCCAGAGGCACGGCCTTGTCACGGAGGGCAGAGCGGCCCTGTAAGCGCGGGCTGGGCACAGCGGCGCCCTTCCCAAGGGGACGGAGTGGGAAGGGCGGGGAACAGAGGCAGTGAGGGGAGAAGCCCCAGATGCCAGCCCAGCCCACGGTCAAGGTCAGCGTCACCAGCCGAAGGCCCGCCGCCACGACCTGACCAGAGCAGTGACTCGCCCTGGCCGTCCTCCTCCCGGGCACCCCCAGGACGCCACCCGATCGGGAGAAGCACACACGGGTCCTGACGAGGGAAGCTCTGAAAACCCCTCCAGCGCTCCTTCCAGACGTCACCGTCACAGCCTGGGGAGCTGCAGGGCCAGACGCCCGAGCGCAGGGAGGCACCAGGGTCCTGGGGCAGGACAGCCCGAGGGACGTGGAATCTGGACGAAGCGTGGGCCTGGCTGGTCGCAGGGCATCTGCGCAGTGGCCCACGCGGGACACTAAGGACTCGGGAAACCAAGTGCAGGCTCATGGTCACTCCCATTGTCACCGCCATTTCATCCCTCACCGTAGAAGTGAGAGAAGGCTAGAAAGTCTCCCGCCAGCTCTTGGGACAAGCACAGGCGTTGGAGGCGGAGGGGCTGCAGCCTGGGCTCAGGTCCCTCCCAGCAGGGCCGAACGTCCAGGCCCGCAAGCCCACCCTGCGTCCCCCGCACTTCCCAGCCGTCCCAGGGCGCGCAGGCCTCGGGACAGCTCTGCCAACAGGCGGGACTAGCAGCTGCCACTGGGGCCTCACGGGCTGCGAGGAGGCCTCTGCCAGCTGCAGGCGCCCGGGCACCTGAAGAAGGTGGCCCTGGGCATGTCCAAGACGAGATCCGGGGCTCGTCCGCCTCAGCAGCCGGAGCGACCCCACCCCACCGCCTGCGGCCTCCTGGGCCAGTTTTCCCCACAGGGAAGTGACGGCAAAGAGGAGAGCCACGTGGCCCACAGTGAGGGTGAGGCCACCGCAGCACCTCCTTCCTCACCACCACCCTCGCCACCCTCACCACCGTCGCCTTCGCACCGACCGTGGGGTCACGCCACCCTCACCACCGTCTCCCGGGTCCTCGTATCCTCAGTGTCACTGTCTCTGTGCCCCAGCCCATCATCACTGTCACCTCCCCGCCACCACCCGGGCCACCCTCCTGTCACCACCAGGCCACCCCCTCCCCATGGTGGCCTTCCCTGCTCCTCGTCACCCTTACACCTTCGCTCCTCCCCTCCTTCTCAGGATGAGGACCATGACGGTGACAGGAGGCCCGCAGCCTTCAGCCTGCCCCTTGCCGGGAGCCCAGGCAGAGGCGGGAGGCCCGTCTCCGGCCGTCCAGGGAGCTGACCCAGCAGCAGCTCCTCGGGGACTGGTCAGCCGTGTTTAAAGTCATGCCTCGTCCGTCTTCATTCGGGGAGCCGGCACCGAGCAGAGGCCTCAGCAGTGTCCCCTACCCGGCGGCTGCCCGCCCTGGGCTCTGGGCCCGGAGCGCAGACGGGCCTTCCTGGCAGGGGCCGGGAGTCGGGGGCAGAGCCCACCCCGCCCTGCAGCTTGGGGGCGCTCAGGGCCTCCCGAGGGCAGCTCCGCGACAGCGCGGGGGAGGTGAGCTCCGGGTGCAGACGACGCAGCCGGACCCCATCAGCCCGCAACCGCCAGGGGTCGGGCGTCCTCTCTCCACGAGCAGGACCCCGCTTGTTTCCTTCTCTACGATGAAACGCCCCACACTCGGTGCCCTGGTGCCCGCGGCCGCCGCCCTCTAGGAAGAGCCTCAGGCTCCTGCAGCGCGGGAACAGGGGTGCAGCGGGGCGCGGCGGGGTTCCAGCCTCTGCTCTGCAGCCACCTGGCTGCCCCTGGGCTCAGCCAGCCTCCGCCCTCAGACCCGGCCTCCTTCCCCCGAGCGGGGAGGCTGGCTGCCTGCCCAGAGACCCCCGGCAGCGCCCAAGCCCACGGGCATTGTCGAGCCTCGGCCTCCACAGACACACCTTACTGGGAGAGAGTCCTCGGGGGGATCCGGTGAGAATGGTCGCCAGGGTGGGCCCTAATGTGACAGCTCTGGGTCCTCGCAAAATGTGATTTTTACCTAGACACGTGCACAGGGAGAGTGCCCGGGCAGACGGAGGCAGAGGCCCACGGCAGTGGCCGCCAGGAGCCAGAGATCCACCAGCAGCCGGCGGAGGCGGAGGCAGCCTCCCCCAGCCCCACGGGAGTGGCCCGAGAAGGAGGCACTGCCACCTGCATCCCACCGCCAGGCCGATGGCCAGCTCTGCAGCCACACGGCCACACCAGAGCCACCGAGTTCCGAGAGGCTGGGGAGGCCACGCCGGCCTCCCGCCTGGGCGTGAGCTGCCATCTCGCTCGGGTTCTCTGGCTCCTGTGCCGTGCAGACACCCGGCGTGGGAAAGCGCGGAGCATGTCATCAAATAAATCAACCCGGCATTCTGCGTCTTGTAAAGTGGTCCTAACAAGCGCCATTTCCCTGGAATCGGGCTGTTTACCTTTTAGCCGGACTGTTCCCCCTCAGGTTGCTCAGCGATGGGCAGAGTGACAGGCCCCGTGCCCACCACGGCTCATGCATGGCTGTGCCATGGGTCGGGGCGCGGGTCGGGGCGCTGGAGCAGCGAGGCACCAGAGAACCCCGCGGACGCTCCGCCTGTGTGGGGAGGGGCAGGACGCGCTTTCCAAACCAGCCCCTGCAGGCCTGAGCCCTGGCCGGGGCAGGACGGGCAGCGAGACCCCGCGGGCGGGGGCATGTGAGCTGGCCCAGGCGGGTGCTCCCAGGAGGGCTGGGGGTCAGACTGCCCCCCGCCCAGGGCTCTGGGACCTCTTCTCTCACTCGTCCAGGATGACCACTTAGTGGGGAGGGGAAGGGGCCGGGTTGCAGACAAACCCCCGAAGCCGCCGGCTTGGTAAGAGGATGGTGGGGTTCTAGCAGAGAGGACCCAGCTGCGGTCCAGACCTGCCCAGACCGGCCCAGGACGTCTCACTCCCCGTCACCAGTGTCAAGTCCAGTGGACGAAGAATGGCGTCTCTGAGGGGCTGCCGTTGATGGCCGGGGCCACCCTGCACCGCCCTGCACACTGTGGCTCCTCGGAACAGTTGGCAGCCTCTCCTAGTACAGCAAGAGAAGGCCTCTGTGCATCTGCCCATCCGAGCAGGCCCTGCGGGGCCGCCTCCCCGCGACCCCACGTGCAGCCCCACCCCGACACCATGCCAACGCAGCGGGAAGGCCCCCACAGCGGTCGTCCTCCTAGACCGGGGCCAGACCGCTGCTCCCGTTCCAGCATGGATTTTTGTTTTTCATCAGGGATTAAGCCCAGGGGTGCCTGACTGCTGAGCCACATCCCCAGCCCTTTTTTTTGTTTTGAGACAGAGTCTTGCTACAGTGCTCAGTCAGAGCACCTGACTCGCTAAGTTGCTGAGGCTGGCCTTGAACTTGTGATCCTCCTGCCTCAGCTTCCTGAGCCACTGGGATTACAGGCATGTGCCACTGTGTCTAGCCCAGCACGGATTTTTATATGGCTGGGAAGGAGTTTCTTATGTTGTGAAAGCAGTGTGCACCGGGTTAAGTAGTGTCCACCCAATGTCCTTGTCCACCCAGACCTCGGAATGGGACTCTCTTTGGGAACAGTGTCTTTGCAGACGTGGCTGGTGAAGAAGAGGTTGTCCTGGGCCCCACGTACAGTGGCTGAGTCCTCCTGGGAACAGCAAATTTGGACCCAAGCACATACAGAAAAGGCCACGTGAAGAGGGAGGCAGAGCTGGGAGGGTGCGGCCCTGGTCCCAAGAAGCGGTGGCGTGCCAGCAGGAGCTGAGTGGCAGAGGCAGTGACGGTCCTCCCAGGGACGCTCTGAGTCTAGCCGCTGGCCTCCAGTGCTGTGGGTGAACAAATTTCTGATATCTCAAGTCACCTGGTTTGCAGTGCTGTGCTACAGCAGCCGCAGGACGCTGCTGCAGGTTATGTAGTAAAACAATACAAAACAAAACAAAATTAAACAAAAATGGAGTAGAATACGCAACAGAGACAGCAGGTGACCCAGCAAGCCTGGAGTGTTAACTATCTGGCCCTTTACACAAAATTTGCTGACCCCTGCTTTTGAGTAAAACCCAAACTCACTATCAGTAAGAATCTTACATAGCCGCTGCCCAGGCCCACTCCAGGCCATCCTTCCTCCTGGCCTGCACAGCCACCACCCTGGCCACGCTCTGCCTCTATTTTGGCCATTCATCTCTTGTGCCCCAGGGCCTTTGCATGTGTTGCCAGTCCCAGACTCTCCCAGACAGCCCCTCTCTCTCGACTTCCACAGATCAGGCCAAGTAATTTCTTAGGCTGTTTCAGAGCACCTGACCTCTTTTTACCCTAATAAATAGTTTATAGGGGTAACTAATAGTAATAGTTTACAGGGGTAACTAAGTTTGGCGATTAATCGAACGCAATTGATAACTGTAATTAGTTCAGCGATTACTTAGGCAATGCGTGCCCACATTAGGTTGTCAAATCTGGGTAGTGGCTGCCACCAGCACCCCCCAGACAGACCAACTGAGCCCTCTAGAACCCTGCTGACTGGACTTCACACGCCTCCACACGTCTGCAGGGGTCCTTAGTCCTCCCTGGCCTGAGGTTTCACCTGGACTGACAGAGCCCTGTCCCCAGGCCCTGGAGGCCCTACGTGATGGTACAACCACCAGGCAGGGGTGAGCAGAGTCCCGAGGCCCCCATGCTGGCCTGCCCCCACTGCACAGGGCCCTGGAGACCCAGGGAGGGAGGACACAGCTGCTGGCTTTGACTGGCCGAGGCTCCGGGCAGGAGGTAACAGTCAAAGGCGTGGTGCTGCAGGGTCTGGGCCCCCCAGACCATGGCCCGTGACCCCTGAACCACCCGAGGCTGCAGCCAACTTCCTCCTGCCCCTGGAGGCCGCCAGCCGAAGGCTCTGCTCTTGGTGCCGGGCAGGCCTGGTGTCCAGCTCCGGGCTGGCTCCGGCCCAGCCTCTGCCGACAGCGAAGCGTGGTCTCAGGCCATCAGCACGCCACGGCCTCGAGAGACGTCCGGGAGGACCGACAGCCCGTGAGGCCGGCCAGGCTCCCGCCCTGCAGAGCTGTGGAGGGCAGGAAGGCTACCGCGAGGGTCTCTGTGCCGAGCGGCCCTGGCAGCCGGGCTGGGGGCGCGGCGGTGCCATCCTGTGGTCTTGGCTGAGGGCGTGGGGCGGGAAGAGCCCCGTGACTCCCGGCGCATGCTGCATGCCTGGCACCGCCCTGGGCACCGCCCTGGCACCGGCTGTGCCCCTTTCCTCAGCTCTTCCTGATAGCTCACAGGAGGGACACTGAGAGCCACCTCCCCCTGGAGGGGACAGCGGGGCCAACCACCCAGGCCACCAGGGAGGCACGGACAGCCCCTCTGTGCCTTCTTCCCCCTGCCAGCTGCCTGTGGCCACGGAGCTCAGAGGCAGCCCCCAGTGCAGACCCCGGCTCCCGCCTCCCTCCCCCGCGGCTCACAGGAGCCAGTAAATAAAGACCACCAGCCTGGGACGGCCACCGTGCAGGGCAGCAGGACAGCAAGCGGATCCATGAAGGTGATCACAGCGCTGCAGTGGGCTGGCCACCAGCCACCAAGGCACCTGTTCAGACCATCGTGTCCCCAGGATCCAGCCACCACCTCCACAGCCGCCCTGCCTGGGCTCAGCTGGCGTGTCCCTGACACATGCTGAAAGACGGCACAGGTGCCCCCCTGCTGCCCGGCCAGATGGCAGGGCAGAAGTCCCAGCGTCACAGCTGCAGTCACCCTGGCCAGTGTCCACGAGGACGGGAATGGACGCTGCCGGGTGGAGCGGCATGTGCCCGGGGCCGGGCAGGAGCACTGGCTCACAGCAAGGCACTCGGCGCAGGTGCCATCCTTTCCGCCGCCTCACAGGGGGGACTGTGGCTCAGAGAGGGCGGGGATGAGCCCAAGACCCACAGCGCGCAGGTGGCAGCGCAGGCTGAACCCCAGCCCTCCGTCTCCAGGCCACCTGGAGCTGCTCCTCCCTCCCCGGCCAGGTGTGCAGGGTGGGCGGCGGAGGGTCCTGACCCCGGCCAGGTGTGCAGGGCGGGCGGCGGAGGGTCCTGACCCCAGCCAGCTACCTGCTGGCACTGTCCTGGGGGCCTCCTGGGTGCCCATGCTGGGCCTCAGCCTGCCCAGAGGTGCCCACCCCGCCTGCTCCCAGGAGGTCCCACAGGATTGCTCAGTGGGGCACTGGCACAGCCTCCATCTCCCTTGTCACGGCGTGTCACGGTCAGTCCCCTAAGGTGGCGCAGGGCGGTGTCCTCCAGCCCTCTGCAGCCTCGCTCCTCCTGGGACCCGCTTCCCAGAGCTGAGCCAGGCCTGTGGGTCTGGGTGGGGCTCAGGGGGCTGCAGGCCCTGAGCAAGGACGGAGCAGGAGGCCGGGGCACGGCTCGGGCACAGGGACCACGCCTGCAGGAGCCCTGTTTGGGGAGACGGCTAAGATTGCGGTTGACTACGGGCCAAGGAGATGTTTGGCTGTTGCCGCCTTCCGTAGTCTCACGGGACTTGGCTCGAGATCTCGCGGGACTTGAGCGAGATTGCGGATCGGGTCAGCGCCATTTTTTTTGGTGGTGTGTGTGGTGTGTGTTAAAGTCGTTGTTAGAGCCAGAGAGAAAAGTTATCAGAATAAAAAGCTGTTTGTTTCCAGTTCGCCTCTGAACTTCTTCCCGCGGCTTCGTTGCTCCAAGCGGCCATTGCTTCAGGCAGCAACACACGCTCTCTTGCAGGAAGGCCCAGAGCTGGGCTCTGAGGGCAGAGCAGATGCAGCAGGCGTTGGCAGAGGGGCCCGACAGGGACAGCTCCCAGCCTCAGTCACAGGAGAGGACACTGCGCAGGAAGCCGTGGTGGAAAGGGCAGAGAGGACCAGGGTGCCAAGGCCAATCTGGGTGGGTGACAGCTGTGGGTCAGAGGCTGGGCAGGGGGCAGAGGGGAGAGGAGACCGGGGGTCGGGCCTGGGAAGGTGGGCCAAGACCTCAGGGGACAGCTCCAGGGACGAAGCCAGAGGCCCTGGACGAGAGGCCAGGGGCTGGGGCAGGGCGTGTGAACGGGTGTCGGCGAGGCACCCTGGGCCAGGTCAAAATCTGCGTGTCCCTGCTCACCACAGTGCTGGTGGCAAGGGCAGGGCTTGGGTGCCCATGTGCCAGCCGCAGTGCTGGCACTGCATGTCAGCCTGTGCAGCAGGGATGAATTGTTCCTGTGTCACCATCAAAACTCAGGTCAGTGGCCCAGGGGCTGGCACCCTCCTGGAGCTCCGCGCTGAGGGCAGAGTCCCCACCTCCTGGACAGGCACGGTCACCTTGGCCTCCCTCCCCCACAGCAGAGGCTTAAGGCTGAGGCACAGCAATGTCTGGGGTGTCTCTGTCACGCTGGGGTGGGGCGTGGCTGGCATTGGTCGTTGGAAAGCAGGTGCTCTCACATACCCTACAGTGACAGGAAGCCCCAACCCTGGGCTCCTGGTCCCCAGTGTCATTACAGCACATTCAAGAAAGCCTGGGCGGTAGGGGTGGAGGTGGCTGTTCACCCTGCTCCTGAGTAAGTGTCTCTGGTCACCTTGGGCAGGTGGAGGCAGGGGGACAGGGGACAGGGCAAGCAGTGATGGGTGCGGGGGCCCCTCCTCCCTCTAAGTGGCAGGGCCTTGCAGGCCTTGCCGTGGGTCTGGCCTGGCCGCACGAGTCTGTCCCCTGTTATTGTGGCATTTTCTATAAAGCCCTCTCCTTTTTCAGGAAAGATATCATGGTGTTGAAAGAGTTAACTTTGACTTCTACTTGCTGGTCAGTTCTTTATTCACATATACGGCCACCAGGTATCCCTATTTCAATTATTTAGATCCAGACTCTGTACATTTATCTTTTCTTAAAAAGAGTAACACAAACCTTTCTCTATAAGTACTTAATTTCTCGTTAATAAGCTTTAAGAGTATTTTTGTGATTAAAAAATAAATTTCTCTTACTTTTAAAGTAGATATAAATCCCTTAGAGCAAAAAGTCCTTCAGCCTTGCCTCCCTCTTTTCCCGCTTCTAGGTTTTATAAACAACTGCTATAAAAGAAAAACGATAGTGCTGTGGAATCCCAGACAGAGAAAGTTGACTTTTATCAGACAGCCTGAATGGTGTGCAGAGAAAACAGTTTCAGTCTCGTACAGGGCCTTGAAAAGGTGCAAGTGACTTCAAGACCTTGAAATATATATATAATGAGAAATTTAATATGTCTAAAAATTAAGTCATGTCTGTAATGAAATCACCAAAGAAAGTGTAAACATTCTGTGCTGCCAAAAATCATGCTTAAAACCTACCACAAAGTGAAAGTAAAGAGAGAGGATTCCACAGCTGACGCGCGTGTCGGTGTTACTCTCCCCATCGCTGCTTCTCTGCCTCCGTGCTTCGCTGAGCGCCCGCGTTGTGCCCCTGGCTGGGGCTGGTCACCCCCAGCACCCTGTCTTCTCTGTGTCACTCCACGGAGCCGCGTCTCCCTCACCTGCCTCATTCTGGTGGCTCTAACTACACCCCGACAGAGCAAAAATGGCGGAAAGGCCCCCGTGGACGCCCCGGGTGCAGCCGCCCGTGCGCGGGGCCGCTCTCCAGGCCACGCAGGCTGTGTCGCTGCGCTCCCCGAGGGTTGTCCCCCGCACCCCACGGGGGGAACCCCACGGGGCGAGGCTGAGTCTCGGCCCAAACCACGACCTTCCCAGGACCCAGGCCCCCAGGTGCTACTCCAAGTGGCCCTGTTGGTGAGGTTGGGGAAGCGGATGCCTTCAAGCAGCCTGTCGGCCCCCCGTGCTGGCCTCTGGGGAAGCGGGGAGTGCGTGTGGTGATGTCCCTTGGCCGAGGCCGTGGCTGTCGCTGTGATGAGAAAATCCAGCCCGCAGCAGTGAGTCGTCTCCACATGGCTTCTCATCCGCGTCTGCTCAGTAACGGGCCGGGGGTGCTCTAGGCTGCGGGCCTCTGCTGTCCACGCGTGTAGGAGCTTTGTTTGGGGAGATGGCTATGATCGCGGTTGACTTCGGGCCATGGAGTTTTGGACATTGCCGCCCTCCGTAGTCTCACGAGACTTGGCCCGGGATCTCGAGAGACTTGGGCAGAGCACGGAGCGGGTCGGGGCCATTTTGGCTGTTGGTTGTTTGCTGGTGTGTGGTGCGTGGTAGAGTTGTTAGAGCCAGAGAGAGAAGCTGACAGAATAAAGATCCTGTTTGTTTCCAGTCTGCCTCTGAACTTATCCCCGCGGCTTTGCTGCTCCAAGCGGCCATCGCTTCAGGCGGCGACACGCGAGCACAGGCTAGGCTACTCTCGTCTCATTTTCACGTCACTGGACTCAAAGAGCCAGAAGCCAGAGGAGGGCCACCAACCCCCACTCACAGATGAAGCCATCAAGGCCGGACATGAGAAGCCCTGTGTCCCCTTCCCCTCAGCGGGCGGGTCTAAGGTCACCCTGAGAGAGGGAAGAGGCCAAGGGCTGGGGCCCGTTCTGAAGTTGACTAACTGAACGAGGAGAGCCAGCCTGCATGGGCCGGCGTGGCCGCCCTCCCTCTCCTCCTAGGGGCTCTGATCCCTAGGCAGGGAGTCGTGGCTGGGTGTCTTTGGAAAAGGTCCCTGACAGGAAGTGCCATCAGAATTCTCCTGCTCTAAGTCATCTGCAGGCCATTTTGGAGGGACTGCACCTAAACACTTCTTGGGAAAGGGGCCATTAGAAGAGACATTTCATAGTGACACGCTCACCCAGCCCGGGGTTCCGGAATGGCTGTCTCCTGCAGCCCCGTCGCTCTCACACAGAGGGAGAGCGCGCCTTGAGGGGCTCTGAGGGCATCGTGGACTTAGACCTGAGCTCCGCTTCCAGAGAGGCTGAGCAAGGCCCCTGCTAGACCACGCCGCTCCCTCCTTGTGGCGTGGCCAAGCGCCAGGCCCACCCGAGGCCCCGAGCCAGGACACTCAGAGCCCTGCTGACTGCTAGGCAGCAGCGCCTGAGCCCCAGCCCCGGGCACACGCCCCAGCCGCAGCCCCCGGGCACTCTGCCCAGCAGCTGGAGGGTGCCCGCACACCGCTGTGTCTGGAGCACGTGCTTCTCCGGTGGCCCTGCATGTGGCCGGCCCTTCCCATCTTCCTCTATGTGGCCCGCTTTCAAGGGAGCGGTCCACAGCCCATTGCTCCTGGGGAAACGTCCTCCCTCGGGGCCCCTGGGCCTACTGCCAGTCAGCGCAGCATTCGTGTTCTCTGGCAAGAATCCTGTGTCTCTGCGGGTGTCCAAGGTGTGCTGAGCAGAGAACACCTTCACCTTCCACCTGCCCGTGTCCTAGACATTCAGCCTCAATGTGGGCACGAGCGGTTGCTGAGCTTGTTGGGGGACTGAGTGCCTTAATGCTGGGTGTCTAGCACCAGAGCCACCCTGGCTGGGAGTGGGGTGCCGGAGCAGGGCTGAGGGTGGTCAGGATGGTGAGGACAGTATGGAGTCGTGACTGGGGCTGTCCCTCAGGGGTCAAGGTCAAGGTCATGGAGGGAGTGTCTCCTCCGAGGCGGTCAACGAGGCTGTCTGACGTCCGTCGCTGTGTTTCACAGACAAGTGACTGCAGTGCTGGCTGCCTGTGGGCTTGTCCCCTCCCACGTGGATCCCCATGTGCAAAGAGGACAAACACCCTGATTGGAGAAGTAAGGATTATCTGAAGTTTCAAAAACTATTCCTCCATGTCTACTTTTCCAATGACTAAGATAGGGAATGAAGAGGTGGCCTTTGTCCTCCCCTAGGCCAGGAGGGGCGCTCAGCCCGTCTCTGCTCCCCACCTCCCTTCCCTTCCCAAGCCCATAGTTCTAATGGATACATTCCAGATGTCCCTATCCAGACAGAGTGCTGTTTCCTGTCCCTTCTACGATGACTGTTGAGGTTGTGTCTGCCTTGCCTACCTGCCCTCTCTCTCACCAGGTGCTCCTCACATTCCTCCAGGTGTTGTGAGGCATTTTCTTTTCAAGCCAGGCCCCTGGCATTCAATGGACGATGCTCTCCTCGCTGCAGATGCCTGTATCCCAACCTACGAGTGACAGCTTAGTTGGGTATGAAATTCTGAGACCAGACCTTTCCACACCTATCTGTAAGCATTGGGATTCATTTTGATTATTTCAAAGTTTACTACTGGGAATACAGTTGTGATGGCCTGTTACTCTTTTACACATAACTTGTTTCTTTGAGGAAAATTACAGGTTATTTCCCCCCTAATAATTAAAGAAAAAATGCAGAACCCGAGATCAGCTGGGAAGGGCTTTGCTTCACTGCACCCCTGCCTCACCCCACCCTGAGGGCCATTCTGGTCCAGCAGCTCTGGGCTGTCACCTAGGAACGCCTGGGGCTCGCTTGCCTGCCCTGGTCAGCCTCTCCCTCCTCACTGTCCACTTTGCCTGGGGAGCGCCTTCCTCTGGGAAGCCTCCTCCGTCTGTCCGCCACAGCACTTCCTGCTGCCCCTGCAGTGTCCCTCCTGAGCATCTGTGCTCCCACAGAGGCTCTCAGTCCTGCCATTGAACTTCGCGTTGTCGCAGGATTGCTCCCCTATCCCCTTCCTGCCTTCGCCTCCCTCTAGGGGCTACCGTGCGTCTCTGTCCATTCTCTGGCCTCCATCTTTCGCCCACACCACCAACACCCAACGGGGCCCCACACAGCAGGACACGGGCTGCTTCTAGCTCCCTCCACGTCCACTTCTTGTCTTCGAGGTGGTACGAACCATGCAATTTGGGGGGGTGGGATGGCAAGGCAGGTCGGTGAAGAGGATGAGCTGCCCACAGTCCGTGGAGCAGGTGACTGGTGGGAGATTCCCCCCTGGGCGCAGCATAGAGTGACCATGGTGCTGTCCCAGCCTCCTGCAGGTGGGCAGGGCTGTTCTATCCAGTGGGCTCTCCACCTGGTGACAGGCTTGACTTCTAGCCACGTCTCCATCTTTGTTCCAGTGGCTTGTCTGAAGTTCTGACTTCATGGTCAGTTTAGCTGGGGCTTGGGGCAGCTGGGGGCAGCGACTCTGCAGCTTTGTGTGAGAGATCAGGGCCCAGGCAGCGCTGGCTGTGTAGGTCCAGGTTTTAGGGCAGGGTTGCCTTCTTTGCCCCCAGTAAAGGTGCCAGTGTCCCCAGGAGTCAGTGCAGCCTCCCTGAGAACATTCATCTTCTAGGCCACTACCAAAAAAATAGCCGGTCAATGCTAAGGTCAGAAGCCCAAGAGATGCCACTACAAGGAGCCTGGGAGACCTCTGCCCCTCTCACCCCGGCCTCCACCTCAACTCAGGGCACACATTTCCCTGTCAGAGAGGGAGACGGCCACGTTTTATTAAAAGTACAGCAGGACTTGGAAGGACATCTAATAGCTAATTTATAGGGGACAAATAACTATTTAATTGCTCTCTAATTACATGACAATTAGAATTCATTTCGCAGCCCTGTCCTTAGGTGTCTATTTATCACCGGCGCGGAACGCAGTGGCTGCGCCTGCCACCATTAGGCGCGCCCAGCCTGCGGAGCGCCCATTACAGAGCGTGATCCCCGCGTCGTTATTCTCCTACACCCGAGTAATGACACGGTGCCATTATCTGTGTATTACGCCTTATTCATACACCTAATCACAGTCTCCTCTCACACACTGGGCCCCAGCCCAGGAGGCACAATTAAAATAACAGGAGTCGTCTGCTGGGGAGGCTGCCGGGGGCGCCGTGGTCACCGTGGACAGACGCAGGGGCTCCAGGGCTAGGATGTGGCCAACACACACTATCCACCTGACACCAAGCCATGAGGTGAGCAGACTCGCCCCCACAGTGGCTCTTGGCTGCTCCGTGGGCCTTGCTCGGGCCGGGTCGAGGCCTCTCTGGCTGTCACAGCCCTGGGCCGCCCCTGCCCAGCACACACCACCAGCCCTGGGCAGGGCTCACCCACCTCCTCAAGTCTGTCTTCCTCTGAACTTCGCGTCGCTCTGTGCAGGACCCTGGGCTGGTCCTCGGGTCTCAGGGGTGCCAAGGAACACCTGCTGAGCCAGAGCAGGACCCGCGAACACCTGCAGGGCCAGGTCAGAAGGATGGGCCCACCGAGCGCCGGCCCGAGTCACACAAAGGCGAGCCATCGTCGGGCTGGGGCGGGGAGGAGGACGTGCGAGAGACCCGGATGAGCAGCGCCGGAGCCACACGCCCTTGGAACGTCAGTCACACCTGTTAAACTAGCTCTGGCATATTTCTCCATGGAAAGCAATAAGCAATCAATGCCCTGAACAAAACTTCTAGGAGCAAATGGCCCTGTCTGGAGGAATGCTGACAGGAAGGCCAGGGCCTGTCCCTAGTGGCCACTGTACAGGTTGGTGCAATAAACAGAGCCCCGGCTGGAAACGAGATGGCTAAACTAAAAGACCCATGGGAGAAAGCCCAGCCGGGGGTGGACAAAAGGGAACACAAGCCACGCAGGCAGCCCCCCCCCCCTCCACGGCAGCCACAGAACCCGCCAATCCCTGGCTCTCAGCTGCCTGAGACTTGTGGCCCCCGGAACAGCAAGGTAATGCAACTGTGCTGGGTTAGGCCTCTTGGTTTATGGTGATTTGTTACAGCAGCAACAGGAAACTAGTACTGCCTCCGAGGGCTTGCTGTCCCAGAAGGCTGCCACCCAGTGTCCTCTCCCTCACTGCCCCTTCTGAACATCTGTAGCTCAGGTCTGTGACATCAGAAACTGCATGAAGTTTCCCTCTTCCTACTGACTGTGCCTGGGAAAGTCTGAAAAGGCAGGAAGATGACAGCAAGCTCCAGGGACAATCATTCCTTGCCTTGCTAGTGAGTCACCTCACGGGCCTGGCCCCATACGTCATGAACTCAGCGGAGAAGCACTCAGCAGCCCGATGTCTTCAAGGGCATCTTGAGCTTAGTGATGGGCAGGAAGGACCCCTCTTGGACCAGGGTGGATGGATGATCTCCTGGAGCCAGCTGAGCTGCCCAAGAGGCAAAGGCACAGCCACAGGGTTCCTCACCCGTGAGCGCAGCAGTGACGCAGGAGCTGGGGGAGGACTGGGAGCCTCCCTCTTCTCTGGATGAATGGCGGTTGCAGCGTCCTCTCCACTGAGGACGGAAGTGACTTTGGGGAACAACGTGGCCAGATGTGTCACCTTTAGGGTTTCCATCTTTTGGCCGAGGGATTCTGAGCAAGAAATATGCCTGGAGGGAACGCCTACCCCTTGCTTTTAGTTGAAAATTATTATCTTTTGCACAAAGAAGTGTAGTCCTATATTACTGTAGACGAAGAAAGCAGGACAGAGTTAACTGACCAGAACAGAACCCACGGATAGTGCCGAGCTGAAATAAACAGCCAAGTGTGGCCGCCACGCTTTAGACAGGTCCACTAATGGCTGCTTTTGGTCAATGTGTCCATGCTCACATTCATGTGGTCAAAATGAGGTTTCGGGCTCAAGGCCAGGTGCTGGGCAGAGGTGTTGTCGCCTGAAGCGATGGCCGCTTGGAGCAACGAAGCCGTGGGAAGAAGTTTAGAGGCGAACTGGAAACAAACAGCTTTTTATTCTGATAACTTTTCTCTCTGGCTCTAACAACGACTAACACGTGCCACACACACCACCAAAATGGCGCTGACCCGATCAGCAATCTCGGCTCAAGTCCCTCGAGATTTCGGGCCAAGTCCCGCGAGATCCCGGGCCAAGTCCCGTGAGACTACGGAAGGTGGCAATGCCCAAATATCCATGGCCCATAGTCAACTGCAATTTAAGCCATCTCCCCAAACAGGGCTCCTACACAGAGGAAAGGGCAAAACAGCCATAGCTCCTTCCCTGGGCACTTCCCATGGTGCAGAGACGGTTTGGGGACTGCACACAGACACGTGTGGAGCCTGCAGGCTACTGTGTGTGGGCAGGAAGAGCAGAAAGGACCCCGAGCTGGTCTGGGCTGGGGGAGGGAGGTGGGCCTGGGAAGGCCCCAGAGGAAGCGGGATCCGGGAGAGCTGGGGGAGGGTGCATGGGCAGAGGGCCGGGAAGCCCACCTCTGCCACCAGCTTCTCAGTGGGCGCGTGGGCCTGCGGGTGCTGAGCTGAGTTAGAGCCATGGGCAGGGCCAGGCCACAGGGCCTGGAGCTCACAGGAATGGCAGCAGGCAGCCAAGGCTCTGAGCATATGGTGGGGGAGGGTGTGGCCAGGCAGAGCCAGGCTCTGGAAGCAGAGGGAAGCAGGTCAGAGGCCAGGGTGACTGTGAGGAGGCCACTGGAGTTGCCCAGGCAAGTGGGCATGTAGCACAGAGCTGGGGGCAGAGGGGATGGCCGGGTGCAGGATGGGTGGGAGGGGCACAGTGCCGACAGCCAAGGGCCCCACATGCTCACAGGGGTGGGAGTGGACCAGCTGTGATGGACAAGGCACAAACCAATTGTGCAGGCTCGGGATGGAGGGTTGTGGGAAGAAGCGGGGACTGATGGGAAAATCAGAGCCTGGAAGTCCCCTCAGGCCACTGGGGTCCTGCCCCCCTGGGGACCCCGTAAAGGAAATCACGTTCAGAGCCAAGCTATTGTGCCAGGCCACAAGCCCTCAGCCTCCCAGAGGCCACTGCACGAGGGCTGGAGATCCGGTCGGCACCACTGCCTGCTTGCCTGGGCCTCAGAAGAGGCGTGTGGGGCGCGGCACACGCAGGTCATGCAGGAGGGCCCTTCGGCCCCTTCTAGCTGGGGCCGTCCTGGCTCGGGCGCCTCGTGGACAGGCACAGCGACACAAGGGGCCGGGGAGGACGCGGGGCCCGCAGGGAGGCTGGTGCTCTGACATTGGCCAGCCTGGTGACATGGCCCCGTCCCTCAACACCTCTGAGCCACACTGAGCTGGTGGCCACCATCTCCCTGGCCATGGAGGACGGTCCTGGACCCAGGAGGCTGTGATGCTCTGAATGCTCCTCTCCACCCCAACCAACCCCAGGCTCAAGGTGACAAGGTCACGAGGGTGTGGCTCCCGTGAATGGCCCTCATAAGAGGCCAGAGAGCTGGCTAGCTGTCCCCCCTTGTGAGGACACGGGAGAAGGTGGCCACCTGCAGTCCTGCAGAGGCCTCACCAGAACCCGGCCACGCTGCTCCCCTCCCTCTTCCAGCCTCCAGACAGCGAGTGACAAGCTATTTGTCACGTGAGCTCACGGCACTCTGCCACCTGACACGCTCACAGATTGCCTGAGGGTGGCAGGCCCGCCAGGCCTGGCAGCGAGGCAGGGCCAGCTGATGCCATGGGGACGTGTGGGTGAGGCCCATGGAGATCTGGACCTAATTCCACTCGCCACCCCAGCCCCTCCTGGCTGGACCTCGGGTTGGCCCCTGAGCCACCAAGAGCCTCTTCTCGTCCCTAACATGGTGGCCATGGTCAGCGTCTTGGGGATGTTCCTGGCCCTTGGGCATCTCCCTGCACTCCCAGCTCTCCCTCACTCTCTCTAGCCCCGACAGACACCACTGGTAAAGAGCCACCAGCTGAGTGTAGCCCCTGGTTCATGGTAGGTCCCCATAGGCGGCACAGAGCACTGGGGACGAGGACCGGGGCTCCCTGAGGCATGGGGCCGCCCAGGAGCTCCGGGTAGCTTGGTGTCCTGGCTCACTTTGGCGGAGCTCTCTGGAGGGGACTAGATCCTGCACGTCTTCAGAAGACAGCAGCCCCGCGGCCTGGGCCTGTTCTAGCCCAGCAGAGCGCCGTTCTGGGAAGCTGGGCTTCCCGCCCCTCGCCCGCCTCTGAGAACAACCTCTTGGCTCTAAGAGGAGCCCTTTTCCATGCGTTGGGCTGCATTTCAAGGGGTTCACTCTTTCAGGGACAAAGGCTGGGCGCCTGGACAGGCCCGGTGGGGTCGCTTTCCCCCAGGCAGGTGAGGACGCCTGGCTCTCGAGGGAGACGGGGCCTTGCTGACTGGACGGAGCCCAGTTAGCCCGTCCAGCCCCCGCCCTCCACGGGGCTCCACTCTCTGGTTTCTGTCCCACACAGCAGGGCTCCTGCCCTCCAGAAGAACAGACCTCAGAGGACCCGCCCCTCCCTGAGCAGCGAGCCTGGGAGGCCGGGGGACAGCAGGGGCCTCCCAGGGGCCTGGCTGGGTTCTCAGAGACCAGGGTGCACTCACAGCCTGCCTAGCCGCGACCCCCTCCATACGGCAGCGTCCTCACCAGACCCAGCCTCGTTTCTGTGCTGCCACTAATCAGAGGACTCAGGCTGGAGGGGACAGAGGCCGCGGACGCCTGTTTAGGGCCAGGTGCCTTGGGGAGCCCAGTCTGGGAATCGGGAGCAGAGTGCACTCTACGTGTCCAATCCTGGGGCCTCGGAGTCCCCCCAAGACCTGCAGCCTGCCCAGGGCCCCCACCTCAGGGAGCGACGCCCTTCACCCAGTGCTCCTACCAGAAGCCTGGGCCTCCCCTGACCCAGCAGCTGCCTGCTGACCTGCCCCTTCCCCATAGGCTCAGACTCACCACCGCACACCTGGACACCACCTCACAGCCGTTGGGAGAAGCTCCGAGGGCCGTGGGGTAGAGACGGGTTGGAGGGAGGGAGGGGTGGAGGGAGGCGCGGTCGGGTGGAGGACTCTCCCTGCCGTCCTCCTCTCCCTAGGCCTGTTCTAGCCTCGCCCTCCTGTCTCCTGCAGCCACAGCCGTGGGGAGGGAGCGACTCTGCCTCTGAGTCCTCGAATAGTGAAGGGCGGTGGCAGCACATAGGGGCGGGGGTGCTCAAGTGCCACCCAGGGCCCCTTGTTGTGGAAGCTGTCCTCTCTCTACCCCTGCCGCCCCTGCCTGCTTCTGGTCTAGGACAGTTTCCCAAAATGTGGCCTTTGGACTCTGAGCCCCTCCTGGACCCAGGGGAGGGGTGCTGCATCCCAGATGGCCTGACCCCCTGCTGCTCAGGGAGAATGGCTGGCCTCCTGGAGCAGGGCGGCTGCCTGGGCACTCCTCAGCCCGTCAGCGGGGTCAACCAGGAGCCCTGGACGCCCCACCAGCCCCACCCGTGAGAAGGGCCTGCTCGGGGCTCCCCAGTGTGCTGCTGTCCTGCGGAGGCCTCGGCCACCCGGCAGCTCGCCTGGACTCCGTGAGCAGTGCAGCTCCAGGTCCTGCCCCGAGTGCTCCCAGGGGCCAAATACCAACCACAGAATGGAAACCAGCAAGGCCTACTCGCCTCCCCCGTCCTGCCCAGAGAACAGAACCCACGCCCAGCCCCGCCTTGGTCAGCCCTGCCTCGGTCAGTGGAGTGGGCACCACGAGGGCACGACCGAGGGCCCCTGTGAGTGGTCCCTGGTGCTGCGGACAGCCCACGTCCTGGGGCCTGTCCAGCGAGGCCCTGCCTGTGCAAGGCTTCGTGCAGGGTGCCACGCAGGGGCCCAGACACAGGTGCTGGGGTGCACAACAGCCCTCGCCAGGTGTGGGCACCTCTCCACTCCCTGCCTGGGTTACGTGTGTCCCTCAAACTCACCTCCTGCCCACCAGGACTGGCAGGTCCTCTGGGGGTGCTGGAGAGGAGGGGAGGTTTCGCAGGCGCACCAGCCCAGGGTGCTGCCATGGCAGGTCCAGGGAAGACGCACGGGGCAGTGCGGTCACTACCGCAGGTCACACACGTGGGTGTGGGCTCTTAGAGTACCCGTGGTGTGGTCACAGGCTCCCGCGGGCACGTACAACGCTGGCACTTGGTCTAGCTGCCTGGGCCAGGCGCTGCACCAGATCACACGCTGTCCCACTGCCCCAACACGGCGGGCAACGCGGCGAGCCCCACCCCAGACTCTGAGGCGCAGACCCCCCTTGGCCGCCCTCCCACCCCTCAGGCCTTCCCGGGGCCTGGGCTCTGGACGGGAAAATGCCAATCAAACCTTGGGAAGAGGTGCTCACAGCAGGACCTGGCGGCCACCAGTGCCCTGCAGCAGCCGCAGGAGGACCAAGGCCAGCCGCTGCCGAGGACGCTTAAGCAGGCCAGCTGGGAACAGGCCCTGGCCTTCACGGCCTGCACTCAGGGGTCGGCTGACCCCCAGGCTGCAGCTCCAGCCTGGACCTGAACCTGGGCCAGCTCTGGGTGCCCTCCAGGTCAGAGCAGAGGGCCTGGGGCTGCAGTGACCGTGGAGCTGGCCTGCTCTGGCTGTTGGCTGTGGGGTCAAGAGGTCACTTATTTTCAGGGACGGGAGCCCCCCCACTAGAGAGGTGCGGGGCCACCAGACCAGGGAGACGCAGTCGCTGGAGACGAGTTCCCAGTTCTCAGGATGGGCAGGGTCGAGCAGAGAAGGGAGAGGGCAGGAGGGAAGGGAGGCCGGGGTGTCCCTAGAGCCAGATGAGGCTGGACACAAGGACACCCAGGGGCCCAGGGAGGGACAGCGCCTGACGTTCCCCACACTGATGCGTGCGGCACAGGCAGAACTGCACAGGCTGAGGACAGGGAGGGTCTGTGGAGCAGGGGCGCACGCCGTCCGGAGGAGGCGGGGGGGGGGGGGGGGGGGGGGGGCAGGGGCGCACGCCGTCCGGAGGAGGGGGGGGGGGGGGGGGGGCAGGGGCGCACGCCGTCCGGAGGAGGTGGGGGGGCAGGGGCGCACGCCGTCCGGAGGAGGTGGGGGGGCAGGGGCGCACGCCGTCCGGAGGAGGTGGGGGGGCAGGGGCGCACGCCGTCCGGAGGAGGCGGGGGGGGGGGGCAGGGGCGCACGCCGTCCGGAGGAGGCGGGGGGGGCAGGGGCGCACGGGCAGCCCCTGGCCTGTGCCTTTCCCCAGGAATCGTGAGGCTCGGGAACAGCTCCACGCAGCCGCACCCTCACCCCGCTGCGCCCAGGCTGGCATTCTTGGGGCTGTGTTGGAATCACTCTCTCCGCCCAGGGCTATCACGGGAATTACTAGCAGCGTGGGAGGAGGTGGCCAGGGCTCCCAGGGTCCTGGGCCATGCCCACAGCACAGGCCCTGGCTGGGATGCCAAGGCCCAGAGCTCGGAGAAGAGTGCAGGGAAGACAAGAATAAGGGGATTCGTTTCGTAAGGCAGGTTGCAAAGTGGTCTCCTAAGAAGCCATAAAGTGAGGCTCTGCCTGTGATTGCTGCTAAATGGACTCCTGACAGTGCTCGCATTTGCCTGCAAAGTCCATCCATTACCCAGTAACACAGGGAGGTGGGCGTGATGGCACGGGCATGGGCAGGCGCCCTGCAGTAACTGGCCCTTCTGGCGGGGGGAGCATTATCTTTGGCCCCTTTTCTTATTCTCCCCACTCAGTAGAGGGTTCTGTCGGAGGGGGTCCAGGCCCCCTCTGACGTTCAAGGTTTCTAGAAGGCCACGCTTGTCCATCCAGCTCACCTCTGCCTCCAGTAAGTCCTGGGCCTGCCTCTGTGGTCTACAGACTGGACCCTGCGCAGTCCAGCGCGCGCCAGGCCCTCCCCGTGTCTGCCAGGTGGGTGGGGGCAGGGTGTGAGGGAGCCTGAAGACCCCTCCGGCCTCCTGCAGAGGAGATGGTCGAGGTGGGGTGGGAGTAGTCAGATTCCCAGCTGCTGCTCTGCCCATGGCTGTGCCCGGATGCCAGAGCTGGGAGAGCTGCCAGCTCAGTGGGAAACAGGCCAGAGCAGACGGGGCGGGCACGGCCCGCACAGCTCCACAGACCGCGGTGACCTGGCATGGGTCAAGAGCTGCCAATTTCCAACCTTGTGCCAAGGCGGGGCTGGGTGGGCTTACATGGATGTGGGCGCCCCACTGGCTCCCTGGCACTTGGCTGTCAGGAAGCCCAGTGGTCCCGGAGTTTGCCAGGGTGCCCAGGTCTGGTGACCTGGGTTCAAATCCTTGCTCCAGACTGACTACGATGTGTCAATCAATGCTCTTCCCTACCTCCCAGCTGTGTGACCTGGGGCAACGTCCCTGCTTCCTGAGCCTGCTTCCTCATCCAGGTGACCCTTGAGTCACATCCCACCACTACCCGTGCGAATAAACATGATGGACATCTATGGTGGCCCAGACCTGGCACACTAGGAATGGTCACCGGGGGTGACTGAAGGAATCAGGAAACTGCAAGTGAGTCGACCAACCAGTGCAGTGATGGAGGGCGTTTTTATTTTATGTTCACTGAAACCGCTCCAGGAAGGGCCGTCCTCTGCCCAGCCCCCTGCCCCACGTCCTTGAGCTCTGGTGAATCCTGGGGACTGTGCCCCACTGAGCAGCAGAGTCTCCACTGAGCTGCCCACAGGCTGCACCCCACCTTTGGGTGTTTGCCTGGCCAGCCCCCCGTGTCTTCCTCTACCTTAATGGTCTCAAGCTCATTTCTCCTGTACTGTGACGGGTTTTTCTGCTTCTGCATGCATTTAAAACTCCCACTCCCACCCCTGCAAGACCCCAGCTGCAGGGAGAACTCTGGGAGTCCAGCCTCACAGCACCAAGAGATGTCGTCCTCCCCCTTACCTGTGGGGCTATTTTCTAAGACCCTCAGTGGATGCCTGAGAACTCACAAGTACTGAGCCCCACACAAACTGTTCTTTCCACATGTACAATTCTATGGCAAACATTCACCTTTTCATTTAAAGGAAGCACTTTACAGCTTTGCTTTGGCAAAGTTGAGCTGCCAGCATCCTGCACTTTGGGGCCATATTTAAGTAAAATAAGGGTCACGTGAACACAAGCACTGCAGCACCATGACAGGCAATCTGAATACTGAGGCAACCACCAAGGGACTAAGGGGTGGGTAGCATATACAGTGTGGACACATTGGACAAAAGGATGATTGATGTCCCTGGCAGGGTGGAGGGTACAGCACAAGATCTCATCACACTACTCCACACAGCACACAATTTAAAACTAAGTTTTTAAAGGAAATTTCCTTTTACTATCTTCAAAGTAGGGTTAGCTTGGGGTCACCGAAACCATGGAGAACTGAAGCAGTGGATAGGGGGAATCACTGTGTCAACTCATGAACCCTCATGCAATCAATGTGACCCCACTTTAGAGACAGGAAACTGAGGCACAGAGAGGTTAAGTCAGTTGTCACAATTGTGCTGCTGGACAACAGGGCAGCCCACAGCCCAGACCTCAGTTCACCTTGACCCCCCTGATTACGAGTGTGTCCCGGGAGGCAGGATCTCTCCCAGCCCCACTCAGCACCGAGGTGTGGCCGTCCACTCCTCTGTGGACAGAGGGGCTGCTGCTTCACTCTGGGGGAGCAGAAGCTCAGGACCAGGAGTGCCACCTTGTTAGCTAGATGACCAATTGTCACCCTCCTGGTGGCTCTGATGAGCGATCTGTCCTCGAGGCACAGCAGGGCACGGGCAGGCCCTGCCACAGTAGGTGGCCTGACCCCAGGGGGTTTCCAGGGCTGAGTCGATGCCACCTAGACACCCGGCCCAGACCCTGCCAAGGCCTTGGCTCCTCAGGGTAGGTCTTGTCCCACTGACAGACACCAGGCCACCGGTGTGAGAACTAGCACCTGGAACCAATTCCTAACCGAGTCACTGGTGAGCAGGGGCCTCTGTGACTCTCGGGATGTGGTCACGGAAGCACTGTGGCCACCCGGGCGGGGCCTGCCCTGAGCACTTTACAGTAGGTCCTCGTCAGTCCTGCCAACACTGCCACAGACAGGCCTTTCCCTATGCCACCACGAGGAGACTGGGGGCCAGACACGCAGGACTTTGTCGAGGTCACAGGCTGTGGCAATGGATGTGGGTACAGGCTGAGGTCCTGCTGAGAAGCCAAGGGGGCCGCCTCTGGGCAGCCCTCTCCCTCCTAATCCCTTCCATGTCCCAGCACCTCCTCGTGGGCCACAGCAAGGCCACCACTGCCCTGCCCCTGCCCCTGCGACAGACAGCAGTCCCTGGAGTCCTGGGTCTTTGGAATCACCCCTTCAGGCCGCGAATCCTGGGCCTGCAAAGGGTGGTCTTCTGGACCAAGGGTCACTTGGTCCTGAGTTGGGCTTGGGGACGGCTCACTGTGGATACATGACAAGGCCAGAAACCTGGCCAGCCTGCCTCTGGGTCTGCTCCCGCCGCGGGGCCAGCAGGGGTCAGGGTCAGTGTGTGAGGAGGCCTGGGCTTGCCCTGGGGCCACGGTGGGGGTGCCTGCTGCGCACCCCTCGGCGGGATGCACTGCTGTTTGTGGGGCTCACTCGCTATGCCCTGGCCCTCCAACACCGGCCGAGCCCCCCCTGCTGGACACGGGGCCTCGGCAGACACAGGCTTCCACCCGCAGCAAGGCCAGGAGAACAGTCCAGTCGCCCCGGCTCTGAGGTGACCTCTCAGGCACTGCTGACCAGGGGGGTTATCTGCTTTCAAAACGCATCCTGTGACCTGCTTCCCTGCCCACAAGCCACCTGCAGAGGACGCTAGCTCTCCTGGGAGCCCTGCCCCTGGCCATATGGCCGCCCATCAGCCCTGCTCACCACAGGCACTGTCCCATTAAACTTCCGGCCACCCACCTATGGGCCAGGGAGCCCAGGCTCAGAGGAGCCAGTCATGTCCCAGGCTGCCCCACACAGGAGCAGGTCACTGACCTCGCAGCCCCCTGCCAGCTTCCCCACGGGACCCTCTCCAACCTCCAGGCTCAGAGACGGTCTTGGTTCCGTCGCTGCCACCATCGCCTCTGCCCTCCTCAGTTCCAAACACAGCAGTCTGTGCTGCTGGTCCTGAGCCACCGTCCCCTC
The DNA here is from genome assembly GCA_025594165.1 of Tamias sibiricus. NCBI lineage: Eukaryota > Metazoa > Chordata > Mammalia > Rodentia > Sciuridae > Tamias > Tamias sibiricus. The sequence continues at coordinate 4,125,967 of CM046665.1, forward strand.
CCAGGCGCCCGAGGACCCTCCCTGCCGGTGATCAGATGGCCAGTCTCCTCTTGCGGGGGTGTGTGTGGACAGGATAGCAGCCCCAGCGAAGGTCACCCGGACAGGTTGGCTAACCAGATAAGGACTGGGAAGCTCCAGAGAGGGGGACACAGCCCCCACCCCTGCCAGCTGGAGTCGGGGTATTCAGCCTGTGCCCCCAGGGCTTGCCTGGGCCTCACACTCAGATCGCAGCAGCCCCAGTCCCACGGCAGGGATGGGACCCTGCCCCTTCCGGGCACATGGCTCTCCTGCAGGCAGGACCTCCGGGCCACTCTGGGCTGGGAGAGCTCCACCTGAGGGGCACCTGGGAGGAAGCCGATTTGGGGGGCCCCCACCCCCACTGTGTGACTGGGCGAGACTCATCTCCCTACCTCAGTCCTCTGCCCTGGAAAGTGGGGGACAACACCTGCTTCCTCAGGTCCTTGTGGATGGTGTGTGAAGCCTGGGGTGTGCAGGAAGGGCCAGGGCCACTAACACCAACCAGACGGGAGGGGCGGGGCCGCTGACACCATCCAGACAGAAAGGGGTGGGGCTGCTGAAACCAACAGACAGGAAGGGGCGGGGCCGCAGACACCAACCAGACAGGAAGGGGCGGGGCCGCTGACACCAACCAGATAGGCACCCTGGGCAAGGTCCCTGCAGCAGCCCCTCGCCCTGCGTTCCTGTTCTGTCCGTCAGGAAGCTTCACAGCAGTGCAGTCAAGAGAGAGCACGGGCAAGAGGGCTCTCTGGAAAGCAGGGTGTGTCCTGTTCTGACCACACTGCGATCACCTGGAGCCCGCAGCCACCTCTGCTGGTCTCTGTCCTCGGTTAACTGCTCTGACTCGGGCCTCCGGTCTCTACAGAACCTGCCCATTTCAAGCCCCACCAGTTCCTCTGAGTCCCATGCGTTTGCCACCCTGTGGCCGTGAGAACACACGGTGCCCTTGGTGGCACCACCAGCCAGTCCACAATGCCCTTTCCCCGGGTGGGACAGGCCCTAGGCCCCTCGAGCACTCTGGGAGCCGAGTGCTGGCCGCATGCTGAGCACTGTGTGGGTCTGCAGGCGCCTGGCCCTAGGTGTCACCATCCTCTGTGCAGGTGCTGGGCCACAGCCATTTCCTGATGAGGAAAGTGAGGTGCACAGAGGTGAGCCCCGTTCTGTCCCAGCCCCCTGCAGTGACCTCGAGCCACTGCCTGAGTGGAGTCCAGCATGCAGGTGCTGACTCCTGACCACACGCTGGGCCAGGACGCAGCCGCACGATTGCAGGGCTCTCTTCATGGAAGCCGGCGAGTAGGCAGCCTCCGAGTGACCAGCGTCCCTCTCTACCGCCAGCAGAGAGCAGAGCCAGGAGCCGCCAACCAAACAGCTAACACTGAGATGAGACCACGTGGACCCTGGACCCACAGAGCCCTCCAGAGCTGCCCAGCACAGCCTCCAGGACGCCCTGCCAAAGCAGCAGACCTCAGCTTCCAGCCTCCCCGGGTGCCTCCCTGCAGGGCGGGGAGAAGGTGGCCGGCCCCAGACCTTCCTCCTGTGGTCTGGCCTGCGGCGGCAGCAACGATGTTCATGGCAAGGGATGAAGGCGGAACTGGGAAGGGCGGCCAGCGAGGCCAGGGGTGGACAGCTCTCACTGCCCCCTGTCCAGCGGCAGGAGAAGCCAGCGGCACGGGCCTCCTGGGAGCCCGAGCCTGAGCGTCGGCCTCAGGGCCAGCACGTACCTTTCTCTTGTTGGTGGGGCAAATGTAGAAGTTGTCAATGACGGTGGTGACGCCAGGCTGGAGGGTGAGCTTGGTGTAGGACGTCCCGAAATCCGAAGACCTGGGGGGACAGGGGACAGCCGTCAGCACAAGCCCTCCAGGTGTGGCGTCTATCCACCCACAGCCGATCCGGCTCCAGCCACGTGCCAGCTCAGGTGGGAAGGCACAGCGCCACCCTCCTCACCCTCGCGGGAGAGGGTGTCCACACTGGGCTCCCTCAGGCAGAGGACCTGCTCCACCTGGAGCCAGGCCTGGGGCTGGGGTTAGAAGGCAGCGAAGCCCAGCCCCTCCTCCTGGCGCCTGAGAGGCACGGCTCCGTGGTCCTTCTACCTCTTTGATGCCTCTCAGAGCCCTGACAGACGATGTCATCACGGCCTCTCACAGATGACCAAAGAGGGCCCAGAGGGGTCATTTCCCGCCTGATGCCGGCCAGGGTCCTGCTTGTTGCATGGACTGTCTGCCAACTATGCCAAGGCTCCATGGTGCCCGCTTGCCCGTGGCTCCCCCTGGGGACCCTGAGCTCCTCCTGTAGGAGCCCCTTGGTCCCACCTCTCCTGGAGCCCAGGACGGCAGGGCGGCTCTGCACTGGGGCAGGTGGCACAGCAAAGCCTGCGAGTCCCCCTCCACGGGCAGGCCCTCCCTGCTCAGGGCTGCCTCCGCGGCCGTGGTGTGGGCGGAGCAGGCGGGGGCTCCCACAGGAGCCACCAGCTGGAACCCCTGGGATCATGTTGAAGCTCACGGTCCCAGTGGCTCTGAAACCAGGGCCTCTCATGGTCACCCTCTAAAGTGCTCTGGACTCGCAGAATGTGCTGGCGTGGCCGGTGGGACGGGGCTCCCGCTCCATCAGCACTCAGCCTCAGACCCCAGCGTGCTCGGAGCCTGACTCCACCCGGCCACCAGGCTGCCAGCACTGGCCTCTGTGCCCAGGTGCTGCAGAAGGCCCGTCTTCCCCTCCTGTCCCGGGGTCTCCAGGAGCCTGGAGCCACTTTGGCATGGACCCCCACCCCACCAGCTGTTCAAGTTCCTTCCCACGATGCCTCCTGGGTGTGTCTGCATGGACACGTCCCCTCCCTGGTTCTCAGGTGAAACCTGGGGTCCAGGAGGATGGGCCCTGTTTACCCCCTGGGCTTGGTGACCAGGTAGCCACATGTCCCAGAGCTTGTGTCCTTCATAGGCCTTGGGGCCACAGGGTGTCCCAGGCCAGGACAAGGAGGAGCCCCCACCCCATCCCTCTGACTCCCAGGGTCTCCCAGCAGGGGACCTTCCTGAGGTCACCAGGGTCAGGACACCCATCTGGCCTCTGGCTGTTCCCGTCCTCCCCATCAATGACCTGGGTGCAGAGAACAAAGATGCACCGGCCCGTGGAGGTGCGGCCGGGAGCATTTGCTCTCAAAACCTCAGAGAATTGATTGTCTTTGAAAAGGAGGGCGCAAGAGGCCCATTAGCAGAGGATCGATGCAGAGGCCCAGGAAACTCCAGAGCCCTGCAGACACAAATAGCCGTGGTTACGAGCGCGCAGCCAAGGCCTCCTCTGGGCCGCAGCCCCCCTCCCAGTTTCCCAGACGTGCCTATTGACTCTGCCCAGCCCCCACCAGGACTACCACCACTTCAGCCCAGGTCTGAATCGACAGCATCCAGCCAGCCCCTCCCCGATGCCCAGGAGGGCCAGAGCAGTCTGCGCACAGCTGCCCGCTCCAGGGCACCTGCAGGTGTGGCCAGCAGCAGGGAGCCAGACACACAGGCCCTGCTGCCCTGGACCTCCTTCTGGTGGGCAGACGCTGAACAAAGCAGCAGAACACAGCAGGCCGGGGCGCGCGGCCTGGGGAGAGGGGCGGCCGGCCAGCTGGGGTGGGGCTGGGGTGGGCAGCAGCAAGGAGCTGCAACCTGAGGAGGAAGCAGCAGTCCAACACTGAAGGAGCCCTAATTAGGAAGGGCTGTTGGCCATGGGCGACGCACCTGTAGGCACCCGGCCTAACCGGGGTGAAAGGGGAGAGGGGCGGAATTCCGTCACTCGGCCAGCGGGGTAGGCAGAGTTACAGGAGAAACCAGATAGAAGAAGTAATGACTGGTCAGAGTTAGGCCGGTCCTGTCTCAAGGACAGCAGCAAGGAGCTAAGAAAAAAGCTGGCTGTAAAAAGGGAGACAAATGGTGGTCCGTCCGGGGCTCGGCAGGCAGAGAAGGCTAAGAAAGGAGAGCAACGAAAAAGCATAGCCTCTGACTCAGTTGAGGCCTGAGGAGCAGAGTAGCCAGCGAAAAGGGCGGCAGAGTGTGCCTAAAGAAAAAAGCCATGAGCTAGGGGGCCACTTGTCCTCAAAGCCGGCAATTGTGCTTAACCGTTAGCTGCTCCTCAGCATTAGGCTTCCTTAAAGCCACAGCACCTTCTGTCAATAGAGTGCCCTCGTCGATGACACGGCCTTGACGCAGAAGCAATCAGGTTCAGAGTGGGCCAGAGTGGGCCCCGAGGCCAACGTGACCGGAGCCGCAGAGGAAGGAAACCAGACCAGCAGAGACCAGGGGCCAAGGCCCCGTGAAGACGGAGCAGAGGCCGGGGCCTCCGAGTAGGAGCCAGACTGTGACTCCTCCGCCTCAGGCTGCTGACGCGGGGCCTGGGGAGAGGTCGCAGCTGCGGGAGCCACTGGGTTGAGGTTCTTTGTTACGGCAGCCGCAGGGGATGAAGGCGGCGTTCCCGAGAGACAGAGGTGGGAGGGGAGAGCTTCCGACGCCCCGGCAGGGAGCGTGGTGCTGACGTCCAGACGGCCCCGAGATGCCTGGGCACGTCCAGCTCAGGGGCCCAGGCTGTCCTCAGCCCCCAGCAGACCCCACACCTGATCCATGCTGACCTCGCTGACCCTTCACACTCCACGGCGCCTCCCCCGCCCCCCTCCTGACCCTCCAGCCCGCGGGAGTGCACGCTGCAGGCCAGCTCTGCGAGGGTCCTGTGGCCGCCGCAGCCACGGGACAAGGTGAATTCACCAGCATGCTGTTGTGCAGGTCACAGTCTGGAACAGGCCTCGCGGAGGCACAGTGAGGCACAGGCACACTCTGGAAGCCCCAGGGAAAGCCTTCCCACCCGCACAGGCCTCCTGTGACCCTCCGCTCCAGGCCCAGCCTGTCCTCAAAGCCCAGGCCTCCGCTCCCTGCTCTGTCTGCACGTCGCCCACTTCCACAGACAAACTCTCCCTGGTCCCTCCTGTGATCACACAGGGTGCACGTGAGTGGTCTGGGGTCCTCTCCCCACCTCACCGTCCTAATGCCATCTGCAGAGTCCCCGTTGCTACAGAAGGGAACATTGCACAGGCCCTGGGAGTGGGGAGTGGCTGTCTTTGGGAGGGAGGACTGTGCAGGAGCCATCAGCCGTGTGTGGCAGCCCAGGGCTGGGGGACACTGAGAGGGAGGGCAGGGCCTGAGGCTGAAGGGCCGGGCAGGGGCAGGCCAGGAGCCATTCCTAGGGCCACAGAGGGCTGGACCTGCTCCACAGTACAGCGCCACTGGCCCCGTGGGGTCCACGCTCTCAGGACATGGAGTCTGGCCACACTGGAGCCCACTGCCAGGTGCACACTGATGTCAAGACTTGGTATAGAAAGAAGGACGCTCGTTAGGACTGTCATATCGATCACGCATTGGCATAGCCACGTGCTGACGCTCGCCGTGGTGAAGAGCTGCCGTTAGACTCTGCCTCCCCAGCGCCCGTTCTGGGGGGGACCCTTGTCTCTTAGAACTTCCAGCTCCCAGCCACGCTGAGCGGCAGAGCGAGCGCCGCGGCGCAGCTCCACACACGGCAGAGCCCACGTGGCCCGTCGTCGCCACGGTCCACGCTGCCGGGCCGCACCCCTGGTGTTGCACCAACCGTCAGGACAGGCCACAGAATCCCGCAGAGCCCTGTGCTCAGCTCAGACGGTGCCTCGCCCGGTTGGCGTGACTTGGCTGGACAAGGTGCCGGGCTAAGGGACGACAGGGAGGGGACCTGGGGACCTGCAGGACGGTGGTGCTGCCAGGGAGAAGGGGACGGGGTGGGGTGGAGCCACGTGCTGGCATCCAGAGGCCTGGGACCAAGGTGACAGCAGCCACCAGCTTGTGCCTCTGGCCCGGCTCTGCCTCTTTCCCATGGCACAGAGGACCTGGGCTGGTCCCGTCCCCACTGCCCCAGGGGCCTGGGCTGCCCTCTCAGAAGCTGAACATTGATTATGTACTTGGAGACATCGCAAGGTCGGGATCGGGGTCTCTGAAGTCCCCACCAATTTACAAGGCCATGACCACTGTCCTTAACTTGCAGGCCCCACAGGAGCTCCTGTCCCCAGCCCCCAGAATCCCTAGCAAAAGCTCCCAGGGGTCCAGCTCCTCCTGAGGCTGGTTACCGAGAACCTTGCAGGACGGTGTGCTCCTGGGGCCACTCAGGGGCTCATGTCACCTCGCTCTTTCCTCTGGCACCTGTCTCCCAACAGGGAGGACACCTGTGTGAGGAAGATGGCTGCACGGTGCTGGACAGAGAAGCAAGCAGCAGCGTGGTGTGGGCCTGCGCTCCCTGCACGGCTGCACTTCGGGACGTGCCCAGCTTCTGCTGCAGGTCAGGGAGCTGGGGACACAGCTGGGCCCTGGAGGGTGGACAGCTTGTCTCTCACCACCCAGGTTTTTCCCTCGCGCAGCTGCCTTCAGCCCAGGAAGGGCTCGTCCCCGGGCTGGGACCCCAGGCAGCGGTAATGAGGGGCAGAAGTGGTTCCCGTGGTGCTCTTGGGGCAGGGTGGTGGCTCAGAGGCCGAGGGAGGCAGGCGGTGGCCAGGAGAAGAAGAGCTTGGACGGGGCCCGGCATCACGTCCACCAGGAGAGGAGGACGGCTGGTGACGCTCACTTGACCATGACCTCCAACTCCAAAGCTCCTCTTCAGAGAATGTTGAAGAACAAACCAAAACCAAAACCCAGTCAAACAAAACCCCTGACCGTGCCCAGGTGTGTGATCCGAGGCTACGTCAGCAGCAGGGCCAGCCTCCTGGGGCCTCCCAGGAGAAGGGCAGGGAGCCCAGGCTGGTGGGCGCACGGAGTCCAGGCAGCAGCTCAGGTTCCTGTGGCCGCCGCAGGTGGCAGAGACAGGGGCTTCCACCAGCAGAGGCTGCTCTCTCACAGCTCGGGGGCAGAAGCCCAGGCCCAGGGCCCGAGAGCCGAACCCCTCTGGAGGCTCCTTCCTGCCTCCTCCAGCTCCTGATGGCTCCAGGTGTCCTTGGCAGCTGGAGGCTCACCTGCAGACCCTGCCTGTCCCCACACTGAACCTAGGGCCCAGCCTACGTCCAGAAAGACCTCATCTCCATCCTGAGCCGATGGCATCGCCGGGACCCTGTGTCACTGAGGCCACATTCTGAGGTCCTGGGTAGAGATGGCTTCTGGGGTGGCTTTAGTCAACTCGCTAAAGGCAGCTACCTCTGTCGAGCCGCTCTCCCATGTGAGGTGGCTTCCACACTGCTTCTGCTATAGCTCCCATGTTGCAGTGGGGAAATGCGGACAGACAGGCAGACAGGGCAGACAGGGAAGCACAGCCCAGGTCTAGGGTCCCCACCTACCTTGCAGGAAGGGGCTGAGGCTGACGGCAAGTGCATGAGCCACAGGAAAGACCCAGGAGTCAGGAGGGAGGGACTCTCTGCTTGCTGGGACCACTAGAGGACCTGGGTAAGTGAAGGTGCCCAGGTGAGATGAAGGTGCCCAGGTGAGACAAAGGTGCCCAGGAGAGATGAAGGTGCCCAGGTGAGATGAGGGTGCCCAGCGTTGGGCAGTGTGGCCTTGGAGAGAGGAAGCTAGCTGGGGAACTTGTGGAGAGAGTGAGGGGCTGCTGTGACCCCAGTGAGCAGGGCGGGGCCTCTCCTCAAGCCCTCCTCATGCTGGGCACCAGGATGGAAGCGGGGTGCAGGTGGGCACAAGGGAGCAGTACCCCAAGCACACACCAGCTGCCAGCCAGGCAGGGACGCTGAGACTGAAGGCCAGCAGCCCCGGTGTGATGGGGGCCCTGCTCAGCCTCTGTCCCAGCGCCAGGCGGGCCAGGTGAGGGCGGGGCGCTGGCGGGATGGTTTGGAGCTGCACCTCTCTGACTGCTGGGACTGCCTCTCAGTGAACCCCAGGTGCCCACAAGGAAAGGAGTGGCATCTCTGCTTCTGGTAAGTCCAGGAAATAGAGGGTGACCTGCCTCAGCTCCCAGCTCGTCCGTCAAAGGCAGGTTGGAGGCAGCGTCCTTTGACCAAGCCCAAGCCCAATGCTGTTTCCCTCCCCCCACCCAAAGCCCATACAGATCACCAGGCCAGGGTGAGGACAGTGGTCACCACAATTATATCCAGGCTATGCACACAGCTGGTAGTCAATAAATGCTTGTTGGATTCCTTTGGAAGTGCTGTGGGTGCCAGACCCGGAGGCCGTGTGACCTCAGGCTGGTAGGTTGTCCTCTCTGGGCAATAGTTTTCCACTGGAAAGACAGAGGTCAGGTTTAATCATGCCCAAGCACCAGCCCTGGCGCTCAGTGGGTCTGATTCCCCAGAAGGCCAAGTGGCAGGGGGCAGGGAGGGGGGAAGCAGGGAAGGGGCGGCAGAGCCCCACCATTCTCACCGCGTGCCTCCCTCCCCTGGGTCTGGGGCTCCCCGGCGCCGCCCCAGCTCTCAGCATCCACACCGCCTCAGGTTCTCGGCTCGCATCCTGCAATCCACGCCCGTCATCTCATCTCCATTTATTCAAATTAAAAATAAAGAGCCAGAGTCTGAAGAGGGGCAGATGGGAACAGGGGAGGCAGGAGCCCCGGAAAATTGCTCTTTGCAAATCGGCTGCCTAATTGCTGAGTTTGTGCACACTCACTTTTTAAAAATGATTTAATTAAACCATTTTCATATTCTGTAATTATTTCCTTGCGGGGGCCGCGCTCGGCCCCGCCCCTGCTCCTGCAGATGAGCCCGCGCTCCGGCCCACTCCCTCCGCCCCGTGGGGCAGCCCCAGGTGTTGGGGGGCCCCACCGCGTGGACCGCCGGCAGCTCGAGATGCACCCGTGGGCAGCGCCTGGTGCTCCCCGTACCTGAGTGCCACGCTCCTCCTTGCAGAGCCCTGTGGGGACCGCTGCCCTCTGGAGGGAGGCACCAAGGCCCACACATGACCCCCGGGGGACCGAGGCACGCTGGGAGGGGCTTGTCCGGTGGAGCGCGGCCGTGGACGCGTTCCCTGAGCAGAGGCGCCGTGCTCTGGAGACGTCCCTGGTGGAACCTGCTTGAGCTTTGGCCACAGGCCAGGTGGGCAGCAAGCGCACAGTGTGACCAGAGGAGCAGGGCCGGCGGGACACCACACAGGACCCAACTCTGCAGAACCCACAGAACAGCTCTGGCCGCTGCCCGGCTTCCACCAAACCCTCGGGATCAGCGAGGAACAAGGAATCACAGGGACACTGGCCACTGCGAGGGCAGTGGAGTCACTTGGGAAAATTCCCAAATTCTTGATATTCTGAGTATGAAATGGGAAGCTGGGCACCAGCTAGGTGGGCAGAGGGAAGGAGACCAGCTCTGCCCTCCAGCGGGCACGGCATCAGGGAGGCAGGAGAGGAGGCCAGGCGAATCCCCCAGAGGCTCCTCCTCTTACGACGGGTCGTGTCCTACAGCCCACTGCAAAATCAAAGTGTCCTAGGTCCAGGTGCACCTCCCGCCTCGCCGCTGGGCCAGCGCCTGCCGACCCCCACCCTGCCCTGGGCACTGCCGTCCGTGGGCAAGATCGACGGACACGCAGGCTTCTGTGAGCTTCCAGCTCTGTGGGGGTCCCTGTCCCTGGAAGTGTCTGGGTCACCCTCCTGGCTCTGGTGCCACTGCCTGCTGCTCACCTTGGCACAGTGGCCATCCACCCTGCAGCCGATGTCCCTGCTCTCAGAGCCTGGCACACTTCCCAGGGCCAAGGTGGTGGTGGAGCCAGAGCCTGCCAGGCCCGGGGCGTCAGGGGCAGCAGGTGCAGGAGAGGAGACGTCAATTACCTTGGCAGCTCTTGCAGGCTGCAGGCGGGAGGCCACCGCCACGCTCGACACTGCATTACGGCTCAATGAGAAGCCATCCTGGCGTGAGCCGGGATGCGGCCTTGACTGCTGGGATAATTTGGGGAATTATATTTGATAAGGACGGAGGGGCCAGGCGGAGCTCGTGGCCGGTGGGGGCGAGTCTGTGGCAATTCCAACGTGGGCAGGGGGGCAGGGGCTGGGAGACAGCCTGCACTTTTCCCCTGGGGGTGGTGAAAAGGCAGACCCGCGGTGGTGCCCAAGCTGAGGCCCAAGTGTCCTGCTGCTGCCCGGTGTGTGTCGCACACATCCCCCATCTCCCAGGGAGTCAACCTACTTGGGAGGGTTCCAGGCCTCTCTAAGGCCCCGTTCCAAATAGGAAGCCCCCAAATAGAACAAGACGAGTAATGAACCCAATAGAGCTAGCGGCACGCTCTGCAGACGGTGTGAGATGGCTCTAAAGAGCTTCCCGGTCCCTTTCCCTTATGGAAGGTGGGCAGGAATTCCCAGCAGGAGCAGAGAGGAGAGGGCTGAGGGCCTGGAGGGAAGGAAGAAGGGAGAAGGCCCAGGCAGGAGGGCCTTGGCGTGGAAGCCGCGTGCAGTCCAGCTACCTGACCCCTGGAATCCACCTCCAGAAAACTGCAGCAATCTAGCAAGACGCGTGCATGAAACTTCCTTCCTGACGTGCTCACATCCTCGATTCTTCTCGGAATCATTTAAAAATAACAAGAACAACTGAAAACAGCCGTGGCCGTAGCCAGGAGAGCAGTCTGGGCTCAGCCCAGCAAGGCCACCTTCTCTCTCTGCTGGCGTGGCCCATGAGTCACTGTCCTACAAACGTCAAGTAGAACCGCTTTCTGCCCCGCGTGGCTCTGCCGAGCGACCCGCCCTCGGGGAGAGGTTCCCCCGCCCCCAGCCCGTCGCAGCCCCTGCTGCAGCCGCAACGTGGTGTCAGTGTGATCCGGGAACTGGCCGTTTCCCTGCTCTAGTTCCCGGATCACAGAAGCTGAGACTCTAAATTGGTGTGTCAAGTGACCGCTGGCCTCTTCAGGCCCCCTGCAGCAGCCCAAGTGATGGACCAAGTGCTTTTAAAGGAGAGGAGAAGCTGTGTGGGCCTCACGGAGGAGCTCGGGCCACCTAAAGGGAATCCTGCTTGGAAATCTTTTGAATAAATTGATAGAAAGCATAAAAATCAAATCAGGAAATAGCGTCCTTAACACCACAACCTCAGCAAGGGCCGGAGAGAGCCCGGGTTGAGGTCCAAAGGCCCTCATGGCCGAGGTGCTTGGGACGCCAGCTAGACAACATGGCTGAGTCAGTGCAGGACCTCGGTGTCCCCGCCACGCTGGCCCTCGGGGCTTTGAACAGGAGACGCTGCAGGTGCCAGGCACGGCCACTGAACCCTCCCGACACCCCCATGGGGATCAGTGTCACGCCCCGTCTTCCAGGGGAGGACGGCACACGTGGGGACCTGAGAGTGGCCGCCACAGTGGGCTCCTGAGCGGGGAGCTTCACCCCAACCTGACCCCACTCCCAGCCCGTCGCCGCACCCCCAGGGGGTGGGTGTGAGGGGCCAGCCTGCACCCACAGACCCGGACGGAGGGGGCTTCTCAGCAGCGTGGACCCCCAGGACCTGCCGGTCGCGGCCTCCCGCACAGCTTAGCCACGGCCGGAGGCGAGCGCGGCCCGGCTCCTTCCCAGGGGTGGGAGCGTCCCCAGACCGCTGCCTTCCCGCGCCCCCAGACCTCCGCAGGCCCCAAGGCCTCCAGCGCCAGCTGCAGGCACAGGGCAGTGCGTTCTGCCAGGATGCCCGCGCCGACGCTGGCACAGTCACAAGCCCGGGCCGCGGGCCGAGGTGTCAGCTAGACCCAGCGGGTTCCTCTGTCCCTTCACCTGCACTAGTCCCCCCCACGCCGGCCAGTCGCTCTCTGAGCAGCCTGCAGTGAGTCCTCGGCCTGTGGACGGAGCTGGACCCCTGGCAGGACCAGATGGAGGCCCCAGGGAAGTGCAGGAGGGCGCGGGGGGCGCCCGACGGCTCTAGAGCAGAGCGAGGCTCCCCAGGAGGGTGGCCGCGTGCCACACTGCAGAGCCAGGGCAGGTGGGAACGCCCTGGGGCCCTGCGCCCACCCACCTGAGCGCCCCAGGCCAGGGCTGCTGTGGCCAGCCCCTGCTCCTGGCCCAGCCCCCACGTGAAGTGAGCACCAGGGAGTGCTGGGGGACAACAGATGAAAGCGTCCCAGCTCCTGCCCCCTACCTGGGGGACACCGACACCCTGCATGTTCTCAGCACCCAGACCCCACTGCGAGAGCCGAGGGTCCCTGGAGACCCCGGGCCTCTGCACACCCCTCGCGTGACTGAGACACAGGCCCAGAGAAGTAAGGTCACATGTTGAAGGTCACACAGCAGCTGGGCACCAAGTGGGCACCTGGGACTCAGGCCTCCTTCCTCCCAGCCCCCCGGGTCCACAGAGCAGAGGTGGACATCTTTCCCCTCTCACCCACGGTCAAGAGAGAAACGGACAGAACCCCCGCTCCTGCGAGCCCTGGAGCTGACCAGGTGAGCGTCAGTGGAGAGGACAGAGAGCCCCGCGGCCTGGGGGCCAGCAGAACAGATGGGCATCGCGTGTCCTTCCGCTCACCCTGAAGAGCAGGGGCTCCTGGCCCACCTGGCTGTCCCCACTGAGCCTCTGATGGGCCCCGGGGCTTATGCTGGGCCTGGGGTGGCTCTGGCCAGGGGCCGACGGGCAAGCCTGGGAGGCCTCTTCTTCCTGGAGCCAGTCTCCCCTGGGCAGCTCCAGGGTGAAGAGCAGGGGCCCGGGGAGGGCTCTGCAGCGTGGACCACCTCACGCCCTCATGGAGGAGGTGTGGCAAGAGGCGTGCGGCCCTGGGCTGGCCCCTCCACTCCTGGGGCCTCAGGGGCCCTGCTATGAGACAAGGACCTCACCTTCTCCCATGGCCCTCGGGAGGACTAAATGAAGGGCCCAGGACGCTGCCTGGCCAAGGTGGCCAGTTCCCTTCCTCCTCCACCTGCTGCCTGCCCTCCCAGGAGCAGGCAGGGCCGACAGGGCAGCTACGGGCTCTCTGAACCCTACAGGCCACAAAGAAAGGACCGGCCCTTGCGGGCGCCTGGGAGGGGACTTCTAAGCCCTGGAATGTCCCGCCTGAGTGGCTTGTTCACTGCGGCCCTGGGCCACGTGCTTGGTCTGTGAGGCCAGTGCGATTCGCAGGGGGTCTCGGGCCACCTGGTATCAGATTGGCCTCTGGAGGGACAGGAGGTCAGCCCCAGGGCAGCTATCCAAGCCCACAGTGAAACCCGGATGCCAAGGCCTCCTCGGGGCTGCCCCATGCTGCTACCAGGAATGCACACTGTGGCTGCATGACCAGGACATGTGGCCTGCGTGCAGGGTCCCACCCCGGGGCCTTTGCACCTGCGGGTCCCCTTCCCAGCCACTCCCACAGAGAGGACTCTGGTGCACTGCAGGCTCTACTCCGGGGGAGTGTCCTTGGCCGCTGGCTGTCCCCACCCCAGGACTCCAGTCACACTGCTTGGCTTTTGTCCCCGGCTCCTGCTGCTACCCAACGCCACGCGCCACTCTGCTCTGTTTTCATCTTTCTCCCTCTGGGACATCTGGTCCCAGGACAGGAGTCTGCCATCGGCCTCCCACACCCGGGAAGCAGCAGCAGGACCCGTTGCTGGTGGCTCCCTTGGGGCCTTGTGTCACGTGTGACTCTGCTCCCGCGGCCCAGGACCCCCACTGTGCCTGCACCACTTACAGGGAGTCTCCCTTCCTGCTGCTCTCACGGCTGCCCTGCGACCAGTCAGGCGCCCACAGCGTGGCCACAGGGTGGTGCCCACAGCAGCCCCGCTCCGTGTCTGTGGGACACGGCCGTGCCTGCTGCTTGGGGCTGTCACAGCCCCACCTCTGTGTGCCTGCGGACGAGTGAGCGGTGCCCACGTGACTTCCTTCCTGATGGCAACAGAGGACAGGACGCTGTGGAGGGCGGCCGCAGCCCACCTCCCGCTGCGCCCCACTGGGCCTTCCCGCCTCCACCCCAGCGCCCTAATGACTTAGTGCGCTGCTCTCCAGCGCACCCAGGGCGCGGAAGCTGGCAGAACATGTCTCTCCGATTCTGTAGAATCCCATTTGAGATTTAAATGACGACGAGGAGCCTTCAAGTGCTGAACACCGCGAGGCGAGCCGTCCCGGAGAGGCCTCGGGGTTCAGCAAGTGCACGATCGTGTCCAGCCACAGGTCTGCGGGCGCAGGCGGGGGCTGTGGAACACGGACGGGTGGGTGCAGGGTCCCCGGCCAGGGTGTCCCCTGGCACCAGCAGGACTCCTCTCCTGCACTGAGGAGGCCACCGTGGCTCCCGGCACCTGGCTGCACGCTGAAGCGCTCGCTGTGCACGGGGCAGCGCAGGGGGCAGCAGCCCAGATCTGGGCAGCCATGGGCGCCGTGCGAGGCCCGCTGGGAGCCCTACACTCCAGATGCCGTGAATGGAGAGTAGGACCCTCGCACGCCTCACCCAGCGACCAAGGCGGAGCTGACCAGGACCCCAATGTGCAGGGCAGGGTCACCAGCTGCTGACCTGGAGCCGGAGGCTATGACGAGGCTGCCCTTGAGTCCCATTTGGGAGAGCTCAGGTGACTGGTTCGTGACCCCGCAGTGAGCAGACGCAGGGCCCAGCCCACGGCTCGGTGTGACTCCGTTGTCACTGTCCTCCTCTGCCCTGGCAGCCTCCTGGGGTCCCTTATTTTCACCTTCAGCCTGAGACCCAGACAAAGACTGCAGACCTGAGGGCTCAGGGAGTCCCAAGGTCATCACGAGGCCGTGGACATGGGGCAGGTGGCCTGGGCAGCTGCCCACCCCCAGCTTCTGGCCTTGTGGAGCTGCGGGGCCCACACTTGGCCCAGGAGGCTCACACAGGACAGTCTCATGCAAGTGAGTGGACCTGATGGCCAGGAGGGGCCATTGGCCAGCGTGGCCTGCTACTGTCATGGTGACGAGGAGGCAGAGCCCAGTAGGGAGCGGAGGACAATGGGACGCAGAGGAGAACAGGACGCAGACCTCCTCTCTCCACCGTCCTGCGCTCGGGGAGCCTAGGCCGTGGGACGCAGGACGGGGTCTCGGCCAGCTCTGGACAGACGGCCAGCGCGCTGCCCCGAGGTGGGGCTTGTCTCCAGCCAGGTTGCCCGGCCCCCAGGCCCGCCCTCCCTGGGACCACGCTCCAGGCCACACACTGGCTTTGAGAGGGGACAGGACAGGAGATGCCTCGGAGATGCCATGCTCCAGGGGCACAGGGGCGTCTGGCAAGTGGCCGAGCAGGCCTCGGGGACGCACTCACAGTGGCCACCTCTCAGGTCCGCGCGCTCAGGGCTGTCGCTGGCAGACCCCTGCTCCTGCTGCTCTGTCCTGCAGGCACGAGGGGCCACGTGTCCTTCCCAAAGCCCAGGCGCACCTGCTGCCACTGACAGCTCGGAGAGGAGGCATGTCCTGGGCAGGACGGTGCCACCTCCCGGGGCTGTGGGAGAGGGTGGGCGGGGACGGGGCCCAGGACACCCTCAGCTCCCTGTCCACCTCCCCTGCAGGCCCTCTGCTGAGGACAGAGTCGCAGCCCAGGGGTTTCATCACAAGCACTCGGGAGGGCGGGGACAACAGGCTGCGCCGGCCTGCCCCCGTGCCCTGCCCCAGAGGCACCTTGGGGCCTTCACCGGTCACCCCCAGGCCAGCTCTGCAGAAACCCACACCCAGACCCCACCCTGGGCCTCAGCCTCCCCAGCGCGGTCTCTGGCTGCCTTTGCGCCCTGGATTCTGCCTGTGCCTGTGACAGTGTCGCCACGTGTCGTCTCCCTCTGCTGTGACTCGGAGGGTCCTCTGTCCTTGTCTCTCCTGGCCTGTGTCCCTTGGTCTCTTTCAGTGGGCTCTGATTTTCCATGTGAGCGCTCCTGCTGCCATTTGGCCCCTGCTATCCCCAGGTCACCTCAAGTGCAGACTCCCACAATAGAGAGGCCTGGGGACCATGCGTGGCCTTCTCTCTCCTCCGCTGCAGGGACACTGCCTTGCCTCGCCCTCCTGGTGGGGAAGCAGGAAGCTGTGTCTCTGGATGACGGACAACAGAAGAACAGGAGGGTCAGGTGGGGTGGGGCGTCCGCCAGAGTGGCCCAAGGTGTTCCCCTCGGGAAGGTGACCTGACGCTAGGCGAGGAGAGCAGTTAGAAGTAGTCAGCTTGAGGTGCTGGGGCGGGGGGGACGCTGGTGCAAAGGCCCTGAGGTGGGACTCCGGGCCCAGGCTGCATTTCCTGGGCATGTTGTTGACAGAACAGGGCTCCTCGCCCGCGCCTGCTGGGTTCAGCGGCTGGAGACATGAGTCAGGAAGCCAGGCACGCGGCAGGCTGGCTTCAGCGCCGGCTTTCTGGGTGAGGCGCACCCTCACCTGACAGCCAAGTGGCAGGGCACAGCGCCAGGGAGGTCAGCCAGGAGGGCACACCTGCAGCCGCGGACAGCTGGGGAGGGCAGGGCACCATCTTGTCCTGGGAACTTGAGCAGGGCTCTCCCTGGACAGGACACTGTGTCACTCAGCAGAGGGAGGCTCGGCCCCCCACCAGGTCCCCCACCTCACAGGGAGGGACATCGCTGTGTCCATCTCAGTGTCCATCTGGAACTGCAGCACGGAGACGCTCTGGAATAACCAGGGCGGGCTGAAGCCCCTCACAGGCAGCCCCACGCAGCCGCCAACCCCCCTCCAGCTAATAGGGCAAGCAGACACGTTGGAGGCCAGCGGCTGCGTCACAGCCTGTTGAGTTAGATTCACCGTCAAGGGTGAAGCAGATAAGCCAGGATTAGTCCAGTCACGGCAATTAGAAAAGAAAGGCGCCTTGAGAGGTGTGATGCCGGTCCCGTCCCGAGCCGCAGGGCGGCTGCCTGCGGGCTTGCGGCTTGAGGGCCGCACGGCTGGCCCCTCCCACCTGAGCTGGCTTGGCCACAAGCCCCCAGCTGGGAGCCAGAGCTGCCCCGGCCAGGATCCGGGCACACCCACGGGCAGGGAGGCTGCGGGGCAGCGGCCAGGGTCCAGCGCCTGGCATGGCCCCCGCGGCCCAGCTCCTCCCTCCCAGCCTCCCTGGCCCCACAGAGGCCCTGCTTCCGGGTTTTTTTTTTTTTTTTTTTTATTTTTTTTTTTTTTTTTTTTTTTTTTTTTTTTTTTTTTTTTTTTTTTTTTTATTTTTTTTTTTTATTTTTTTTTTTTTTTTTTTTTTTTTTTTTTTTTTCCCGGCCTCTGGGGGCTTCGCTTTCCCATATGGACAGGGTGTCCCTGGTGGCCACGCCCAGGCCCGGTGAACTGGAGGAGGCCTGGGTGGTGCGGCCCAGTGGTGGGCCCTGCCTGGCAAGGCCCCCGTCCCGCCCCAGTGCCTCAGAAGACCTAGAGGTGCTCCGTGGCCGCGCTGCGCCCTGCTGTGTCCCGCCCCGCCCCCCTGCTGAGCCCTGCAGACCACCTGTCCCTGGCCTCGGTGGCCAGACTTCCTGGTGGGTGCAGGCTTGGAGAAGCCAGAGGGAGGCGGAGCGAGGCAGGGGAATGCCACGTGTCCCCCTCCTCCCACCCAGCGTCCCCTCCCCCCTCCGCGGCTCCTGCTCCTGTGGGTGGCTGGGTCCTGAGTCCCAGGGCAGCCCCCTTCTCCCCGCCCCTGTTCTGGCCACTGCAGGGAACCCACACGCCTGACCTCTGGGTGCCTGCTGTCCCAGGTGGCCCCGCGGCCTTGCCCACGACTGGCACTCCGTCCTGTGCAATGCATCCCGGCAGGCGCTGACTTCCTGCCTGGGCCTCAAAACTTGCGTCATTACAGAAATTAACGGTCACCAGTGAAGCTTGGCCAGCAGTAGTCAGTGTCCCATGTGCCCGTGTCCCTGGGTTCCCCGTCCTGTGCCCTGCCCTGTGAGCGCCGGCTGCCCGAGGTCACGTCCAGGGCTCCTGTGCAGCCCCTCTGCTTCTCCCTTCTCCCTCGGTGATGTCAGTCCATGTTGGTCAGATCTCAGGCCTCAGAGCCCCGGCAACGGTACGGCCATATTTAAAATACATATAATCCTCAGCTTTTTAGGTAGAGCGCTCGCCTAGGCACGTGCGCGGCCTGGGTTCGATCCTCAGCACCATGGCCAAATAAACCCATTGTGTTACAAAATAAATAAATATTTAAAAAAAAAAATACATATAATGACGGAAACAGCCCTGGAGTCTGAGTTCTGGTTATGTGAATCACACTTGCACAGCATAAAGCCTGAGTCACGCGCACACAGCAAGAAAGGACCTGTGATCGTGTCCCCCCCGGCCCCGGCAGGCACTGCGGCTGGACAGCGGGCAGCAGGTGGCCAGGACCCCCAGCACCCCCTCCCTGGCTTCCAGGCAGGTGCTGAAACCCAGCCGCGGCTCTTCCCTTGCGGCCCCCGCAGAGGCCCGGCCTGGCCCGGCTCCCTGAGCCCCTGTGCCCTTGGGCACCTGCCCGCAGCCTCGGGGTCTCGTTTGTGTTGTTTCATTTTAAGTGTGGCTGCATCGGACGCCCCTCCCTGGTGGGGCTTCCCACACCAGGTCTGTGCTGCGGGAGGGCTGGGCAGACCCCGGCCAGGAGCCCGCTGTGTCCAGGGGTGCTGGGCAGGGCAGGGCTGCCTCTCGGCCTTGGTCTGTCCATCCCGCCTGCTGCTCTGGAAACTTCCAGGCAGAGAAGCTGCCTGGCACGCAAGAAGAAAGGTGACGTTTTCCTCCCAACAGCCACGGCAAAGGGACTCTGAGTGGCAGCCCGGCCCCGTGACCCGGGACCTCACTGAGGCCCGCCGCACCGCCTCCTGTGCTCTGGGGGAGGCCCGCAGTAAAGTCCTTCCCTCACGTTCTGATGCGGGCGTCCACCCGGGGCGCCAAGGCTCGAGGTGCGGGAGAGGGCGGCTCGCGGTCTACGTCCACACAGACCTGTTTGTGAGCCTCCAGCCCCTCGGGAGCGGGGCTCAGGGACAGAGGGCGTGAGCCTGTGCCCAGGTGACAGGGCGCCGCGGCTGGCAGGACCTCTCAGCGCGGCAGTTTAAGTTTAAAACGTGAAGTCGGGTGGAACTTGTCCAGTAAGTGCCCGAGAGATAAAGGAGCAGCCAGGTTGTTAGCAGAGCGAAATCGCGTTCAAACCGCCCGCTTCCCCGTCAGTGACCCCGATGGCTTCACAATGTCCTCTTCTCCCAACCGTGGCAGCAGGACGTGTGACTCCTGCTGTGAAGCGCCTGGCAAGTGGGCTGCGGAGGGCAAGGTCACACTGGGGGACGGACAGTCCCAGACCTGGCTTTGGAGCCCAGCTCTGCTGCCCTGGTCCTGTGGCCTGGGGCCGCCGGTTCCTGCCCTGCGCCTCACCTGTGCTCGGTGTCAGACAGGCCACAGGCAGGGGTTGTGGGGGACGGGGTGACATGGGGCTGGGACAAGAGGGGACACAGCACAGAGTGCCAGGGGCCCACCACCAGCCACCAGGCCCCTGAGGCACCTCAGCACAAGGGGCAGGCGTCCCCAGGTCCTCCAGGACGAGCCGTCTCCCCCGCTAAGGCTCGTCTGGACCTTCCCAGACCACGCCCTTGGGGGCGGAGACCAGGGCCTGCTCAGGGACGGCACCTCAGTCCCCCTGGGGCCACCATGACAGAACCTCTCTCCCACCAGGCACGTTGACCACGTTGACCCCAAGAGGCCTCAGGCTGGAGCCCGAGAACTTCTTCCCTGCCAGCCTCTGGCACTGCTTGTTCTGACCCACAGGTGGGCTTTGCCAGCCTGAGCCCCCTCCCCGCTTCCCCTGGCCCCCCCGGGACGGGGCGACGGTGCCAGGCCCTCGGCTGCCTGGACACGGAAGCCCCCGCTCGCTGCCCGGCACCTGTAGCGCTGTGCAGAGACCAGGGCCGCTCTCCGCCAGGGCCGGGGCAAGGGCTCAGTGTCCGTGACAAGCAGGGGTCAGCAGGGGTCAGCCGCGAGTCCACTGAGGCTGCAGGTCAGGCCTGGCCCAGGCCACGCCGTCGCTGCAGCGGTGCCTCCTGCAGGCCACGGGCGGCTGCTCTCCGGGCGTCGGCAAGCAGTGTGGGGAACCGCCGTCCGCCGTCGGGGCTCGCGTCTCAGCAGGCGAGGGCTCCCCTGGCGGAGAGCGAGGAAGGAAGCAGGCCACACGCCTCGGCCTCCCCTGCGTCACCACGGGTCAGCTGGGCCCCTGAGCCTGGTCCCTGGGGAACCCGGCGCACAGATGCCCTGCCTGGCTGGGCCAGCTGGACGTGTGTGGAGGAAGCAGCGCCCACGCCGGGACGCGCAGGGGCCGTCCCCTGTCCTCCCCACGGTGCCAGCCCTGTGCCTCCACCTGGCACCAGGTGACCAGAGCACAACAGTCCCCTCCCAAGTGCTGTGGCACCAGGGCCCACGAGGGCCATGCTCCTGACTCGGAGGGACGGGGCATGGAGGTGGCCGTGCAGGCCATCTGTCCCACCCCAGCTCCTCGTGGGCTCCGTGCCCCGAGAAAGGCCCGGTGCCTTCTAGAGTCGAGTGTCCAGAGGTAGAGATGGGGGGCTGCAGCGGCCGCGCCGGAGGCGAGCCGTGCACAGGCTGGACCGCACCGGGCCCGGCACCAGCTCCCCGGGCGAGGTCCCAGCCAAGGACCGAGCTGGGCCTGTGGCCCCGAGCTGCCCTCCAGGCTCCACGCCGCCCAGGCTTCCCCGGACGTGAAGCTGGGGGCACCTCGTGTCTCTCCTGACCCTCGGCAGCACCTCGCGGACACTGGGGTCCCCCCTCTGTCCCCACCACTGCCCTCCCAGCCTCGGCCCGGAGCTGTCTCCCCAGATCTGGATCCCGAAGTCCATCCCCTCTGCCCCAGCTGCCCTCCCACACGGCCTGCCCTCAGTGACCCCGTCCTGACCACAGCCCGGCTCCTCCAGGCGGAGGCTGAGTGCCCGCAGCCCTCCAGCACTGGCAGGCGGGGTGGGGGTGGGACGGGAGGGCGTGTTGGCCAGAGGCCACGGCTGCGGGCGAGGAGTCGGCCCTGCGGGGCCTCTGGGGCGGCACAGCCCGTGCCCAGGAGCAGGGCAGCCGGGCACTGATGCCCACTCCCCGTGCTCCTGGGTGGCCCCTACACAGGCCCAGCGCCCCGGAGGGGCTGAGTCAGGGCCCGTGGGGAAGCTGCCCGTGAGCAGGCGGGTGCCCTCTGGGTGCCCTCTGGTGACGGGGGCTAGAAGCCAGATGAGCCCCAAGAGACCAGGCCATGCCCACCTTTCCCAGTGTCCATGGGTGCTCAGCACGTGCCAGCCACTGACTAGTGGGCGAAAGGTCCCACGTCGCGCTCCTGAGAGCCAGGTGACAGGCCACCGCCCCTCCTGGGCACCTGCTGCACACCAGTGCCCTCCTGTCCCCTGGCACCTTCACAGAGCCCGGCTGTACCACCACCTCACCTGCCCCACGGGCACACACTGCTGACACCCTGCTCCCGGCCGACACGCACACACACACGGGCACACACGCGTGTGCACACACATCCGCACACTCACAGCACGCCAACACATGCTTACAGAACACCCCGGCCCCTGCACACACTCCAGCGCACGAGCTCACTCACGCACGGGCACACACGCGGGTGCGCACACATCCGCATACTCACAGCACGCCAACACATGCTTACAGAACACCCCGGCCCCTGCACACACTCCAGTGCATGAGCTCACTCACGCACGGGCACACACGCGGGTGCGCACACATCGCACACTCACAGCACGCCAACACATGCTTACAGAACACCCCGGCCCCTGCACACACTCCAGTGCATGAGCTCACTCACACACGGGCACACACGCGGGTGCGCACACATCGCACACTCACAGCACGCCAACACATGCTTACAGAACACCCCGGCCCCTGCACACACTCCAGTGCATGAGCTCACTCACACACGGGCACACACGCGGGTGCGCACACATCGCACACTCACAGCACGCCAACACATGCTTACAGAACACCCCGGCCCCTGCACACACTCCAGCGCATGAGCTCACTCACACATGGGCACACACACGTGAGCACACACATCCGCATACTCACAGCACGCCAACACATGCTTACAGAACACCCCGGCCCCTGCACACACTCCAGCACACGAGCTCACGCACACATGGGCACACACGCGTGTGCACACACATCGCACACTCACAGCACGCCAACACATGCTTACAGAACACCCTGACCCCTGCACACACTCCAGCGCACGAGCTCACTCACACATGGGCACACACGCGTGAGCACACACATCCGCACACTCACAGCACGCCAACACACATGCTTACAGAACACCCTGACCCAACCCCTGCACACACTCCAGCGCACGAGCTCACTCACGCACACATGGGCACACACGCGTGTGCACACACATCTGCACACTCACAGCACGCCAACACAGGCTTACAGAACACCCTGACCCCTGCACACACTCCAGCGCACGAGCTCACTCACACATGGGCACACACGCGTGAGCACACACATCCGCACACTCACAGCACGCCAACACACATGCTTACAGAACACCCTGACCCGGCCCCTGCACACACTCCAGCGCACGAGCTCACTCACACACGGGCACACACGTGGGTGCGCACACACTCCTGCCTGTGCCGCCACCCTCCTCCCTGTCTCGGTCCTGCTGCCTCCTCTCTGACTGCCTCCCTGGCCTCAGCCCGGCTCCCTCCTGCAGCCTCAGGGGCCTGGCAGGGGGCTGGGTCCCTGGCTGAGGGGGTGCTCCGGCAGGACGGGCACGGAGGCCCACCCACGTCACTCACTGCAGGTCAGGAGGGCCAGGAGAGGAGCCCTGGAGTTAGAAGTCCCCGGCCTCCCAGAGCCTCCGTCTCCTCGCTAACAGTAGCACCAAACACCAGGCCACGTGCAGGAAGGCTGAACAAGACCCTCCCAGGCCTGGGAGAGACACACAGTAGGACTTCCACTTTCTCTCTAGTCCTCAAGTTCATCAATAGTCTGACCACAGGAAAAAGGCAAGCTGAAGGCACGGCGGAGGAAAAGACTGGGACTCAGATCCTAAAGCCTGGGGCCTCAGCCACCACAATCAGCTACGTGACAACGGCCACCTTCTTTGACCACTCTGAGCTTGTTTCTTCTTCTGAAAAATGGCTACTATCCATTCACAGCCTCGCTGTTCAGCGAGTCAGGCAGTCACAGGGGAGCCCCCGCCCAGTTTTACCTTGCCCTCCCACTGTGTGCTGGCAACAGGTGACCTCTGAAGGGCAGGGTGGGCACGGGGTGTGGAGGTGGGTGGCCTGGCTTGGAGAGGCAGCTCTTGCCTCTGTGGTGGAGCTGAGTCCCCAGCCCTCGCCCCCTTCTCTGTCCCAAGTCCTCCTCTCTCTGTCACTCGCCTGGCGAAGGTGGCTGGGATGGAGCCGGGGCCCCTAGCGCCCGCTGCCTCCTGTGGCGCTGGCCTGTCCTGCGTGGCCCAGGGATAATGAATCCGGGGATGAATTTAGCAAGGCCCTGCTCCCCGGGCTCAGCCTTTGTCTTTGTTTTTATCGCGCTGGTTCGCAGGAAAACGAGTCTCTTGGGAACACGAATTTCCAATCAAGTTGCTGATTTTAGAGCCTTCCTGCTGAGCGCCCCGGCCACTGCCGAGAGGGACCGAAGGGGGCCCGCAGCCTCCCAGAGCTCTGATTCCTGGGGGTGATGAGGAGGCCTGGCCTGGGCCCCAGCCCCAGTGAGCCCCTTGCTCCTGGTACACATTCCTTGTGTGGAATTTAAATAGCACTCCCCGAGATGGACCAGTGCAGGAAAGTGTGCCCACGCTGGGACACAGCCCTGGGTCACCATCCGGTCTGTCTCACTTCCCTGGGTGTCCGCTTCCTCATCTCAGTGGCAGGGAGGCCAGGGCTTGCTCTGCAGGGGTCCTGGGAGGGTTTGTGAGATGAGGGTGTGTGATAGGCAGCCGTGGTGGCACTAAGTGGCCAACTGCTTCCCTGCCCAAGATGCACTTCACAAGGTTCCAGAAGAATCTTCTGGAAGTAATTAATGCACACTTTCAAGAGGGCTCCAAAGGCCCATCCCTGTCCTGTCTCTTCTGTGGGACGTTGGAGCTGATGACTGACCGGTGCCCTCCTGGTCAACCCGAGGCTGGCGGCTCCCTCTGCGGCCAGACCTCAGCCCCGTCAGGAGCATCCGCCTGCCCTCACTGGGCACCTCTCCCGCACAGCAGCTCTGTGAGGCTGGGGGGCTGCCCTGATGTGCTGGGCAACCCAGGCACAGCAAGCTCTCTGGGCCTGGTCCCTTCCCTGGGCGGGCAGGGCAGTGGTCTGAGCTCGTCTGCGGTAGCCACGCCCTGGGACGCGGGAGGAGCTGCGGGTGGGCCCACGGGCTCCTGCGGAGGCCTGGGCGCTCGCAGGGGGTGGGGACGGGACCGCGGCCCGCCTGTCTGCACCACGGGGGCCGGTGTCCAGTCGGCCAGACCCTCAGCGGGGGCGCTCAGGCCCGGGCTTGGGACACGTGCGGGCCTGGGGGCGGGCACCTCGCAGGGCCCTCCGGTGCCGTCCCCACCGACAGGCGAGGAAATGAGGCCCGGAGGGAGCAGGACACAGCTGGCAGGACACGGCTGGCTGGGCAGCGGGGCTCACACCCAGCTCTGCCCGGGCACGCTGCCCACAGGCCGCCCTCCCCGCCACCCCCTCGCGTCCACGCCTGCTGCTCCTCAGCTGCTCGGCACACGGGCCTGTCGTGGCCCTGCACCGCCCTGGGGCTCCTGTAAGTGGACAGCCTTTCCCCAACCAGGGCCGGCCGCACGACTGGCCCCCGCGGCAGCGGGCCCGAGCCTCCAGTGTGGACTGCGAGGGCCGTCCTCCCCTCCTGCCCGACATCCCCTCCTGCCAGCTGACCCCTCCCCGACGTCCCCCTCCTGCAGGCCGTCCCTCTCCAGTGGCCGTCCCCTCCCTGCTGGCTGTCCCCCTCCTCCCCGACATGCCCTCCTGCCCGACATCCCCCCCTGCTGGCTAACCCTCCAGTGGCCGCCCCCTCCTGCGCTTGTGTGGGCTGGGCTGAGCGTTGCTGGCCTGTGGGCTTCAGGAGTCCAGGGGGAGAGCAGGAGTCACCTCGCACCATTGCCACATCCAACCTGAGCAGGCCACCTGGGACCAGGACAACCACCAGTCATGGAGGCAGTGACCTTGGTCAATTCTTCACCCTCTCTGAGCCCCATGAGGCTGTTGAAGCGAGGTGACAGTATTCAGGGTGTGACATTCTGTAGGTTCTCTGTAAATGACTTTTCTCCTTCCTTCCTGATTTACAGATGAAGATCCTGAGGTTCCAAGAGGGGCAGGGACATGCCCAGGCTCCCAGTTGGTCAGGACTAGAGAGGGTTTGGAGTCACTCTAGAGGGACTCCAAACAGCAAATTTGGCAGGCCAGGCTCGGGGGTCTCTAAAGGGGGAGCATCAGAGAACAGTGGAAGAAGCCAGAGCCGGACCTGGCTCCACAGGCCTGCCACACCAGGAAGCAGGTCATGCCACACCAGGAAGAAGGTCATGCCACACCAGGAAGCAGGTCATGCCCGCACCGGCGGGGAACCCCCATCCCAGAACCCCGCTGACCTCTAGCCCACGCTTCTGACTTGGGTGGGGATCAGCCTTAGAGGACAGTAGCATAGAGTCCAGGTTCTCTGTGTGACCAGGACAAGAGGTAACATTTGTCACTCACACACGATGCGCCGGCCCCTCCCACTGGGACGCCAGCATCTCTGTGAGCAAGGCCCGGCCGCCCCCTCGGACTGATGAGGACACCGAGCCCCGGAGGAGCAGGAGGCTTGCGCAGGGCCACGCGGCTGGAGGGAGGAGGTGCCCGCTGGAACCCAGCCTGCCTGGCCCGAGGCCTTGCTTCCTGCCCATCCTGTCACCCGAGGGTCCTCCAGACAAGCCTGGAGCTGAGCTGATGCAGGCCGGGGGGCTGGTGCCCTGCCAGTGCCCCTGAGGCGGCGTCTCCCTTCAGCAGGCGAGGCCGTGTGCGGGTGGGGGCCAGCTGAGCGCACCAGAAATGTCGAGGGCTCTGCCCTGCCCAGCTGGCCAGCCCGGCCCTGGGAAGCAGGCCGCGGTCACCGCTCCTTTGCCCACTGCGCTCCAGAGGGCCAGGGGCACACTGGCCCCCAGCCAGGGCCAAATCCCTGCCGGCTGCCGACGTGGGTACCGTGGGCAAGCTCGCACCCGAGCCACCGCCATGCCGAAGGACGAGGCCACGCTGGCAGCCAGGAAGTGGACGGCGGCCGTCGCCCAGCACCGTCCCTGTGACTGTGGCTGCGTGCCCAGCTCCTGGTGTGGTGGCGCAGAGGACAGGCCACCCGGGGCCCTGGTCCCAGGGATCAGTGTCTGTAAGAGACACCAGAGGGTGGCCTCCTCCCTCTCTGCCACATGAGGACGCGGTGAGGAGGTGGCCCTGTGCCAGCCAGGAAGAGAGCCCTTCCCAGACCCGCCCTGCAGCACCCGACCGGGACTTCGCCTCCAGAACCCCGGGGGATGCTGCCGTGTCTACACCACCGCGTCTACACCGCTGCGTCTACACTGCTGTCTCGCTTTGTGATGGCGGCTGGACCAGCGGCATCCACGCTAGGCTCCCAGGAGTGAGGAGGAAACCCCAGGGACACCCAGCACTGGCCTGCTCCACCCTTGCCTTGCTCGGCCCTCGTGAGGCCATTTCCCCACGAGGCCAGAGACTGGACGGAGGCCGTCAGAGCCAAAACCTGCCGAGCTTCCAGAGCTTGGCACTGGGCACTACCTCTGCACCCACCCTTCAGCCCCCGCACCAGGGGCAGGCCCGTGGCCGCCTCCTGAGGCCAGCGCAGGCCCTACTGAGCTGAGGGGCTCTCAACCCCAGATGCCCTCTCCTCCATCACCTGTGTGCCATCCCACACAGGCCTGAGCATCAGGAGACCAACGTGGGCAGCACCATGCTCCCCTGCCCGCAGAGGCTGCCCCTCACAGGAGCCAGGTACTCTCGGGGTGGCCCTGAGCCGGGTCAGCAGGAATGCTTCACGGTCAAGGGTGGAGCCCCGTGGGAGCCCCAGCCCCACCCACCCAGGGTGCTGGAAAGCGGGTGTCTGGGGGCAGACTGGTGGGGACAGGTCCTCAGTGAGAGGCAGAGGGCACAGCACGTGCCAGGCTGGAAGGGAGGGCCAAGCCCTGTGCTCGAGGACGTCCGGGAGGCTCTGGGTGGGGGACACAGACAGGGAGGCGCAGAGGACAGCGGTGGCAGGGAGCTGGCAGGAAAGCCAGGGAGGTGGCAGGACGGCGCGGACGGGGGCAGGACAGGCAGCGGGACACCCGTTCCCCTGGCCACAGTCACTGACCAGCAGGCACCTGTCCCTCCTCAGGTCCTCCTGGCGGGGGTGGGGCTGGTGCTGTGATGCCCACAGAGGTCACTCCGTCCCTCGCCCCTGCTAGTCCACGGCTGCCTCCTCCAGGGAACGTATGTCCCCGAGCTCCGTGCGGGTCCCCACCTCCGTGGTGGGGATCCCCGGGTGCCAACGCGGTCCCTGGATGGCCCTTCACAAGACCAAGTCCCCAGGGTAGGAGCGTCCCTGGAGAGCTCTGGTTTGGGGAACCCTCGGCTCTGCCCATCCCACGGGAGGGCTGACCCCAGGCCTCACCTCTCCGGGGACGTGCTTTTGAACCCCAGCTGACCTCAGCCCAGCCAGAGGGAGAGGGTCTTCCACTCCGCCTGGAGAGGGTGGAGGACAGAGCTGTCCAGGGCGCCCAGGGCAGGCAGGGCTGCGTGGGGCCGCGGGCAGAATGCAGGAAGGCCAGGGGTGTCCCCAGCCTGCTGATGCTGCCAGGTGTCCTCCGTGACCCCCCGGCTCTGCCTGGCAGCCTCCTCTGCCCGCCCTGAGCTCCCGGCATGCCTTCACCACCCGCTGCCAGGGCCTCTGCAGACCTGAAGTCTGAGGCCACCCTGCCTCCCCTTCCCCTGTCAGCGGAGAGCAGAGCCTGCCCCCACTGGCCAGCGGCCACCTGCGCACTGGACACCCCACGCAGCTCTGAGCCCTCCTAGTGGGCCCAGCCTGCCCTGCTCCGAGAGGCCCTTGGGGAGGCTGGAGAGTGTGGGCCACACCGGAAGGGAA
Organism: Tamias sibiricus; assembly: GCA_025594165.1. Classification (NCBI taxonomy): domain Eukaryota; kingdom Metazoa; phylum Chordata; class Mammalia; order Rodentia; family Sciuridae; genus Tamias; species Tamias sibiricus. The sequence goes on from CM046665.1 coordinate 4,153,856, forward strand.
GGACGTGCCAGTGGCCTCCCGACGGACAGGCTCTGACGGGCCTGGCCAGGCACCAGGCCTTCCACGACCATCAGAGCCGCAGGCTTCACCAGGGTCACGTGCCGCGTGAGTCGGTCTCCACACCCACCGGACCTTCAACCCGAAGCCGCGGCTCCTCGCTGCCTCACTGTCCCAGGTGACTCAGGGACAGACCCGACCACGGGCAGCACGTGCCCCTCCCTCACCACCAGGAGACCACGGCTTTCACAGACTGCTCACACACTGGTGAGGCCCTGGGAGACCCTGATGGCTGCCCAGACGCCGGCCATGACGGGAGCGGGGCACCAGGGGCTCTGCAGAGTGGGGCAGCAGCTGGCCCAGAAGGGCCCATGGCCACCGAGCGCACAGTCACTCAGGGCCCTCAGAAATGGCAGCATCTGAAAGGGGAGGGAGCCTAGGGGGACCCAGAGAGGCACCTGGGCCACCTGCTCCACTGGCCCAGCACCTCCTGGACAGGGGACACTGGGGGCCCAGGCAGAGGTGCTGGGGGCACTGGCCCAGCACCTCCTGGACAGGGGACACTGGGGGTCCAGGCAGAGGTCCTGGGTGCACCGGCCCAGCACCTCCTGGTCTGGTCCCCTCTGTGCGTGCTCATCTGATCCGCGCCATTGTCCCCGCGGGAGGCCAGAGCCTGAAGCTGTGCCAGCCCTGGTGTGGCGTCAACCGCAGGGCATGCTGGGAAGTCGTCACTAGTGGTGAGTGGCACAGTGGTGGCTGGGGAAGCTGGAATGCACGAGAGGCCAGTGCCACAGCGAGGGCCAACGGGCGTGCTGACCGGCCGAGGGGCCTCCTCGGCCTCAGAAGGCCAGATGCCTCCTGCGGAGCTCACCAGGGAGCAGCTCCACCAGTGGGCTCGACAAAGACCCCCCAGGTGCCCGGAGACAGGAGGAGTGGGACAGGGGCAGGCAGGGCCCACCAGATTCCCGCACCGGGACAGCGATGCTACGTCTTTAGTGGCCAAGTGGCAAACATGCACCCTGTCTCAACTTGGCCACTTGCTGGTACCCCCACCTCGTGAGCCTCCGTCTCCCCAGCTGTAGATGACACGGCCGTCCCTGTCCTAGAGTCACAGCAGCTGTGTGGCAGGAGAGTGTGGGAGGGAACTGGGCTCCACAGGGTGACAGCAGGGCACGTGGGGGCAGGGGCCCTCTCCGGTCAACTTCTCAAACCCAGGCTGACACTGACCTTCCTTTGCCAGCTGTGGGGCCTCTCAACAGACTGCCTGGCCGTGCTGACCGCTGCGAGCCTGAGCTTGTTGGGCCAGAAACCATCCCTGGTGACACCTAACAAGACAGCCGACTGGAAGGCCTTGACCAGAGACCGCAGAGGGCAGGTGACCTGTTGGACTGCCCTGAGACCACAGCAGACGTCACCAGAGGGTCAGCACACACCCAATTGTGCACCTCTCGGCCCGAGTCCAGGTGCCAGCTCTGAACCCTCACAGCCGGGACCCGCTGGCCACCTCCTGAAGCACTGCTGGGGCTGCGACAGGGAAGAAGCGAGTGACTGATGGCTCTGCCCTGGATTTCTGTGTCTTTGTCCCTGGGCTGCATCCGGCTGCACCTCATGGCTACAAAGGGAATTTTAATAGAATCCCGGCAGGCTCGGGGAATAATGCCATTCAGCGACTCCTAATTGAAGCACAGGGAGTGCACAGCCAGGGCCCCTCGTGCCCCAGCTGCCGGGGCCTAATTGAGAGAAAGAGAAGCAAGGCCCAGCAGAGGGGCTGGCAGGGGTGGCCGAGCCCCACCAGGAACCCCATGGAACTTGAAAGAGGGCTGCTCTGCCAGCTCTGAGGGTCTGCAGGGAGCGGATGCCAGCAGGCCGTCCTCCTGCAGGCTGGTGGTCCCCGGGCAGCGCATGTGCAGGGGCCAGCTGCATGCAGCTCAGTCTCTCCAGCTCATAGCAGCCCACCGTCAGATGTCACCATACAGTTTATGTGCAGCCAACAAGTAAGCCACCAGCTAGCAGCATGCCCAAGGGGCAGCAGGGGTCAGGTGGGAGTCCCAGCTCCACACCACACCTGCCACTCCCCTGGGGGTCCTGGGCAGGCCACAGCTTGTCCAGGCCTCACCACTTTCTCTACAGTGGGGATAACACAGCCAGCCTCAGGAGCCTCGGGTGCTGGTGTGGAAGGAAGGAGCATGTCAGGAGGCCCGGGAAGGCAGAGCTCCTAGATACCACCCAGAGGAGGAGCCACCAGACCTTGGCAGCCCCCCAGTGGGCTTGTTGGTTTAGGGAGGGTCCATGTGGTTGTTCTGCGTGCACACACAGGTCACACACCACCCTGGAGGAGGGCTCTGTGCCTCCAGAGCTGAGCCCAGGAAGGCAGGACCCGCGGGGCGCTGGGTGGGAGTCTCTAGGCAGAGCGAGCCTGCAGCCTCAGCCCCTTCCCTCTGGGCTTGAGGTGGGCTGGAGGGGACTCCACCAAGATGTGCGCACATCTGTCATGGTTTGGGTACTAGGTGTCCCCAGAGGCTCCTGTGTGTGACAATGCAGGAAAGTTAAGAGGCGAAAGGATGGGTTGTGAGACTTCATGGGTTGACGGGTGTCAGTGGTAGGCAGGTTTGGCTGGAGGAGGGGCGTTGGGCGTGCCTGTGGTATGGAGTTCTGTCCTTGGGTAGGATCTCTCTCTCTCTCTCTCTCTGCCCAACCCTTCTTGGTGGCCACATTCTGACTTGTTTTCCTCCACCACACTCTTTGCCATGATGCCCAAGTTCAGACCCTGAGGAGCTGGCCATCGATGGACTGAGACCTCTGACACTGTGAGCCCCCAAATAAACTTCTCCTCTAGTTGTTCTTGTTAGGCCTTTTGTTCACAGCCGTGAAAAAGCTGACTATAATGACATCCCAAACCTGGGACTTCAGAGGGGGACCTTATTTAGAAAGGGTCTGTGCAGGTGTGATGAGGTCGAGGGTCTTAGAGAAGAGATGGCTCTGGATCCTCGAAGTGAGCCCTAAATCTAATGACCAGTGTCCTCACGAGGGACAAAAGGAGAAGATACAGAGCAGAACACAGGGGCATGGATCGTGGGGACACGGCCACAGCCAAGGAGCGCATGGAGCCACCAGGAGAAGCAGCAGCAGGACCTCCCTGAGGCCTCTGAGGAGCATGGCCCTCCAGGGAGCACGGCCCTCCGGGGAGCATGGCCCTCCGGGGAGCACGGCCCTCTGGGGAGCACGGCCCTCCGGGGAGCATGGCCCTCTGGGGAGCATGGCCCTCCGGGGAGCACGGCCCTCAGAGGAGCACGGCCCTCCGGGGAGCACGGCCCTCAGAGGAGCACGGCCCTCCAGGGAGCACGGCCCTCCGGGGAGCATGGCCCTCCGGGGAGCACGGCCCTCAGAGGAGCACGGCCCTCAGAGGAGCACGGCCCTCCGGGGAGCACGGCCCTCTGGGGAGCACGGCCCTCAGAGGAGCACGGCCCTCCGGGGAGCATGGCCCTCTGGGGAGCACGGCCCTCCGGGGAGCACGGCCCTCAGAGGAGCACGGCCCTCCGGGAGCACGGCCCTCAGAGGAGCACGGCCCTCCGGGGAGCACGGCCCTCCGGGGAGCACGGCCCTCAGAGGAGCACAGCCCTCCGGGGAGCACGGCCCTCTGGGGAGCACAGCCCTCAGAGGAGCACAGCCCTCCGGGCAGCACGGCCCTCCGAGGAGCACAGCCCTCAGAGGAGCATGGCCCTCTGGGGAGCACGGCCCTCCAGGGAGCACGGCCCTCAGAGGAGCACAGCCCTCCGGGGAGCATGGCCCTCAGAGGAGCACGGCCCTCCAGGGAGCACGGCCCTCCGGGGAGCACGGCCCTCAGAGGAGCACAGCCCTCCGGGGAGCATGGCCCTCTGGGGAGCACAGCCCTCAGAGGAGCACAGCCCTCCGGGCAGCACGGCCCTCCGGGGAGCACAGCCCTCCGGGGAGCATGGCCCTCCGGGGAGCACGGCCCTCAGAGGAGCACGGCCCTCCGGGGAGCACAGCCCTCCAGGGAGCACAGCCCTCTGGGGAGCACGGCCCTCCGGGGAGCACGGCCCTCAGAGGAGCACGGCCCTCCGGGGAGCACAGCCCTCCAGGGAGCACGGCCCTCTGGGGAGCACGGCCCTCTGAGGAGCACAGCCCTCCAAGGAGCGGGGCCCACCACACCTGGACTTCAGGCTCCTGCTCTCAAGATTGATCCCTGTGGATCAATCAATTGATCCCTAGTTTGTGGTCCTCCCTCCTGGGAGCCAGGGGACACTACAGGACTCGGGGCTGCCTTTGTCCCCACTGGAGAGGAGGGGCCTGGTGGGCATGGTTCCCAGAGCCCTGCAGGAAGGTGTCCTGGAGGAGGCCCAGTCCAGCCCGTGTGCGGTCAAGGCTGAAAGAGCCTGGATGCAGCCACCTGGCTCTGAAGACCGTGGCTCACTGCCCTGTGTGACAGAGTGCAGCAGCCATGGCCCAGCTGTCTGTGATGGGGCCTGTGACGTGAGGACAGGGCCAGCTATGGCCGGGGCCTCAGACTGGACAGGGCCTGTCTTCCACTGTGGAGGAGCATTTTGAAGGGCTGGGGACTAGGTCCTTGCTTGTGGGTACCACGGCCCCCAGACCATTCCGTGGGGAAAGAGGCTGGGCTGGGTGGCGTCCACGGCATCCGCAACGCCTGGCGCAGACCACGGCTGCACACAGAGGCCCGGGGAGAGGGTGGCGGTGAGCAGGGTCGAGCCTGCCAGGGAGAGGGAGCCTCACCCCTTCCTCCCTCTCCTGCCCCTGTCAACCGGCACTGCCCCGGGCACCTCTTCTTCACACCTCCGTGGTCTCACCTGACCAGGTGCCCCCTGAGCCCAGGGCAGCGCCCTTCTGGATGCTTCTCTGCTCTTCGACCTGGCACAGAGGCCACGCCTCCAGGGGAGCCAGCCCTGCTCCTCCACCCACCCTCTGCTGTGCCCACAGGCCCTGCTGGCAGGGCTAGAGGCCTCGGACTCCACGGCCTCCGTGTCCCAACCGTTGCCTTCTACGATCAGGAGACGCCACACAGGTGCACGCGGAGCCGTCAGGGAAGAGCTGGGAGCTGGCGTCCCGGGGCAGCCGCAGAGCAGCAGCTGGGCCCGGCAGCCCAGAGCTTTGGGTGGGAGAGGCTGGCAGAGCCTGGCAGCGCCAACAGAGCCAACGGAGCAGCCCTGGGCCTGGCAAGGCCGCTCCATGCACTAAGGCGGGATGGCCCAGGGCTCTGCCTGGGACACATCCTACCCCAGCAGCCATTCTGCGGGGAACGGGGAGTCCACTGGACAGCGGGACACTGCTGCCGTCTCCAGCAGGGGGAGCTGGCGAGTCAGACCGGCCTCGTCCGGGGAGCGATGGCCACGGGCGTGGGTGCAAGCTCGTGTTCAGCGAGACTCAGGAGTCGGGGACGGTCACTCACTCAGCCATTCAACAAACACCCACCCCCCAGGGTAAGTGCACATGCTCCTGCTGACCCGCTGGAGGGGCCCTGGCCCTGGGGCAGAGGGCTGGCCCTCAGCAGGGGTGGCAGGCAGTGGCACACGTGTGGACGAGCAGAGCAGGAAGGGTGGCGGGCAGAGGGCAGGGCCGGTGCCCTGATGGTGTGGTGCTGGTCGCCTCGTGGGAAAAGCCCCTCCAGCTGGGCATCCTGAGGCCAAGGCAGGGCCACTCGGGTCTTGCCTTCCAATCGGCATCGGAGCAGCTCAGGTGCGCAGCGGGTCCTTGTCACCCTCTCTCTGGCCAAAGCCTGTCCTGCCCGCGCCAGTCCGCACCCCATTCTGTGCACAGACCCTGCCGCTGCCCGGCTTCCTGCCACACTGCGGCTGCCGCACACCTGCGTGACCCCGTCCAGCTCCGCTGCTGCCGCCCAGCTCCGCTCCACTACTAAGGGAGTCCCTGAAACTTGAGAAAGATGAACTTGATCCCAGCAGGGCACATTGATCCCTGGCTTGAGAGACAAGGACGTGGGGAGCCGGGTGACACGTGGCATTCCGCGGGAAGATGGAGATGTGATTCCCAGCACACCCGAAGCCATCGCTCTGGAAACATTTAGACTCAGCGGCCGCCGGCAGTGGGACAGCGGCGGCAGGGAGGCTCGAGGGGATCACGGGGGCCTCTGGGACAGAGCGCAGGGCGCCTGGCCGTGTGCTGGCTTTTGTTGCTTGCTGCTGCTCCTGTGCAATGCCACAAAGGCAAAGACCAGTAAGAGCACGTGGACGCTTGGAAACACGACGGGAAGGCGTCTGCGAGCAGGGCCAGCCTCCAGCCTGGGCCTCGAGACATGCCCTGGCCTCCGGTCTGCACCTCCTCGGCCTCAGCTCCAGGCCTGTCTGGGACCCCGGGGGCTTACGTGCCACTAGGAGCACTCTGAGTCCCTGGAGAGAGAGGCCACGTGGCCCTGCAGGCCTGGCACCTGCCCACGTGCGGGCAGGCCTCGTCTTGGTCATTGGGCTGCTTAGTGAAGGTCACAGCCGGGCTCATGAATGGCGGAGAGCGTCCCTCACAGTGTGGGGGTGGAAGTCCAAGGTCATGCTTCCTGAGGCTCCGGGGAAGGGTCCTTCCTGGCCTCTGCCAGCTCCGGGGGGTGACCGCAACCCTGGGCAGTCCTGGGTTGTGGCCCCATCGCTCCGACGTGTCCCCATGGTCACCTGGCCTCCTCTCCAGCACAGCACCTCTTCTCGCCCACGAGGGCAGCGTTCGGTGGACTCAGCGCCGCCCTGCAGAGCGTGAGTGTCCTACAAGACCCCACGGTGCCCTGCCACCTCCCAAGGCTCTGGGTGGCCGCCTGGGAGGGACCCTCTTCAAGCCAGCACTGCGCAGAAGCGCACCCTCGGCAGGCAGGAGGCGGCCAGGGGGCGGGAAGAGCCACAGAGCAGGTCCAGCAGGAGGCGGGCCGCGGCCGGGGACGGTCCCCTGTCACTGACTCGCTGTGCAGTCCTGTCCTCCTGACGGTGGCGGCGTCTCCCCGCTCCTCCCTGGAGCTCCTACAGACCCTCAGCTTCTCCGTGGCGACCTCCCTGCCGTAGCTGCCCCTGAGGGCCGGGGACGCCGAGAACTCGGGCACGGGGTGTGGCTGTGGCTCAGTCCCGGGGCTCCCAGGGCAGCACCCTCAAGTGCCTCGGGGCTGTGTGGCCTCAGTGGGGGACCCTGCCCCCCCCTGCCGTGCGGCCCTCAGCTCAGCTCCTCTCCCCACCCACACACGCCCGTTCACCAAGAAAGCGGGACACCTGTCCCCTTGTGAAGCCCCGAGCTGCGGTCCGCAGCGGCGCCGCCCCAGGAGAGCCGGGCTGCAGACGCCTCCCGGGGAGGCTCGAGGACGCGGGCCGGGGCCTCGTGACAGGCTCCTGCCCTGAGCCCGGAAGCTGTGTGTCTGCCAGGCCAGGTCCTGTGCCCACTCCGGACGCCCCGGCAGCACGCTTCTGAAAGCCACCTGCTGCCAGAGACGAAGCAGGGGACACCCCTGTGTAAACTGTGCTGCTGGGGTTGCGTCCTTCCTCCTGTGACATGCTCGGGACGGCACCGGGCGGACAGCGCAGCGAGGACGGGCCTGTCCCACCCAGCCCTCGCTCGGGCGCCTGTTTCAGGCAGCACAGGGGGGTCGGACGTGGCCGCGGCTGGGAGCTTGGTCATCCCTGGTCCCCATCGCCCCCAGCCGTGTGCCGCACCCGCTGCCCTGCGCTGTGGCCCTGGAGAGGAGAGGCTGGCTGCAAGGGTCAGAGATGCTGAAGCCACTTTTCTGTCTCTAGTTCACGAACCCGTGGCTCGGGCCTCTCCCGGCCACCACCATCACCCATGTGCCTGCCAGTGCCGGGAGGGGCCCCGTGGAAATGCCAGGCCACCAGTCTCAGGCTCAGGCCTTGTGACGGTGCCCCTGCCCAGGGCAGAGCCAGGGTTCTGCCAGGCCAGAGCCCCACGACCCCTCGGCGAGCCCTCCCTGCTGGGCCTGCCCCTACCCAGCTCCTTGGGGACACTCTCTGCCTGGCCACTCACCCCCTGCAGGCTCAGCACGGGCTCTTGGCTCCTGACCGGCCCTGCCTTGCCGAGTGCAGACACGTCCTCTGGACGCCTTCTTCATGGGAGTTTTTCTGGAAGCAGCTTCTTGTGTTTGGTTATTAGCACGGATGTTCCCAATAATAACCTTCTTTTGATGTTTTCATATCACAAACACGAATGATCCAGTCCAGAACGAAGGCCAGCCGCATCCCAACGCTGCACCATTAGTCTGGCCACCTCTACGGTGCCTGGCATGCACCACGGCACCCGCCAGGCCTCCATGCTGTCTTGGTTAAAGGACTCCATGAATTAAAACGTCATGGACGATCACGGTCTGGAAGCTCAGATGTCCTTAACGATGGCGTTTGGCCCCATGGCTCAGCTGTGGCCTCCTCCTCAAGAACCAAGCTGAGGATGTCTTGTCCTATCTGCTGAATCCTGCCCCCGCCCCGTCAGACTCGCACAGTGAGGCCCTCTGCGGCCACTGTCCCAGAGCCCTGTCCAATGGAGGGTCCCCATCTTGCCACTGCAGGGCACAAGGGCAGGGGACGGGGGTCTCTGTCCCTCTGCTGGTTGATTCCTGCAGCTGCGTCCTGCAGGTATCAGGGTCCCCACTGGCACCGAGGCCAGTGTCTCTTGGGGTCAGCTCCAGCCTTGCTCCTCTCCTTGCCCGCCATGCCTCCCTGTACAGCCAGTTGGGGGCTTCTAGGTGCCCAGAGTGCCTCCTTCCACTGGGAAGGGACACACCACCCACCTGCGTCCTTGCTGCCCAGTCTACTTAGCCACCACCTCCTCCGAGAAGCCTGCCCTGAATCCCTTCCACCCCACAAGCTGGTTACGCTCCCCGTCAGCAGCCAAGCCTGCCCCTCTGTCCTGGCCCCGTCCGTGGGCCTGTCTGTCTGTCCCCTGCAGCTCCTTGGGACACACTTTGGAGGGTCCTCTGTGCCTCAGCAGCCAGCTCCAGGAGCCAGGAACAAGGGCTGGGAGTGTGGAGCACCCCTGCACCCCAACTTCATGCTGTTCCTCACAGCAGCCAGCAAGGGCCCTCGCCCCATGGTGGAGAGCCGGGTGCAGGAGTCAGGAGGAGGAGGCTGACTCGGAGGCTGGCTCTCCCTCCTGAGGCCGGTTCTCACCTGCTCGGCTGGGTGTCTGGTGAGGGTGTGGGTGGGATGGGTGACCTCGAGGACCAGCACTGCAGGAGAGACTCGGGGAGGCCATGCCCAGGCCGCCCCAGGGATCCCCCACCTGAGAAGTCACCCCCACGTCTCGACCCAGGGCTCCGCACGCACGCGAGGGCAGGGCCTGCCTCCAGCCTCCCCTCTGTGGCCCCGGCAGCTGGCTTTGCCGTGACCCAGGAGCCCAAGGAGGGGACAGGGAAGCCAGCACACCTCTCCAAGAAGGGCAGGGCCGGTCTGCCTGCGTGCCCCTCGCTAGACGAAGGGCCGTGGCCCAGCTGCCCGCCTGGCACCGTCTTCCTTACAACCGCCATTGAGAGCAAATCAGGCCTGGACGGCGGCCGCGAGCCGCACTGCTTTATGGATCCGTCAGTGGAGGCCTGGCAGCAGCCGCGGGTTTAATTAAAATGACAATCACAGAGGAGCAGAAAGACACTGTCCCCTCACCAAGGGGAGCCACAGAATCGCCCTCTGAAACGGGAGGTGTGTCCCATGGGATCTGGAGATGGCACGGGGCGGGGCCAGAGCAGGGTGGCGGCCAGGGAGGCACACTGGCTGGGCACACCTTGCCTCTCCCACGGGACCCAGGCTGGGGCCGCGCTGCTGCCCTGTCCTGCCCTGTCCCCAGTGGCAGGCTGTTGCTGCCTGAAGCGATGGCCGCTTGGAGCAGCAAAGCCGCGGGGATAAGTTCAGAGGCAGACTGGAAACAAACAGGATCTTTATTCTGTCAGCTTCTCTCTCTGGCTCTAACAACTCTAACACGTACCACACACCAGCAAACAACCAACAACCAAAATGGCCCCGACCCGCTTGCGCTCAGCCCAAGTCTCTCGAGATCCCGGGCCAAGTCTCGTGAGACTACGGAAGGCGGCAATGTCCAAAACTCCATGGCCTGGAGTCAACCGCAATCATAGCCATCTCCCCAAACAGGGCTCCTGCACCCATGGGCTGGGCCCAGGCTCCGTGCTCAGCACTCACTGTCCCTCCACTACCTCAGCCTCAGGGTCCCCTCCTGCATCCCCCGGCATCTTCCCCCAGGCCACCACAGCAGCTACCAGGTCCTCCCCACCAGACAAAGCCCCTGGCTCTCCTCGGTCCTGGGGCAGAGCCACCTCCCGCCTGGCAGTTAAGGCCACCATGAAGGACCTACGCCCTGTTCACCCTAACCTCACCTGGACGAGAGGGTGGCAGAGGGTGGGGATGGAGCATGGTGGAGGGCAGATAGCTAGGCAGAGAGCAGGACTGTTGCCGCCTGAAGCGATGGCCGCTTGGAGCAACGAAGCCGCGGGAAGAAGTTCAGAGGCAAACTGGAAACAAACAGCCTTTTTATTCTGTTAACTTTTTCTCTCTGGCTCTAGCAACGACTTTAACACACACCACACACACCACCAAAATGGCACAGACCCGATCAGAAATCTCGCTTAAGTCCCGCGAGATCTCGGGCCAAGTCCCGTGAGACTATGGAAGGTGGCAACAGCCAAACATCTCCTTGGCCCGTAGTCAACCGCAATCTTAGCCATCTCCCCAAACAGGGCTCCTACACAGGACGGCTTGTAGGTGAGTGGGGGAGAGGGGTGGAGGGGTAGTGGAGGAGCGAGTGGGTGTGTGGGGGAGAGGGTGAGCAGGTGGGTGGATGGACGGGTAGATGGATGAATGGGTGGGTAGACGGATGGAGGGGTGGGTGGGAGGGTGATGGATGGAGGGTTGAGTGGGTGGGTGGGTCGGTAGATGGAGGATGGAAGGAGGGATGGCGGACCTGTGGGTAGATAGGGTGACTTGCTGCATAACCCTGGAAACTACAGAAACAAGGTGCGACACGTCCTCATGTTTTGGTTGAGGAGGAGGAAAGTTCTCCCCTTGGCCATGAACCTGCCTGGAGAGATTGTGATCTGTGACCTTCATTATGTCTTCCTTTTCCGACAGCCTACCTCTCCCTGCTGACAACATCTGAGCAGCCACTGTCTGTGCTTCTAACTCAGGGGGCCATCGGCCCCCTCGCCAGCTGCCAGGGGGGCACTGCTTTCAACACCCCTACAACGAGGAGGGTGAAGTTCTTTGCAGGGTTCTCAGCCTCTCATAGACAGGAACCACCCGGGGGGTGTTTAAAACAGACCCAGCGCCCCACTGCAGCCTGACTTCATCAGAAGCTCAGGGGGTCCAGGCTCGTACCCTCCAAAGCTCCCAAGAGACGTGTGTGCACCAGGCCTGGGTGCAGCCTGCTGGAGCCCCAGACCGCAGGCTGAGGCAGGTGCCGGACGGCAGGAATTTTGGAAGGTTCTTGTGCGTCATACCCACTCACCAAGCCAGGAAGCCGGAGGGAAGAGACATGAACCACACAGCTTAGATCAGGCTCTACCCAAGGGGAGCCAGGACCGGGGCTCTCATGGTGTCACATTTCTGAGAGAAAGAATCCTTTTTTAGGAGATTAAACATGAGTTCTCTCTGTCTAGGTCATTTGGTTCCTTTGCTGTGACTTTCATTGTTATCATCACCACCATCACCACAATCACCATAACCATCGCCATTATCAAAACCATCCCCATCACCACCACCACTACCATCACTATCACTTTCATCCTCACCATCACCACTATCATCACCATCACTATCACCACTATCACCATCACCACCTCCACCACCATCACCATCACCACCACCATCAGCACCATCATCATAACCATCACCATCACCATCACCACCACCATCTCCACCTCAATTGATACAATCACTATCATCTTCATCATCAACATCATCACCACCACCATCATCACCACCGTCTCCACCACCATCACCACCACCGTCTCCACCACCATCATCACCACTGTGCATAACACTTAGACTTTCCCCTAAGCTCCTCATGAGTGTCACATCTCCCTGCACAATTTTTCAAAGCAGTGCCGCATTTTTTCCCTATTGTACAAATGAACACACTGTAGTTCTGAGGTACGAAGTGACTTGCCCGGGGTCTCAGAGCTGCCCGGTGCTGGGAGCAGGGGTTCCAACACAGACCTGCCTGACACCAGATGCGGTGCTGTGAACAGGAAGGAGAGACGGACACTGCGGCCAGACCCAAGTCCCTGCTGTTGGAGAACAGCCTCATCTTTCAGCAGTCGAATTCCCCCAACACTAACGATGAGACCCGGTCATCGATGGGAGGCGTGGGGAGGGTCCAGAGCGACCGCGGGGACAAGAGAGCACCGCCACTGACCCAGGCGAATGGGGGTGAGGGAAGCACAGGTCGCGGCTCCTCCCTGCGCCAGCACCCGGGCACCTGCTCACGCGCTCAGCGCTCACGCTGTGAACCCGTGGTCTCAGCAGGCCCGCTCGGGGCCCCGTGATACCCAACCCTGGTTCTACAAGGACAAAGAGCAGCCCAGCCTCAATGCTTGCATACGTGGTTTTTTTTGGTCATGCTCACTTTGTGAATGTGACAGCTGGTGGCCTCTTCCCAGAGGCCAGGGCTGGGCTGGAGCTCGGGGTTATGGGGCCAGAGTACTAACTCCTCCGAGGCCCCAGGAAGCCTGGAAGTTCCCACCCAGGCCCCCCACGCAGCAAGTGAGGAACAGGGGCTCCACTCCAGTGGGGCCCCTGCAGAGTCTAGTGTGACCACCTGAGTTGGAGCCACAGCCTGTGACAGCCTGGGCGCTTGCACAGGCTCCCTGGCCTCCCTGAACCTCAGTGTGGGAGTGAGGAGAAGACGCACCCCCTAGCGTCACTGTGACGTAGCCCCGCAAACTGCCCCGCTCGCGAGTGGCCACGAAGCAGCAGAGCCTCCTGCTTGCCTGGGGTCTGGTCTGGTCTGCAGAGAATTTATCAATTTTATCTAAAAATGCATAACTATGAGGAGTGAAGCCCTATTATCCTCAGTGGATAGAACTGTGGATAAATCTTTTCCCTTTCAACATTTTCTATAATGACTATGTATTTTTGTAAAAGAGGTGAAAAAAAACTTGAAAGTGAACACACATCTTCAGCGTGGGCCCCAGAGACGGCAGCACGCCCTGCAAACATCAACATCATCAGACACGACGAAACCCCAGCCCCGCTGGCTCCGGGGGCCGAGCTCTCCTCTCATGGCATAGGGAAGCCTGTCACCCCACTGCCATTGCCATCGTTGGAGCCTTGCCCTCCCTCCACATCCCCCCAGGCCAGGCCACAGCTTAAGGAGGCCAGGACATCACCAATTCTCCATGGCAAGGAGACCGGCAGGATTTGTCATGTTCTGCTAAATTAAAAAGAGAAAAGTCTCAGCGACGAGGAGCCCGCTAGCATCAGGATTAAATATTTATGCCCGGCGACTGGGAAGCGTCCGTGTAGGAGCACACTGCCACGGGCAGAAGGGCCTCCACGCTGGGCTGCCAGCCCTCGGCACAGACAGCCCAGCCAGGACGTGCGTGCCAGGCTCCGGGACCCCTCCCACCCAGGCCACACAGGACAGGCCAAGACCTGCGCTCGCCTCTGCCCCTGGAGTCCTGCCCGCCACGTGGCTTTCACCCCCGACCCTGCGTGCGGAGAGGAAGCAGCGTGGCCGGGGCCTTGCCCTGGAGCGCGGTCCCCAGGGTGCCAGCCTCAGCCCGACGCTCCGGGAAGCCAAGGGGGAGAACGGGGAGCTGGGCTCCCTGCAGGCCTCGTGGGGGGGGCGGTGTGGATTCCGGGTGGGCTGCAGCCTCCTCCCTCCCGCCCCACCTCCTGGCCTCCTCCTGGTGCCGCTCCACAGTGCCAGACCCAGGGGCCAGGGTGACGGGGAGCCAGGGGAGCCTTCCTTCTGAGACCGTCCCAGAACACGGCTTCACGGGTGCCTGAGAACATGGGGCCCCCGTCCAGGCCTCCCCTATGGGTGGTACCAGCCCTCCCCTGAAGTCAGCCACTCCATGCCACGTGTGCCACGGCCGCCCCGGCTATGGGGCCCTCCTCGGCTCCCGCCCTGGGAGCCCAGCGCCCCATGCCCCACTTACTTCTCCCAGCTGACCACCCCCAACAGCCCCCGTCCCTCGGCCTCCTGAGCCCAGGCTGCCCCTCTCTGCCCAGAGAATCCCTCCCATCCGTCCCCCAGGGCCCCTCACACAGGGTCCTGCCTGTGTCCCCCCGGGGTCTTCTCTGACTTTCCCAGCAGGGCTCAGTGGCTCCTGAGGGACCCAGGACAGGCCCAGCACCGTGGGACCACTCACTAGTGAGGCTGGTGGCCCGTTTCTCTCCTGGAGTCCGGAACGTTCTGGACCCACAGATGTGCCCGGGTGGAAGCTCACGGCCTGCTTCTTGGGCGACTGAGGGATCAGCACGTGCAGTCGGTTCCAGGGGCTGAACAAGGCCATGAGACCCCCCCCCCCTCCACGTCCCGGGGCCCCCAGCCAGGGCACGAGGCCTCTGTTTGCAGTCGCCAGCCGTCACCTTTTCCTGTGCCTGCCCTGCTGTGTCAGGCTCCCAGGGTGACACCTGGGAAGCCAGTCTCGTGCCAGTCTGGGCTGCATCAGCACGCAGCTGTGGGGCCCACTAGCGATCACCCAGGCCATCGTGCGCATCGAGCGGAGCTGGGCAGCAGTGGCGAGAGCGCGCCACCCCCGCGGCCCACCCGGCTCTCCTCCCGCCACTTCCAGGTCCAACAAGCACAAATCACTGGTCTCATTGCCCCCAAAGTTAGACAACAAACTGCCCTGCCAGCCCCGGTCTGTTTCCACAGGAAGTGCAGAACGTGAGGTCCCTGGGGGTCCGGGCAGGTGTGTCCCAGGAGGCCCCTGGTGAGAAGACTCCCCACCCCCGAGGACATCCCAAGCCCGGCACCTCCACTCCCATCAGGGGACACCCCCAGTGCCTGGTGGCTCCTGGGGCCTCCTGTTCAACCCTTCTCAGGATGTGGATCTAGTCGCAGGGAGGACCAGTACTGGCCCTCCTGGCCCCAGGTCGACATCAGGTGTTCCGTTTCCAACCCGGCACGAGAGCCGGTTCCCTCTGGCAGCCGGCCACTAGGCACGCCGCTGACGTGGGCCACACACTGGGACCTGCTCTCCCGCAATCCGCCGTTCAGAGGGCGGCAGCCACGGGCGGCGGAGCGTGGGCCAGCCTCCCGGCCCCTCTGCCTCCCCCTCCTGGGCTGTCCGTCACCCATGGCTTGGTTTCCTAGCTGTACAGCCGGGGTGATACGGGCCCTACCTGGGGACAGGTGGCACTGAGGGGGACTGTAGGGAACTGCAGCACAGGCTGGCCCCCGACAGCCCCTGCGGGCCACTCACCCACCGGCTCCGGGCTGGCGGCTTGGGCGAGCTGGGCAGGGTAGGCGCCAGGCCCCACTGCCCTCCCGCGAGCGGGCAAGCTCCTCCTCAGTGCCAGCACTTGGCACTGGATGCTAAAGTCACCAAGCGCAAGGAGAGGCTCTGCCCTTGGAGAAGGTCACGAGAGCAGAGAGAAGCAGATGACAGCGGCACCTGTGGGGGACAGTGGGGGGCCTCCTGGGTGCCCAGGGAGGCAGGCGCCAGCTCCGCCACTGCACCAAGCTCACCACTGTGCCCTGCAGGCTCTGCCCACTTCCACCTGGCTTCCTGCCCCGTGGGCACTGGCCTACCACCCTGCCCACAAGTAGAGGCCAAGTCAGGTCGACGTCCTTGGTCCCCTCCCACCACCTCGGCCTGTCTTCAGCCTGCTGCTGGCCTCCCCCCACGCTACAGAGAGGGAACTGAGGCTCAGGGAGTGGGCCACCGCTCGCACCCCAGATCTCATGGAGGCAAAAGCCCCCACTGACCACACAACGCCAGCCTTGCCCAGCATGGGGCACCCGCTCCAGACCTGGCCCCAGGACAGCCCCTCCAGCTGCTCCCTGCAGGTCTTTGCAGTCACTCAGGCCGAGGGCAGCGCAGCCTGCCTGCCAGGGCCCCTGGGCACGCCCTCCCTGACCTCACTCGGTGCTTTTCTGCAAAGTCCACTGCACTTGCCCGAGCTGCGGGCACAACAGGCGGGTCTGATGTGGGGCCTGCCGCGTTCTGGCTGTGTCCAGCTGCCACGGGGTACCGGGACTGGGGCAGGCGGAGCAGGCTCCTGGACGCCGGCCTGCACTCCCCGGGGTCTTGCTGAGGGGCATGTCCCCTTGTGCTTCAGACCACATTCGAGGGCAGGGCTGGGGCCTCAGGCAGACATCAGAGGCTGCACCCAGGTCACCTGCCCCAGGCTCTCGGCTTCACCCTCAGAGGACAACCACAGGACTCCAGTGGGCTCCTTCACCCTGGGCTTGCTCATGGCTCGCTCAGCGGGTCACTGGCGTGACCTCTGGGTGTGCAAACTTGTCCCACCCTCTGCCTGTTTCTATTCTGGGCATGGTTTTGTCGTGCCGCGGTACGAGTCTGTGGCGGACAGTGACTCTGGATGTCCTATTTCCCCACTAATAGTAGCATTTGTGGCCAGTGTGCAGGAAGGGCCTGCAGTGACCACGCTGGTGGCTGGAGGTGGAGAAGGGAGGGGCGGGTCCTGGTGAGGGAGGCGGGGCCGAGGCAGCCTGGAGGTGTGACAGCGGCAGGCAGGAGCCAGCTCGGAGGAGGCCTCCGGGATTCCCTCGCATCCAGAGGTCAGAGCCAGGCCCTTGACCGTGCAGGGAGACGCGGGGCAGTAGTTATTTTATTAAGGAGCAGGAAATGATGAATAATTTAATCTGGGGAGAGAAGCCACCACTGATTGAATTGCTGCGTCCTCGGGCCTGACAGCACCCCTCGCTAATTTCCTTTGACATTTCTGGCGGCGCATCTTGAAGAAGATTCCAGAAACATTTGACCTGCCTTCAGCCTGGGCATTTCTCACCCTCCCCAGTTGGGAGGTGGCGGGAAGGGGCGAGAGAGTGACAGAGAAGGGAGGGCTGGGACAGAACCGAAGTCCTCCACTGCCACCCGGTCCCCTTTCCCAAGGGCACTGCTGTGGAGAATCCCAGTGACCAACTTAGCTGTGCACCTTGAATGACTCCCGGCCTTGGAAAGGCCACTGTGAGTTCACGGCAGGGTCGCAGCCGCAGACGTGCATTAGGCTGTCAGGTGACCACTGAAAAGTGGCCCCTGGAACCACCAAGGTCAGGCGCCGTGGAGCGACTTCCCAGATCTGACACCCGCCACACGGTGCCACCTTCCCACCAGATCTCCCCCCACTGCCTGCGCAGCTGTGTGACCTGACAGCAGACGCGGTCCCCCACACCATGAGCCCTAACGTTCCATGAGCCCAGCCGCCCACAGCGGGGCCTGGCAGGTGTTCGAGTCCGGCGGGTTGGCTACCGTCCGTGGCACGTCCACCCAAGGTGACTCCGACCCCGTGCTCTGGGCTCAGTGCTGCGACTTGGGCTGTTTTCAACCCCAGCAGCTCGGAAAGGACGGGCTGGCACGCCCAAGGGCCTCAGAGGTATGCGAGGGACACTCAGGCAGAGCTGGCCAGTGCTGGGGCCTGACAGGTCAGGGGCAGGTGGGCCCCGACAGAGCAGAGTCCTGAGTGCCCGTGTCCCTGCTACTCCGGGCTGTCCCCTGCCCTGTGCTGGGGCTGGAGCCGAGAAGAGAGGACCGGGGCTCAGCAGGGCGTGGGAGAGGCCCAAAGACAGGCGCCGTGACCAGAACGCCCAGGCGGTGCACGGCTTGGTGGTCGTCCAGCTTATGGTGGTGGGGCTGCCAGCGCTCGGCAGAGGCTGTAGCTCAAGTTCCGAATTCACTCTGTTCCAGAGTGTGGGCAGCTCTGAGTCACGCAGCAACACCGAGACGGTCAGCCATGGGGAGGGACGGTCAGTGTGTGGGGAGGGAGGGTCAGTGTGGGGAGGGAGGGTCAGTGTGGGGTGTGGGGAGGGTCAGTGTCAGTGTGGGGAGGGAGGGTCAGTGTGGGGACGGAGGGTCAGTGTGGGGACGGAGGGGGTCCTTTGGCTCAGTTTTGAGCTCACTCCATGATGGGCAGACACGTGGCTTCCAAGCCTGGGGCGGGGGCTCTGGTGCATCAAGACAGGAACCGTGAACCGTGACATGACCATTCATAGCCAGGGAAGAGGGGGCCGGGCCCCGACCTCCCCTTCAGGGCACAGCCCATGACCTGAAGACCCCCTTGGTGAGGTCCCATGCCTCCCAGGGCACCGTGCTCTGGGGACCAGGCCTTTCACACCTGGGCCTCAGGGACATTCCAGCTCCGGGCCGTGGCACCGACTGAGGACCTTTGGTGACATACACTGTCACAATGCTGGGCAGCAGCTGTGAATCTCTGCTCAGGTCAGCCCCGTCCACCAGGGGAGCCACAGACACTGCCCAGCACACCTGTGGCTGAGCGGGTGTCCACGGGCCGGCCGCTGCACTCAAGGCTTCGTCACCTTGCATCAGTGTCCTGGGACAGAAGCCACCATGGGTTGAGGGGCAGGCGCACTGGGTGCTGTCACCTCCACCCCAGCCTCGGAGCCCAAGGAAGGTGTCGCTGTGGGGGGAGGTGTCACTCTCTGGAGGACGTCCAAGCGGCTCAGAGCCACAGCAAGCAGGGCCTGGACCAGCCAGCCCGTGTCCCGTCCACCACATGGACCTGGGGAGGAGCCCCAGTGTCTGCCCTGCAGAGCGGGTGAGGACAAGGCGCCCTACTGCCCAGTGCCAATCCAGAGCCTGGCACAGTGTGTGCAGCAGGCGTTCGCCGCAGGAGTGGCGCGAGGCGTCTGGGAGGGGCAGAGCTGGCGGGCGGCGCCGGCTCCCAGGCTGCCCTGCACCCGGGCTGGGGTGTGAGGCCAGGAGAGGTCGCCTCCCAGGGACGCGGCTCCTACCAAAGATGGCCACGGGGCCCAAGGCGGGGATGGGCGTGAGCGCCCACGGAGGGCGGGCGGTGTATTGAGTACCCAGGAGCAATATTGATTTATTGATCTGATGTTGCCGCCTGAAGCGATGGCCGCTTGGAGCAACGAAGCCGCGGGAAGAAGTTCAGAGGCGAACTGGAGACAAACAGCTTTTTATTCTGATAACTTTTCTCTCTGGCTCTAACAACGACTAACACACGCCCACACACACCACCAAAATGGCGCTGACCCGATCAGCAATCTCGGCCAAGTCACTCGAGATCCCGGGCCAAGTCCCGCGAGACTACGGAAGGCGACAATGCCCAAATCTCCATGGCCCATAGTCAACCGCAATTTAAGCCATCTCCCCAAACAGGGCTCCTGCAGTGTTTGATGTTTGGAAATTATATTTAGTGCTATGAGTGTCACAGACATGTCCCCTGTAAAACGACTTCTGTTAAAGACAAGTCGGGGACATGGACAGTGAGTATCCATGGCAACGCTTGGAAGGCCCCCTGCGTGTGAAACCCTGATAACAGTGTGTGGAACCCTGATATGACGCAGTGAGTGACGTGCAGGCCTGGCTGGGAACAGTACACAAGCCGGGTCCCCAGCTCACTCAAGAAGCACCTTCAAGACCACCAGACCCCCAAGCGCTCCCCACCGGACTGACCTCGCTGGGGTGCCGGCTGCCGGCTGCCGGCTGCTGGCTGCCGGCTGAGTTCTGGGACCAGATGTCACCTGATGCAGCGAGCGGCCAAGAAGACGTCCCTTGGTGAGCCCCCGGACTCGGGGAGAGAGCGGCTAGTTAGGACTGTGTGCACTTGGTTGTGAGTTTGGTTGTGAATAAGCCCTGGCACTGCAGACACACCCCTCTGTCTACTTAGTGTGCTCGGACAGGCCGCCCCGCACGAGCAGGCCAGCGCCGCTGCCGGGCCTCGGGCTCAGGGAGGGCCTCCGCCCCCAGGCCCGCGGACGCGGGTCCTCACCGCAGAGCAGCACCTGAGCTCGCCAGCGTCCCTCACAGCTGGGAAGCTCCAGGGGACGGCAGTTTGGGGACAGCTCCCTCCAGGTGCCTCGGGATGAGGACCCAAGGCGCCCTCCTCCGCCTTTCCCACGGGCCCGCCACCGCTCCACTGACGACCAAGGGCACTCGCACCCCTGGGTCTCCTCAGAGCCCCTCGCCAGTCACCACGGAGCCCAGAGGCGTCCAGGCTGCAGGTCGCACCCCACAAGTGCCTGGCACCGGGGCAGAGGCCTCCCTCGAGCCCTCACCCCCCCGCTGAGGTGCTCGAGGCTCGGCAGGGAGGCTGATGGCGGGCAGGACCTCTGCCAACGTGCCCAGCTGCTGAGGGCTGCCCCCTACCCTGCCAGGCAGGGGCAGAGGTCGCCTGTGCTTCACCAGGCCAGAGTCCAGTCCCCTGCCAGCACACAGGCGCATGCCTTTGTCTGTGGGTCCCTCTGTCCGGTCCCCAGAGCCACCCCTGCTCCTCCTCCAGGGCACAGCTAAGAACCACCTCCTCTGACAAGCCCGGCTCCTGGGCCAGCTCCCGGGAGTGCTCCCCTGTGGTGCTCCCGGCACCCAGCCGGAGCCCTGCAGCCCCACAGGACACGGCCCCCAACCCAAACCTATCCAGGTCATCTGAGCCCCAGCACCAGCAGCCTGGACCCTGGGCCCGGGACACTCTGGTCACGTTTGCTGAGTGATGAGTGAAAGCGGCACCAGGCCGCGGCAGGCTGGACGCTCAACAAGTTCTAAGCAGCAGGAGAATCAGGCCTCGCCCGGGAGCGGGAAGCCCGGGAGCGTGAGCGGGACTGCCGGCTTGGAGGGCACCGGGCACCGGGAGGAGCAGGAATCCGGCCTGGCCTCTGTCCCTGCGGCCTAGGCCCCCAGAGCTCGGGGAGCATGACCCGTCGTGAGCCCAGGGGCACGTGACAGGAAGACCCACCCTCACCAGGAGCCACAGCCCTCCCTGCCCAAGGCCACCGAGGCCCTGCCCCTGGCCGGCTGCCCCACCTCCACCTCTGACCTCGGCTTCCCTCCAGCACAGCTCCCTGCGCCCGGCCTGCGGCCACCCTGATACTTTCCTGGGCACCCCACTTTCTCTTGGGCTCCCCCCTCTTCCTGGAGTGACCTCGTCCCTGGAGCTTCTCTCAAAAGTGCGGTGTGGGTGCCCCCGGGAGGGCAGGGCGCCCACCTGGCTTGGTGGGCGGGTGTTTGGGTAGCCACCCGCCGAGACAGCCTCGACCAGGGCCTGCCCTGCCGCCTCTGGGGGCTGGCGATGGAGTCCTCGCCCTGCCGCTGTCCTCCCCAGAGACCTGCCCGCCGCCGGCTGTGTCAGCTCAGACAACTGGAAACCAGGACCTTCCCTCCCGTCCTGGCTTCTCCCCAGGGGCCGAGAGAGCCGAGCCCTGGAGCAGACAGAGGAAGCGCGTCTGACGCGCTGTCGGCCCTGGCGCGGCCCCATCTGTCATCTCGCACGGACTCGCCCAGGCACTTGGGCGCCGGCTGGGAGCCACGCGGGGCCTCCCCACCCGCAGCCGGGGAAAGCCACCCAGCACAAAGACCGAAGTGCACAGAGGTGACAGCTGGACCCAGGCCCAGCGTCAGAGTGTGCGGAGGAGGAGGAACGCCTTCGGGAGGGGGCCGGGCTCAGCCAGGGCTGCAGACGCCCGCCCACGTTGTGTGCTGGGCACTGGGCAAGACGGGGCACCAAGGGGCGCCCAGGGCTCGACCTCCCGAGGAGCAGTGCAGGCCATCTTCACGCTGGCCTCCTCGGGGTCACCCTCACCACTGCCCTGGAGGCGCGTGCGTTCCAGGGGTGGAGTGGAGCCCAGAGAAGGAGCCGCTGGCCCAAGGTCAACGGCTGATGAATGCCAGCACGGGAGGGGCACAAGGTCTGCAGAACCCAAGCCTGCTCCGCCCCACGGCAGGGGCTAACAGGCATGGAGGAGGTTTGCTGGGAACAAGCCACAGCAGAGCGGGGACTCACCTGCCGCTCTCGGAGAAAGGGCCAGCAAAACTCCAAGCCTCTGCCCTTGCGACCACCCTGCCCGGCCTCCGCCCCCGGCGGAGACAGATCCTTAGGTGAGAGATGATCCCAGCAGCTCCTGGTTCTGCCGGGGACCTGTCCTTATCAAAGTTCCTACCCCAAAGGATGCCCGCCCCCAGGTCCCCCCACAGCCCTGGAGAGGGCGACGGGGGACGTGCCTGTGAGGAGGGTCTGCAGCTGGCCGAGTGCTCTCCAGGGCGGCTTCCGGAGCTCCCAGCTTCCCTGAGCAGAAAGGAGGCCTCTCGTCCGACAGCCGGGCTCACCGGCCGCTCCACAAAGCCGTTCCCACTGGTTACGGGGTGGGTTGAGTCTCCCCGAAATCCCCGTGGTGAGGCCTTGACCCCAGGACCTTGGGATGGGACTGTGTGGAGACAGGGCCTTTCCAGAGGTCACTGTGGTAGGGCAAGGCTACCAAGTGGCCCTCATCCAGTTTGATGGTGCCCTCATAAGAGGGAGGCCAGGACACAGACCTCGGGAGCCCAGCCCTGCCGACACCTTGTCTTGGGCCCCAGCCTCAGGAGCTGGGGAGGATGAACTGCCGCCTCTTGGGCCCAGGCTGCAGGGCCCTGTGACGGCTGAGCTCACCCCACGCCCACACCTGGCTCTGCCTCGCCCCGACGGGCGCTGTGAGTCAGCTCGTCCGTCCCGGGGGAGGCCTTGAGACGGGTCCGGCTCTTGGCCCATGTTACAGATGTGGGGAACAAAGCACAGAGCAGGCCAGTCCAGCGCCAGGACCAAACAGTGACACTGCCCCGTCCTCAGGGGGACGTCTGCCGGCCCTGGAGTCAGGTGAACAATGGCTTCATGAGGCTGGGCAGGGGCTCGGGAACGCACACAGGTGGACCACTGGACGGGGCTGGTGCCTGGCCCCGACGGCCGCAGACTGGCAGGGCAGGGGGAGGGCCTTCCGGACAGGAGGCAGGCAGGAGCCGAGGCTCGGGGCCTCTAATGCCCTCACTAAACACACGCTCCCCCCAAGCTTCGCAGCTCTCCCTCCCCTCGGGGAGCAGGGAGTGCGGGTGGGGTCTCCGCCGCGGGAGCAGAGGGGTGCAGGCCCGGCAGAGGCCAGCAGGAGTGACATGCTAGGACCTGACTGCAACCCACCAGCGTGGGAGGGGAGGAGGGGCCAGGGGCAGGGAGGGAGGGCTGAGGGGCCCTCAGGGCGCAGGGCCCTGCAGGCCTGCCCTCCAGGCACTCCCCCAAGGCAGAGGAGTGGCAGGCTCTGGGGGCCGAGGCTGGACAGAGGCCACACGGCCACGTGGACAGGTCTCCTGACTGCACGCCCAGAGCTCCTCCTCCTGCGCCCAGCCAAGCTGCCTCTGCCCGGAGGAAGGAAAGGAGACCCCCACACCAAAGCCCCCGCACCTCTAGGACCTGGCTGTTCCTTCTCTGCTGCCACAGGAGTCACCGCAGGAGCCGGGGCACCTGGGAAGCCCGGCCCCTGCACTGCTGGCTCTGCTCCCCTTGCTGGCCGCCACGCCCACGGGCTGGACAGGGCAGTGTCCCCGCCACCGCCATGAGGCCACCACTCTGGATTCTCAGGACGGGGTTGGTGGTGAGGTCACCGGGGGGTCTGCCGAGGCAGGTGTCCCTGTGCCCTCCCGGTAGTGCTGGGACAGCCCCAGGGAGAAGGTGGCGGCGCCAGGTCAAGCCCCTGAAGCCGCTGGACCTGAGCCCGCCCACGGGAGGCGAGTGTGGGGGACGCCCAGGACCCGGGCAAAGCACAGTCCTGTCCGCCACTGTCCCTCCTGAGGCCTGCGCCTGTGGAAGCTGCCTGTGTCCAGTGCCCGGGACCCGGCACACCCGAGACCACGGAGGAACAAAATGGAGGATCGAGAGTGGGCCCAGTGGGACGGGCCTCTGGCCCCAGGAGAGCAGCTCTGCCCCCGGTCCCAGACAGGACCCGCGCCTCGGGCCGGGGGACACAGGCAGGTCGGGCTGGCAGCAGCGGCTGAGGGCAGGCTCCAGGGCACCCCACGACCTCCCCGGGGTGCCTCCCTGTCCCTGCCAGGTCCTGCGTGAACAAGGCCCCGGGCTCGAGGCCTCTGGCTGTTCAGCTCGCAGGGGGCAGAGGGCACGTCCCCGGCCACTGGCCGGAGCAGCCAGCCACCCGGTCAGCCGCGGCTGCTGTCCACTTGCCACCTGGCCCTTCCTCTGGGCCCAGCCTCCTCGCCTGTGCACGGGGCAGTACTCCCGCCCTGCGCCCCTGCCGCCAGGAGGGCACGGACAGGCCTGCGGTGCCGGCACCAGGAAGCGCTGGGCAGGGCCTGCGGTCAGCCGTGCTGGCGTCCGAACTGGGCCCTGCTCTGCGTCCACTTCGCTCCCCCAGCTGCCCGGTTTTCATTGAGGAAGTAGAAACTCGGGGTGCAGGGCTCCCCCTGAGGCCTGGGGGAGAAGGCGGGGCTGGGCGCAGGAAGGGCCCAGCAGGGGGCGCACAAGGGACCAGGGCCGGCACTGAAGCCTCCCGCCTGCCCCTGGAGGCAGGGCCTGGCCTCCTCCTCCTGATGGTCAGTGGCCTGAAAACACACGGCCCATTAAAGGCCCAGGCCACAAGCTGGTGCACAGAGGTGCAGCCAGCCCTCCCTCACACACACCCCTAGCCCCTGGCCTGTGTGACAGGACTTCCCCTCCAGTGACAGGCAAAGGGACCAGAGCACAGACCTTCAGAGCCCAGGTTGCTCCCTTGGCCACCTGGGTGGCCTCAGCCCTGGCAGCTCCCTAAGCCTCCGCCTCCTCTCTGGCTCCGCCTCCATCTGGTTTTCTCCCTCCTCTCCGTCCCTCAGCCAGGGGCCTGGAGTTTGCCTGCTCCTTCTCTGACCTCCTCCATAGCTCCCTGCTGCCCCAGAGACAGGCCCAGATTCCCTGCAGTGACAGTCCAGGGTCCTCCCAACCCAGCCTGTGGCCACCAGTGCTCTCAGCAGTGAGACCTCTGAGCATGGCCTGCTGGGCTGTCGGGGACACAGAGGCTGGGCCCCCACGTCACCAGCGCAACTGTCAGGTGGGGATGGGTCTGGCAGCTGGGGATTCCCAGTACCCAGCACACGGGAGTGCCCCGTGGACAGCGGCCAAGCGTGGGGTGGGGGACCCCAGAGACCACCTCCACATCCCTTGATGGGAAACCGAGGCCCCAGTAGGTCAGCCCCAGGGCCCCATGAGGGACTGTGACCAGCGGACTCTTCCCCCAGAACTGGGTCACCTCAGTCAGCCACGCCCCTGCCCACATCACTAGGTAATCAATCCTCCCTCTCCCCACCAGCCATCCCACCCACTCACTCACCCGCTCACCCCTTCACTCTCTCACCCACTCACTCCACTCACCCACTCATTCACTCACTCATTCACTCACTCACCCACTCACTCACCCACTCACACCCCTTCACACTCTCTCACCCACTCACACCCACTCACCCACTCATTCACTCACTCACCCACTCATTCACTCACTCACTCACTCATTCATTTCACTCATTCTCTCATTCACTCACTCATTCACTCACTCACTCACTCATTCATTCACTCATTCACTCACTCACTCTCACTCATTCATTCACTCATTCTCTCACCCACTCACTCATTCACCCACTCACTCACTCACCCACTCACTCACTCATTCACCCACTCACATTCACCCACTCACCCACTCACTCACTCACCCTGAGTGGAGTCCTTGGGCTGCCGCCCTGGTCAGGAGAACACTGCCGAGCAAGCAAGGGGAGCAGGGTGGCGACCTCAGCCCTGTCCGTGAAGTCCAGCAGTGCCAGGGCTCAGGCCCACGCAGGGCAGGTGGGGCTGAACTTCTTTCTCTGGTCTTCCTCATCCTCCCCACCAACATGACCCAGAGAGCCGGATGCCACCAGGCAGGCCTTGAGAGCCAGAGATGGGCTGTCCCTGGCCCCTCCTGGCCAGCCCTCCAGCACAGGTGAGGACTGGGGCTCAGGAGGGCCGAGTGCGGAGGGCACCTGCAGGAGGGAACCGGAGCCCCCTCCCAGACACCGCGGCCCTGCGTCTCCATCCAGGACCCTCCCTCGAGAAAGCCACCCATGATCAGGAAGAAGGGCTGCCTCCACATCCCCGGGTTTCTGTTCTTTGGGTTGTTCGGGGCTAGGAGGAAAACAAACGCTACTCAACTAATTTCACAGATCGGAAATGCCAGATGTCCCCGTTCCGTCCTTCTCTGCCTGGCCCCAGGTGTCTCTCTCAGGAACTTCCCTGGGAGGGGCGGGCAGGGGCTCCCAGGGGACCTGGGTGTGGAGGAATGTCCTGGAGGAGCGACCAGGGGAGAGGCCCACGGATCCCTGGAGACTAGAACACTCCAGGAGTCCAGGACAGCTGGAGCCGGCGCTGCAGAGGAGGCCGTGGCGAGGCCGGCCACCCACGTGGCAAGCACAGGCTCAGTGCAGAGGCCCTGGGACCCAGACAGCCGTGAGCATCCGCTGAGCGCCAGCTGCCTCCCCACCCTGTGCCTGCTCGAGGGGCTCCAGTGGGAAGCCTCAGCCTGTCTCAGCAGAGATGGCCGCTGGCCACCGCCCACGTCCACCTGCAACTAGGCAGCCAGCGAGGCCTGTGTCCTGTCCCAACTCTGCACTGAGCCACTCTGAGGCGCTGAGGGAGGGCAGCTGGGGGGAGGGGAGGAGGGACAGAGGAGGCAGGAGGGAGGGAAGAGGAGGCAGCAGGGGAGGAGGGAAGCAAGCAGGGGCAGGGAGGGGAGGATCTCCCTGGACTGCGGAACTGAGGTCCTCCTCTCTCTGGTCACCTGGCTGTCACAGGGCTCTGAGCCCAACGTGGCCCCCTTGGCGGCTAAGAAGCTGAGCCCCCCCACCTCCACCTCCAGCTCCACCTTCCGGAGGCCACACCTGGGACGTGCGCTCCCCAGCTCACAAGGGGTTAGGGTTAGGGTTAGGGGTTAGGGTTAGGGTTAGGGTTAGGGTTAGGGGTTAGGGTTAGGGTTAGGGTTAGGGGTTAGGGTTAGGGTTAGGGTTAGGGTTAGGGTTAGGGTTAGGGGTTAGGGGTTAGGGTTAGGGTTAGGGGTTAGCGTTAGGTTTAGGGTTAGGGGTTAGGGTTAGGGTTAGGGTTTGGGGTTAGGGTTAGGGTTAGAGTTAGGGGTTAGGGTTAGGGTTAGGGTTAGGGGTTAGGGTTAGGGTTAGGGTTAGGGGTTAGGGTTAGGGTTAGGGTTAGGGTTAGTCCCCAGACACTGGAGCAGACATAAAGGCACAAAGGTGGGGGACACCGCCTTTCAGAAGGGAGACAGAAACCTGGGCCTTCACCTAGTGAAACCCCCTGTCAACAGGAACACGTTCCGCAAACCCCGCAGCCCCAAGCCGACCTCCGAGGGCGGCACCATGCTGCACCCTGAATGCACAGGACAAGGGGTGTCCGGTGTCCATGTCACAGACAGATGTCAAAAGCCATGGGAAGGGCTCGGGTTGTGGCTCAGCTGCAGAGCGCTGGCCTCGCCCGTGCGCGGCCCGGGTTCGATCCTCAGCACCACGTAAACATAAATGCATTGCATTGTGTACAACTAAAGTAAATAAATAAATATTTTTTAAAAAAGCCATGGGAACACGGGGGACAGGGGGAGGCTTGTGTGCACACGAGGAGGTCAGCGCTGGACAGGGTGGACGGGACGCCTGGGGTGGCTGCAGCTTCTCCTCCTTGGTCACAGTCTGGGTGACAAGCCTGTGCGTGGGGTGGCTGCAGGCCGCGGGGGCTGAGCCCTCCCTACCTGCAGTGCTCAGCAGCACCCTCGCAGGCAGAGGCTAGACCAGGGTGCAGGTCTGAGCCTGCCCCTGCCGGCCCCTGAGCCTCGGGTGCCCAGCACCAGGACGGCCAAGTGTGAAAGATCCCGTCCCAGAATGTGAAGTGACTTCTCTGCAAATTGTGTATCTACCCCTGCGAAGAAAAATAAGCTCTTTCTTTCTAGATGGGCTTAAAAATCAGCAGGCCATGGGACCCGTGGCGACTGGCGTGCACTTGGGTTGACTTGGGGACAGCGGTGGGCCTCGGTTTTCCATCTGTGAAGTGGAGCAGCAGCGACGGTGACTCCCAGTCTCCTGGAACACGAGTAACCTCACCTCAAGGGGACCAGTTAGCACAGTGCCAGGGTGCACAGTGACCAAGAGAAAGGAGGACAGGCCACTGCAAGGTCAGTCCCATGAGCTGGAGCCCGGGGACATGCAGCCATTAAGGAGCACTGTCCTGCATGGGGGCTGTCCCCTCTGGGTGCCCGAGAAAAGGGGCTCCCCAGCCCAAAGCCTCAGTCTGGGCCCTCCAGTCGTTTCAAGGACTCCCACCTGATCTTCCAGGACAGAAAGGGACCTCCTCCTGCAAGACCAGAGGGAGCAAATCTCCCCCGACTTTTCCAGAAGGTTCTGCTGGTTGTGTGACAAGAAAGTGACAGAGTCCAGACACCCCCCTGCACCCCGCACAGCCTCTGACTGCCCTCCTTGGCCTCAGATCTGGGGCATCTTTCCATCCGGGACCAACAGGTGGACCAAGGGACTGGCTCAGACGTCAGGTCAGGGGTCTCCTGTCACTCTGCCCTGCCACCAGTGGGGGAGGGTTGTGGCTAAAACAACAGCCCATCAGGAACGAGGGTGGCTGGGCGTGGGGTGAGGACCAGCTGTGGCCCAGAGGGCAGATCCTGGTCCCAAACCCTGGCCTCCAGCCTCAGTGTCCCTGACCGTGACGTGGGGAGGAGGGCTCCCTCGGGGGCTGTGGGGTGGCAGGGGCTTATCTGAATGTTCTCACTCTTGAACTGTCCTCAGGCACCGCCTGGCACTCTCTGCAGATAAGCAAGGCTCCAGGCAGAGGCGGGGCCTGGTGCTGGCACCAGGGTGGCGGTCCTGGCCACTGTCACTGGCCCCGGGCACCCTCCACTCCGCATCCTGGTGACCCTTCCCCGGGAGCTCTCACAGACGAACTGCACAACCCCTCGTGAGCTCAGGGGCCCTCTAGGGCACTCTTTCAATAGAGAACGCAGCTCAGTAAAGGCGAGACGGCCTTGCACGCAGGGAGGCCAGCCCTGGCAGGCCACGGGCAGCCCAGCTGAGGGCAGGGAAGCATCTGCCCCGTGAGCAGCCATTGTGTCCTAGGCTGATCAGTTTCCCCACAGGGACATGGACTGAGCCCGCAGCCTTGACCTTCCAAAGGCAGGGCAGCTGCTCCAGGAAGGAAGGGTCCTGGGCCCTGATCGCCACCTGCGGGGTCGCCCCCAGGGCTGCCATGCGACTGCCCAGTGGCCCCGTCAGCACGGGACCTGCAGCCCAGCCTCGTCAGGGAGGCAGCCCCACAGGACCCCCGAGCACCAAGCCAGGCCAGCGGAGCCGCTCAGTCCCTCCCACGGCTGCCCGCCGCGACCCCCGAGCAGGGTCCCCAGCAAGCCGAACTGAGGGAGCAGTCCCGCAGCGTCCCCACCCGGTGCCCTGAGTAAGGACAGGTGCTCAGCGACTGTCATGGGCTGAGCTGCGTCTCCCCCAAGTCCCTGTTCTGCAGTCCTGACCCAGTGTCTTGGAACGGCAGGCTCCGTGGGTTAAGACGAGGTCGCCCTGGAGCGGGGGCTTAACCCTCACCCAACATGCTCGTCCTGAATGAGAGGGAGTCTGGGTGCAGGACCCACCGGGGGAGGCCGTGGCGATGGAGGAGAGGCTCAGTGTGAGGCGTCAGTCAGCCAGGGACACCAGGGCAGCCGGGAGGGCCCGACACAGGCCTGCCTCCAGCCAGGAGGGGCCAGCCCTGCTGCCACCTGGGTCTCCCACTGTCGGCCTCCAGGACGGGGACGGGACGTTTCTATCACTGAACAGTCGCAGAAGCTCCAGGAGGTAACAGGCGCCTCCACAGGAGAGGCCGTCTCTCCTGCAGAGGTCAAGCCCCTCTACTCGGATGAGACACCAGAGGACGGGGGCCGCGGGGGGCGACACCCCCAGGCCACAGGCGGCAGACCTGCCCCTTCACTCACCGCAGCACTGGCGCTGAGGATGGGTGGGGGTACGTTCCTCGCCCAGCCTTCCCTCCCCAGCCTCCCCCTCCGTCCCCCCCTCCAAGCCCTCATCTGCCTTCTTCTGTTGGCTTTGCATGAAAGAAAATGAGAAGGAAAGGAGGGAGGGGAGGAGGAGGAAGAGAAAGCACAGGAAAAGGAAGAAAGGAAAAGACGAGGCAGCCCGGTCTCCGGCCGAGGCTCTCCCGGAGGTGGCGCACATCCGGCTCCTGCATGTGGGGCCTCCTGTCCTGCCCCCCGGGGCCCGTGAGGTGGTGCTGCTGAGCAGGCCCAGGTGGCAGCTCAAACCAGGAGAAGCAGCTGGCCACTTCTGGACCCACCGGGGTCCTCTGCTCCACATTTCCAGCCCTCAACACCTTGGGAGGGGACTGGGCCGCAGCGACCTGATAAAGGAGCAGGCCTGGACACGGGCATGACTGTCCCCGGCCCACAGCGTCCAGCCCCACTTAGAGACGGGCCTCTCCGGCCTCGCCCTCCTCTGCCTCCCAAGCCTGAGGGTCCAGCCCAGGGCTCCCCGCGGGCACCGACCCTGCTGGGGTCCACGCTGCGCCCAGCACCTACTGCCACCCATCAAGGCCGCCAGCACCTCTCAGGGGCCAAATCCCACAGTCCTCTGGGCCCCTTCCTCCTGACCCCCATCGGGGCTCCTCCCTGCCGTTCCCCTGCATGTCCCCTCGGAAGCTCAAACACCTCCCAGGGCTGTGACAGCCACACCTGCCGGGGCCTCCCTGCAGGAGGCTGTCCCACAGGCCCTCGCCCCGTCCTGCCTAATCCTGAGGTGCCCATTTGCCTTCCCAGCCCAGCAGGTTCCCTCTGGGGGAGGGACGGCCCCCACGCTGCAGTCCAGGCTTCCTGTCCCTCCTCTCGCCCCCACGCGATGGCCTCACGCTGTGCTCCCTGTCCCCACCGCGCCCTGGACCAGGCGCTGCCTCTCACCTGGGTGTCACAACAACAGCCCAACAGGTCTGCCCCGCCCGCCTCCGGCCCGCCTTCAGGGTGGACGGGTCAAATGCCTGGCGTGTCCCCGCTCCCACATCCCACATAAACCACCAGCCAATCCTCTCTCTGCAACCTGGACCCCACGGCCACTGCCTGCCCGCGGCTGCCACTGCCCCCGCAGCCTCTCTCACGGGTCACACCCTCGCCCGGCAGCTCCTCCCTGCTCTCCTGCCTCCACCCGGGCCCAGACGGATCCCCTGGAAGTACTCAGGGCCCTCCTCTGCTCAAGACCCTGCAGCGGCTCCCCAGTCCCCTCAGAGCCAGGCCAGCGTGCTCAGCAGGTGGCCGGCTAATCCTGGCTGCTGTGGCTCCCTGCTCTCCCCCGGCTCAAGCCACCTGTGTCCTGGCCCTGCCTATGCTTGCCTGCCACAGGACCTGTAGGAGCCCTGTTTGGGGAGATGGCTATGGTTGCGGTTGACTTCGGGCCATGGAGTTTTGGACATTGCCGCCTTCCGTAGTCTCACGAGACTTGGCCCGGGATCTCGAGAGACTTGGGCCGAGCGCGGAGCGGGTCGGGGCCACTTTGGTTGCTGGTTGTTTGCTGGTGTGTGGTGCGTGGTAGAGTTGTTAGAGCCAGAGAGAGAAGCTGGCAGCATAAAGATCCTGTTTGTGTCCAGTCTGCCTCTGAACTTATCCCCGCGGCTGTGCTGCTCCAAGCGGCCATCGCTTCAGGCGGCGACAAGGACCTTTGGACATTCTGCTTCTCAGAGGACATCCAGACAGCACCTGGCCTCCCCCCACGCTTTGTCCACTCTCGCTCACATGCTGTGGAGTCACCAAGGCCTCCCTGACCACTTGCTCCTGGCTCTCCCAACCCCTCACAACGTGGAGCATCTCTGTCACTCGTCACTTTCTTCCTGATTACCGCACTTACTCTGTTGCTCAATCTCTGCCTCTTCCCTTAGAATGTGAGTTCCAGGAGCACAGGGCTTCTGCCTGTCGTGCTAACCCAAACGTCCCCAGTACTAGGTCAGCACGCAGCACATAGTAGGTGCTCAGTAAATAACTGCTGAATTCACACCTGCCAGCAAAGTGCAGCAACAAGACGGGGCCTGTCCCCCAGGGTCTGCTTTCCACCAGGGTGAGGGGACTCCGGCCACTTCTCCAGCTGCTCCCTTCACCTGGGGTGAGGCAAGCCACCTCACCTGTCACTGAGCTCTGCAGCTGCGCCAGGTGGTCAGGGTGGCAGCCCGGTGGGGCCAGTCCTGCTGAGACAAGGCCAGCAGCTTCCAACCCAGCCCAGGGAGGCGGCCTGTGGGAGCCTTGGGACGGGCGAGGAGGACTCGCACCCAGGAGGGAGGAAGCAGGGCCACCGTGGGTGCTGGCATGCGGGGGACGCTTCCCCTGCAGCACCTAGGTGCTGAGACCCCACTCACCAAGGCCTGGCTCAAGGTCCCCAAGTCCTGAGCGTCAACTCCCAAGCTCCCCGGCTTCTGGCCTGCAGTCATTACTGTGTCCCCGCCGCCCTTCCACACCCGGCTCCCGCATCTCCACAGTCAAGGTGTAGCTCCTGACTGAGCTGGGCTCTGCGGCTGGAGGCCTTGGTGCCCCAGGTTGGCAGGTGTAGGACTAAGGCCCTGGTGCCCCAGATTGGCAGGTGGTAGGACTAAGGCCCTGGTGCCCCAGGTTGGCAGGTGGTAGGACTAAGGCCCTGGTGCCCCAGGTTGGCAGGTGGTAGGACTAAGGCCCTGGTCCCCAGGTTGGCAGGTGGAAGGACTAAGGTCCTGGTGACCCAGGGTTGGCAGGTGGAAGGACTAAGGCCCTGGCGCCCCAGGGTTGGCAGGTAGAAGGACTAAGGCCCTGGTCCCCAGGTTGGCAGGTGGAAGGACTAAGGCCCTGGTGCCCCAGGTTGGCAGGTGGAAGGACTAAGGTCCTGGAGCCCCAGGGTTGGCAGGTGGAAGGACTAAGGCCCTGGCGCCCCAGGGTTGGCAGGTAGAAGGACTAAGGCCCTGGTGCCCCAGGTTGGCAGGTGGTAGGACTAAGGCCCTGGTGCCCCAGGTTGGCAGGTGGTAGGACTAAGGCCCTGGTGCCCCAGGTTGGCAGGTGGTAGGACTAAGGCCCTGGTCCCCAGGTTGGCAGGTGGTAGGACTAAGGTCCTGGTCCCCAGGTTGGCAGGTGGTAGGACTAAGGCCCTGGTGACCCAGGTTGGCAGGTGGTAGGACTAAGGTCCTGGTGCCCCAGGTTGGCAGGTGGTAGGACTAAGGCCCTGGTGCCCCAGGTTGGCAGGTGGTAGGACTAAGGTCCTGGTGCCCCAGGTTGGCAGGTGGTAGGACTAAGGCCCTGGTGCCCCAGGTTGGCAGGTGGTAGGACTAAGGCCCTGGTGCCCCCAGGTTGGCAGGTGGTAGGACTAAGGCCCTGGTGCCCCAGGTTGGCAGGTGGTAGGACTAAGGCCCTGGTCCCCAGGTTGGCAGGTGGTAGGACTAAGGCCCTGGTGCCCCAGGTTGGCAGGTGGAAGGAATAAGGTCCTGGAGCCCCAGGGTTGGCAGGTGGTAGGACTAAGGCCCTGGTGCCTCAGGTTGGCAGGTGGTAGGACTAAGGTCCTGGTGCCCCAGGTTGGCAGGTGGTAGGACTAAGGCCCTGGTGCCCCAGGTTAGCAGGTGGTAGGACTAAGGTCCTGGAGCCCCAGGTTAGCAGGTGGTAGGACTAAGGTCCTGGTGCCCCAGGGTTGGCAGGTGGTAGGACTAAGGCCCTGGGGTCGTGATGTCAAAGCCCCTGCTCTCAGGCCACGGGACTCTGGGAGCCTGGCTTCCCCTTGCCCAGGGCTGGCCGTGACGAGGGGGCTTCGCCGACACACCCCCGGGGTCCCCACCCCCACCCCACCCGGCCCTGACCTGAGGCTCAGCTGCCTCCCCGCCTGGGCTTCTGGGGACCAGGGCTGCATCTTAACAGAGGACATGTTGAAGGTCAAGGTCGCCGGTGCACGGACTCCACTAGTCCTGGGCAACTGTTGCTCCCCAAAGACATGCTGGGCCCTGAGCTCTGCGGCTGTGCAGGTGGCCTCACATGGACACAGTCTTCCCTGCAGTCATGGGTCAGGAGGAGGTGAAGTCCACCAGGGCTGCCCTGGGCCTGTGGTGGCGTCTCTGTGAGCAGGAGGAAAGGAACAGAGAGGGAAGCCACAAGGACACAGGCAGAGGTGGCGCAGCCGGCGTGAGCCAAGGCTCGCCGGGGGGGGGGGGGGGGGGGGGGTGGGGGGGGGGGGGGGGACTGGTGGCCACCACCAGGAGCTGGGAGGCAGGGAGTCCCCGCCAGAGCCTGCAGGGCAGCCCCGCGCTGCTGACACCAGTTTTGGACCGAAACCCCAGACCCGCGAGCCCACTTCCCCGCGGCAGCCCCGCGCGGCGGCTGCTCCAGCAGCCCAGGACCCGCCCTCAGCTCGGTTGTGCTCACAGGACACGCCCAGGCACCTGCAAAGTGGGCCAGCTCTGTGCCGCTGCAGGGGACAGGGTGGACACACACTGGGCTGTCACCTGGGAGAAGCAGAACAGAAGAAAAGGCTGGTGACCCCAGGAAGGCAAGGTGCAGGGACAGAGACGTCGATCCATGCCGGGGAAAACCAGGAAAGCCGCCGCTCCCACGGACAAGCCGCCGGGCCCCAGGGACCACTGCACCCTGGATTCACGCAGTGGGGTGCTATCTCCATCCACCGGCCCGCCCAGTTACGACATGCGTGTTCTGTGTGTGAGCCCACCAACAGTATCAGGACAAATGGCTGCAAAGACAGAGCTCCACGGAGCAGGCTTTGCTGTCCACAGAGGTCAGTGTTTCTGAAAATGTTTTGAAAATACATCTTGGGTTCAGCAAATGAGTAAATACATTAGAGATAATGGGGGCTGGGTTTTGTGGCTCAGTGGTAGCCTTGCACGCATGGGGCACTGGGCTCAATCCTCAGTACCACATTAAAAAACAAAATAAAGGGATTGCATCCACCTACAACTAAAAAAACAAAATTAGAAGAAAAGGTAATAGGAGCTTCTCAGTGTTCAGCAGGAGAAGTAGGAATATTGAAAGGGACACAGCTGGGATGGGATGTATGTGGCAGAAGTATCAGTATGAGCACACGATCTTAGGAAGACAATGGGTGGGTGGGTGGATGGATGGATAGATGGATGGATGGGTGGATGGGTGGATGAATGGACGGATGGATGGGTGGATGGATGGATGGGTGGTGGATGTACGGATGGATGGGTGGTGGATGGACGGATGGATGGGTGGATGGATGGATGGATGGATGGGTGGTGGATGGATGGATGGGTGGATGGGTGGATGGGTGGGTGGATGGATGGATGGGTGGTGGATGGACGGATGGATGGGTGGATGGATGGATGGATGGATGGGTGGGTGGATGGATGGATGGGTGGTGGATGGACGGATGGATGGGTGGATGGATGGATGGATGGATGGGTGGTGGATGGATGGATGGATGGGTGGATGGATGGGTGGATGGGTGGGTGGATGGATGGATGGATGGGTGGATGGATGGATGGGTGGATGGACAGATGAATGGGTGGATGAATGGATGGGTGGTGGATGGATGGATGGATGGGTGGATGGGTGGATGGACAGATGGATGGGTGGATGAATGGGTGGGTGGTGGATGGATGGATGGATGGATGGATGGGTGGATGGGTGGATGGATGGATGGGTGGATGGATGGGTGGATGGATGGGTGGATGGATGGATGGGTGGATGGACAGATGGATGGGTGGATGAATGGATGGGTGGTGGATGGGTGGATGGATGGATGGATGGATGGGTGGATGGATGGATGGATGGGTGGATGGATAGATAGACAGATGGATGGATGGGTGGTGGATGGATAGACAGATGGATGGATGGATGAATGGATGGGTGGATGGATGGGTGGATGGATAGACAGATGGATGGGTGGATGAATGGATGGGTGGTGGATGGGTGGATGGATGGATGGATGGATGGGTGGATGGGTGGATGGATGGATGGGTGGATGGATGGGTGGATGGATGGGTGGATGGATGGGTGGATGGATGGATGGATGGGTGGTGGATGGATAGACAGATGGATGGATGGGTGGTGGATGGATGGGTGGTGCATGGATGGACAGATGGATGGGTGGGTGTGTAGTGGATGCATGGTGGGTGGATGTGTAGGGAGATGGGCACATGAGTTTGTTCCGGGGCACACATACAGATGTGTGTGCACCTATTTGCTTCTGTATCCACAATGGTGTTTCTTCATTTCCACACACATGGCTCCTTCCTCCTTCCCTCTCCACCCTGTGGGTGGGCAGTCAGGGCTCACCTGCCCTACTCAGTGAGTGCCGGGAGCGCTGGCAGCGCCTTGGCTGTGACCACACTCGTGTCCGGATCCTGGTCTCTGAAGCCACTTTGCTTGGCACCCAGGCTGGCTCAGGAAAGCCCAAGAGGAGCCCGGAACCCTCGTCCCAGGCAGCCCAGAGGGCCCAGGAATGCCAGGGCCAGGGCGAAGGGACACCGTGGCTCCCGGGGCTCCCAGGTTAGAGCTGGAACAACCCAGGCAACAAAAGCCATTAATAGTCGAGTGGACTTTTTTTTTGGGGGGGGTTACCAGGGATTGAACTCAGGGGCGCTCGACCACTGGGCCACATCCCCAGCCCTTTTTTGCATTTTATTAGAGACAGGGTCTCACTGAGTTGCTAAGTGCCTCGCCATTGCTGAGGCTGGCTTTGAACTTGCAATCCTCCTGCCTCAGCCTCCCAAGTGCTGGGATTACAGGCGTGCGCCACTGCACCCGGCTCTCGAGTGGACTTTAACCTAGTAAACGACACTTAAAATAACACACACAGACTTAAGAATCATAAAAATAGAATGAAAATCCACAAGTCTTTCAAGAGACGGGGGAGGGGAGGGAGGGAAGAGGAGAGCGTAGGGAGAAGAAAGCTCTTCTTTTACAAGAAAATACAAATTAATAAATGTAGAAGGAAGGTGGGTTAGTGAATTAGTGACTAGGTGACCTACATATTCTCAAAATAATGTTGTTATCATCACTTATTAATCACAGAGGAAACGGTAACTTTACAGAAGAGGAAGGAAGTAGACCCGCCACGGGTCGACACTGGGGTGAGCCAGCATCGAGGCTGGCACAGGACACACTGAGAAGGCCCAGGGCCCTGGCAGGCCACCTGCCAGCAGCGCACAGCCCGGCTACAGCCCCAGGCAAGCAGCCCCTGGGCCCAAACCTAGGGCACCCAATGTCACTGGCCATGCTCCAGTTCCAAGAGGCAAAGAAGGGCTGCAAGGGGCACCCAGAGGAGGTGGCCAAGGGGACGTGAGCAGAGAGCACACCAGGAGACGGGCTGGACTGGCCTGGAGGTGACCCGCCACACACAACAGTGCAGGTGCCCAGGGAAGGCCGCACCCGGGCTGGGCTGGGCAGGTGTGTCAACAGAGCCGCGGCTT
Source organism: Tamias sibiricus (assembly GCA_025594165.1). Taxonomy (NCBI): domain Eukaryota; kingdom Metazoa; phylum Chordata; class Mammalia; order Rodentia; family Sciuridae; genus Tamias; species Tamias sibiricus. The sequence goes on from CM046665.1 coordinate 4,191,235, forward strand.
TGGCTTTGTGACCGCCCTGTGATCACGGGAGACAGACTGATGAAGCAGGGGAGGGCCACGGCCTCCCTGCACCCCAGATGTGTGTGTGTGCCTGAGAGGACAGACAGAGGGACAGACGGCGGAGGGGCAGTCTGTGCGAGGAATGATAACGTCCGGGGGTGAGGGTCTGCGTGTGGGGGCCACGGGCTCCTCCTACTGGTTTGTGACTATCTTCTCAGTTAGAAATCACATCAAAAGGAAACGAGGTGTGGGGACAGGCCTGGCTGCACCCCCAGGTCCCGGGCAGGGCTCCTGAGTCCGAGGGTCTCCTCCATGCAGGCGGTCCCCAGCCTCAAAATGCCTGAGTGTACCAACCAGCTGACCAGGGACAGGGCCCCTAGTAGCCTCAGGATGGGGCTGGTCACCAGAAGGCTGGGCACAGAACGTCCAGTGTCCAGTGCCCTCCAGGGGTGCGGGAGGTCCACTATGAAACCCCTCGGCGAGATCCTGTGAACTTCAGGGTCAGGACCCGTGGAGGGCCGTGCGGGTGGCAGGATGCCGCGCCGGCCCCTGCCTGCCCTCCCCACTGCTGTGTCCTTCGTCCTCAGCTGGCCGTCCCGAGCCACCGGCCTTCCTCAGTCCCAGGAGCCGCGATCCTAGCAAATCACCAAGGCTAAGAAGCCCTGGAACCCCCCCACTCGGAGCTGCCCACCAGAGGGAGGGGACACCTGGGACTGCCTGTGGTCGGAGCGCTCACCCATGGGGCCCGTGAGCCCTGCAGGGGGCGTCAGGACCGGCTGGAAGGGCAGGACCCCAGCTGCCATGGCAGGGCTGACCGCGGTGTCGAGACGGCACCGCGCCCCCAGGACATGCCGACGTGGGGCGCGCGGAGTCCCTGCAGCACCGCGTGGGCCGCACTGGCACAACCACCTGGGCACCTTCCGGCGCGCCCCGCCCCACCTGCAGGCCTCACCCCACGGCTCTGCTCCGGAGCCCGGCCCAGCGGGGAGGAGGACACCTCAGGCGTGCTCAGAGACCTTGGGGCAGCAGCGTCCATGCAAGCTGAAAACGCCCTACCTGCCCATCACAGGGGGTGCAGACAGATGACCTGGGACACCGGTGGGAATCCTACCCAGAACAGGAATGTCACGCAGCGTGGCGGGCCTTCCAGAAGGAGCACCTAATAAGCAGGTCAGTGTACCAGGCCCAAGAGACCAGGACAGGAGGACACTCTGGCCTCTGGAAGGCCAGCCTCCATGGAAGTTGCTTCAGAAAGTGACATGGGCCGGATGGCGAGGGAACGGGGGTCAGGGGGCTCCCCGGCCACCACGCCTTCACACCCCTGGACAGGACCTTCTGTTTGCTTCCGCCTCGTGCCTGGCCCTGGGCGGCTGTGGGCGGGCGCTCGGTAAACACCAGGCAAAGGACTGAAGGCAGCAGGCCGGGAACGAGCCTGTGGGAGTGGGGCCGCCAGGCCTGCTGGCCGGACCTCCACACAGCCACCCACGTCCCGCTCCACCCCGGGCAGGAATTGGGGCCACTCACCCGCTCACACCTGCCCTGCAGCCGAGAGCCCAGCCTCACCCCTGCCAGGGCGTTCCCCTCCCCTGGCCCAGGAGCCAGAGCCCTGGGAGTCATTTAAAGAGCTCAGCCTGTGGGACCCCACATTCTCCTCGCAGGCCGGCAGCCTGGAAGGAGGACGAGGGGAGGAGCCTGTCCACATTCCTCAGGAGAGGCCATTGCAAGTGCCACCGGGGTGGCTGGGCCACCTGCCCGGGGAGCAGGTTCCCGTCAGCTTCCGAAGCCTGGAACCTGAGGTGCAGACGCCCACCTGTGGGCTCAGGCCCACCGAGGCGCACAGACCTGCCCACTCCCCGGGGGTCCCGGGGGGCAGTGAGCTGCCGGCAACCAGGCCAGCAGGACCCCCCAGGGGGCCGTGGGACTCAGCCCTCCACACCTGTGTTTTCGTCAGGTGCCAGTGCTCTTGCCTAACTAGGATTTCAAAACCAAGAAAGGCAAAGACAACACGCGCTGTAGGTGGGGCAGGGCCTTCTGTGTGTGCGCTCGGCCACCTGAACGCAGGGCTGCCTGGCGCAGCCCACGCTCGGCCCTTGGCAGAAGAAACCAGCGGGCCTCCGGAACTCACAGGGTAGACCTTCCAGCAGGCGCCGTGAGGCCAGCGGGCTGAAGACCCAAGGCCAGCAGACCAGCCCTGAACCTCAAAACCACGTCCCAGGCTGTCGGGGCTGCAGACCCCTGTGATCCCTCAACTCAGGAGGCTGAGGCAGGAGGCTTGCGAGTTTGAGGCCAGCCTCAGCAACTTAGGGAGGCCCTGTCTCCAGATAAAAGATAGAAATAAAAAGGGCTGGGGGTGTGGCGCAGTGGCAAAGCACCCCTGGGCTGCATCCCCGGTGCCAGAACCAAAACCAAACCAAGTGCCCTTCTGTCAGCACCAGAGCCAGGCAGAGAGCAGATGGGGTGTGTGGTCACTGTTCCCTTTCTGTCCCTCCCCAGTGAGAGCAGGAAGTCAGTCCCCTGAGTCTCACTGCAGGAGGGGACCCAGGCCACACAGCAATTCAGGACAAGATATGCGAGAGGAAGGGAATGGGGAAGGGCATTCCAGAAGCTGCCAGGCCTGAGGAGGGCGGGGCCTGGAGGAGGCCTCTCTAAATAGGCGCTGGGCCTGGACACCTGCAGCGGGAGGAGGGAGCTGGGCGGGGCCTGAGGCCAGGCACCAGGCAGAGGCCGGGCAGACTGAGGGGGCAGGCGGGCTGTGAGTCAGGCTGCAGGAGGGGCCTGGAGGCGGGGCACACCCCTGCACCTGCTGGGGCCAGGCAGGAGAGCTGCGTTTATAGCAGCCGGGCGGCCAGGAGCCTTGGAACGCCAGCCACCGGGCAGCATGCTGTGTGCCCTGCTTCTCCTGTGCAGCCTCCTGGGGCCCACCACGGCTGGCCCCATCTCAGGCCCCTGGGACTGTGCCAAGGGACCCGAGGTGTGGTGTCATGACCTGCAGGCAGCGGCCAGGTGCGGGGCTCTGGGGCACTGCCAAAGAGCCGTCTGGAGCAAGCCCACCGCCAAGTCCCTGCCCTGTGACGTGTGCCAGGATGTGGTGGCTGCTGCCAGCAACGGGCTGAACCCCGACGCCAGTGAGTCCGACACCCTGGCCTTAATGACGAAGATCTGTGAGTGGCTGCCCAGCCGGGAGTCCTCAGCCTCGTGCAAAGGGATGGCGGACGCCCACGGCACGGTCATCCTGAGCATGCTCCGTGCAGAGTCGGGCAGCTCTGCGGCCCAGGTGTGCACCGCGCTCACCCTCTGTGAGCCGCTGCAGAGGCGCCTGGCCGCCCCAGGGGGGCCACTGTCCCACGAGGACCCCTCCCAGGCTGTGGCCCCCTTCATGGCCAACGGGGCCCTCAGCTTCCACCCTCCACAGACGCCTGGGGGTGCGGTGTGCCGGGAGTGTGTCCGGCTGGTCTCCCAGCTCCAGGACGCGCAGAGGGCCAACCTGACCCTGGCAGAGGTGAGTGTGCAGGAGCAGTGTGACTCCCTGGAGCCCGGCCTGGCTCTCCTCTGCAAGAGCTACGTCCTCCAGCTTCTCGTCCCTGCCGAGCAGACTCTGAGACGCCTCCCGCCACGCGGGGTCTGCAGGCAAGGTGGCTTCTGTGAGGAGCTGAGGCCACCTGCCCGCCAGCTGGCTCAAGTGGCTGCCGTGGACGGGGTCCCCTCCCTGGAACGGGGGCTGCTGAGGAGGAGCGAGGTCCAGATGAAGCCGGGCCTGACCTGCGAGCTGTGCCTGGACGTGATCCGGGAGCTGGACCAGTGGCTGGTGGCCAACAGCACCGAGGCCATGATCAGCCGCGCGCTGGAGCGGGTGTGCTCCCTCATGCCCGCCTCCGTCCTCCAGGAGTGCGTCACCCTGGTGGACACCTACAGCCCCTCCTTGGTGCAGATGGTGAGCAGAGTGGCCCCAGATAGAGTGTGCAAGGCCATCCGGCTCTGCAGCAGCCGCAGGCGGGCCCGGGCCGTCTCGGGGGCCCAGGCTAAGGAGCCGCCCCTGCTGCTGGACGAGGACAGCCAGGGCAGCTTCTGCAACGGGTGCAAAAGGCTGCTGGGCGTGTCCTCCCAGAACCTGGACCGCAAGAGCACCAAGCGAGACATCCTGAACGCCTTCAAGGGCGGCTGCCACATCCTGCCCCTGCCCTACATGGTGCAGTGCAGCCGCTTTGTCACCGAGTACGAGCCTGTGCTGATCGAGAGCCTCAAGGACATGATGGACCCCGAGGCCGTGTGCAGGAAGGTGGGGGCCTGCCACGCCTCCAGGACCCCGCTGCTGGGCACCGACCAGTGCATCCTGGGCCCCAGCTTCTGGTGCAGGAGCCCGGAGACGGCCGAGCTGTGCGACGCCGTGAGCCACTGCCAGCGCCTCGTGTGGAAAGGGACGTCCCTCAACAGCAGGGAGCACCCGTGACGGTGGCCGCCAGAGCCCTAGAGCCTGTGAGTGCTGGCCCCGGAGGCCTCTGCATCCCACAGGGGCCCCAGGAGGTGGGTGCTGTCCCCACCTCCGTTTCACAGATAAGAACTGAGGCTCTGAGGAGGGGGACTGGGAGGGGACAGGCTGAAAGTCAAAGCAGATATCGGTGACCCCGAGGAGCTGCCCGAACGTCTCTGCCATGTGACTCAGTGCACAGGACAAAGTGCCACCCAGCCAAGGCTGCCCTCGGCGCCAAGCCGACCGCCTGGGGGGTTCAGCAGGGCCGTGGACACCCCTCGGGCCCCAGGAGCCACGGCAGAGTGGAGGGAAGGTGGTGGGCTCGCTAGTCAGACTGGCCCCTGGTGAGGAGCTCGGTGTGGGGCTGGGCCTCAGCCAGGCACATGGCTCGCCCAGCCGCAGCTCGACCAGAGGCCACTGGGGTGGGTCCCGGAGGGCCCTGTGAGGGGCTAGCATCCCCGCACCTCTCTGGGGCTTTGGCTGCACTCCTGGGGGGCGCCTGGACTCGGAGCCGTCCACCACGGGACCCTGTCCTCTCACGCAGACCCTCAGCCACTCTGCAGCTGGGCACAAGTCTTGGGTGTGCTCAAAATTGGGAGAGCAAAGCATGCTGGGAAGAGCCCCGGGAACAGCCCGGGTGGGTTGGGGGCGGCTGCTGGAGCAGGGGGGCAGCAGGACGCCCGCCCGAGCCTCGGTCCTCTGATCTGTGGATCGGGGCGACCACGCTGCCTCACAGGACACTGAGACGATTCCGGGAGATGTCCTCAAGCCCCCCAGAGGCCAGCACCCGCCCTCTGCAGGGACCAGCTAACCCGTGTCAGGGCCCCGCGGGTCCCCGGGGACTTGGCTGGGCAGATGCTATATAAACTGGGCGCATTCTCCAAACGCTGTCTGCGGGGTTGGTCTTGTTGCTGGTGCGAGGCAGAACGCAGGGCCTGGCCCACGCAGGCAGGGGCTCTAGTGGCTGAAGGCCCTCCTCAGCTGGGCGGGGGGCCCTCCCGCAGGCGCCTCCCTCGGCTCAGCCTGCTCAGGCCCCCTGTGGTTTCCTCTCCCTCCTGCCCCGTGAGGTCTCCCCGGAGAACTGGGCAGGACACCTGCTCTGTCCTCAAGCCCCGCACAGGGCCCGCATGCAGTAGGTGCTCAAACATCCGGGGCCCACACAGGAGTTCCTGTGTAGAAGCGGCCACTCCCCATGCGGCCTGGGTCGGGGGCCCACCCAGATGGACTTGCTCCCACCAGAGGGTGCTGGCCTGGCGTGGGCAGGGGGACCCGCCTGAGAGGCCTCCCAGACCTTTGGTGACCATCCCCAGCCCAGGCCATGGCTCCAGGGACATAGACACGCCTGGCCAGCATTTCTGGGCTCCTTCACCCTGGCCGCTGTTGGCTGGGCAGGCCTGGGCACACAGGTGGCTCCAGGCAGGTGATCACACTTGGGAAAGTGGCCTGAGTCAGAGCCGGAAGCAGACACCTGAGGCCACCCCTTGCGCCAGGCCACCCCCTCCCCGAGGCGCCCTCTGTGGGCGGTGTCCCCACCAGACCTGCCCTCTAGGGCAGACCAAGCCTGTGTCCCTCCTCCAGCCTGGGACTCTGGCTGACAGTTGTGGTGACACGTCACGGCTTCCCTGAGCTGATGCTTCCCCAGAGACCCCGCCGGCCTCATCAGGCCAACCAGAGGCAGGAAGGGAGGAGCCATGTCCCTGGGTGACCAGCAGACAGTGGGTGGTCAGGACAGGGTCTCTCCTGCCCTTCCTCTGGCCCTCCCCGGGCCTGGGTGCCAGTGACTCCCTCAGGCCTGCTGACCAAGTGTGTCCCCTCGGGCCCCTCGTCCTCAACGAGCGTGTCATGGTACACAGTTGGCAGCAACTCCACAGAGCCACCCCCACCCAGGGCTGGCTGGGACCTGGGTCCTGAGCACTGTAGGGACCCCACTTACTGTCCCCACTCTCCTATCTTCACTTGTCCCACACCAACGCCAAGGAGACCCAGGGTCTCAGCCCTGTGACCCCGCGTAGCTCAGAGCCAAGGCCCCCACCTCTGGCCGCGCTCCCTGCTGGGGGGACTCCTCCCGCAGCCCTTGCTCCAGGTCCCTCTGCTGCCCCACCCGCTTAGAGCCTCCCCAGCCGGCCCCTCGGGAGGTCACCTCTGGATGCCCGACCCCCGTCCCTCCCACGCCTGCCTTCCTCTCCAGCCCTACCGCCTAGGACACTGTCATGTGCCCCCGCCACCCCAAGCCGGTCCTGCTGGCCCAGAACGGGGACCAGGCTGGAAGAGGTGGTGAGCCCTGCCACTTCCGTGACTGTCTGCGGCCAACACCACCCCCCCCGCCCCCGTCTGTCCTGGGAGGGCAGAGACGGCCGGCCAGGTGCCACCAGGGCTGTGTGCTCAGGGCAGCGGCCAGGCGGGCCTCCCAGGCCCGAAGACCCCGATGCCCGGAGACAGATCAGTCCCACGGGCTCCAGTGACCTTCCCAGGGACGCTGGGCGAACCAAGGGCACCCTCCTCGGCCTGCAGCAGGACTGATGTGCCGGGGACCCGAAGCACCTCGGCGCGAGGCCCTGGCCCTCTCCAGCAGTGACCGGCCCGTCCCTCCCACCCCCGCGGTGGTCGGCGGTCAAAGGCGACTCCTGTGTGGTCCCTGGGTCACGGGCACACCTCCAGCTCCTCCCCCTCCCCACATGGTCCCCTCTGGTCCTGACTCTGCCCCACCCCACTCCTAGGGAAGCCCAGAGTGGGTGGGAGCCAGGAGACCCAGACCCCCGGCTTGAGTGTGCAGTGCCCGAGTCCCTGTGTCCAGGCCTCCACATCTGCCTCCACGGTGGTGCCGGGAACCCCGGAAGCCCAGCCTTGCGCACGCCCCAGGGAGCTGCACTCCCGGCCTCGGGGCCAGGCTGCCCGGGAGGGCCCCACGCACCTGTCGAGGGGTCCATCCGCACTCTGAGACTGAAGGGGCGTCCCTGTGGGCCAGGCTGGGGGGAGGTGGCCCCAGGTGTCTGTCCCCCCTTCCTCACAACTTCACCACTGCTAGAGACGGGAGGAGGGCGGAGGAGCTGCTCTTCTCTGGCCAAAGTCTCCCCTGCCGGAGTGGCCTCTACACGTGCAGGATGCGGTGCCCAGTGACAGCCCAGGACCATGCTCAGAACAGCCACGCGTGCTGGGAGGGAGCCTGGAGCTGGGGGTCTCCTGGGGCAAGGCCACAAGCCTGCAGCCACCCAGGACCCCACCATGTGCTCCAGGGTGGGAAAGAGCAGCCCCCACCCAGGAACTCCCCTCCAGGGAAGCTCGGCCCGGGCTGCGGCCACGTCTCCCTGGCTGACAGCTCCCGCCCCGCGCTGGCCACTGGGGGTCCTAAGAGGGGTTCTTCGGGGTGGGGGGGGATATGCCGACAAAAGACAAGCCCTGGGACGTGGAAACCTCAGCACACTCCGTCCCTCCTGAGGCCCTTGGGGGTGAGCCAGCCTGCCTCCATGGACACCTGGGCCCTGGGTCCGGCTCCCAGAACAGCCTGGACCAGACAGGGCCCAGAACTTGCACAAGGCCAGAACGTGGCCCCCACCTACGGCGCGGCCCGGCCCCAGCACAGTGGCCTGCAAGAATGCCAGCCATGCTGTCCCTCCCGACTTCTCCAGCAAGGTCAGAACCCCAGGCTGCTCCGACAAGTCTTGTGATTCCTAAACGCGGACGGTTTCATGAGCTATGTCGCAGTCCTCTGCCGTCCAGGCCGCACATGCCTGAAAGCAGGCTGGGCCCTCCTCGAGCCAGCAGAGCCACCCTGCTGTGAGGTGACAGCCATGGGCCTGGCCTCCTGACACGGACGTGCCAGCCCGAAGCCTTGATGCTTCTTCCTGAAGCCATGACGGAGCCAGGGACGGGACGGAGTCACTGTGGTGGCGGTTCCTGGCCTGAGAGGGGCGGGGCATCGATAGAACTATTTACTTAGGACAGTGGACGTCATCGCAAAATAGAGGGAACCCCACTCCCGTCCCTCGAGCTGATGTTCCCAAGGACACGAGGGGCCAGAAGCCACAGACACAGTGGGGAGACAGGCCCGTCCACAGGGGGACCCCACAGGACCCTTCATCTGGGGTCTCGAGGGAAGCCCCTGGAAACGGGAAGCCAGGCCATCCCTGGGGACTCTGGAGCCAGCGGTCACCCACGGCAATCAGGGGACAGGGTCTGGGACGCGCAGCTCAACTGAAGCTCCCGAGCTCCTGAAGGGCGGCGCGTCCGGAGCGGCCTGCTCTGGAATGCAAGAGGCACGCCCGGTCCCTGAGCTGGGCCCTGGGTGGCACCGGGTCGTGGGAGGCCAGAGCCTGCTCCACACCCAGAGCACGCCCACGCCAGCCCTGGGGCAGCGGTGGGGCACGGGCACCAGAGGCCGTGTGGTCTGAGGCCCCTAACACCCTCCGAGGCGGGTGGGGGCCTGTCTGTGTGACAGCTGGTGGGGGCGGGGGGTTCAGGCATGCAGAATGCCCGTGGCTGGTGGGGACAGCCACGTCCCTCACCCTCCTGGGACTCTGGGCAGAGGAGCTGCTGGAGGGCCCTGCCAGTGCCCGCAGAGGCGGGTGCCGTCTGCCAGGAGGTGGGGTCAGCAGGAGGGGCTGCAGGCAGGTGCAAGGTGACTGTGGGCAAGCTGCTAGGTCATTCCAAGTCATTCCAAGCCATGGTCTCCCCTCCCAGAGCAGAGGACTGTGTCACCCGGCTCTGTCCTCCCAGCTCGGTCCTGCATGGCCAGTGCCCTCGAGCGAGTGTGTAGCCAGCCCACGCAGGCCGGCTGGTCTGTAGGCTGTCCCCACTGGCAGCCACTCCTGGCCCGCGACAGTCCACCTTTACAGGAAGGCCGGGGAGGGTCTGCCCAGGCTGAGGCGGGGGGCAGGCCTCCAGGACCCACAAAGCACAGGGACAGGCCCTGGTCCCTCAGGGTGGGTGTGGCCAGCTGAGGCCCAAGCTGGTGCTGTGGAAGGAAGACCAGGCCACAGGTCTGCAGGGTGGGCGTGGAGGGATGCCAGGCCTCACCACGAGGCCAGAGAACGGGGGAGCGGCGGGAAGGAGAGTCAGGTTCCGCAGGGCGGAGCAGTCCCGCAGGGGCTAGCAGGGGTGATGGATCGTGCCCTCCAGTACACTAGCCCTCCAAACCGTGAGGCTGGAGGAGGGCGCGCATCCAAGGGTGGCACAGATGCGGCTGGAACGCACCTACCCCTGTTTCAACACGTCTTCCAAAGGCTCGCGTGTCGAGGCCAGGAGGCGGGGTCCCCAGGACGATCAGAGGGTTCACAAGAAACAGAGAGGCCTGAGCTGGAGCTCACTGGCTCACCAAGCGTGGTCACTGTGCTGGGGCTCTGGACGGTGCAGCACCAGGCCTCACCAGCTGCTGGGCCAGTGCCGGGCTCTTGCATGTCCTGACCCCCAGAACTGTGAGTTAAATAAACCTCTATTCTTTATAAATTACCCAGTCTCTGGCATTTTGTTATAGCAAGAAAAGGCAGGCTAAGACACAATTGGTTTGGTCCAATCCCCTCCCTCCTTCATTTCACAATAAGGAGCCAGGGTTCAGAGTGGGCCGTAAGAAGCCAAGGTCACAAGACTGGGAGGTGGACCCTCATCCCCAACCCTCCTCTGTTGGTTGCTGTGTCCTGCAAGCCTGCCTCTCTGAATGTCATTACCAGGATGCAGGTGGCCACTGTGACACGAGCTCACCCTCACAAGAGCCCTCCAGACTGGAGAAGGCAAAGAGACACAGGAAGCCACTGAGCAGAGACAATGGTGGCTGAGCCCAGCATGGTGGTGGCAGGTGTAGCAGAAGCTCTGGACCCTGGATGGAGGGGACTGTGGCACAACCACTCACTGTCCCAGGCCAGGCGGAGATGCTGGGCCTGGGGCTCTGCAGCTGCACACCCAAGGCCAGAGGCCCGTGTGGGTTAGCGAACCCGCCCTGTCCGGACATGGTGTTATCTACAACGTGAGAGCGAATGATGTCAACCACCAGCTCTGGATGCTGCGTTAGATGTCCTGTAGCCACCCTGGACCCAACGAGCCTGCCACACAGCCATCCCCGTGTCACAGAAGCAGGCTCTGAGAGGGGAAGCAGCTGTCCCAAGGCCTTGCAGCCCCTGAGAGCCAGCACTGGAACTCGGAGGCCCCCGGGAAGGCCTGTGTGCGCTGCCTCCCAAGCCGACCCCAGGTGAGCGGAGACGACCGTGCAGCCGTGGGGAGGGACCCGGGGACGTGTGCGGAGGGCTCGGGCAGAGCCTCCAGGGACCTGAGCAGTTTGAATCCAACACTGCGTGGCAAGGGGTGGCACCTGGCGGCATCAGGGGGCCTGGGCGGGGAGAACTGGGAGGGGGCCCAGGCTCCGTCTCTAGGAAGGAACTAAACCAACAGAAGTGGCGGTGAGCGTCTGCTGGGGCCAGTGTGGGCACAGGGACCTGCTGTCCGTCTCACAGGACGACAGGAGGGAGACGGCAGGGCTCCGTGCCAACCCAGAAGTGGCTCTAGCTTGGCATGGCACCACGCACCCTGTGGATACAGCGGGGGCAGTGGGCAAGGTCCCAGGTGACACGCGTCCTGAGCCCCACGGAGCCCCACGGGACCCCGGGTGCCGCTGCTGCAGGCAGCTGTGACGTGGACGCTTAGGCTCACAGGAGGCAAGGGTTCAGCAGGGATAGGGGACAGCCTCTAGTGACACTGGAGCCACTGTCCTCGACAGTACTTAAACACTGGCCTTCCTGTGATCCACAGGCCTGCTTTGGCTGGGCAAAGAAGAACCTTCGAGAACTTCTCCAGATACAAGACACATCTGGGCCTGCTCTGCCAAGAGGAGCGCAGGGCTGGGAACTCTCCCTACATCAGCTGCTCTTCCAGGAACCTGTGCTTAGCCAGGACTGGCTTTCTGCACCCGAGGCTACGTACCCTGCCAAGTGGTGGACACCAGGACCAGGCGGGGAGAGACTATCCAGACTCCCCAAGCGCAGGGAGAGCCTCCTCCACACAGGCCTGCTCAACACAGGGCCTGCTCCACACTGGGGCCTGCTCCACACAGGGCCTGCTCCACACTGGGGCCTGCTCCACACTGGGGCCTGCTCCACATTGGGGCCTGCTACACACAGGGCCTGCTCCACACAGGGCCTGCTCCACACGGGGCCTGCTCCACACAGGCCTGCTCCACACTGGGGCCTGCTCCACACAGGGCCTGCTCCACACAGGGCCTGCTCCACACTGGGGCCTGCTCCACACAGGGCCTGCTTCACACGGGGCCTGCTCCACACAGGGGCCTGCTCCACACAGGGCCTGCTCCACACAGGCCTGCTCCACACAGGGCCAGCTCCACACAGGTCCAGCTCCACACTGGGGCCTGCTCCACACTGGGGCCTGCTCCACACTGGGGCCTGCTACACACAGGGCCTGCTCCACACAGGCCTGCTCCACACAGGCCTGCTCCACACAGGGCCTGCTCCACACAGGCCTGCTCCACACAGGGCCTGCTCCACACTGGGGCCTGCTCCACACTGGGGCCTGCTCCACACTGGGGCCTGCTCCACACAGGGCCTGCTCCACACAGGCCTGCTCCACACAGGGTCTGCTCCACACAGGGCCTGCTTCCACACAGGCCTGCTCCACACAGGGCCTGCTCCACACAGGCCTGCTCCACACTGGGGCCTGCTCCACACAGGGCCTGCTCCACACAGGCCTGCTCCACACAGGGCCTGCTCCACACAGGGCCTGCTCCACACAGGCCTGCTCCACACTGGGGCCTGCTCCACACAGGGCCTGCTCCACACAGGCCTGCTCCACACAGGGTCTGCTCCACACAGGCCTGCTCCACACAGGGCCTGCTCCACAGAGGCCGGCTCCACACAGGGCCTGCTCCACACAGGGCCTGCTCCACACAGGGTCTGCTCCACAGAGGCCGGCTCCACACAGGCCTGCTCCACACAGGGCCTGCTCCACACTGGGCCTGCTCCACACAGGCCTGCTCCACACTGGGGTCTCTCCACACAGGCCTGCTCCACACAGGGCCTGCTCCACACAGGGCCTGCTCCACACTGGGCCTGCTTCACACAGGGCCTGCTCCACACAGGGCCTGCTCCACACAGGGGTCTCTCCACACAGGCCTGCTCCACACAGGGCCTGCTCCACACTGGGGCCTGCTCCACACTGGGGTCTCTCCACACAGGCCTGCTCCACACAGGGCCTGCTCCACACTGGGGTCTCTCCACGCAGGCCTGCTCCACACTGGGCCTGCTCCACACAGGGCCTGCTCCACACTGGGGTCTCTCCACACAGGCCTGCTCCACACAGGGCCTGCTCCACACAGGGCCTGCTCCACACTGGGCCTGCTCCACACAGGGCCTGCTCCACACAGGGCCTGCTCCACACAGGGGTCTCTCCACACAGGCCTGCTCCACACAGGGCCTGCTCCACACTGGGGCCTGCTCCACACTGGGGTCTCTCCACACAGGCCTGCTCCACACAGGGCCTGCTCCACACTGGGGTCTCTCCACACAGGCCTGCTCCACACTGGGCCTGCTCCACACAGGGCCTGCTCCACACAGGGCCTGCTCCACACTGGGCCTGCTCCACACTGGGGCCTGCTCCACACAGGGCCTGCTCCACACTGGGCCTGCTCCACACAGGGCCTGCTCCACACAGGGCCTGCTCCACACTGGGCCTGCTCCACACTGGGGCCTGCTCCACACAGGGCCTGCTCCACACTGGGGCCTGCTCCACACAGGCCTGCTCCACACAGGGCCTGTTCCACACGGGGCCTGCTCCACACAGGCCTGCTCCACACTGGGGCCTGCTCCACACAGGCCTGCTCCACACAGGCCTGCTCCACACTGGGGCCTGCTCCACACAGGGCCTGCTCCACACAGGCCTGCTCCACACAGGGCCAGCTCCACACTGGGGCCTGCTCCACACTGGGGCCTGCTCCACACTGGGGCCTGATACACACTCGGGCCTGCTCCACATGGGCCTGCTCCACACAGGGCCTGCTCCACACAGGCCTGCTCCACACAGGGCCTGCTCCACACAGGGCCTGCTCCACACAGGCCTGCTCCACACTGGGGCCTGCTCCACACAGGGCCTGCTCCACACTGGGCCTGCTCCACACAGGGCCTGCTCCACACAGGGCCTGCTCCACACTGGGCCTGCTCCACACTGGGGCCTGCTCCACACTGGGGCCTGCTCCACACAGGCCTGCTCCACACAGGGCCTGCTCCACACGGGGCCTGCTCCACACAGGCCTGCTCCACACTGGGGCCTGCTCCACACAGGCCTGCTCCACACAGGCCTGCTCCACACTGGGGCCTGCTCCACACAGGGCCTGCTCCACACAGGCCTGCTCCACACAGGGCCAGCTCCACACTGGGGCCTGCTCCACACTGGGGCCTGCTCCACACTGGGGCCTGATACACACTCGGGCCTGCTCCACATGGGCCTGCTCCACACAGGGCCTGCTCCACACAGGCCTGCTCCACACAGGGCCTGCTCCACACAGGGCCTGCTCCACACAGGCCTGCTCCACACAGGGCCTGCTCCACACAGGGCCTGCTCCACACAGGCCTGCTCCACACAGGGCCTGCTCCACACTGGGGCCTGCTCCACATGGGCCTGCTCCACACAGGCCTGCTCCACACAGGTCTGCTCCACACAGGGCCTGCTCCACACAGGGCCTGCTCCACACAGGCCTGCTCCACACAGGGCCTGCTCCACACAGGGCCTGCTCCACACAGGGCCTGCTCCACACAGGGCCTGCTCCACACAGGGCCTGCTCCACACAGGCCTGCTCCACAAGGCCTGGGGCCTGCTCCACACAGGGCCTGCTCCACACAGGCCTGCTCCACACAGGGCCTGCTCCACACAGGGCCTGCTCCACACAGGCCTGCTCCACACTGGGGCCTGCTCCACACAGGGCCTGCTCCACACAGGCCTGCTCCACACAGGGTCTGCTCCACACAGGCCTGCTCCACACAGGGCCTGCTCCACAGAGGCCGGCTCCACACAGGGCCTGCTCCACACAGGGCCTGCTCCACACAGGGTCTGCTCCACAGAGGCCGGCTCCACACAGGCCTGCTCCACACAGGGCCTGCTCCACACAGGCCTGCTCCACACAGGGCCTGCTCCACACAGGCCTGCTCCACACAGGGCCTGCTCCACACAGGGCCTGCTCCACACTGGGGCCTGCTCCACACTGGGGCCTGCTCCACACAGGGCCTGCTCCACACAGGGCCTGCTCCACACAGGGCCTGCTCCACACTGGGGCCTGCTCCACACTGGGCCTGCTCCACACAGGGCCTGCTCCACACAGGGCCTGCTCCATACAGGCCTGCTGCACACAGGCCTGCTCCATACAGGGCCTGCTCCACACTGGGGCCTGCTCCACACTGGGGCCGGCTCCACACTGGGGCCGGCCTCCACACTGGGGCCTGTTCCACGCCTGCTCCACACTGGGCCTGCTCCACACTGGGGCCTGCTCCACACAGGGCCTGCTCCACACAGGGCCTGCTCCACACAGGGCCTGCTCCACACAGGCCTGCTCCACACAGGCCTGCTCCACACAGGGGCCTGCTCCACACAGGCCTGCTCCACACAGGGCCTGCTCCACACAGGCCTGCTCGACACTGGGGGCCTGCTCCACACAGGGCCTGCTCCACACAGGGGCCACAGGGCCTGCTTCCACACTGGGGCTCCTGCTCCACACAGGGCCTGCTCCACACTGGGCCTGCTCCACACAGGGCCTGCTCCACACAGGGCCTGCCTGCTCCACACAGGGCCTGCTCCACACAGGGCCTGCTCCACACAGGGCTCCACACACTGGGGGCCTGCTCCACACAGGGCCTGCTCCACACAGGGCCTACTGCACACAGGGCCTGCTCCTCCACACAGGGCCTGCTCCACACACAGGCCTGCTCCACACAGGGCCTGCTCCACACAGGGCCTGCTCCACACAGGGCCTACTGCACACAGGGCCTTCTCCACACAGGGCCTGCTCCACACAGGGCCTGCTCCACACAGGGCCCTACTGCACACAGGGCCTGCTCCACACAGGGCCTGCTCCACACAGGGCCTGCTCCACACAGGGCCTGCTCCACACAGGCCTGCTCAACACAGGGCCAGCTCCACACAGGGCCTACTGCACACAGGGCCTGCTCCACACAGGGCCTGCTCCACACTGGGCCTGCTCCACACAGGGCCTGCTCCACACAGGCCTGCTCCACACAGGGCCTGCTCCACACAGGCCTGTTCCACACTGGGCCTGCTCCACACTGGGGCACTGGGCCTGCTCCACACAGGGCCTGCTCCACACTGGGCCTGCTCCACACAGGCCTGCTCCACACACAGGGCCTGCTCCACACTGGGCCTGCTCCACACAGGCCTGCTCCACACTGGGGTCTCTCCACACAGGCCTGCTCCACACAGGGCCTGCTCCACACAGGGCCTGCTCCACACTGGGCCTGCTCCACACAGGGCCTGCTCCACACAGGGGTCTCTCCACACAGGCCTGCTCCACACAGGGCCTGCTCCACACTGGGGCCTGCTCCACACTGGGGTCTCTCCACACAGGCCTGCTCCACACAGGGCCTGCTCCACACTGGGGTCTCTCCACACAGGCCTGCTCCACACTGGGCCTGCTCCACACAGGGCCTGCTCCACACAGGGCCTGCTCCACACTGGGCCTGCTCCACACTGGGGCCTGCTCCACACAGGGCCTGCTCCACACTGGGCCTGCTCCACACAGGGCCTGCTCCACACAGGGCCTGCTCCACACTGGGCCTGCTCCACACTGGGGCCTGCTCCACACTGGGGCCTGCTCCACACAGGCCTGCTCCACACAGGGGCCTGCTCCACACGGGGCCTGCTCCACACAGGCCTGCTCCACACTGGGGCCTGCTCCACACAGGCCTGCTCCACACAGGCCTGCTCCACACTGGGGCCTGCTCCACACAGGGCCTGCTCCACACAGGCCTGCTCCACACAGGGCCAGCTCCACACTGGGGCCTGCTCCACACTGGGGCCTGATCCACACACACTGGGGCCTGATACACACTCGGGCCTGCTCCACATGGGCCTGCTCCACACAGGGCCTGCTCCACACAGGTCTGCTCCACACAGGGCCTCCACACTGGGCCTCCACACAGGGCCTGGTCCACACAGGCCTGCTCCACACAGGGCCTGCTCCACACAGGCCTGCTCCACACAGGCCTGCTCCACACAGGGCCTGCTCCACACAGGCCTGCTCCACACAGGGCCTGCTCCACACAGGGCCTACTGCACACAGGGCCTGCTCCACACAGGGCCTGCTCCACACAGGGCCTGCTCCACACAGGGCCTACTGCACACAGGGCCTGCTCCACACAGGGCCTGCTCCACACAGGGCCTGCTCCACACAGGGCCTGCTCCACACAGGCCTGCTCAACACAGGGGCCAGCTCCACACAGGGCCTACTGCACACAGGGCCTGCTCCACACAGGGCCTGCTCCACACTGGGCCTGCTCCACACAGGGCCTGCTCCACACAGGCCTGCTCCACACAGGGCCTGCTCCACACAGGCCTGTTCCACACTGGGCCTGCTCCACACTGGGCCTGCTCCACACAGGGCCTGCTCCACACTGGGCCTGCTCCACACAGGCCTGCTCCACACAGGGCCTGCTCCACACTGGGCCTGCTCCACACAGGCCTGCTCCACACTGGGGTCTCTCCACACAGGCCTGCTCCACACAGGGCCTGCTCCACACAGGCCTGCTCCACACAGGGTCTGCTCCACACAGGCCTGCTCCACACAGGGCCTGCTCCACAGAGGCCGGCTCCACACAGGGCCTGCTCCACACAGGGCCTGCTCCACACAGGGTCTGCTCCACAGAGGCCGGCTCCACACAGGCCTGCTCCACACAGGGCCTGCTCCACACAGGCCTGCTCCACACAGGGCCTGCTCCACACAGGCCTGCTCCACACAGGGCCTGCTCCACACAGGGCCTGCTCCACACTGGGGCCTGCTCCACACTGGGGCCTGCTCCACACAGGGCCTGCTCCACACTTGGGCCTGCTCCACACTGGGGCCTGCTCCACACAGGGCCTGCTCCACACTGGGGCCTGCTCCACACAGGGCCTGCTCCACACAGGCCTGCTCCACACAGGGCCTGCTCCACACTGGGCCTGCTCCACACTGGGCCTGCTCCACACTGGGGCCTGGTCCACACAGGGCCTGCTCCACACTGGGGCCTGCTCCACACAGGGCCTGCTCCACACAGGCCTGCTCCACACAGGGCCTGCTCCACACTTGGGCCTGCTCCTCACAGGCCTGGTCCACACAGGACCTGCTCCACACAGGGCCTGCTCCACACAGGGCCTGCTCCACACTGGGGCCCTGCTCCACACAGGGCCTGCTCCACACAGGCCTGGTCCACACAGGGCCTGCTCCACACTTGGGCCTGCTCCTCACAGGCCTGGTCCACACTGGGCCTGCTCCACACAGGGCCTGCTCCACACAGGCCTGCTCCACACAGGGCCTGCTCCACACAGGGCCTGCTCCACACAGGGCCTGCTCCACACAGGGCCTGCTCCACACTGGGGCCTGCTCCACACAGGCCTGCTCCACACAGGCCTGCTCCACACAGGGCCTGCTCCACACTGGGCCTGCTCCACACAGGGGCCTGCTCCTCACAGGCCTGCTCCACACAGGCCTGCTCCACACAGGGCCTGGTCCACACAGGGCCTGCTCCACACTGGGGCCTGCTCCACACAGGGCCTGCTCCACACAGGCCTGCTCCACACAGGGCCTGCTCCACACTGGGCCTGCTCCACACAGGCTTGCTCCACACAGGGCCTGCTCCACACTGGGCCTGCTCCACACAGGGCCTGGTCCACACAGGGCCTGCTCCACACTGGGGCCTGCTCCACACAGGGCCTGCTCCACACAGGCCTGGTCCACACAGGGCCTGCTCCACACTTGGGCCTGCTCCTCACAGGCCTGGTCCACACAGGGCCTGCTCCACACTTGGGCCTGCTCCTCACAGGCCTGGTCCACACTGGGCCTGCTCCACACAGGGCCTGCTCCACACAGGGCCTGCTCCACACAGGGCCTGGTCCACACAGGGCCTGCTCCACACTTGGGCCTGCTCCTCACAGGCCTGGTCCACACTGGGCCTGCTCCACACAGGGCCTGCTCCACACAGGGCCTGCTCCACACAGGGCCTGGTCCACACAGGGCCTGCTCCACACTTGGGGCCTGCTCCTCACAGGCCTGGTCCACACTGGGCCTGCTCCACACAGGGCCTGCTCCACACAGGGCCTGCTCCTCACAGGCCTGGTCCACACTGGGGCCTGCTCCTCACAGGGCCTGATACATACTCGGGCCTGCTCCACACTGGGTTGGTCCACACTGGGGTCTCTCCACACTGAGGTCTGCTCCTCACAGAGGCCTGCGGGCTTCCCGGTGTGGTCCCGCTCCAGCAGCTTCCCACTGAGCCATTGGGTGTTCACAGCCAGCCCCCCTGGCCTCTCCTCGGAGGTCACATATCCTAGCCTCCCTTGCAGGAGGAGTAGCCAAGGTACCGATTGATGTCCAGTGGAGTGAGGACAGAAGTCTCCCACGTGCAGTCCTCCTCATGTCATTTCACTCTTCTTCCTGAGACAGGTCCAGAGTGGCCCTGGTCAAGGGCAGGAAGTGTGTGGAGGACATGCAGGAAGGAACTTCTTGGAGAACAGCATCCCAGGAAGCACCTGGGGAACTCCCACAGGGGATCTCTACCGAGTGAGAGGACCTCCATCCTGTTTCACCTCCAGATCACTGGGGCTTTATCACAGCAGCCGGCACACCTGTGATAGAGGGGCTACCCCCCCCCCCCAGAGTTTTCCACATCCTGAGAGAAGCAACCTTGTTTCTTCCCCGGGCAGGATGTTTCTTCCCAGGGCAAGAGCCAATAGGCTTAAAGGTCGCCCTGTTCTATGGGCAAAGAGCCAATGGTGTTGGGGTTGCTCTGGTGCACCTCCAACCAGAAATCCCTATACAGGGCCCTGTTTGAGAGACTCAGAACAGACACACGGACACACACATCAGCTCATTGCTGCTGAGAGGAGGAAGCCACTCAGACACATCAGCTCGACCCTGCGGAGAGGAGGAAGCCACTGCGACAGCTCCAGACCCATCGCCTCCAGCCCGACGGCCGCTCCCAGCTGACAGCTCCATCCTCCAGCCAGACAGCAGCTGCTTTAGCTGATAGCTCCAGAGATCCTAGCCGGTGCGTGCGACCAAGCACCCACCTTCTGTCCAGGGCTTGCACACTCCTCTCCCTGACTCCCCTCTCCACCAGAACTTGCACACTCCTCTCCCTGACTCCCCTCTCCCAGCACCTCTTCGACCTTCGACCAGAGCACCTCTTCTCCGGTTTTGCTACCAGCCACGAAGGCTGTTGAGTAAACCTCTTGGCTGCACAGCTGTCCCCGGTGTGATGTTTGCCCTTCACCCTGACCAGCTGAGCCTGCCACATCAGGATCTCACTTCCAGCCATGTTTTCCTGGAGACCAGCATGCCCCTGCACCAGTGCAGAGAGGGCAGCTCGCCTGAGCAGGACCTGCCAGTGTGACGTGCAAGGGACACCCAAAGAGGGTGGACTCAAAGAGGCAATGGCTGTAAAGGAAAGCTCAACCAGTTTCCTCAGAAAGAGATCCGCACACTCCTGAGCAGGGGCCCTTCACTGCAAAAGCTTGCAAACCTGCCTCAACCAGGGAGCCAGAGGTCAGGAGAGCACCCTGCAAACGCTTGAAGAGAAACCCCAGGAGTCGGACAAGGGCACCCAAGGTGAGGGCCAGATTCAATATGGGGTCCTTTGCCCTGGTCTCAGAGGCCACCCAGTCCCTAGCACCTGGGTTCCCACCCTATTTCCAACAAGGCTGTGGGCAGCTCCAGTGTCCATGGCCAGCCAGGCCCCTGAGGGACCTCCACTTGGTGGAAAGACCTTCCCTGGGCAGAATCCCAGATCCTCACTCTGCCCTCTGGACCCCACAGCTCTGCCTGCCTCCTGACCCCTAGGACATTGCTTGGAAGCTGGGAGACAGCGTCATACCTCCCCAGACCTTCCCTGCTCCAGACCAAACCCCTGTGGGCAGATACAGCCAGTCAGTCCCTTCCTCGTGTCCACATTCTCGGCAATGATCCTCCCACCACAAGGTGGAGCATGTCCCCACTCCTGGTACACAGGTTGCTCTGAGCCTTGCTGTGGTCCACGAAATGTGCAGCAGTGACATTAAGTAAGTCCTGAGCCTGGGCCTGGAGGCCTGCGCACTCTGTTTTCGAGTTTCTGCCCAGGCGCCATGTGCATAAAGCCAGGCTAATCTGCCGGAAGGAAACAGATGCATTGCCAATTAACCCTGCTCCCCCAGGCAGCAGCCATCCAAGCCCAGAAGCAGAGATAACAGCTGCTGGCCACGGACACGTGAGTAAGCCCGTAAGAACAGAAGAGCCGCCCAGCTGGGCCCAACCCCTACTGCCCATCTTCAGAACCATGAGCTAAGTGAATGGTTATTGTCTTCAGCCACCAGTTTTGGGGGCCATTTGTTACGCAGCAGGAGCTAGCTGATATATGCCCATGGCTGCTCCTTGTACGGTTCCTCCCACAGAGGGCGCCACTTCCAGCTCCCTAATTTCTGAGCTAGACTTTGTAAGACATGATACCATTTTTACACGGTTCTCCATGAAGTGGGGACAAAGAGCTCTGTGACCAACACAGTCCTGCCTCCACCAGGCCACCAGAGGGCAGCACACAAGCTTAGACACAACAAGCAATTGCCCAAGGTCACTCATAAGTGGCAGAGCTGGGACATCTGGAATTAGGGTGCCAAAATCCTCCCAAGTCATAATGAATATGAGCTTTTATCCCCAAACCAACAATAAATAAACAAGTAACATTTGCAGCATAGTAAAAATGGCTCCCTGCGTGAGGCTCGGGTGCTGAGGAGACCTCACCGAGAGGCGCCCATACAGACCCTCAGCTCCCGCTTTGCAGTGTGGAAAGCAGGGCCCAGGCACACAGGGGCCGTTCTCAGCTCAGCTGAAGGACAGCACTGTGGCACTCAGGCCCATGCCCACCCTTGATGCTACCCGGCCACTGCTCCATCCCCGGAGGGTGGGTGCCGCACCCTGGTTCGTGGCTGGTCCTTCAAGCACACTCAGAGCTCTATCACACAGCCCCAAACAGGGACGCTCCCTCCCACACCCCCACGCAGGACGTCTTTAAAATGCAGCAACTCTGCAGGGCAGGGTGTGACTCTGATGCCCGGGCAGCGGGTGTCAGTCTGCAGACCACAGACAGGAGCCCGTGTGCACGCAGGTGTGCACGTGTGCACGGGTGTGCAGGACATAAATAGTGGAGACTGTGACACGGGCAGCCTGCCCCAGGCCAGCCCCTCTGGGGCACACAGGGCACAGGACTTGGCACTCAGCGTGTCTGGAAGGGTGAGCGTGAGGCTCTGGGCCCAGGCATCTTCGCAAGGCCACTCTGCCTGATGCCTGGGCCCTGCGGTCTCCTCTCCCTGTCCACTCCAAATGCTGCCACCCAGGTGTTCATCGCTGGTGTCCCCTGATCACTCTGTCACCTGACTCAACCTTCTGCTGTCACCTCTGGAGCTTTTAGGCTTCTATGCACAACTACGTGATGCCCCTAAAACAAGCCCACGTTCTAACCTTGGTGCCCACGTGTAAGTGCTCTGACATTGCAGACGGGACTGGGTCCAGGACTTTGGGATGTGGGGATCACCTGGGCCCTGTGGGGGTCCCTGAAAGGGCAAGCCCTTTTGGCTGTGGTCAAAGCACGAGATTCACAGCAAAGAAGGGTCAGAGGTCGGGACGGGGCTGCTCCGAGGACAGAGGGAGGAGCCTGAGCCACGGGAGGCAGGCAGCATGCCTGTGCCATCAGAAGCTGGGAAGGGGAGGGAAGAGATGGCCCCAGGGCTAGGAAAGGAATGCAGGCCCGATGACACCTTGGTCTGAGCCCCGTGAGATCCAGCCGGACTTCTGACCTCCAGAGTGTAGATCACGCAGGCGTCGCTAGGAGCACTGGGTTTGTGGATGATTTATTGCAAGCATTAGAAAACCAACCACCCTGTGCGCCAGCCTGGCTCTTTACCCTGGGGCCCCCCAAACCTGGGCAACCTCCAGCCTCTATGCCATTGACCCCCTGCTCCCTCCTGCCCCCCGACTGTGCCACACAACGTGAGTGCCATCTGGGACTCCCTGGAGTGCAGGCTCCTGGGTTCTGCTCGTCCTGAGTCTTTGATGGCTAAAGCAGCCCTGGCACTTTGCAGGACCCTGGAAAGCAGCTGCAAATGGCTGGCCTTGGGGTGTTCAGGGTCGGAGACTGAGGCCATTAATGAGATTTATAGAACAACCAATGCATCCTTGTCTCTCCTCTTCAAGCCTTTCTTTAGCAGAAGATAGACCCACCCCAGGAAGGGAGGCAGGTCTCACATTTATCTTCTTTCTTCTTGCCTAAATGGCCCTTTAATTTCTCCGTTCCCCAGGAACATCAATAACAGCCTCAGAGACAAACCCTCTGCACGCTCAAACACACGTTGGAATCCCAATGCCCTGTGATCCAATATGCAGGAGAGAGAGCCCACCCTCAGGAATTTATCCTAAGAAAATAATCAGAGCCAAGGGAGTAACATACACACAAGGACACTCGCCAGGAATTCCTTTCTACATCTTTACATCAGTGAAAATTGAAAAAGACTCAGATGTCTAAAAAACGAGGACTTGGTTAAATAAATAATACCTCCTTCAGACGAAGGCATATCATGCAGCCATTAAAAATAGCAGTTGTGAAAATATGCCGGCACAGAAGAAAATGTTTAATACATAATTCTGTTGGGATTCAAAATTGATAAAACATGTATAAATTTGCATCTTAAAAAGACTAGTGAGAATGTTCATCTCAGATATTAATAGTTTTAATCTCATGAGACGGGGTTAACACAGGGCTTGCTTTTATGCCTCATCTATTTTATAGCTTCCAAAATTCCTATGGTGACCACAAATCTCAGTATTTAAAAGGAAAATATTTTCGGAGGGAGAGGAATTTGCCAACCCCCACACCAAGAACCTCCTTACAAGGGCTTGTGATGTTATTCAGGGACCGTTCGGAGGAGCTGGAAGCCTGGTCACCGAGAGCCACGGAGGTACCTGGTGGACGCCCTTCAGCTCGGCGAGCCCATGCCCACGTCAGGCCAGAGCTTCCACAGGCTCAAGGAACAGGAAGAACAGATCTGAAGAATTAGCCATGCCTCCGATGGAGGGGACATGCGGGAGGCTGCCACCGAGGCCCTAGAGGTCCTGGAAGAGAGGTCTAACCCATCAGGATGGGACATGGGGATCTGGAGGGTAAGCAGAGGCTGTAGGGAGGTCCCCAGCCCAGCAGGGATGGGGGATGGGTCAAGTGACAACTCCAGAGGAGAGGCCGTCAGCCTCAAATCCACAGCCTCCCTCCCACCAGCCCCGCCTCCCATTTCTCAAAACCGTCGTAGATGAGCACGTGGACCAGGAAGCCGGCCCGCGGCTCAGCACGTGTGGGCCAGCCGTGACCTGGGCTGTCCTCCTGCCAGGGAGAGAAGCCAGATTCCCAGCAAACAGTCCCAACGCTCCATCTTAAAGGAATGCTCTTCCTGGGGCAGGGCCACCAGGTCTCCAGAGGACACTGCTAGGGCTGGTCCTGGAGCAGAGTTGAACGCAGCCCTAACCAGAGCAGGGAAGGGCAGACCGTTTCCCACCACCTTCCCAGGCCGATCGCTGGGCTTCTAGAATGCAGTTTAGAAACAGAGAAGATTTTTGGCACCTGCTGCATGGATTTGACAGGGCTTAGCACTAGGGAGGCTGGGGATAAGCTGGCTGCGAGCAGCACAAAAGACCACCTTGGATGCAGCAGCCAGAGAGGCTCTGGGTAGGGACAGCTGCCCTGGAAGAGAAGATAGGCTGTGACGCTGGGGCCGGCAGGCAGCTTCCTCCAGGAAGCCTCCCTGACTGTCCTTCTCAACTCTGGCAAGAGAGGGGACAGACATGTTTCCCTGGCTCTCTCAGCCTTGTGATGGTGTGGGTGACAAGACATTATTATGGGCTGTTTCCCCATCTGTCCTCACCACTCAACTCCTGAATCTTGGATGTCAGAGCCTGGATGGGTAGATGATGGATGATGGATGATGGATGGATAGACAGATGATGGAGGGATGATGGAGGGATGATGGAGGGATGATGGCGGGATGGATGGGAGGATACTGATGGGCAGATGGATGGTGGGGGGGAGGGAAGGAGAGGCAAAGGTATGGGGAGACTAGCATATGGAAGGAAAGAAGGTGGATGGGTGGCGGAAGGAAGGATGCACTGGTGGCTGATGAGATGGATGGGTGGGGAGGGGAGGACCCAGGAGCGAGGGCAGCTGGCAGAGAAGTCCCAGTGACAAAGCCAGGGCCTGCGGAAGGCAGGTACTGAAGTGGGGGCAGAGAAGCGGCCATGGGCAGTGGGATGCAGAGGGTGTCCTCAAGTTCCTGTGACTTCTCAGTCACCGCAGACCTTGTCTCAGGACGCGCTACACCAGACCTCGTCGCCAAACTCATCACGCTGTAGAGTCGCACCAAATGGTTTATTGAAAAATGCAAGCCCTGCAGGCCGTTGGGCCGGGGCCTCTCTCTGACCTCTGTCTGCTCTGAGTCTTGTTGGAATCAGACTCAGCTCTCCATGGTGACGTGAGGGCAGACACGGAGGAGGACAGCCAGGAGTGCCGTGTTGGGAAGCCGGGGACACGCCCAGGCCACAGAGGAGCTGGCAGCAGGTCCCTGACGCCTGCTGCGCACCGAGCGTTTCAGGAGCTTGCCTGAAGCCACCGCCGTGGCACCTGCAGTGTGCGCCCAGGTCCGAACAGCTGGCAGTTTTGACAGGAGGCCCCAGGTGTCACCAAGACGACAGGAAGCAGAGTCGTGATCAAACCGAGGTCTGTCTGCAGCACAGTCTGCGCGGAGACCTGGACCAGTGGCTGGGCGCCGTCCCGGCCTTGAGGTGTGCGGCTGCTGCTCTGTGAGCCCTCTGCGGGGCCACCCAGGGCACGGCGGACGCTTCCTCTCGTCTTCCCGTCAGAAGGCCGTGGCTTGGACGCTCAGCTGCACCCACCCAGCCACACAGCCCGGTCATCACCCAGCGCTCCGCAGGCCCTGGCATCAGCACCACCAGGAAAGAAGCTGTGACGCCTGGGGCTGCCCGCGGGCGGGCAAGGGCCCTGCACGCGGCTCTGCGCAGCTCGCCCTCAGGGCAGGCAGGCCCTGGACGTGCCCTGGACGTGCCCTGGACTCTACCCAGGAGAGCGCTGGCATGCCGCCTGGTCTCAGAACTTGCTGCCTCTTGCCCAGGACACAGCACCCTGCAGTGAGGGTGTGGCTCCGGGACCCCAGCCTGGGCTGAGTCCCAGTCTGCTGGGGGGAGGGGCGAGGGGGACACCATAGCAAGACAGAAGCAATCTGACCTCAGAGGAGCTCAGTCAACAGCAGTGACCTGGAAACCTTGGGCGCTAGCCCTCCTGGAAGACAAATGACCCAATCCCAGGACACGGTCCGCAGAACATAAATAAAGTGACGCTTAAGTATTAAAATGTACAAGTAACATAAAATAAAAATCAAGTCAAACAAACACAAATTAGAAAAAATCAAACAATTAAAAATGAAGTAATATTTAATAAGATACAATAAAAATTAAAGATCATGTAAGGAAGTGAGATGGGAAAATGCCACATGCTCCTCCTGGGAGGTGCCGTAGCTGGTGTGTCAGGGACTGTGACAAGTCCCACTGCAGAGAGGTCTGGGGACCTTTCTCCAAACTAGGGATGCCTGTCAAATCTGGCCACAAAGTGCCTTCCCTGGAAGCAGCACAGATGGCACCCGTGTCCCACCTGTGTCCCTGCCTCATTCACCAGCCATCCCTCCCACGCCCCCTCAGGGATCTGGGCTCCACCGTGGGACTTGCTGTGGCCAGCGGAACTCCAGCCATGCAGTGGCCTAGCATGAGCCCCGCGTCGGGCTCAGCTCTTGAACTGCATTCTGCATGAAGAGAGCGCATCCTGGTGGCCTCGTCCTGCTCCTGTGACGCGGGTCCCAGAACAAACTCAAGGATCAGCTCCAGGCCCTGGCCAGCCACCTGCAGGGGACCACCCAGCCAAGCCCCACCTGAAGCAACCAGACCACAGGCAACCTTTGGGGGTGGCTTGTTACCTGGCACTGTGGGCACAGTAGCTGACCGGTACATTCTGATTGCCACTCCAAGAATGCCACTTTGAGACGTCCGTGTGGCACAGTAAAACATTCTTAGAAGAAAACCATCTTAGAAGGCGTTGAGAAAGAATAAAGGCCCAAGACAGGGGCTTACACCACATTCAGAGGGAAAGGTCTTAAAATTCAGGGTCCTGGAGGTGACTGGGCTATTCACAACAAGGGGCACAGGTCAAGAAAAGGTTAAGCAACCCAAGAGGAAAGGGTGAGTGCAGGTATGCACAGGTGGGTCCCCCAGGAAGGGACCTGAGTAGCTGGTGAACGCGGGGAAACACGTCTGACGTCATCAGGAACCACGACCTGAGGCAACCCTGAGCTCGGCCCGGCCCACGGGCTGCAGAGGGAATGCTGGTGACCGCAGGGTGTGGGCAGCCAGTGCCCGCACACAGGCTGGCCAGAGGGACGGGGGAAGCTAGGCGGCCCTCCCCAGTCGGGCATCCCCTGGGGACACGCAGCCCTGAGTGGGACAGCAAAGTCCTCAGGGAGTAAAACATGGCCGGGGCTCCCCCAGCCAGCTCCTGTGCTGCAGGGACAATCACCAACGCGACGCTGGGCTATCAGCCCACTCTAAACAGCAGGGTGGTGTCGTGCCAGCAAGTCCTGAGACAAGCCGAACAGGGACACTCCGACTGCAGACAGACGTGGGCAGGTGGCCAGCACCAATGGAGGCCACGCCGCGCTCAGTATTCTGATTCTGTTTTGTGAGATACAAAACCCAGGTGGGAGAGACCCACGCCCATTTTAAGGCAGAGATTATTTCCAGGTGGGCGTGAGATTGAGGAATCTGTTCTAGGGCTTTCTTCAGGAGCCAGGAAGTGATCCCACGCAGACGGGAAGGGTCGAGGAGCTGAGGAGAGGCCCTGAGCTGGGCCGCCCCGCTGGGTCACAGCTGAGCCCCTCACTCCTGCTCCGCCCACACCCACAGCGTGGAGGGCTGGGGCGGGGTGGGGGTGCTGCAGCGACTAGTGAGCCCCGCTTGCCTCGGCTGCCGGCACCAGCCCGTGCACCCCGCTGCCCCCCGCTTTTCTGGACGTTACATAGTCCATAACTAAAGTGAAGCGGGAAGGAGGAGAATCCCACCCCTGCCAAAAAGGGGCGGCCTCAGCCACGGACTCCGGGGGAAACCTGAGCCCTACCCAGGGCCCCTGAGGCTGTGCCTGTCTGCAGGTCCTGCCCAGGGCAGTGCCTGGGAGTGCTGGGTACGCAGAGCTTCAGTGCAGCCCCGTCCAAGGACGGCACAGGCACAGAGTCCCCCGGGTTACTGGACCATGCATGCCCTGCGTTTCCAACCCACGTTGCCCAACAGTCCTGCTCAGTGTGAGGAAGCAGGCGGTCCTGACGGCCATGTCACAGCAGAGAGGAAGGGCAAGGCCAGGGGGCCAAGACCAGCTTTCTTCCCGGCTCAGAGTGCCCCCCGGAACCCCTGGCTCTTTCTGAGAGCATCAGAGCCAACTCTGTGCTCCTGACGCCCCTTCTCCACCAATGTTGGGAATCTTCTAGGTCCCAGCAGCGTCTCCCCAAACCACACCACATCCAGCCAACACCTGTTCACCGTCCACGCCCCCTATCCACCCCCATACATCCGTCTGTCCATCTGTTTGTCCACCTATCCATCCATTGGTCCATCCACCCAACGCCAACATGCACCCTGTGCCAGTCTCTGCTTGGTTCTGGGCATCCTGTGATCAACAAGCTGGCCTGACAGGTCTCCGGGCCTCCGTCCTCAACCAGCGTGTTCTAGTGGCGGTGGGCGGGGGGTGGGGGCCCGCCTCAGGCAGGAACGCCCACAGCTCAGCGAGGGGACTCGCCCGCCCTGAGTGGCAGGGACGGCTTCTTTGAGGAAAAGCGTCTGTGCTCACACGTGTGGACAAGGAGCCGCAGCAGAGGCCGCGCCCCAGGCAGGCCCCGCAGCACACAGGGCCCTTTCTGTGGGCGGAGCTCGGCCTGGTCGAGGCCCAGCCAGGACCACCAGGGCCTGCTACTCTGTGGGCCGGGGACGCCGCGTCTCCCGGGACTCACTGAAAACGCAGTTTCTCAGGCCCACCCAGACCCAGGACGCAGACCCTGAACTTCCCCCTGGCCCCGGGGCTGTGGAGGTGGCCGCCCTCTCCTCCAGACCAGGCTTTCAGCGGGGACAGAGGGACCCTACTTCTCTGTGCAGGCGGAGCACTGAGGCAGATGTGCCACGGGCCATCGGGTGGGGCAACTGGGAAGACAACGTCTAAACAAGGTTGGGGACAATAGTGAAAAGGAGCTGAGAGATGCCGGCCTGGGCGCGGAGGCTCGTGGGCGCCAGCCCCGCGGGCTGCTCTCCCGCTCTGTCTCTGGGGACCAGTTCGTCCCTAGGGCTGCTGCCACTTTTTTTTTTCTAATATTTATTTATTTGCTTTAGTTGTCCACAATGCAATGCGTTTATGTTTACGTGGTGCTGAGGATCGAACCCGGGCCGCGCACGCGCCAGGCGAGCGCTCTGCCGCTGAGCCACAACCCCAGCCCTAGGGCTGCTGCCACTTTTAAACTGAGAGTCCAGAGACCCAGGAAGCCCCGGTTTGCTGGCCCCCTGTTACCTATCACAGTGCTCCCCCTGGCCTGGCGAGGGCGCCCTGAAGTGACACTAGCTCTGCTGTGGAGCGCACACGATGTCACGGGAACTCTGAGTGCTTGCGTGGTCCCCAGGGTCTCCACACCCACAGCATCCCCCACTCGCCACTGCCCCTCCCCTGGGCGCAGGGTTTGGCGGGAGGGCTGGGATAGCAGGTGTGGGCCGCGAGGAGCCAGCGACCCAGGAGAAGCAGGCAGGACAGGAATGTGGGGCGGGGGATGTTGCCAGGACGGAGGATGGGGACAGCTGGGCGGTGGGCTGGAAGGGTCACTGTGAGCCGGCTGCGGCTGGAGAGGTGGACAGGGATGGGCACTGACACAGGGCCACTGAGGGAATCCTATCAGAAGGCATCGCCAGGCCTAGTGATAGACTACGTGGTGGACTGAATGGTAGCCCCCAAAGAGATGTCCCCATGAACCTGTGGCCATGACTTTAATTGGAAAAGCGGTCTTTGCAGATGTGACTGAGGTCAGGACCTCAAGACGACCTCATCCTCCACCACCCAGCTGGACCGTCCCAGTGGCCAGCCTCCTCAGAAGAAACTCAGAGGAGAGACAGACAAGGGCGCACGTGAAGACAGAGGCAGAGATCGAGTGGTGTGGCCACGAGGTCCTCCGACGGCCACCAGCAGCCGGAGGGTCCTGCCCTCCAGCCTTCGGAGGAACTGCTGTCCTGAGACTCCCTGACCTGGACCCTCCAGGATGGGTGGGGACACATTTCTGATGTTTCAGCCGCTCCCCTTCCCCCAGCTTGTGGTCACTTATTACCCTGGCCACTGCTCCCGGACAGCTGTGAGGATGAAGTCACAGTGGACTCCATCGCCAGCGCTGGCGGGAGTGAGAAGAGCTCGGTGGTCACCGTTGGCCCAGGAGGAAGGCGGGCCAGGCGGCCTCGGCTCCTGGGGGCCATTCCCCTCCGCTCGCCAGCCTCTTGTTCTGGTTCTCAGGGGCCCCGAGGCTGAGCAGGGAGCCCCACAGCACGGAGACAGTGCAGATCCCAGGACCGTCGGAGCCCGGGGGGGGGGGGGGCTGCTGGCAGGGCCCATTAACTGCAGGACAATTAAAAATGTATTTGGCTTAGATTTCAGAGAGCCATTTCTAGAATGTAAATACCATACCTGTCATTAAAAATGTAGTTATTGGAATTACACAGGAGAATTCTGGGAGGCTGGGTGTGCATTCAATAAGTAGGTCTTTAATAACCCCATTTAATGTGCGCTCCCCAGACACAGCCCGCAACCTCGCACCCTCCAGTGCCTCAAAGGCAGACAGAGGCAGGCGGCACCCAGGGAAGGTCCCGGGCAGACTGTCAAGTTCTCCGTGCTCCCCCCGAGTCCCACGTGGGTAGATGGAGGACGGGAGCAGACAGCTCCCAGGAGGGAAAATGTGGCCAGCACTCAAACAGGGGAAGCAGCTCCGCCTCGCGGGAATCAAGGAAGCCGATGAGAGTAACGACGACTCCGCGGGTCCTGGGGAAGCCGGGCCACCTGCTGCCCAGGAGCGGGCCTGCCTGGGCGGCCAGGTGCGTCCCCACGAAGAACTCACTGCCCTGCACCCTGCATGAGCCTGCCCTCTCGACTCAGGAACGTCACTCTGCAAGGTCCCTCCCAGGGGACAGAATGGGAAGGAGAACTGTGTGCCTGAGTGTCTCAGGGCAGCACTGACACGGGGCAGGCGAAGCCGGGGAACCCACTCCCGGGCTGGAGTCGGGGTCTGCGTCTGCGTGAGCAGCCAGCACCACGAGGGGCCGTAAACAAAGAGCGACTGCAGCCAGGGAGGGCGAGGCTTCCCGAGATGGCTCAGGCTCCGTGCGTTTCTAATACAGGCGAGGAGACATCTGGGCCTCGAGACGGTGACGAGAGGCTCGAGCAAAGTCAGAATCTGTTGATCTGCTCTGGGGAAAAGTAACTGCAGACCACGAGCCGCTCTGGAGCCTGTGCCGGCCCCTCCGTCAGCCCCGCAGCCCCCCAGGGCCCCTCGCCCCATTCTACAGGTGGGCCCGCGGAGGCTCTGGGAGGGCAGCCTCCCACCCCCTTGGGCAGCTCTCAGTGGGGCTTCAGAGCGAGGCGCCCCACCTGCTCTCAAGAACCCTGCCTGGGGCCGTCGGCAAGGAGTCCTGGGCCCGGGCCCCAGGGCCGGCCAGGCTCAGTCCCTGCACCCCACCAGGACCCGCAGCTAGACTGTCCACACAGTGCCCGTGGCAGCGGGGAGGACCAGCCGCTCTCCGCTCCAACACCACGAGCTACGGCGGTGGCCCAGGAACCTGCACTCTGGAAATGTCGAGGGAGCTGTCCCAGGTCTTGACCCAGGGCCTGAGCCGTCCTGCCTGGAGGAGGAGGAGACTGGACTGTGTCCATCCACCACAGAGCCAGGGGACCCCCCACCCAAGACCACCTACCCAGCAGCGAGGGCTGCAAGGGTCTGCCAGCCCTAAGGAGCCGCGGCCCCTGAACCAGCCCCGATGTGAACCCCCAAAGAGCAGCCCAGGGGCTCGGCAGGATTCAACGCCTGAACGGCTTCTGCTGTCATCCGGAAACAACGGGCGGCCAGCGGCCAGCAAGGAGACTGCGAGCGCAAGCTCCCCACCAGGCGGGGCCACGCGGGGGCGTCAGGAAACACGTCCTCCAGGAGGAATGCGGCCCCTGCCTGACCCCGTTTTCTGGCAGTGGTGATGGAATTGGAAGAACAGGCCGAGGAGCCCCAGGGCGAGTCCCCAGCTGGGGAAGCTGCGGGGAGAGGCCCCGGGAAGCCAGGCCAGCTGGCTCAAGGGGACACCGCTCCTGTACAGCCAAGGTCCCGAGTCCAGGCACCACAGCAGTGACTTCCCAAAGTGACACAGAACGCTCACCGTGAGGACCCGGGGAGAGGGCCCCCAAGTCCCCTGCCAAAAGCAAACCCAAAGGCAGAAAGAATCAACTCAGAGGCTGGTGAGCTGCGTCCTGCACACCCCAGGTCCTGACCCGGTGCTGTCCACGCAGAAAAATGAACCAAAAATGAATGGGCTACCACTGGGGGAACGTGTAGTGGGAGCCCCCAGGTTCCAGGCCCCAAGAACTGCTGGTGGAGGAGAGAGAATCCTCCCGGGAGAAAAGCCCGCGGCCGCAGCCCAGGGGGCGGGCACCCTGCAGGGCGTGTGAGTAGGGGGTGATGGTGACCACACAGTCTCCCCAAAGCTCCTTCTCACGCCCCTCTCTGCAGACATCAAAGGGTGGCAGCGTCCTCGGCCATGTCCACATGTCACACATAAAGAGATGTCCCGCTTTGCCGGTGGGTCACTCATTTACCACGCTCTTGGGCTAAGCCCAGAAGAAAGGAAAACACCTCAACCGTGAGGACGGCCTGCCGCGGCGGGCGCGTCCAGAGCGGCTCAGGGACAATGCGCGCTGACCTGGATCCACTACGCACGCCCTGCTCCTGGGGGCGGGCAGGAGAGCCGGAGGAGGACAGAAAGAGAAGGAGGGGCGCAGAGCCGCCCGCTGACCCCCACCCAGCCGCGCCCACCAGCTGGACCGCGAGCCCCTGCCAACCTCTCCTCTGTGCGTCCTCTGGCCAGAGCGCCCGAGGCCTCCGAGGCGGGACGGGGAAGCCAGGCATCGGGTTCTCAGTCCCCAGTTGCGATCCCCATCGCCACAGGTACAGAGCAGGACAGAAAGGCCCACGGCCGGGCTGACTTACCGCCACAGAGAACTTTCCAGAACCTTCCCCATGTCTGCGTGGTAGTACTTCGTCAGGATCAAGATCACCTGTGAAGTTAACGGGAAAAGGTGGACATGAGCTGGTTTGCGGTTCTCAAAGGGGGACACAGAGACCTCCCCTGGGATTTGGGGTCTCAAATACAGCGGCCCTGGAGCCCTCACGCCAGAGCATGCAGACGCAGGGCTGTTCCCGTTCCGAGAACTGGCTTCCGCTCCTCAGAGTGACGCTGGGACACCAGATCCTGTGAGAGCCATCTACCGTCACCACTGGGCAGGAATCCTCCAAACCCAGCCCTGCACCACCTCCAACTGTGACCAAAGGAACAGCCGCAGTGGCAGTCCCAGTGAGGACACTGGGCACATTTGGCAAGGCTCCCGAAGACAGGCCCCTCCACCAGCGCCACAGAGAACCCCAAACCAGCGGGAGCGGCGGCCGGCCTGCCGCCCTAGACCAGAGCAGGCCCCGAGGCCCGTGCTGTCATTCCATTACTTTTTCCAGAGTGGTGGCTGATGTCAGAGCTGATGACAGTGTGGGGGACGGTGGGCAGGACAGCGGAGACAGCCCCGGGGGCCCATAAATCATCGGCGGCACACACACACTTCATTTTGTTGTTAAACTACTCAACACGCTCTCGGGCCCTCGTAACGAAGCTGTTTTCATTTCAGGCCTGTACAGGAAATGCAGCCATTTAGAAAATGAAAATAAATGTGTTGAAGAACATTCAAAACGCTCTTAAAAACTGATGCGTGAACCGGCAAAAAAAAAGGGGGGCTGAGGAGGAGAGGAAATGGGGATTCGCCAGCCCCTGTGGGAAAGGAGATTGATCCCCGATTACTTCGCCAGCCACAGTGTTCCCACGTACATCGGGTCTGAGCTCGCTGGCTGCCAGGCGGACTCGTGGTTCCTAACCCTCCCGTTGCCATGGGAACCCTGGGAGGTTCCACGGGACCCCCTCAGGTTCCCGGCTAATTTGGGGTGGCCACGCCGGCCGTGCCCAACACTCTGGCTCCTCCCGAGGGCAGGACTCTCCGGTGCGGGGTCTGCGGGCGCTGCGGGGCAGCCGGCAGCCTGGCGGCGGACTGCCGTCCTTTCCCTGGTGATTAGAGCAGGGAAGACAGGAGGAGGGGTGTCACCCAGACAGGACAGCGTGCGCGTCTGAGGCAGGGATGATTAAAAAAAGAAGAAAGTGAGGCCTTGTGGACAGGCGCGCTCCCTGCCTCGCTCGGGAACAAAGCCATTTCCTCTTGCCAGCTTGCAGCCTGCCGCGTCAGAGCCAGCGCCTCTGAAGACGGAGGCGGCAGAGTGACGGGCCTGGACGGGCGGGAGACAAGCGTATTTTTAACCTATTGATTTATATTTTATATGGTCTTGCTGTCCCCAGAGGGGTTTTTGTGGAGCCGGAACGTGACAGCTGGAAGGAACCTCAAAGTCTGTTTCCTGCAGCCTGTCCAGGATGAAATCATCGCCCAACCTCATCTCCATCCCCGCGGGCCTGGCTCTGCCGGCCGCCTCCCGGGGCGGGAGCTACCCCTGCCCCGCACTCAGGCTGCTTGGTTCGGAGGCTGGGCTGGATTCCGGGAACTCCTGCCTATGTGGGCCAGCCCTGCTGCTGCTGGTTCCTCCACGCCCTGCAGGGGGACTCCCCTCCCACCCACCCTCAGTCTCCACTCCAGCCGCCAGGCCCTCCTCGCACAGGCTGTTCCTCATTCCCGGAACCTCTTCCCTGACGCCCACCCCATTTCTTGGTTCACTGTAGTCACATGGCCTTGGGGAGTGTCCCAGACACCCCCCCCCAGACAGCCCCCCGCATACGCCCCCACTGCACTTCCCAGCACAGCTCCCAGGGTCTGTCCTTCCAGGGTGGAGACCTTGTCTGCGCTGTGTCCCCAGGGCTGAAGCCCTGCAGCCACTAGCAGAGATACAATGGCAGAGGATGATGGAGGTGACAAAGCCAAGCAGAGGCAGTGGCCCGGGCAGGCCCCAGCTACGGCCACCATGCCCAAGGCCACCCTTTGCCATCAGTAGGACTGGGAGAGAGGCTGCCTCGAGGTGGAGTGACCACTGAGCAGGACCCACAGCTGCAGCACCCTTGGTCACCCCTGGTGTCCACTTGGCCCTCGTGGGCCAGGGCCAGCACACAAGGTCCACTCGCTCACCCCTTCCCACTGCCAGGAGGCCCGGGAAGGCTCTTGTCCCTGCTTTACAGATGAAGAAACCAAAGCAGAGCGAGCTGGAATGTTCCGTCAAAAACCACAGCAGCGGGCCCGAGCTGGACCAGCCCAAGCCGTCCGGCCTCGGGCAGGCGCCTCGGTGCCGGGCCCAGGCCTGTCTTCAGAAGGCGCTTCTAGTGCGCCAAAGCCTTCACAATGTGACGCCTTCTGGCCCTGCGCTCGCGGCTCCGGACACCAACTCTCCAGGACAGCGGCCTGCCTCTGGTGGGCGCCAGAGCTTTGGGCGCGCTGACCTGGGTGGAGGGGTCAGCAGTGTGAGTGGAGTGGGCCGGGCCCCCCTCCGAGGGCGCCTCGTGCCCAGGCACCCAGGATCAATGAGGAGGGAGCAAGGGAGCGAGAGCACTGCTGGCCAAGGGAGGAGGACGGTGGTCACTCCCTACTGTCACCCTTACATGTCGCCTAACTTCCAGTCCTCCTGGCCCTGGGGGTGGCAATGTAGGGATTTGTCCCCGTGCAGGAAATCTGCTCATGGGGCTGGGTGACTCCTCTGTGCCCACTCGGCATGCCGTGGGTGTGAGTCCTTGTGACATGGACACAACCAGACCCCACAGCGACGGTGGCTACAACAGCACATGACAGTCACCCAGGGCCTCTGCATACAGGCTGGACACCCTTCCACTCTGCACTGCCTGCCTGCTGCTCTCTCTGAAGGCCACCTCCTCCTGGAAGCCTTCCCTGATCACCCCAGGCTGGGCACTCTGGGACGGAGGGCCTACATGGCCTTCAGCACCACTGTCTCCAGAGCCTGGCCAGGTGCTGGTCAACCCCAGGGGGAGCCGGAGCCTGATGGGTCATTCCTGAGTGAAGTAATCAGCTGCAAACTGGCTCGGAAAAGCCAAGACTGACCCTGGTGAGGCCTTTCCCTACCTGTTCCACCTGTCCACTTGCCCAGGTGTGGAGGATGATTCTAGAACTAGTGGGAAATCCCATCGTCCCAGATGGGACCACCTCACACGGGGCTACGGGCAGGCTGTGGAGGTCTTGCAGTTTTGGAGATGGAGTCTCCCTGCATTGCCCAGGCTGCCTTGATCTCCTGGCCCAAGTGATCCTCCTGCCTCAGCCTCCCGAGAGGCCAGGACTACTGGCCTGCAGCCACACCCAGGGAAGTGGCTTGTGTGGCCTCACTCCACCGATGCGTGAGCTGAGGGACAGAGAAGGGCAGCCAGGTTGCCCTGGCCATGCTGGTGCACGGGAATGGAGTGCGGGAACAGGTGAACCCGACCCACCACCAAGCGCGGGAAGGGAAAGGGAGGCGAAGAAAGAAGGCAGGGCGCGAGACGCTGTGGTCACGGGCGTTGGTCCAACAGGCCAGCCACTGTCCCCGCAGGCCAGGCCCCGCAGCCCTGGGGCAGAGAGACAACAGCCTCCTGAGCCCACGGGCACCGCAGTCCCCAGGACCATGACACGCTCTCTGTGTGGATGCTCACAGAGGCTCAGAAGGAGCGAGGGTGTGTGCGTGTGTGGACGTCACACACCACACAGGGGACGCTGCAGAAGCCCGGCACAGGCCGGGAGGCCTCTGTACTGAGTGCAGCCACACGCGCACACTGGGCATGCGCCTGCCTCTGCGGAGGCCCGACCTGGCCACCGCACCTGCCCTCCTATTCCAAAGCACACCAGATCCACAGAGAGGCCAGCGGCTCTTCCTGGGGACCAGCAGGAGAGGCCCCGAGGCTCCCGAAGCCCAGGCCTTTCTGTCCACCCACTGCCCCTCACAGGGCCTGGGCAAATGCCTGTTCCTCAAGCCTCGGTTTTCTCATCTCACCAGGGGCCAAGAAACTAGCTCCCTGCTCCACGGGCACCTCAGTGAAGAGGACTGTCCCTCAGAGAAGGCCACTCAAGGAGTTCCCCGCAACCCCATCGGAGGGGCTGGTGATCAGGAGCTGCGGGAGGCTGTCCCGGTGTCCACAGCAGATTGGGAGCCAGAGCTCTCCTGCCCGAAGCGTGAGGGCCTGGAGCCGCTGGCCCCGAGGGGCCTCCAGGACGGAGGAATTAGACACAGCCTGATTGAATTCAATGAGGCCCACACTCTGCCCCAGATGGGATGTGACAGCTCCTCTGCCACACAAACGCCACTGCCCCTGCCCAGCAAGGGGACGCCACCCCAGGGGGTGGCCAGGGAGGGAAAGGTCAGTGGGACACCCTCTCTCCTCCTCATGTGAGTCAGTGCTGCCATTCCAACTGCGGGGCCCAGGTCTGGTGGCCGCGGTCAACAGGGCACAGCGAGGCTGCCGCTTGCCAGCTGACCGTGGGGGGCGGGCAGAGCAGCCTGAAGACAGTGGTGGGTGACCGCGGTTCTCGGCCTCTCTGACCCCAGCACCCCTTCTGTTGAGCAGACCCTGCAGGACCTCGTCAGAAGGCCACACCCAGGCACGGCTGTTTCAAAGTCACCCACAGCGTCGCACTTGGGACCACCCACCACTGTGCCCTGGCGTGGACGGAGGCCTCAGAGCAGTGCAGGTGGCGGGAGCCAGACGTGACACCAAGCAGCCTCCTTCTAAGACCTGCACAATGGTCCCCCGGAGGGACGGGGCACAGGAACCAAGGACCCCCGAGCCCAGCCGTCCGCTCTTGCGCTGCCTCACACAGGTGGCTTGGGACACCAGTGTCTGACCCTAACGCCCAGCCTCACTGTTCGCTAGAGCCCGAAGGAGGCCACACTGCCACCGCAGGGAGCACACCCAGCTAGACCAGCGAGGTGGAGGGGGCCACTGCAGAGGACCCTTCCAGGCCACCAGTGGGGCAGGGGGGGGTGGCGCCGTGCAGGCCAGGCCAGCCACTGGGCAATGGCTGGAAAGGCGAGTTGCATCTCATCTAGAAGACGGCGTCGAGGGCAGGGCCACACTCACTCTGCCTGCAGGCCCGTGAGAGGGCGCAGGAGGGCACTGGACGGGTCCCACATGGCACTCCCGGGGTGGGATGACGGGAGGGCGAGGGAGGGCGAGGGAGGGCGAGGGAGGGCTCCGCTAAAGAAGGCTAGTGTCGCTACCTCTGCAGCATTTTGAACCACGGCTGCATCCAAAGACATTTTGAAATCAAACAGAAGGGCCACCTCCTCGGAGTCCCTCCTGCTCCCAGGCGCAGGTCTGAACACAGGTAGCTTTTCTTGTCTGACCCAAACCACGGAAGGACCACCTTTCTGTTGGTTGATGGTCCACCAGGCGGAGCCGCAGGGCATTTGTCCCGCGGGTCCTGGGCGCTCTCTGTCCCCGGGAGTCATGAAACTCTTCTGCTTAGGCCCGGGGGGGGGGGGGGGGGCAGAGCCCTGCGGGGCAGCCCCTGCACACCCCCTGCCTGCTCTCCACGCTCGTGCGGGGGTGTCGGGGCCTGAGTGTGCAGGGCCGAGCACCTGTGTGCGTGTCAGGGCGCCTGGGCCACTCTAGGGTGTGGCCCTCCCGTGGGCAAGGGCGACCCACGGTCCCCCTAGGCTGTGGCCTTTCTCCGCTGGCCTCAGGACAGGAGAAAGGTGCTTGCCTTCCCGGGGGTGGGAGGTGTGACGGGAAGACCACCGCCCCACAAAAGCACGCGGCAGGCACTCGGTGAACGAGTTTCCTTTCTCCTCAGCCCAGGCCATGTGAGAACCCTGATCCTCACCGAGTGGGGGTCTCCTGGGCTGGCTGTGAGGCTACAGCCCTGCCCCCTTCCTGCAGAGGCCGCCCCCAGGCCTCTCAAGGGACAGCAGGGTTGGTCAGGCCCTGTTCTGAGGCCAAGCCCGTGGCCCTTTCTAGAACAGCACTCTGGGACGCTCCCCCAGCCCGGGAAACCAGAGGGGCTTCCTGCTGCCCCTCAGTGCTGGTCCCCGACCTCCACCCGCGGGCAGCAGCACACCCCCACCCCCAGGAAGGCGGCCGGGCCCTCTCAGGGGCCTCCACTCCACAGAGATTCCGCCTTTACAAAGAAATCAATGCCGTTTAAGAGAAATTGACTCTGCATTCACCCGCCAAGGAGAGGACTCTTGCTCCTCTGGGCTAAAGACCACTGAGGACAGGAGGGGAAGCCAGTGAGGCCCAGAAAGCCGGGTGAGGAGGAGCCTCGGTCAGCTCCCTTCCTGCCACAGACCCCCGGCCAGCTCCAGCCCTGCCACCTCACTCCTGCCCCTAGGCCAGGGAGCGCCATCACCCCGTCCCACTGTGCAGGGCTCCTCGACTCTCCCAAGGTCCCAGGGCCGCTGCCAGCTTCCCACCCCCAGGGGGTCCAAGAGTGCACTTGTCCAAGCCATCGTGCGCCCCCGGGCTGCTCCCTCCAGAGGCCTCTGCAGCTGCTGAGCCGGAGCCCCTGGGCCCTCCCCGCCAGCCCCCTCCCTCCGCAGCACCAGGCCCTGCCTGGAGGCCCCTCTTCTCGGGGGGCCTTGCTGGGACCCTGGCTCTGTGGGGGACCAGCTGTGCGTTCTTGGACAAGCCGCCTGTCCCCAGAGCTATGGGGAAGATGCATGAGTTTGGGGTGCAGTGCGGTCCTCGGGGAGCAAGTCGCTGGGCCGGGCCAGCGCCGGGTCAGCGCCGGGTCAGGCTGGGGGCTGGGGCCAGAGTTGGGTCAGTGTTAGGGACTAGCGTTAGGAGGGAAGCTAGGGTGAGGGTCTGGTTTAGGGCGGAGCACAGGGCACTAGT
This sequence comes from Tamias sibiricus, assembly GCA_025594165.1. Taxonomy (NCBI): domain Eukaryota; kingdom Metazoa; phylum Chordata; class Mammalia; order Rodentia; family Sciuridae; genus Tamias; species Tamias sibiricus. The sequence continues at coordinate 4,231,131 of CM046665.1, forward strand.
TAGCAGAAGGCTTGGTGTCCAGGTCAGGGCAAGAACGAGTGTTAGAATTTGGGTCTTGTCAGGCGAGGGATGAGGTCGGGACCAGGCCCCCAGGTGGGGCTGCCCAGCGTCTGGGCGGGGCGGGGCTTGGCACTTCTGCCTGCTCTGCGCTCTCTGTAGCAAACACTGTAGTTGGGGGTGTGATTTGTTCAGGGACAGGTGGAAACACTGTGTCACCGTCTCAGTCACGAGACTTGGCGCCTTGGTGAATATGGTGACACAATCCGCCTGACGTTCGTCTCAGGTCAGTCCATAAACTAACTCCTCCTGCCCTGCACGCAGGCCACCTCCGCCTGTCCTCCTTTCCCCAGCACAGCCTGGCCCTCGGCCCGCTGGGCGGTACCGAGATGCTGCCGGGTCCCGCAAGCCACCTGGCTGCCTCCAGCCGGGCGGCTGGCGTCTGGTCACATCACCTAGCCCACAGCGGGCGTGGGCTGGGCGTCTTGTGTCTGAGCCTGGGTCCTCCCTTCCCCCTGCTCTGCCCAGCGCCGGAGGCCGCCGTTTCCAGGGCAGGCGCGTGCAGCGGAGCCAGCCGGACCCCACGTGCTGCTCCCTGCTGCGTGGAGCCCTGCCCCCCACTCCGGGGCCTGCCCGCGACACCCGAGGACCGGGATCCCACATTCAACACGCCAGGACGAAGTGGGCCTGCCTCGTGACAGAGGGCTTGCCAAATGACAGTCCCCTCCCTCCTCAGTGACCAGAGAAACAGCATGCTGTCACCAGGGCCCAAAGAGGGCTCCTTCTCCCCACAGAGCCACGGCCTCATCTGGCCACTCCGCCTGGGCAGCAGGGCAGCAGCAGGAACACAAGTCCCTTTGGCCTGCAGTGCCCACCCTGGACCTGGCTGCCCCTCAGGGGTGGGGCATGGCAACGCGAGGCACTGCGAGCCGCGGGCCGAGCGGGCGGGCAGAGGTCGCTCCTGCGGACTCAGGCAGTGGCGGAGGCCAGGACGGCCTGTTTCAGAGCCCTGCGGAGCATCAGGGTGAGCCAGCGGGACAGTGCTGGCCGCACGGGGTGGGGCGTGCCTGCAGGGGCCTGGGGCGCCTCCCCTCCCCTCTCCCCTGGAGGATCAGCAGGTAGACGCACACAAAGGGTGTGGCCCAGCCAGCACAGCGAGGGCAGGCCAGTGCAGAGCACCCGCCACAGCCCAGCCCAGCCTCCCCTGCCGTGGCTCGAGCCTGTCCCCGGGCGCACCAGGCTCCGGCCCCCGGTGCCGGGCGGCAGCCATGGAGACCCCACGCCCATGGGCGTTCTGCATGGCCTTTGTGCGTCCTGCCTGAGAGCCTGTGCAGGGCTGTGACTGCGCTGCCACAGGCCGATGCCACCTGCCCCTGGCCACTGAGCTCGCCCGGAGAGACTGAGGTGCTGCGGGACTCTGGCTCTGAGCAGGGATGGCCTGGGGTTCGTCTGTGGAAAGAGTCACACCGCCTCTCCCCGAGGCCCCGGTCCGACCACAAAGCTGGGCCAGCAGGACTGACCTGTGCGGCCTCAGCGTACCACCCAAGCAGGGCGGGAGGAGCAGGCCGGGCAGGGAGCGCAGGGGCAGGCTCCAGGCTGGGCCCGGCCAGCAGAGGCACCGGGCCTTCACCTGGCTGGCCTCCCGTCCTCACCTCCTCAGCAGAGGGGGGAGCTGAAGGCACAGGCACGGCCTCCCTGACGGACGGCTGGCCTTGCACTCGGGACTCCCTAACATCCCCGACTCTTTCCACCAGACCCCCGTCTAGTTCCCTCTGTCCCTTCCCACAGGGACTCGCCACGGGCACCCTGTATGGGAAGACTTCTGGGGCCCCCCCACAGACCCTGAATCCAGTGGTCCAAAAACATGTCGGCCCTGAACGCACAAGTGTGACACTTGGAACGAGGAGCTTTGCAAAGTTCAGGGTCTCCAGACGAGAGCAGCCTGGACGAGCCCCCAAATTCCAGGACGGGCAGCCCCACACAGGGTGGAGCAGACAGTGTCCAGGAGCCAGGGAGACCAGACAGTGCCAGCACCCCAGGAGCCAGGAGCCAGCCCGCACAGGTCCCCTCTGCACCCCAGAGGGACCACCAGCCTCCAGAACAGGGGACCGTTAGTCCGAGCTGTTTAAGCCCCTTGGTAGCTGTACTTTGTCCCAGCAGCTCCAGAGAGCAGGTGCCAGCACTTAGCACTTCACAGGTGAGGACTGAGGCTCAGCCCGCCAGAAGTGACAGGCCAGGGACCCGCAGGGCTGGGTCCCCACTGGGCCAGCCTGACTCCAAACGTGGAAACGCTCCCACGGCCAGTCGCCCCCCTCAGAGAGCCGGCGCAGGTGGAAGGAGGAGGGGGTCCCTGGGGCCGCGGCTCCTCCTCCCCAGCTCACTTCAGGAACGGCGGGGTCCCGCTTGGGCTCAGGACAGAGCACCCCCGCCCTCCACCGGCCAGACGCCACTCACAGCCTCGAGACTGACGTTCACAGAAAGAGTTGGAACCAGGCTGAAAAGGACCCCATAAATCAAAACCAGTCAGCAGAAAATAAATGTATGAACGTTACTGATCTGTGGAAAATTGCATTTTTACATCAAATCTGTTTAAGGGATAATGTGTATTTTAATAGGTGGGTCTCCGTAGGCTTTTCCTCCCCAGCCATCCTCTGAAAATATTATTTACCCTCCATTTCTCGTGACCGGATTGAATTTTAATTTCACCCGTTGCTCCTTTTTAATAGTCACTGCAAGTAAAATCATTAATGAAATTACAAGATTCCTTTTCTCTTTCTCTCTCACTTTTTTTTTTTTTTTTTTCTGTTGCCATTCAAGATGAAGCTTTGTGCTTCTACCCGGAAGAGCCGGGTCGTTCTCAGATCTATTTATGGCGATGAAAGGCACCCGGGGACGCTGTGATGTCGCTCCTCTTTCAGCATGAGAGGTACCGGGCTGCCTCCCGCAGGTGGGCAGACAGAACCCTCCCAGGGGGCCTGGCCGACAGCCATCTGTCATTATCTCGGGAACCTGGCTCTGGACACAGCCCCGTGGGCCAGGCACAGGGAGGCACAGGCAGCAAGAGGAGCTGGGAGGGCTGCGATTCCGGCCACAGCAGCCCCTGAACAATGTCCCTCAGCCTCCAGGGCTGCTGACCCCCAGGCCCTCAGGATGATGGCAGGGTGAGGGGCTTAGCCCAGCTGGGAGGAAGCCCCGCGGCCCAGCACGGCCCGGCTCAGGCAACCCGGGCCACAATCGGTTCCCCTCCAAACCTGCGGCTGGCTGTGTGGCGTCGCCTCTCTGACATTTGCACTTTGGCCTCCCTCCCCTCTGCACCACACCCTCCCAGAGGGTCCTCTGTGCTGGGGACCCCAGTGCCAGGCACACAGCAGGTCTGCTGGGCTGACCACCGCAAGGGGCGGCCCTCAGGAACGACCCCGCCCCTCCTGGGCGCATCCTGGGGGGCTTGGATCAGGAGCGCCTACTGTCTGTCTGGGAGACACTTTCAAGCAGAGGGGACAGATCACACTGACCGGGGAGAGCACCCAGAGGGGCTCGCTGCCCACCCTGCTCACCCACCCCTTCTGCAGGGGTGCCAAAGAGGGCCTGGGGGACAGGGGCTTCCTGCAGGGAGCGTCCCTGAGGCACGGCTGCTGTGCGGAGCCTGGGGTGCCACCTCCCGGGAGAGGCTGGCCTCTCCTGCTCTGTGGCCTTGGGCACAGCGTGCCACCACAGCCCTGTGTGGGAGTGCTCCCCCGCGGGGGGCGGGTCTGTCTGGAGGGGTCATCCCTCTGTCATTTTGGGTGACCAGCTGCTCAAGAAACCCAGTGTCGTCGTTCAGGGACATCTTTGGACATCTGCAGGATCACCCGCTAAGAGCACAGGCTACGAGGCTTTGCTGGGGTCTGGATCCCTACTGTCCCCAGGCCCAGGTGCTGGAGGCTGGGCCCCAGCGTGGTGCTGATGGAGGTGGGCCTGCTGCGGGAAGTCAGCCCTCGCGGGGACGCGGGAACCCTGGCCCCTTCCCCTCCTCTCTGGCTGCCTGGCCAGGAGGCAGCAGCTGTGCTGGGCAGTGTGCTCCTGTCCCCATGTGCCACCATGAGCCCAAGCAAGGGGACCCACTGGTTGTGGGCTGGGCCTCTGAAGCCACAAGCCCACACCCCTCTCCCACGGGTCGATTCTCTGGGGTCCTCAAGGGGAGGGCAGGCTGCCCGGCCCAGCGCGTTGGGTGTCGGCGCACCTGCTTCTTTACCTAAGTAGGAAACTTCGCGCCATCCCAAGAAACGGGCAGCCAGCCTTGCCTGCCACACCTGGAAGGGAACAGCAGAAATAGAGTGACCGTGCACCTGTGCTATGGCTTAGAAGTGAGGTGTCCACCCAAAGCTCACGTGTGAGACACCGCAAGACGGTTCAGAGGAGAAATGACTGGGCTATGAGCATCTTAACCCAATCAGTGAATGGACCCCTGATAGGGGTCGAGTGAGTGGTCACTGAAGTGGTGGGGTGTGGCTGGAGGAGGCAGAAATGGGGGCATGGCTTTGGGTGTCTGTTCTGTATCTGAAGAGTGGAGTCTCTGCTTCCTGGTCACGAGGTGAGCTGCTTCCCTCTGCCACACTCCTCCACCATGATGGCCTGCCTCACCTCGAGCCCAAGGGTTGGAGCCAGCTTTCTACAGACTGAGCTCTCTGAACCCGGGAGCCCCTAAACGAACTTTCCCTCCTCTGCAGTTGTCTCTGGTCGGGTCCTTTTAGTGACAGCAGTGAAAAGCTAAAACAGCCTGAGACACAGTGGGGGCCTGGGGCTGGCTGCTGTCCACTATCAAGAAGGAACCAGAGGTGTCCACGGCAGGCTAGCGCAGCCCACGCTGCCCCGGCTGTCAGCAGAAGAGGTCATCAGATGCCCTGTCTTGGAATTTCCTCCCTTTGAAAAACGTGCGGCTGGTCTGGATTCAGAATCCCCAGGCCCGATTCCCCCACCCAGGGGCAGCCCAGGAGGCCGGTGGCGGGGAGCTGCTACTGTCAAATGCAGCTCAAACACAGCGGCAGACAGCAGTGAGGCGACGTGACAGAGCCTCCCGCTCCTGCACAGGCCAGGGGGCCGCAGAGAGCCCACACCGGGGATGTCGCGCGTCTGAAGCCACGGCCTGTGGAGCACAGGCAGGGTCCTCACCCTCGGGCAGCTGCTGGCAGGCAACGCCAGGCTTGCGGGGAGGCTCGGGCCAAGCCCCAAACTCCAGGCCAGTGCTGAGGACACCTCTTTTAGCGGCCAGTGGCCTCTATGGCCCTTCTCGGAGCTAACCAAAGTGGCCCTGGGGGAACTGCAGCGGAGCCTCCTGGAGGAGACTCTCCGCTGGCCACTGCCCTGAAGGACACTGGACGCTCGCACCACTCCTGGGAGTGGCCATCACTGAGAAACCTCGGGGGCCTGGGACTCTTCCAATGTCCCCAGCTGGGCTCTGGACAGCAGGGAAGACAGAGGAAAGCAGCAGATTGGGGACAGGAGCCAGGGACCGGGGAGGATGGGAGCCACATTCACACGCTGAGTGTCTGGGGCTGAGTATTTTAAGATCATTTTAAAAATAACATTTGGTGGTTCCTCAGCAGCAGGGACCGGCAGCTGTCCTCGGCATGTCTTCTCAGCAGCCGCGGCCTAGAGGAGCCCAGGGTTTCCAGAGAGGTCTTGGTGTAACTCCTACAAACACAGCAACCTGCTTCCAGGGAGTCCCGGGCCTCTGCCTGGAGAGGAATCCAGAAGCCTCAGGGTCTGGCCGGACCTGCCTCCTCTGGCCCCAGGGCTGTGAGCGAGTGACCGTCTCTCTGGGCCTCCAGCAGCCTGGGAGTACAGCAGACATGGTGGCCCCGTGCCCGTGGAGGAGAGGGCTTAGTGCGGCAGCCGGACGGCAGCCTCGGCCCCGCGTCCTGGGACGCCCTCAGCTTGCCTTAGTCCGCACTCGCTGCGCCAGGGCCCTCCCCGCCCGCCTCAGTGGCTCCAAGTCAGCCCCCGCCCCGCCTGGCACACCATACAGTGGGCCTAGAGGAGCCCAGGGTGCCGCCCTGCACGCACCCGCCACCCCGCCTCCCTCCCTCCCTCCCACCTAGGCTCAAGTCACCCCAGCTCTTGACGAACCTGTCACCAACCAAGCCAAGCGAGCCTGAGATTCCTGAAAGAATCTTGCGTGTGTGTGTGTGTGTGTGTGTGTGTGTGTGGTATTACATCCAGCGCCTCCCACATGCCAGGCGAGCACTCTGCCACTAGGGTCCACCCCAGCCCAGAATCGGCATTTTTAGAGCAGGTCCACAGGGAGCCCCGGCCCGCGCCCCGATCGGCCTCCCCCAGCCACGTCCTCAGCCCCATCCCACGCCAGGACCTGGGACATGACACGTGCTTCTGCCTTCAATGTGGATGGTCGGCATACAAACCACGCGGAGGAAACAGAGACGGGAGGATTTAAGGGGCCTCTGATCAGAGGCTGTCCTCTGCCGCCTGTCTCAGCCAAGGTCAACTAAAAATGCTGCGCTGGGTCTGTGTCCATGGTGGACAACCCAGCAAGAGGACACGTGCTCTTTCCTCTAGCCAAGAGTCGCGGAATGACCCAGGCTGGATGAGACAGAGCCGGGTGAGATCTCTGCTGCTGGTGACATCCGATGAGGTGGCGGGTAGCCACAGGGAGTGGGGCAGACAGCACCGAGGCCTTGCAGTGCCGTGCAGCCTGGCGCCCGGGAGTTCCCTCAGCAGCGGGGCATTGACCCACTGGAGCGGGCAACTCTCCCAGCAGCCACCCTCAGCCTGGGGAGAAGCACTCCTGAGTGGACGCAGATGGGGCTCACAGCGGGGCCTTCAGAGGCCAAGCCGGTCCCTCTCACAGCCGTGGAGAGCCAGCACCCGCCCCTGGGTCTCTGGTGTGAGCCCACCTGTGATGATAAACAAGGCCCCACTTCTCCAAGAGTCCTTGCTAGTCTGGCTCAGGTTAAAAGCAGAAAAGAAAATAAACATCCTCCTTTGTGAAAACAAAGACTTTTGGAGAGAAGAAAATGGCAGAGGGGTTAAGTTTCTGGACGCAAAGCATAAGATCTTCATTTTTGAAATCTAATTTACAAGATCTCCCCAGGGTACGCTCAACGCGTCTTCCTCGGAGGGATGGGGATGGAAAGGATTCTGCTGGGGCCAAACATATGGCTGAATCGCACCTTCGGAATACCAACTAGACGGCTCCCGCAAAGGAGTGACTTGTTATAAAACAGGCCTGTCAAAGCAGCCCTCCCATGTAAACTTCCTGAGCTGACGTAGCTTAGATCAAAAGCTCCGCCTTTCATTACCAGCTGTGGCAGAGAGCAGGCTCCCACCCCAGCAAAGGAGTGCCCACCACCACCACATCAGGGCTCAAAGCAGAGCCCTCTCCATCAACTTGACAAAGACCAAGAACGTGAATTAGAAGCCCTGTCTGAAATTAACCGTGATTGAAAGTTAATGCTGGAGCAAATCTGGTGGAACTACTCCAACACGCACCACAGCGTGGTCCCGGCTCTCAGATGGGAGGCTGGAGTGACGGCCGTCTGCTGGGACCCAGCTGGGCACGGCCATGTGGCTTTGTGACATTCTCCCTTCCCCTGGAATCAGAACAGCAGGTCTGGCTGTCACCACGTCACCTCCCAGCTCTGGGGTCGGGCTGACACATCTGCTTGTCAGCATTCAGAGCCGGATCTGTGGGCTCATCTGCACTATTTATTTATGATACGAAGCCAAGAGCAACCCCCGCGGGGGCTGGCTCCATAGACTGTCGCCAGACCATTCAAGTCAATCAACCAATCACAGAGAAAGAGACAAGCGATGATCTGAGAAGGCGTGCGTGGCCCAGGATGGCTCGATTAACCCTTTGACATTATGCACAAAGCACACCCTGCCAGGGCGCGCACACCCCGGCCCCAGTGCAGGGCCAAGGCCACGGCAGACGCTCTCCAAAAACCAAAGACGGAAAGTCAAAGTGTTTTTTTTGTTGTTGTTGTTCCCCACCAGGGATTGAACAGGGAGCACTTAACCACTGAGCCACATCCCCAGCCCTTTTTATGTTTTTATTTTTGAGGACAGGGTCTTGCTAAGCTGCCTAGGGCCTTGCTAAATTGCTAAGGCTGGCTTTGAACTCGCAGTCCTCCTGCCTCAGCCTCCGGAGTTGCTGAGATTACAGGTGTGCGCCACTGCGCCTGGCTCGGCAAAGGTTTTCGAGTAGACACGCACAGGTCCACATTAACCCCCAGAGTCACGCGAATACACACAGACACGTGTGCAGAAAACCAACCAGAAGGCCATGTGCCTGGGCCTGTGCAAACCAACCAACCAGAAAACCAACCAAGGCCATGTGCCTGGGCCAGAGCTGGTCCCTCAGGCGCACACCCATGGCTCCGTACCCCCTTGACCCTGTCCTGCTTTCCCACAGCCAGCATGCTCCCATGGACACTCTGGGGGACACTGGCTCTGCTTGGGGCAGCCACGTGGAGATGCAGTCAGCTATCCTCAGCCGCAACCCTACTGTGTGCCAAGAACCATTTCCAGCCTTTGCCTGCGATCCCCACATCACCGGCTGACGTGGCTCCATCACACACGCTGACCTAGAACTTTCTAAAGCTAAGCGCATCACCTAGTCCAATCTCTATGACAACCCTCACTTAAGACACCAGGATCCCGGTTACGGCGGACGCTCAAGGAGATGAGGAACTCACACAGAGACTCAGTGCCCGTGACAGGGACAGAGGCAGACGGAGAAGCCCCGTGCCCTGCCACAAGCAGGCCCGCTTGCTCCTGTCCACGCCTCTGCAGACAGGGTCCCCAGCAGCCCCCAACCCTCGTGGCCTCTCGTGGTTTGTGTGGATGGCCGTGTATGTGTGGCAGCTTGGCACGGGAAGTCTGGACTTGGTTTCCAGCTGCTACTACCACCTCCCCAGGGTGGCCCAGGCTGGTTCCCGGCAGCCGGCCTGGACTCTGGGCCTCCACAGGAACAGCAGTGGCTCACGTGAACCCCCAACACTCGTGAGAAATGGCTTTTCACCAGCCGCCCCGCCAAGGCCAGCCCTCACTTCACAAGCCCCACGGCAGGCCCTGCTCTCCTCCATGCTGCAAGGCCCGGGCACCCACATCTCACGTCCAGCACAAGGGGGCAAAAACGTGAGTTTTCATGCCTAAAACAGAGATCCGGAGCTGTCCCTGATGTCCCTGAAAATTTCCGCCCGTCATCTGCATGAGACACCGGGTGAAAGCCTGCACCCCATCCAGGGGTGCTGAGTCCACACCCAGCCAAGGGGCAGCCAAAGACCAAGAAGGTCACCTGGGCTGTTTCCCATCGGTCAGAGTAGGGAGCCCATGTCCCAGGGTGGGCTCAGGCAGACACGGGGAGCACCTGGGTGGGTGTGGCAGGGAGACGCGCAGGCCAGGGCTGCCCCGCACACGCCCCTCCTCGTCAGGACCCTGCAGCCCAGATGGGTGGGGTCGCTGGACTGTCCCCTTGAGGGGACGGCTGGGCTCCTGTCTATGACAGACCCACCCAGTGGCACGGTGCCCTGTGAAGCTGAGCTTGTCCCCCACAAGCCACCACCCAGGCTGGGCACCAGCTTGGGCCACCTGCAGCAGGGCTGCCCTGCTGCTGTCCCCAGGGGCAGGAGCAGGAAGAGGCTGCAGAGCCCAGGCGACACTCTGGGACCTGAGCCCACGAGAGAAGTGACACCGACCCTGAGAGTCCACTTCCGAGCCATCCCCACAGACATGGGGCTGCTTGGTGAGGAGGCCCCAGCCTGGCCTGCCCTGGGCCTCAGAGAGAGGGGCAGGCTTGGCCATGGCATGGACCAGGGTGGACTTGGCTGGACGGTGTGAGTGGGGGGTGAGAGCGGGCAGGTCAGGGCCATTCATCTGAGAAGCCAATGTCCAGGCCCTGGGCGGTGGCCGTCACTACTGCCGGCGTGCCAGCCAATTTCCCTTGTGACGGGAGCAGCTTGGTAGGACAAGCCGGCCATGTTGGTCCCGGCCTTTGTCCTGCCCAGAGTGAGACAGTCTCCATGGCACAAACCCTGCTGGGCCCACGTGGCCCCTCCCGGGATGTGCCCTGGTCTCCTCCTATCCTGTGCAGTGAGTCGCAACAGCGTTCCGGTCAAGCAAGTGGTCACCTCGGCAGAAAGTCCATCTCGACCCTCACCTTGCTCCCTAGACGAAAAGCGACCCCAGTGGACCCTAGACCCAGATGTGAGCTCTGAGACTAGAACTTCTACAAGAGAATGGGTGGCCTCATGCTCTACTTGACAATTCAAATAAACTGAGACATTTCTTTAAAAAGAAAGAAAGAAGGAAGGAAAGAAAGAAAATGGGGGAGCAAATCTGTGACTTCAGGTTAGACTCTCAGATTTAGACGCAGAAGCATGGGCCACGTGAGGGAGATACAGACAAATCGGATTCACCAATGTGAAAAACGCAGGCTTGAAGGCCATGGTTAAGAAAAGGGAAAGACGAGCCCCAGGCTGGGGGAAAATGCTGGCAGAGCACGGGGTAAAACCAAGGCTTCCCTCCAGGTCCAAAGGCCCTTCAGGACTCGTGACGCAGGCAGACTAACGCTGCAATAAAAATGGCCTGAAACTGGGGAATTTCACCAAAGGAGATGTCTGGACGGCCAGTGAGCTCACAGGAGATGCTCAGTGTCATTGCAAACCAAGTCACACGGAGGTGTCCGACAGCCCTCCAAGAGCAGGCACCATCCAAAACAGAGGACACGCATGTCCCCACAGAGACCCCACACGACGCCCAGCAGCAGCCGCACAGTGGGAAACACCACCAAGGCGCCCCTCGACAGGACGCGCTGGGCTGCATCTATGCAGTGGACGGCCCAGCACCACGGAGGGAGCGGTCCCTGATGGGCACGTCACAGGCGCAGCCCCAGGACAGGTGAGTGAATGGGGCCAGACACGGAAGGTGGCCCACCGGGTGACATCCGGGAAAGGCAGCACTGCCCGCAGAAGACACGTGCCAGGCACTGGAGGAGGGCATGGACGTGAAGGGCACCGGAAGCTCCCTGGAGGGGTGCGGCTGTGTCGCGTGTGTCCCTGGTGGAGCGGGTGCCGTGACTGCACGTTATCAAGGTCATCAAGCAACACGCTCAAACAGGCAGTTTATGACATGCAAATTAGCCCTCAGTAAACCCGACATTAAAAACACTCATTGTACTCGACTCCTGACTTACAAATGCCCGGCTCACAAACACCATCTTCCCTCATCCTTGCACACCCCGTGGCCTCTGGAAGACCCAAAGGCCCCTGGCCATGCCAGCGCGTATGCAAGGACAGGCGTCCACACCCCGTGTTTGTACGCTGGACGCCCCGTCCGCCTCCACCCGCCTCCTCCTCACCCTCAGCACCAGCCTCCTCCCTTCCCCTCCCCTCTGCCCACCTGCCAGGCCCGGGCGTCCCTCACCACCCTTGGCCCCACAAGCCTCCAGCTGGAGCTGACCTGCCCCCCTGGGGGCCACCGGCACTCGCTGCCCCATTTCTGTCATCTTTGCAGCCATCACAGTGGAGACGCAGGAGCCGTCACCGGCGCAGCCCACAGGTCTGGACACGGACGCCCAGAGAGGTGACACCCAGCACAGCAGCCTGTGATGGGGGCTGGCACGCAGTGACCACGCACAGCCAGACTAGCTCTCAGCCAGCTGAGCCACAGCAGCTCTCGGCCCCAGGGTCCTGGGCGGCGGTCCCGCAGCAGCCCTGGCCACCTCCAGTGATTCACATCCGCAGCGCGGAGCCCGCGGTGCCTCCCGGGGATTCCAACCCGGCGGCTGGGCACCGCACAGTGGCCGTCTCCCCCCGGGGCCCTGCCCGGCTCTGACTCGATTCATTTGCCCTTCATCAGATAATAAATGGACAGAGCCAAAGCAAGACACCAAGATCTTGGAGGAGAGCGAGGCGAGGGCAAGACCTAAGTGTGAAACCATGAGCGCGTGATCCCGCTCCGGAGCAGGCGCCCGGGCAGCTGACATCGCCATGGAAACCAGGCGAGCATTGTGGGGTCCTCTGGGGGACACAGAGGAGCCACTCAGACACGAAGAGTGACTGGACTGCCCCATGCTAGGCACGGGCAGCCCCCACGGACCTGCAGTGGTTCTGATGCAGGCAGCGGCCTCCGCAGCCGGAGGACCAGGGGACAGCACCCCCAGGCATGGCGGGCACCAACTGGCTACTCGAGGGATGAGGTAGAGCTCCTGCGGGCTGTGGGCCACAATGGAAGAGCAGGTCAGAGGCAGAGGACGGGGTGGAGGGACTCGTCCACGTCCAGCCGTGTCCAGCCCCAGGCACCAGGCAGAGAGCGCAGCCGGCCCACCCAAGAAACCAGACCCAGGACCTGGGGATGCGCTGGCCATGGGGCAGCGCGGGGTAGCCCACGGCACAGAGCCCACTCTGACCACGCCCCTGCACAAGCTGGCATTTGTGCCCCGGTGGGAATTGCCCAGGAGAGAGGGAGCCCCGGCCTCACGATGGCCCTCCATTCCTCTGGAAAAGCTCCGAGAGCATCAGCATACAGTTTTTCAATAAAAAATGAGACCGCGGAGCTGCCGACTCCTGATCTTAGATGGAGTCTCACCAGAGCTAATGCCGGTCTCGGCTGGTCTACAACCAATTGTCCAGAGCTGTGTGATGAGGACCCCGGTGGCCCCCGTGGTCCCTGGACGTCACGTCCATCCTCCCCATTCCCACAGGGCCACTGCAGCTCAGAGCTGGCACTCGGGGCCCAGCGACCCTCGCCCAATGCAGGAGCCCTGTTTGGGGAGATGGCTTAAATTGCGGTTGACTACGGGCCATGGAGATTTGGGCATTGCCGCCTTCCGTAGTCTCATGGGACTTGGCCCAGGATCTCACGGGACTTGAGCCGAGATTGCTGATCGGGTCAGCGCCATTTTTTTGGTGGTGTGTGGTGCATGTTAGTCGTTGTTAGAGCCAGAGAGAAAGTTATCAGAATAAAAAGCTGTTTGTTTCCAGTTCGCCTCTGAACTTCTTCCCGCGGCTTCGTTGCTCCAAGCAGCCATCGCTTCAGGAGGCAACAGCCCAGCTCACAGTAGAAGCAGAGGGACTCCAGGGAGGCTTAGGTGGCAGGTCCGGGCGCCTGAGCCCCCTGCCCAGAAGTCCCAGCAAGGCATCTGCCCTCGTGCACAGCCTGCCAGGGAGAGCCCAGAGACTGAGCCCAACGGCCTGGAACGGGTCCAGCCTGGGCAGCCAGGGCAGCCAACCTGCCACAGACCAGCAGGGCTAGAGCCGCTCGCCCTGGGCATCTCAGCTTCCTCCACTGCCCAGCCTGACATGGTCACTCTGACTGGCCCAGATTTACTGATAAGGCACTCGAGTCTCAGAGAAGAGGATTGATTTTCCCGTGGTCACACAGCAACTCCGTTCTCTGCCTCTCAGAAGGGATGAGGCCGGAACGTGGGGCGAGGGATGGGGTGGGGTCTCTCGCAGGAATAGGTGTGCAGATGCCTCAGCAGTGTGCTAAAGCCCACGCACACGTGAGGGGCCGGGGAAGGGGCTGCCCTGCAGGGTGCAGGCCTCAGAGGAGCAGGTGAGGAGACTGAGCCACGGGGTGTGGGGGGGGCAGAATCTGCAAAGGGCAGCAGAGACACGGACAGGCGTGGCCGGGCATCCGGGGTGAGGGGTCTGGAGGGAAGCCTCGTCGGCCGCTCCCCCAGACCTGCGGGGTCGGGGTTCCAGGCCCACTTCTCCAACCCCAGCTGCTCGCCCAGGGAAACTGGCTGCGCCCCGGGAGGCAGGGAGCACGGCGGCACAGGCAGTGCGTGGCCCGGCCAGCAGCGCCCTCCCTGCCCCAGTCCCCCTCTGTGCATGCGCGGCGTGAGCAGGGGCAGCGGTGGGCTCTCGGGCAGAGAAGGTCGCAGGGCCACTTACTGAGGGATCCCTTCAGCAAACCCCCAGCCAGTCTGGGTGCAGAGGCTGCTTCCCGAGACCAGGCCGCGGACGACGTGCTGGCCCAGGGCTGGTCCTCCAGGGAGCCCTTGAGCCTGCACCTCGTGGTGACCAGGGCAGCAGGCCCATGTGGCATCGCCCCCACCCCTGTGAGGGAACAGGGGACACACGGTCCAGGTAGGAGGAGTGACGGCTGCGGCCCTTGGTAGGCAGGACCTGCAGCTCTCCAGCCCGAGCCTCCCTGCAGCCCAGAGTGGAGGACGGGCCCCGGAGGCTCCTGCTCAGGGGAGGCTGACAAGCCGCCTGACATGCTGGTGTGGGGACACGGGGCAGGCGCCGTCACTGCTCCTGCTCCTGAGCTGGGACCTGGGGTCCAGCTCTGAGCCCCTGCCAGTGACTTCCCTGTGCCTGGGGACGCTCTTTCTAAATTCTCTTTTTGTTTTCATTCCCCCAAATTTATTTAAAAATAAATGGCGTGAATTCAATGCTCGCTTTCACCGCCCGTAATGAGCTGTTTCCTAGCGAGAGTCAGAGCCAACCCGCCACTGGCCCAAACCCAAGCCCTGAGGCAAGAGGGGCAGTGGGCACACGCTGAGGACATGGCCGGCAGCTCCCCTGTTCTGCTACGCACTGTCCACTGCCACCATGGGGGCCACCTTGGTAGAAGCTCCCCATTTAAGGCTCTCAGCAATCCTGCAGCCTAGGTCAGATCCTCTAGAGGAGGAACGTGAGGGTCAGAGAGGTTAAGTAACTTGCCCAAAGTCACACAGAAACTCAAGCCCCAGCTGTCAGGCTCCCCACATGTCACCACCCTCTGTGAATTTGCTTGTTCTCAGGACACACTGAAGATCGCCGCCACCCCTTGACCATGTGTGGCCTCAGCTGGTCAGCATTCAGAGTGTAGCAGGGTCAGTGTGAAGTGCAGCAGGACCGCCGCCTCCCAACTGCAGACCTCCACCTCTCTTGACGCGGACTGGGACCATGATGCCATGCTGGGACATGTCATGGGGTCCCTTATCCAGGGAGACCTGGGGCCACCCCAGCATCTGCTGTTTGTCCCCTCCGTCTGGGTCCTGGTTTGGGAAGCTGAAGCACTGAGCCCCACAAGTCACGTGAGATCTCTCTGACTTGAAGTCTGCCCCTGAGCTGGGACAGGCCAGCCATTAACTGCCCGTGAGCTCAGCAAGGTCCCTCATCTCTCGATGGTCACCTTACATTGCCTCAACTATGAAAGGGGACCTGAGTGTTCAGCCAAGTGGCCGTCCCTGTGGCCTCCCCGCGTCCCCCGGGGCCTCCCGCAGTAGATGCTCAATAAATGCTGCAAAAATAAATGACTGAGCAGGGAGCGAAGGAGCCCTCCCCCAGCAGCTGGCTCCTGGGGACCCCTGGGCACCCTCTGTGGCACCCACCTCACCTCAGGGAGGCAGAGGACCAACCCGTGGGCATGGGCAGGGGCCATGCTGAAGCACCTGGGAGCACAGTGAGGGGCAAGGCTGGCCTCCCAGAGGATGGTGACGATGCCAATGCCGAGGCCTGGCACAGTCCCATGTGTATGTGGAGAAAGGGTGTTCCCCGTGGGGGGCGGCCAGTGTGGAGGGGTGCTGGGGCTGGGGGGAGGGGGAGGGGAAGCTGGGGGAGGAGGGGAGGCTGGGGGAGGGGAGGGGAGGCTGGGGAGGGGAGGGGAGGAGGCTGGGGGAGGGGAGGGGGGCTGAGGGGAGGGGAGGCTGGGGGAAGGGAGGGGAGGCTGGGGGAGGGGGGCAGCTGAGGGGAGGGGAGGCTGGGGGAGAAGAGGCTGGGGGAGGGGGGAGGCTGGGGGAGGGGAGGCTGGGGGAGGGGAGGCTGGGGGAGGGGAGGTAGTGGGAGAGAAGGGCAGGCTGCGGGGACCCTGTAAGGCCTGGCCACCCCGTGGGATGGAACCCCTCACGCTGAGCCCCACTGTGGGCTCTGAGCCGCTGCCCAGCCATGGAGGACGGGTATCTGGCACAGGGGTGCAGGGGCCCTCAGGAGGGTGTCTGGTGTGCAGGGAAGAGATGGCGGTGGCTTGAACCAGGGGGGTCACTGTTGCCGCCTGAAGCGATGGCCGCTTAGAGCAACGAAGCCGCGGGAAGAAGTTCAGAGGCGAACTGGAGACAAACAGCTTTTTATTCTGATAACTTTTCTCTCTGGCTCTAACAACGACTAACACACGCACCACACACCACCAAAATGGCGCTGACCCGATCAGCAATCTGGCTCAAGTTACTCGAGATCCCGGGCCAAGTCCCACGAGACTACGGAAGGCGGCAATGCCCAAATCTCCATGGCCCATAGTCAACCGCAATTCAAGCCATCTCCCCACACAGGGCTCCTGCAGGTCACCACGGCAGAAGAGGCTTCCATGGGCTCAAAGCTAGATGGTGTGCAGCACAGACGCCGCCGCGGGTGGCAGAGGCAGGAGAGCGCCCGGCACCGCGGGGCCGCCTCGGGAGGCCAGGGCCAGCCACAGCAGGGACAGAATCCCAGGCCAACCGTGCCTGAGGGCGGGTGAAGCCACCTGGCCCCAAGGAGGGGAGGGCTCCGCCCCCAGAGCCATGTGGCAAGGCCCAGGGTGGGCCAGAGCTGTCCCAGTGATTGAGGGCCAGGACTGAGGTGGGGGGGAGCCAGGCCCCCGGCTCCCCCTCCTCGTCCACAGTGGCAGGAGGTGCGGAGGAGGATGGGGGTAGGGGCTGGAGCCGTGGCCCCCTGTGCACAGGGCCGTGGGCACGCCTGTGCTGGCCGATGTCACTGGGTCCTCTGCCTGGAAACGCCAGGCCACAGGACGCCCTGGCCTTGTTTTGCTGAGTGTTGTCTCTCTGACAGGGGCAGGGACAGTCCAGCCCTGGCCTTGGCATCCCTGGCCCTGCCAAGTGAAGTAGATGGGGTGGCTGTGGATTTATGTGACGCGTCACCAGGAGGGTGAGCTGGTTCTGTCCTGGGAACCTGAGTTAAACGGCCTGCGGGCGGCGCCGTCCGCGCAGGGCCGAGGCGCTGCACAAACCTCGGGCGTGGGCGGCAGAGGCCGGCCTCCAGGCGCTCACCGACACCAGGCCCGGGCTGCAGGGCCGGCGGCGGCCCCCTCTCCACGTCAGGGGTGGGCACCTGGTCTCCGTTCCTACTCCAGCACTGAGACACCTCTGAACCTGCTCCGAGTCACCAGAACATTGGAGAGTCAATGACCCTGTGTCCAAAACAGACTCTGATGGCACCAGACCCCCAGATCCCAGCCCTCGTCCGGGAGCCCCACCTTACCCAGCACCCCTTCCAGGTGCCCCAAACAATCCTGGTGCCCCTCACCTCGCCCCCGGGTTCTCATGGGACACCTGGCCCCGCCTAGGGCAGGGCCTCATGCTGCAGCCAGAGCCCTGTTTTCAAAGTGCCGATTGACCCCGTCCTCTCCGGTGGCCCTCGGTGGCCCTCTCTGATGCCGTCACAGCTGGCAGAGGTCTGACGCTGTCCCCACAAGGCTCTGACCTCTGCCGCCTCAACCAGATCACACCAAGCCCTCAGCTCATGGTGACCACGGGGCTCAGTGCTCCAGGTGAGCTGCCCACCTGGGCCCACAGCCTCCTCCCACCCAGCCCGCCACTCACAGACCTCAGAGGCACAGGAAGCATGAATCAGCTGGGGGGGGGGTTAGGAGGCTAGAGGCGGGAGGCAGGAGGCTGGAGGCGGGAGGCAGGAGGCTGGAGGCTGGAGGCAGGAGGCAGGAGGCTGGAGGCGGGAGGCAGGAGGCTGGAGGCGGGAGGCAGGAGGCAGGAGGCTGGAGGCTGGAGGCGGGAGGCTGGAGGCTGGAGGCTGGAGGCAGGAGGCAGGAGGCTGGAGGCTGGAGGCGGGAGGCTGGAGGCGGGAGGCAGGAGGCAGGAGGCTGGAGGCTGGAGGCGGGAGGCAGGAGGCTGGAGGCGGGAGGTGGGAGGCGGGAGGCGGGAGGCGGGAGGCTGGAGGCTGGAGGCAGGAGGCAGGAGGCTGGAGGCAGGAGGCGGGCCGCTGAGGCTGAGCCCAGGCAGGAGCTCCAGAGCACACCATGAGCCCTGCTGCCCAGGACCTTGCAGCCACAGGGCTCAGGAAGGGCCGCTCTGCGGGGGATGATCTTGGTTTGATCCTAACGCAGTGTGGGGTGGCAGGTGGGGCCTGAGCTTGGAACCTAGGCTGCACCTTAGCAGAGATGGAGCTGATGGCCAGGCCACCTGGAGTCCCCACTGCAGCTCCTGGCTCAGCGGGTGCTCAGGCCAGCGCCAGCTCACCGCCCTGACTTTGGCTCTGTCTTGTAAAGCGGGCACTAAATCAAGGGAGAAGAAATGGCCTTGCAAGATCCCTCCCATCCTGACCCTCCTGCCAAGCCCCGTGTGCTGCCTCAGACAAGGAGGGAAGAGCCTGGAGCCCAAAGCCCCGCAGCGGGCACCAGCAGAAGCCCACTCAGCCTGGCAGTGGCCAGCCACCGCTGACAGCACATCTGGGGACAGGTCGGATGTCCAGGGAGTCTGTAGGCAACCCAGAGAAAATGGCAGACACACTGCTTTCATCGCACTGAGAGAAACAAGAGCAGATGCCACCGAGAAGACAGGCCTGTGTCCCTGTTCAAAGACAGTCCAGGTGTCCCCTGTGGAAAGAGAGGTGCAGGGAACAGGTTCAGCTCACCTTGTTACCATGTGGCAGGACCTGGAGTAGAGCCCCAGCCTGTGCGTGAGCTTTTCCAAATTATGTGGGTGGTGGTAGTGATGGTGATGGTGGTAATGGCGATGGGTGGTGATGGTGATGGTGGTGATGGTGATGGTGTGATGGTGGTGGTGGTGGTGATGGTGATGGTGCTGATGGTGGTGATGGTGGTGGTGGTGGTGATGGTGGTGATGGTGGTGGTGGTGGATGGTGGTGGTGGTGATGGTGGTGATGGTGTTGATGGTGGTGGTGGTGATGGTGGTGGTGGTGGTGATGGTGATGGTACTGATGGTGGTGATGGTGGTCGATGGTGGTGATGATGATGTGGTGGTGGTGGTGATGGTGATGATGGTAATGGTGGTGATGATGTGGTGGTGGTGGTGGTGGTGGTGGTGGTGATGGTGATGGTGGTGCTGATGGTGGTGATGGTGGTCGATGGTGGTGATGATGTGGTGGTGGTGGTGATGATGTGGTGGTGGTGGTGGTGATGGTGGTGATGATGTGGTGGTGGTGGTGATGGTGGTGATGGTGGTGATGGTGGTGTTGGTGGTGGTGATGGTGGTGATGATGATGTGGTGGTGGTGGTGATGGTGATGATGGTAATGGTGGTGATGATGTGGTGGTGGTGGTGGTGGTGGTGGTGGTGATGGTGGTGATGATGGTGGTGGTGGTGATGGTGGTGATGGTGGTGATGGTGGTGTTGGTGGTGGTGGTGGTGGTGGTGATGGTGGTGATGGTGGTGATGGTGGTGGTGGTGGTGGTGGTGGTGATGGGTGGTGATGATGATGTGGTGGTAGTGGTGGATGGTGGTAATGGTGGTGATGATGTGGTGGTGGTGGTGATGGTGGTGATGGTGGTGATGGTGGTGTTGGTGGTGGTGATGTGGTGATGATGATGTGGTGGTGGTGGTGATGGTGATGGTGGTAATGGTGGTGATGATGTGGTGGTGGTGGTGGTGAGTGGTGGTGGTGATGGTGGTGGCAGTGATGGTGGTGATGTGGTGGTGGTGGTAGTGATGGTGGTGTTGGTGGTGGTGTTGGTGGTGTTGGTGGTGGTGATGGTGGTGATGGTGGTAATGGTGGTGATGGTGGTGGTGGTGATGGTGGTGATGGTGGTGGTGGTGATGGTGCTGATGGTGGTGGTGGTTGTTCATATTGCCAACAGCCCACACCCTGTCATGGGCAATGACAGCCTCTATGGTCAGCCTCCTCCTGGAACCGCAGTTCCTCAGGGACAGGGAACTCTTTCTGGGCCCTGCATCTTGGCGCCAGCACAGATGTGGCCGTGGCCAAAGCCTGGGAGCCGGCACAGTGGCTGGCTGGTGTCGAGCACAGCCCCAGCCCAGTGAGCGCCCGTGGAGGCTCCATCGTGAACAGCCATTAAGAATAAAGCAGATGCCGGTGACCGGCCTGGGGTTGGATGTCGCAGAGGTGAGAACGGCCACTCGTGTCCTGAACCCACTCCAGCACCGAGAGGAGGTGCAGGCGGCCCCCCAGCACGGGCATGCCTTCCCGGGGGCCGCTGCCGGCGTCTCAGTGCTGCAGGGCCTGGGTCTGCTTCAGCCCAGCCCAGAGCAGGCCCAGGCACAGCCCTCCCCGGGCTGCTCTGCCCCCTCCCCTCTCTTGCGTGGCCATGGCGAGCTGTGACAGAGGCCGCAGCTGCCGGAGCAAGCCCAGCCCCCGCTCCTCCTCTCTCCGCACGGGCAGGTCTCCCACAGCGCCGCGGCCCCGCAAGGAGCTCCTGTTTTTTCCTCTTATAAACTAATGCTATTCACGATCACCGACTCCCCGGGACTATAATAGCAGAGGCGGGGGGCCGCGGCCACTCCGCCATCCGGCCTGTGTCAGGCAGCTGAACACGGGACACGGGGGGCCCTCGCTCTCCCAGCGGCAGCCCCGGGGCTCGGGCCAGCAAGTCGTGCTCCCAAAGAGGCGACGCTAATTTGGGGAACAGCCGTAGGCGTTCGCTTTGCACTGAGCGCGTGTACACCAAATCAGATCTCTCTGCCTCGCCTCTCTCCTTCCTGGCGAGGGGTGACAGTGATGGGGGAAGCAGTCATCGGGGACACGGGCTCATTTTCAAAGTCATTGTGTTGACAATATTTCCACGAGGAAACTCAGAAGCAATCATCATTTTTTACGTCTGCCAGGCATCTTGGTTCTACAATTAAGCGTAATGAAGTCACCTGCAAATTATGGATTTTGTCCACTAAATAATGAAGCTACTGACAGAGATGGCACAGGGAGAGGGGCCGCTGGGGAGAGCCAGACAGAAAGGCTCGGGAGGAAAGGCCAGGTCCCTGAGGCTGGCGTGGCTGTCCAGGGCACCGTCCAGGGAGCTTAGAAGCACTCAAGGGTCCAGGAGACCAGGAAGAGACCCGGCAGAAACAGAGGGACCAGGCAGAAATGGAGGGGCGGGCAGACGCAGCAGGACAGGGTCTGTGCTTCTCTCCAGACCAGAGAGAACGTGCATCAGCAGGGGTCAGAGGGGGCCCAGGCTCCAGCACAAGCCCAACCCTCAGACTCTGTCTCCCGGCACCCAGGTCCCCAGGCAGGAAGGGAAGAGGGAGCTGAAGCTTCACAGCCGAGGAGCCACAGCCTCCAGGAGCCCAGGGCCTCCCTGTGGGCCAGGACGACGTGGGGAGCCCGGATGGGCCCACTCCAGGAAGGGGGTGCCTGGGAGAAGCCGCATGGGCTGAGCCCCTCCCACAGACCCGGCCACACCCCCGGGACACGCCCACCTGAGCATGTGGTGTGGCCTCGGGACTGAGTCTGAGGTCAGAGGACCATCTGAGGGCCCTGAAGGACTGGCTGACTCTCCGGGCTCTGTCACACTCCCAGGGACATTAGGCAGCCGTCAGGGGCCCAGAGACGGGCAAATGGCCCCTTAAAAAGGGGGGGACACCAGAATCCAGACAGAACACATGAATCCCCAGAAAAATTATGAAGTCAATTCAAAACCAAGACCCTGAATGCTAAAGAAGCGTGACCAGGAGACAGCGATGAGGCCCGTCAGCACGGCACCAGTACGCTGGCCCTCCCTGGGACCCTGGGGTGCAGTGTCTGCTCTCTCACGACAGCCTCAGGGGCGGGGCGGGGTGCCGAGGACACAGTGGCCACACACGTCATGGGTTCGGGTCCACGGACCCTGGAAGCACGCCCACAGAGCCCACCAGGCGTGCCCCAGGGCACAGGTGTGTCTCCCCCACCAGGCCCTAGCCCTGGCTCGATTCGCCCCGACAACACAAGTGCCCAGGCGGTCGTGGACGGGGTACCCGAGCCTGGGAGAGGACAGGTCTGTTCCCGTCCACAGGCCCTCGGAGCCAGACCTCCCCCTTGGCCCTCGGGGGCATGACCCAAGCCAGCAGGCAGCTCTGAGGCCAGGGGCCAGGGCTGGGGACTCGGCGCGTGTTTGTGCATGCAGTCACCGCCCGCAGCTAGGGGACCTGGGTAGAAAACTTGACTTCAGTAACTCAGGTACAGAGCCTGGCCTGGCCTGTCACCGACCCTCTGTGAATTTTCATCTTTTTTCTCTCTTTGCTTATTTTATACCCCACACAGGACTTATGAAACCTGCCTTCAATGTGAGTTTTTTGGGGGGTGTCTCCTGCCCCTCCAGATGCTTGCCTGCCTACAGACTTCCTGGGGCTTTGACCCAACCCTGAGATACACGCTTCTGCCCAGAAGTCCCCTGGACCTATCAGGCGTGAAGAATCTCGGCACCCTGCAGTCTGACATCTTCCCACTCAACCCAATTGCCAAGTGGCAGGGTCCCCCACCCACAGTCGTAGAACCGGAGGTCACACTGAAGCTCAGGGTGCTGGCTCCGGTGCTCCTGCAGGGAGCTTGCACCCTCTGGGGAGACAGGACCCTCCAGGACGTGGGACAGGCCCCCACGTCCCACTAAAACCACAGGGCTGTGCACTGGGGCTTGGGGGGACAGAGCAACGTGCCCGTCACGTATGGAGAGACAGGAGCGATCCCACCACGCGCTCCATCAGGACCCCACCAGGTCCCCAACCCAGCCACAGGCCAGGGCAGGACCAGGAGCCCCCTCAGAGCCCCACAGGCCACTCTCTGTGTCTGCGAGGAGGTCGACACTGGCAAGAGAGAGACCACTCTGCCCCGTTCAGCCTGGACAGGCCACCGCGGGGACCGCAGGAGGTGTTGAAGAAGGAGACCAGGAGCACGGGGAGTCCAGGAGCACGGGGGGGACCAGGAGCACAGGGGGGACCAGGAGCAGGGGGGGACCAGGAGCATGGGGAGACCAGGAGCAGGGGGAGACCAGGAGCACGGGGGGACCAGGAGCAGGGGGGGACCAGGAGCACGGGGGGGACCAGGAGCACGGGGAGACCAGGAGCACGGGGGGACCAGGAGCACGGGGAGTCCAGGAGCACGGGGGGGACCAGGAGCACGGGGGGACCAGGAGCAGGGGGGGTACCAGGAGCACGGGGAGTCCAGGAGCACGGGGGGGGACCAGGAGCACGGGGGGACCAGGAGCACGGGGGGACCAGGAGCAGGGGGGGACCAGGAGCACGGGGAGTCCAGGAGCACGGGGGACCAGGAGCACGGGGGGACCAGGAGCAGGGGGGGACCAGGAGCACGGGGAGTCCAGGAGCAGGGGGGGGACCAGGAGCACGGGGAGTCCAGGAGCAGCGGGGGGGGACCAGGAGCACGGGGGGACCAGGAGCAGGGGGGGGACCAGGAGCACGGGGAGACCAGGAGCAGGGGGGGACCAGGAGCACGGGGAGTCCAGGAGCAGGGGGGGACCAGGAGCACGGGGAGTCCAGGAGCACGGGGGGACCAGGAGCAGGGGGAGGACCAGGAGCACGGGGGGACCAGGAGCGGGGGGGACCAGGAGCACGGGGAGACCAGGAGCACGGGGGGACCAGGAGCACGGGGGACCAGGAGCACGGGCGGACCAGGAGCACGGGGGGACCAGGAGCACGGGGAGACCAGGAGCATGGGGGGACCAGGAGCAGGGGGGGAGACCAGGAGCACGGGGGGACCAGGAGCACGGGGGACCAGGAGCACGGGGGGAGACCAGGAGCACAGGGGGACCAGGAGCAGGGGGGGGACCAGGAGCACGGGGGGACCAGGAGCACGGGGGGACCAGGAGCACGGGGGGACCAGGAGCACGGGGAGACCAGGAGCACAGGGGGACCAGGAGCATGGGGAGTCCAGGAGCACGGGGAGTCCAGGAGCACGGGGGACCAGGAGCACGGGGGGACCAGGAGCACAGGGAGACCAGGAGCACGGGGAGTCCAGGAGCACAGGGAGACCAGGAGCACGGGGAGACCAGGAGCACAGGGGGACCAGGAGCACGGGGAGTCCAGGAGCACGGGGAGTCCAGGAGCACGGGGGGACCAGGAGCACGGGGGGACCAGGAGCACAGGGAGACCAGGAGCACGGGGAGTCCAGGAGCACAGGGGGACCAGGAGCACGGGGGGACCGGGAGCACGGGGGGACCGGGAGCACGGGGAGTCCAGGAGCACGGGGGACCAGGAGCACGGGGGGACCAGGAGCACGGGGGGGTGGGGGGGAGACAAGGGCAGGAAGGGTGTGGGTGGCTCTGTGGGATTCCACAGGCCAGGCCGGACTCAGGGACAGCAGCGGAGGCAGGGCCAAGCTCCCGTCCCCGGGGGTAGGGCCTGCCCGGCGTGCTGCCCTGGACCCTGGGAGGTGGGGGGCGGGGCAGTGGCAGGCAGGGCTGGGATCCTCCCTGCCACCATCAAGCCGGGGAATTCAGGTCACCGCTCCTCCCCTCTCTGAGCCCCCGTTTCCCCTGTAGGATGGACGTGCTGCGAATACGGCACTGATGGTCACAGCGTTGTGACGATGACATGAGCTCATGCAGACACCATGCCTCAGTCCTGCGGGGCTCACAGCAGGCAGACGGGTGGCATTCAACACCCATCAATGTGGGAGCATTAAAAAGACAATGCCACCTCAGGGGCAGTGCTCCTGTGCCATGAGGTCAGCCTCCAGCTCCAGGCCCCACGCCAGGCACGGTGGGGGTGGTTTATGTGTGACAGCGGCCGGAGTCTGGATGTCGCATGTCCCCCAAGGCCCACGTGTTTGGGCCTGGTCCCCAGGGAGCTGCTGCAGGCAGTGGCGGAACCGCTCCTGCTGGGAGCTCTGAGATCACTGGGGCAAGCCCTGGTCGGGGTCACTGGGACCCTGGACTCTTCCTTCTTGTTCCTGGCCACGAGGTGGAGGTTTTCTCTGCCACATGCTCTCCCCGTGGTGCGCAGCCTCACCACAGGCCCAGAGCAAGGGGCCCAGGGCCCGGGGCTGGACCTGCACCAGGAAGACTAAAACCTCTCCCCCTCCTACGTGGACCACCTCAGGCACTTGCTGCAGTGCTGGGAAGTGGCTGACACAACAGCGTGACTCACGAGGAAGACACAGCTAAGACCATGTCACCAGGGTCACCTGCCTCAGCTCATGGGAACTGGGAGAGGGCAGCAGAAACAGGCAGGGTCCTCGGGGACCCTTCGGTGTTCCGCGCTCAGGCCCTGACAGATGAAGAAAAGCAAAACCAGGCGAGGACCCGAGAGACTGAACGACCTCACGAACGTCACGGTGCTAACTTATAACAAGGCACGTGCCCGTGGCATTGGCTCCGTCACCCGGCCGTGCAGAGGCCTCCAGCGTTCCCAGATTCCCGTGGAAGGCGATCCCCTGGTGCACACACCCCGCAGAGGCTGCGACGAGACCCACCTCCATGACCTGCCGAGGCAGAGCCACAGGGGGGACACAACCAGGCCAGAGGCTCCTGCTCCAATAGTGGAGGATCCAACCGCTGGAGGACCTGATCACTGGAGTGAGCGAGGCCACGGGAGCTCGCGGCACGGGGACCTGGCGAGCCCATCACCCTGCGCCCCTGCCCCCTTCCTGAGAAGAGGAATGATAATAGTCACAATAGCAGAACCAGGGCCCTGGGTGTGACCTTGGGAATGGGCCAGGCCTCTCTGAGCCTCAGCCTGCTCATCTGTAAGATGGGGTCAACAGCTGCACTCACGTCACCCAGGAGGCTCTGTCAGGGTTGCAGATGAGTAAGCCAAGTGCCCAGCATGGGCCTGGCATGCAGCAGGCGCTCTGTAAGTGCCCGTCAGCAGCCCCTCCTCCGTGGGGTTAAACCAAAGACTCCTTCCTGCACGTCTCCTTGCAGATCTGAGCTGAGAAAAAGGCGGTGTCTTCCACCGCCTTCTGAGGGTTGTTTTCCCTCTGGAAACCGGAGCTGCTGCTCCCCTCCTGGGGAGGCCAGCGGGACCCCCGCTGCCCGCTGGAAGAGGCCCCCAACCAGAGCAAGCACATGCCAACGCCAGCTTTAATTTGAACCTGTTGCAACAGGTTGCTCTGCTAGCGAGAGGGGCGGGCCTCCACCCACCGAGAGCAGGGCAGGGAGGACTAGGGGCCTCTGGAGCCCAGCCCCGGCGTGCTGGGGTGCACCTGGGAATGAAGCCTCGGGTTTCGAGCCAAGAAAGGGCCTGGATCCCCTGCTGCACCAACAGAGCTGGCCGCCCCGGCTGCCGTCTTCCCACGCTCTGGGCCCCCAAAGGCCAAGTCGCCCTGAGGGGGGAAGCCAGGCTCCTGGAGCATGTGCGGGCTGCGTGATGAGCACGTCCCCAAGCCCAGCTCTGCAGCCAGACCTGAAGACAAGCACCAAGGACCCAGCAGCGTCCCATCCACCAGCCCACCTGGGACTACCAAGAACCGTGCAAGCCAGGCATGGCCCGTGGGTTTGCCTGGGTTTTACAAATAAAAGAGCAGGCAGGTGGAGCAGCCCTCCCGGACCCCAGGGCAGGCCTTTGAAATGGCCTGGGTGTGGGGTGGAGCAGGCCCCCCCAAGGTCACGGGCAGAGGGACAGCTTGGCGGTACCCACAGACCCACAGGCAGGTCTTGAAGCACTCAGCCTCCCTGACCAGCCTCCTTCCCGGCAGCTCCCCCTCTGCAGGTGGGGCTGAGTTCCTCGGGGTTCACGGACAGGAGCAGAGGCGGTGACGGACACACAACGTCTGGAAGGTGCTGGGCACACCAAGCAGGACAGGCACCGGCAGGTCACTGCAAGGCGAATCCAGGCCCAGTCGGCAGGACGGGTCCCTTCAGAGACCCCAGGATCATTCACTCAGCAAATGCTAGGTGTCAGGCACCCCGAGTCCCCAAAGGCACCGCTTAGCAGGGCAGATGGGCAGCCTGGTGCTGTGGGGTGGGCAGCATCTCATGCAGAGAGGGTGCGGGGGACCGAAGCTCCCTCCCGACGCGAGTGCTGAAGCCCTAACCCCAAGGCAGAGTACCTGGAGGGGAGGCCTGGGGGGCATCGAGGCTAGATGAGGTGGTGAGGCGGGGGCCCACGATGGGTAAGTGTCCCATAAGAAGAAGGAGAAAACTTGTGCCCGTGTCCACGCCCAGGCGAGGCCCGGTGAGGCAGCAAGGAGCGGAGAGCCAGAGTCCCCGCCCAAACCCGGAGAATCAGGCAGAAACCTGACCCTAGGCATCTATCCCCACCACCGTGGGAGGTACCTGTCTGCCGTTCAAGCCGCGCG
Source organism: Tamias sibiricus (assembly GCA_025594165.1). Taxonomy (NCBI): domain Eukaryota; kingdom Metazoa; phylum Chordata; class Mammalia; order Rodentia; family Sciuridae; genus Tamias; species Tamias sibiricus. The sequence continues at coordinate 4,258,261 of CM046665.1, forward strand.
GCCTGTGGTCGCCCAGGCCAACTAACCCAGCTGGACAACAACCAAAACACACACCACGGCAGAGGATGGGGGTGGGGGCCACACTGGTGAGTGGGCCCGAGGGTGGGGCAGGTCCGCTTTGGCTGTCTGAGGAGGGGACAGACTGCAGGAAGGAGCCGGCCATGGGAGACTGAGGAAGGGTGTCCAAGCTGAAGAGTGAGCCCGGGCCCTGGCAGCCACGCGCCTGCGCCGTTCCAAGGACAGGAGGAAGTTCAGAGCAGCTGGAGCTGGAAACCCAGGGGGGAGGGGGAGAAGGTGAGGTCAGATGGGAGGGCCATGAGGGTCCCCGCAGGGAACTCCACCAGCTGCCACTGTCCTCAGCTCAGCCAGCAAGTGCAGCAGCCCCCGACTTCTCCGTCTCACTCAGGGGGACCACACGTGGAAGCAGAGAAATGCTATCCTTTAGAAGGCCACTTCCTCTCCCACCTGGGCTCACCGCATGCCCAGCCTCTCCTGGGGTCCAGTTCAGACATTCTCCACTTAGCCCTGAGGCTCCATGCACTGAGGACCCATCCCCAAGGGGGGCACAGTTGCCACCCACTCCATCTTTCACCTCTTTGTACAAAGCTGCACACCTCTTTCCCACTGGTACACAGGAGACCAAGGACGTGGAGGCCGCAGAACTGTCAGAATCATAAGGTGCAGGTGCCTGACTCCCTGTGTCCCCACCTGCCTACCGGGAAGCTGTGGATGCACATGGGAGATTGCATGAGCAAAAAACAAACACTCATGGTGTTGGCCCTTTAATGTTGGGGATTTTTGTTACAGCAGCCTCCTCTGACTGATACAGAGTGTGTTTCAGAGTCATGTGTCCCAAGGGGTTCTGAGATGGCCTTAGCCAGCGATAACTGTCCTGAGGCAGGGGAGGTCTGGGGACACCATGGGCCCAGAGGGGAGCCTGGAAGTCAGACTGAGGAGGACATGGGGAGGCCCCAGTGCAGCTTTGGAGCTCGACTCAGGGGCAGAGCAGGGACGCAGCCCCAGGCTCCCCATCTGAGCCCAGGGTTCCTTTACGACTCCAAAATTATGCTAGCAATGAAAACAACACTTGCTGGACCCATGAATAGAGCAGATTGGCTGCTGTCAGGAAAGTGTGCATTTTTTTCCTGTGTGTGTTTTTCAATCACTTTTTATTATATGGAAACAGAAGATGAGGGTGGGCTACATGAAGCCTTGATAAAAGGCAGATGACGTCTTATGAAATATCAGATACTCCAAATAGCGTCACCAACGAACCCTCCCATCACACAGTCAGTGTCTGGGCCCGTGGACGAGGTGGAGTCTGGACTTCAGCCCTGAGCCGGGCTTCCCGGCTGCGCCCACACCGTCTCCCTCCCCGTGGCCCCTCGCCTCCTCAGCGTGCTGGGCGAGCTTTCTTGCCTCTTCAGCCGTGTCCCTCCCTGCGTAACTGCCCCCAGGCCCTCAGCTTGGCACAGGTCACAGGGAGAAGCCAGGAGTCTCGGCTCATCCCAGGTGGGCACACGCAGAGGAGTGCCCAGACCGGGGGGTAAGCGCAGGCCGTCCCTGCTGGGGGCAGGCTCTGTCCTCTGCTCCCTGGGGCTCTGGGAAGGCCACTGCGCAGGAGCCGGGGCTCTTTCCACAGTCCCCGTTACGCCCTGGAGTGGGGCCCGTGCTGTGGGTAGAATAGCAGGGGGTCTCAGCTCATGCTGGTGACAGGGCACGAAGCCACCAAAACTGTCTACTGGAGAAGCAGGGCCATGGGCACCGGTGGCCCGAGCTCCCAGCAGCGACTGCGAGGGGGCGGCGCAGGGCGAGGCTGGGCACGCTTCGAGGGCTGTGAGCGGGAGCGCGGGCAGGGGTCCCGCCCGCCAGGCAGCAGGGGTGGGCCTCGCGGGGTTCTAAGTACGTGTCTAATGAAATCATCAGGCTTTCCCTGGAGACCCCCCAGCGCTGGGTCCCCTGCGGATGAAGAATGCCCTGCCCAGGGTCCTGCCAGAGCAACAGCGAGGGCCCTGCTGCCAGGGCCTGCAGCCGGGGGAGAGCCCGCCGCCAGCCTCCCCTCCTCCCCCAGCGGCAGCCGGGGGGCCTTCCCAAGCTGTCCTGCAGCCTCCACCTGGCCAGTAGTGGACAGGGGACAACTCAGGGCAGGAAGCCCCTGCACGGAGCTGGAGGTGTGGTCATGCCCTCTGCTGTCCTGTGTCCCTGAGCATCTGCCAATGCAGGCCTCGTGCTGGGCAATGGCTGTCACCCTGCTGCCCCTCCCAGACCCTTGCCCAGGATGCTCAAGCCAGGCTGGGCCTCTCGCCCCAGGCGGCCGTCTGCTCCCTGACCTGCTGGGCACCAGGTCTCCCAATGGCTGACCAGGCTCCACCTGCAGCCCAGGCTGGGAGCGGGATCCCATCGGGGCCTGTGAGGAGCCCCACTAGCCCCCTGGGGTTCCAGCACCCTGTGCACCTGGACGCCAGCCACGAGGCCCACCACTGGTGCCTCAGCCTGTGGCACCCACCCCAAGACACCCGTGGACATCCTGTCCCACGACCAGGCCTTCAGTGGCTGCTGCGTTCTTCGATTGCTGTCCCAGGCCCCATCACTGGTGGCTTCCATGTGACCTCCCATCAAGGGCTGTCACAGTCGGGCGCTGTCCCTCTGGCAGTGCTGAGTGACAGGACTCTAGACTCAAGGAGACGCTGGCTTCAGGCCACCCGACTGAGCGAGGGGCCCTTCTCTCGGGCTGCGAGCTCATCTGGAGGAGGAGGTCAGGGCGAGTCCTCCCTGCCTTGTCCAGGCTGTCAGGAGGCTCCAGGGAGCCACGGTTGTAAAGCCCAGCCCCCACAGGGCGGTCAGCCCCACATGCACCCCGTGACAAAGGCCCGACGTGGCCCAAGTTCAGCCCATGAAGCATGCAGCGCCCCAGCCCTCCCGGCCCACGGCTCCCTAAGCCTGCCCTTCCCGCCACCACACTGGGCAGGTGGGAATCCACAAGGTGTCCCTAGAGGACACCATGCCATGCAACTCTCCTGTCCCAGCCTTGCCGAAGACACGCAGCACTGAGCTTGGCATGGTGCCATGTGGCTGCGGCTTCCTCTGGATCACCCTTCAGAGCCACAGGCCCCTGCCGGGCGACCACCCACGGCTTTCTCCCCCAAGACCAAGCCCAGGAAAGGCCTGCACACACCAACCCCGCCCACAGCTTCAGAGGAGACAGCCAGGTGCCCAGGAGGGTGCCAGGACGGACCGCGGGGGGGCGGGCGAGCCTGGCCCTTCCCCAAACCTGCCGAGCATCCTGGCCACAGCCACGCATCCTGGAGCTTCACGTCCTCATCTGTGAACTGAGCAGCGGGCCAGGGCCCTGCGTCACGACCACTCGACCTAGAATTCACTACAGACTGCAGTACACCAGGCACCTCAGCTCTCGGCCCTGGGGACGGAGGTGAGACCTGGCCACGCCCTGGACATGCTCACCACGGGATGAGGGGATGGTGACACCAAATACTCCTCCTCTAAAATGACTAGGGTTTTAAAATCTGGATACACAGAGGGCTTCTAGGAGCCCAGAAGAAGCAAAAAGCCCCACCTGAGCTATGCATTACTGTATGCTGGGTCCCCGGCACCCTAGGGAGCAAATGCTCAGGTAACTAGGTGGGTGGAGGGTGGGTGGGCAGGTGGCTGATGAATAGGGGGATGAGTAGGGGGAGGGATGGGTGGGTGGGCAACTGGGCAAATGGATGGGTGGGTGGATACATGGATGGGTGGGTGGAGGGTGGGTAGATAAATGGATGGATGGGTGGAGGGTGGATGGGTGGGTGGGTGGGTGGGTGGGTAGGAAGGTAAGTAGACGGAGGGAGTAATGGACATGCATGGGTGGGCAGATGGGTGGGATAACAGCTGGGTAGAGGGAAGGATGGAGGATGGACAGGATCCTCTGACTCTTGAGAGAAGCGTGAGCTGTTCCTTCCTCTTGGCCCATGGACACTCAGAAAGGCCTGTCCTGGAGACACGTGGTGCAGACCATTTAACAAGACAGACGGACAGATGGAGATAAGGAGAAACAGGCAGATAAGCCAAAGGCGGGGGGGGGATATGGAGAGGGCAGAGAACATTCTGGAAGGGGAGCTGGGAGTGGCATGGAGCCAGCTGGGGTGGGGGTGTCCGCGGTCACCCTGATGGACAGGATGACAACCCTGCACACCGGTGGACAGGGGCTCCATTCTGAGCAGGCTGTGCTGAGCTGTTTTATGAAGATGTCAGGAAACAGCAAGTGCCTCGTGCCGTGCTCACAGTCACACTGGGTGATGGGACTGGTGGCCGTGTGCTGGGGCATCTGCCGACCAATGGGCAAGGGCTGAGAGGGGCGAGGGGTGGTGGGTGCAGTGGTACTGGCCATGGGGCAGCGTCCACAGGTTGGTCAGGGCCACGGCCCTTGCTGCAGCCCCAGCCATGCGCTCAGGGTGGGAATCCAGACCCCTGATGTGCAGCCGGCAGCGGGCACCCCTCCTGGAGCCGGGTGAGCCCCGCCCCTCCCCGGCCAGCACCAGCCCTGCCAAGGCAACAGAGCCAGGGCAGACTCAGCATGGTGACCCCAGCCGCGGCAGGAGCAAACACAGCCAAGGGGCCCAGACTCGCAGGGCTCCAGGCCTTGCGGAGCAGGCCAGAGCGCGCGCAGCCGTCGCGGGCGAGGACAAGAGACCCTGTGGCCAGAGGCTCTGCTGGTGGCAGAGAAGGGCTGCCAGGGGCTTGGTGCAAAGCCCTCGCCCACCCTCCCCACGGGGCTGGCCACCTCCCTGTGGACGCCCTCCCTGCTGCCCTGTGTCCTGGCCTTCAGGCCACCTGGTCACCGCGAGGTTCACTCCGTGGTCAGCACCCCGGCACAGGGTGGGTCGTCCGGAACTGCGCCCAGCCACGCTGCCCTCGTGTCCCCGTGACTCAACGTGAAAGGCAGGCAGTGCTGAGTGTGGCGTCGGATGCCCGCCCAGACCAGCTGGCAGGCGTGCAGCCTGTGTCCAGGCACCACGACGCTCCTCCCCTGCTGCCACCAACGTGTGACACTCGTTATTTAACATCCACTGTGGCCACTGCCACCTGGCGACTGCGGGAGCCCCCCAGCCGAAAGCATTTCCTGACGTCGGGGACCACATGCCTCCAGAGACTCCACAGGGGTTCCCTCCCCAGGGGCCTCGGAACAGAGGGGCACAGCCGCCCCGGCAGGGCCAGAGGACGCCACGCCTGGACACAGGCTGGCGGTGTCGCTGTCCAGTGCTCCCGACTCTGTTCTAAGTCACACTGGGGCCCGGTGCAGATAGTACCCGAGCAGTTCCAGGGCCCTGGCATTGTGTCGGGAGGGTGGGCGGCAGGGGTCCCCGAGGACGTCCCTCTGGGAACAGATGCCGTCCTCCAGAAACCCAGCTCAGGGCCCTCGTTGGGCAGAGGCCTCCGTTGAGGGGCAAGGGCTGGACAGACGGCACCCAGCCCGCGCCCCAGGACCCACGCGGAACACGGACGGTCACCACCACAGTGGCCCACACAACGGTGCTCCTTAAGTCACCCCTGCACAGACCCCGTCGTCAGCTCCTCGTCCACACCCCCGAGGCAGACTTGCCAGGTGGGGTGGGACATGCAGGGGGCCAAGCAGAGTGGGGCAGGCACTGAGCCCATCTCGGGGTCCCACTGTGGCTGCCCTGTGCGGTGCCACCCGCCCAGCCCCCAGCCCCGTGACCTCTGGTCTGGCCCTGCCCTGGGGGAAGGGATGAAGGTCTTACTGCAGGTCCTCAGCCTCAGCGCCTCCCAGCCCGACTCTCACTGCCCACACACGCTCCTGTCGCGCGGGCCTCGAGGGCCCACTTTCCCCCGGGCTGCCCCTGCTGTCCACTGGCACCTGCTCCCGGGAGGCCGCCCTCCCCTCTGGCATCTCGATCCCCACTGGCCAGTCCGCCTCTCCAGCCTCCTCCCAGCCGCAGGGGAATGGCTGCCCCCGGCTCCTCCGTCCCCCCTCCCGGCTCCTCCCATGGGCCCACACAGGCCTCTGCCGCCCAGCGGGGAGCCCCGAGGGCAGGGACCCCCTGACTCAAGCGAGCCTGGCACAGGGCGGGACGTGGGAGCGCCCAGGAAAGGCTGGTGCTAGGCCATCAAAGACGAGGCGCGGCGCTCACACAGCCCAGGCAGGAAGAGGGGACGCGGTGGGCTGGCCACGTCCCGGCAAGTCCTGAAATAGTAACGCTGGTGCCCCACAGCTAGCCCACTGCTGTCCAGAGGGACCCCTGGGGCAAAGTGGCCCTGGGCCCCTGCTGCAGGGGCGCGAGGTCATGGACGTCCAGTGACCAGCGCACGCCCCAGCAGCTCCAGCCGGCCTTGCTGACCTGGCCCTGCTTCCCGGGCACGGCGCCCACCCGAGGCCCTCGGTGAGCACTGAGGGCCGGTGCTCTGAACACGCACCTGTCTCTAACTGGCCTGGGCGGCAGGTGCTCACAGAACCCAGGCCCCTCCGTGGCTGCTGTAAGCGTCATGGACGCGTGCGGGAGGGTGACCGCCGCATTCTCTCCGTAACCGGGGAGCGGGCTCTCCACACCCCCCGGACGTATTTGCGCCTAGAGGAGGCCCTTGGGCAAGGGGACTCTCTCCTGCGGCAAAACGGCAGAAAAACAACCGCAGGATTGGAATCCAGGCCCCACTGGCCACCGAGTCTCCGTCCGGTCCGGGGTCCCTTCACCTCCTCGGGCCTCGGTCTCCTCTCCTGCACAGCAGGGTGGGGCACAGCCACCCGCTTCTCAGGAGGGCTGCGAGCATGCCCATAAGGAAAGAGCACCCGCCGCGGCACCGGCAAGGAGCAAGAACCCCCGCGGCGGGAGTCGCGGCTGTTGCCCGTGGTGTTTGCAGGGCGGTCTCCTGGCCCCTTGTGCGTCCTCTGCCTGGACTCCAACCTCAGGATTCTCCCAAGAAGCCAGTGAGGCTAGGAAGATGCAGAGCCCGGAGGACGGCGCTAGCAGCGGGGGAGACCCTGTTCCAAGGCGCGCCGGGAGCCGCTCACGGCAGGCCTCTCTCTCACGAGGCTCTACGCCAGGGGCCATCCGGATCAGCCCCATCGCCACCGCTCAGCCCAGCAAATCGCCGGGCGTTGCAGGGGTCACCCTCACTTCCGCGCGTCAGGGCTGTGGTGGCCCCTGCCTGTTCACTTCCCGCGATTCACAAAAAGCCGTCCTTTGGAACAGCGTGGTGTGCGGGGGTTAATCGCAAGTCTATTAGCGCACACGCTGCAATAATGAATCGAAATTTACATCGTGTGTAATCTCATTAATTGTGCGATCATATCGGGTTTGACAGTTTTAATGCATTACTAAGGGAAAACAGTCTAATACATGACATTAAAGATCTTATCGAGGTTAATTTGCCTTAAAATGTAGTTACTGCAGAATTCCTCATTTCCATCTGAGAGACTGTGGTTTACACACGTGGTGCTCTGACAGTGGCAGACACCGTCCACTGGTGACGGTGCTGCCCGCCTCTCGGGGAGATGGCAGGAGTGGGAGTAGGTGGGACTTGGGGCCTCCTGGGTGAAGCCTTCAGCTCTGCCCCCGGGGCCGCTGGTCTTGGGCACACGGCTTCACTCCCCTGCCCTGGAGCTCTTGTCTGCAAATGCCATGGGGATCTGTCTCCTGTGGACCACCATGAGGCTGAACCACGTTTACAGAAGGCCCAGCAGGATGCCTGGCACACAGTGGGTGCTTTTTATTCCAATTCACTCTAATGATCTCAACATCTGGCACAAGAAATTGAACAATGAAAGTCCATCACAAACAGACCCAGGTGGCCAAGACCACTTATAGAGAAGCAGAGGGACACATTGCCCATACCAATCAAATCCAAAGACAGAGAAGGACTAGGACAGGTACCCTGCCTCAGACAGGTGACCCTGAGCAGTCCCAAACATGGGACGTGGAGGTGCTGCCCAGATGGCTTCCCTTGGGGCAAAGGCCTCATCCTAACTCAGTTTCGTCCAAAACACTTGTATGGCACCCAGGTGGCCTGGGTCAGAGCTGTCCTCAGGCACTGAGCTTCTGAAACACCACTACTAATATGATATTCCTCATAGACGTGACCTTATTCACTCAATCAACCAATATTTTCTTCTAAGTGTGTGTTGGCTCTGTGTTGGGTGACAAAGGTCCCAAGGCCCTTCCAAGAGTGCCCACAATTCCAAGGGAAGAGAAGAGCTAGGGCCCTGCTGTCCAGATGTCACATCTGACCCATGCTTTCTGTTTGACGCAAGCAATCATAATGCAGTTTGATGAATGATATGATGGACGGGCAAGCCCAGGAGCTCACAGGAGCGGGAGCTAGTGCTGCCTGAGGACTGAAAGAGAAAATGCCCCACCCAACAGCAGAACACAGATTCTCTCCAAGCCCACATTGAACACTTTATGGGAAGATCACACGGTCTTGATAAATACAGAAGGATTAAAAGCATAACAATACGCTGTCTGATCATAATGGAACTAAATTAAGAAACAACAACAGAAAGAAGTCTGGGAAACCCTCAAATATTTGAAGATAAACAACAGATTTCCCAATAACCTATGGATCCGAGAAGAACTCACAAAAGACATTAGAAAGTATCTTGAACTGAATGAGAGACGTGGCAGCATAATGCGTGGGCACAGGTAAAGCAGAGCCAAGAGGGAAATGCGTAGCCTTAAGCAGACATGCGATAGGAAGAGCCAACCCAGACCAACCAGCTAACCTCTCCCCCATGAAGCCAGAAAAAGAGCAAACCCCAAAAGAGTAGGAGGAAGGAACATGTCAGAAAAATGAGAAAATCAATGAAACCAAAGGTTGGTTCTTGGAGAAAACCAACAGAAATGATGACCTTTTAGCTAGACTGGCCATGAAGCAAGAGGAGCTGGCCTGAGTCAGAACGGCAGGGGGGAGAAAGCAGGCTCAAAGAGGGACCGGGCAGAGGAACCCAGAGACAGGAGAGGGCGAGACAGGGACACGTCCGGAAGCTGGAGCATGGGGTTGGGGGTGGTGCTGGGAAGGCTGGCCTGCTGGATGGGGGTCCCAGAAGGTCTCGTGGGCTCGACCATGTGCGCAGGCCCCATTCCAAGAGCATGAGGGCATCACTGGAAGGCCTAAGCAGAAAAGAGACACCACAGCCGTGGGCTTAGGGTCACGGCATCTCAGGTGGGGGTCCAAGGATGGAGAGGTCGTAGGACCTGCCTCGGGCCACACAGCTGGCAGCTGCATTGCTGGAGTTTAGACCTGGCTGTACCCGTCAACCACCCTGGACAGAGAGCTCAGCGGGGAAGCCGGGAGACCCCCAGCGTCAGCCCTCTCTGAGGGCGGTCACCCACTTGCAAATGGACACAATGTTGACCAAGCTCCCGAGGGAACAGTTCCAAGGGACAGAAGAAGTTACAGCCCGGCCATCCTGATGTCACCTCTAAGCCCTGCGTCCTAGGCCTACTGTTGGTCCGACACGCACAGCCAGCTTGCTCTGTCCACCCACAGCCACATGATGTTTAAGGTTTCAGACAGACACCACGGAGAAACACACACCAGTCTCAGCTCTCGGGAGGAAGCTTCCCCAGCTCCACAGTTTTGCTTTGAAAATCAGTTCCCAGGGCTGGGGTTGTGGCTCAGCGGTAGAGCACTCGCCTACCATGCGCACGGCCCGGGTTCGATCCTCAGCACCACATAAAAATAAATGCATTGTGTATAACTAAAGCAAATAAATAAATATTTTTTTAAAAAAGCTACAGGTTTATTTAAAAAAAAAAAAAATCAGTTCCCAGCACAGTTCAAGTGACATTTTTATCACAAAATAAAATTCCCACCCATCCATCCCAATTCCAGGAAGGAAGCAAACACCCCGTCTGGCCAGCAGGAAGTGGGAGAATAGGCCAGGACCACCGCCCCAGTCTCACTGGGGAGCTGAGCGCTACGTGGAGGGGCCTGGAGAACGGGGTTCAGCACCACCAACGCCATCCACCTCCCACAGTGCCGGTGAGTCGGGGGTCTGAGTGGCCCCCAGAGCTGGAAGGCACAAGGTTTCCCAGCGCCCCCTCAGCTTCCCTTGCCTGCTCGTGGAGAGTCCTGACGCCACGCGTCGTCTGTGAGGACAAACAGTGAGTCAGTCTGTGGGGGAGTCGGGGTGAGATACAGTAGGGCTTTTATTAGCTTCTCCATTCGGGGCTGGTTCCCAAAGCTCCCGCTCCCGCTTCCCCTCCACATAGGCCTCCTCCTGCCCATGAGGAGCCGGCCCAGCAGACCGTGGTCACCTCCCCCCCAACCATCGTCCTCGTCTGCCCACTGCGTGGCGGGGACCACCCCAGCTGCTCTCCTCTCCTGGTGCAAGGAAAGGGCACACCTCCTCCCTCCGGCTGTCCCCAGCCCCCAAAGGAGGGGTGCCACCATCTGGTGGGCCTGTTCTGGGGACCCAGGTGACTGTAACGAAAGGGCCTGCAAGCTCTGCCCCTCTCTGACCTCCTCTCTCCCAGGCGGCAGCAGCAGTAAAGGCCTGGGGGTACTGGTGGGCTGTCTGGTTGTCCTTCGTTTCTGGAAGTTTCCATGGGATAATCCGGGCGTGGTCTCCAGCAGAGCCACGGCCCTCTACGTCTAGCTGGCTGCTGGCTTCTGCAGAGACGGCCTGGCGGCTGGGACTCTGCAGGAGGGGCTCACCTAGACCCAGAGCCCATGCTGCAGGAGGGGGAAGCGCAGCCCTCTGCCAGATCGCTCACTAGGTCCAAATGGCTGTGGACGTGTGACCTGTCTACGTGTGCGTGCAGGCAGAGTGGGGACATCGGGACCTGGGCCAAACTGCACCCCCCCCTAAGCCTCATGTCCCTGCTCACACGTGGCCCTGGGAAAGAACCTTTCCTGGGAGACTGACTGCACCAGGCCCTGCAAGCTCACCAGATCCTCCAACCGCCTCCCCAGACGCCTCACAGCCAGGAACATGGGGACAGCCGCCCGTCACACAGGAAGGCCCTCTCAGAGTCCAGGCACTGCCACTCCCAGCTGCGGGGCCCTGGGCCAGCGTCTGCACCTGGAGCCTCAGGCCCCACTGAGACCTTCCCGGAGGGCTGGCTCTCCGCGTGGTGAGTGGTGAGCCTCCCGCGTGCTGGGTGTCACCTCCGCCCTCCAAACCAAGAGGCAGAACCGCCCCGCCCAGCGCAGCGCCTCCTCCTGTCCTCCTTTTACCAGGAGGGAAACTGAGAGGGCAGGTTAAGAAACGTGTCCAGCGTCACCCAGGCGGGAAGCAGCCACCATGAGCTTCAGAGCCAGGCCTCTGCCCAGAGCCAGGCCTCTGCCCGGAGCCATAGTCCTCAGGGAGCCGGGTGCCAACAGGGACTCACCCAGGACACCTTCACCGGCTGGACGCAGGATCACGGACAGCACAGACATGCATCCCTCCAAGGCCAGGCCCTGGGCCATCCGCCACGCACTGACAGGGGTTGGTGGTCTGCAGGGCACAGCAGGCAGGCCTGGGTGCTGCAGGAGCCCTGTTTGGAGAGATGGCTAAGATTGCGGTTGACTACGGGCCAAGGAGATATTTGGCTGTTGCCGCCTTCCGTAGTCTCACGGGACTTGGCCCGAGATCTCGCGGGACTTAAGCGAGATTGCTGATCGGGTCTGCGCCATTTTTTGGTGGTGTGTGTGGTGCGTGTTAAAGTCGTTGTTAGAGCCAGAGAGAAAAGTTATCAGAATAAAAAGCTGTTTGTTTCCAGTTTGCCTCTGAACTTCTTCCCGCGGCTTCATTGCTCCAAGCGGCCATCGCTTCAGGCGGCAACAGGGTGCCCTGCTAATGGCCCCTGAAAGGCCTGGAGAGCACAGGCATGGCCGCACAGTTGGGGTGGGTGACCGTGACGTGGTCCCTTCCCCTCGACCCCTTCACAGACCTGGCTGCAGCAGCCACCTCGCGGCCCCGCGTTCTGGGCGCCCGTGGGCTGCCCGTCCAGCAGACGTCCCCACCTTCAAGGTAAGCGCCTCTTCCCTCTGCCTTGGCAACTGCGATTTACGATGGAGATACCCAATTAGTGCCGTCTCCCTGCCCACAGCTCTGAGGGTTAATAACCCTTGTAATTACAGCAGCCAATTACCCCTCTCGGGCCACTCCTGAAGGCAGATTATTTTATAAGAAACTTTATAGGGGACACTTCATTACCCAGCCGCAGGATCCTGCAGCAGCGGATGGGAGCCTGCACTGCCTTCCTCCTGGGCTGGCCCCTGAGTGCCACAGGTGGCCTGGGTCCCCACCAGGGGCACCTCCACTTCCCCTCAGGCCACCCTCTCAGAGGGCAATGGGACACAGCGGGACACATCTGCAAGACAGCCCCAGGGGACACGGATACGGCACAGTGGGACACATCTGCAAGACACCCCTCCAGGGACAAGGACATGGCACACCTCCCCACGGGCTCCCCTGGGGCTGGCTACAGACCTGCAGGCCCAACACAAAGTGAGACCCAGGCCAGTCCGAAGCCATTACAAAAGCAAGATGGCGGCGGCAGCAAGGAACCCTCACGGGCCCTCTGAGCACAGGCCCTGGGGAGGCCCAGGCGGCAGCCCAGGGAGCGGCCCTGGCCATGGACCAGGAAGCAGCCCCAGAGGCAAGGCTGTCACCTTGCACAGAAGCCTTGGGCACTGTCCCTTGGCCACGGGTCTCTTGACCTTGTCCACCCCCAGCCCCAAGGAAGTTCTCTGGAATCATCGCCTCCAACCCAACCAGCAACGCTCGATGGGACCAGGGACCAGAGGCCCCTCAGACGGTGACCCACGGCTCTTTCTACCTCCACTCACAGCCCCCAGCCCCGAGAGCTCTGGGCCTCCCCCCAGCACTGCAGCAGCCTGTCCTGCGGGCGCTCTGACCATGCACAGATGAGGCCTTCCAACCGCCCTGGAGGACGCCTTCCGCACGTGGCCCTGTGAGGAAGCAGCGGCACTTCTGGCCAAGATGTGGGGGTCCATGAGTAGCAGAAGTGACCCTTCACCCCAGCTGCAGCCTCGCGTGTGACACGATGACCCCCTGCCCGGAGCCCAGCCTCTGCACCTCTGAAGCAGGAACAGCAGTGTCCCCGCTCAGTGTGGGCAGGGTGGGCCCATCTGCTGCGTCCAGGGCCCCCCAGGGAAGGCTCTTGCTCTGCGGCTCCGGCCGTCCATGTGCTCATCCCGGGACCGGACATGGACTCCGCGTCAGGCCCACTGGGACCCCGTGTCCCCAGGGAGCGACACACATGTCTGGCCCTGCGGGATGCTCAGAGCCCGGCCTCCAGGACAGTCCTCCAGTAGCCGTCAGTGACCAGCGTCAGTGCGAGCGGCCCCACAAAACTTCCACCCTGTTTTCCAGGTCCTTGTAGGAGCCCTGTTTGGGGAGATGGCTTAAATTGCGGTTGACTATGGGCCATGGAGTTTTGGGCATTGCTGCCTTCCATAGTCTCGCGGGACTTGGCCCGGGATCTCGAGTGACTTGGCCGAGATTGCTGATCGGGTCAGCGCCATTTTGTGGTGTGTGTGTGGTGCGTGTTAGTCGTTGTTAGAGCCAGAGAGAAAAGTTATCAAAATAAAAAGCTGTTTGTTTCTAGTTCGCCTCTGAACTTCTTCCCGCGGCTTCGTTGCTCCAAGCGGCCATCGCTTCAGGCGGCAACAGGTCCTCACACCTCCCCTGTGAGAATGGCCTCCGCCATCTGTCCTGTCTCGCGGTGGAGAAAACCAGGGCTCTGGGAGGCAGAGGAGACTCCCCGAGGCCACGGTGTGCGTGGCGGGATCCCAGCACCCCTCCTCCACCACATGCTACGTCCCTCTCCTGGGGCCAGCGGTGCCCAGCTGGGGGCAGGTAGACGCAGGAGCCAGCGAAGCCTCGAGCCACTAGTGCTGAGACCCTCTCAGAGGCCCTCGCAGGTCACAGTCAGATGCAGGGTCAGGCCCCAGCCTGGCCACTCTCCTTGGACACATCACTGAACTTCTCTGTGTTTGTTTTCTCTCTTAAAATTGATGTCAGGGGCTGGGGCTTGGGCTCAGCGGCAGAGCGCTCGCCTCGCACGTGCGCGGCCCGGGTCCGATCCTCAGCACCACGTAAACATAAATGCATTGCACTGTGTACAACTAAAGCAAATAATAAATATTTTTTAAAAATTGATGTCAGAATAGCCAAAAGGTGGAAGCCACCTGAACAGCCTCCCACAGAATAATGGGGACGTGAAGCCCGGTGCACCCAGGCTCCCACTGAGGGGACACCTCCAGGGTGGGCCTGACCGGGCTGGAGGGACTTCCAGAACAGTGTCCTGCCAGGAGAATGTGCCCGGGAGACAGCACGCGCCCGAGGAACAGCCGCAGAGAGGGGACCCGGGGCTCAAGCTCTCCCTCGGGAAGAGGTTGGCCCGGGCACAGGGAGGGAGCCCGCAGGGACTGGCCGGCGGCCTCTGCTGACTGTAGACCCAGGACTGCCCTCCACACACAGATGGGCCTGGCAGGGGCAGCCACATCCCCACCTGCCTGGACCCACCCCATCTGCTGGGCCACTGGCGCGTGCCCTGTCACCCAAGGTGCAGGGCCCTGTGGCTGGAGGAGCAGAGTCACGCGGGCCTGGGTTCTACCAACCCTGGGCCCTCCGGCTGCTCCTCTGCGTCTGCAGACCCAGCTCCACAGCTCCAGGATACAGATGAGCACCTGCAGGTCCTTCTGGGTCCTGATGACCAGCCGCAGCTGGCAGGCCCAGCAGAGTGACCAACACCCCGGGCCCTGCATAAGGGGCAGTCCAGGCTAGACGTCCAAGTGTGGCCACCTCTGGCCCTGGCCAGGCTCCCAGCCTGCCTGGCCTCAGGGTCCTCGCCTGGGAAGGGGAGGTGTTGCAGGAAGGAGCCGGACGCCGGGCAGCCGCAGCGCAGGCAGCCTCCCTCGCACCTCACCAGAGGCCACAGCCTTCGGGAAGCCCACAGGGTCCCCAACCCTGGAATTTGCAAATGCAGAAGTGGCCGGGCTGGCTCTTGGCTGTCCCTCATATGGGTTGAGCTGTGTCCCCCAAATTCCTACACTGAAGTCCTGACCCCCAGGACCTCAGAACGTGCGTGTTCCTGGAGGCAGGGCCTTTATAAGGGGAATCAGGTTACAATGAGTCATTAGGGCAGGCCCAATATGACCTTATAGAAGGGGAAATTTGGAGACAGACACACACAGAAAGAAGAGTGTGTGATAAAGGTGGAGGAGGGGCTGTGTGTAGCAGCCAAGGGGCACCGAGCTGGGGAGGGGCCCAGGGCAGGGTCTCTCTCCACATCAGAAGAGTCAGTCCTGCCCACACCCGACCTCAGACTGCTGGCCTCTAGAAGTGTCAGAGAGTAAGTTTCTGTTGTTGAAGCTGCCAAGCCTGTGGTGCTTTGTTACACAGCCCTAGCTGACCGATACAACCCCCTCTGCCCTCACAGTTTGGTCAAGTGTCCTGCACATTCTCGGGTCATCTGGCAACTGCCTTGCCAATCACCCTGATGCCTCCCCATCCATGGATGGCCAGTCTGCCCCATCTTCATGGGCCCACAGCTCAAATCCAGGCCACAGCAAATGACAGGCAATACCAGGGCACCAGTCCCCAAGGGCACACTCAAGGTGTCAGAGTTGCACACATTAAATCTGATGGGAAGTCCCTGGACTGGGCCCAGGGTGGCCAGGGAGGAGAGGTGTTTCTGCGACGTTCCAGACAGGCGGACAAGGCCCTCCTGGCCGAGTGGACAGGTGCCCCAGCAGGCCCTGCCTGCGGGATGTGACTTCAGACGGCTGCGGCCCACAGAGACTTCCAAGCTGGGAACAGCAGCTTCATAACCGGCCGCGTGGGCCAGAGGCACTGTAGCCAATTATGGCAGCTGCCTGGTGTCCCGCCACTTGGGATTAATTAAATGGTTTCCAACTGTGATCGAGACGCTGCATAAAATATTTTAAAATTAATTTTTAAAGAATAAATGAGAGCATTAACATTTTATGTGCTAGCTGAGGGATGGGGGCAGGAGCGCGGGCAGAGGGGGAGGACGTCTATGCGTGAGCACCAGGGTCCAGAGCCTCTCGCTTGGGCCCGCCCCCAGCCTCGGGGTGACTCTGGGCCTCAGTCTCCCGTCAGCACAGAGGAACCTGGGACAGTTGGCGAGGTCGTGAGCGCTGTCCAGCGGGGGGTGGACGCCAGCACGCCGCGCCCCATCCACTCAGCCCCGCCTCCTCAGCGAGCCCCGACCCCAGCAGGCACCCAGCTTCCAAGGCAAGGGTGCCAAGACAGCTGCAGAACACCGGGGACCCCGGCCTGGCCCCTCAGAAGCAGTGGGCAGGTGCACCTGAGCCCGCCAAAAGGGGTTCCAGCCAGGGACACGGAGGACACAGGAAGGAGGCCCCCATGTGCCCAGCATCCTGTGTCCACCCCTGGCCACTCTGGCGGGCGGTCACCAGTGCTGTTGCTGCTCAGCGTTTTCCTGCCACCCACTGCACTCCCCAGACGTGCGGGACGGTCCCTCCCAGCCAGGACAGCTTACTGTCCCCCTCGGCCAGTGCAAAACAGGAGTCACCCTCACAAACCAGCAGACGCGCGGCCCAGGAGCTGTCCCCTCTGGCCCCGCGTTCTGGATGCCAGACCTCGGGTCTGTCCTCGAGGCTCCTCCTCCAAGCTGAGGAGGCACGACAGGGACTCTAAGCCACAATTACTCATCAAACTTCCAGTGCATGCCCAGCCCTTCGACACGTCAGCGCCATTGATCCTCAGAACTGCTGGGGGGTGCGTTATTTAGCACCTGGTCCTCAGCTGAGAACCCAGGGCTCCAAGCGGCTCAGGGACAATTCTAAAACCTCATGGAACCCAGACTCAGACCCAGGCCCACCAGTCAGTCCTCAGTTCCAGGGGACACGGCCTCAGTCTTTCAACCTTAAACCCAAAACACAAAGTGCCACGGAACTCGGCCCCTGGTTCCCAGAGGCCAGCTTGCAGAACACGTCTGGGGATGGCCCTCTCAGGCCCGTCCTCAAGGACTCTGGGAGGAGGTGCCGCGGCCCTAGGACCCGTCCTGGAAAACCAGAGGCCACATCCGCCTGCCTGCTGGGCCTTCTCGGCCTGGCCCTGGCCCCGCCCCCTGTGCTGCAGGAAGACTAGGAGTCAGGGGTCCCAGGGTAGGAACACCATGTCGGCGCGCTGAGAGGGCACTCACAGCTCCTGGGGACCTCACCCACCCAGAAGCCGTGTCACCAAACCACCTGCTGCATGTGCTGTCGGCTCCCTGCAAGAGCAGTGGCTTCCTGAGACCGACAAGCACTCATGGGAAGCCAGGAGGGGCTGTGGGAAGACAGTGGCCACCCAGCCAGGGAGCCAGAGGCGGGACAGACTCAGCTTCCCACACAGCCCCGTGAGAAAGTGCTAGTGTCACCCACCCAAGCCACAGAGAAGACAGCAGACACGCTGGCCAAGCCCCGGCCAGGAGGGGGCAGAGAGGAGACAGGGGCAGCTCCACAGAAACCCCGGCCGAGGGAGGCCGGCCAGGCCGCCCAGCCGAGGTCCACTGCCTGTGTCCTGTCACTCAGCCCAGTTCCATCCCGGTGCCCACCAGCTGGGATCCTGCACAAGACCCCTCCTCATGGGGCACAGGGCTAAGGGGGACTTGGTGGGCTCAGAAAGCCAGAAGCAGCGGCCAGCTCAATGATGAAGGCTGGACACAGAGTCCAGGGACCCACCTTGGCTCATGCAGCAAGACGGCCGCTGCCCCTGCAGTGTCCAGCCTCGCGTGCCCAGGAGGACAAGCAGGGACGAAGGACAAGAGGCAGCAGAGGGGAGCAGAGGTGTCCCTGGGAAGGCACGCTTGGAGCGGGACGGAGCCTGGAGCAATGTCCCCCGGGCCGTGTTCCCTGCAAAATGTCCCTGTTGCCAACGCTTCCGTCCCCGTGGAGTCCCCTCCACTCCCAAGGGAGGCCCAGAACACAACACTGTCTCCTGCTCCCCTCCCGGACTGCGCGGAGGCCCACACAGACGGCCAAGACGAGACCTGCCTGGGCTAGGACCTGCAGGGCGTCCTGAGGACCACCGGGAGAGCCAGGCGAGAGGAACCCTGGACTTCCAACACCAGCGTGGACCTGGCCATGCGCAACTCGCCAGCTTCAGGCTGGGCTGCAGGACGGGCACTGAAGGGATGCGCACGCCGCCCGGGCAACTGCAGGCCTCCCGGCCACCAGACCAAGCCTGAGGTGGTCCCGCAGGCTGCCTCTCCGCCGCCTGCTCAGGTTCACCTCCTCCCTGACCTCAGCCACAGGGCGCTGCTCGCCAGAGGCTCCCAGAAAATGCCCAATACCCCGGCACTTGCTGTCCTCTCTGCCAAGAATTCCGTCCCACTGCCCCCAGCCCACCCATGCCCATCCTGCACGGCCCTCAGGATGTCACCCCCTTCACAGAGCCTTCCCCAGCACAGCCAGAACTGTCCTCTCCCTCTCTGTCACCCATCAGAGTAGGCCACCGTGGGCCAGACAGTGACTTGCCCGAAGGCAGGCCCACGTCCTGCTCCTGTGTCCCCAGGGCCTCGCGCACTCTTCAAATCCCTCACATGTGGCCCTGCAAGACGGAGCAGGTCCTAGTCCTAGCTGAGCCTGGACTCCTGCATCTGCGAGGGCTCCTAATCACCCATAAGTCAAGGCTGCTCTGTGAGCCGCACCTGTCCTCCATCCACAAGTATTCACTGTGCACCTACTGTGCACCAGGCCTGGGGACACAGTGACAAGCCACAGCAAGGCCAGTCCCTACAGAGCAGGCTGACCGTGGAGTGTGGGTGATGGGGTTGGCAGGGCACCTGGGCACTGTCAGTGGACTGGAATCTGGGGAGCAGGAGTGAGGACTGGTCAGGGTCAAGGGCAGTAGAAGGAAGCTCCAGGCAGGGGGCCAGCGAGAGGAGGGCGGGCAGGGGACGACAGGACACAGTTGGGGGAGTGCAGCAGGCGGGGAGGAAGCAGGGAGCACCTGGGGCTCCACGGAGACCTCACCGGGCAGGACACAGTTGGGGGAGTGCAGCAGGCGGGGAGGAAGCAGGGAGCACCTGGGGCTCCACGGAGACCTCACCGGGCCCATGCTGGCCTAGATCCGTACTAGGCTGCCTCGCGCCGCCCCAGTGGGCTCCAGGGCACCCCGGTCACTCCAGAGGCCGGGCGGCCACGGCAGGCTCTGGAGCTGCACCGAGCTGGGCCGCTCTGGTCTGGGGAAGCTGCACGAGGGGCAGAGGCAGAGGAGGAAGAGGGAGGCCAGGGGCAACCCCGCTACCCCCTGCCGCAGAGGGAGGCTCTCAGTGGGCTGCCGTCTGTGAGGTCCCCGAGGGACAAGTGGCTTCCTGGGCCCCTCCCCCCGCCAGCGAGGCGAGGAGAGAGTGCGGCAGAAGCGCTGAGCGCAGGACTTCACGCGCAGGTCTGACACCTCACTGGCTTCCCCACCGCTTTCGGATGGCTGGAGACCACCAGCCGGCCGCCTGGGGTGGGCCTGCGCGTGTGCACGGCCTGGGAGGTGAGGGCAGGGCAGGCCCTGGCCAGTCCTGGGGGCTGAGCGGGCCCTCCCTGGGCCTCAGCCTCCCCACCTGGAAACGCAGAAGCCGGACCAGGTCTCCCAGTAAGCCCTACTATGTGCAGGCCCTGAGCACTCTGAGGGTGTCCACCCAGTCACCTGAAGGAGGGTCCCGGCAGCCCCACAAGAGAGCCCAGGAGGGCCCGGGCAGGAGCTGCAGCCCCACGTTGTGAAGCCCTCGACACCCAGGCAATGTGCCATGTCCCTGGTATAGGCCTCCTTTGCCCTCAGATGAAGGGACAGGGAGGCCCAGGATTGATACCCCGGGCAGAGGGAGCACAAGAGGCAGGTGTGGGCACCAGGGTCCTGACCCTGCTGCTCCTTCAAACCCAAAGCAGGTGAGAAGCAGGAGCCTGGGGGGGGGGGGCAGGAGGGAGGAATGGGGCAGGCCGCCCTCCTGCCTGCCAGCCTCCGCCATCTCGCCCCCTCCCGTCCTCCGTGATGACCACCTGCAGCCAGCCAACGCCCCCGTGAACGAGCCCCTTCTCAAATGCCCGCGCTCTGTCAGGCTCTTGCCCTGTGACGTGTCCATCTGAACCCTCAGCAAAACACGGCCAGTTAAATAGGACGCTCCCCGTTTTCCTGGTGTGGAAACTGAGTCGGGCCCAAGGGCCCCATTCCACAGAAGGCAGAGCCGTCCCTTCCGCTCCCGGGCAGCTCTGCCTGTCTTGGCGACAGGTCCCAGCAACCCTGGAGATTAAGGTTTGTGATTGTTGGAGCTGAGTGTTGGGGGAGGCCTTCAGCCCCCCAGGAAGCGCCAGCCACACGTCTTCATGTGCTTTGTGTGGCTGGAACCTGCCCTCGGTGCCCCAGCCCCTGTGGCCCGGCCAGGGCCCGGAGGCAGGGGATTCCTGTCCGACTCCTCCACCACCCGTGTCCAGCGGAGGACGAGCTGGCATGAGGGAGCTGGCATGAGGGCTGGCATGAGGGGGCATGAGGGCTGGCCGGCTCTGTCAGGAAGACACCCGTCTGCGGGCACCCAGGAGCTGCGGGGGTCAGACAAGCCTCAGGGAGCCAGGACGCAGGGCCGAGTCCCCAGGGTCCGGCCTGCAGTGAGCACAAGCCCAGCAGGGGCTTCCAGGGCGTCCTGGCCAGGCCGGGCCATGGCCTGTGTGGAGCTGTGGGGGGGGGGGACGCTGTCCTCACAGCAGGGACACGGGCAGTGCACCTCCAGTGTCCCCCCAGGCAGCCTTAGGTGGATGGCCAGGGCAGCTCCCCATCTCAGGAGGCCTGGTGGCCCTCAGCCCTGCCTCCTCCTCTGATGCCTCGGCAGCTGGAGTCCCTCCTGGAGCCCCAGCAGCCCCTCTGTCACATGGGGCTGTGGCACCCTCTGGGCAGGGGGCTGGGAGGGGACAGGAGGTGAAGGACTTCCATCATCCACTCCTGCTACCCACAGTGCTCTGTAGACCAGCATCCCTGGTCACCTGGGAGCTTGTTAGAAAGAGGCTCTCTGGCTTCTCGGGGCCCACTGAGTCGGAACCAGCATTTAACAAGGTCCCAGGGGCTGGGGCACGCGGATCCGAGCAGCTGCCGCGAGGGGCTGGGAGGGCCTGGCTGCCGCAGCTCCCTCCTCCTCCCTGTCCCCTCCAGCCCCTCGCCCACCCGCCCTCCCAGGGTCTCTTCAGAGTCCCCGGTCCCCACCCCCTCACATGTGGGTCCTGTCACCCCCAGCTTCGCAAAGACACACCTGTGGGGCTCAAGCCAGCACCGACGCCCGTCACGTCTGCCACCCATGCTGCGCCTCCGTCCTGCTGTGGGCCCAGCCCAGCTGCCCCACCTGAGCAGCCCGCCAGCCCCAGGCCCAGGCAGCGGGGCCCCAGGAGCAGGCCATGCCCGGCCTGCCCAACGGCCTCCTGCGGCCCAGCCCAGGGGCACCAGAGGCTCAGGCCAGGGCAGCCCTTCCACCTGCAGCCTCAAGCTCAGGAGAATGAAGGCCGGACTCCCCAGGTGGGTGTAGGCCCTCCCTCCCCCCGCCCTGTCCCTGGAGCACTCTCGCACACACCCCGGGGGCTCTGCACCCCCACCCCCCGCCTGGAGCACAGCCCTGCCCTCCCCCTCTGAGCACGGCCTGTCTGTCCCCCTGGCAGGAGCCACAGCCACCTCTGCCCACGACAGCCCCGCTCCCAGGACAGCCCAGCCAAGGGCGGGGAGACACAGGGGAGGAGGGCCCAGCTTGCCGTGGGCCCCCGGAGCCGCGGGTGCCTGGATCACGTGATCCAGGGGTAAGCCCTGGCAGTGATCAGGGGGTGTGGGCTGGACTCCCGGGGCCGGGCTGTCCATGATTGCGTTTGTCTCCACTTCCAAATCCTAGGACGACCCGGCTGTGACGGGTGCTGTTCCCCCCAGCAAGATGGTGTTGGGGTCAGACATGTCCCCTCTGCTGCTCCCCAGGGGCTGCAGGTGGCAGTGGACGGGGACCTCAGCCCAGCCACGGGTCCGCCTCCAGGAGAACACAGGTGCTCTGGGCACAGCCCCCCCCCCGACCTGAGGGGTGCCAGGAGGCTCTTTTGGCAGGCTGGCAGCCACGCCCTAATCCCCTAGACCTGTGAATGTCACCACACATGACAGAAGGGCTCTCGGAAGCGCCGAGGCCGAGGACCTTGAGATGGCTGACAGACCCGGGTTGCCTGGAGGGTCCGCGTGCCCACGAGGCAGAGGGGGCTCTCCTGCCAAGGAGGAAACAGGACATGCGGCCTTGGGAGCAAGGCTGAGTGATCCAGGGAAGGGATCCAGATGTTGCCCTCTGGGTGCTGGAGGCGGCAAGGACCTGGGTTCCCCACAGCCCCAGAAGCAGACAGCCCAGTTCACTCCCTGACTTTCACCCCACCAGACTCCTGTCGGACCTCCAGCCTCCAGAAGAGTGACGTAACAAGCACCAGGGTTGTTTCAAGCCGCCAAGTTTGTGGCCATTTGTCACAGCAGCCACAGGACACTCATACACTCTCATTCACAGTTCTCTCCTGACGTGGGTTCAACAGGTGATTTGGGGTTGAATATTTTCATGAAAGAAAAATTGAAGTGACTTCAGCCTCCCAGCCTCCCGTGGCTACAGCCGTGGCCTGGTGGGAACCGTCCTTGGTGGGCAGGAAGAATTTTCTTTTTGCAGTTGGCTCTGTCAAAAACCCCTTCAAGCTCCCACACCCCGTGGCCCTAGGTGGGTCTCCCAGGTAGGCCAAGCATTGACTCCACCTCACTGGAGCAGGCCGCCCGATAACTTGTCCCTCCAGGTCCTGGTCCCGCCTGCCAGCCCAGCTCAAGGGCCTTTCAAAGCCCCTATTGAGTGCAGGGAGATGACCCCATGCTCTCTGCTCGGGAGCTCTGAGTCACCAGACTTGGAAAGAGCCCCGGATTCTTCCTCAGAGCTAGGGACACCGGATGGCCAGGAGTCAAAAGCCCCCGGGGCCCCCAGCCTGGCCTGGGCAGGAGGGTTCCATGCCTGCCTGGACCCACAGAGGACACACCACGCTGACCAGCTGCGATTGGCCGAGGGGCACCTGTGTGGGGTCTCAGGACTGCCCTTCCTGTGCTAGCTGGCCGGGGTGAGCCAAGCCAGCCAGGCCGCCGGACGCAGACGCACATCTCAGGCCAGAGACAGAAGACACTGCTGGCTGATGGGACTCTGGCTGCCCGTGGGGAAACGGAGGTCCTAAGATGGGCAGCCCCTGGCCAGTGCCACAGAAGGGTCAGCCTGCAGGGCTGAGAGCTGGGACCACCAGAGAAGCTTCTTTTCTCCTCCCCTGGCAGCCTAGGTTGGTGAGGGCAGGCCGGCTGGCAGGGGCCTGCTGGTCCTGATGCAGGGAGCACCACAGGCGCTGGAGACACTCCTGGGTGAGAGAGTTGGTGAGTTCACGCCCACTGCCAGGGCTGGTCCCAGCAGGCACAGGGACAGCTCCCTAAGGGGCCCTGAAGCCCTCCCCTCCCGCTGCACAGCCCCCAGTGATAGGGCCAGGCGGAGGCTGTCTCCTTATCACCAAATAGAAGAGATAGCAGTCCCCTCCTGGGAGGCCAGAGGTCAGGGGCCATGTCCAAAGCCAGTATGAGGACCATGGGACGAGAAGGAAGGGCTGCGGCAAGGCAGAGAGCGTCCCCAACCTTGGAGCCCTTGGTCCGAGGGCACGAGAGAAGTTGCTGAGAGCCTCTGCAGCCCCAGAGAAGGCAACGCGAGAAGGCTGGGGTCCCGTGAGCCGGGTGGAGGCCGTCTCGCTCAGGCTGAGCCTCGAGGGACAGGAGCAAGGTGGGGGCACATGCCTGGAGGGTCCTGGAGGGAGCCAGACAGCGCAGCCGGTGGTTCTGGAACAGGCACGCGCTGTGGGGCGGCGGCTGCCAGGGAAAGCCGGGCCGGGCCTGGGCAGGAAGCTCAGTGAGGGCCCGCACCCCAAGACGTGTTCCTGGAGCCCTAGGATGGGACCTCCTTGGGAAACCAGGTCTTGGCAGACAGGATCAAGTTACAATGAGGCCATTCCAGATGGAGAAAGGAGAGACGTGGGGACACAGAGGGAGAGGCCGTGTGAACATGGAGACAGGGAGGACGGTGACGTAGTTGCAGGAGGAGGCTGCCAAGGGAGGCCAGGAGCTGAGAGAGGCCAGGAACCACGGGAGCCACGGGAAGCAGGTGGCAGCAGCCCTGAGGGCCGCAGAGGGAGCTGGGCTGTGGACCTGACACTCAGACCTCGGTGTTCAGGAAGACCGCTTCTGATGCCGCAGGCCACCAGGGTGGTGGCCATCTACTATGGCTGCCTCCGGAACCTCGCCCAGCCCCTGAGCCCAGAGAGGCAATCAGAAAAGGCATGTCCACGTCCAGGTGATGCGGCCCTGGCAGGTACTTGCTAGGCCACTATGGGCAGAGGCGGAGGCCCGGAGGCCACAGGGGACCAGGGGACAGCTTGAAGGCCGCAGCACCCTGACCGCTGTTGCCGGCCCATCAATGGGCCCTTCAGCAGCAGGTGCACGTGGCCCTGTGCCAACCCTTCCGCCCCCAGGCCGCACTGCCCTCCAGCCTCCGCCAGCCCCAGCTCCCTGCCCCCAACACTGGACCACGGGAGCGCTGCTGGCCTCCGGCCGAGCCCGGCAGGGAGTCTGGAGCCACCTCAGCTTGGGAGGGTGACAGGGACCTTAGCCCAGGTCAGGGGCCTGGCTCCCCGAGGCCCCTGCTGCTGCCGTGTCCGCCCGAGAGCTGGGGAGCCGGGGTGGCAGGAGGGGGTGCAGCGTGGGCCTCCCACCGCAAGGCGCCTGGACAATCTGCCCCGTGGCAGGGGCGGAGTCCTCCTGGGGGGCCTCAGGGCCACGCAGGCTTGCTCCCCGTCTCTGCCCAGCCCTCAGCCCAGAAGCCCCCGCTCCCTGCTCTAGAGAGCCGCCTCCTCTGCCCACAGGGTGCCGCGCTGGGAATGACACAGGCGTGCCTGCCCCCGGGGTGTCCACCAGCCCCGACCCTAGCCACTTAGAGCATGTGGACCCTTGACCTGGGTCCAGCCCTGTGTCCCACAGGCTTGATGCCTCGCCTCCTGGGGAGCAGGTGTGGGTGGTGCCAGGGGAGCGGGGCGTCACAAGCCACACCCCGTGGGACCCAGGAGAACCCAGCCCCACTCTGAGCTGAGCAGGGCAAAGCCTGGTCGCAGGGAATGGCAGCCTCGGGGCCAAGGACAGGGCTGTGGCCACCAGACCAGCTCTCCTTGTCCTCCCCTCCTCTCTGCTCCCGTTCTCGGGTCTGTGGTCCGTGTCTCTCCTGCCCCGAGGACAAGTGTCGCGGCTGCAGGCCTGGCCAGCAGAGGAGGGGCTGGGCCACGCTCCGCCCTCTGGTCAGTCTGCAGAGGCTGCCAGCCCAGCCTGCCTGATGGCACCGGTGCTCTGGAGCCTCGTGGTCTGGGAGAGACAAGTCCTGCTTCTGGGTGGGGTCTCACAAGGAAGAAGCCAGCAGGCTCCACTGGGGAACCGCCTTTACAGAGTGAAGAGAGTCATAGAGCCACCTCTGTGCAGTGCACGTCAAACTACCTCCTGGCCTCCCCGTGCAGGTGAGCAGTACCTGCCTGGGCCGGGGATCCGAGCCCTCCCAACGCCCCGCGCACGCAGCACTTGATGCACAAAGCCTGTTCCACGTCAGGGCCCTGGTCCCAGCCAGTCCCCCGCCTGCACTTGTCCCTGGCATAGTTTGACCACAGGGTTAGAACCACCACCCCTCGTGCCACCGGCCTGTGGCCCTGCCACTCCTGGCTCCACGCCATGGTCTTCACGGCACTTCCGCCCATCACAAATCACGGCATTTCCTGGGCTGCCGACTTCATGACTTTCCCTGTTGGAATGAAAGTCCCAGGAGGGAAGGGACCTTCTTTTGCTCACCGCTGTGTCCCCAGTGCCAAGAGGGCCTGTGACTTCCTCTAGTGAACGCAGAGCCGACACCAAAAGCGGGTTCTCACCCCACCCCATTCTCTCACCTTGGCCTCGTCCCGCCTCCCGTGGGCTCCAGGGAGTCGGGGAGACTGGCCAGCATCAGTGAAGCCACAGAGCCCTGCTCTGCCTCGGGACAGCGGCTCCCTGACGCGTGGACGTGTTTGCGTTTCCGATCCCCTCCAGCGGCCACTCCAGCCATCTGGCTGCGTCTCAGGAATCTGGGTCCTCAAAATAAAATGTCAGCTGAGAGTCTTCCCAGCAGGTAACATGACGGGGCTCGCGGAGGAGCGCGAGCCGGCTTGTCTGCGCTCAGCTTTCTGCACATCAGAAAACGCCTTCTCCCGGGGGGACCCTCTGCCCACCCTCAAACCACGTCTCTGCATGGAGGAGGGCAGCTGCACTGCACCCCGAGCCGTGCCGTGCCGCGGGGAGCCGGGACAGTGCGCCCTCGGAGCCTCCGCTAGCGTGGAGGGAAGGGCTCCCTGGAGCTCTTTGATCACTGGCTTCATTCTAACCACGGGGGACGTTAAGGCAGCGTGTGTGTGTTCCCCTGTCTTTCTATAAGGGGTGTGTTTCCCTGTCACTCAGCGTCCAGAAACCACACTCTCAGCCATCTGCAAAACGCAGGCAGATGGCACAGAGGACATGGGGTGGGCTCAGCCTCAGGGAACAGCACAGAGCACAGTGCACAGGCCCTGCCCACGGCCGGGAGGCCACCTCTCTGTGCAAGGTGACTGCTGACGTTGGGCAGTGCAGGGCCACGGCACGATCAAACTTTTATTTTTCAAGAGAATCCCGAATTACAGATGATTTGGATTTTTTTAACACTGGAAAATGCCGTGTATGGCAGGTAAGGCAAGTCAGAGGGTCCAATTTGGTTCTTGAGCAACAGAGCCAAAACCTGGCTCAATTCATGACCAGAAGGACTGAGCCCCCCACAGAACCTCCTGGTGCAAGAGGAAGCAGACTCGTTCCCAGTGAAACGTCACCTGCATCTCCTCCAGACACAATGCCCAGCAACCAACCAGAAATTACAAGTCATGGGGCTGGGATTGTGGCTCAGCAGTAGAGCACTCGCCTTGCACGTGCGCGGCCCGGGTTCGATCCTCAGCACCACGTAAACATAAATGCATTGCATTGTGTACAACTAAAGCAAATAAATAAATATTAAAAAAAAAAAAAAAAGAAATTACAAGTCACATTTAAAATGCCAAACACACCTGTCTAACCACCAACAGCCGGCAACAACCCAGTAGTGAATGTGAAGACACAAGCTGGGGCTCATCCACACAATAAAAAGGACCAACCACTGACGCCTGCTGTGTGGCTGGATCTTCAATGTGTGACACTAGGGGGGAAGCCTAACTCAAAGGCTGAGGACCATGGGGTTCCCGTCAGGTGACATTCTGGAAAAGAGAAAACCAAGGAACAAACACCAAACCAGCCGCTGTCAGGGACTAAGGTGACAACAGCGGCCTGCAGGGACATATGGGGAGAAATAAGGACTGTCCCATGTCTTGACTGTGGTGGTCTTGACAGACCTACGTGAGCTTTGCCAAAGTCTCAATAGACACACCTAAAACAGCACAGCTGCCAGGAGGTAAGCTCGGCCTCCATGAACCTGGAGGGGAAGAAAGGCTGGCCACGGTCAGGGGCTGCACTGGGCACGCAGTGGCCCCGCACCAGCGACCGGACTAACCGTGCAGCTCACCCAGTCCTGCTCACAGCCAAGGGACACTGCACAGATGTTTTAGGAACAAAATCAGGGGCCGAGAAGGCGCAGTGAGTGGCTTGACCTCACAGGCAGAGCGGGCAGGGCTGGGTCCCATAGGCGTGTTCTCAGCAGACTAGCACCAGGCCCCAGGATTTGCAACGTGAGACTGTGGGTGCCTGAGGCAGGACGGGCTTCTCCGTGGCACCCAGCATGGTGGTTGGGCCTTATGAGGAGCTATACACCCAACAGCCCCCCAGGCAGAGCAATGTTGGGGCACCAGCATCTTGGACCCAAATGACCAGCGTGCGGGGTCATGGCCACCCACCTGCCCAGGTGTCTCCTGCCCCCACCTGTCCACCCCCACCTCCTAGAGCTCCTTTCTTAGGTAGAGATGGAACTGCACATTTACCATGCTTTCTGTACACTGCCTGCTCCTCCCACCCCAGGATTACCAGCCGTGAGGACAGGGTTTGTGGTTGTTGTTGATTCACTGCTGGGCCCCTGAGGCCACCAAAGTCTGGCACATACTAGGTGCTCAGTAAACACTTGTGGAATGACTGATCATGCCCCAGCCTTTGTGTTTAGGCCAGCCTGAGACATAAAGTTCCAAATTCCTGCAACCCACAGTCCTGGAACATCACAGGCAGGGACAGAAAGGTGAATGTCTTGTAAGGGCTGAACAGGAGCCAAGCCGCAGCCAGAAGCCGGGACTGGAGGTGGGTGTTGTTTCAGGGTAGCGACAGTCATCCCAGATGGCCCTGACCTTTCGTCTTGAGCAACAAGAGCACCAAGTGCAATGACCTCTGAGGCAGGTGAGCTGCCGGCAGCCCTGCGTGTTTGCAAATCTATCAGTCATCACGCAGGGCCAAGGGCCCAGGCTCCTGCTGGCCGCTGAGGCGGGGAGAGGCTCCGTTAGCCGGAGGAGCACGAGCTGTGCTGGAGAACCTTCTGCAGGCTCCGGGCCCACCCGCCCCAGGCTTACCTAAACCAGCTGACTTCACCCGACCCGGTCCCAGGCCTCACCATTCTGAAGGTGAAAGGGGCTCTTGCAGGCCTGGGCACCAACGCCGTGGGCGGGGGTGCTTCTCCTCACTCGCCTCCCCAAAGCAGCTCACAAGAAGTGGAGGGAAGCCCTGGGCCCACCTGGGGCAGAGCTGGGCTCTGCTGAGCCATGTGGGGCTAGCCGTAACTGGATGCCCAGGGCACGGGGGTCCCCATTCACCAGTGGAGTGGGGCAGCCCACGTGCAGGTGGGGTGGGAGGCAGGGCAGAGCCTGGGGGAGTGGACTCCAGGCCTGGCGGTCCTGGCTATGCTGGTGGCCTCGGACAATCTTCCAGGCTCCTGCAGAATGGCTGCGAGCTGGCCAGAGAGCAGCCTTTGGCTCCCATTTACTTCCTGTAGGAAGAGGATATTCCAGCAGCCTCCACGATTCACCCTCGTCATCCTAATGGCCAATAATAAGAGCTGACGCTGTCTAAGCCAGGCACTTTGAATTCCTTATCTCATTTAATCCATGCAGACGTTCAGGAGGTGGTTAACTCAGGCTTGTCTTGCAAATACTGGGGACACTGAACCAGCCCTCCTGGAGCATCTGCCAGGTACTTTCTAAGCCCTTAGTTTAGATTCATTTATGTACCCCCAAAAACGTTGTGCCTACTACTGGCATTGCACTGGCACACAGTAGATGCTCACCAGAGGCTTCCTGAGTAAGCCTCCTGTGTCTCTTCCTGCATCTCAGATGCTAAGCACAGGGCCTTGGACACTAGAGACGGCCAGTGCATGGTTGTGGTGTGGCTGGGTGGCTGGGTGGGTGGATGGGTAGGTGAACGGGTGGAAGGGTGAACTGCAGAAGGAAAGAAGAGAGGGAGGGAAGGGAGGAATGGACAACATGAGAGAGGGATGGATAAATGGATGGAAGGATAGGTGGACTTTACATCTGCGTGCATGGATGGAAGGATAAGTGGGTGGGTGGATGTGTGTGAATGAATGGGTGGATATGGGTATGTGGATGGATGCAGGAGCCCTGTTTGGGGAGATGGCTATGATTGCGGTTGACTTCGGGCCATGGAGTTTTGGACATTGCCGCCTTCCGTAGCTTCACAAGACTTGGCCCGGGATCTCGAGAGACTTGGGCCGAGCGCGGAGCGGGTCGGGGCCATTTTGGTTGTTGGTTGTTTGCTGGTGTGTGGTGCGTGGTAGAGTTGTTAGAGCCAGAGAGAGAAACTGACAGCATAAAGATCCTGTTTGTTTCCAGTCTGCCTCTGAACTTATCCCCGCGGCTTTGCTGCTCCAAGCGGCCATCGCTTCAGGCGGCAACAGATGGATGGATGGGTGGATGAGTGTGTGTAGGTGGATGGGTGGATGGGGGGGTAGGTGGATGGGTAGGTGGATGGGTATGTGGATGGATGGATGGGTGGATGGGTGGATGGGTGGATGGGTGGGTAGGTGGATGGGTGGGTAGGTGGGATGGGTGGGTGGATGGGTATGTGGATGGATGGATGGGTGGATGGGTGGATGGGTGGATGGGTGGGTAGGTGGATGGGTGGGTAGGTGGATGGGTAGGTGGATGGGTATGTGGATGGGTGGATGGGTGGATGGGTGGATGGGTGGGTAGGTGGATGATGGGTAGGTGGTGGATGGGTAGGTGGATGGGTATGTGGGATGGATGGTGGGTGGATGGGTGGATGGGTGGGTAGGTGGATGGGTAGGTAGATGGATGGGTGTGGGTGGATGGGTGGGTGGATGGGTAGGTGGATGGATGGATGGGTGGATGGGTAAGTGGATGGATGGGTAGGTGGATGGAGGGGTAGGTGGATGGATGGGTGGGTGGAGGGGTAGGTGGATGGGTGGGTAGGTGGATGGATGGGTACTGGGTAGGTGGATGGGTGGGTAGGTGGATGGGTGGGTGGATGGATGGGTAGATGGGTAGGTGGATGGGTAGGTGGATGGAGGGGTACTGGGTAGGTGGATGGGTGGATGGATGGATGGGGATGGGTAGGTGGATGGAGGGGTAGGTGGATGGAGGGGGGTAGGTGGATGGATGGGGTGGGTGGATGGAGGGGTAGGTGGATGGATGGGTGGATGGATGGGTAGATGGGTAGGTGGATAGATGGGTAGGTGGATAGATGGGTAGGTGGATGGAGGGGTATGTGGATGGATGGGTGGGTAGATGGGTAGGTGGATAGATAGGTAGGTGGATAGATGGGTAGGTGGATGGAGGGGTAGGTGGATGGAGGGGTATGTGGATGGATGGGTGGGTAGATGGGTAGGTGGATAGATGGGTAGGTGGATAGATGGGTAGGTGGATGGAGGGGTATGTGGATGGATGATGGGTGGATGGATGGGTAGATGGGTAGGTGGATAGATGGGTAGGTGGATAGATGGGTAGGTGGATGGAGGGGTAGGTGGATGGAGGGGTATGTGTGGATGGATGGGTGGGTAGATGGGTAGGTGGATAGATGGGTAGGTGGATGGGTGGGGTAGGTGGATGGTATGTGGATGGATGGGTGGATGGATGGGTAGATGGGTAGGTGGATAGATGGGTAGGTGGATAGATGAGTAGGTGGATGGAGGGGTAGGTGGATGGAGGGGTATGTGGATGGATGGGTGGGTAGATGGGTAGGTGGATAGATGGGTAGGTGGATAGATGGGTGGTGGAGGGGATGTGGTAGAGGGGTATGTGGATGGGTGGGTGGGTAGATGGGTAGGTGGATAGATGGGTAGGTGGATGGAGGGGTATGTGGATGGATGGGGGTGGGTGGACGGATGGGTGGATGGGTGGGTGAGTCTGTGGATCCATCATCCCTTTTCACGTTGGAAAGCAAAGCCAGAGCCACCCACTTGGGGCAGGGCTGCCACCTGGACTGCAGAGAGGGCCCGTGCTCATCCAGAGTGGGGGCTGTGACTTTTGCCCCCTGGTGTCCCTGGGGATCTAGCCAAGTGCCTGGCCCGCAGCAGCAGGGTGCCTGGTCCATAGGTCTGTCCAGCGAGAAGGGCGAGGGGGAGGCCGTGTGGGCCGAGCCCGAGGACGTTCTGCGAGCCTCTGCCTGGGATCCGTATCATGAGCCTCATGTGAGGAAACCGAGGCTCAGAAAACCTGGCCCAGGGACACCCCGCGTCAAAAGGACCCTGAGCAGAACCTCCTGAGCGCCAGCTCCTGAGGCCTGTACACATACCACAAATGGGTTTAAAGCAACCAAAACCAACTCTTCCGCTGCTCTGGAGGCCTGAGGTGAGGCTGGCAGGGCCGTGCCCCGCCACAGGCTCTGGGGGTCCCTGCCTGCTCCACCTCCTGGGGCCTGCACCCTTGGCTGGTGATGGCACCCAGGCCCCGCCCCGTGTCCACAGGCCACCCCTGCATCTGGGTCTGCACCCTCTCCTCTCAGAAGAACCCAGTCCCTGGACTCAAGCCTGCTTTAGTTCCAACATGGCTGAGGCACCCCCGGTGGGAAGCTGCGCCCTCGTGAGGCAGGAATACAGGGGGACCTCACCTGGCGCTCAGGGAGGGACCTTTGGAGGGTGATTGGGATCAGGGAGAGCACCAGCGGGCAGCCCCATGACGCAGTCCTGGTGGTTTCAGAAGGCCAGGGAGAGTTCCATGGGCTCTGGCCACGTGACACCCTGAGCCACTTCGGGAGCCAGAAGCAGCCACCACGCGATGCTGCCCCTCAAAGCTCCAGAATGATGGCCCAGATGAACCCGCCTTCTTTATGAAGCGCCTTCCTCAAGGGTTTCGTCACAGCAACGCCAAAGGCAACAAAACAGCATTTCTCCCAAACAACCGGCCCTGACTAAACCCGCATGGGCAGCGACGCTCTCTCAGAAGGAGGCCACGTCCTCCTGTTCCACAGAGATGACTGTGGGGACTGACTCCTAACCCCGCGCTGCCTGCCCCAGCATGGCTTCCGGGACAAACAGGCAGAGACCACCCTGCTGCCGACGGGACGCTCCGTGGAGACCAGAGGAGCCTCACACCAGCGCCCCCGCCCCGTCCTGCTCGATGGCCTGCCACACCGCTGTGCCATCTGTTCCCGCCCAGGGCTCAGAGCCTCGCAGGCCCCCTCCTGGCGGCGGGTGGGCTTCATCCTCACCCCCGGGGCCCTGCGCATCTGGAACATTCCAGGATATCTGCAAGGGAGGCAGCTGTCCCCTCCACTGGGACGGTGGGAAGGAGGGAGGAGAGGACGATGGCAAGGGGCGAGGGGGGGCCGTGGGGCGACGCGTGTGTGCTCCAGGCGGGTGAGAGCTTCACAGCTGTGTTCACGACCCACACCTGAGCTGCCTGTGCACCGCGAGCACACCTGACCTGGGGAACTGCTGCTCCACCTGGCCCCGCGGCCTCCTGCGCCTGCCCGAGCCCGGCTGCCCCGCGGAGCCCCGTGCGCCGCTCACACCTGCCTCTCAGCAGAGTCGCACAGATGTCCTGTTTGGTTTTTTTATCTTCTTTTAGAATCAGCTATATTTCTGCTTTCGGGGATGTGGAGATATTATGTACTGTAACAACCTAGCGTACTTCCTTCACATAACAATAATGATGATGATATGATAATGTACATTAATTAAATAGAGGTATTATTAAGAGATCTATTTAAATATTAGCTATTTTCCATGTTCCATTTGTCGACATTACATATTTTCTTTGGACCCTTTGACTTTCATAGTGGGAATCTTTGCCTTTCACTACAACATACATACATATATATGTATGTGTATATACATAGTCTGATAAAAATACTTATATACATATGTATGTACATAGTCTGTTTTTATTTTTTAAAGAGTATCTGGCAAGGGGCTGGGATTGTGGCTCAGCGGTAGAGCGCTCGCCTAGCACGTGCACGGCCTGGGGTTCGATCCTCAGCACCATGTAAACATAAATGTATTGCATCATATACATCTAAAGCAAATAAATAAACACTAAAAAAAAAGAGTATCTGGCAAAAGGCTCTTTATATGTAATATGAAAGGAAATGCACTCTAAAAGCATGTAAAACAAATTAAATTAAATTTAATTAATTAACTAAAAAAAAAAAAGAAAAGAATATTGTACCTCTAACAAATGAGGCCAAATGCTTATTTCAAAATTAGATTTCCTGGTTTTAAACACTTATCTTTGCAGCTTCACAGAGGGGGCAGGCCAACCCAAACCCAAGGCTGAGGACCTCCTGCCGCCCAGCTCCCCACGGCAGCCCTGACCCGGGGAAGCAGGGCAGGCAGAGCGGCCTGGGGAACGGAGGGGGCTCGGCGATTCTGAGTGGGACCTCGCTCCACTCAGAGGGAGACCCCAGCCCAACAACCGCAGGGGTTCTCAAGTCACTTTAAGACTGAGATCTTTTGCAAAAGCTAACTTCCGAGATACATTGATGTCGTACTTTTTTATTATGCAAATGTCGCATGAATCCCCTTCATAAAGCTCAGCTAACCTGGCGAGGCAGGCTGGGCTGCGGCGCGCGCCCTGGGCCCACAGATGTCACCTCCGTGCCCAGGGCTGGGGGATCTTAGACAGTCTTTGCCGCCAGCTCTCAGTTCCCAAATCTGTTCATCCTGTCCCCTTTTTACATTTCCCAGAGTGGAGAATCATAGGTTTGGGGTTTGAGTCCCCCATTTCCTAGCCCTATGATCTTCATCAAGCTGACACCCCCTGACCCCCCCCCAGCCCTGCCCATGGGGTGAGACCCCCACCTGGCAGAGGATGGCCTGGAGGGTGCAGCCAGCACATGGGACTTGGCGCTGGAGCCTGCCTCCCCCTGGGGCTGACGGGACTCCCTGGTGGTCTCTTACTGAGCTCCACGGGGCTCTGTCCCCAGCTGGGAGCTGCATGAGGCCACAGCACAGCCACCTTTGCTTCCGTGGTAGCCAGCCCAGAGTCCTGGGAGCAGGAGGGCATCGTGTGGAGCCCACTCCGTACCCCCTGCCTTGGGCTCCATTTCAGAGGAACCACAGAGGGTGGGAACAGCTGAAGGGCTGAGCAGCAAGCTGACCCCAGGCCTGTGGCAGGCCGGTTCAGGCTCCCGTTCGGAGCATGTCGCCCTGGGGCAGGAGTGAAGCCAGGGCCCTCTGCCCACGGCCAGGCGGCTCCTGACCGGCACACAGGAGGGTTAGCCTCTGTGCTCATCCTTGCTGAAGATACTTTTGACTGTAGGGACGGCCACAGCTCCTGTGCAGTTTGCAGGCGCCTGAAAAGTGCTCTGAACCTCCGAGTCCTGTGTTGCTAAGAGACAGGACCAAAGTCAGGTGCCCTGAACTCCATCGCTTCACCAGCAGCAGCTTGACTCGCTGGGCGCCCTGAGGTGAATCCCTTAACCTCTCTGGGGCTGTTCCACACTAGCTGACAGGCGAGGAAACCGCTACAGTGCAGGGGACGTCCCAGAGCTGCCAGACAGCAGGGGACCCTGCAGCCTACCCAGAGCTGGCACAGGAGATGACCAAGTCCCCCAGGGCAGCAGGACCCCAAACCCAGACACCAGGTGCAGCATGCGGGAAGGGAGGCTGAGCAGGGAGGAGGAGTGGGGACTTCGGGAGGAAAGCTCTCACCCCTCTGGACAGAGCACCCCAGAGCTCCTCGGGGGGCTGGCAGGGGCAGCAGGAAGACTGGAGAGAGGGCCAGGGGGCACAGGGAAAGAGTGGGCAGAGGGCACAAAGAGGGCATGCTGGGTGGGCGGGGAGCAGGGCAGAGGCTGCCTTGGGTGGACGATGGCCCCTGTGGGGCCTGCTCCTTGCTCGGAGGGCGCTGGCAGGTCTGCCACACACGCCCAACGGCCACCTGCATTCAGTAAGCTGCAAACGCCCCACGCCCAACGGCAAGGAGGACTAGAAGCAGGTGGCTGCCCACAGGGTGGCCTGGAGTGAGAGAAGGGCGCGTGCGCCCCGGAGGCCCCGGGCCTCTGGCTGCACAGCCTCAGGCAGCAGGCAGCTCACCCCAAAGCCACGCTGCACCCCAGGGACCTGAGAAGGTGCTTCCCACGCGGGAAGCAAAGCCAAGGGAGGCTGAAGCGGAGGCAGGGAGGGAGGGTGCGTCCACCTGAGGTCGGCCGGCCACCAGCCTCTACCTCATGGGGTCATCACGGGGGGGCAGTCAGGGAACCCACTGGAGGAAGTTCTAACAACAACTAACACCGCCAAACACACCACTAAAATGGCGGGGCGTCACTCGAGATCCCGGTGAGACGGGTGGGGAGGGACCCTGGCACCCGGCAGCAGCAGGGCCCTGGGCCCAGAGCACGGAGCAGGGGGAGCAGAGATGGCCTTGAAAAGACAGGTGGCCAGACACGCTCCCCTGCCCAGGCACGCCCGCCCCACACCTGTGCACACTCACACTCGCAGGAGACGAGCACGCGCCCAGCGGAGCCCGGCAGCCCGCTGAGCGCCCTCTCCTCGCTGTTTACAAAACAGTTGTCGGCACCCACCCCCAGCCGTTTCCCGGATGGAAAACGCCAGAAATGACAGGAAGCTGCGCCCAGGGGGTCGCAACTGATGCCAGCCTGGAGGTGGGGCACGGCAGCCCTCCAGCTGAGCCTGGCTCTGCCCCGCCGCCCTCCATGGCCAGCGGAGGCGCTTGGCCCCTTGGAGCCTCGGTCTCCTCACCGGGAGCGAGGGGGCTCCCTGGGGTGTCCTGGGGTGGTGTGAGAAGGGACCGGAAGCTGCACACACACCCAAGGGCGGGGCCCCTTCTCTCTGGACGAATCAGTTAAGGGAGCAACTTCCAGACTGCCTGGCGGTGAAGGAGAGGCGTCCAAGCGTGGGGGTCTTCCGGCATCCCCTCCCAGGACCGAGCAACCCTCCCCAGCACAGCGCGGCCTTTGGCTCCGAGAGCCCCTGGGGAGGGCAGAGGGGAGAGCGCGGGGGACTGTGGCTGCCGCCCTCAGTGCCGCCCAGCAGGCTTCTCGTCCAGGCGTGGACAGCGCGTGGCCCTCCCCAGCCTCGGCCTCCCACAGCACAGCAGGGCCTCCAAGAAACCAGGGACAGGACAGAGCCCTGGCCTTCATGGGGGGACAGCGACCCCTTCCTCGTTGAGAACTCACTCTAGTGCTCTGCGTGGGAAGGTCGCTCAGCCTGGCACAGCCCATCCAGGGTCCCTCTCCAACACCTCCTGCCTGCTGTCCCACCGAGTCCCCTGCAGCCGCCTACTGCCACCTTTGCCTGCACTGCTCCAGAGACAGGGCCTGTGCCCAGCCTCCCAGCAGCGCTGCATGTAGCACGAGGCAGAGCAATGTCGGCACCTGGCCCGGCCCGCCACGCACAGTGCACATCCCGTCACCTTCCTGGGACGAGTTTTGGGAACTGAAGCAACTCCCAGGCGTACCCCAGCCCAGGAGCCCCTCTGTGAGCCCCGGAGCCCGCCCCTCTGTGGGCCGAGAGCTGCGGGCCCTGGGGCGCGTCTCAAGTCTCACCTCCCTGTTCACAGCCGGCTCTGCCCAAACTGCACCATCCTGAGAACGGAACAGCCAAGCCACACACGTCCCCCTGTGCACCCCATGAGTGTCCAGCAGACTGAAGAATGCGGGGTGCTGGGATGTGCCTGGGGCCGCGGTCAGGGGAGGGGCCAAGATCCCTCCATGACATCCCCGTGTCCAAGCCCAGCCTAGGGTCACCACTGCACCTCTCCACATATCTCCTCTGTCCACCAACTGGCCAGGGAGGACAGAGCCAGAGCCCTCAAGCTTTATGGAAGCCCCCAGCTGGCCAGCCCTCAGGACCCCTCGCATTGGAGGGCAAGAAACCTCCATCGTGCTGAGCCCCGGATGCTGGGGGGGGTGTTTTCTGATCGTGCACCCCCCGACCCGGCCCACCACCTGCTGTGCCCTGCAGGGAACAAGGAAGGAGAGGGGAGGCAGGAGAGGGAGGCAGGTGTCCAGGGGAGGACGGAGAGACTGGGCAGAGGGGAGGTGCCGCAGTCGCTGCCACAGTTCTGGGCAGTGGACTCCGAACAGCCGCCAGGAGAGGAGTCGGGGGTGAGCCACGTCCTTCAGACCACCAGGGTGCCACCCAGAGGCGCGTGCAGAGGCAGCCTCTTGGAAGTCCAGCGGGGAGGCGGGGAGAAGCGGGGACGGTCAGTGTCCACCTCACTTGGTGGCTTCAGGACAAGGATGCGCAGGCTCAGTCTGGGCGTGGAGTGACGCAGGATGCTGGCAGCCGCCCCGTGGGAGCAAGGCCAGCTGGGGGACGAAGCGGGTTCTGTGCGCTCTGCACTGAAGCTCGCAGCCAGGGCCCCTCACAGCGGGGTGACAACTCAGACCTCAGCCCAGCCGCGAGCTCTCCACCCTGGAGCTCTGGGGTGCTCGTCCCGGCTCCCTCTCCGCCGTCTCCTGTGCCACAGGTGCTGGGGGACCTCCCCTCCGCAGCCCTCGTGCCCAGCACAAGCTGAGGCTGAGCAGGTTGGCGGTTGCTCTGGGGTCCAGCTCTGGAGCGCGGGTCCCCGAGGGTGGAGGCTCCTCTGCCTGGATCCCTGCTGCACCGTCCAGGCCTGGACAGCTCCTGGCACACGGCGGGGGTGTGAGGAGGACTTGAGTGGAGGGCCACGAGCGCCCAGACAAGGTCTGACCCATGCAGAGAGGGGCTGAGCCGAGGCCTGACCAGGCCAGCAGGGGACAGGCCAGCGGGAGCAGGGAAGCCAGGGGGCACGAGCACGGAGAGGCAGAAGTGACGAGGGTACGGGCAGAGGCGCTGTGCGCACAGGCAGGGGCAGCAGGAGCACAGCTGGGTCCTGGGACGTGGCCAAAGCCACCGGGCTGGCACCCAGGCCGACTCTGACAGAGCTCGCTGGCCAGGGCTGCGGCAGAGTCTGGGTGGGGCAGGGGACGGTCCCTGCAGGCCACAGTGGCAGCAGGGGGGGTAGCAGAAGGGCATCGGGGCTGGAGCAATCAAGGACTGGCACCTTCCCTCCTTCTCTGTGCCCCGCTTCCTCCGTTGGCACAAAGGGCATCACAACAGCACCTGCCCCAAAGCCCGAGGCTGTGAGCCAGCGTGAGATGAGGCTGGGCGGGGCCTGTGCTGGCGCTGACACCGCCATTCCCTGCTGGAGTCAGAGGCTGGGGTCTTGGTGGCCCCTGCGGAGTCCCTGCGGGGTTTGGGGACATGCTGGAGCAGCAGGACACAGAGGTCTCTCAAGTCCCCGGGAGAAACCGCAGCTCCCCCTTCCCAGGGAAGCCGCCCTCTCACCCTGAATACTGCGGGCCCTCCCCTGCTCGGGACCCTCACTCCCCTCCACACCTCCTCCCCCCCTTCCCCGGCCTCCTACAGGAAGCCCTCCAGGCATAGGGCTTTGTCCTCCACACACCCTGGCTACCGGACTCCAGCTCAGCTGCTGCGCAGCCCTCTTCTAGGGGGCTTCGAGGGTGGGCAGAGCCTTGTCCATCATTCCCCTGGCTATCACAGGGCAGCTCATTCTCCCTGATCTTGGTTCTGACAGGTTCGAGTCGACTTCTGAGCTGGCCCCTCACCCCCCAACAAGAAAACCAGTTTTACCAGACCCTGATTCTGCTCCTGGAGCTCAGAAGGTCTCCAAAATGTGCCTTGCTACCCCAGTCACCCCAGTCCCACAGCTAGGCCTCAGCTCAGAGGACAGCCAGGGTCGGGGGGTGGGGGGCACCCAGGGGCTCTGGGAGAAGAGGCCTGTGTGCCCAGCCAGGAGGGGAGGTGGGTGTGCGGGTCTGAGGTCCAGCAGGGACAGCGGCAGGCAGCGGCAGGACCCACCTGCCCCGGGGAGGGAGGCGGGCTGCAGGAACATCTGGCCAGGGGCCCACCGTCCACATCTCCCTGTGTGTGAGGCCCTGGGATCCTCTCCACACACTGTTAGGAAGGAAGAACCACAGACGTGGATCAAGTGGAGAAGCCCGGACCTAACCTGCTCTGCCTGCAGCCCGGCGGCGCCTTTGCTGTTTTAGAAGGAAGGGGGCTCTCTCCAGCTGCTGTCTGATGTTCTCGGCAGCTGGTCTCCCAGAGTGGGCTGGGGCCCTGCAGTCCAAACCACAAGAACTCAGCTCCCAAGAGGGGGGCCATCTGAGGCGACCCCCCCAGGGAGAAAACAAGCCATGAGCTGGCAGATGGAGAGCCTCCAGCCCCGCTCCAGGCCACGCTGCCCCTCAGAGCCCACCACTGCCACAGCCACGGCCCACCCACTGGCCTGCAGCCGGCAGGGAGGCCCCACTGGCCCGGCCATGCCTGCTCAGCAGCAGAGTGCCCCTTCTCCCCGGCTGCTGTGCTAATCCCTGCTGCCCATCTGTCCACTTCCTGCCTCAGTCCCCCGCCTGTCTCATGCTACTCAAGGGCTTTCTGTGCAGAGCTGGGGGCTGGGAGACAGGGAGGGGTGGCAGGGGCCAGGGTGGCCCTTCTGTGAAGCCTCCTGCTAATGCCGCGCTAATCCTGCAACAACCAGGAGCCCTTCCATTCCTTCCCACCAGCGCGTCCCAGGACAGGAGGACAACCCTTGTGGGGTGGAGGTGGCCACGGAGACCACACCCTCAGCCTGACTCCCCTGGGCACTCTGCAGCAGGCACTGGACGCAGCACCAGGGTCCCAGGACATGGGCGCACCGGGCCCAGCCACACACCCCGGCAGTGCCAGGCCCGGGGCCTAGGCTCACAAGTGCTTCTGGCCCTGGCGCAGGTGAGGCTGTTGGGGACAGAAGCCAGCCCGTCACTCGCTGGGTGCCCAGGCCTCCCTCTCCCGAGACACCACACGGGGCCAACTCGCGGCTGGAATCAGACGGGCCAGCCCCTCCCTCAGCACGGGGGGCGGGGTAGGCGGGGGACCCTCTTCCTCCCCACCTGCTGGAGGCTGTGAGGACAGCTGTCCACGAAGCACCAGCCCCAAGTGGCCAGCGCATGGTGGCTGTGGCCGTCGCTGACCGGGCCACTGATCCAGCAGGAGCAGGGAGACGCTCGGGGAACCCTCCAGAAAGGTCCGCATTGCGTCCACAGCTCCAGGGCAGCCGGACTCTGAAACCCATCCCAGAGGCGAGGGAAGACCCCGGGAAAGGACAGGCCAACCCGGGCCATAGGGGCCTCCCTTCCCACTAGCCCAGCTGCCCTCATTGATCCCCGTGGGCTGGGGACTCACCCTGCCTCCCGGGACTCTGCTGGCCCTCCCTCTCCACGCCACAGCCCAGCGTGGACCCCAGGCCTCACCCCCGCCCGTGCATGCCGCGGACACAGCAGGCTCCACCCCTGGCCCCACCTGCATGCCCACCCCAGGACGGCCTGGAGGGCAAGTGTCCTCGAGGGCTCTGGGGCAGACTTGGGCCGCAGGGCCCTGAAAGCTAGGACCCGAGGGGTCTCGAAGGAGCCCTGGGTGGGAGATGCCAGCCCCAGGAGGGCTCAGTCATTTGGCCCCAGACTTTCTGGCCCTTGGAGAGGGTCATGACCAGAGGAAGGACAGGGTTGGGCCTCTGGGTGGGGGAGGGGCAGAGGCCAGCAGAATAAACACAAAAGTGGCTTTCATGCTGGGGACAGGGCTGCTGTCCTGATGACAGGAGAGGCAGAGGCAGTGGCTTCTCCTCCCAGAATGACGGGGGTGCGGGGGCGGGGATTCGCTGACCCCTCCCATAGCCATTGAGCCTCCATGACAGCGTTGGGGGATGGGGGCTCAGACAGGGCCCCGACCTCCAGGAAGGGAAGGGGACACTGCAGAATGCCCGCCCTCCCCATCTCACACAGCAGAGAGGGGCCACAGGTCCCCAGTGTGGCACGAGGTCAGCAGAGCCCTGAGGATGGAGGACAGGGGTGCAGATGTCCCAGAGACCAGCTGCTCTTGCAGATCCAGAAGCCACAAGACACCAACACCAGGGAAGACGTGGCCACGAGACTGGTTCTAGCTCCTCGGACGTTCCCAGGTGGGGCCTGGGGCACAGGTGCCCACGCGTGTCCCCGAGAGCCAGGGGCTGTGGGGTGAAGAGGATGCAGAGGAAGACCACCTCTGCAGGGCCCGGGGAACTGTCTTTCTGGAATCTTCTGCTCCCCACGGCTGCCCTGCAGTGTGGGCCGACCCTCCCACAGTTCTGACTGTCTGGGCCACTGGGATCCCCACTGGGCAGCAGGGAAGCTGAAGCTCGGAGAGGCCTGGCCACCACCCACGCTCCACCCTCCAGGGGCCTCGACCACCACGGAGCCCCGTGTCCTTGGCAGGGTGGGGCAGAGGGAAGGGGGGGGACGTCTCACAGGGTCCCACAGCCACACGCCCAGGCCTCCCAGCTCAGGGCCTTGGAGGAGGAGGGCTCACTGCCCGCAAGCCCAGTCTTGGCTCAGCACCCGCTGACCACACAGTGTGCCTGCTAGACACGAGGTGCCTCCTTAGCGCCACTGGAGGTAGGAAGTGTCCACCCAAGAGGGCGGACACTGTGGCTGCTAACAGACACGAGCATGGGAGCCCAGGGGGTTCTCACGGGTGACCAGGAGGTGGGTATACGGGGTCCCCCAGGGGGCACCCGGGAGCCCCAGGAACAGGGTCAGCCCAGGGCTGCCAGCAGGTGTCACTGCAGCCAAGAGGAAGAGCGGCCTGCAGGCTGGCAGGGGTTCCAGTCCCAGGTCTGAGGAGGACCTCTGTCCCGGGGCCATCAACACAGATGCCCAGAGGGCCTGGCCTGGACACGCTGCCCTCGGGGCAGCTCCGGGTCCGGCTCTCCATCAGACATCAGCTTGCCACCGTGACTTCGAGTGTGGCGACTCAACACCTACTACGTGGTGGCACCGGCGCGCACCCATCATGCCGGCCAGTCCGCCCCACTCCCCAGCAGGGACAGTGTCAGGGTGCCCCTCCACAGGTCAGCAACCTGAGGCCATGTCCCAGGAATGAATCCTTGGAGGGTGGGGACACCGACCCCAAGCCGAGGCATACCCACCCCACCATCACTCCTGGACGGTGGTATCCTCCTGTCCTCTGTCCACTTCCTCCAGTGGACACCATGTAACAGGGCTGATCCCCAGAGGCCCACGTTCAGAGCCAAAGAGGCTGGAGGCCCGCCCCGACAGCAGCCGTGCGCCCGGGCCCAGCCCCCAGGACCACCCGGCAGGGCGCTCCGCTGCTGGGCCTCGGCACACGGCCCCCCAGGCCGCGAGGCCCGTCCCTGTCTCTCCACCCTCTGCCAAGGCGACGTGGCACCCAGCCAGGGGCTCTCCATCCTCAGACAAAGCTTCGAGGCCAACCACCCGGCCGGCTGACCGAGCTCAGGTTGCCGCCCGCAGCATCGGGCCTGGCTGGGCGTCTGACCATTC
The DNA here is from genome assembly GCA_025594165.1 of Tamias sibiricus. Lineage (NCBI taxonomy): Eukaryota > Metazoa > Chordata > Mammalia > Rodentia > Sciuridae > Tamias > Tamias sibiricus. The sequence goes on from CM046665.1 coordinate 4,301,105, forward strand.
ATGAACACCAGGCCTCCGCCATGTTCCGGCTGCAGTGGGGCTGGGCTCACAGTGGCCTCATTGTGTGGGCGGCCATGATGTCCTCTCCTCAGGGGGAGGGGAGGGGCTGGGGCCGAGGAGGGGGAGGAGCGAGCGGGGGAGTGGGGAGGGGGCAGAGCAGGAGGGTGCCCCAGCAGGTAGCTGGTGCGGGACAGAGGGGTCGGGGCACTCCCTGAGGCCCACACCTCCTGACCACCATGGCCACTCTGAGGACCTCAACTCCCCAGAGTGGGGCTGTGGGGAAGCGTCTCCCAGGCCAGGGCTCCTGCAGGAGCAGCTCGGGGTCCAGCCTCAGTCTCCCCCTCAGAGCAGGGCTGCAGTCTCCGCTTGGCGAAGCCGGAGCACCCAGGCCACGGCCTCAAACCTACAGGGCTTGTCACTTAGGAGGCCTCCGTGTCCCCAGGGGCAAGGAGAGCAGGTCCCTTCCCCGCGGCACAGCCTGGAGGACGAGCAGGGGCCAGCACACCCAGGTCTGGGACCTTCCTGCACAGCCACCCCTCCCTCCCTCTCCGTGCAGCCAGCATGCACCCAGGGCCACCCCGTGCCAGGCCCAGGCTGAGCGCTGCCCTGGGCACCCGGAGGGCTTACGGCAAACACCAACCCTGCGCCTCTCGGCACGGAAGGACAGACGGCGGATGGACAGGGGATGGACAGAGGAAGCTGTCACAGGAGGCAGGTGGGGGTTCTGGCGCCCCTGGCTGGGGTGAGGACAGGCTCCTGGCCTCTGCAAGTGTCCACACCTCACCCATGCCCAGGCTCGGGGCAGAGGCCGGTCAGCGACCACCGTGTGAAGCCCGAGCAGGGGCCCGGGTCAGCCACCTGCACCCTGCAGACCGCAGCCCGGGGTGCTCGGGAGCACGGCCTGCCTCACGAGGAGCACTGGTCAGTGGGGTCAGGCCACCAGGGGCCAAGCGCTGCGTGCCGGGGTCTCCATCCTGGGGGTGGAGGTCCAGGGAAGGGGACCGCAAACAGCGCTGCCCGGGCTGGCTCGCCAGGCACCACCCCCCATCACCCCCCTTGCCAATCCAAACTCCAGACAACCAGGGCCGCCCCGGACCAGCGCCACTCGGGAAGGAAGCAGCCAGGACGCAGGGCGACTCCTGGGTGACGTCGAGCCAGGCCGGGCCGCGTCACTGAGCGCCCCCGGCTCTCCACAGGGCATCCGGAGACGCCCCACCTCCCTCACCTCCCTGTGGCAGGCCCTGGGAGTCTGGCCCAGCCCCCTCCAGCCTCCTCTTCCTACCCTTCACCTCTGCCTTCAGCAGGAAGGACAACTCCCAGCAGGCCGCGTTCCGAGGGTGACCCATGGGGGACTCAGCGCTGTGACTAGAAGCAAGGCCGGGAGGCAGGGAGGGAGGCTTACTCGAAACGAGCCGAGGCAGGTGTGTGCTGGCGTCGCCAAAGACAGCGCCTGTCCCGGCCGCCTCTGTCCACCCGCGAGCACCGCGGGGCACCCTGCCGGGACGGCTGCCTGCTCTTCAATCTGAAATGCTGGCCCTTGTCCAGCGGCCTGGGAGACACGTCTGTCCCCCAGCAGGGCCAGCTGTCCCTGCCACTGCTGCCCTGCAGCAGCCAGGGTGGCCCGCCGCGGATCCCAGCGCTACCTCCACTAGAGGACTCGGCCGGGGCACCGTCCTCCCCCGGGGTGGGGGTGGCGTGCGCATGCCGTGGGGACGGAAGGCCCCACAGCGAGGCACCAGCCTCCTGTTGTGGAATAGCCACTTGGCGAAACGTGGGCCACTCTCCAACGCCTCGTCTCCAAGGGCTGTGGAAGGACATGGGACACATGGCGTTAAAGGCACAGGCTCTTCAGCCCCAAGAGAGGGAGACGGGATTCTCCAGAGACTGCCCAGGTGGCAGGGCGAGGCCGTCCGCCCGGCAGCCTCTCCTCCTTGCTTTTCTGTTTTCCAGTGAGCATGCGCTATTTTTCTCTTTAATTAATAAGTGCCTTTTGGGAAAAAAAAAAAATTCAGCATGCTGCCAAGCTTCACGGCAGCCACATGCCCGCGCTCTGTGCCAAGGGCGTCTTCATGAACGCCTGGGGCAGCTTCTCCGGGAAGAGTGGGCTTCCGAGCCAGGACCCTGCCCAGCCTCCCAGTTCCAGTCACCCCACTGGGTGTCACCAGGACCCCAGGCTCCTCTTCACATTAGCACCCCACAGCCGCCCAGGCCTCTGCCTTCCAAGAGCCACCTCGATGTCAGCAGAGAACACAGACGAGAGGCGGTCCGGACACACCGCCTGGGCCCGGGAGCACACTGAGCGCACAGCCCGCCACGCGGCCGCAGCCTGTGCGTCTGCGGTCACCGTCTCAGCGCCCGGTTTTCTCATCTCCCAGGCGTGTGGGACCCCCACGGTGACAGTGGCCCTGGGGGGAAGGGTGCATCCTGCAAGGGGCCACTCCTCTCCCAGGAGGTGGGGGGGTCCCAGCGCACACTGGGGCGCAGATGGCCGCGGGCTCCCCACCCAGGGCTCCCATCCTGGCCCCAACTTCAGCCTGGCCTGCAGCAGGCCACCGGGCACCCAAGCTCTGCTCTGCCAGGGTCCACGGCCTTGGGGACCTTGGAAAAGCAAACCGGGTTTGTCCCTTTCCTGCCATGAGCCCTCTCCAGACTGGCCCTGCCTTTTGGTTGGAATCCCTCGGGTGCCCATCGCACAGTGTCTCTGCCCTGCCTTCCCCTGCCTCATCTGAGCCCTGCCCACCTCGCTGGGCGCCAGACCCCTCCGTGCAGCCGTGATCTGCCCCCAGGCCTCTGCACATGCCGTCTCTGCCTGGAGCACCCACATCCCTCCCTCCCGCAGCCCTCTCCTTGTCCCTCAGGTCCAAGGAGCTGGGAGCCCTCTAAGATTACAAGATGGGGAGCCAGCCACAGATCACAGGTCACTGCCCCAAAGTGCACCTGACAGCAGAGGAAAGTTCACTCTGTCATACGCTGGGGCGTGCTTGTCACTGCAGAGGGCATCAGCCATCCTGACTGACGTGCCCAAGAACAGCCATCTCAACCGCCCAGACAGTCCTCCCTGTGAGCAGACCACTGTGCAGCATGCTCTGCCCAGCCCGCTGTAGACACAACAGGGAGTCATCGAGGGGAGGGGCTGGACCGCCCACCTGAGCCATTCTCCACTTCCCACTCCCCCAGCCCAGGGAAGCTCAGGGACAATCGTCAGGACATCAAAATGAGCACAGGCATTCCACAGCGTGCTGTAAGAACGCCAGGGCTCAGACGCCCAGCTGGACCCTCGGGGTGGGTGCAGGGGCAGCCCGACCGGCCCCCAGTGCAGGCACCTTCCACTCCTGAAAGCCTGGCCCAAGGTGGGGACAAAGCTCACTTGGCCCTCCCAGGCCCCAGAGCAGGACACAGTGGACGTGGGGCTCAAGGCCTGGGGGGAAGGTCCTGCGGGCTCCTGTCCACGTCCCTGCCCTGCCCTGGATGTCTGTGGTGGACACACAGGACCACCGTGATGAGAAGGGAAAGCAGACGTCAGAAGACCCTCGAGATGGGTCTTGGGGGGTCTCCGCCCTTGCTCCCTGGGGCTGCGGGGCTGAGGTCCTGCCACCCCGCCCCAGGGGTAGCTGGGCACCATGGCTCCATGTCCCTGTGCTTCCCAGAGTCCCCGGCATGTGTGGCAAGAGTGCCCGCTGCACGGAGGGGCCACCTCCCCTGGGTCAGCCACCCGTGTCCCACCAGCCCCAGGCCACCTGCCTGTGCAGAGGAAGCAGCCCACCCCTGCTGCTCACCCTCCCCCAGGGTCCCCGCACTTGGAAGGGACCTGTCCTTCTCCCTCAGCTGCAGCTGGGCTGGCTCCAGGCGACCGTGGTGAGGAGGGATGTTTCAGGGGTCCTTGGAGGGAGGGTGTGAGGCTGGGGGGGCGCATCTCGGGAGGATGCCCCAAGTGCCACCTCTACTTGGAATGTGCAGACAGCCTGCGTGGTCGCCTTCTGCAGCTCCTGCTTTTATCCTTGAAGCGCTGCTGATAAGACAGCCTGAAAAATGCTAATACCGGGGAAGCTCCCTGCAGAGTTATAATGAAAAGCTTTACATAAATTGTGAGATTTTACTCATGTCCCGGGCCTGGGAGGGCTCTATTAACTGCAGCGCGGTCTTTTGGGCAGTTGCTGCTGATCCCGTTGCTGACTTCAATGAATCCAGTCCATCAAACATTTATCACGTGCCCACGAGGTGCCCGGCACTGTTCCAGGCACTGGGAGCCTTCGTGCCATCCACAAATAGTTATCGAGCACGCGCTCGGTGCCAGGGGTGGAGGAGGGGCGGCAGGCCCTGGAAGCAGCGGGCTGAGGGCCAGGCCTTGCCTGCAAGGGGCTGCAGTCAGGCGGCCTCGACGGGGAGGCAGGGGGCTGCCGGGCGCTCCAGGGGGCTGCCTGGAGAAGGGAACACCAGCTGCGTCCCCAGGAGAAGAGGTGGCCCAGACAGAGGAGGGAGAAGAGGGCTTCCTGGCAGAAAGGCCCACATCTGCAGAGGCCCCGAGGGAGGGAACTGCCCGGCACCCAGGGTCCCTGGCTCTCTGTATTACTCAATCCCTGATCCTGGCAGGCCCCCAAAACTCCAGCAATGTCTCCCCAGCTGCACGTGGGTCCCCCAGTGAGAGACATCAGTGCCACCTACACCTGGAGGGACTGGACAGGTGTTTCTCTGCTGCTAGCCCCTGCTGCCCCCAGCATGACCAAGCTCAGAGGGGAAGGACAGAAGGCCAGGAGAGCGCACGGAGGCTGCGCCCGGCAGCACGGGAGGGGAGGCTTCCTGGAGGAGGTGGCACCTAGTGGGCAACAGCACCTCAGGAAAGAAGGGCTCGCGCCAAGGACCCTGCTGTGGGCTGAATTGTATCCCCCCCACCAAATCCCAGGCCACCCCACCCCCGCGTTATGGTCTGGAGACAGGAACTACAAAGAGGTCACTGAGCTGGAGTGAGGCCATGTATGTAGGGCCCGGCCCGGCAGAGCTGCGGCTGGTCAGGCGAGGGACACGGAGTGGCTGCTGTCTCTGCCAGCCTGGAAGAGGGACACCAGGCCCCAGCTGGGCCACACCTTGACCCTGGACCTCCAGCCTCCAGTCACCTGGGCCCAGTCTACGCACCTGGAGTGGCAGCAGAGCAGAGGGCCCCTCCCGCCCCGTCCCCACAGCCTTACACCCAGGAGGACCTCGCAGCAGAGGAGCGAGCCCCACACCCCAGCCCGCACCCGGCTCCGACCCCAAGGTGACCTCGAGGACGCTCTGCTCAGTCTGGGGCGAAGGTTCGAGTTCTCACGGTCCAGCCGCCGCCCGCGCCTCTCCTTCGGGGCCCATCTCCAGAACGTGGGGGAGGGTTCATGGAGGATTCCGGATTAACTCGCTCATTAGCTTGCTGGGCTTTGAATTGTTGAGCGCTGCATCAGAACCCCGGGACCACTGTCTGAAATCATCAGATGAGGCCCAAGGCATGAACTGGTTTTCACAAAGGCCCCTGCTATTGCGGGCCAGATTACCAAGGCCACCAACCTGCTGGCCTCCTCCCTGGTGTCCAGAGAAGCCAAGCATAGCTCTGGGAAAAGCTCGGTCCCACCAGCTCTTCTGCAGAGAGCTGGGATGTTGCTCCTCCAAGCAAGAAAACATATCTTAAAACAGCAGAAGAAACAGCCTTCCCTTCTCAGGGGGACCACCGTGACGCCCCCAGCCCCTGTCCTGCTCTCCTTCCTGCAGACAGGAGGGCGGGAGACCACAGAGCCTGGCCACCAGCATGGCCAGATCAATGCTCCTGAGTGACTAAGAGGCGATTTTTTCCTCTCAGTCAAGTATCAAATTAAAGAAGTCAATACCAGTATTGTTGTAGCTTTCATGAAAGAAAGAGAAAAAAAAAAAAAAAAGACAAATAATCTATCAGATGAACTCCAAACTTGTAAAATTCAGTCTCTCTCCAAAGGACGGCTGAAAGCACCCCACCCAGACAGCCCAGGTGCCCCTCCTGCTAAGTGACAGTGGGCGTGAACCGGGGGCTCTGCCGCTGCCAGTGCTCCGCACAGCAGGAAGCCCTGACCTAGCAAAGGCCCTGCCCAGACCCAGCCCGGTGCCGAGCACGCACGGTGCTCCCAGGCCCCCACCCAGGAGGCACCGTCCAGAGACGGCCTCCAGTCCTGATTTCCAGCCTCCTGGGCAGTCGTCCAAGCCGAGGGCCTGCTGGGGGCTCCCAGAAGGAAGCACCCAGAGGCCTGGGCACAGTGCCCTGGAGCCTCAGCCTGTGTGGGGGACAGCCACCCTGCGAGGCGTCCAACCAGCCAGAGCTGACCCAGCAGATCCTGGTCTCTTCCATCTGGAATTTCTCCCTCTTCCAGTTGGTCAGTCCCTAAGGAGGTGTTGTGTCCCCAAAGGGGCTCCAAACCGAGCCCTCAGGGCATACACAGAATCATCACAGAAGCTGTGATCGGCGGCACAGGGGATGGCAGAGACCAGAGAAAGGAAGGAAAGATTCCTGGAGGGGCCGGGCTGGGGCCGTCTCAAGCACGAGGCCCTGCCCTCTCCGCCTCCACCGCCCAGGGCTGTCAGGGTGAGTGTGGAGACACCACCGCGAGTTGTAACATGCCTGGGAGACCCGAGCAGCCACCAGCCTCCAAGTTGCCAGGAGTCCCGGAAGATGAGGCCCCTCCCTCGGCACGCGTGCCTAACACAGGAAGGAGTAAAGGGACCCAACACCCCAGGCCACTAGTGTACAGTGCCACGGGCCACGCCCCTGGGATGCACCCAGAAGTCAGGGTCCAGAGGAGGGAGGAGCAGGGACACCGTCCCCCAGATGTGCTGGGTGCGCCAGGCCTCCATCCAGGCCTGGGCGAATGGCTCTGGAGCGAACCTCCCAGCCTCTGCAAGGACCACTGGCCACGGAAGGCAAGCGTCCAGCAGGGACCAGCAACACGCAGAGGATGGACAGCCCTTGCAGGGCTCTGGAGTGACACCAAGACCCCAGCCCCAAGGCTGGAGGGACACCAGCTCTGCTGCTCGTGTGGGGCCTGGGTTGGGGAACCTGAGGGAAGGCGGGAGCAGAGGCGGCGGGGACGGAGGCCAGGCCACGAGCTCCCCTGGACAGTCCCCCACGTCCCAGAGGAGGGGCCACAAAGGTCCTAAGGTCAGCAGCACTCGGCTGGCCAGCAGAGACCAGCAAAGAGTGCCCCCGAAGGATAGCAAGACAGCGACTTCTCGCCCACAGCAGCCGGTCACAAGGGCAGGGCGCTGTCACGAGTGACCCCACACCCCAATTCCATCCGCAAAACGACAAGGACAACTGGCTCTGTGCGGCGCGGGGAGTGCAGGGCCTGGTCCCGCATCTCCTCTCGCAAGGCTGCGTGCACGTCACGACCCCTGGACGGGGCGCTCCGTGCAGTGGCTCACTGCGTGGGCACGCAGCTATCCAGTCCTCGCGCCAGGCCCCGTGGGAGGCGGGGCGGGGGCCGGTTATTTCCTCCTGCGGTGACTCCCTTCTGCGGCTCTGGTCGGAGGCCTGCTTCATGCCGCGTGAGGAGGCGGGCTGAGCACACACAGGCCTGGAGGCCGGCCCAGAGCTGGACGCGTGCTGTCCGTTCCTCGCTGCAAGCACACGTGGGCACACTCGTCCTCTCTGCGTTTTACAAACAGGGAGACAGAGGCACAGAGACGTCACGCGACAAGGCCGGGCTGGGTCCCGGCACCTGCTCTATTTAACACGCTCCGCGCACTTCCACGCGCGTGGCCACGGGCCTGTGTGTGCTCAGACCGCGTCCTCCCGTGGCACGAAGCAGGCCTCCCACCAGCGCCACAGAAGGGAGCCACCGCAGGAGGAAAGGTGACTCCACACAGGGAGTCCCTGCTCCTCCCTGGGAGCCAGAGAGGAGGCTGCAGCACAGGTGTGGCCCAGCGCTGTCCCCCAGGGGTACGAGTACGCCTCCTGAGAAGGAGGCAGGGAGGCCTGGACTCCAGACAGAAAGCTCCCGAGCTCTGATGCTCAAAGCCTGCAGGGGATGCAGGGGCTGCGAGGGACTGCAATTCTGCCCTAGGCTGGAGGCAGCTGGGGCAGGGGCCACCTGTGTGAGAGGCCCTGAGGTGCCCACCTGGGAACCTCTACAGAATGAGGCCACGACTCTCGCTGGGCCCGGCGTGCAGCACGGGGCTGCAGAGGAAGGAGGCGCACCCAGAGCCCAGGCGGTGCCAGCCAGAGCCACCCTGCAGGAGCCAGTTTCTACTACCCGTGTGCAGCCTTTGCCAGGCTGCCGGTCCTCTCAGAGCCTCAGTGTCTTCATCTACCAGGTGGGCGTGATGGTGCAGCCCCTCGGGGACAGGTGGGCTGAGGCGTAGGGGGATGTGTCCTGCGTGCAGCGGCGTCCTGCGGCTCCTGGGTGCTGTCCCACTGCCCCAGTTCAGAGATGCCATAGAGCCACACTCGGCGGCTCGCAGCCACCAGCAGGTCCAAAGCCCCAGTGCACAGGTGAGGAGGCCGAGGCCCAGGGGAGCCGCTACCTGCAGGGAGGGCCGGCGTGTGGGAAGCTGACGCAGAACCCCAGTCCAGGCCATCGGAAGCAGATGGGACAGCTCCATGCAGCCAAGTGTCTGAAGGCCCCAGTGCAGGCAAGAGCCGCGTGGCATTCTGGGATGGACGGTGCAGCGCACTGGTCAGGGACTCAGAGCCACACGGCTTCACTGCGACCCCAGCCTCACCATGTACAGGCTGTGCAACCTTCGCAAGTCACTTTGCCTCTCTGGGCCTGGGTTTGCCCGTGGGCTGAAGGCACCCACGCACGTCTGCTCTGAGCGCAGTGACTGACACTGCACCTGAAAGCTCTTCTCTGGAGGGTGTTAGAGGAAGTTCTGCAGGAGGGGTGAACAGATGCGGGCAGCGCTGGCCTCCTCCTCAGCCAGGGCTCAGAGCTGGAACTCGTGGAGGCCCGGGGACTGGACGCTTCCAAGCAGAGCGCCTTTAGCAAGCTCCTCGGGCGGCTCAAGCTCTGTGGGCTGAGGACTGGGCCCCTTGGTCCCCCAGTGTGTCTCCAGGGACCTGGAGAGGGGAGGTTGGGAGGGGCTTGGGAGGCTGGGGAAGGGGGTGCTGTGCAGGGCCCCATCTGCACGAGGGCACGGGGGCAGGTGGGGGGAGCTGGGTGGGGAGCGCACCGTGACCCGTGAGGAGGCCCGTGCCGTGAGTGCGCTGCCCTGGACCGTGACTGGCGGGAGGACGAGGGTCCAGGCGCTCCCTGCACAGGCCAGGCAAGGTGGCGGCAATGTCCTCTCTGCCCAGGACAGCCCAGCAGTGCCCTGCATGAGGGTCCTTGTTCCTGGCCAAGCAGGGCCCAAGTGACAGCAGCACTGTCCCAGGTCCTCAGAGGGAGGTCAGAGAAGTCCCGGATAGTCTGGGGCAGAGGGGACTGGGAACGGAGGCCACTGGGCTCACACAGAGGCCTGGCTGAGCTCTGGTCCCTGGGCCGTGCCCTTGGACAGGGCCTCGGCCCAGAGCTTCTTGCACCACGGGACGGACACTTGCTCGGGTGCACTTGACGCCACCTTCTTGCCATGTGGACTGTGAGATGCAGGCTTTTGACAGGGAGTGCTTGATGGGAGTTGGATGAGTGAGACAGGGTACGGCCATCAGACCCCGGCCAGACGCACAGGTGTGTCACAGTAATGTCACACACTCCAAGCTAACGCCTTTGTGCCTTCCTCTATGGAGAACGGCCTCGGTCGCTCACGCGGAGGCTGCTAACCCCCAGTTCGAGGCCGGCGGCACAGCACCCGGGGCTGGGCGCAGCAGGTGGGCGCATGCAAGGGCGGAGGAAGAAAGGAAAGCCGGGCGGGGGGAGCGGCAGGAGGCAGCCCGGCCCACGACTCCACGGGGAAGATCTCTCACCCCTGCAGGGCCCCCCAAAGCCTGGCACGTGGGGCAGTTGGTGCTTACCAAGTGGCACCTTTGCCCAGCCCCGTGACCCCAGAGTCCAGGTGACTCCAGGCACCTGCCAGTTTGCATTTTGCATTGGCAAGACTCACCAAGAACCATGCCGCAAGGGGCGGCAGTGTCAGGTGGCAGGTGCTGCTACATCCACCACCCCACGCAACCCCCGACCCTGCAGAATGCACCCCAGCACCCCACTCTAGAGACTGGGCCCGCAGCCCTGAGGGTCGGCGAGCTTGCGCTGACGGTGGAGCCACCCGAGCCCGGCACCTCCCGTGGGCCGCCTGCCACCTGCCCTCCAGAGCCACGCGGCGACAGCCCACCTGGGGTCCCGCGTTCAGTGTCCACAGCAACCTGCCAGGAGAGGCCTCCAGCCTCGCTCAGGGGCCAGCAGCGACTGGACGGAGCCGAGAGGAGGCCCCCGGCAGGAGCGCGGTCAGTGAGAGCCAGGAGAGGGCAGGCGCGGAGGGCAGGCGCGGAGGCCGCCGCCTGGAAACACGGGGGAGGCGGGGTCCCAGGAGTAGGGGTGTGTTCTCCTGGAAAGGGTGCAGAGGCCAGGCCTCGGCTGCAGGTCAGACGCCCAGCACTGTCCCCCGAGCGCCCCACTCACACACCCAGCTCGCTCCTGGAACAAGTGACCAACCTGGGAGGGAGCCCGTTCCTGGTCCCTGAGCTGTCTACAGAGGGACACGCTGAGGTTCAGAGAGGCCAGGACCCTGCCCAACATCACACAGCTTTCAAAAGAGGAAGTCGGCTTTACCAGAATGACCCACGCCACAGCTCCCTGCGAGGCCTTGCAGGAAACCCCGAGGGATTGAGGGACAGCCTGACCCGGCCAGACGCCCCAGGGAGCGTCCCTGGGAGGACCCCCAGCTCCACTGCTGCCTCGGTTATTGGCTTCCGAGGGTCTCGGAGTCCCCAGCTTGTCCCCCAGCTTTGCCCACGCCCCTGGGTCCACCCCAGCACCCTGCACGCTGGCGCGTGTTGGGCATCCTCGGAGGGCCACCACCCACCGTCCTGTGTGCACAAAGCCCTTCACAGTGAGGCGGGTGGTCAGCACCGGCCCTGAGCTCCACGGAGGGAAGTGGGCCGGCCTTCAGCCCAGGTCCGGCACCCCCGGCTTCCCGTCACACCCACACAGAGGCAGCAAACTGTGACATCCGTAAGGACCGCGTCACACTGTCCGACCTCTGGGCACCTGTGGCCCCGCGGCTGACCTGCAGGGCAGCTCCTGGAGGATGCAGGGCCGCAGCTGCCCAGGATGGTGACCAGGAGGACGCAGCCCCCCTCCAGATCCCCTGTGAGCAGGGAGCCTGGCCGTCCACACGACAGCGGCGCGTGACGGAAACACAGAAGCGAGCGCGGGTGTGACCCCGGCTCCTTCCCCGGCACTGTCCGTGGCTCCTCCACCTGCAAGGCGAGGCGGGTCAGCTCTTGGCCCCCGGGAGCACTCCTCCTGCCCCTCGTGGCTGCCACAGACCATGCCCGTGGCTGGCCTCGTTCCCCGCCCCCCGTGGAGGGCGGTGGCTCCTGGCAGCTGCCTCCCATGGGGGTGCCCGCAGTGCTGGGGCCACCCCCCACGCCGTCTTGCCGAGACAGGAGAGGAGAAGCTGAGGGTCCCTCCAGGCCGGCCCCTGGCTCTCGCACCCGCGTTCTGCTCGCTGTGGCAGCTCAGCGACCCCGCACCCTCCTCCTGGGCTCTCTGCCCATGGGGGTCTGCACCCCTGGCCCTTCTGCAGCTCCCCCTGCTTCTCTCTCTCAGAGGCCTGCACTCTCGCCTTCTGCCTCCAGCCGGGGAGACCAGAAGCCCTTCCACGCCTCCTTCCAGTTCCTGTGAGCGGTCACCCCACCCTGCGCCGTCCCCACGGGGGAGTGGGCTCCTCTGCCTGCACCGCACCTCCCCAGGCCCCCGCTGAATGCCGCTCTCTCGTCTTCCTGGAGGGAAGAAGGATCTGAGTGGCCTCAGGTGTGTGACACACAGGACCTGCTGGTGGCCTCTGGCTAGGCCCTCGCCCAGGTCCGGCTCACACCTGTTCTTCAAGCTCAGCAGGTGACAGCCCCTGGGCTCTGCTTCCCTCAGGACAGAGCCTGCACCAGCCCCGAGGCTGGCCTCCAACTCGGAGCCTGGGGCACCTGAAGGCCGAGGTCTGGGCACCCGCACTCCAGGCCGCACACCTCCCGGCCCATCCCGCCCCACTCTTCTGGAAGCCTGGGCCTCTCAGTGGACACCCCCCACACGCTGAGATCCGCTTGCCAGGCACACCTGGGGGTCCCCCTCCTCCCCTCAGCCCTCCCTGGACAGGACACTAGTGCCAGAGGGCCAGCGGCCCCAGGAGCATCCTGCACTGATGGCGGGCAGGAGCGGGCTGGTAAGCGGCTCAGCTTCCTGGTCCTCGGGTGCGGCGGCTGCTCCAGTGGTCGCCACTGTCTCCCAGGGTCCCACAGGGCCTGAGCTCCAACTGCCACCGAGCAGAGTGACAGGACGCTGCCACCACACCACCTCCCACCTCCCAGCCATGCTCCCCAAATAGGCCTCCTGCATCCAGACCCTCGCCCATCTCAGGGGCTGCTGCTAGGAGCAGGGTGGGCTGGAGGACCATGGGCGCGGTCTCCAGTGGGGCTTTCCCGAGGCCAGCAGGGAGGAGGCCTCCTGCAGGGGTGTGGGGGTGTCCCGGCCCCCCCAGGAGCGCCCTCCCTGTACTGCGTACTGCGTGGCTCGGCACCACTGCTGGTGGCCTTCCTCCGGCTGCTGCGCATTTCCATCTGTTTGGAACGGTCCTGAATATTCATAGGGATGCTGGGAAACCTCTCGCGAAGCTGCTCGCCAGATGCATTTAAAACAAGAAGTCCCCTCCCCACCCCACAAGGCCATTCCCAGCAGCTCCCCCCAGGCCAGGCCTGTCCCTGGAGAGGGGACCCTGCAGCCTTCCTCTCCAGGGCGCTGTGCCATTGGCAGGTCCCCAAGCCCTGCCACGCTGGTCCAGAGCTTGCTGTGTGGGAAGCACCCGCCCTCCAGGAGGAGCAGGAACAATTACAGAGCAAAGGGGGGTCCTGGAAGGCCCCGGCTGGCCGGGGGGGGGGGGGTGGCGGAGCGGAAATGCTCTGGAAACTTCTACACAGGCTTCTATTTGAGGAAACATTCCTGGCCACCTCCAAGGGGGCTGGGCTCATGCCCCGGAGCACGGCTCTGTGCGCAATGAGCGCGGGCTGCACAGCATCACGGCTTCGGGAGCCGTCCACCCCTGGAACCCGGAGCCATCTCACCCTAGGGGTGCCCCACTCCCCCCTGCAAGACCAGGTCTCTGGAATGCGCTGGAAGTTTCCATCTCCAAGGAAGCCTGGGTGTGCGTGTGCCAAGTAATTCACAGCACGTCCTAGCCTGCCAGGGTTCTCCAGGACGTAAATCTGACCGGGCGCATTTATGGAAAGAATCTGGCAGGCTGTTAGTGCATCTGCGCATTCCATCATCCCGGTCGCGCTGAGCCGGGACCTGCGTTTTTTCGTGCTTTAACATCTCTGAAGTCAGAGTATGGCTTGTAATCAACACCGTCCCTTAGTGGAGAGGAAAATAACAGTGCAGCTTATGCGCATCCAAGAGAGTGTCCAACGGCTTGAAGCCCGGTCCCTGAAGTGCACAGACGTGCAGGAAGATCTCCTGTGCTGCCGACCTCCCACCGGGTCCAGGCGCCCTAGCCACAGACCTACCACTGTGGGTGCTCGGGGAGCAAAGTCCCATGCAGTGTAGCCAAGGTGCCGTGCTGCTATAGGCGCCAGAGGTGCTGAAGGCGTCCCTGGGTGGGGCCTCAGAGGTGCCCCTCCCTCACTCCAGCCTGTCCACACCCCCCACAGCTGCATGGGGGCACACACCTGCTTCTCACATGCTGACCGCCGCAAGACCTTGATGTTGCTCCAGGCAAGGTCAGGAGCCCTCCACAGAGTCCAGAGGTCTCCCCTTCCTGCTCCCTGGACACACGCTCTCCCGGGCTGAGTTCAGTCCTCAGCACGGGCTCTTCTCCCAGCCCTTCTCCACCCAGTGGGAGGCTCAGCCACCTGCAAGGCCTAGGCTCCTCACCTGTCCATCATCTCAGCTCCCACCAGGTGCCAGGCCCTGTCCCAAGCACAGAGGATGACACAGCAACACAGCTGGACAGAGTCCGGCCTTCAGGGAGTTGGTGGCTCAGAGCCCCACAAGACAAATGGTCTGTTGAGGCATTTTAGATACCAGGTGCTCTGCTGGAAAACACCACCAGGAGGCGGCGGGAGAAGGGCCAGGGGTGTCAACACCTCACAGTAGCTAGAGGGCCTCTGTGAGTGGGTGACATGAGAGGACAGACCTGGGGGACGCGGGCAGGAGAAATGTGACTCTGTGGGAAAGAGCGGTCCAAGACAAAGCAAAAGCACCGAGGGCGGAGGCTGGATGGTGCCTGGCAGGTTGAGAAGTCCAGAGGCCAGCAAGGTTGGGAGGGGAAAGCAGGGAGCAAGAGCTGAGATGGACGAGGACGAGGAACGGGACACTTAGGGCCTTGTGAGCCACTGAGACCCTTTGACTCTCTCTGAGAGCATGGGTCAGGGGTGGCAGGGTTCAGGACAGAGGGTGTTTTAACAGGATTGCACAGCTGCTGCGGGGTGCAGAGGAGGCGGACAGGACAGGGAGGGAGCAGAAGGCCGGCTAGGAGACTGTGCAGGTACCACCTGTGGCCTCCCTAGGCCCTTCCCTTATGGTTGGGCCTGCTGTCCCCTGGAAGTGTCCCAGCCCTCAGTGAGAACTGCCTTTCACCCCGCGTGTCTGCGGGCACACACGACAGCGCCAGGCCTGATGTGATGGCCAGTGCGTGAACGGAGGAGTGCCTTCGAGGGGACAGGCGGTCACACACCACCTGTGGTTCCTCTTGCCTGGCAGGGACCCCGCAGCTGGGCGGCCAGCGCGGGGCAAGGGAGCTGGCGGACCAGACCTCGGTCCCCAGCAGGGCTCCCGGTTCTATCCCAGCGGGCAGAGCCTCCCCCAAAGGCCCAGCCTGGAGATGCCAGTGCCCTCCTAGCAGAGAGAGGAGGAAGCCTGTTCCCGTCCTCTAGGCGGCTCCGGCAGGGCTGCTGATCGAGGCAGGAGCCTTCTGGGTAAGAAAGCCGGTTTCAACGTTAGGTCAAGTGGTCTAGCACCGACTCTCTTAGCAAAGGTCTGTTTCCAGCCGTGACTTTAAAATACCCAATTTCAGGAGATGTGGGGGAGCGGAGCCTTAACCGGGGGGCGGGGCCGTAGCTGAGGGGGCGGTGCTGTGACCG
This sequence comes from Tamias sibiricus, assembly GCA_025594165.1. Classification (NCBI taxonomy): domain Eukaryota; kingdom Metazoa; phylum Chordata; class Mammalia; order Rodentia; family Sciuridae; genus Tamias; species Tamias sibiricus. The sequence continues at coordinate 4,316,316 of CM046665.1, forward strand.
GGGGTGGGGCTGTAACTGAGGGGGTGGCGCTGTGGCCGGGGGGTGGGGCCGTAACTGAAGGGGTGGGCCGTAGCTGAGGGGGCGGGGCCGTAACTGAGGGGCTGGGCCGTAACCGAGGAGGCGGGGCCATAGCTGAGGGGGTGGGCCATAGCTGAGGGGGCGGCGCTGTGACCGGGGGTGGGGCTGTAACTGAGGGGCGGGCCTGTAGCTGAGGGGGCGGCGCTGTAACCGGGGGAGGGGCCGTAACCGGGGGGGTGGGGCCGTAACTGAGGGGTGGGGCTGTAACTGAGGGGTGGGGCTGTAACTGAGGGGTGGGGCCGTAACTGAGGGGTGGGGCTGTAACTGAGGGGTGGGGCCGTAACTGACTGACTGAGGGGTGGGGCTGTAACTGAGGGGCGGGGCTGTAACTGAGGGGTGGGGCTGTAACTGAGGGGCGGGGCTGTAACTGAGGGGCGGGCCTGTAACTGAGGGGGCGGCGCTGTAACCGGGGGAGGGGCCGTAACCGGGGGTGGGGCCGTAACTGAGGGGTGGGGCTGTAACTGAGGGGTGGGGCTGTAACTGAGGGGTGGGGCTGTAACTGAGGGGCGGGCCCGTAGCTGAGGGGCAGGCCCGTAGCTGAGGGGGCGGTGCTGTGGCCGGGGGTGGGGCCGTAACTGAGGGGCGGCCCGACCCCTCCTCCGGGAGCAGGGCACCCCAGGACGGGGCCCACCCACACCAGCCGCGTCCAGACAGGGCGCCCAGGTCCGTGGCTCCGTGCTACGGGCTGACGCGCCGTCCACCCGCCAGGGCCCCTGCAGCTGGGAGCTGCCCCCGACTTATTCCTGGACCCCCGCGGACGGCTCCACGCGCTCCCACCACACCCACTGCACCCGTGCTCCGCTCGGGCCTGCCCCGCCACCCGCGCTGGTGTCTCCGGGGCTTGACCCACGTTAGCTGTGCAGGGCTCCGACGGGGGCCGCTCACAGCACTGACGCCTGTCCTCCTCTGCCCTGGAAACCAGAGTCCCAGTCCACATCACCCGCCCGGAGGGCGGTGGCACTGGTTCGGCTCCTTCTGGGACTAAGGCTGCTCCGGGCCTCTCCGGGCCTCCGGTGGTTTCCGGCAGCCCTGGGCGATCCTCCGCTTGTAGAGACCCTGCTGCCACCTCTGCCTCCCTCCTCTGGGGCCCTCTTCCCTGGCTGTCCCCAGCTCCCAGCCCCTCCTCTCTCAGAAGGAGGCCCGTGCTGTATCCACGGGCCCACTCCAGGTCCAGCACCCCACCACAGTGTCAGCTGAATCACCTCGTCAAGCCCATCCCAGACCAGGCCAGCTCACAAGAACGGGCAACACCGTGACCTTGGGTGACACTTTGAAATCCTCCACAAACACCGTCGTCAGGCCTGTGTCCTCGTGCAGCCATGGCTCTGGTGACCCTGCACAAGTCCCACTCTTCCCTGCCCCTCAGACCGTGCTGCTGTCACCCTCCTTTCTTTGCAACTGGTCATTTGCTTGTCACACGTAGTCAGGGTCTTTGCTGCTTTAGAGAAGGACAATGCCATTGTCCTGGGACCCTGATGTCACTGGTCCTCCTCCCACGCTGGGGATGAACTCCACCAGGCCAGCAGCTCTTGGGGCTCTTGCCCAGCCCAGCGAGGCACTGGCAGGGGTGGTGCCCGTGAGGCCCATGCTGATCACTCCTTCTGGGCCTCCTCCCTGAGTCTTGGCCTCAGCCAGACCCTGACCTTGTCTTCAGAAGTCTCCCCCTGAGCCAGGGGCTCCACACAGAAGCCCCTCCAGTAATGCTACACTGTCCCCCTGCAACCTAAAGCCCCCCCCAACCACCCCTCCTCTGTCCTTCTCCCCCACACTGGCCACTAAGTCACACCTGAGGCTGGGGTCCCTCCTTACCACGTGCTCCTGCTCGTAGCCTCGCCGCCTCTGCACATGCTTGAAGGCCGGCGCGGCTGCAGCCCCACCTCCTCCCGGAGCCTCCCTGATTCTCTCAGCCACCAGCAGGTCGGTGCCTCCCTGAGCTCCTCCTCCCTCCAAGCTTCCCTCGCTGTCACCCCACACTGAGGGGAGAGGCCCCTGTGGACAGCGTGGGGCCTTCCGCAGAGCACAGCCCTAGACCAGCAGCAGGGGTGTGAGTCCTGTTATGACAGGCAACAAGACAGAATCCCAGCGGCCCTCACACACACAGGCCTTCAATAAGGTGGCCACCACTGCTTGATGGAGGGGGAGGACGGTGGCGGACAGCGGCTCATTACCAGGACAAACAGAGGCTGTCTCCTGCCCTGTCAGTTACTCTCCAGGGAAACAGCCACGGTCGATCCCCATCCTCCCGCCCAGGCCAGGCACGTGAAAGATGAAGGAGGCGTCTTTACACCCGGTGCCAGCACCCACCAGGGTGCCGACCTGGCACCCAGCCTGCAGCTGCTCACCCTGCTGTCCGCCCCTTCCCTGGGCAGCAAGTCCACCCACCCCATGGAAGTCCCCATCTCGGGTCTGCCCCCACAGGGGAGAAAGGACACAAATGACAAGAGGCTTGCTCTGGGAGCTCCAGGGAGCCGCCCGCCACACCGCCCATGATCCAGGCTGTGTAGACGCTCGGCCTCGCCCACCAAGGCTGGCCAGCGTGGCAGGCTCTGACTCACGAGGCAGGGAGGTCTGCAAACATTCCTGAGCATCGCGGCTCCCCCTGTCTGGCGGTCGCAAGGCAGCCCTCCCCAAGCTCCCGGCCTGCCCCTCGTTGATCCACATGCTGACGGATGCCCCAGTCCGCAAGACCAAGGGTACTGTCCCCATTTAATCCCTTGTGTACCCAGCAACCGCCAGTCACGGCCGGGGCTGGGGCAGCACTAGACCTCCAGATGTGGCTTCCTGTCTCCCTGGGTTCTGGGGATCCCGGCCCTCGGCGCTTTAACAGTCTGTTAGGTCCAGTCCCAGGGGGCTTCTCCGGCGCCCAAGATGGTGTTTTGTGCAAAGAATTGAAAATAAGCATCCATGAATTTAATGCCCCGCTTGTAGGTAGAGAGGGCGGGGCTCCAGCAGCCGTGGTGATAACAGTAGAATCATAAAGGTCTTAAAAGGCTTAGGGGAAAGGAAACGGCCCGCTCATTTCTAACGATCCCTCCATCTGTCCCTGTGGTGGTCATTTTCCAGCTGAATTAGGAAGCTAATTCACTCATCCATTCCATAAATATTTATTGAGACACTATCGAGTGCTTCGTGGGTGATCAGGCCCCAGGTGGTGCTGGAACCAGCCACGCTCACCAGTGCCCCTCACCGCCAAGCCGCGCCCAGGCCACCTCCTGCAGCAGCTTCAGGACACCTACACTCCAGCCACTGTCCACAAGGGAACTGACCTTCAGAGGTGGTCATGACCTTGAGACCAGTGGCCCGGCTGGGACTCGAGCTGGCAGCGGGCTGTGGTGTTTTAGGGTTAGGACAGCAAAACGGGGCCCACGGAGGCGGAGTGTGGCCAGCGTCTTAGCTGAGAGCTGAGGCAGCAGAGGGGCCCCGGCCTCGAGGGGCTGGCGAGCAGGGCTGGGCCTGTGCACCCCCACAGCCTGGGAAACCAGGGCGAGCCTGCCACACAGGGCAGGCGGAGTTGTTGAATGAATGCATTGAAGATTGAATGAACAAGCAAACCGCGGTGACAAGCTGTGACGCCAGGGGAGACAGGGCCGGGGCCACCTTGGCAGGCTACTGCTGTTTCCAAGTCTTTAGAAAGGTCATCCTTAGCTTGGAGCACAGAGGAAGCTGCCCATGAGCTTTCCTGAAGGAAAGGAGCGGGGGGCAGGGAGGGGAGCAGCTTCCGCCTCCACTTCCTCCAGTCCTCCCCAGGACCGAGGCCAGGAAGTCTCCCAGGCGTGTCACCGAGGAGTCCAGAGCCTGCCCTGACTTCCCCTGACTTCCACCTGGTGGCTCCAAGCTCCCCTGCCCAGGCCACCAGCTCCGGACAGCCCTGCCGGCACAGCCCAGGAAAGCACTGGTTTTGGGCGAGCTGGACCCCACATGGGAGGGGCAGGGAAGGGCCAGCTGGGCAGCAACAGGACCCCCGAGCAGCGTGCCGGCCCAGCAGTAGGGCAACTGGGAGTGAGGGGCTGGCCCTGCGGACGTGGGGACAGAACAGAGAGGAGGCCAGGAGGGGTCAGCTTCCCACAGCAAATGCAGCCTGGCCCCAGCCACCTCTGGGGAGGGCAAAGATGGCGCAGAACCAGGCCCCTGCCCTGGTGGGAGGGAATGGCGCCCACAGCGGGCTGGACAGCAGCCCCCAGAAGGAGATGTCCACACCCTAAACCCAGGGCCCGCGAGTGTGGCCTTACGGGGACAGTCTCTGCAGCGGTGAAGTTCAAGACCCGGTCAGAGCACCCTGGGCTGCCGGGATGGGTCTAAATCCAGTGACAAGGTCCTCGTGAGAGATGCCAAGAGAAGACAGAGGAAGGGGACATGTGACGACGAGGCAGAGACTGGAGAGACGTGGCCACGAGCCAAGGGTGGCCTGGAGCCCCAGGAGCCGCAGGAGGCAGGCGGCGTCCTCCGAAGAGCCTTAGGTGGGCACTCAGCCCCCGACACCTTCCTTTCCAGCTTCAGGACCTCAGTTCTGTGTGTGATGAGTGTCTGTGGCTTTAGCCCCAGGGTCCTGCTCCCTGGTCACAGCAGCCACGGGAAGCTCAGGCTCCCAAATCCACCAGCGGTCACAGGGGCCTGGCAGGGCCATGCAGAGGCCCTGCACCCCGGGCGTCGGGGAAGGCGAGCCAGGGCAGCTCAGAGCTAGTGTGACGGCCCAGCCGGAGTCCGAGGAGCAGAGGTGCTGGAGAGAGCCAGGGTCCTGCCCTCGCTCCAGGCCTTTCCCAGGGAGGGAGGTGACTTCCCACAGCCCCCCAGCCAGTCAGATGGAGCCCCCATTTGCCTTCTGTGACACCACGTGGCCTCAGCACAGAGTTCCACAAGGACCGAGAGCTCTTGCTACTAACATCCACAGCAGTCCCTCACTGAGCACTTTAACAGAGGGGATTCCATGAGGATTTCTACACATGCATTTGCCCCTCTTGTCACAGGGTAAGTGTCACGGTGCCCGTTTCACAGGTAAGGAAACTGAGGCTCACTGGAGACCAACTCCAGGTCTGATCCCAGGTCTCTGGCTCCAAAACCCTGCTCTTCCCTTTGCAGCATGCTGGCAGCAGTGGGCAGCCCGGTGAGCAGTTGCGACAAGCCCTGAAGCCCAGCCACGCAGCGAGCGCCCATCGAAGGGTGCCCAGGGCTCCTCAGGACTGCACGAAACATCCCGCAGTGGCTGCTGGTCTTTGCAGTAGTTTTCCCAGGACCTACTGGGCTGCATCCTGAGGCCTGAAAACTGTAGCCCGACTCCCAAACCACCCCCAGATGCAGCCCGTAAGGAAATACAGTGCCCCAAATCCTGGCGGGAAAGTACATGACAGCCACCGTGCACACAGGAAGTCATGGCTGAAGGTGCCGTAGAGCCCACTGCCGCGGTGGACGAGCAGGTGGGTGGAGAGCTGGGCAGGTGGGTGAGAGGATGGACGGGTGGGTGGGTGGGTGGATGGATGGATGGATGGATGGGTGGGTGAGTGGATGGATGGATGGATGGATGGGTGGACGGGTGGACGGGTGGATGGATGGGTGGATGGGTGGGTGGGTGGATGGACGGGTGGACGGGTGGGTGGGTGGGTGGGTGGATGGACGGGTGGACGGGTGGGTGGGTGGGTGGGTGGATGGACGGGTGGACGGGTGGGTGGGTGGACGGGTGGACGGGTGGGTGGATGGGTGGATGGGTGGGTGGATGGACGGGTGGATGGGTGGGTGGATGGATGGATGGATGGGTGGGTGAGTGGATGGATGGATGGATGGATGGGTGGACGGGTGGACGGGTGGATGGATGGGTGGATGGGTGGGTGGGTGGATGGACGGGTGGACGGGTGGGTGGGTGGACGGGTGGACGGGGTGGGTGGATGGGTGGATGGGTGGGTGGGTGGATGGGTGGATGGACGGGTGGGTGGATGGGTGGATGGACGGGTGGGGTGGACAGGTGGACGGGTGGGTGGGTGGACGGGTGGACGGGTGGGTGGATGGGTGGATGGGTGGGTGGGATGGACGGGTGGATGGGTGGATGGGTGGGTGGGTGGGTGGATGGACGGGTGGACGGGTGGGTGGGTGGGTGGATGGGTGGGTGGGTGGGTGGTTGGTGGACGGGTGGATGGGTGGATGGGTGGGGTGGGGTGGGTGGATGGGTGGATGGGTGGTTGGGTGGATGGGTGGATGGGTGGGTGGGTGGGTGGTTGGATGGGTGGATGGGTGGGTGGACGGGTGGTTGGGTGGGTGGGTGGGTGGATGGACGGGTGGACGGGTGGGTGGGTGGATGGGTGGATGGGTGGGTGGGTGGATGGGTGGATGGGTGGATGGGTGGATGGGTGGTTGGGTGGATGGATGGGTGGATGGGTGGTTGGGTGGATGGATGGGTGGATGGGTGGGTGGGTGGATGGGTGGATGGGTGGATGGGTGGATGGGTGGTTGGGTGGATGGATGGGTGGATGGGTGGGTGGGTGGATGGGTGGATGGGTGGGTGGATGGGTGGATGGGTGGATGGGTGGATGGGTGGTTGGGTGGATGGATGGGTGGGTGGGTGGGTGGATGGGTGGATGGGTGGGTGGGTGGATGGGTGGATGGGTGGGTGGGTGGATGGGTGGATGGGTGGGTGGGTGGGTGGGTGGGTGGATGGGTGGGTGGGTGGATGGACGGGTGGATGGGTGGGTGGGTGGATGGACAGGTGGGTGGGTGGGTGGGTGGATGGATGGATGGACGGGTGGATGGGTGGATGGATGGACGGGTGGGTGGGTGGGTGGGTGGGTGGATGGATGGAATGATGGATGAAAGAGTAGATGATAGGTGAGTGGATGGGTGGATAGATATATGCATGGGTGGATGGATGGATGGATGAGTGCATGGGTGTGTGGGAGGGTAGATAGATGGGTGGGTGGCTAGGTGGGTGGGTGGATGAATGGGTGGGTAGGTAGGTAGAGGGGTGGCTGGCTGGTTGCATGGCTGGCTGAAGGGACAGATGTTGGCTAAGTGGGTGGATGCATATGCCTTCTAGCCACAATGGGCAGAGATGGCTGGATGAGTATATGGATGGAAGGGAGGAAGGAAGAAAGGGTAGGAGAAGGAAGGAAGCCATAACACCATCTGCGGCCACCCTTTGCAAAAACAACCCCAAAGCTCTCCTGGTTACCCTAGAGTCAAAAGCAAGACAGTCTAACCAGGAGAGCTCGGAGGAGGAGGTGGGCTTTGTGATATCTCTTGGAAGCCAGGCACAGGCCGGCTGGGTGGGGAGGGAGGGTGCGATGGGATTCTGAGCTTCTGCACGGCCCCTGGGGTTTTCCTCAGCTCTTCCCACTGTGTTCCCCCGTGAAGTCCAAAGTCTTCCATTCCTCGACTATCCCAACCAACACCTGCATTCAAATGGGCTGGAAATGTCCTCCTGGAGCTTCTATTCCCTGTACGGATAGCTCCATATGTATGGAAACACATGTTGTTAAAATGCTTTAATCATTCACCATGATGTTCTCAAAAGAACAGGCCTCTGAAAACGTTCATTTAGAAACTCACCTTTATCTGTTGGTCAGTTTAAGCTTTTGTCAGCGTCCCATGCGTGGCCGGTGGGACACAGTACGATAACCCTGTGTTGATAAGGCTAATTTCCTCCCCACACACCTCCACTCCCAGGGCCCTTATATCTTGCTCAAATCTATTTTGTATACACATAAAATGTATTTATCAATATTGTTCAGTTTTTTCCCCCTGGAATGAAATGCAAATTGCATTTCATACATAATGCAAATCCCCAACCCGTACAAATCAAACGGAAAGGACTCTTGGTCGGGTGACTCACTAGTTCCTCTAAGTCAGAAAACGCCTGGGCCACGCTGGCGGGGACCCTGCCCTGGGCACAGACCTTGCACTGCTCACCCCCCAGGACCGGGGCGAAGGCCGGCTCAAGGGTGTTTTGTCCTCCTCTTGCTCCTCAGCCTGGCGGCTCGGGATTCACGCAGGAGCCTGATTCCTGAGCCACCACCACTGAATAATCAATTGCCTCTTCCTTAATAACTGAATTTATTAAACGCAGGATATACACAGCTGATCATTCAAGGGACTAATTTGCAAGTCAGAGCTTTTGAGGGATTGTTGAGAGAGAAGAGCCTTATGTTTCATAAATCTGGGACAAACGGGGGAAGGCGAGGAGACGAACTCATGGATGATTTGCATTCAGTAAACAGACTCCATGCCCCGGCCACGCAGGCGGTGGCCAGCTAATGGCACGTTTACTAATGAGACAACATGGCCTGCCCAGCCAACGGCTACGCACGACACATCTGTGTCTGTCACGGCGCCCTGGGCTGCCCTGGGAGACCGTCTCCTCCTCTTGAGGGGCCTCCAAAGTCCACCACCCCCCGGTCACCTCCACGAGGGCATCGCCAGGCCTCGGGCCTCGGCAGGCCGCATCGAGCGCCTGCCTGCACAAAGCGTGCTCGGAAAACAGCAGGTGACATTTGCCAAGTACACCAGATTGTAAGGGGACAGAGTGCAAGCAAATCCAAGGCTGGTGCCACCACCCGTCACAGTGTCTGGCACACGTAGAGGGAGGTTAGGACTCGATTCTGCAGAACAGCTTTTCCCTGGTGTCTCTAAGGGCAGAACAACGGGCAGGGGCCACGTCAAGTGGGTTCGGGAACTCGCAGTCAGCGTTAGTGAGTCTTCACACGGGCCTCGCCCGGGCCTCCAAAGGCTGCTGTGCGAGCCAAGGCCATGGCCCCTTCCCCAGCCCTCCTTGCCTCTTCTCCCAAACACACACTGGCGGACCCCAGACCTGCTGTTCCTCAGAAGTCCACTCAAGAAACGATGCTGAAAGAAATAGGAAGCTGCCGGGGGCTGCGGCCACCCTGCCTGGACCTGCAGGGTGGCCTCTCTGGGTGGCTCTCCTCCTCCCTGCTCGCAGCACAGCCCTGCAGGCAGAGGACCCAGGCGGCAGACAGGGAGGGGTCTGCATGATGGAGAGCTGCTCTGCACCCAGACACACAGATGCCCTCCAAGGACAAAGGTGTCCCCGGTGGAGTCAAGTCAGGAGGCTGCATCTCCCAGCACGCCCAGCCAGCCTGGCCCCGCCTGGGCTCGGGCTCCACCCAGCCGACAGGAACCACAGGTCAGCTCTGAGGCCAGCATCTCTGCAGAGGAAGGACCGTCCACCCCTCAGCCGTCCTCCCTCGCTGGCCATCACGTACAGGGTGAGGTACTCCCTACTCTGGCTGCCTGTCCTCACACCAGAGGAAAAGAGACACCCCCCATGCGGGTTCCCACCTGTGTGAGGAGCGCTGGACAGGAGAGCGCAGAGGGCTGGACAGGAGAGCGGGGAGGGCCGCCCCGCCTCCGGGCCCCGCCCACTTCTCCTTCTAGGCAGTGGTGGGTGGCAATGTCCCCACAGATGCAGAAACTTCTCTTGTCCCAAGAAGTCCTCGACCCCTGCCAGCAGCAGCCTGGGTGGACCGTCGGGGGGGCCCGTCCTGCCCGCGGTGGTGGCCGGGTGTGAAGGCCCAGGTTTGGAGCCAGCCCCGAGAGCCTCGCCCCACCACCCAGGAGCCAGCAGCAGCTAGGAGGCGCTCAGGGGACTCAGGACAGGGCTCTGCAGGAGGGGACTGCTCCTCACCAGCACTGCTCGGGCTTTGCAGAGTGGGCACCGGTCACCACGCAGCCCTGTCACCGTGGCACACAGCCTTCAGGGCCCGTCACACCACCCCGCCCAGGTCCCTGCTCTGCCCCTCCTGGGCTCCCACCCATCGTCCCTGGCTCCCGGCACGTCCCCACATACCACTGCACAGGATGACCTGAAACGCCCTGTCCAGCGCTGCGGGGGGCCGGGCTCAGGCGACCCATCCCCTGGACCAGGGCTGGTCCCTCAGCCTCCAGGCCCAGAAAGGCCGCGGCCCGGCAGGGAAGGCGGCGGGGGCTCTGTGCCCACTCCGAGGGCTGCGTCCAGGCAGCGCAGGGCCGTGGGGACCTCACCCCCAAGGCCAGCGCTCCGTGGGCTCCGTCTGGGAAACAGGGAGGTGCTACCGCCCCGCGAGGGCCAGGGGGCATCTTCCTCGGCCGTTTCAGGACCCTCTCGGGCTTCCCCAGGAGGAGCGGGCCTGCGGCAGGTGTCCTGTCTGCCTGGGGCCCGGCCACAGCCCTCCCGCTGGCCCCAGAGCCTGGCAGCTGCTCCAGATGCAGCCCCACCCCACTCTGCCCAGCCCTGCCCTTCCTCCCCGCCCCCTCCTGTCCCAGGACTGTCCCCCAGCCCCCCCCCCCCCCCCCCCCCCCCCCCCCCCCCCCCCCCCCCCCCCTGGCCTCTCAGCGCCACTGCCTCAGAGTCCCCTACGGCAAGGCCTTTGCTGGCAGCGCCTCTGCCCAGGGCCCCCTTCCCCCTCTCCAGCCTCAGCCTCCCCTGCACCCCCGAGCCCTGCGAGTACCAGGGCCCTCACATGCGAGGGCTTGACTGGAAAGGACGCAGCCAGAGATGAGGGTCCCCGTGGGATGGGGCAATGGCAGCGCCCCCAGGAGAGATGACTGACAGGCGGCCTCCAGGGGGCCCGGCCCACAGACACCCTGGCTGAGCTCTGACGGTGTGACGAGCCCTCTGCCCCAGCACCTGGCTACCCGAGGCCACTTGTCCCTTCCTCCTTGCCACCTGACCCAATCCTGTCCCCATACCTGCCTTCCCAGACACCAGCCCTCTGAGGCTGTCCACGTGATAGGTCCTCACAAATAAGACGTAGGCAGGGCTGCTGGGACTTCTGGAACAGCTTTATTAAAGGCCTAGATACTAGAGGAGTCTCTGTTCCTTCTCTCCCATCCCTCCTTGCTGCCTGGAATGTCAACGTGATGCCTGGAGGTATGGCAGCCACCTTATAAGCATAAGGATGAAGGCCACATGTTGAGGACAACACAGCAGCCTAGGACAGAAGCCACCTGCTAGCACTAGTCAGCTTGTCCCAGACATGGCTTAGTGTGAGACAATCGCATTGCTAATTGGTGAAACCACCAGTGGCCAGCAGCCACCAGAGCAAGGGGCTGATCCGGTCAGGTGGACAGGAGGTAGCCAGAAACCGAGAGATGCTGGAGGAGGCGCGTGAGCCGCGGAGGACACGGCGAGGGCAGAGCCGCCTGGCCCTCGCCCACACCCAGCCTGCTCCACGTTGTCCACGCCGTGTCCACAGCTGCCGTCAGGCACCCGCAAATGCTACCAGACCCTTTACAGAAAAGGACACCGAGGGGCAGGGTGGGCCGCGGAGGCCGCAGGAGCAACAGAGCCAAGCCTGGATCCCGGCGTCTCGGCGTAGGATCCCGGCGTCTCGCGTAGACCTCCCGTTGTGTGGGAGCCCGCCGCGAGTCCCAAGCACAGCGCGTCAGGGACACAGACACCATGCCAAGGCCACAACAGGAGCACCTGGGGACCACCAAGGCAAGGCCAGTCCTGCTCCCCAGCCTCCCTCTCTGCTGTTAAATGGGTGCTCTATCCATTATCTTAAATGTGTCTAAAACACAAATTTTAAAACATCTAAAAAAAAAAACATTTTTTTAAATGTCTTCCGTACTAAAAGTTCACGATGGCTCCTATCTCCCGAACACATCTCCTCCTGTAGCCGAGTCCAGAGAGAACAAAGACGGAGCTCAGAGATGTGTGTGAGACCCTGGATCCAGCCATGCCTGAAGCTAGACACCCACCCCGGGACTTGCTCTGTGTCTTCTTTTCTTTCTTACGTTAGTTTGAGCTGAACTTGTGTTGCCTGAAAATGAAAGGGTATTGCCCTCGTGCGCCCATTTTACAGACACGGAGACTGGGGTCCAGCCGGGTCTGTCTCAGCCTGCTGGTGTCAGACAGAGACAAGAATCCTGCACTCCTCGATCCGGCTCCGACGGCCTCCGCAGAATCCCACGCTGCAGGGGCGGCTGGCTCTCGCCCACGGCCAGCCTGTTCCGCTGCCCTGGCCGTCCGGGCGGCGGGGCCTGGTTGAAAGGCCCCGCTCTGCTTTCAGCGAAAGCCTGGCCCTCCTATTCAGCAGCAAGCAAAAGGGAACCCAGTGTTCTTGGCAGGCGCTGGCCGGGCCGGCCGCCCGCCTCCCCCTCGCCGCTGCACCCCAGGAAGCCCCTCCCCCTCACACGCTGACATCTGGGCGCTGGCCTCTGCCCGGGAGACCTGCCGGACGTCAGGGGACGAGCAGAAGATGATCATGCCGCAGGATCCAGAGATAGGTTTCGGGGACGGGAGTCTCGGGAGGTCTCCATGGAAACGCGGGGACGCATGTTGTTTTTATTAATGCTTCACAAACGTCGGCACAGCACCGCGGGAACCACACCAGAGCCCGGGCGTCCCACGCAGAGGACCCGGGCCTGCAGCAGGGGCCTGCCGAGGGGCCATGGTGCTGGCTGGGAGCAGAATGTCACCCTTCTTACAGGGCTCCTCCCTGCCACGCACGCCCCGGCCCCACTCAGGGACACTCAGACACACCGTGGACACGGCTCTCGCCAGAGGCACCAGGGAGCGCTGTGCGCAGGCAGGCAGGGCTCGGTTGGGCCTGGCTGCTCCGTGCTCGACCCCGAGGCCTGCAGCCAGGCCGCCTCTCCACCTCCTGTCCTCAGCTGCACGGTGGCGTAGAGCAGGGCCTGCCTCCTTGGTTCTCCAAGGCCTCAGCGCGGTGACACAGGGAAGCCCATAGCCAGGGACCCCGGCCCAGCGAGCTCTCAGGAATGGCAGCTGTGCAGGCTAAAATGACTCCGTGCGCCTCGTCCTTCTCCCCAGAGGTGAAGGCTGTGTCCCCTCTCCCAGTCCAGGCCAGCTCTGTGACAACGGACCACAGGCCACAGGTACAGGGACGCCACGCCCGATCTGGTTCCTGCAAGCCGGCAGTTTGCTCTTGTGGTGGGTGGAGCACCAGCTCCTGGGACTGCCATGCTGTGAGAGCACCAAAGCCACTCAAGGAGGCCGCGTAGAGAGCGACAGCCGCGGCCTCAAGCTGCTCCAGCTGGCCAGCCCAGCTGAGCCATCAGAGGACTCAGCCCCAGTCCATGCAAGAGCCACACAGGCAGGGACAATCAACCCACGAAACCTTGAGGGAGAGTAATAGAAGATGATTTTAAGCCACTGAGATTAGGGATATTTGTTACTGCAGCATTACTCAGATGTACTGACTGATACAAACTGCATGATCCCACATACCACTGCCAAACCGTCTTATAATAAAAATTAAGGGGTCCGTGACATTTCAGAAGGAGACAGCGAAGGCCCATCAGGTCATCATTGCTGTCCCATTCAAGGCTCTCAGGGGTGCTTGCTTCATGCCCAGCCCTGACACAGAGGCCACCCCTCTGACTAGCACAGGGGTGGCTGCAGGAGCCCTGTTTGGGGAGATGGCTTAAATTGCGGTTGACTACGGGCCATGGAGATTTGGGCATTGCCGCCTTCCGTAGTCTCACGGGACTTGGCCCGGGATCTCGAGGGACTTGCGCCGAGATTGCTGATCGGGTCTGCGCCATTTTGGTGGTGTGTGTGAGTGGCGTGTGTTAGTCGTTGTTAGAGCCAGAGAGAAAAGTTATCAGAATAAGAAGCTGTTTGTCTCCAGTTCGCCTCTGAACTTCTTCCCGCGGCTTCGTTGCTCCAAGCGGCCATCACTTCAGGCGGCAACAGGTGGAACCCTCCACCTCTGCAGCAAACACCCCTCCGAGGAGACGAGGTATTTGCAAAAGTCCAATTAATGTGTAGGGCATCAGGGATCACAAACATTCAAACAGGTGCACACCTGGAAAGGGGAAGACACTTGAACCAAGGACAAGGGACTTTTGTAAAGATGGACTGGTCGAGATGGTCGAGATGGGCACTGTGAGGCAGCCCAGTAATCCCAGGCAGGAGGATGGCGAGTCCAAGGTCGGCCTCGGCAATTTAGCAAGACCCTGTCTCAGAATAAATGATAATAAAAAATAAAAAGGGCTGGGGATGTAGCTCAGGGGCACAGCACCCTCAGTTCACGCCCAGCATCAATAATAGCAATAATAATAAATTAATAATAAGTACATAGCAATAATAAATAAATAATAATAAATTAAGACATATAATAAACTGAACTAGTCAAATCCGTTCTTCCACGGGTGAGAAAACAGAGCAGACAAGCCAGGGACCCGGCCAAGCTCCTGTGGCCAGTGGTGCAGAGGATTGCTGCCACACGCGACACGTTCACACAACAGGCACGTCCTGGACGCCATCTCCAACCCTCACAAGAAACCATCAAGAAAGGCCATCATCCTCCTTTTCACAGAAGAGGAACCAGAGGCCCAGAGAGGTTAGGTAACTTGCCCTAAGTCGCACAGCCAGGACGCACCCCTGGTGCGGCAATCGTCCAGCCCTGCCCCACACCACTCTACACGGCCAGGAGGGGGCTGAAACCTAACAGATCTGCGTCTTCCTGGTTTTACGACTCCGTTTGCAGCTGGCCAAACCACCAGAGCGTCACAGACACGTTTCTCGTTATATTTTCAGGGAATGTTCGGATTCATTCCCGTAATCCTCTCTGCTAAGCATCCCACGCACACCAGGTACTGGGTCTCACTCCCCGAGACACTGAGCCCCCAATAAGCGCGCACACACTGACGCCGGCAGCGTGCACTGGCGGTGTCACTCCCAGCAGGCCACGCCGCGGGCCAGGAGCTACCCTCTCTGTGCTCAGGCCACACGGCGTGCACAGGGACCTCACTAGGATGGGCTCGGATCCCCTGGGGTGTGAAGGCCCCGTGGCGGAGGCTGTGCCCCGGCCCCCACGTCCCACTGGGCCCGCAGGTTCTGCCCTCGCGACTCTGCACACACTGCCTGGGTCGCGGAGGCCGGGCCCAGAGGGGGCAGGACCTCAGCTGCGGCACCTGGGAAGGCTCCTGAGGAGGGGCCAGTGGGCGGAGCCTGGAGGTGGGAGGAGCCCAGCTGCGGGGACAGCAGGGAGGGACGCGTGCTGGAGCCTCACCCATCACTGGCCGCAGTGTCCACGCCCCTAGCTAACAGCAGGCCGGGAGCACTCCTCCTCGGGGACATGGAAGGCGCTCACGTGGCCCTGGGTGCAGATTCTGGGCCCATGGGCCTTCCATGCCCACCTGCCGGGCACTGCTTGCTCCCCACCACAGCCTTGTGGATTTGAGCCCGAGGCCCTCAGCCACCTGTGGACACCAACCCTGTCCCCAGGTACGGACACTTGGCTTTGAGCCACAGATAAGATCTGGGCCATTGGTGACATGCCCCGGGAGCCCTGAAGGGGCCGGGCGTGTCCTGCCAGAGCCGACGAGGAGCCCAGGCCAGGCGGGGCCACGCGTGACCGTCAGCCTCCGACCCTGGAGCCCACAGAGCAGACCCGAGGCAGGGCCACCAGGGGCCTGGAGGGGGGTGGGGCCCAGAGCCAGGCCCAAGCACACACGCGGGCGTCCGGCACCTGGGCCACGGGGCTGGGCTCCACGTCCTGCCAAGTGCCCTGCCGTGGCACCTCTGTGCTGGCCGGGACGGGGGCCAGGCCGCGGTGGCCGTGGGGGCTGTGCGGAGCCCCTCGAGGGGAGCTTCGGGGCGTCTTCCCTGGGTGGCTCCAGCCTCCCTCCCAGGGCGGGCGCAGGGCGGAGAAGCCAGGCCGGGGCAGGAGCAGGCGCCCTCGCGCTCAGGCGCTGAGCAGAGCCGCTGGAGCCCCAGGACGGGCGCCGGAACCCCACGTCCAGCCCGCGCCCCGCTGGCCTGGGACAGGCCACTCCTTCCTGGGTCCTCGCTCCTCCTCCACCCAACGGGAGGCAGCCCCTGCCTCGGCGCCTGGCCTGGACTCACCGGCTGCAGTTTGGTGTCACCTGGGTGTGGGGACCCGGGACCTGCACCCTGTCGGCACCTGTGTTCCCCCTAAGTCGGGACTGTCACCCACCTTCCAGTGACGGTCCCAGATGAGGCAAGGCTCAGACCTGGGCTCCCAGCTGTGTCACTGGGAGCGCCCCATCCTGGCGTATTTGGGGGAGAGCGGCCCCCAGACAACCTCAGCTCACGGGCTGCAGCTGAGGCCGCCTGGCAGCCCCTCAGCTGGCCCTGCCAGGTGCTGGCGGCCCCAGAGGACAACTGGGCGCTCCTGGGCGGGGCTCCTCCAGGAGCTTGGGCAAGAGGCAGTGCAGACCTGGCCTCCTCGACCTCAGGAGGGCCTGGCTCCCTGCTCACCTCTGAATCCCACTTCCCTCACCTGTGAGACGGGCGGCTCCTGCCCCCGGGCTGCTGTGACAGAGGCCAAGTCCACGCCCAGCTTGCCCCAGCACCTGGCCTGCAAGCCCGTGAGCGTCCAGGGGTCACGGTGCAGGGCGGCACACCAGGACCCACGCAGCCCAGGCCCCCTCTGCGGAGCGCCGGGTCTCCAGGCCCCGCCCAGGGCGGGCACAGCGGCCCGGGACCCCCGTGGGTGGCTGATCCACTCCTGCTCCGCAGCTGCGGTGACCCGGCTAGGAACCAGCAGCGCCAGGCAGGCTCCATCTCCTGGGCTGCTGTCCTCAGCCCCTGCCCGGGAAGCTGAGTGCCCCGTGGGGTGGCCATGAGGGCGAAGCTCCACTTGTAAGGAGTAGCTGCGGGCTGCGGTGGAGTTCCAGAGAGGAGGCCCGGCAGCCTCACCAGCCTCTCCCTCCAGACCCCCGGCTGCAGGCGGGCCACGCCATCTGTCCATCCACACTGCGGGGCCTGAGCTCGCTGGGCCAGGCACGCAGCCACCTTGGGCTGCCAGGGCTGCTTCCCCGCCCCCAGCTTCCCACCCGGCTGGCCAAGGAGGGCCCAGGGCCTCAGGGCCAGGCTCCCTGCCCATGCTGGAGCCCAGTGTCCCCTCACCCACATTCCAGACACCTCGCAGAACAAAACCCAGTGGGGGGGCAGTTTGGGCCTGAAGTGCCACCTCCTAATCGCCCCCAAAGGGTTTCCCTGTTCCTCAGCAGAGTCTGGGAGGGCGGGTGGAGCCGGGGCTTCGACAGCTCAGGGGTCTGCCAGCGGGGCCTCCTGCTCCAGCCAGGGGCGCCGCCAAGGCCCAACCCGCAGCTCCTGCTCCCACCGGCTCTTCATCACCCGGGGACGCAGGGCCTGGCAAGGGCTTGGCAGGCCGGCCACACCCCTCAGTGTGCAGCCCGTGGCCGGGGCAGGGCAGGAGAGGCCGCACACCAGGAGGAGCCGGCTCCCGAGCAGCCACAGCACACGGCGCGAGGCCGTGCAGGCGCGGCCCTGGGCAGGGGACCCCAGGCCCCGGAGCCAGGCCTGTGAGTCAGCAGAGCGGCTTCCGAGCGCGAGGGCCAGCGCGGGCCAGAAGCTCCCGACCGCGCTCCGAGGCCGAGGGCCTGGGCAGCCTGCTGGGTGCAGAGCCGGCCGCTGCTGAGGCAGGACAGGTGGCCCGCTCCTGCCCGCTGCCCCGTGCCCAGAAGCGGGGAGTGGACGCTCTCTCTCCCTCCTGCCAACAGGGTCAGGCCAGGGCGAACCTGGGGAGCCGAGGCAGAGGGAGGGACACTCCACGCCAGAGAAGGACGCACGCCTCCCCCAGGCTGGGGGTCTTGCCCACTAGCACCCCACCACCTGGCCAGGCCTGCCAGGAGCCGGGAGAAGGCCAGGGCAGCTGGAGATTGGGCTCCGCTGCTCTGGAGGCCACGCCCGGCAGGCCGGAGGGAGGCCTGAGCAGCGCCAGCCTCCGGGACCTGGAGGCCAGGATGCCCGAGGGCACCGCGCCTCGCGGCCTGTGTAGACCCTGAGGTCCGTGTAGAGAGTGGGGTCTGCACAGACGCCTGCCCACTCTGGGGTCTGGGGGGGGTGTGGCACAGAGGTGCCCAGGGGACCAGCCCAGTGAACGTGCTGGACACTGGTCCCTCCCGGGCTCCCTGGTTGGCACTTCCACACTGTGACGCAGTTCCTTGCTGGGGGAGTCAAGCGCGTCCCCAGCCTCCACCAGGAGGGGACTCTGGACCCGCGCCCCGGGCTCCTGGCCTTCACCCCAGGGCGTCTCCCGCTGCGGAGTCTGCTCTGCCTGTGTCCCCTGATGAGTCGTGGCCCTGGGACATCTGTGTGCCGGTCTGTGTGTCCTAGGGACTCATCGAGCCTGGGGCGGTCTTGGGGACCCTGCACAGAGTTGCTCAGGAGAAAACGCCCTGAACAACAAGGAGAGGAACAGGAGCCAGCCCTCGCGCCCGTGCCAGCAGGCAGGGGCCACCTGGGACCACAGAGGGAGCACGTGGCAGACCAGGCGTCTCTTCTCCCCAACCACCAGGGCCCAAAGCAGGACAGAGAGCAGCCGCAAGGCGGGGCCCTGGGAAGCCGGGGCCTCATACGGGGCTCCAGGCCTGGCCAAGCCCACGGTGTGCTTCTACTCCCTCCCAGCAGGACACGGGGCAACCGGGGAGAGCGCAGAGGCTGGCAGAGCCCTGCAGGGTGGAGACAGCAGGTGGGACGCAGGGGGGTCGAGGGTCTCCTAGCAGAGGCGTCCGTGGGGACCTCCGTGTGCCGGCTGGTGGTGCCTCCCTATTTCCAGCTGCCCCGAGAGGTCACGGCCGCCCGAGCCATCACGATGCAGCCCACAGAGGCCACCAACCAACCACCAGGCTGCAGAGGCAGCAGATAAAACTACAGCAGCACAATTAAATCTGAATCTCAGATAAACAACAGATTATTCAGGATTTTTTAGTGTAAGTATGTCCCGTGTGATATCTGAATTTGAATTTCAAATAAACAACAGATCATTTTTAGTATATGTCCCATGTGCTATTTGAATCTGGAGTTCAAATAAACAATGAATCATTCCTTAGGATGAGTCTGTGCCCCAGTAATATTTGGTTTGATTCTTGTTTTGTTGTGTCTCGTTTTGGTGGTGGTGCTGAGGAATGGAACCCGGGGCCTCCCGCGTGCCAGGCCAGTCTCCGGGCCCTGAGTCCCATCCGCAGCCTCCACGGGTGACACCTGGGTTGTGCTGATTCTAAAAACATCCGTGGTGTGTCTGAACCTCGAGTTTCTCTGGGCATCCGTATTTCATCTGGTCACCACGCCCCAAGGTCAGGCTGGGTGTAAAACTCACACCTTTCCCTGCTGGACCATCCCCAGAGGCGCTCGGCAAACGGCAGCAGGTGGCCAGGTCCTCTGGTGGCCGTCACTGCCCGTCACCGTCCCGTCAGGGAGAAGATCATCAGCCTGGGAACAGGACCCACCGAGCTGACCTCGGCAGCAAGGGGTGATAGATAGGCTTGGGCCGCAGCCGGCTCGACCAGGCACCCACCCTCCATCCGGGGCTCGCACACTCCCTCCCCCTGACTCCTCTCTCCCCGCACTTCTTCTACCTCCGACCAGCCGTAAAGGCTGGTGAATACATCTCTTGGCTCCACGGTTGTCTCCGGTGTGGTTTTTGCCCTTCAAGGGGGAGAATTACCTGGCAGAATCGGGGCATAATCACTTCTAATTACCCACTCCAGCCCCGGAGCTCCCAGCAAATTAGAGTTCATCTTCATTCCAAGTGACACCCGGACGGCGCCACGTTATGTATCAAACAAATTACGAATCCCCAGGAAGGGCTCTCGGAGGTGATTTGACAGCGAAACGTTCCTCACAGAGGCGAGACCTGATTAGAGCGGAGCTCGGGGCCGCGTTTGTCCCCGTTCCTCCAGGGCAGGAGGGACAGCCGCGCCCCCACAGGCTCCAGCAGGGTCCCAGGGCCCACGCTCCCAGGAGGACGTCCACGCGGCCCCTTGGCACCACCGGGCCAGCGCCTGCCCTGCCGCCCCTCTGCCCTCGCGAGGAGCTCACCAGCTGCCACCCCTCTGGGGCTCACAACCCGCTGGGCCGGTCCTCACCAGGGTCCTAGGCACGGAGGCCCGGCCACTCACCCGTCCCCAGCTTTGAAGGGCTGGGCTGAAATGAGAAGCCACATCTACAGGACACCTGAGTCCCTTCCTGTGTCCTGCCCACTGAGGAGGAGGCCGCCAGGGGAGCTGGGGACAGGCTTGCAGGGGAGGCAGGTCCTGCTCTTCCAGGAGCACCGCCTCCTCCCCGACAGGTCCTGCAGGACGGGGAGAGCTGGCCTCCCCTCTTTGAGATTCCTGAGCTGCTTTTATCTTCAAAGACAAAGAAATCAAAGAGTTGCTCCTCTCTCTCCTCCCCTAACCGGCCGGGCCACGGCTGCTTCAGAGACTTCCAGCCAGGCCTTGAGACCCCTGCCCAGGGCTCCCGGGGGCCACAGAGCACTGGCCACTCCTGCAAGCGGGCTGCTGGCCCCAAGCTGGCCCTTGTAAAGTCCCTTCCCAGAGCTGGGACAGCCAGAAGAGGCCACCGGGACCAGCCAGATCCCAGAAGAGACAACCTCCAGGAGGTGACCGAGGGAGACTGAGGCACAGGTCTGAGGTCGGGGGACCCTGGCAGGGCCCGCGGCTCCCGTCAGGTGTGCAGAGCCAGCGGGCGCCATCCTGCCCCACGGAGGCCGGCGCTCACGTCCCCGCCCTGCCCCAGGACCCTCGGTGCTGGGCTCCAGCCTCTCCACAGAGGCCCAGGCAGCCACTGTGTCCTCGAGTGGCCCCTGCGAGTGAGAAAGCAAAGCCCCTTGTCCTGATGGAAGCCTGGAGGGATCTGGGGAGCGGCGGGCAGGGCAGCAGAGAGGAGGGACTGACAGGAGGGACTGGCGGTGGCATCAAAGCCGCTCTGGGGAGCACGGGAAGAGCCACAGAAGTGGACAGCGAGGCCCCCCCAACCTCCGGCCACCGGGCCTCCCTGCTGGGCTCAACAGCCACGGTGGTGTCCTGCCGGGAAGAAGAGGCTGCGGGAGCCAGGGCCTGGGGCAGGGGAGGTGGCGTGAGGCCACACGGTCAGGACCTCCGAGGGGACCCCAGAGGGCTGCCCCGCTCAGCTCCCCCAGGGAGGCCCGAGCAGAGCCACGCTCTGCCTGCTGCCGCTGTCACACAGGGAGAGGACCCTGCCGGCCACCCTCCCTCCCCGCCCGGATCGCCCCCCTGCCGTCCCACTGCTGAGAGCCACCAAGCCAGTGCTGCCGCCTAGGAGGACCCGCCTTCAGGCGCCGTCCCCGCAGGCCGAGCCCTGGGGCAGGGGCACCACACAGGCCCGTGGAGGGCGTCAGCGACGCCTCGCGCCCGGGGACCCCCACTTAGACGTCACAGGCTCCCTCTGCCTCCACAGCCTCTTCTAATTGAGTCTAATTAAATCTGTTTTTCTCAAGCGCCGGCATCCAGAATTAATGAGATCATCGTTCATGCGTCTGAGTGCGTCAGGCTCACCAGTCGTGTGACAGCGACTTCACTTGGCCCTGTAAACGCAGCTCCCCATCCCCACATGAGCCTCGGAGGGCTCGCCTCTCCCTGGGGCAGCAGAAGGCACCACGTCCCCTCACGTCCTGGATGACGGCCAGCCACGTGGCCCACGCCTCTCGGATCCCACAGACCAGAGCGCCCGTCTCAACACCACGCTCTGTCTCTTGCTTGGACCCCAATTCAGGACCAAAGAAGGGGTAACCCGTTTTGGAGGGATCGTGGTACCCATCCTAAGAAATGCCACCTGCCCGCGCATCCCCGACAGGGCGTGAGGACTGAGAACTCAGGGGCTGGCCATTCTGTGTCCGCGGAGCTTTCTGCACGTGAGCTTCTGTAGCTCACAGCAGCCCCCGGGGGATGCCCCTCCCAGCCTCGGGCAGGGCAGCGGGGCCGGAGTCCCACCTGCTGTCCTCAGGCGCACACCTGGCCCGGGTGCATTCCGGGGAAGCTGCTGACTTCATGACACACTCAAGCACTGACCACCAGGTCAGACCCCAGACCTGCGCCAGGGCCCATCCTGACTGCCCCTGGCTGCCACTGGCAGGAGCCAGGCATGGGGGGTCCACCTGGGAGGAGCTGCTTTGAGGGTCTCTTCTAGAAAGAACCGCTCTGTGCCACGCTGCCGAGCGGCTGGGAGAGGAGAGGCTCCGTCCTATCGCGAGGTAAAGGCTGTGTGAGCAGGAGTCCCTCTGGATCCGGGGCTTTCTCTGGTGTCGTGAAAAGGCCATCTATTTTTACCGCAATCAATTTTGTTAAAGTTGGATTTACTAAAGAGGAAGGTGGAAATTGCCGTGTTATCTGCGCTTGTCAGAAACTTCACATTTCTATTTCCATTCTTGGCTGGACTTGAAGCCCCAAACTCCTCCTCTGCCTTTGCCAGGGACTAAAAATAGCCACCATGACTGCGTGCCAGCCACGCAGGCCAGCATCGTGAGCACCGCTGGGCCGGGCCGGGCCCACCGCCCATCGGGGTGAGCCTGGGCCCTCGCCAGGCCGCGTGAGCCCTCCAGGACCAGGTGTCTGCAAAATAAGAAGCAGGCGGCGTTGAGGTCCTTGGCACGTGGCCAGCCGGCCCGAGGACGCCGCAGGGCCTCTGACACCAGGCAGTGCACTCTGAGACAGTCCCCTCCACCACCGGCCCCCCTGCCCACCACCCCCTCTCTTGCCCCTCGCCCACTGCCCTGCTGCCAACAGGCCCCTCAGGTCTCACACCCGCCCTGCCTGGACTTCCGTCGCTGGCGGCTCTCCGGAAGTTCCAGCCTGCGGCTCCCACGTGGCTCCTTCCCCCGCAGAATCTCTCAGTCACCTTTTCAGGGGGACCTCCTTGGCCACCAAGAAGGTTAGAGCCTCCGTTTCCAGACTCCTCACAGGCCTCCTCTCTACTTCACTGCCTCCACTGCACATGGGCGTGTGTGTGTGTGTGTGTGTGTGTGTGTGTGTGTGTGTGTGCACGTGCAGGCACGCAGGTGCACACGTGTGAAGGCACGCGGGCACGTGTCCCTGTCTGTGTCCACTGGCCCCTGGGGGCTTCACTGCCTCCTTCTCTGCTCCCTCCCTGCCCAGCGCAAAGCCGCCCACACAGTGCCCACCGTCATGGACGTGACTGCCCAGGTTCGGCTGGACACACCACGCCTGCGCTTCCCAGCACGGACAGCACCGCCCAGCCCAGAGGCTCCTCGCCTCTGCAGCTCCCCGAGCCCCTCCGCCCACTCCTCACAGCGGGCACCTGCAGACTCAGGCGGCAGGATCTCCCCCCACACACCAGGGGCATGGCCCCTCACGGCCACTTGAGCAAACCAAAATGGACCCCAGTCACACGGGGACTCTACTGGGTACTCGCCACCAGCTGCCGAGGAAGCTGCCCACCCCCACCCCACCCCGGCAGGCTCCACCCCGGGGGCTCCACAGGGCACGTGGAGAGCCTTCTGCAGAGACGCGGGGTCCAGAGCCACAGCTCACGCCTCAAGGCTGGGGACCAGCCTGGACCTCCTGTGTGACCTCAGGAAGGCCACACCTCTCTGAGCCTCCTGCTCCTCCTGCACCTGGGGGATACGATGGCCCCGCCAGGCTGCTCCGAGGGCCACACAAGGGCCCTGGGAAGGAGGCCAGCTGCTCTCTCCCGTCCTGCCGAGGACGCTCCAGACGGGCCCTGCAGCAGGGAGCCCGGGCTGGGCAGCAGCAGCGCCGAGGACAACCAGGAGACCAGCACTCGGAGGCCAGCACAGGGCAAGCGGTCACCGCAGACGGGTACCAGCTCCCCCCACCCACTGTGAAACCAAGTCATGGGCAGAACGGCGGGACCCAGAGGGGCAAGGCCACGGGAGGAAGCCAAGGAGGCAGAGCCGGGACCCAGGTGAGGTTCTGTGGCAGCCCAGCCCTTGGCACTGGGACAGAGACCCTGTGCCATCTCACCCCTGCTCCGCCACCCCGGGACTAACATCCCCTGCCACCCCTCCTGCGAGGCTTCAGGTCCAGCTGAACCCCGGCTCCTCCCCAGGGCCTTCCTCAACTGCCAGAAGCAGGACATATGTGGACAGCACAGCTGGCTCTGCGCCACCTGGACGTCTACCCCATGCTGAAGGCCAGGATGTCACCAACGCCACAGAGGGACTGCAGGACACCGTCTGAGAAGTTCTCCACTGTGCCATGATCACCAGGCTCCAGCCAGGCTCGTCGTGGCCCCGAGGAGCCGGAGTGCTCATCTTGAACTTGCCCTGCCCCTGCCGAGGCCCAGGCCCTGCCCGGGGTGCCAGTCGTGGAGGGCGGGGAGGCTGCAGGGAGGCTTGCGGGGAGGCTGTGGGGAGCAGGTGCTCAGCACGATGCTGTCACGGCTTCACTCCCAGGGCTCCTGTCCCTGCAGTGGCTTCTGCAGACCACGTCCATGGACGGTGCTTGGTCCCTAACGCCCCAGCTCCTGGGCTGGCCGACACCTGGCCCTGCTCCTGACACCCCCAGACTGGGGGAGCCCTTGCCATGCTGCTCCTCCCGCAGGCACCTGGGGAAGCCCCTCCCTCCCCAGGAAGGGGAAGCACAGGGACACCCCCCCGGCCGCCTCCGTCGGAGGCCGGGCTTGTGCGTGCGGCCCTGACATCAGCCCCGGGCTCTGCGGACTGCATCGCAGCGAGCAGAGCTGCAGGGGTGGCTTGGTTTCTCTGTCACCAGCTGCAGGGGTGGCTTGGTTTCTCTGTCACCACTGCTGCCTCATCACTGATGTCTCGGCTCAATCATGTGGCAGTGTCCCTGGGGGCAGGGATGACCCAGGGCCTTGCCCACCCTGGATCTGTGAGCCTGTGCCCAGCCCCACGGGTGCTGACCATTTACGGCTGGGACTGAACCCAGCTCCAGGCCTGCCCATGGAAGGGGCAACTCCTGGCAGAGGGGGACAAGGGTGGGCGTTGCACGGTGTGGCACCTCCCACTGAAGTGGCCGCAGCTGGTGTGGGCAGGGCCCCCACATTATGCAAAGGCCCAGCGCTGGGGGCTCCGATTGAAAGGTCGGAGCTGAGCAGGCATCTAAAGGTCACAGACCGTGAGGCTTGGCGGGAAGCAAATTAAGGGCTCGGACGGGAACCCTGGGGGCCCAGAGATGATGAAAGAGCAACTCTGCCACACTGGGCTGCCTGCGCGTGGCACAATGAGGCCAGCATGCCACGCCTGCTCGCTGACCGCAGCCCACGCACCAGGTCGAGGGCACCTGAGAGGGGCCCGTGGGGCACGGCCCTGAGCTGGCTCAGACAGCAGCAGCTCACCCAGACAGAGGTGGCCTGGCCACCAGGGCGTTCCCTTCCCTTCCTCCTCAGCACTCCTGCCAGAGCCAGGACCCCCGCTCCCCTGGCTGTCCCCACAGCCCACGGGTTTTTCCAGAACTCAGGCCTCAGTCCCTCCCGGCCTTCTGCACACCAAGCCCAGGGTGGTCCAGTCCTGCTCCACGTCCGTGGCAATGTCACCTAAGTACCGTTCTCCAGCCCGACGTTCCTGAGGCTCTCGGTGGCCCGAGTCAGAGGGCAGCTCTGGAGTGGCGCCCGAGCTCCGGCGTCTAGAGCAACACCGGGTTCACGGGCGCCCACGCGTCTGGCCATAGAACCCAGCGGCATGCCTCAGCCTCCGACCCCGCCCAAGCTCCTCTGCACGTCACTACCCCACACGCCCAGCCTGGTCCCCATCCCAAAGCCGCCACGTGTAGCCTCTTGCTGCTCCACGTCCTGCCACACCATCAGCCCGGACACCGGCGCTGCTGCCACCCAAGCCAGGCAGTCACGCTCGTGCCTCAAGTGCCAAGACCACTCCATAATCAAGCCTCCCAGATCCTTCCCCACGCAAGAGGAATGACCCCCGTCTCCTTGGGGCCCCCTGGATGCTGCCTGGCCCCTTTCACTGGATGGTCACTTCCTACACGGTAACTCTGCACCCGTCCCCTCCACCAGGCCATCTTGACACCTGGGTATCGCCCGTGCACTGGGCAAGGATGCATGAACACCTCTGGGTGAGCCCAGAAATTAGTAGATGGGGGGACAGTCAGACAAATGAGTAGACAAAGGGACAGAGGGCAAATAGGAGGTGGGTGGACAGATGGACAGTGGGTGGTGTAACCATGTGTGATTATTAACTGTGTCACGGGTGGCCAGATGTTTGGTCAAACGTTATCCTGAGGGTTTTTGTGAGGACATTTTTAGATGACACAGATAAATCATAGACTAAGGAAATCAAATTGCTCTCCATAATGTGGACGGCCCTCATTCAATCAGTTAAAGGCCTGAATAAAAGAAAACACGGACCTCTCTCCAATTACAAGAGAATTCCCTGCCGACAGCCTTCCTGCTGTCCATCACACGTCCTGGCCCTGCTGACCTTCAGACTCAACCTGAGACGGCTTTGCAGACTGCGGCCTTCCCAGCCCAAATCTGTGCAGGACGTGGCCGATCGCGGGGTCCACCGCCCTCACTCACGGGCACGCGAACGCTCCCTGCCCTGAGGTGTCGCAGCCTGACCTCTGCACAGCCAGGAGCTCTGAGACCACTGCTCCGCCTGCAGGTGGCCAGCTGCTCTGGGACTCTGAGGAGCGTTTGACCAGGAAGGTGGGATTCTGAGCAAAGCACCCGGGGGGGACTCTCAGAGGGCCAGAGCAGAGGGTGGGCTGCTCCAGAGGCCTCCTGGGACGGAAGGCCGACTCTAACAGACGGGGTCCTCTGGAGAGGTTCCAGAGCCCCGGGAGAAGTGAGGAGGACAGGCCAGGAGGTTCTGAGTCCGGGCAGGGTGGGAACCCCTCTGGGGCGGTGGTGCCCGTCAGTCTGGTGGCGGGGAAGTCCTCCCGGGGCTGTGGCACTGCAGGATGGGAAGGACCTTAGAAGGCCACAGGAACGTCACCCCATGGCGGGGAGGCCCCGACTCCAGGTTCTGAGCCTGTGCCCAGTGCAGAAGGGACGCGCCATGGACAGACCTGGCCTGAGGCCCAGGGAGGCCACAGGACAAACCAGGACTCCCTGAGCCCGAGGACCCCCCACGCAAAGCTGCAACACAGGGCAAGGCCGAGGGGGCCTCCCTCAGAGCCCACGCAGGGACAGGATGGGCAGCTGGGCTGCAGGCCGGTGGTGCCCTCCCATCCAGCCCACGGAGGCACCCGCCCAGCTGCAGAGTCTTGAAATGGACATCACGGGGGCACCCCTGGCCTGGGCGGTGGCCTCGGGTCACATGGGTGGAGGGGCCACGTTGTTGTGGTCTGTGTGGATCTAAAAAGGCCCCCAGAGAGCTCAGGGGTCAGGAGGTACAGGAGTGCTCAGAGGAGCAGAGGCTGGACCACAGAGCTGCAGCCCCGGTGGGTTAATCCATTTGAAGGGTTAACCCTGAATGGACTATTGTGCTGGCGGTAACTGCAGACGGGTGGGCGTGGTGGAGGCAGGTCACTGGGGCGTGCCCTTGAACTGTGCCTGTCCCCAGCCCCTTCCCCTGGCTCTCTCCACTTTGCAGCGGCCCTGAGCCAAGCATCTTCCTCCAGCACGTGGTGCGGCTCACCTCGGGACTGGGTCACTGGGATTGGCCCACCGTGCCCTGGGACCTCTGAGATCTGAAGACAAAGTCAACCTTTCCCCTCCAAGTCCTTCTGTCAGACATCTTAGTCACAGCACGGCAAAGCTAACTGGCACCCTAGTGAGAAGGCCCAGCTGCCAGCCCCGGGGGCACACGCAGGGCTTCGGGCCCCAGCCTTGCCCACAGAGCGGCGCGGCGCGGGCCTGGTACCTGGTACGCTGACGCCCTGGGCTCCCTCCGCGGGACAGCACGACGGCTGACTTCTCAGCTATCCTCGAGTGGCTCTAGGCCAAGCCTGTGCTCACCAGGACCCTGGGGGCAGACTGTCCCCCTCAGACTGGGGGGGCGAGGACCTGCCAGCTGTAGCGTCAGCACGCGGGGGACAGGGCCAGCAGGACACAATGATGATGAAACTCCACCTTCAAGTGCCCAGCCCTGGTCTTCCTGCTGCACCAGGGCACAGCAGGTGACTGTCAGGGGCTGAACTGTCCCCCCAAGTTCCCCTGCTGAAGCCCTAACCCCTAGGGCCTCCGGACGGCACTGTGTTGAGCAGGAGGGTCTTCAGAGAGGCCAGTGGTGGACACGGGGTCAAGAGGGTGGGCCCTCCTCCAACCTGGAGTCTTATAAGACACACACAGAGGGACGGCCCAGGGAGCAGCTGGTCATCTACAAGCCAAGGACAGGGGTCTCAGGAGGAACCAGCCCTGGGGACACCTTGCCCTTGGACTTCAGCCTCCAGACGGGGAGATGACTCGGCTGTTTAAGCCACCAGCCTGCAAGGTGACGGCCCCCAGGAAACGGACGCAGTGGCCAGTGACTGACCCGCGGCTCTGGTCCTCTCTCGCCGTTTCCCGACCGCCGCAACCTCCATCACCCCCAGCCAGAGGAGGAGGCACTAGGCCTCACCTCCCGGCTCGCGCCCACCCCGGAGCCCACCGTGGGCTCGGGAGCTGTCCTAGGCAGCTCGGAAGACACAGCCACGGACGTCACGGCCAGAGGGGTGGACATGCTGCTCTAGGAGGGCACGAGGGGGCTCGGGCCTGGGGAGATGGACGGGTGGGAGGCGAGGGAGGGAGGAGAAGAAGCCAAAGGCCTTGTGAGGCAGGCACTGAACCCCGGGGCGCCAGGCTGGTGGCACCCCCACCCTTGGCTGACTACCAGGGTGCCACGTCCGCGTGCAGGGCCCAACATGCCGCTGCCTCCCCCCTGCCTCCATGCTTCAGGGAACACAAAGCAGGAACCCAGAGCCTGAGGGGACAGCGGGCTCCTGGGACACACGACAACCCGGGGTCCTCAGACTGCAAGGGGTTGGAGTCAGGGCCGGAGCTGGAGGCCCAGCTGGCTCCAGGTCCCCTCTGTGCACGAGTTGGGTGGAGCATGAGTGTGCAGGGGCACAGGAGCAGGCACCCTGTGTGCACGGGACACGAGGGCCTGCCAACCACACCTGCCAACCACACCTGCCAACCAGTCGGCCTTCACCTACAGCCTCACGAGTCTGGGCATAACTCCCCAGGAAAGCGCATCTTCCTGTTAGTGACACCCGTGACCCTGGCAACACGGGCACCCAGGAGGAGAGAAACAGGAGAAGGCCACCTCCTGGCCCTGCCTGGATGTCCCAGGAGACAGCCTGGGAGCAGCTGTGGCCAAGAACTCGTGACCGCGAGATGTCCCAGCACAGGTATGGTGGATGACAGCTCCTGGCTGAGCCACTGCAGTGCCGCGTTTTAACCTCGGCGTGACTCCGGGAGGGACAGATGGCGGTCGGGATGAGTGGGTCCCTGGAGAAGGGGCCGCGGCTTTCCTTTATTCAGTGAGGCATCCAGCAGGCTGTCGTCTGCTTCCCGGGGACAGCCACCGCCCTCCGCCCCGGAACGACCCTCCTCGCCACCTCCCTGCCAGCTGCCGCCGACGTCCAGGCTTAACCTAGAGCACAGGACGCCCTGGCCGGAGCCACGGGACACACACTGCCACTCAGCACGGCTCGGCCGCCACTGCCTGGATCCGCGGCTGGAAGCCGAGGACAGCAAGGCCAGTCCCTGGCCCAGGTTCAAATCCAGACTGTGCTCCTTAGCTCCGTGACCTCAGGCCACCCAAACCTGCGCCACAGGAGCTCGGTGACCCGTGTCCTGGGCTGCAGACGGGCCCGGTGCCTGTGGGCAGGACGATGCTCCCGGATGGTGGCACGTGGCTTCTTAGGAAGCCGTCACTGAAAGTCGGAGGCCCCGGGCTGTGGAGCTGGCTTTGGGGTCAGGCTTCCCTCGCCGTGCTTGGTGCTCAAGTGCAGCCCAAGTTCCCTGACAGCACTCCCCGAGAGGTGGGCAGATTCACCCCTCAGGTGGGCACGATTCACCCCTCAGGTGGGCAGATTCACCCCTCAGGTGGGCAGATTCACCCCTCCCCCAAACCACACCAGAGACACCTCGGTGAGTTCTGAGGCCTGTGGCCAGCTCAGCTGCCCCCTGCTTTGCACCCACCAGGCCAGGGGGGCGTTTAAACAGGTCCACGGCAAAGACCCCGCGCAGATGTCCTGAGAACAGGGGACGGAGACGCCACACAGCCCCCGCATCTGGGGCAATACCCCGCCAGAGCTCTGCCGCGGCCACCACCAGCCATCCCCAAACCATAGGGGAGCCAGGACAGGCCTGTCTGCCCTCCCAGGAGCTGGCCCGTCCCCGCGGGGCTGGCCACGCCATGCTGGGCAGAACAACTCAGGGGAGTCGGAGGCGGGGCCGGGGCGCCCTGTGCTCCTGCCGGCAGCGCCCCTTGCCCCTCAGCACAGCCTCAGTGCCTTCTGGACCAGGGCAGGGCCGGGTGCCAGGGCTGCCCCAGGCCCTGCCACCCGTGGCCGGCAGTCGCGACACAGACGTCAAGGAACAGTAATTGCAGCTGGCAGCGTCTGCCCAAGGAGGGAGACGCGGGCAGCAGAGCCCTGGCGCAGGCAGGTGCGACTGACCCCGGGACGCTGCCCGCGGGACCGGCCGCTACGTGGAGGGGCGCTGCCTCGTTAGGGTTTTGAAGGGTGAAGGGGAGTCTGCCACCGCATCTTGAATAGTTCAATCCTATCGTCCCTGCCTGGTCCCCTGCTCCCTCTGAAGCATGTTAGGGAACAGGACCTCCCCTGTCACTCCCCATACGGGAAGAAGGACTGGCCATTTGCCGTCACCTGGCGGAAACCCAGAGCAAAGATGCCAGACGTCTGCCCAGACCACACCAACCCCACAGAGACCCCGGATGGAGTGGCCCCGGGTCCTAGAGCCACACAGCTGGCCACACCGAGATGGTGCAAGAGGACCACCGCCTCAGACCACCCTGGAGGAGAGGAGGGCGCGGGGGCTCGACCCTCCCTGAGGTCCCACTCCACCTCCCTGCAAGGCGCCACCAAGAGTCGTGGGCAGAAGATGGAGAGTCCAAGCAAAGGGCCAAAGGCTGGGCTTTAAGACCAGAGAGACGCCTGCCCCTGCTGCCGCCTCCCCAGCTCAGAGCTCACGCCCGCCTCTCCCACCCGAACCACAGGTTCTTAAAAAGCCACTCTGGTCCCTCTCGGTGCCTTAATGGGGCAACTATCTTCACACTCAAGGAGGACCAGGCCAGAGGAGGCAGGTTTCTGAGAAAATCCAGCCTCGCAGACCCGCCCTCCCCAGCCCTGCGCAGCCTCAACCCGGGGCCACCCCTGGGGCTCAGCCATGCAAAGTCCCCAAACACCTGGCCAGAGCTCCCTTTCTAGGCAATCCCAGGCCCCCAGCATGTGGGTCTGCATGGGCTTGTGGTGGGGCCTGGAAGGCCTGGAGAACCCCATGCAGTGACCACAGCCTGCCCTGACCTGCCCGGGACCCCCCCCAGCACAGCAGACCCCCTCCTAGCACAGCTACACTCACCTGCTGATACAACGAACAACAAGACCAGTTTGGAATCCCAGAGGGGATGAGAACAGCGCCAACAGCAGACCCAGGGTGGCCTGCACCGTCCCCTGAGCTGCCCCACCTTCCCACATCCACCCTGGTGGGTCTTCTCAAGTCACATGCCAAGCCCCCTCTTGGAGAATCCTGCCCTGGTTCCGCTGATGGTGACAACCAGGCAGCTCGTGGTGTCTGAGCTCGTGGAGAGCGGGGCCCCTGGAGGCACGAAGCCCAGCCAGGCTGCAGGGCGCCTGCCCTCCCACCAGTGCCAGGGACAATGCTGGGAGAGGGCCCTGTCCTCCGCTCAGTTGCCGTCCCCGCAGGACGCTCCCCGCAGGACGCTCCCCACCTCCTCCTGACCAGAGAGTGGAGCGAGTCATTCTGGACAAGCCGGGACCCACTCAGGGCCACGCTGGCCTCGGCAAGACCACCTTCCTCCAGGGCGTGGAGGGACGCTGCCTGCCCGAGCCAGCAGCGAGATGCCAGCCCTGGGCGCCCGAGAGAGCCCAGGGGCCACAGCAACCCTGCAGTGACCAGCAGAGGTGAGAGGCGCCCCTGAGATGAGGACACTCGCTGGACCTGGTGCTGGCCAGGAACAGCTCCAGCACAGCCACCCCATGGAAGGAGGCCATGTCACCAGCCAGCACGTAGGAAGCCCCAGCGCCCGAGCCCAGCTGGAAGGCTCGGCGCGAGATGAAAGGCCTAGTGAATCAAAGACTCCTGGACGCCCGTTTCCATGTCAGTAAAACAGGTAGAGACAGGCGGGGGGCTGGGGGACAAAGGCCTCAGCCGTAAGGTCATGAGCTACTCTGGGCCGCGAGGTTTCCCTGAGAATGGCCTCTAATGCAGGCCAAGAGCAGCAAGGCGCGGAGACCAGGCCCCCCAGGAGCCCAGCCGGCTCCTGGGGAAGGCAGCAGCACACAGAGGCACAGGGCTGGAGGGACTGAGGCAGGGGAGAAGCTCAGGGCCACCTCCCGGCTCTACCCACCCCCCAGCGCACTGCCCAGCTCAGGAGCCCCACAAAGATGCCCACGTTCCAGCCGCCAAGGCTTCACACAGGCTCACCCGGCCTGCAGCCACCACACCTCAAGAGCTCCTTCCCAAGAAGGGCCGAGACCTGAGGCTGCACTGGGAGCTACGCACACACCTGCCGTGCTGTGATTCTGGGGTGCACTGGCAGATTGCTGATGGGGCCGGAGTCCTGCGGATTGAACCCAGGGTGCTCTAGCACTGCACTGCACCCCCCGTTCAGTGGGGTGATAGAATCTTGCTGACTTGCCCAGGCTGACCTGGAACGTGGGATCCTCCTGCCTCAGCCTCCCAAGCAGCTGAGATCACAGGGCATGCGCCACGGTGCCTGGCGCAGGCGGATTTTTCTGGGGAACATCCGCGTGAGTACCTAGAGCACGCAACGTCGACGCCCAGGGCGCCCCCTCAGCAGACGTGTCCTAGGAAAGCAGCAGCCACGCAGCCACGAGCACAGCGAGCTGGGCCCAGGGTATCGAGTTTCTGAGTCCCCCAGCTGACCCCTTTTGCTGCCACTGTCCATCTGGGTGTTGTACCTCTTGGCCACTGAGACTAGGCGCAGCGTTCACACGTAAGCCACAGTGTGGCCAGGCCTTCCCTTCCCTGGGCACGTGGACTGCTGGGTCACAGGGCACAGCCCTTCATTTTGTCCCCCAAAATCCATGCTCTTTCCCACCTCGGCCCCAGCATGCCCCTTCCCGGGACCTTCGTGCAGGCCCCGGCCCTCCTGGCCACCCCCGCCCTGCAGGTTGGCACTTGCCTCACCTCACACACTTGGCACCAGCTCTGTTTATTTCACTGCTTTTAGGTCTCAGGTCCCCTGCCCCAACGCGAGCTCAACAAACGTGAGCTTGATTCAGTCCAACTCCAGGGTCCACAGAAGAGCCTCCCTCTCCACAGAGCCAGCTGATTCCCTCACAGAGCCAGCTGCCCCACAGCCAGCTGCCCCACAGCCAGCTGCCCCACAGCCAGCCCCCACAGCCAGCCCCCACCTGCCCGTGGCGGGGCCTTCTCTGGGTCCCTCACCCCACAGGGGCCTGCGCAGAGCAGGAGCTGGCTGCGAGGTGCCACACCACAGCTGGCTCTCGCTGCAGCGCCCGAGCTTGGGGGCAAGGGGCTGGGGTGTCCTCCCTGTGCCCAGTTCAGCTCCAGCTCCTGCACACCTCGGACTGGTGAGCACTGAGGCCAGAGGGCAGGTCTCCGCAGAGCTCCCCGGTGGCGCTGGTCACACGCCCGAAGGCCACTCTCCCACAGAGGGGCCCACAGACCCCTGGCCAGCCCGTCCACAGTGCAGACCGCAATCCTCACCTGGGCGGGACCTGGGGGGTGGCTCTGAGCTCCGCCTTTGTGACAGGTCCCTGGGGTGCTGGCAGTCACCAACTCCTCCAGGGCATCAGTCCAGCAACACAGGGAAAATCAAAAGCAGCGACCACACGGAATCACAGACCCTGCAGACCTCTGGTCAGCCCCAGGGGTGTGGCCACCTCCATGAGCAAAGGACAAAGGACAGAGCCAACACTGGACGCTGATCGTAGCAGGTGCGCTGTCCGCGTGAGTCACCGTGACCTGTTAAACAGCTCATTACAGCTGTGTCCCCTCTCTCACAGATCATTAGAGCATTTCTTTGTTTTGAAAGAAACTCCTTCCCTTTTTTGTAAAAACCTGTGTGGGTGCCGCTTAAATAATCATCTACTTTCTATAGCAGACTGGAAACGCAAAGGGCAGAACGCGGAGTGTGCCGGGAATCCTGCACACACTCGCCCCAAGCCACTTCACCGCCTGGTGGCGAAGCCAGCACAGGCAGGGGCCCAAAGGCAGCACAGGCCCCAGGCGGCCACGCCACAGCATGCAAGAGAGCCCGGAGCCCCGAGTTCAGGTCCCTGCAAGGGAACTTTCCAGAACAGGGGACACCAATTGCCCACTCCCCGGGGGCCTCAAGAGGCCCCGCCTCCTGCCTGAATCACCCTGAATGGATGCGGAGCAGACACTTCAAAAACATGGGTCTGAAACTCGGACAGGCCCCCTGGCACCGTCCGGCCTGGCGTGGGCTGGGGAAGCACGACGCGGCCTCCTTCCCGCTCGTCTCTCCTCCACACTCCGCCCTGGTGTCCTGCGGCACACCGGTGCCTGAGGTGCGGAGGAGAGACAAGGCCCTGTGCCCAGCGCTGCCCACTGAGGGCAGAGGTCCCCCACAGCCAGCACTGCCCACGCCCAGGAGAGCGTGGCCTTGCCCCGCTGCAGGAAGCTGGGAGGACTCACTCCGAATCATGGCGTGAATCCCGGACAGCTCACATCGGGGGACCAGCCCCTTCCTGACGTGCACACTATCCCGGACAGCTCACACCGGGCGACCAGCCCCTTCCTGACATGCACACTATCCTGGACAGCTCACCCCGGGGGACCAGCCCCTTCCTGACGTGCACAACAGTGTGCAGGTGCCAGCCGAGCCTGCCGGAGCATGGCATGGTGGAGGGCCACAGCCGGGAGTCAGGGCCAGCTGAAGGGCCCTGGCAGGTGGCTGGCAGCGGGAGGCCTGTCCCTCCCATGTGACCCCAGGGCCAGCTGTGGCGGTGCTCTCAAGAGGACTGCGCTGCAGAACCACCCAGGTGCCCAGCCTGGGCCAGGCCAGGTAGGTCAGACTCCCTGGGGGCCCCGGCACAGAGCCCCTAAAGCCCAGTCAGGGAGCCTGGGATCTGGGGAACCTGACACAAGCTGTCCCATGACACCTCCAAAACAGTGTGGCCCCACATGGTGCACCCCCATCTTCAGGAAGCCACTGTTTCTGATGGACACACACACACACACACACACACAGAGGTAACAGACAGAAAGATAAACCAAGCCCAAACTGCAGAACGCAGCCCTCCTCCCTTACCCCTGGGGGTGTGTTCCAAGACCCCCACAGGCTGCCTGAAACCAAGAACAGTACCACACCCTACACGTGCTATGCTTCTTCCTGGGCACACTGACCTATTATAAAGCCTAATTTATAAAGTAAACACAGTAAGAGATTAACAACAATAACTAATAATGAAAGAACAATTATAATAATATAGTGTAATATCATTGCTATCATCACTACTCTTGCACTTTGGGTGAATGTATTAGGTAAAATAAGGGTTACTTGATCACAAACACCATGAAACCCAGTTGATCTGGTAACAAGATGATTGTAGTGACTAACAGGTGGGTAGCTTATACAGCATGGATACACTGGCAAAGGGACGATTCACACCCTAGGAGGACAGAGCAGTCACTGTGCGGTTTCATCACACTGCTCAGAATGGCACACAACTCAAAACTTACGAATTGCTTATTCTGGAACTTTGCACTTAACACCCTCAGACCTTGGCTGACTGTGGGTAACTGAAACCATGGGAAGCAAATCCTTGGATAAGTACACACGCCCACAGGCATCCCAGGGAACCACCTGGACGCAGGCTCTGAGGCAGGGAGGGCCCGCCACGTGCCAGGTTTTCCAACATGACACAGCGGAGTCAGCAGGGCTGGAGGAGCGGTGAGACAGCGTGCCGCGAGGTGGGCAGGGGGAGTTTGGATTTCATCCTAAACGCACTGGGAAAGCCGCCACAGGAAGGCCCCAGGTGCCAGCACGGGGGACGTGTCCATGGCTGTGACAGCCAGGACACCCTCCTCAGGATCAACGTCACAGTGTCAAAGGGCAGCGTCTTGACCTCTGCCCTGGAGCTCCCACTGGCTCCAGAGGTCTGGAAAACACACCCGGCCATGGAACCAGGCTTCGGGCGAGCATAAAAGCCATATCACGCCACTCGGAATTCCTCAGTCTCCTGTCTCCATCCCGTCTCTGGGCACGGACAGAGGAAAAGAACAGGCATTGTGTGTGATGGGGAGCTGTTCTCGGGGTCTTCAACCCCCTGGGAGAGCCACTATTTCAGTGGGCTGGACTCAGCCTCCATAATTAATATCTCGCAGAGCTGAGCCCAAGGAAGAAGCTTCTCAGGCTAAAAATCCTCTTGTGATTTCTGGGTAATCGACAGTTTGGGTCTCCACCACGGTAAAAACAGGCTTCCACCTGAAACTCATTTCCTCTTTGGCTGCCGAGGCCCTCCCCGAGCCAGGGGAGGAAGGTCATTAGCGGCCTTCGGGGAGCACAAACGGGGACACCTGGCGGGACCGAGCGGGGTGAGCCGGCCAAGGCAGTCAGGAGCGCAGACCCTCCTCCTTGCAGGACTCGCAGCCCCCGCCCAGGCCACGAACCCAGGAGTCCTGGCTCCACGACCTCTGCCCTCCAGCCCTGCTGCTGAAGGGTGGAGGCGGGTGGACTGGGGTCCCCCCAAATGCCCACAGCACACCCCAGAGCCAGCGCCTGGGTCCCCTTGGGAGGGGCTTCTTCCTGGAGGTGGCGGAGGGAGTGGATTGGCCAGGGCATCCTGGGTGGGCCAGGTGGCCCAACGTCGTCACGGGGCCTTACAAGAGGGGGACGTGGGGAGGGAAGCCGAGGTGGGAGGGGTGCGTGGCGGGGGCACGGGGCGGGGGACTGGGGTTCTCTCCCCGCGTCTCCAGAAGGTGCCAGCCCTGAGGACTGCAGCCTCCAGGTGAGGGCCAACCTGTGCCGCGTGAGGCCCCGGGTCCCCGAGGCTTGTCACAGCAGCCAGGAGACCAAGGCGGACACGCAGCCCTGTCCCACCGTGTCCCCAGGCAGAGCAGCCCTGGGCGGGGGGTGGTCTCTGGGCGGTGGGCTCTCGGCTCTGAGGACAAGGCCGCCCCCCTCGCTCCTGCCGCCAGACGCCCGCTCTCAGAGGAGGGCAAAGCCGGGTCGCTGGCAGAGCTCGCCCCATGCCCGTCCCACTGTCCTGAAGTTCACAGGGACAGACCCAGCACGGGGCGGACAGGCAGCCTGGGCAGCCTGGCCTGGCCTCAGCGCCACGCTGGCCTCGGCCCCCGCAGAGGCCAGACACGCAGGACGGACCGCTCAGCAGGGGAGGAATCCCAGCAGGACACAGGACCCGTGTGCCCCTCCCGGCCACTCCCTAGTGACAGTCCTGCACACAGTAGGTGCCCATGTGGCGCCGCTGAAGGAATCTGCCCAGAGAGCCTCGGGGCGCCGGCTGTCGGGCGGCGGCAGGGCCGGCTTCCTCCCGGGAGAGGGGTCTGCCTGGACGCCCCTCCTGCCTGCGCTGCTGCATACGCGCACCCCGACACCGGCTGGAGCCCAGGCACCCCACAACCCCTCCCGGCCGACTCCCCAACCCGCCCATCACGCCCGAGGGTCGCAGGGGCGTGCGGCTGACCCCGGTGGCGGGCCTGCAGCCCAGACAGCTGTTCCAGGGTGGCCGGGCTCTCCGGGTCTCTCTGGGAGGGCACTGGCCTGAAAGACGGAGGCCTGGCTCCAGAGCCCACCGAGCCCCCCGGCCTGGCCCCCTCCCAACCGCAGTTTTCCCATCAGTAGAACGAGGTGGCCAGCCAGGCCTTGAGGCCGCCGCATGGCCGGGCCTCCCGGGTTGAGGTTCCGGGCAGCCCACTCAGGGCGCAGAAAGACCCAAGTCAGCGCTCAAGGAGGGCGACCCTGGCCTCGTCTCCTGGCCGACAGGCGCCCAGCTCCCCGCTGCCCACAGCACCTCAGAGCCCCCGCCTGTCACCTCCCCGCACTCGTCCCACGACCTGTCACCACGGTGATGCACAGGGCGCACTGAGGGGCACAGCCCGCGGGTGAAGTGACAGCAGGGCCACTTGTCCTGCTTTACTCTTGAGCCGTGTGGAGGTGACGTGGCCTCCAGCTGAGCCTGTTCCCAGCTGGCCAGGTCGGGGACAAGGCAGATGGCACCCCAGGACCCGTTGGCAGGAGG
This sequence comes from Tamias sibiricus, assembly GCA_025594165.1. NCBI lineage: Eukaryota > Metazoa > Chordata > Mammalia > Rodentia > Sciuridae > Tamias > Tamias sibiricus. Next base: position 4,354,434 of record CM046665.1, read on the forward strand.
GTCGGGCCTGGCCTTGCCCAGCAGCTGCACAGCCCAGGGCTGGCGCCAGGGCCAGGGCGTTGGGGTGGCACTGGCATCGTCCTGCTGCAGGGGTTCTCCCGAGGTGGGGGGCTGGCGGCTCAGCCCCCACCTGGCTCCTGCCTCTGCCCGGCCTGGGGTCCCGGCCAGGTGGCTCTCTTCACAGGTAATGGCACTGGTCCTTCATCTGGAAACCAAACTCCTCCCCAGATGCATGTGTGATCAGGTGGGCATGGGCCTGGCCTGGCCACGGGCACCCTCGGCCTCTGACCCACAGGCAGGCTCAGGGCCGCCAGAGCCTCAGCTCCGCCTCTCCCGGGCCCCGTGGTCAAGGAGTGGGCAGCTGGCTGGCCGTCACCCCTTGGGGGTCAGCCATGAGGGCCAGCAGGGGCTCAGCTTGGCCCTTCCAGGAACACGGGCAGCTGCGCTGCAGGGGCACCAGCTCACCGGGGCCACCACGGCCTCCCCAGGTGGGCGCCACACCCCCTTACAGGGGCTCCTCTCAGGCTAGACAACCAGCCCAAGGACAGGTGGGGCTGGGACGTCACACAGAGGCCACCATGAGCCGCCCACCCTAGACCATCCATCAAGGTCAAGAGCAGGGACGGGAGCCCTTGGTGGACAGAGGAAGCCAGGGGATGGCCGAGGATGGCCGGGGGATGGCCGAGGCCCCACCTGGACACTGTCCATGCCTGCCCTGTCCCCTCACACAGTGTCCTCCTCCAGAAACTGGAGATCTGCCACCTCCTGGCCCCTCCCAGAAGGTGGGACGGGGTCACGGCCCCAGAGAGGGGTCCCAGGAAGGCCTGGGCAAAGGGGCACAGGCGCAGGTCCTCAGAGCTGTGCTTCCCCGTCCCTGAGGCCCAGGAGACGGCGGGGCTGGGCAGGTGCCCCTGGGCAGAGGCTGGCCGTCCAGCCCTGGGCCAGCGTGAGGACAGCCCTGGTCCACAGCGAGCGGCTCAGTGTCAGGGCCGCGTCCTAACGGAGGGCAGGGGAGGCCCCGCGAGTCCAGCAGCTCCAGGGCCACACAGCCAGGAGGCAGCAGCGTGGACGCTCCGAGGGGGGCGGAGCGTGGTCCAGGGGAGGGGACAGGCGAGCCAGGTACCTGTGGGGACAGCAGACGCCCCGTGCCCCGCCCGTCCCTGGACGTGTGGGACAGCTGGAAGTCAGGCTGAGAGCCCTGGGAGCCCCTTTCGGAGCCAGGCGGGGGCACAGGCTCAGCCTCGAGCAGAGAGGAGGTGCCTGCCGAGCGGGCGCGCGGGCAGGACAGTCCCCACAGAACCCCGGGCAGGGGAGGCAGGCGGGGACACAGCACGGGGTCAGGGAGGTCAGGCGGGGCTCCGGGGCCGGGGCCGGCCAGGACAGGGCCAGGTCCTGCAGGGCCTTTGCCACGTCCGCCTCGCCAGCTGCCTGGGTCACAGGGCGCCACGCACCACAGCGGCTGTCAGCCACGAGGGGCCCGGGGCTGGGCCTGCCCACAGCTCCAGCAGGACAGCAGTGGCGGGGCCGGCGTGGGGAGGAAGGGCCGGGCCCCACTAGGTGGAGAGCCCCTCCCCCCGGGCGGGGCCGGCGAAGGCTGTCACGCTGAGCGCGTGCCCAGTGCCGCCCCGGCCCGGGGGTCCTGGCCCGTGGCCCCCACTCCCCTGAGACGGAGTCGCGCAGGCCCCGGGCACTTTGCCTCTGTGCCCAGGCGCCCAGGGTCCAGGACCAGGCCGCCCCTTCCCAGCAGCAAGCCCCGAAGTCTGGAGGAGCCGTGGGAAGCGGGGCTCGCGCCTGGGGAAGTGGGGACCATCCGCTTCCTTTCCCCATAGCTCACGCGAGGGACCACGTCCCGCCCCCCACTCCCGTCGGAAGTCCGGGCGGCAGCACCACAGGCCCTTCTCCGCTGCCCGGGCCACGGAGCGGGGCTGAGGGCCACCTGAGAGCCTCTGCTCTTCCCGGGCCAGGCTGGCTGTCCACCCTACAGCTAAGGACACAGAGGGAACCGGGTCCCAGGGGAGCCAGCCCAGAGCTGTGTCCTGCCCCTGGACACACCCCAGGAATCCCGGGCTTCAGATTTCCTGGTCGCTGCCCAGGCCTCGGCTCACCCCAGGAATTCCGACTTGATCTTGAGGTGGCTGCCAGGCGGTCACTCCTACCAGGAGACGTGTGAGAGCCCAGGTGTCACAGAGCGACCCTAGACCTGGAATGAGCGTCCCCTGCAAGCTGGGCCTTGGTGTCACTCCAGCGAGCCACTCAGGAGGCGAGAGGGAACGTAGCCCCATAGCCAGGCCTGGCCAGACGCTGGGCCAGCTCAGGGCAGCCACGCAATTCACCTGGGGTCCCAGCCTGCAGACAGGGCTCGGGCGCCCGAGGTGGCCCCTCCTCAACCTCTCCGAGAGGAAATGTGCAGATCCAAGGACATGGAGGACAAGAGCAAGGCCCGGAGACCAGAGGCATGCCAAGGCCACCTCAGGGTCTTCAGGGGCGCCCCCAAGAGGACATGGACAAGAGCAAGGCCCGGAGACCAGAGGCATGCCAAGGCCACCTCAGGGTCTTCAGGGGCGCCCCCAAGAGGACATGGACAAGAGCAAGGCCCGGAGACCAGAGGCATGCCAAGGCCACCTCAGGGTCTTCAGGGGCGCCCCCAAGAGGACATGGACAAGAGCAAGGCCCGGAGACCAGAGGCATGCCAAGGCCACCTCAGGGTCTTCAGGGGCGCCCCCAAGAGGACATGGACAAGAGCAAGGCCCGGAGACCAGAGGCATGCCAAGGCCACCTCAGGGTCTTCAGGGGCGCCCCCAAGAGGACATGGACAAGAGCAAGGCCCGGAGACCAGAGGCATGCCAAGGCCACCTCAGGGTCTTCAGGGGCGCCCCCAAGAGGACATGGACAAGAGCAAGGCCCGGAGACCAGAGGCATGCCAAGGCCACCTCAGGGTCTTCAGGGGCGCCCCCAAGAGGACATGGACAAGAGCAAGGCCCGGAGACCAGAGGCATGCCAAGGCCACCTCAGGGTCTTCAGGGGCGCCTCCCAAGACACTGCGAACTGGCCGCTCCTCCGGAGCTGGCCAGAGGGAGAGCTCAGCATAGCCGGACGGACAAATGGAGGACGTCAGAAAGGCGCTCAAGGGAAGCTGCTGCCCAGCGCCCGGCACCCCCCACCGGGCAGCTCTGCCGTGGCTCACCCTGCTCCACGGTCTCCCCGGCCGCTGGGTAAACCCGTCCCTGGGCTTTTGTTTTGCTGTGCTTTAGTGAGACAAGGCTGGAACAAGGGTGCTATTTAAATGCCCAGTTTTGGAACTGCCGAGCTCCCTCCCGCACGGCTGAGCCCCTGGGTCCCCACTCTCCTGCGCAGGCCGGGGACGGAGGCCCAGGGAGCAAGAGTGTGGCAGCACCAGGGCCTGGCTGCACGGCCTCCACCGTGGATCAGAGGCTGCAGACCCCGTGCCTCTGACGAGGGCTCCTCCCGGGCAGGAAGCAGACCTCTCCTCCCTCAGCAGCTCTCCTCTCTGCAGAGGTACAGCCGGGTTCTCACTGCGTGGGCCAGAGATCAGCTGAGGCTTTATGATGCAGCCAAGGTCAGCGCGGAGTGGGCAGCTGGCCAGGGAGCCCCGACCCTGTCCCTCACTGGCCGTGTGGGGACTGCAGAACATCTATCAGGTCCTCTGAGCTCCAACAGCCCCTGCCGCAGGATGAACGATCTCCTATCCTGCTGTCCCAGGTGTTTACTGAGCATCTACTATGCACAGCCCAGAGGGGCAGCAGGGAACAAAAAGGCCGGAAGCCCAGCCCTCCTGGAGCCCACACCCATAGGGGTCTTTGAGAGGCTGCTTCCCTGGGGACAAGGGGACACCAGGACCAGGGCTAGGGCCACAGGGCGGAGGGGGATGAGCCATTCTGAAGGGGCCCGCCCATCCCTCTCGTGCCCTCCGCCCGCAGTCTCCCTCCTCCCGGGGTGTCTGAGCACCCGCTGGCTCTTCCAGGGCCATGAACGCGGAGGGGGAAACAATGGCCTCCTTATTTTCACCAATTTCCACTGAAGTTAGGCACTTCCTCCCCTGACGCAGAGGCAGCGAGTCACAATGGCATCACCGCGTGGGGACTCAGCCCCAGCGGAAGCCACAGAGGTTCTCAGCAGCCGTCGACGGCCTGGAGAAGCTCCGCCCCAGCACCAGCAGACCTGGCAGCGGTCACACCTGCCGCTGGCCCTTGGCCGGGCATCAGGTTTTGATAACCCGTGGCCAAAGGGCTGGCTTGCTGGGACCGTGTGTTCTCTGTTGTGCAGGTTCTAAAATCCCCCTTCCGAGAGAGTTCCATGGGCTTCCCCAGATGTGGGGTGGGCGCGAACCCCAGTGCCGGGTGCGGGATGGTCCTTGGAGCCAGGAACCTCCAGTGAGCCCTGGGGCCCCCCAAAGTGCCAGCTCTGAGCAGGGCACCCAGCAGCTGGCCTAAGTCACACCCGGAGTCGTCTGGATCACAGAGGTCAGAGCACGCAGAAGCCCCTCCCAACCGTCGATGGTAAAGCAGAAAATTAAACTTGGACGGGGTTAAACAGTATTGATGGGAATAAATGGAGGAAAACATAGGGTTTTTATCGAGTGCTTTATTTTTACGGAGTGAAAATTGAATTACCTAACTGGTCAATGAGGGAGTCGATGGGGAAAGTGCCCAGGAGAGGAGAGGAGAGGAGGGGACAGAGGAGGGACGGCGGAGGCCGACCGCCAACCACCAGCCGCGGCTCCAGGCGGCCTGCGGGAGGCTTCGCCCGTCCAGCTCTGCCCAGCACCACGGCAGCCCCTCCTGACTCTCCAAGCTGACCGACGTGGGCCTCCTGGCTCAGAGCACGGCCCTGCTCAGGTTACCCGGCAGAACCCAGGGGCTGCCAGGGCAGGACCACGCAGGGCCCCACGAGCCTGCTGCTGCAACTTTCTAGGTGCAGAGCCCGCCAAGGATGTGACTCTTCCTCCTCCAACATCCAAGGCACTGATCTCTTGGGGGACCGAAGCCATGCCACTGACCCACAGGTGGACGAAACTCCAGGCAGACACCAGAGTGATTTCTGCTGTAGTTCAGACTCCAGGCTCAATCCAAAATTAACCATACAGTCACCATGACCAGCAATGCCATCCAAAAGAACTGAAACCAGGAACTCAAAGAAAATTGTATATTGTATCCCATGTTCGCAGGCACGTTGGTCACTATAGCCAAGAGATGGCAATCATCTAAACGTGCATCGAGGGATGAATGGGTAAGTAGCATGTAGTCTGTCCCCACCATGGAATATCATACAGCCTTAAAAGGGAAGGGAATTCTGCCCCATGCTACAATCTAGATGAGCCTTAAGGACATTTTGCCAAGTGACATAAGCCAGTCTCAAAAGGAAAAATACTGCAGGGTTGCACTCCTATGAGGTCTCAAGAGTCATTAGATTCGGGGAGACAGACAGTGGGGCTGGTCAGGGAAGCAGGGTGGAGAGCTAGTGTTAATGGGGGCAGAGTCTCAGGTTTGCAAGGTGAAAAGAGTTCTGGAAACGGACGGCGATGGCCACACGGTGGCATGTCTAATGCCACCAAGCTGCCCGCTTGGAAACAGTCGTGATGTCAGATTTCACATTATTTTTACTTTACCACAATTTAGTAGTAATAAGAATAAAATATCTCTTGTACTGATTAAAAAAAAAAAAAAAAAAGAGGTTGGGCTCAAAGGCGAAGACATTCCCGTCACGTGCAGACCCCTGTCAGAGCAGCAGTCCTCGGCTGCGGGCGTGCTGATTATTCTCATCTGTTAGATCACCTCCCAGGACAGTTCCCGGACGGAGCAGGTGACTGGGGAACACAAAGGGGCCGAGGTCACAGGAGCACCCTGGAGCTGGCAGGAAGTGCCATTCTCAGGTGCCACCACGGGCTGAGGCCGAGGCGAGGGGGCTGCGGTGCCACCTCGCCCAGAGCCCGCGAGATGCCATCTCCACTTGTGACGCTCGCGAATGCGCCCTGTTTTTTGAAGGAAGCTCATAAAGAGCCTTTCTGAACTAAAACTGATCTGCATAGAAGCAGCATACTCAGCCTGGCTCTTTTCTCACTTTAATTTGAACTTAATTTATCTCTGAGCATCAGGAAATGGCGCCGCGCAAGAGATGGGCCCGTTCGAGTCAAGGGAGCGCCACGCGGCAGCAAATTAGCTGCTTTTGCAAGAAAATTACTAAGGAAGGAGGTGCTGTTATTTTAAGATCTCCAAGCTGGGGTGAGGAGAAACTAATTAAATGATTGTAATTTTCTGTGCAAATACAATAACTGACGGCTACAGAAATGCAGAATCAGAGGAACTTTTCCACCTCCGAAGAACATGGAGTTTTCTTTTTTTTTTTTTTAATTTCCAGTTTTCCGGCGAGAGCGCTCACTCAGGCATCCCTAGGAAATGTTTAAAATGACCAATGAAGCTGAATTGAAGGGAGGATACGAGCCCTCCGCCCTCAGCAGAGTGGCCCCGAGCCCTGCCCTCCCTGGGCTGAGCACCACCTGGTGGGCCCCGAAGGCCTGCCCTGGGGGGAGCCGGCCGCGTGGGCAGGAGAGGGGGTGCCGGTGTGCCCAGCCCCCTGCCCACCTGGGGTGTAGGCGGCTTCTTTGGTCACCGAGTCCAAGCTCTCCCCCAGGCTGGGCTCTGAGGGATTCCCACGGCACACGCAGGATGGGAACGGCCCAAAGCGAGGCTGCACCCTGGACATGCTGTGGACGGAGGCTCTGCCCTCCCGGACGTGGGGAAGAGGGAGCAGCTGGCCCAGAACCACAGCGTCAGTGGCCGCCCGGCTCCTGGGCCACCAGCCTCCTCGGAGCCCATGGAGCACCTAACAGGACAGGTGGGAGGGCAAGGACAGAGTGGCCACCGGCAAGAATCCACAAACAACTCACTCCCGGAGTCTGCAAGAGGCACGCCCAGGAGGCCCCCACGACAGTGCACAGCGCAGGCCAGCTCCTTCCCCCAGGGCCAGGCACGGGACCGCCCAGTCCCTCCCACTGCGTGGCGTCCCCCAAGTCCCAGCTGCACCCTGAGAACTCACCAGAGCAGAGCGACGGCAGCTCGAGAGGCCCACGCAGGGCAGGCTGCGCTCTGGCCTGGGGGCGCGTGGAGAAGGCTAATTGATGACCTCTTTAAAATACTCTCAGGAACCTTCCGTAACTGCAAATTAAATAGCCCCTTTATTAAAGTAAAAGTGGGTTTGTGAAATGTGTCGGGCACTTCATTAACAGGGCTCTGTGCCTTGGAGCCAGGCTTCCTGAGGCCCGCGATTCTCCAGGCCCCCCGAGCCCCTGTCTCCGGCAGCCTGAATCTCCTCCCTGTCCCAGCTCCTGCTCAGCCCAGGGACACCTCTCCACACGTCCATCCACCCTCAGCCCAGCTCCAGGGAGCCTTCCCACACTGCCCTGCACAGGGTCCCAGGGCACCGAGAGCCCTGGGGGTGAGTCCCCACGACGATTCTGCAGGGGCCCTTGCTGGCGTGCTGGGTCAAGGACACTGAGGGTCAGCCGAGCCAACAGCCACCAGGAACCGGGTCTGGGCCAGAGGCTGCGGGGCAGTGAAGCTGCTCTCGGAAACCACAAACCAGGGGGACGCTGGCGACCGAGCTGGCCAGGCCCTGCAGCAGCCCACACGCAGATCACTGCCACGCTCAGGACGGGGCGCAGAGGCCCAGAGAGGCTGCGTCTTCGTCCAGGGTCGACAGGGTGGCCGGGGCGCCTGAGGCTGCGCTAGTCAGCCTGGTGTGGAAGCCCTGCTCCCGGCGGCATGCACGAGGGGCAGCCCTGCGACACTGGCCCTGCCCGCTCCACGCCAGCCCTGCTCCGTCTGTGAACGACGTGTAAGCATGACAAGCAGTGTGTGTGACAGGCACACGTCACCAGGTCGTGGTGGCCCCAAGACCAGCTGGCCTGCCACTCTTCTGACAGATGGGGAGACCGCAGCCTAAGAAAGAGCTGGGTGCGCGGTGGCCAGGAAGACGGACGCTGGCAGGGCACCTCCCAGCTGCAGGCTGCTGGTGGGGAGGCCCCGGGCTGGCGGGAGGAGAAGGAGGGCAGAGTGGACTCGGGGGGCCGGGGAGGACCCAGGGTTCAGGGCCAGGGCCAGGGGTGCGGTGTGCCGGGCACTCGCCATGGCCCTCAGGCGCCTGGGCTCAGTGGCCCTCGGCCACCCAGAGCTGGCGTGCCCTGCGGGGCCCGGGGCAGAGGCCTGGCTCCTTCCGGAGGACCTCAGCACCTCCCAAGCAGCACAGCCCGTAGGAGGCCCCGGGGTCCACGTCCCCACCTTGCACGCAGGGCGTGAAGACAACACAGCCCACGGCTCAGCCCACGTGCCCGCAGCTCCTCCCTGGGGCTGCCCACACCACCCCCACCCCATGGGCAGGTCCTCTGGACCCTGGGTGGCCCAGACAAGGATGCCAGGCCCGGTACACCCATTTTGGGGGGTGAGAGAGGGTGGCGAGGGGCTCCTTGGGGCCTTAGAAGAAGCGAGCAGATCAGCTCTCAAGTGACAGAGAAGGCGGCACGTGGGAGAAGATGCCCAGAACCAACCCCGGGCGGAAATCACCAGAACACAGGGAGCTCCCAGCCCCGGGGAGGGCGCTGCACTGCCCAGGCCAGGGCAAGTGGGAGCCCCAGCCCTGCCAGGGTGTGCGGGCAGAGCCTCAGGGGCACCCAGGCGGGGCTGACGTGGGTCACCACCAGGCCCTCCGCCGCCCACCTGTGGCCGCACTCCCCACCCCACCCTGCAGGCCCCCGGGCTCCCGGGCTCCCTCCCAGGGAGGACCTGCTCCCCTGGGCTGCAGGCCCCTCCCCGTGGCCGGGCACAAGCTGCCAGGCCAGCCGAGCTGGGAGAGCCCACCTCCAGCCCCTCTGGAGCCTCTGCCAACGCCCCCAGAGCCCCGGGGACACCCGCCTGCTCCCTCCCGGGAAGGCAGGGACGTGGGCCAAGGCGAGGCCCCCTTCTCGCCAGGGCCCTCGGCCCCCGCGGCCTCCCGTGGACGGCCACTCTGAACGGCGAGGACCAGGGTCGCCCCAGCACAGAGCGGGCAGCCCCGCGTGTGAGCCTGACATCGGCCCCGACCTCCCCAGACCTGCCGCCGGCACAGCACGGGCTCCGGGTCCCTCGTCACGCTGCATCGGAAGTCAGGCCCTGGTCTCCACAGGCCACGTGCTCGGCAGCTGATGTGACAAGTGCTTGGCACCGGGTGCCACGTCCCTCAACCTCTGCTGCCCGTCTCTCTCGGGGTGTCACCCTGGTGACAGCTTCCGTGACAGAGAAGCACTCCGTCCCGACAGACGCTCACGAGCTTCAAGCTGACCAGCCACAGCTCAGGACTGTGACCCACACCCCTCCTTCCAACCCAGCCTCTGCCCCAAAATGCCAGGAGGCCGCCCTGCGGTGGCCTGGAGGTCCGAAACAGCACGCGGGAGGTTCTGCACCCTTAAATGAAAGCCACACACCCGGAGCCACCAAACGCACCTCTGAGGGGAAAATGGGCATCTCAAGACCACGGCACTGGGGCCGAGGGCAGGCAGCCTGGGTGGCCGGTGCTGGGGCGCACACGCTCACGTGAGGATCAGATGCTCTTGGCACAGCAGAGGCTGACCTGCACCTCCAGGAAGAGGACAGGCCACGCCGTCCTCGCCTCAGACCCTCGCCACTCTGCACAGCCTGGCCAGGCCCCGCCGGGCAGCAGCCCCTCTGGGCCGCAGTCCAGAGTTCTGACCAGCACCCCCCACGCTGCCCCTGGGCCCTTCTGAGGCAGACCCGACCTGGGTCCATCTGCTGCGCTCTGGCCGGGCACCAGGGGCCCACCCGGTGTCCCACGGGGAACACGACACCTTGCACAACCGAGCTCTGAGCCTCCGCCTCCCCCTCCCCCAGACGCAGAGCCTGAGGCCCAGAGACCCTCCGCCATCTTCCCAGGATCCCAGAGCTGGGAAGGGGCAGGCCAGGACACAACCCGGGGAAGGGGCTTACACGGACACCTGCCACCACCCTGCACCACCACACGGGCTCAGCCGCCTGGTGTTTGGGGTCCCCGGGAGCTGGCTCCACTCACCCCTTCCCAGTCACATGTGAGATTCTCCCCCTGCACAAGGCACCCACTGTCTCTGCAGGACACACCTGCACCTCCAGATCCCCGCCAGACCTGGCTCACGCTGCCCCTCCTGCTGGAACTCCTGTCCCCATCTGCCAGAGTCCACCTACTTGTTCTTTAGGCTGGTGCCACCTCTTCCATGCAGCCTCCCCTGATTTCTCCCCAGTGTCATCAGGGGAAGAAGGACTCCCGCCTCTCACACCTAGCGGTTCACACCCTTCTCTCCTCTCCCGCTGGACTAAGAGCTCCACCGTGCAAAGCTCAGGGATGCAAATTAAGTGAGATCCTCTCCCTGCTAGCAGAGGCCCAACTGTGACCCCCAAAAAAAGAAATATGTTGAAGTCCTGACCCCCGACACCTCAGACCATGACTGTGTTTGGAAACTGGGCTTTAAAATAGGTGATAAAGTTAAAATGAGGTCATTAAAGGGGGCCTTAAGTCCAGGGTAACTGGTGTCCTAGGGAGGACGGAGGCACACTGAGGGACGACCATGCAGGACACCCTCTACCGCCCAGGACAGAGGCCTCAGAGGGAGGCAGCCCGGGCACCTGACCTCAGACCACCAGCCCCTGGGACGCAGGGAGTTGTTCGGGCCGCCAGTCTGGGGCACTCTGCCATGACAGGTCCAGACAAGCAACGCACCTGCCCTCCAGGAACTGGACGTCTGGCAGGAGTCACGACCAAATCCCCCGCGACCAGAGAGAGGCCGTGGGCACCCGGATGGAAGACACTGGAAGGAGAGAGGAAACGGCCTGACCTCATCCCTCAGGCCAGTCTCCGAAGCTCTTCCGACTTGCAGCTCCAGCTCTCTGGTGTGAAGGACGCAGGACAGGGGCTTCGTCGAGACCCCAGAGCAGAGTGCGGTTGATCTGCTCAGAATCGCCTCTGCACACGACACCCCTGCACGCCCCCAGCTGTGCAGACACAGCACGGGGCCTACATGGACACTGAGGGGAGGGCCGGAGAGAGAGGTGCCCGTCTGCCTGGGCAACTGGGGGCCACCAAACTGGGCCTGGCCGCGAGAAGCTCACATCAAATCAAATGCTGCATCCGAGTTCAAGTTCAAGTCTCACAGGGAAGGAGCCCATGTGGGCTGTGCCTAAAATAAGACCGATGAGCACACGATTCCCCGGGAACAGCACTACCAGGCTAGGGCACACCCAGTCCCGTCAGGGTAACCCGAAGCCCACCCAGAGGCAGAGACCGGCACCCGTAATATTTATCCACCTTCAAATCACAGGTGACCTGCGAGGGTGGCTCCGGAGACACAAGCGCTGGAGCTGCCGAGCAGGGCCTGTTCTGGACCCATCAAAACGTAATGCAGGTCCATGTCAACTAAACATGAATTCCACGTAGGACAATTGGCTTCACAGCTGAACGCCAGGCAGAGAAGCAGCGTTTGAACTTCCAAGCAAGCCCCTTCCGCATCTCCATGGGAGCGAGGAAGCCGCCACTGCAGGGAAAGCTCACATATGTTCCCAAGCTGCGAACAGCTTGCCTCCCGCCATCCTCCAGTGAGAGGCCCCCAGTGCCACCGTCAGGCCCCCCCCCCCCCGTGGCCCGAGGCCTGCTGCAACTGGAAGAACCCCTGACACCACGGTGCAGGCGCCCCTCCCTGCAGGTGTGGCCTGTGTCCACAGGAGTCCGTGAGCAAGTCGGTGGCGAAGGCGCTCAGACTGGGGAGCGGCCTCCAGCTGTTCCCTCTGGCTGTGGCTTTCCAGCGGAGGTGAGAACAACCGCCAGGCACGCTCAGATCCGTGTCCCTGGGCCGCGAGTCGAGAGGGGCGGGAGCGCCGTGCAGTTGAGATGCCCCTGTGCCAAGACAGCCGCTGCGCACGCAGCCAGCACCGGGCACGGCAGCTCAGAGGAACCACGCGCTCGGGCAGCGCAGCCCCCTGCGTGCCCTTGCTCCCCGGCCTGGCACAGCTCAGGCCAGGTCACCCCGAGGCATCCCCGCTCCCAGCCAGAGGACGGGTGTTCCTGGAGAGGACCCACCTCCCCAGCCCGCCCAGGCCACAGCATGGGCAAGAGGGGATCAGGGCTCAGGAGTGGAGCCAAGTGCCCGGCCAGGGTTTCCACGCTGACCCCTCTCCTGAGCCCGCACACACCCACACTCACTCGCCATTCTGCCTCCTGCCTCCTGGCCATCTGCAAAGGGCCAGGCGCTATGCTGCTATCCACACCTCCCCTGCCCCTCGCTTCCCACTGACCAGCACGGCCCCCCAATCCCACCCCTACTCAGAACCCCTCTCCCCAGCATTCACCTGCCAGCAGCCAGGATATAAGCCCACCCACTCAGCCCGGCCACAGCCCTCCCTCAAGGAGGCCAGGGTTTCCTCCCACCCTAGCGCCCCGCCAGCTGGCCACCTCCCTCCTCAATCCCCGCGGAGGCCACTGGTGGCCAGGCTCCGAGCTTGGAATAGGGTCAGGCTGGGCGGGCATCAGCCCTTCCTGAAGACAGCTGGGGCCTGATTCCTGTGGCTCCTCTACCACCCCTGCCTGGCTCAGTCTTTTCTTCATGCACACTGAAGCTAAGTGACAAAGGGGCAGGAGGCAGCTTGCTGGACCGACCGCTGTGCAGCCTGGGGTGGGAAAGTTGGGTCAGCGAGTCGAGCGCTGCAGGTCTGCTTGGCTGTCCACTTGCTTGGTTTCCAAGCCACCTCTCAGCCCTGAGGCATGGCTTAGGTGCGGGGCTCCCGTCATCCATGCACACACACTGGTGGGTGAGCAAGGCTGGGCACAGCTGCACACCCTGACACACCTGGCTCGAGACGCAGAGGGGAGGGTGGCCCAGGTCCTTCGGGGGTGGGGGGGCACCTGCTACCTTCTGCAAGGCACCCCATCAGGGGGTGTCCCCAGCTAGGCCCACGCCTTCCAGGGAGGGGAGTTAGCTCTGCCCTCGGAGGTATCCGTACCCTGGCAGCCACCAGTTTGAGGGAGGAGCAGCAGGACACCAAGTCCTGGCCAGTCGGGTCCACTCAGTACCCCTTGCCCCTCCAGCACATGTGAACACTCCAGAGGTAGCCAGGGGTGCAGAGAGGAGGGGGCAAAGAGTCGTCTGGCAGGGTGTACAGTGGGCAGGAGACCCCTACCCTCTCCACCCCCGGTGTACAGGGACCCGGGCCCTGTGCTGCCTCCTCAGAACTTCGGGGAGTAAGAAGAGGTGGGCTCTCCCACTGGGGAGACCTGGCCAAACAGTGACGCAAGGGAACGAGGGGAGACCCTCCCCACACAATGCGCTCTACTGGAGAAATGCAGCCACCCTGCCCCTTCTCCAGAACTCGGGCACCTGGGGCTGCCCAGAGGTAACCAGAGTGACCACCCGTCTTTCACCAGGAAAAGCAAGGCTGCAGCAGCACCCCAGAAAGAGTGAAGGGGCCCCCATGACCCAGGGGTGCGCCACCAAAGAAGGGGGCTGACCTGGGAGGGCTGGGAACCACAGCTGATGGGTGGCGGGCAGAGGGGGAGGGGTGACAAACTTCTAGCTACAAGAAAATCACTGTGCCCCACGTGAAAGGGGGACCGGGGCGGGGGGCTTGCAGGTGCACTGGACGGGCAGTGCTGGTGCTGACCCATGGGGACTTGGAGGTCCAGAAGCCTCCAAGTGCCCTCAGGAGGAACCTCAGGGCAGCTACGGAGCACTAGGAGAATCCAGGGAGAGGGCAGTACCTAAAGGAGAGTCCCAGAACAGCACGGAGCTGAGCTGACCCCCGAGGCAGACCACCTCGGGGAGCACCCTGCAGCCAGAAATCCCTGCCCCGTGCTGAGCAGCGTGGAGTGCGGGGCCATCCAGCAACACCCAGCTGGCAGCCCTCAAGGACCTAGAGGCACCCAAGGTGGCCAGGGGTCCAGAAACCTTTAGGGCCCCTCCTGGTAACCCAGAATGTGAAGGCCAGGTGGTAGAACCGCAGGAATGCCCTGACAGACAGAGGCTCACGCATCTGGGGACCTTTCCCCAAGTAGCCAGTGACCAGAGGCCAGTAGGGGCGCCGCGGAGGTGACGGAGTCCCCAAGTGTCTGAGAACGCGGGGAATGACTGCGGGGTGGTCCGGAAGTGGGCGGCTGTGACAACCTCCCCCGAGGTGTCCCGGGCAGGGGTCGCGGGGAGGGGGACCGCGCGAGGTCACTTACGCTGCTGTTCTCGCCCGTCCAGTGCACCATCGCCTGGTTGTGTGTCGCGTCCCCCTTGAGCACGAACGACGTGCTGATGAGCGAGACCTGCGCCCGCGAAGCCACTCCGGCCACCGGCGCCGCGCGCGCCCGGCGCCCCTTGCCCAAAGCGGGGGCGCCGTTCTCACCGGGACCCGGAGCAGGACTGGGACCCGGACCCGGGGCGCCGGGCTCCACACCGCGCGCCTGCGGGTCTTCGCGGCCGCCGAGCTCCGCGCGCCCCGCAGGCGGGCTCCGCGACACCCGGGTCAGCTGCGCGCGGGGACCCAGGCGCCCGGGCTCGGGGGAGCGCCCGGCCGCCCCGCAAGCGGCCAGCAGCAGCAGCAGCAGCAGGAGCGGCCGCGAGCGCGGCCAGCGCAGCAGCGGAGGCGCCCCGGGGCTCGGGGCTCGGGCGGCGGGGCCGGGGCCCTTCGGGGAGCGCGGGGGCCCCCGGTGCGCCATGGTCGCCGAGGGGCGGCAGCGGGGCCGGCGGCGGGCGGCGCGGCGAGGGAGACCGCGGCCGGGAGAGCGGGAGGGCGCCGGGGAGCGCGAGCAAAAGCGCAGAGAAAGGAGCCGGCGAGGGGAGGGAGCCGCGGGAGGAGGGGACTCGCCGCTCGCCGACGCCCGCAGCCGAGGGCGCACCGCCACCTGCCGGCCAGCCCGCGCGCGCCACGCGAGCGAGCGCGCACAGCTGGGATCCGGCCTGAGGGCCCGAGGTTCTGAGCCAGGCATCAGCTCCGGGCCCATCCCGTTCCTCCCGCTCCTACCCTGGCCTGGCCTCCCTGCCTGCTCTCTCCGCCTCCTTCCTTTCTTCCTTTCCTCGGGTACTTGCTGAGCACTTACTCCGGTACCAGGCACTGGGGTGCAGCCAGGCCCCTCAGCAAACCCCACAGTCTGCAGAGGGAGGCCGACCACACCCAAGTGGAAGGTTTACAGGCAAAACTATTCCAGAGAGCCGGACCAGGAGAGCCTGCAAGGGGCCCTCCTCTGGAACCCCAAGGGAGGCCCAGGGAAGGACCTGAGGACACGGAGACCCGGAGACCCGGGAAGAGCATGTCCAGGTGTGTGTGTGGGGGGGGGGGGGAGCAATGCAAAGCCCACCCCAAGGCTTTATCTCCTACCCCCAGGGACCTCTTTGGGGGCAGCCCCTGAACAAGGGACTGGCCTGGGTGGGGGCAACTCGGAGAGGTCCCACAGTGACCTGGGAGGCCACCTTGAAGCTTGTGGAAACTGATTCAGAGCACAGAAAGTTCTCAGCCAAGGTCATGTGGCTACTTTAGTTTGATATCTATAAAAATAACCATGGGCCACCCACAGTGCAACCAGGCTGGCCTTGGGGACACTCAGGTTAGGAGCATCCCCAGGCAAGGCCATGGTCCAGGTCAGTCCTACTCAGCTAGGCCAGAGCCCACCTGACCTCTGTCCCTCCCCAGAGGCCTCTGAGCTAGACCCAGGCTGCGGACCCCACCATACCTCACCTCCCAGCTGGGCTCTTCAGTGCAGAGAGAAGGAAGCAGGGCAAGGGGTGTAGCCCCCAACACTGGGAAAGGTGGAAATGGGGTTCCCTGTGGCCCCAAGGGATTGACACACCAGTTCCCTCCCCAGGAGACACTATCAATCAGTGGCACAGGCCGTAGTTACCAGGGTCCACATGCACCCAGCACTGGGGCAGGGGACAGACAGGGAGCTCTGGCTCCGTGTCATGAAAGGCCTCCCTCCTTGGCATGGCCCTCACCCACTGCACGCAGTGAATTCCCCACCCATCGGATCAGACCCCAGGGTGCGGGAGGAGGGGGGCCGTGTGCAGCTGCAGGAAGATCTGGCCTAGAAATCAGGCAAAGAGCAGAACCAGGTCAGCGTGGGGTTGAGGACAGGCGCCAGGCAGAGGGGGCCCGGGGAGAGGGCTCACGTGCCGGAGGGGAGCACAGCCCGGGGCTCAGAGAGAGCTGCCATCTCACCCCAGCCTAGGCCAACTCACCTGCCCTTGCCCAGGCTCCCCATCTCCCCCACCAACTGGGGTTGAGGGGAGGCCGCACCCCCCTAAGCTCTCTTCCAGGGCCTAGTGTTTTGTTTTGTTTTGTTTTGTTTTGTTTTGTTTTGTTTTAAATAAAAGTAGGCCTCTAAGTAGTATCTTCAAGAAACCTGTGACAAATTATCGAGCACCTACCATGGGCAGGTTCCTGAGGGCTGGAAAAGAAAGTGGGGCCTCTGTCCCTGGGGGCAACTGCAGACTGCGACATCACTGTCAGGACCAGACCGCAGAGTACATATGTATGATTGTCCCCATTTACACATAAGGCACAGATTCAGAGCTCAGTGACCCCCAAGGTTACCCAGCCAGCATGTCAGAGGCCAGATTCAGCCCTGGCTCTCTGACCCAGTGGCCCTCCCTGTACCACCCGCGTTGCGGTCACCAGTGTGCAGGGCTCTCGGCTCTCTACACGTCCCCCACCCCCGGGCTCCAGTCCAGGCTGCCCGGCCAAGTGGGAAGAAAACATGAGCTCCCCCACCCCATCTCAGCTCACAGCCCGGCTCGCATCCCTCGGTGACCCGGTTAGGCCTCTCACCAGTTGGGGAGAGGGTCCAGGCCTGGAATGCAGGTAGCGCGGTGCCTTGCCAGGGCTCTTTCCAGAACAATCTGCCTGTGCCCAAATGAGGCTGCAGGCACTGCAGAGAACAGGGCTTGTCCCTCCTGTGTGTCCAGCGCCCACAGCCGTCGTGATGCCCCTGACCATTTGGCTCACAGACATTGCTGAACATGGGGACTCTGTGATGCAGGAGAGGGACAATGTCCCCAGGCTCTTGACGAGCCCTGGTCTCAGCAGGTGGATAGACACTAAGGGGAATGAATCTAGTACTCGCGAGTAGCCAGAAGAGAAGAAAGCTGCCCTCCGATGAACAGTGAAGGAGACAGGGGTCAGAGAAGCCCCCACCCCCCACTCCCTTGGAGGTAACTGAGAACAGAGGGGCCAATGGCAGGAAGGAGCTGGCCACGGCGTGTGGGAAGAGGAAGGAGGGGAGGAGCTGTGCCCAGGGAGCAGCAGGCGGCTGGGACCCGATTTGTATTCACAGGCTGATGGGGAGGCGCTGGAGTGTTTTAAGTGGGGGAGTGAGATTATTGGCACTTTTACAGCCATCGTCCTGGCCGCTGTGAGGACAGGCACAGGAAGCCACTTAGGAGGCTCTTCCTCCTACGGTCCAGAGAGAGGCCGTGGTGAGCAGGAGCTGTCTGACAGGGACAGAGGAGGAGAGGACGGAGGGAAACCTACGGGACCCGTCCCCTAACTTCCGGGCACTGCCCACTTCCTGAGGTCTTCCCTCTCTAGTGACCCACCCCAGGACGCAGGGACGTAGGATGGGGAGAAAGGTGTGGGAAAGTGTGGAGAGCTGCTCGGACCCTTGGGTCACGCCCAGAGGAGGAGGAAGGCCCTTTCCAGAGGCCGCAGAGGCAGTGTCAGTGTGCCCGCCCAGGTGGCCCAAGGCTCGGCGGGCACCAGGGTGTAAAGGGCGGATGGAGGCGCTGTTTACGAAGGCCCTGCAGGTGCCACACACCCGGCTCCTGTGGATGCTTGAACTCAGCATCTGGCGCTCGGACGGGTACCGGACACCCCACCCACGCTATGAGGCCCTGTGGTCACAATGCTGGGGCCCTGAGATGGAGCCCAGCCCTACCCTCCCTCACCAGCTCCGCCCCCAGCTCCAGGCCATACACTGGCCTCCAAGAATCGTCCCTGGCCCTTGCTCTCGGGACCTCACAGTCTGATGGGGGAGGTTCATGGGTAAACAGTGACACCAAGGGAGCAGGTGGCCCAAGGGAGCAGCCAAGAGCCTGAGGGAAGGGGAGCTGCTGTCGGGACCAAGGGAGGAAGGCAACAGAACAGCAGCAGTTCCAGCAACCGTGACAGTGACCGTGATGAGCTCTTGCTGGGCACATGGGCCGAGCGTGGTCCTAGGGACAGGGCTCAGTGACCTCATGCCACCTATAGGGCACGGGGACTGTTTCCCCAATTTGAAGATGGAGGGGAGGAAGGCACGGGGGGTGCGCAGTTGACCCTAAGTCCTCCTCCCAGGTCCTGACTGCAGACTCTTTGCCGTCACCTGTTCCAGGTGGCCTCCCTGTAAAATGGCCCTGCCCCAACCCCTGGTCCTCAAAGTGCTGTCCCTGGCCAGCAGCACCCGCAGCATTCATCAGGAACCGGCCCCACAGTGCCCTGCAGGGCAGAGGTGCTGGCGTCAGGGCGGAGTCCGTCTTTCTACAGCCCATCAGCGGCTCTAATGCTCCCCGAGTTTGAGAGCCACTGCGCTGACCCAGCACTCCAGGCCCAGGCTGGACATCAGAGTCACCTGGGGACTAGAAGAAGCCCAGTACCCAGGTCCTTTTCCTGACCCCAAGCTTTTGGAACCCCATTATTCAGTCATCCCCAAGCTCCCTGGGTGACTCGGATGTGCAGGCAACTGTAATCCCACAGCCACGTGTGTGTGTGTGTGTGTGAGTGTGTGTGTGTGTGCATGTGTGGATGCGTGTGTACTTGCTCACACTAGGCAGGCACTCACCATGAGGCACAGCCCAGCCCCACAGCACAGCTTTTTATAAAGATTCAGGAAAGCCAGGCATGGTGCCCACCCCTATAGCCCCAGCTACTCAGGAGAATGAGGCAGGAGGATCACAAGGACAAGGCCAGCCTGGGCCACACAGCAAGACCCCATCAACACAGAGATGGGGGGAAGGTGTATGTGTGTGGTGTGTGTAAGTGGGCCAGCAAAACCCCATGCAAACCTTTTGATTGCAAAATGCACCCCTGTGGGTCCCCTGGGCATGCCCACGTCAGCAGGGAGGAGGAGACGGTCTTCCCAGCAGTCAGTCACTCTTGTGCATTAAAAGTCCCCTGATTTTTAAGATTATTGACGGTCTCTAGTGATAATATTTTAATTTAACTTTATAAATGTGACAAAGGTCAAATTACGTCTCTCCGTCTGCAGGGCTGGCCTCAGAGATGGGTAAGGACTCCACAGCAGGACTGGGCCAGGGCCTGCAGGCAGGAAAGCAGGGGACAGGCTGGTGAGGGACTCCACCAGGAGGCCCCAGCCCACCTCCCGCCACCCTCAGACCTTTTCAGTTCCCACTCTTGGGACAGGAGGCCCGCGGTGGCTTTCAGAAGTCTCCTAAAGACTTTAGCAAATAGCAAGGGCTAGAGGTGACAGCCTGGGCGAGGAGGACCAGGTGCCAGGGTCTGGTCATCTGGTTGGGCAGTGGAGCCAGGCAATGGGGACCAAGGGCCAGACCCTGCCTCAGGCCTGGAGCTGGAGTCTGAGGGGGAGACTGAGGAAGGCATCCGCAGGAGAGGGCCAGAGGGGGGACTGGCACGTGCCCCGGAGAGGAGGGGAGGCGGAGGTCAGGGCCTGCAGCTCTCTCTGGTGGCACATTTCAAAGCGTTTACGGTTGCTTTTTGGTGGATGCGGGGACTTGCTGTCCCTTGGAACACCACCTCTGTGGGCGGGCCAGGCCCTGCAGTGACAGCCACAGCTGATACACTAAAAGGGCTGGCCGTCTCTCCCTTCACCAAATGTTGGCTGCGTGTCCACCACACACCTGGCACTGTCCCAGGCCCAGGGAGTGGCAGGAACTAGCAGGCCAAGGCCTGTCCTCGTGGCCTTACGCTGTGGTAGAGGCACAGGCAGCAGGCCGGAGAACGAGAGGGGACAAGAGGAAGACTACGGCGGGAGCCAGGAAGCAGAGGCGGGGTCCCAGGACCCTCCCAGAGCATCCCCGGGACCCCCAACTCTTAGGGCTCCAGCCCTGGAGGCCCCATGCTGGGGACCAAGCCTCTAGCGGCAGCGGACCTGGCAGCACAGCTGAGCGGCCTCCCGGGGCGCACAGTGCAGGTCAGCAGGTCTGGGGGCGGAGAGCACCTGGAAGGCGCGGGCTCTGGTGTGCACTGCTGAACTGTCCCCCCCAGCAAGTCCCCGTGACAAGGCACACACCTCCTGCTGTGGGGAGGTGGGGCCGTGACTGCTAATTCTGGGCTCCTCCGTCCTGTGCCCACGTGCCTGGCTGGGGCAGTGTGCACACAGTCACAGGCAAGCACCTCTCAAGGCCCAGGGCCAAGCAAGGAGTCCCACACCTGCTGGTGGGTGCCACCGTGCTGGAGAGTGGCCGCCAGTTGTGCCCACCTCTCTGTCTCCAGCACGCCTCTGGCTCTCTCCACTGGGTCACTGGCCAGCTCGTGCTCTGGTTCCCATCTGGGGATGAGGATGGACAGCCCTAGGGCTCCCAGAGGAGGTGAGCCACCAGCAACGCCCGGAGCAGAGGCAGCGTCCCACGGTGCTCGCAGACGAGGCCTGGAAGGTTCTGCGATTCAAATAGTGGTTGGACTTTGATGGATTCCATTGTTACCCCCAACTCTTTGACCCTGGAGCTCTTTATTTCTGCTCAACAGCTCTGAGCGCCCGAGAGAACACGAGCTATTAGGGAAGTATGTGCTGAGCGGGCGGAAGGAGGGGAGAAGGGGCGTCCGCTCTGCCGGGGAGGTTGGCGTGGGAGGAGAGCACCTTGGAGCAGGCCTTGAAGGATGGGTCAGGACTCGGCAGAAGTAAAACTGAGCACAGCACGCTGGAGGGACAGGCATGAGGCTGGTGGCCCCACCCGGAGTGGTGACAGCCAGCTGGGTAGGCCAGAGGGTGGCCGTGAGCCAGGGAAGACAGCAAGCCCCGAGGCTGCAGGTGGGGCGCACGGAGGTGTTCGGCCTTTCCTGAGGTCAGAGAACCTTCCAGGGCTTTCAAGAAAAGGACTGACACAGTCAGGTTTCTATTGGGGAAAGTTAATTCTGGAAGCTTCTAACAGCTGGAGGGAGAAGAGACAGAGACCAGCTAGGCAGGCGTGGCGTCAGCCCAGGGAGACACGACCAGATCTGGCCAGGAGGAAGGGAGGCTCAGGAGGAGCAGGCGGAGGCGGCCCCAGGACCCTGACAGTGCAGTGTGAGAAAGAGAAGCCTGGCAACCCTCGAGGGACCCTGAGGTGTCTGGGGGCACAGTGATGCCACTTGCCTAGGGCACAGACAAATTTAAAGGAGAAGGTGCCTGGCACCACCTTCCACAGGCGCCCTCTGGCATGTCCGTGGGACACCCCGGAGGTACTATTTAGGATGGCCAGGCTGGGCTGCAGTGACAAATGAACCCCACGTTTCAGGGTGCACCCCAAGAGAGGTCCATCTCTGATGCACATGAAAATGCAGGCACCCCTCCTCCATCCCGCAGCTCTGTCATCTGGAACAAGGGACTCCCCGGTCACACGACTGGAGAAGAGAGCCAGGGAGTCGCAAGGACGTCTTGTAAGGATGGGACCCAGAGGTCGTGCGGGTACTCACATCCCACTGGCCAGAGTCCAGGTTTATGGCCTCTGTCCACTTGCAGGGCTGGGAGACGCAGGAGCACATGGACATTTGATGACCCTGTCACTGCCACACCGGCAGGGACTCTCAGGAGGCCTTTGGAAATGGCCACCTGGAGATGGTCAGAGCGAGAGACGTAAATGTGGGCATAACTGCTGAATGAGGCCACCCAGGAAGAGGACGGCAAAGAGAGAGGCAAAATGGATGACACCATAAATCCTTCCGAGGTGGCACTTAGGAATTTCCAGAGGACGACTCAAGATCTGGCCAAACGCTGCTTGCTTCCAAGTGTCAGGTCACTGTTACATATAGACAAAGACGCAGACCTGTGGCTAAACTCCAAGTGTCTGTGTGGCTGCCGGCACCCCCAGGCAGCCCAAGCCCACTGGCAAGGGTCTGGACACTGCGGCTCCCTGTCACTGTCACAGTGCGGGGCCGAGGGCCTCCGCCGTGGAACTCCTCTGGAGGAGAGGGCTTCAAAGCCCTCCGCTCTAACAGAGGTTTTGGAAGTGGCCTCTCGATATTCTTGCTTTTAAGATTTATTTCAGAAATCAAATTTTTTTTTTTGCTACCAAATTATTGAATAGGGGATTGATGCTTCATTTGAATTTAAGAATTCTCACAAAATTTTGCTTGAGGGGGGGGGGGGGGCTTGAGAATTGTGGCTTGAAGGCTTTCAGCTTGGGGGTTTGTTAAAACTCGCCGTTTCCTTGGGAAGGGCCCCGCCTTGCTCAAGACCGGCAGAGACGGGCCCGCGCCAGGAGCTTCCCTGCCAAGCAGCGTGTCCTCCTCGGAGAACGTGAGGGTCCCAGGACAGTGGTCAGGTCTGCTCAGCCCTGTATTTCTAGAAGCTGAGCAGCGCTGGGCACAGTGGACACTGACCAGGTGTTGACAGACGGGGGATGGCGGATAATAGGTAGGTAACTGCGCCTGTCATACTGAAGGCTTCCAGATCTAAGCTTAAACCTCAGCTCCTCAAGTGACCAGCAGTGCGGCAGAAGGGAAGAGCACTGTTTGGGGAGTCGGGGCTCCAGTGTCATCTCTCCATTGACCAAGGTTCAAATCTTTGCAAAACCCCCTCTCTGGGGATGCTGCCATTTCCTCCTCTGCTACATGGGGTCCATCCAGTCCCGGGAGCCCTTTTCAGCCTGGCACCTGCAACCTGCACCCTAACTCTTGCCATCCAAGGACCCAGGCCTCTGCCCACCACATTTCCCAGTTGGAAGTTCATTTCTGGGCTGCAGAACTCCCAGCTATGGCCAGGTGAGGAGCTGGCAAGGCCTCTCCCAACAGGCTATTATAACGCTGCGCCAAACTGACCAAAGCAACCACTTCCACCCTGGAAATCGCCCAGCAGCCTATACCAGCGTTAGAAGTGTCTGCACTTGAGAACGGCTGGACTTGAGGGAGCAGCAGCGGGCCGTCTGCAGGATTCTGCCCTCCCGGCTGGCTGGACCCGAGAGTCTCCCTCAGGCTGCCGCGGGCCCGAGCACCAGCAGCTGCAGGGCTGCGGGGAAGCAAGTTAGAGCATGGGCAATGCCTCGGGTGGCACCCGCAGCAGGAGTGGGGATCCCCGAGGCCATGGAGGGTGGCGGGGCCACACCCGTGTGTAACGCAGACTGGAAAGGGCCCTGAGGCCGTGAGCACACACAGGACACAGGACAGGCCCTCTGAGGGGGAGGAGCCAGGCAGGTGTGACGATGACCCCAGTGGTGGACGTTGCCCCCCGCCCACACAAAGGCCTGCTACCGAGAAGAGAAGGCGTGCTAGGTGGAGGTGTCTGAGGGTGACGTCTGATCAAACACCAGTGACCTCGGTGCTCTGCAGACACAGGGGTACAGAAGCCAGGCTGAAAGTAAAAACTAGAAAGAAAAAAAAAAAAAAACAAAAAAACCAGAGCATCAGCCGCTAGACGCAGGAGAAAGACTCGCAGGCTGAGCCCAGGCAAGCTGCTGAACAGGAGCCAAACCTGCGGCAATCTTCTGAGGGGGTGAGTCCACGGGCACCACCATCACCTGACACGTTCAGTTCTCACCAAAAAAATGTGAAAAATGCAAAGAAACAGGAACATATGATCTCTCCCCTGTGGAGACACGCGGCCTCTGAGGGCCCGCGGAAGTTGGATTTGGTAGTGAAGCAAACACGCAAGGCCATTATAAATGTGATCAAGGTAGAAAAGGAAAGTATGAGAATAAGCAGTCAGTAAATAAGCAAATTTTTCCCCATTATTTTACCGACTCCAGATTCCCACTGGGTTCTTTCATATCCGTTTTCCTCCTTATTAAGACGATTTATTGACGATTTATGGTCATACTTTCCTTTAACCCTTTGATCACATTTATAATAGTTTTTCTTTGTTCATTCATTTGTTTCATTACCAAGTTCACCCTCTGGAGACCCTCAGAGGCCGCCCTCCCCCTGGGGTATATGTTGCCGCCTGAAGCAATGGCCGCTTGGAGCAACGAAGCCGCGGGAAGAAGTTCAGAGGCAAACTGGAGACAAACAGCTTTTTATTCTGATAACTTTTCTCTCTGGCTCTAACAACGACTAACACGCGCCACACACACCACCAAAATGGCGCTGACCCGATCAGCAATCTCGGCCAAGTCACTCGAGATCCCGGGCCAAGTCCCGTGAGACTATGGAAGGCGACAATGCCCAAATCTCCGTGGCCCATAGTCAACCGCAATTCAAGCCATCTCCCCAAACAGGGCTCCTGCAGGTATAGGTGACATTTTCCTGTTTCTTTGCATTTCTCACATTTTTTTTTTTTTCGGTACCCGGGCACTGAACTCAGGGGCACTCGACCACTGGGCCACATCTCCAGCCCTTTTTTTTTTTTTTTGTATTTTATTAGAGACAGGGTCTCACTGAGTTGCTAAGTGCCTCGCCATCGCTGAGGCTGGCTTTGAACTCTCCATCCTCCTGCCTCAGCCTCCCAAGTGCTGGGATTACAGGCGTGCGCCACCGCGCCCTGCTGCATTTCTCACATTATTTTATGTTTTGCTAGTAGATTCACAAAAAATACTAGTGATAGCCCATCACATGGAAATGAAATGGCCCAGGACAGATGGTGAGTTAAATCCATAAGAAGAAATAAGGTTCATGAGAAATGGCAAATATGACAGTTAATGTGAAATACTCTATAAATACATCTTAAGATACTTAAAAGATATAGCAATAATTATAACAGTACATTGTTGGGCTTGTCACAACAAAAAGATGCAGAGCATATGTGGCATCTTCCTGTGCCAGTCGCCACACACAGTCAGCGGGGGATGGAGCCGCACTGAAGCAGAGTTTCTAGATTTGATCAGAATAAGTTAAGATTAATCTGAAGTCGATTGTGACTCTTAAAAGTATTTTGTAGCTCCTAAAGCAATACCAAGAAAATAACTGAAGACATATTTTTTAAAAAATTATTTAAATGGGACAGCAAAATATTTTCTTAACACAAAAGAAAGTAGCAAAAAAGGAACAAAAGAATGAGACACCAAAAAGCCATAAGACATAAAGAAGAATAACCAAAATGGAAATTATAAATGTAATGGAATATAAATCACATTAAATGTGAATAGTTAAACAGCCTCATCAAAGGCAGAGATTTTCAGAGTGGATAAGTAAACAAGATACAACTATATGCTATCTGCAAGAGTCATACCTTAGATTCAAAGACACAAATAGGTTAAAGGAACAATCAGGCCATGAAAGCAATAGCCAGAGAGCTGGGGGTGATCATTTTAATATTTAACAAAATAAACTTTAAGACCAAAAGTACTGCCATCAACAAACAGGGTCAACGCACAATCCTAAGAGTGGACACATCAAAACATACGCCCCTGATAACACAGTCTCAATATACGTAAAGCAAAACAGGACTAAAAGGAGAACCAGGCAATTCTACAATAATCATTGAGGATAACTGATAAAACAACTAGGGCATAGACAACTGAAACCCACTACTGACCAGCCGCCCACTGCCCCAGGATGGCAGGACCTGTGCTCTTTTTGAGCATTTGTGGAAACTTCTATAGGATGCGAGATGTGCCGGGCCACCCCTGATAAACACAAGGATGGCGATCTCGTGGAATACGCTCCCCAGCTACAGAGGGACTATGCTGCATTCTAACAGGAGAAGTGTGTGAGAGCCCAGGAACTCAGAACTGAGCTACACAGGCCCAAATCAATAACTCGAGGGCCAAAGGAGAAATCGTGACGGAAATTAGAAGATATCTGACACCAGTGAAAATTCCCCACAATCTATGAAAAATGTTGGAGTGCCCAGAGAGGAATTTATACCTTAAATGCCTGTGTCAGAAGAAGAGAAAGTCTTAAATAGCCTCAGCTTCTATTTGGAGAAACTAGAAAAAGAGGAGTGAACTCAGCCAGAAGCTGAAGAAAGGAAGTCGGTCAGGATGGTCTACTAAGTTTCATAACATAATATCTATGAGCAAAAGCAATCACATGTTCAAATACTAGAACAAGCAGTTCAAAAATGAAATTAACAATTCACAGTAGCATTAAAAAAAAAAAATGCTTAGGAACAAATTTAACAAAGAAATGTAAGACCCACATAGAAATCTACCAACATTGCTGAGATAAACTATAGAGGACCTAAATAAATGGAGAACATTCCACGTTCCTGGGTTAGAAGATTCAGTATTGCCAAGATGAAAATTCTCCAAAAATTTATCTAAAGATTCAATACAGCCGGGCATGGTGGCGCATGCCTGTAATCCTAGCACTTGGGAGGCTGAGGCAGGAGGATCGCGAGTTCAAAGCCAGCCTCAGCAATGGCGAGGCACTTAGCAACTCAGTGAGACCCTGTCTCTAATAAAATTAAAAAAAGGGCTGGGGAGGTGGCTCAGTGGTTGAGTGCCCCTGAGTTCAATCCCCGGTACCAAAAAAAAAAAAAAAAAAATTCAATACAATCCCCATCAAAATCTCATTAGGTTGTTTTTATTTTTTTTTTATTTTTTGGTACCAGGCATTAGCCCAGGGGCACTTAGCCACTGAGCCACATCCCCAGCCCCTTTTATTTATCTATTATTTTGGGACAGGGTCTGCTAAGTTGCTTCGGGTCTCACTAAGTCACTGAGGCTGGCCTCAAACTCACTGCCTCAGCCTCCCAAGTGGCTGGGATTAGAGGCATCCGCTTGATTAGTCATCCAGTGTTGCCGCCTGAAGCGCTTGGAGCAACGGAGCCGCGGGAAGAACTTCAGAGGCAAACTGGAGACAAACAGCTTTTTATTCTGATAACTTTTCTCTCTGGTTCTAACAACGACTAACACACGCCACACACCACCAAAATGGCGCTGACCCCCGAACAGCAATTTCGGCCAAGTCACTCGAGATCCCGCAACAAGTCCCGTGAGACTACGGGAGGCGACAATGCCCAAATCTCCACGGCTCATAGTCAACCGCAATTCAAGCCAATCCCCAAACAGGGCTCCTGCACGCCAGCACACCCAGCTCCTTAGTTCCTTACAAAAACACATGGAAACTAGTTAGCTGATCGCAAAGTTTAAATGGAAAGACAAAAGACCGAAAAACACCCAAACAATTCTTAAAAAGGACAAAGTTGGGAGACATACTACCTGATTCCAAACTTACTAGTGCCACACAGTGATCAAGACGGGGGGCCTTCGTGGGGTGATGGACGTATGGATGATGGGACAGAATGAAGGGTCAGAATAGAACCCTCACCAACGTTTCTGGGTTATTGATTTTTGGCAAAGGCACCAAAAACGATGCAGGGGGAAATAGACTTAAATCTAAAATACATAAAGAACCCTGAAAACTTAAGAACCCACACACACACGCACGTGCACACACACACATACCTCAAACATAAACAAAAACTGACGGGACATTTCACCAGAGAGGAATTTGAGAATGGCTAACTAAGCACAGAAGATGCCCAGTTTATCAGTCATCATGAAAATGCAAATCCAAACCCAGGAGACACTACCTCACAGGTGCCCAGTGATGGAATAAAGGCAGGACTCCCCACGTGGCTGTGGGGAACGGCCCCGACACAGCCACGGCAGGTGGGGGCAGTTTTTATTTTATTTATTTATTTGTTTATTTATTTATTTATTTATTTTTGGTACTGGGGATTGAACTCAGGGGCACTCGACCACTGGGCCACATCCCCAGCCCTTTTTTTGTATTTTTATTAGAGACAGGGTCTCACTGAGTTGCTAAGTGCCTCGCCGCTGCAAGGCTGGCTTTGAACTCGCGATCCTCCTGCCTCAGCCTCCCAAAGTGCTGGGATTACAGGCGTGCGCCACCGCGCCCGGCTGGGGGCAGTTTTTAAAAGTCAGCATGAACCTGGCACTGCCGACACCTCAAGCCTCGCGCTCCTCATCACGGAGGACGCTGCTGATGGTTCCCACTCCACAGGTATAAGAGCGATCCCAGGGCTGGGGGGTTGTGGCTCAGTGGCAGAGCGCTCGCCTCGCACGTGCAAGGCCCGGGTTCGATCCTCAGCACCACATAAACATAAATGCATTGCATTGTGTACCACTAAAGTAAATAAATAAATATTAAATAAAAAAAAAAAAAAAAAAGAGCGATCCCACACTCGTAACCACGGAACCAACACAGGCATCCACACAGGGCCTGTCTGTGAATGTCCCCAGCAGTGTCCTCACAGCAGCCGAAAGCTGGAAGCAACTCAAAGGTCCATCAGTTGGGGACTGGCTAGGGAAGGCAGACGCATACAGTGAGGTCCTGTTTATCAATAAAAGGGAAGGAAGGGTCAATACACGCTGCCACACGGTTGAACCCCCAGCACATTTTTCCAAGTGAAAGAAAAGCAGACACACAGCTCTGCAGACTGCACGACCCCACTCCTGTGGAACGTCCAGGAAAGGCACGCTGGTAGCCACAGAAAGCAGGGCAGCGGCCCCGGGCAGGGTGGGGACGGGGGTCGACTGCAAATGGTTCGGGCGAGGCGTGGCTGGGCTCTGCTACTGTGCAGCAGGGTGGCTGCACAGATCTATAAAGTCACTGAAAACCATGGGATGCACACTTAAAATTTTATGGTGTGTAAGTTATACCTCAATAAAATTGTTTTTCTAAGAGAGAAATGAGCTTCAGTCTTTCATTGCCCACCCTGCGGCCGTGTCTCCAGCGACCGTGTTGTGCCAGCTTCGTGCCAGCGGCTGGGGACGTGGCGTGGAAGAGAACCAGCAGCCGAGGGGGCCCGGGAGGCCCAGCGCCGCCCGCCTGGCTCTCCTCGGCCCCTCGCCCTCGCCTCCCGGGAGGCGGGCACTGCGGTGCACCTCACTGCACGGGGAGGGCTCCCCAGGCCGAGGACGGTCCGCCCGCCCCAGCGCGGCCCCTCCCCGGCTCCCGGCCAGACCCCTCCTGCTCCGAGCTTCCTGGTCCCCTCCCCAGAGGCACACGCCTCTGTGCCTAGGCGGGGCGTCGGGTCCCCCACCATGCTACACCTCTAAGGTGAGTTGATGCCTGTCCCTCCAAAAGGTAGGAGCAAGTCCCAACCCTCAGAAGCTGTGAATGAGGCCTTCTTAAGAAAGAGAGTCTTTGCAAATGTGATCATGCTAAGAAGCTCAAGAAAGAATCAATCTAAGACACGAAAATGTGAAATCAAAATTTTTTAAAAAGATCTGGGTATTGGGTGTGTCCTAAGTTCCCCAATGCACATCCTTATTGCATTTTTTTTTTTTTGTTCTGACACATATCCTTGTAAGAGACAGACAAGAAGCTGCAGAGGGGAAGGCCTTGCACAGAGGAGGCAGAGTCTGGCAGACCCCGGAGCACAGCCCCAGGAGCTGGGGAGCTGGAGCCCTGCTCCCCACAGCCCACAGGAACCAGCCCAGCCAGGTCTCCACTGAGACTCTGGCCTCCTGGCCTCCGCTGCAGACTCTGGCCTCCCGGCCTCCGCTGCAGACTCTGGCCTCCCAGCCTCCGCTGCATTTCTGTTGTTTTAAGCCGCACAGTCCGTGGCCGTTTTTTATGGCAGCCATGGGAAAGGGATCTGGGGTCCATGCCCAATTCATGCCTGCACCTCAGCCCCCAGATCAGGGCTGGCCCCGTAGGCTTCTGTCCAGAGGACCCAGATGTGTGCTTGACCCCAGATCTCACTGTCTCTTGGAGTTGTCAGCAGGAGCGCCTTCTCTGAGACAGTCAGACAAGTCTGATGGATGATTTTATCTTTTCCAGAAAATCGGATATTGCGCCGGTGACCCCTGGGCCCTGCCTGCCCTGCTTCTGCTGCCCTTTCTTTATAGCAAGCTCTTTCCTGCTCTTACAGCAAGAGCTTTTGTCATCAGAGCAAAATCACTGCCAGCAAAAAGGCCACCTGGAACGAATCCACTTGGAGCAGAGTCAGAATGCCGTGGGGCGCTGGGCTTTCAGTTCCAAAGGACAGTCAGGACAGCAGGGGACTTCCTAAGGCTGGACACTCACTTTTGTGCTCTGGGGGCAGATTACGCAGGTGTGTTCGTTGTGAGAATCCCAGGGCTTCGCCTCGTGGAAGGTGCCCTTTCCAGTGTGCGCAGTTTACTTCAATAAACACAGCCAGGGGCGCAATGGTACAGTGTAGTGAGCCTAAGCAACACAGAGAGAATCCCAGCAACTCAGGAGGTTCAATCCCCAGAACCAGGAATAAACAAATGGAGCAAGATCACAAGTTCTAAAAGCCAGCCTCAGCGCACCTGTAGTGAGGTCCTAAGCGGCAACACAGAGAGAACTTCTCTCAGAAAATAAAAAAGCGGTTACAGGGCTAGAAGAAGGGAGAGTTAGCTCAGTCAGGTAAAGGCTCCCGAGGAAGACCCAGAAGAAGGAAGAAAGGGCTCTACTCTAAGCTAAGAAATCTTACTTAAGCAATCCCCAGAACCAGGAATAAACAAATGACTCTAAGCTAAGAAAGTAGAATCATGCTTAACGAGAATACATTAGCTTTTCATCTGATATGTAACAAGGCTTCACATATAATTGGAATAAAGTGCTGTTTTTTAGGACCAGCCAAATTCAAGCGCAGGCTCAGGGTTCAGTATTTTCTGGGGCAACAAGATTCTGGAATGGGGGCTGGGGTTGTGGCTCAGCGGCAGAGCGCTCGCCTCGCACGTGCGCGGCCCGGGTTTGATCCATGTAAACATAAATGCATTACATTGTGTACAACTAAAGTAAATAAATAAATATTTTTTTAAAAAAAGATTCTGGAATGGTTCAACATCTCATTTATTCTGCATCTCTTTCCAGCACCACAGTGATGCTTAGTTCTGTGTCGAGGTAGGTGGGCTAAGGTGGGTGCCCAGAGACCCGGTCACATTCCTCTCATGTGTCCCCGAGGGTGCGTCTGGATGGGCTAGCATTTGAACTGCTGCAGTCAGTAGGGCAGGTGGCCCTCCCAAGGTAGGGGGCCTCATCCCATCCACTGGGGGCCTGGATGGAGCAATTAGGAAGAGGAAAGTTGGATTTTATCCCTGCTGATTTCTTGAACTAAGATATCGATCTTTTCCTGCCCTGGACGCTCCTGGTCTTCGGGCCTCCAGACCTAAGCTATAATCTATATCGTCAGTTCTGTGGTCTCAGGGCTTCAAACTACACCACTGATTTTTTTCCTGGGTTCCAGCTTGCAGTGGGCAGAGCAGGGGACCATTAGTCTCCATGACCACACCGGCCACTTCCTCATAATGAACCTGATTCTAGAAAGAGACACCTACTGGTTCTGCTTCTCTGGAGGTCGCTGATCGGCACAACCACGTCGGAGGCCCGTTTCCCAGGCGTGCTCGAGGGCTCGCGATATTCAGGTTGTTCTCTGAGCATCCTCAGCTCATCCTTCAGGAGCCCCGGGAGGAGAAGGGCTTGTGGAGCCGGAACCGTGCATTCCTGGGTGTCTGACTCTCCTCTAGCCCCAACCAACTTCTCCCGCTCCTCACACCTTCTCAGAAGGGCTCTCGTGGGACTGGATGAAACGTGAGGGGCTCGGTGAGGGGCAAAGACGTGTGAAACCACGGTGGACCAACGGCCCAGAGCAGGGGCCAACAGCACGTGCTCCGCAGGGACCAGGGGACGTCAGCCTTAAGAGGAAGGAATCCGACGTGCACTGTGACTTGATGAACCTCGAGGACATCGTGCTAGGGAGACAGCCAGCCACACAGGATG
Source organism: Tamias sibiricus (assembly GCA_025594165.1). NCBI lineage: Eukaryota > Metazoa > Chordata > Mammalia > Rodentia > Sciuridae > Tamias > Tamias sibiricus. The sequence goes on from CM046665.1 coordinate 4,386,221, forward strand.
GGTACTATGGATGCCACCGACACGCGGGAGCTGGGGGAGTCACCGTCATGGACACAGAAAGCAGAGCAGCACCAGGGCTGGGGGGGCTGGGAGCTGCCGTCACAGAGCTTCAGGTTCACAAGACGGGGAGAGTGCTGGGTGGGCGGTGGTGATGGGGCGCAGCCGTGCGTGTACGCATGCCAGGAACTGGGCACTGGGCCAGATCAGAACTAGGCACTCGCGAATGTTGGGACAGCTAGTTTTACGCTGCATGTATTTCACCGCGAATTTTTTTTTAAACAAAATAGATGGCCTCCACCATCTTCATCCTCCCCACCATGTTTGGGGGCTGGGAAGGCTGATGGCTTCCACCCGCATGCTGATCTGATCCAACGGGAATGTCTCCAGGAGCTCCCGGTTGAGATCAAGGCCGAGTGGGAACAATGCCCTATCAATTAGTGATGTCTGCCAAGGGATTAGCAGTGTCACCAGGGTGGCGGGGTCCTCCAGGACACGTGACTGTAGCTGGGCTTGGGGGGCTGCTGGATGCTGGAATTCCCGGCATCATGGGTAACGTAAGGAGCCACTTGGGGAAGGGACTTGAGGAGAGGGGAGAGAAACTGAAACCACAGTGTGACTCTAGATCCCACGTGCAGGCAGGTCTCAGCAGAACCTCACCTCCCGTGGACATCTGGTTTCCCACGCGGGCAACTTTCCCTGCTCCTTTTCAAATGGGAGAAATGGAATGTGGTTTGAATGGAGAGAAGCGCTGCGGAGCCGTCTCGGCAAGTCAATCCCGGTAATCACACGGAGATCGCTGTTCAGCAACTGTGCTAAGAGGTGACTGACCATATGATTGAAATGCGTTTGTACTAAAAATATTTTAAAAGCCCTTCTCTTGATTTATACCCAAAAGAAAATATCGCAAAGGAGAATGAGTTTTCAACTCAAGTAGCACTCATTCCTGATCTAACTAAATTAGCTCTTTTGAACGGCCGGCTTTGCTCTGATGCCTGCAATAAAAATAACAATAATGTGCATTTAGAGGGTGTTTTATCCTCTCCAAAGCACAGGTCTTGGTGGTGTTCAATTCCCCTCATCCAGGCTGCAGATCAGCTTGACAGGGAGCGGGGAATGGAGCGAAGGGCACGAGGTTCCCAGGGCTGACCACGTTCGGTCAGATCAGCACAGTCAAAGGCACGAGAGAGCGGGTTTTGCAGCGCTCCAGAGGCTGAGACGAGTGGTCCAGGAGCTGGGTCCTGCCCTCTGTGGGGACCGAGGTTTGTGTCCACACAAATTCATATGTTGAAGTCTCCATTATGATGGTGTTTGGAGGTGGGGCCGCTGGGAAGGAAACAGGTTAGATGAGGCCACGGGGGTGGGTGTCCTAAGATGGGACAGTGCTATGCCAAAGAGCTTGCTCCTCCCTCTCACCAGGAGCCGGAGATGCCCTGCTTCCTCTGAAGTCGGCACCTGGCTGCTTGCTGCAGACTCCTGGAGATGTGGCTCGCAGGCCCAGCCCCGCCCTGGCCATGGGCAGCCTCGGGAAGCTTCCTCCATCCACTGGGAACATTGCCCCTTCTCTGGTCTGCCCACCTAGAAGGCCTGGGTATCTTGTCCAGCACCAAACTGCCTGTGGCTCCCGCCACTCCTCCCAACTGCCCCAGGCCTGGCACTGGTTCTTGGGCGACTTCGGAGCTCAGGTCCCCTCGCCCCTGGCCTGGTCAGCTCTCCCCTGCTCATCTTCAAAACCCAACACTCACTCAGTAGCCGTCCACCCCCTCCTAGTGGTGCCCCTCGGTGCTCCCCCAGCCCTGAGGGTCCAGCACCTGGTGCTGCCACCGCCTGTTTGCACGTCCATCTCCCCTGGGCCACAGTGGCTCTGTGGCAGGGACTGCAGCACCCTTCTGGGACCACACAGCGTGGCTCGGCAGACTCTGGCGGGACTGGGTGCAGCGTGTATGCCGGCCGCCACCTGCAAGCCCAGTGGTCCCACAGGCTCTGGGAGCCAAGGGGAGCAGACCAGCTCCAACGTCCAGGGGCTCTGCGGGGCCTGCAGTTCAAGGATCCAACCTCCCCCCGAATCCTGCCCCAAGACAGGCACAGGAGTTGAGGTCTAGCCCCAACACCAGCCCGGATCACGGCAGGACTGTTCATCCAGACGGTCGTACGTGCTGGGCCACACGCTGCCCTCTTCACACTGTCACCTCCCTTGGTCTTATGCCATGGAAATCAAGAACCTGGCTCTGAGAGGGACTTGCTGGGGGTCCCAGTGCCAGCAAGTGGCAGAACTGGGGTTGGATCTCTCGTCTGTTGGACTCCAAAGCAAGAGGCTCTTCCCCCGTGTCTGGACCACCAAGAAGGTGCTGGATCCGTGGGGAGCAGGGAGGCAGATACAGCCAGAAAGAGCTGGCTGTTTGTCCCCTCGAGCTCAGGCCCCAGAGCCAGCCCCTCCCTTGTGGAGGTGGCACTCTCCAAGGAGTGCGCCTTTCTTTCTGTAAGCCCCTGGCAGTTTTCATCCATTGACGTTAGTTAAATTGCAAGCGACAGCCTCTCCGGCTGCGTGGGCAAAGGCACGGAGGCGTGAAGCAGGGAGAAACCCTGAGCTGAGCCAGTCGGGGAGGGGCCCCCTTGCTGCACAGGAAGCTGCGGTGGCACGAGGCTGGGGGGCGCTGGGGGCTCCTAGGGCTTTGGATCTTATTCTACGGGGGTGGGAGCCACGGCAGGGTGTGAGGGAGAGGGGCTTGCCCCATTGCCCTGGACAAAGAGCTGGACGGCAGCAGCTTTGCAGGTGGATGGGTGGCGATCCCGGCCCTGGCCGCTCAGCTGCCGGCTCCTCTTTCTTCCCAGGCTGAGGACAGGAGCAGATGCCCACAGTGCACCCCAACTCCGCCCAACCCCATGACATCCTGGGAGCTGAGCCCCCTCCCCGCCTCCCTGTGGGGTCCAGGCCTTCTTGCCCTGGCCTCCTCCGCCCCACCCATGCACGTGGTGCAGGCAGAACAGGCAAGCGAGCGTGCGGGGCCACAGACCAGGCAGCGCAGGGCCTTTAGTTCACCCTAGAAAACCAGCGGGGCTCCAGCAAGCTGGGAGCTGGCCCTGGCAGCCACCCCAGGGCCCTGGGTGAAGCGGACATGGATGCTCACAGCCAGTAAACAGTGATCTGGGAGTGAGGCCAGGGCTGTCCCCTGCAGAGCCCGCAGGCCAGTCCTTGTCCCCATGCTGGGCCAGCAATGCCCCCCAGCCCCAGGTTACAGATGGGTGTGACATGGGTGTCACCGCACCCCACGTTAAGGCCTGATGGGCTCCTGCAGACCTGGCGGTCACCCCCCTCCCTCAGCTCGGGTTCCCAGCCACCTCTCCCCAGCTGCCACGGACCCCGCCCCCAGCCTGCAGCATGTCCACAGCGGACAGCCCAGCACGTGGGCAGCGGCTTCTCGCCCTTCTTTGGGCCTTTGTTTCCTAACGAGGGCCCCCAGGCCATGGAGGACCTGGGGACAGTCCCACGCTTTCTCCCGTTCACCTGCCTGTGTGGGTCCAGTGCTCCGTCCCAGCCAGGACGCTGAGAGGATGGAAGTGGGTCTCTGCCCCTGCCTGGGTCAGGGCGCGTGCCCAGTGGTGTGGAAGCCTGGGCCAGCCGGCGGGAGGAGGGCGCAGCAGTGACATCGTGGGCTCCATCTTCCCAGATGTTGCGGAGGCTGGGTAATAGAGGGGCTACCCTCCCCCGCCCCCAGAGTTTCCACATCCTGAGAGAAGCAACCTTGTTTCATTTCATGTTTCTCCCCAGGCAGGATGTTTCTTCCCTGGGCAGGATGTTTCTTCCCGGGCAAGAGCCAATAGGCTTAAAGGTCACCCTGTTCTAGGGGCAAAGAGCCAATGGCGTTGGGGTTGCTCTGGTGCACCTCCCACCAGAAATCCCTATATAGGGCCCTGTTCGAGAGACTCAGAACACAGACAGACACAGACACACGGACACACACATCAGCTCGTCACTGCTGAGAGAAGGAAGCCACTGCGACAGCTCCAAGACCATCGCCTCCAGCCGACGGCCGCTCCCAGCTGACAGCTCCAGCCTCCAGCCAGACAGCAGCTGCTTTAGCTGACAGCTCCAGAGATCCTAGCCGGTGCGACCAAGCACCCACCTTCTGTCCAGAGCTTGCACACTCCCCTCTCCCTGACTCCCTCTCCCACCAGAGCTTGCACACTCCCTTCTCCCTGACTCCCCTCTCCCAGCACCTCTTCCACCTTTGACCAGAGCACCTCTTCTCCGGTTTTGCTACCAGCCACGAAGGCTGTTGAATAAATCTCTTGGCTGCACGGCTGTCCCCGGTGTGATGTTTTGCCCTTCACTGGGCCTCCCCCGGGGCAGAGGGATCTGCAGGCCAGGACTGGGCCCTCCCCCGACACCTCTTCTCCCTGTGCTCCCCGAGAGGTCCCAGCACAGCACCAAGGACACCCCAGCTGCCAGTCCCCACAGAGGGCCAGCATGGCAGGGTGGACACGGTGACAAAACAGCTGTTGACAGTAGTGACCACCAGGCAGGGGTTGAGCCTCGTCCCACCAAAGCCCACACGTGAAGTCCGATCCCCAGGACCCAGAAGGTGGGCTTGCCAACAGGACGCTGCAGGTGCCCTTGGCCCAGAGGTCATCCTGGGCCAGGGTGGGCTCGTCCCCACAACTGGGGTCCTCGTAGAAGGGGGGCTTGGACAGACGCAGGCAGGGAGGAGTCCTGTGAAGATGAAGGCAGAGGCCGGGGAGGTTCTCCCAACCAAGGAGCCCAGGGGTGCCGGGACCACCAGGAGCTGCAGGGCCCGGATGGACGCTGTTGGTGACCCCAGGCTCCTCCTCTGTAGGCCCCCCTCCAGGGGCCCCAACCTCGCCCCAAGACTTGGCCAACTGCACAGCGTCCACCAGCTCCACTGCAGCCCTGGGACCCCGAGCCCCCTAACAGCCGCCTGAGAAGCTCGAGGCCACGGTGGAGAGCACCAGGCCTGTCCCGACACCTGCTGGCAGGCCTCCCGCCCACCAGGCAGCCCCGGAGGCTCACGGCAGCACGGGGCGGGGTTGTGTGGCCCACCCGCCCCCTGGGTTGGTCACTGTTTGCTTGCTGGCCCCGTGAGCCCCACCCACCCACCTCCCCCTGTCCCCTGAGCCCCGCCCACCCACCTCCCCGGCCCCACTCTCCGTCCAAGCTCCCAGGCCTAGCTCAGCCCACCCTGGGCCCTCCTGTTGCAGTGTCACCCCTGGCTAAAGTCTGCCCTTGCCACATTGGTTAGTGTCCAGCCTTCTTGACTCTGACAGCCCTCATGGCCCTCAGGGGAGCCGACCTCGACCTTGACCTTGGACTTCTGGCCTCTGAAACTATGTGACAGCACAAGTCTGCTGGATCAGCTGCCCTGTCTGCAGCATTTTGCTACAGCAACTGGAGTTGGCCAAGATCTGCCCCTTGCCTGGCAGTTAAGTGTGCCACGTTCTCTGGAGTTCAGATGTTGGCTACTCTTGCGGAGAGCTGTGCATCCCAGAGGGTGTCCCTTAACCTCTCTGAGCTGCAGATTCTTTGTGAGTTAGGATAGCTTCAACACCAAATACTTTAACCTCTACTCAAAATGGCTTGAACAGCAGGCAAAGGTGCTGTGCTCAGATGGAAGCAGTCTGGAGGGCGAGGCCATGTGTCAAGTTTTCTCCCCAGAAAGTGCACGAGGGGTTCACGCTGCCAAGCCAGCGAGACGCCAGCCAGCATCGGGGGTCCCTGGGCCAGCGCGGACACACAGGACGGGGCTGCTCCCTCCTGGGCGTGAGTCCCCTCGCAGTCGACTAGCTCCCCCCAAACTGCAATGGCCCAGCCCCACTCACAGCAGCGGCCTCGGCGGTGTCCTAAGCCCTAAGAGTGGTGTCGCCTCCCACCTGGCACACCCAGGAGGGCCGGCTGACCTGCCCGGCCAGCAGGTGGTGCGTGAAGCTGCACACGGGTGATTTGTTCTGCCGCCACAGAAAACTCTGTGCGGAGGGAGAACGAGCCCCCGCCAGGCCGCGGGCAGCACAGCAGCCCCAGCGGGCAGCCCAGGGGCAGCGGCACCCACAGACCCCACGCGCACCATCAGCAAGGAGCCGAGCGGGGCAGAGGCGCCACAGCGCACCCTTCAGGTAGACCAGGCGGCCCGCGGGTCGTCACCGCAAACAGACCCTGCGCAGGAGGCCAGCGGGGGCTTCCCTAGATGGGAGGGACCAGGAGGCAGGCCAAGCACCCCCACGTGGGCCACTGTTGTTCTGAAAAGAAAGAAATGCAGGAGGCAGGCCTTGGTGTCCGTGCCTGGGCTCCTTATCTCTGCTAGTGTGGCGGTTCCTGGCTGGTTCTGCCATCCAACGATAGTGACCGGACTCTGAGGATATCTCCAGATGTCCCGGGTACCTGTTCCTAGTCCACCTGCTTGGAGGCCAGCGTCCCTCCGCCCCCAAGTCCGGCCGCCCTCTCTCGGTGCGCCTCCTCTCCCAGCCGGGCCCCTCCTGCCGCCCCCGCCCCAGGCACCCCAGCCCTGGGCCCTTGCAGCTGTGGCCTCTGGCATCTTCTGTGAGTTGCCATGTCCTTGTCGGCCCTGAGGGACTGGTGTGGACTGCAGTGTGGGGCGGGGACACGCGGTCCTCTCCACAGGGTTCTGGGAGGCTGAGTGACAGCTCGTGCTGCCTAAAGTCACTCACCACAGCTGGGTTGCAGCAGGACTGGCCCCTGAGGCTCCAGGGAAGGCCTCGTCCCCTGCCCAATCCAGGCTTGGAGGCCACCCGGCCTGAGCACACCTCGGTGGCCACGTCACCCCCACCCTCACTGTCAAACCTCCCTCTGATCCTCTGCTGTGTGGGGTCCACCCAGGTGGACGGTCCACAGTGTCCCTCCCTCCCAGCATCTGCTGTCACATCTAAAGTCCCTTCCACCCTGTCAGGCAATGCTACATGTGAGTGTGTCCCCATGCATGTGCTGGGAACCTTGTCCCCGAGGCATCGGTGCTCAGAGATGGGACCTTCTAGAGGTAGCAGGCCCTGGGGGCTCTGCCCTCAAGAAGGCCATGGTCATCACAGGGGCGGGTGTGTGAGGACACTGAGTTGGGCCTCTCTTGCCCTCTGGCCATCCACCTGCCACCAGGGATGGCACGCCCAGGAGGCCCTGGCCAGGGCCAGCACGGCTCCCAGACCTGGGCTTGATACCTTCAGGGTGCCCATGTGCGCCCGGGGTCCAGCTCCCGCCCTCTGCACTGGCGCTGCCAGAGCCCAGGGGCAGCCCCGCCCTGGCCCTGCTCTGCTTCCTCGCTCCCTGCCCCGCTCCCCAGGCCTCCAGCAGAAGGCCAGGGTGCTTGCTCCATAGTCCCGGTCCTCGGGGGAGGGTCACCTGGCCTTGTAGGAACAGGCCCGCCACCTGCTTGCTGTGCAGCCAGCTCTGGGGCAGGACTCAGTCCCCAGCGAGCCTGGCGGCCAAGTTGGGCTTGTCCACACACAGTGGTGCGGGGTTCTCGTGTCTTGCTTAAACCTCAGCCTCTCTCTCCACCACCACCTGGTCTGCAGGGCCCGTCCCCCTGAGCCTGTGTACCTGCCGTGCTCCTGGTCCCAGACCCCGTGCCAGGCGCTGGGCGAGCTCCTTCCCGTCTTCCTCGCTGAGCCCTCACACACCGAGCCCAGGCGTGGCGTCATCGTGGAGTGGGGAGGCTCTGGGAGCTGGGCTGCCTGCCAGGGCCACACAGCCGGGGCGCGATGGCGGGCACCAACAGTCCTGCCCCTCCGTGTGCTGTGCCTGGAGCCGAGCCCTGGGAGCACGGGGCCAGCGTGGGGCACCCAGCCTTCCTCGCTGCAAGCCCTGCTCCTGTCACATGCCACCGCGGGCCCAGGAGAGGGAGCCTGGAACCAGACCAGAGAGGCGCTTGCTCCTGCACCAGAGCTCAGGGACCTGGCGCACACACTGCCCCCACCCCAGCGAGGGGCAGGCGACCCTCCCCAGGACATGTGGCCTGGGAGTCTCGGGTCCAGAGTCCCTGAGAGGGAAGTGCTGGAGAAAGCTGGGGTCTACCCACGAACGGTGACTGCCCGCTAGGGACACCAGGAGGAGTGGGTGGGAAACAGCCGGCCCACACTGCACAGCAACGCGCCAGGACAGGGTCTGCTCCTAGCAGGCCTCCCAGGGGGAGGCGGGCCGCCCCTGGGGGCTCAGGCCGTGGACATGGCTGTTGGCCACGGCTGGCCGTCCGCCCCCATCCAGCACTCTATCATGAGACAGGGAAAATCAGTGGACGTGGACCAGTCACTGTGGCTTAAACCTTGTCACACACACGCTCACCCAACACCAAGACCCTAACCCTGAAAGCCTCCTCCCACAAGGCAGAGCCAAACCTAGGGCAAGAGGCCCGTTTCAGATCCAGGGCAAGGGCCAGGAAGAAGGGAACAGGCACCTGGGAAGCTGATCCAGCCGTCAGACCTGAGCAGGGCGTGTCAAGGAGGGCTGCTGTGGCCAGGCCTGGGACGATTTGAACATCACAAAAGAATAGTGGGGGCTGGGCAGGGGCTCCGTGGTAGAGCGATTGCCTTACTCGTGGGAAGCCCTGGGCTCGATCCTCAGCACCATGTAAAAATCAACTCATAGGGCCGGGCGCACGCCTGTAACCCCAGCACTTGGGAGGCTGAGGGAGGAGGATCGCGAGTTCAAAGCCAGCCTCAGCAATGGAGAGGCACTTAGCAACTCAGTGAGACCCTGTCTCTAATAAAATACAAAAAAGGGCTGGGGATGTGGCCCAGTGGTCGAGTGCCCCTGAGTTCAATCCCTGGTACCAAAAAAAAAAAAAAAAAAAAAAAAAAAAAAAAAAATCAACCCATAGGGCTGGGGTTGTGGCTCAGCAGTAGAGCGCTCGCCTAGCACATGCACGGCCCGGGTTCGATCCTCAGCACCATGTAAAAATAAAGGCTTTGTGTACAACTAAAGCAAATAAATAAATATTAAAAATTTTATAAAATCAACTCATAAACAAGATAGTGTGTCCATCTACAACTAAGAAAGATTCTTAATAAATAAATAAAGGAATAATGGCAATAACAGTGACAGCACATTGAGGAAAAAAAGGGTGTCACACATGGGGGCAGAGGGGACACCTAAGAGGACATGGCCACCATTCACGGTGGACAGACAATGTGACCAGAACTCTGAACCCATTCTGTTGTAGCCGGAAAGGGATTGCAGCCCGGAACGGCGGCGCCGCGGGAAGGAGCCCGGAGACAGGATGGAGATGAAAAAATTCTTTAATCTTTCTCTCTCTGTCTCTTGTAATTTCTAACACCACACATACACTCTCACAAGAAACCAAGACACCTACTCTTACAAGAAACTACAATATATCTATACAATAGCGATAACCCCGTCCATTCTCTCTCAGGTCTATCCCATGCGCCCGAGCAGGAATGGCGCTAGCTCGATCTGCTGAGTCACGGCTCAAATCTCTTGAGATCCTGGGCCAAGTCCCGCGAGATCCCAGGCCAAGTCCTGTGAGACTACGGAAGGCGGAAATGCCCAAAAATGTCTATGGCCCGTAGTCAACCGCAATCTTAGCTATCTCCCCAAACAGGGCTCCTGCACCATTCTAGAAACCGCAGGGCGCAGGGACGGCGGGGGATATGCAGGCCTCCTGGGGAAGCCGCTGGGGACGGCAGCTCACTCGCCTCGAGCGTCACCCACAGGTGACTGAGCCACCACAAAGGGAGGCACATCTGTCCCACAGAAGCCTGGCCGCGCCCACCCCGGCCAGGCCGTGACCCCAGCCTCACCAGCAGCCGCAGCAGTGCCTCGGGGAACGGCCTACCATGAGGCAGGACAGACCGAGGCCGCCTCCCCCACTGAGCACGCAGCCAGCGCCCAAAGCCAAGGGCCTCTGCAAGCAGGTGGCAGAAGCCTCCCGAGGCCTGCCCGGGGCTTCCGTCCCCACAGCTGACGGTGACCCTTGCACCCTTCTGGCTGCACCCTCCTGAGCTTCCCCTGGCCTCAGCCTCGTCACTTAATCACCAGGGTCCCACCCTTCAGTCTCGGCTGCTCGGCCGGCCGTCGGGGGCTGCGTGCGCTCTGCACCGCGGAACACCCACGCACAGCCCCTGCCGCTCCCCCTGCCTCCCAGGTCCCTGCTGGTGCTGCCTGCGCCTGGTGGACAGTTGTCTTGGGAGGGGCAGCAGGTGGCTCAAGCCCGGCTGTCTTCCAGGGTGTCCGCTTGGGCTCAGAAAACCCACTGTCTTCACGGCAAATCCCGCGAGCCCGGCTAGAATGAGCATGAGGCAGAGGGACAGCTGGGAAGGGCCACAGCGCTGCCAAAATGAACCTGACGGTGAAGGGAGGTCCAGGACAAGTCTGCGACCGTAGTGGGAGGGGTCCCGGAGGCCCGGGGTGGCTAGCCCTTGCTGACACCTGTCTCTAAGACGCAGGGTTCTTCCAGGCTCTGCGCCTCTTAGTGACAAAGCTGTGTCCAGCAGCACGATGTCCAGTCCTCACAGTCCAGTGTGAGGACACTGAGGTGACCCCTCACTGCGGAAGCCAGCAGAACCAGTGCTAAGCAGCAGCCGGGGGGCCAGTCCAGGGCCAGGCTGTTCCAGCCGTGCAGGCCTCAGAGGCGCCGCGGGGCCTGCTCCCTGCAGCGGTCCTCACAGCTGACGGTGCCCTTGGGAGCCGGAGACAGCCTCGCGTCCCTCCCTGGGGCCCAGGCAGTGTGACCACGGGGCACAGTGCAGCCATCGGAGGCAGCAGGGTGGGTGTCCATGAGCCAGAGGGACAGAGCTGTAAAACAACGAGAAGAGCGAGCTGGGGAGCAGACGTCACCTGCCATCGGCTGACGCAACTCCCGCACCCGTGTCCCCGGGAGCCACGCACGGTCCAGGCGCTAGGCACAGCAGCGCCACCTCCAACAGCCCCAACCAGACACGACCCGAATACCATCTTCGTCTCACAGTCGAGAAGGGGCAAGCGGGGCTTTGGTGAACCCGCAGAGTTCCGCGGCTCCCTGCACGGGCCAAGGCAGAGGCCGGCAAGCCCTGTGGGTCCCTGGCCTCACGCCGTCCGGACACCTCCTCTGAGCACGCCCACGTGCACTGGGCTTCTGTGCAAAGTTCACACACACGCAAACATCTCCCAACAGCAGCTCCTGAGACTGAAGGAGGGACACCGGACACGGCAGGCCCGCGGCACTGAAGGAGGAGGCAGCCCGGAGCCGTCCTCACAGCCGGCAGGAAGGGCAGTGCGCTCCTGTCTGGGATGTGTGCGGTGCTTCAACGTGATGGTGCGCCTACAGCCAGACTCCCCAGGCCACCGAGGGTGGGTGCTGCCGGGTGCAGTGGGGTGCTGACGGCTGCGTTCCTCCCACCAGGCTGCACCCCGCCGTAGCTTTTGGTGAAGCATGGGGGGCGCAGGGTCGACGCCGGTGCTCGGGTGCCGGGCTTGCGCTCCTTAGCGCAGCTCTGGGAGGAAACGCCTCCAGACCCTCAGGTGGGCTTGGCGACTGGGAGAAGCCAGGAGCAGGAGAGGGAGGGCCGTTTCCAGACCCCGAGGTGTGAACTTGACCCAGCCACCTGCCGTCCAGCACCCAGCTTCCCTCTGCACTTCAGGTACGGGACAAGACGCCTTCCACCGTCCCCTCCAGAACCCTGGGCCCACCGTGGCCTTCTCTGGCCACCTCTCCGGCTGCACCCCTTGCCTCCTTCCTCCGACCCCAGTCCTAGCCCAGAGAGCCCCGGGGTCTTGCCGTCCGCCCAGAGTACAGCGAGCACCGAGGGCCCAGAGGCTGGAGGAGAGGCGGACGGACGCCGCAGGGGCCAGCATGGAGCACGGAGGCCCGGCTCCCTCTGGGCGCAGAACACACCCCAGCCCCACCTGCCACCCTTCTGTGGGGCTGGGCCCTCTCAGGACTCAGTGCAGCCACCACGGAGCCGGGCTGGGAGCCCGTCACCCACAGGCCATCCCTGCACCCTGGTCATCTGACCTATCGGCCAGGTGCTTCTCTGTTAGGACCACAAGTCCAGGCACACTGAGTAGCCATGAGTCAGCCCGTCTCTGTGCCCCTGGAGTTCACAGGTGGCTATGGGAGGAAAAGAGGGAGCGAGGAGGGGTCCCCTAACAGCAAGCACCGGGCGGCCTCCAGCCTCTCCCCTGGCTCTCCGGAGCCTCTGGGGCCTCGGCTGACGACATCGCACTTGCTCTCCCAGCCCCTGCCCCACCCTGTGCCCAGGGGGCTGCCTTCCAAGGACCCCTCCTGCCCTCCCTCTGGTGTCCAGGTGAGATCAGCCACGGGACACAGGAGGGGTCTACTGGCCCCTCTCCTGCCCTTGCACTGCCCTTCCGGTGCTCCTCTCTGGATGGCCCAGCTCCCGACAGGCAGGGGCCAGCCCCTCTCCTGTCCACAGCCTCCAGCCCTTGGCCTCTGCCCAGTGGGCCCTCACCCCCACCAGGTCTCTGTGAACATGGCCTTCATGACCCCCTTTCTGTCCAGCCCCTCTAGAGTGGGATAAACGTGGCTCCAGAGAGATTTGCCGAGCCGTGTCCTGGGTCCTGCGATGGTGACGTCATCTAGAAATAGTCTTTGCGGGTGTGACTAAGTTGAGGACAGCAGGATGAGCTCATCCTGGGTTGAGATGGAGAGGGAATGTAAGCCACCCTGCGGGAGGGCAGGAGGATAGAGGCAGAGGTGGGGAGATAAGCAGCAGGACTGCCCTTGCCAGGAGAGGCCTGGAGCAGGTGCCCCAGGAACCAGCAGGAACGAGGCTTACCCGCCCTGGACTCTGGAATTCAGCCTCCAGGGTGGCCAGAGGCTCCGCCCCTGCAGTGTCAGGGCCAGCCCACAGTGACTTGTTTTTCCATGGTGGGAGACAGAAGCACCCTCTGCAGAGCCCTGGCAACTGCAGGGCCACATGAGAGGCAGCTGGCCTCTTGTCCCCTCCTAGATGTCACAGCCACGCTCAACAGCCCATCTTTTCATCCCCAAGCTGCTGCCACTGGAGCGGTAGATGGCAGGCACCAAGCTCAGTGGTGTTGTCACTGCAGGGGTGTGGCCACAGCACAGGGGCCAGAGAGGGCACCTGCAAGTTTCTCTCTCACCTATGTTCCTGCTAGCTCGTCACGTGACAAGACCCCTCAACCGTCTTTTTTTTTTTTTTTAATTTGTGTTGCCACCTGCAGCTGCTGCCGCCTGCAGCAACGATACCGCGGGAAAGAATTCGGAGGCAGACTGGAAGCGAGTAGGTTCTTTATTCTGCTTTCTCTTCTGACTTCTCTCTCCAGCTCCAACAACAACCTTCCCACGACTCCAGCCCTACCTGGTTAAATACCCTTCACCTTAACAAGTATGCATGTGTCACAAGCTCAACTTACAGGTGCGTCACACAGTGTTCACGGGCACAGAAAGATTCTTAGTTGATTACAATAAGGTCAGGAGAAAACAATTAAACGTCTCCTCTTTGGCTCTTAGTCAGCCGCCATCTTAGCTACCTCCTCATTAAGGCTCTTACAAATTTGTTCTTTTTAGATATGCATGACAGTAGAGCTTATTCTGACACACCATATATATGGTAGTCTGACTTCCCATTCTTCCTATGACTTTCCATGACTTCCCTAGGGAGGGTCTCCATTTCAGTTGGCTACCCCACATGCCAGTCATGCCTGGACACACCCTCCCTGACACACCCATAATCCTCTTAACCCTGGGCATCTCTTAATCCAATCAAGTTGACATTTCAGATTGACCATTACCGTGGTTCCAACCACTCTGGAAAGCAGTATGGCGATGCCTCAGAAATTCCAATTTGCAGTCCCGCCAGCAATGTATGAGCGGACCTTTTCCCCACATCCTGGTCAACATTCATTGCTGCTTGTATTCTTGATGATTGTCCTTCTGACTGGAGTGAGGTGAGATCTCAGTGTAGTTTTGATCTGCATTTCTCTAGTTGCTAGAGATGTGGAACGTTTTCTCATGCATTTGTTGACCATCCATATTTCCTCTTCTGTGAAGTGCCTGTTCAGTTCCTTTGACCATTTTTTGATCGAGTTATTTGTTTTTTTTGGTGTTATGTATATCTGGAGATTAATGCTCTCTGTGAGGTCAGGTGACATCTGTAGGCTCTCTCTCCACGCTTTTAACTGTTTCCCTTGCTGTGAAGCAGCTTTTCAGTTTGATACCACCCCACTTATCGATCCTTGGTTTTACTTCTTGCACTTTTGAGTCTTGTGGAGAGCGGGGCCCACCTACATTCAGACCCCTCATCTGCTGACAGCCCTGCTGAAGCTGCCCTGCAAGAGGCCCAGGGAATCCTGCGGCCACAGTGGGGGCAAGTGCCACCAGCCCGTGTCTCTGGAGCAGCTGCTCTGTGATGCCACCAGGTTCCCAGGTGCCTCCCTGGAGGTGCTCGGGGCCACCATTGTGGCCAGAGCGCAGCACTGGGGCAGCTCCAGGCCTCACGCCAAGACTCAGATCCCGGGTCTCGGTGCTGTGGTCCACCAGCTGCTCAGAGGCACGAAGCCTCCTCGAGACAGGGACCTGCTTGGCAAAAGCAAGCGCTCTGCAGATCTCTTTCTTGTCAGGGGAAAACACTGCCAAGGCTCCTTGCACTGAGCCAACCTGGTGTCCTGCCTTTCCGTCCCTTCTGTCAGCTGGCCCTCTGAGCCCACCATTGGCCTGTATGGCTGGATTAATCCGCTGGTGGCTGCATGGACTAGAGGGAGGTGGTAGAAACCGTGGGAGGTGGGGCCCAGCTGAAAGAAGTGGGCCCTTGGGGTGTGCCCTTGGGGACTATGCCACGTCCCTGGCCTTCCTCCCTCTGCTTCCTGGCTGCTGGTGGAACAGCTTTGGTCCACCATACCCTCCCACCATGGCGTTCTGCGTCACCCTCAGGCACAAACAGTGGAACCGAGTGACCATGGCTGAGATCTCTGGGACTGAGCCAAATTAAACCTTTTCTCCTTTAATTTTTTTTCCCCAGGTATTTTGTCAGTGATGAAAACTAACTCACACATAAGGACACCAGTCAGTTGGATGAGGGCCATAATGACCTCATTTCATCTTAATGGCCTCTGTAAAGACCTATCTCCAAATGCAGTCACAGTCTGAGGTGCTGGTGTGGGGCTTCAACATGCATTTGGAGTGAAGGGCAAAAATCACACCAGAGACAACCGTGCAGCCAAGAGATTTATCCACCAGCCTTTATGGCTGGTCAGAGGTAGAAGATGTACCGGGAGAGAGGAGTCAGGGAGAGGGGAGTGTGCGAGCTCTGGTGGGAGAGAGGAGTCAAGGAGAGGGGAGTGTGCGAGCTCTGGTGGGAGAGAGGAGTCAGGGAGAGGGGAGTGTGCGAGCTCTGGTGGGAGAGAGGAGTCAAGGAGAGGGGAGTGTGCAAGCTCTGGTGGGAGAGAGGAGTCAGGGAGAGGGGAGTGTGCGAGCTCTGGTGGGAGAGAGGAGTCAGGGAGAGGGGAGTGTGCGAGCTCTGGTGGGAGAGAGGAGTCAGGGAGAGGGGAGTGTGCGAGCTCTGGTGGGAGAGAGGAGTCAGGGAGAGGGGAGTGTGCGAGCTCTGGTGGGAGAGAGGAGTCAGGGGAGAGGGGAGTGTGCGAGCTCTGGTGGGAGAGAGGAGTCAGGGAGAGGGGAGTGTGCGAGCTCTGGTGGGAGAGAGGAGTCAGGGAGAGGGGAGTGTGTGAGCTCTGGTGGGAGAGAGGAGTCAGGGAGACGGGAGTGTGCGAGCTCTGGACAGAGGGTGGGTGCCTGGTGGTGCCAGCTGTGGTCTCTGGAGCTGTCGGCTGGGCAGCTTCCATCGGGCTGGAGACGGTGAGTCTGGAGCTGTCGCAGTGGCTGCCTCCTCTCAACAGGGACGAGCTGTTGTGTCTGAGCTCCGGGCAGGCAGGAGCTTTAAGTAGGGATTTCTGGTGGGGGGTGTACCAGAGCGACCTTGAACACTATTGGCTCTTCTCCCAGGGAATAGGGTGACCTTTAAGCTGATTGGCTCCTGCCTGGGGCAAATGAAACCAGGTTGCTCCTGATGGAAATTCCCATGGGGAGGTGGCCTGCCGGCCCAAGCCTGTCTATCATGGAGAGGACACAGTCCAGCCCACAGCCTGAGCACCGTGATCCACCAGCGGGGGGGGGGGGGGCAGCCCACTGCATCCGGGTCAGAACAGGCTGCCTGTGTCAGCTCGTGGCCAGCAGCCCAGGACTTTTTCCCGAGGTGGATAAGCAGGTCCACCATGCCTTCCCCCTCCCCTCCCGGTGGAGCTGAGGATGCCCCACCTTGTGCTGGGCAGAGCCCTGTGCTGGGTTCCACCCGGCAGAGTGGAGGCAGGTGAGCGCACCCTCCCAGCTGGCCAGTGGCCACCCTCGCTCCCGCCTGCCTCCATCCCTGGTCCTGGGGATCCTGGGAGCCAGAGGAGGGGACTCTAGCATCACACGGACCACCTGGAGGGGGGCCGGCAGGGAGGAGGGAGCTGGGGAGAGGGTGCGGCCTCGGGGAGGGAGGGTTGGAGGGTCCGAGGAGCAGAGCTAGGCGGGCAGTTCTCATCTCCACACTCAAACAAAGCTCGGCCTCTGGTGGGTAGGGCAAGGGACCGAGCGCTCGCCCACAGGGCGAGGGGCCAGGGGCTGCGGGAGGGCCCCGAGGGAGGGCCACGGGAGAAAGGCCCCTGCACCACTGAGCCCCCGAGGGCTGGGCCCTGCAGAGTGTGGCCTTCTCAGTCTCCACACAGGGAGGACATCAGTCTCTATTTGGGGCGAGAAAGGGGACGAGCACCGTTACCCACAGGAGGAGGCAGACAGGCGCTCCTGGAGACAAGTGTGACTGACGGCCGGTCCACGATCCCCCAGGGGAGTCAGAGAACCCAAGTGCGCACGGCTGACGCATCGCAGGTCAGACAGGGGCTCAGAGCAGGGGAGGGCCAGGCCTGCGGAGTCCCAGCACAGGGCTCGGCTCTGGGGTGGACCTGGCAGGACACTGCAGCCCACGAGCAGTTCAAGTGTAGGAAGCGCCTTCCCAACACCCAGAGGGGACAGTGGCCGGCCAGGGGGCCAATCAACACAGGAGGCCCCGGGGGTTTCCTGCATGAGAGGCCAGGCCCCTGGACCCCAGGGGTACCATGAAAGCATCAAGCTGGACTCCCCCACTAACCACGTGCCAGCTGGTTCTGGCCCAGTCCTGGGAGGGGCCTGCTCCAATCAGGGTTCTCAGAGGGACAGAATCTACAGGACATGTGCACAGTAGTCTCTCTACGGCGGTTCCACTTCCCACAGTGCCAGTCACCCTCAGTCAACCCTGGTCCAAAAACATTAAATGGAAAATTCCAGAAATAAACAACTCCTAAGTGTTAAGTTGTGCACTGAGTACCGTGATGAGATCTCAAGCCATTGTACACTGTCCCCAACAAGACACAAATCACCCCTACATGCAGTGTGTCCACACCATGGGCACTACCCACCCGTTAGTCACTCGGGAGCTATCCTGGATATCAGATCTGCTGTCACAGTACCGCAGTGCTCGTGTCTGAGTAGCCTGTTTTCCTTAGTCATGGCCTCAACACACAAGCGTAATGATGCTGCCAACTCAGATATGCCAAAGAAAAGCTTTAAAATGCTTCCTTCACCTGAAAAGGTGAGCGTTCCCGACTTCACAACAACAAGAAGTCTTACAGAGACGCTGCTAAGATCTCTGCTGTTGTGATTCACCTATCCCCGTACTTAATTTACAAGGTAGGCTTTGCCACAGCCCTGCAGTCCGGTGCTATCCAAGGTCCCCTGCACCCCCGTGGACCTCAGAACACACCCCTCAGGCCAGCGAGCTCTGGGGGCGGGGTGTGCACAGTGGGTCCTCAGGTCCCGCGTTCCACATTGGTGGAGACCACCAACCAAGGATCAATAATATTTGAAAACAAATGGTCCCTGTGCTGAGCCAGGACAGACCGCTCTTGTCACCGTTCCCTGAGCACCACAGTCTGGCTCTGTTGGCCCAGCCCTGACGCGGCAGCCAGTCTCACAAGTAGTCCAGAGGTGGTCCAGGTGGGCACGGGGTCGACTGCACCATTCTACACCATCCACAGACTGTTGGCGTCCTGCAGGGATCCTGGGACGTTCTCCAGACACCAAGGGACAGCGGTGAGTAGCGGACGAGCACATGCTTATGTGGGGAGGCAGGAAGTTGATTTTAAGGAACTGACTCGGGTGACCACAGGGACCGAAGCCCCGATCTTCAGGGCAGGCTGGGTCCCAGGGAAGCTGCTCTGCAGCCCAGGCCTAGGGCCGTCTGCCAATGGGGTTCCCTCCCTCCTGGGGAGAAGTCAGTCTTTCTCCTCTACAAGCCACCAACAGTTAGGACACGGCCCACCTGTGTGATGAAGCATTATGAAGAGTCTTCGGTGTGACTCAGGGCCTGCTAATTTTGATGTCATCTCATTGAAAATGAGACCTTCACCGCAGCCTCTGGAGCGCCGTTTGCCCCCCGGGCTCTGTGGACAGCCACACAGACACGGAACACAGACTTTCAAGGCTTCCTAGGAGCCCCGCGTGCCTGGCCCTGGGTGGGGAGGAGGTGGGGGACAGGACGCCGTCCCACCTGACCAGGCCCATGGTGTGGTGCAGGTCCACGAGCAGCCCTCTCTCCTCCTGCCCAAGCCCCCGTCCAGGGAGAGCGCCTGCAGGGTTGGGCTCTCCTGGCTCCCTGTGGCTTTAGGAGCGGTCAGGCTGGGATAGAAGGGGCGTCCCAGAGCTGCACCCCAGCCACAGCAGGGCCGCGGCCGGGCTCCACCCCACCAGCAGGGAGCAGTCCTAAGCTTGCTGCTCTCCGCAGACAGACGCCAAGGCCTTAGTGACGGACACTGCCCCAGCCCGTCCTGAGTCCTGCGAGGTCGACCCGCAGAATCCTCAGTGGTGCAGAGCCCGCCTTGGGGAGATGCAAACCAGGCGGAGGAGAAGTACGCAGCCCAGGTGGCAGGCGTGGCCGGCCAGGACCGAGACCCAGTGCTGGGCCCTCAGCCAGCCCCCGCAGGCCTGAGAGCCCCTTGCCTTCCCCAAACTCACCACCAGGGCTCTCTCCTGCACCCAGAGTGAAGGGGCCAGCTCGAGAGCTGGGGGTCCGCCCCACATGGGGCTGCCAGACAAGGCACAGGAGGCCCCACCCACCGAGTAGCAGAGAACCAGCAGGAGCGTTGCTGGCTCAGCTGGTGGCATGGAGCCTGGCGCGGCTCTGCAGCAGCTGGTGGAAGCGTCACTCTGGGGTGCAGCACTGGAAGTCCCTCCTCTTATCCCAGCCTAATCGCGCCTGAATGCACTGGAGCCAGGAGTGCCCAAACCCTGCCGCCCTAATAGTACCTGGCACACGCACTGAGCGCGCACAGGCTCACAGTGCAGGCGACGGGACGAGGGGAGGCCCGGTGGGCTCTGGGAGGCGACGTAGGCAGCCTGCCGGCGCCAGGGGACTGACGTTGGAGCCGGCAAGCTGACCCTGCAGGCCGTGGGTGCCACCCAGGCAGGAGTGGGGGAGGGAGGTCCAGCGGGGAGCAGGCGGGAGCCTGGAGACCCTGCAGGTCTGCGTGGGCCACCGTGGCCTGTCACAGAGAACCCAGGGGCCCGGTGGGGGCAGGCCTGGGGCAGTTCCAGCTCCCTGATCGCTAGGTCTGGACCCTTCCCGCCACTCAGGAGGCGTGTGACCTCGGGTCAGGGCTGGGCTCACCGGGGCCTCGTCTGCGTGTGGGAGGACAAAGGCGCTCAGGAAGGCTCCGAACACCCCTGGACATGGCCACCCATGCACTGCCACCAGCCCACCAGGGGCACAGCCTCTCTTTCCTTTAGATAAAAATACATCACCTGGGGCGTACGGAGCAGGGCCTGTTACCAGCTGAGACGCCCCAGGTGACACTCTGGGCGATTCCGTCCAGGAGATTTTTATTCACCTTCTTTCACAACATACACCGCGTGATTCTGCTTTGGGCGCTCTTCAGCGGAAGCATCTTCCCAATTTAGAATTCCTCATCACCATCATTTATTAAAATGATACCAGATCCTCTAGCACGTAAACACGATGATTGTCACACTCTCTCGCATTAAAGTTTTACTATTGTAAATGATCCACATAAACATCTCTTTATCTGTTTCTTCGTCTAAATTCTTTTTTCCCTTGATTTCCCAAAGTGAGATTTTTAATCCAGATAGGAAAGCTCTTCAGCAACAGTGACAAGTCACCTTCCAACCCTGCTGTGACTGCCCTGCTGGGAGCCAGGCGGAGGCCCCTCTGCCGCTGTTTGGGACACTGTGGTGTGTTTTAGGGAGCTGATCTCAGCCCTGGCTTTAATTTCTTATTAAATTATTAAATTTTCAATTTCTTTTTCTTTTGGTTGCTTGAGACCTTTCTATTGCAAGAAACGCAACACCACAGCCCAGACTCCTTCACAGTCCCCCCAGGACACTGTCCCCATCCCTCTCCCTGGACCACAGTTACAGTCACGTTTGTGTGTGACCATCCTGGATTTTGACTTTCAGAACTTTTGTGTCCATGAAGAAAAGAGAGAATTGTTTTGTGTTTTTAAAAATGTATGTAAACAATGTAAAGTATAACTCTACAATTTTCTCCTTTCCCCAAATTTGCATTAATCCAACTGAAAATAAAGCAAAATAAAATGGACAAATATCTTCTCTGAAGCCTCTTCAAGGCCCTGATAGGACATGGACTACCTGCACTGGTAACATCATTTCCCCACTTTCTCTCTTTCAGAGAAGGAAGTTCAACATGGGTCAAAGAAAAACATATGGACTTTTTTTAGCTCCTGGAATCCTGTGGTAATAAAAATGTCACATATCTGGGGCTGGGGTTGTGGCTCAGCGGTAGAGCACTCACCTAGCACGTGCACGGCCCGGGTTCGATCCCCAGCACTGCATACAAATAAATGCATTGTGTACAACTAAAGCAAATAAATAAATATTTAAAAAATGTCACATATCACAACTGGTAGGATGCAGCAAAAGTTGTTCCTAGAGGGTAACTCATAGGCTTAACATTTTACATTGAAAAAGAAAGGATGAAAGCTAATGATCTGGGCATCCAACTGAAGATACTATAAAAATAAAAACAACTGAATCACTTCTCAGCTTTCTGACTAAAATCAAGTGTACAAATAGCAAAGAGCAAACACAGTGTAGAAAAAGAAGGTAAATGAATGAAACAGGAAGCAAGAAAACAACAGAAGATCAAATTCAACATTTGTTCTTTGTGAAGACTGATGAATTATGTATACTTATCTCTGGAAAAATGATATATTGAATAAAAATGAAAATAAATAGATATTCTAAAGATTAAAATAATATGTTGAGCATTTAGTAAAAATGAATTTTAAATTTAAAATGAAACAGACAAATTCCTTTAAAAAAAAACTATAATAATTGAACTAATGAAGGAAGAACTTAAAACTTTGAAGAGCCTCACTATTTAAAACAAGACACATATACAAATCAATAGTTTCGTATTAAGAAATCTCCAGGTATAGACAGTATCCAACATTCAAGGAATAAATCATTCCTGTCTTATCTAAACTCTCTCATTCCAGAATAATAATAATATTGGATTATTCTGTCTTCCATTGCTATGACAAAATGCCTGATTCTGAGTAATGTGTTAAGACAAGAGGGTTTATGGTCACGATGGCCCCACTGACTTGGCCTCTGGAGAAGGCCTGTGGTGGATGACATCATCATGGCAGTGTGCCAGAGGAGAGAGCACATGGCAAGGCAGGAAACCATCCCCCATGCCGCGAGGGATGGCGGGACTCCTCTTGCCTCCCGACCAGGCCATGGGTGTCTCCCGGGCAAGACAGAGCTGGGCCCAGGTCCTGTAGTCCCCTGGCTCCCTGTGTGACCTTCCACCTCTGCGCGGGCCGCCTCGTCTGTGAAGTGCAAGTGACCAGAGCACTTAACGTGTCTGCGCTTCCCTGGGGAAGGTTAAGTGAGTGGATCCAACAAAGGTGTTCGCTGTCTCCCTGTGCCCCAGGGTCTCAGGAACACCGGGTGAAGCAATGACTGGTCAGAGGACTCTGTCCTTGGTCACCTCACCATGGACTTGCAAGGCTGAAGAACAGAGACCCTGGAGCTGGCCACCAGGTTCAACTCCCAGCCTCCCTGACTCCTCGCCGTGTGACCCCAGGTTGTTGTCACCTGAAGCGATGGCCGCTTGGAGCAACGAAGCCGCGGGAAGAAGTTCAGAGGCGAACTGGAAACAAACAGCTTTATATTCTGATAACTTTTTTCTCTGGCTCTAACAACGACTAACACGTGTCACACACACCACCAAAATGGCGCTGACCCGATCAGTAATCTCGGCCAAGTCACTCGAGATCCCGGGCCAAGTCCCGCGAGATCCCGGGCCAAGTCCTGTGAGACTACGGAAGGCGGCAATGCCCAAATCTCCATGGCCCATAGTCAACCGCAATTTAAGCCATCTCCCCAAACAGGGCTCCTGCATTTCCCCCCTTTTGTTTTAAAAGAAGGGATGGCTCCTACACCAGGTGACTCTCTGCTCTGTTCCCCTGTAGATGTGGTCATGTTCATACCCTCCCTGGGGGTGCAAAGATGACTCATAAAGGATACATGATGGGCTCTCTGAGGTCCCTGTCACCATCACCGTTCCTGGTATATGGAAGGTTTTTTGTTTGTTTTTGTTGTTGTTTTTTCTTTTTTTTTTTTTAAATATTTATTTATTTGCTTTAGTTGTACACAATCCGTTTTTTTTACGTGGTGCTGAGGATCGAACCCGGGCCGCGCACGTGCTAGGCGAGCGCTCTACCGCTGAGCCACAACCCCAGCCCTGTTTTTTCTTTTTTTAATAATAACTTTCCTTCCTCTCTGCCTCCCTTTGCTGTCTCTAGAGGCTGGCAAAGGAAGGCGGGGGTTGAGGTCGCACGGGACCAGGAAGACAGCAGAGCAATGAGGCCTTGACCAGCCCTGTCAGAGGCAGCTGATAAAAGGAGCCAAACCCAGGAGAATCCAGCAAGTCCTGAGTGAACGGCAAACAAGGTGGAGGAGCTGGGAAGGAGGCGTCACCAGAGAGGACGGCAGCCTCGAGGCCCGGCCACCAGCCCTCCCACCCCCAAAGTGGTGGCCAGCAACCCCACCCTGACCACACCTGCACCAGGCCAGCCGGCCAGCCAGAGTGAGACTGGGACCCGGAGGGAGCACCCCTGTGCCAGGCCTTAGCTTTGGAGACTGACCCTACTGCTGGCATGTCCGTGACCTCCAGGGAGAGTGGGGGCAGAGGGCTGGCAGCCCCAGGGATGCCCCTGAACGTAGCAGTCCCAGCCCAGCAGGTGACAGGGAGGAGGGAGACGTGCTACAGAGGCCGGGCCCTCACTCCCACGGCACCGTCCCTGGCCCGGTACCACATGGCTTCTGGTGCCCCCTTGGAGGGAAAGGTCACAGCAAGGTGACGCCCAGGATCTACTTGTTGGTTCATTCATCAGTGAGCACCTACGGCAGGCTGGTGTGAGTCGAAGCTGGGGCACAGCAGGAAGTAGGCACCCCCACTCCTGCTCCACGGAGCCCAAGGGACGGGGGGGGGGGGCTGCTTCCGCCCCTCCTCCCCTCCTGCCCAGATCAGTGGTCACAGACCCGAGAGGTCACGTGGCACCTGGAGGGCCAGAGCCACAGCCCGGCACAGCACTCAGGCCCCCAAGCCCAGGAGGATGCTTAGCCCTTGGCCAGGGAGCCCAGAAAGCAAGGTGGGCGGGCAGAAGGTCCCCAGGGCTCCCAGCCTTGGTCCCTGGTTTGGGGGACTCGGGGTGTGGGTGGGGTCCAGGAGGCTGAGATTGGGACATCCCACTTTCAGTGGGTGCCGGCTGAGCCAAGCTCAAAGGGACAAATACAGGGACTCCCCTTCAAAGATCCAACGGCCAGCCCCAAACATCCCCACAGGCCCTGGGAGCCTGTCCTCAAGGGGCCCACGGAGGCGAGGCACAGGCCGGGGACAAGCAAGGGTTGGGGGTGCTGGAGACACACGGCCCGCGGTGGGTGGCTTGGCGGGGCGTGGGGGCAGAGCAGGGAGCCAAGCACTTCAGGCAAGGGGCGCGGAGAGCGGGCTGGGCCTTGCCCTCCAGAGCGCGAGGCGGGGGTCAGGCCCCAGGTCAGCAACTGCGTGCCAAGCCCCCAGCGGCCCCACACTCACCAACCCACCTGAGCCCCACAGCCCTGCGAGGTGACGGCTCTCATCCCCACTGGCTGATCGGGAGACTGGGGCACAAAGCGGCTTTAAAGCCTGTCCAAAGCCCCTCTGCAAATAAATCTGTGGAGCCACGGTCTTGGCCCAGAACACAGGTGTTTTTACCCGGGTACCAGGGACGGAACCCGGGGCCCTCTACCACTGAGCCACATCCACATCCCTTTCAATATTTTATTTAGAGACAGGGTCTCACTGAGTTGTGTAAGCCCTCACTAAGTTGCTGAGGCTGGCCTTAAATTTGTGATCCTCCTGCCTCAGCCTTCTGCGTGGCTGGGATCACAGTCAGATGCTGCACCACGCCCTGCCCAAATGCCCTTGGTGATGACGCCCTCTTGCCCCTTGGGCAGCAGGGAGCCGCCAAAGCCTGCTGAGTGGGGGTGGTCGGTCGCTCTGCGTGGGGCAGGTGGAGGAGAGACCTGGGTGAGTGGGAGGGAAGGACTGGCCGCAGCCCCCACAACAGTGAGGCACGGCGTGAGGTGGCAGGGCAGGACCTGCAGCCGCGGCAGCAGACGTGCCTGGCCTGGGCTGGGCGTCCGTGGGCCTCCTCCTCCGGCACGTCTCCTGCCTTGGACAGGGCGGCCTTCGCTTGATGCGGCCACCAAGATCCCGTGGACTCCGGCCCAGCTGCCAAGCCTGGCCGGGGCCTCCAAGCCTCACACGCTGCCCACTACCTCCTGCTGCCCACAGAGCCCCCTCCCCGGCCCCGAGGCCAGGCCCAGGGCCGTGCTGACCTGCAGGGATTTGGTGGTGCTCCCCGGATCCCCACTGCCAGGGGTCCCAGGGCACTGTCACTGGGCGCACTGGCCCCGGGTGCCCTGCCTGCCATTTCGTTGCTTAGGTGCAGGTGAAGTGTCCAGAGAGAGCTTGCGGCCAACCTCAGCCCCAAGCCGGGGAGCCACGGGGTCCCCTCTGACGGGCAGAGGCGCAGCTGGACCTGTGAACATAAAGCATGGCGTTCCTGCTGATTTTGTTTAGTCGGAATCTGGATTTCAGATCAGGCCCTGCCTGGGGCAGATCCACGGCGGCCGTCTCCCAGAGCCGGAGCCTCCACCACCCCCGCCCGGCCCTGTGGGCTCTCAGCGTCCTCTCGGGGAGCCCAGAGTCTCCGGGTGAGAGTGCAGAGGGCTCTGTCCCATGACAGGGGGGCAGAGCGCCCAGGGCCCCCCTCAGAGTGGGGTTGGGACCCCTCCCCCCGTTCCCCACGGCAACCTTCCCTGGAAAGCCGTCCTGGGTGGCCTCCCGTGGCTGCGAGGCTCCAGTGTCGTTGCTGGAGTGTGCTGGCTTCTGTCACTGCCGCGTGAGGCCTGAGATGACTCATGCCCACTGTCCACAAGGCCACCAGTGCCCAGGCCCCTTCATGCCCGGCATGGCCAGGCGAGCGCTGTCCCTGCCCCTGGGCACCACGGGCAGTCCGGTCACAGTGAGAGCTCCTCCTTGCCTCACGCCCACCCTCTGAGCCTTGGGGTCCTCCCTGCGACCCGGCTGGCACCTCCTTTGCAGAGGCCACGGTTCTGGTTCAGGCCCCCTGAGGGGTCTGAGAGGGCATTCTGGTTGTCACAGCCCTGCAGGGCCAGGGGTGTTTCCCGCACCCAATGGCTGGAGGCCAGGGACCTGCCGAACCCCCGGTGCACGACCAGCCAGGAAGAGTGACCAGCCGGGAAGAGTGACCAGCGGGCACATCGACGTTGCCCAGGTCCTGAAGCCACTTCTGGGGAGACGCGGGCAAGACCAGCCCCCGAAAACACGGACCTCTGGACAGAGCAGAGCGCCCGGGCTCACGGCCCGCAGGAGGCAGGACGAGCAGGACCGGCTCCCAGCACAGCAGAGGGAGCTGGGCCAGGAGGCCGCTCCCAGCCCTGAGCTGCAGCCTCCCGGCCTCGACTGCTCCAGCATGACGGCCTCCCGCCTCCCTCCCCTCGGCAGGAACATGCTCCTAGCAGCTGCCCCAGGGCTTGGTGCCCCTCCTTCTGGCCCTGCCCACTGGGCGATGGTGTCCAAGAGAATGTGGCCTTTAAGCTGGGCCTGGAAGGATGGGCGGGGCGGGGGGCCTGTGTGGCTGGGGGTGTGGAGGAGAGGCGGGCGGTGGGAAGGACGAGGGACGGGAGCTGGTGCAGAGGGGCAGCCGAGGGCTCAGGAGGGAGGCAGCAGCCTGAGTGGTGCAGGGAGGCCGGCAGGCGGGCGCCCCCTCGGCTCACGCCTGTCCACCAGCGGGCGCCTGCTGCAAGGTGCGTTTTAAGGAGTGAGCCTGGGCAGGGGGCCCGGGCCTGGAGAGGAGCTGGGCGTCTCCTGAGCCCCTGGGGGCAGCAGCTGCTCTCCCTCTGACCAGCAGGGCCCCCTTAGAGGGAGGAGGAATGGTCCTCCTCTCCCAGACGCAGGACCTGGGGCCTGAGCTGGCGCTGCCCTCCCCACCTCGCCACTGTAGTTCTTAGCGCCAGTGCCCGGTCCCCAGCCGTAAGGCTGCCGAGGCTGGGGAGGGACTCTCGGCCCTCCTGTGCTGCCCTAATTTAAATAAGGCTTTGCTAGATGAGGGCCTGCGGCCGTGTGACCAAGTGAGTGAGGAACTCTCCAGGCACTGAGGAGCTGAGGGGACTCAGGCAGGGGCTCTGGGAACCCTGGGGTGTGTCTGGCACCAGGAGGCTGCAGAAAAGGGTCCGACCCAGGCCACCAGCCACGCCTGCCGCCAGCCTCTTCCAACCCGGGAAAGGTGAGGCCTTCCCGGGGAGGCCCCGCCCTGACCGCCCCCAGTGCACGGGCAGGAACCGGAGGCCCAGGGGGGCTGGGGACATGCCCCACTCTACCGGTGGCAGAGCTGGACCGGGGCCCGGGCTCGCTGATGCTCCATCGGGTCCCCTAGCTGCTCAGGAGGGGCTGGGGTGGCCGGGGAGGCTCTGTGGGTGGGGGCTTTCTCCCAAGCCCCGCGGGGTGAGTGGGCACATCACCAACGCCCGAGCCCAGGTAAATGCCAGGCGAGAACGGCGGGTGCGTGTCGGCTCACTGCTCATGAAGACAGGCCACTCTGGGGACTGGCAACATTGGGGAGGTGACAGTGGTGATGGGGAGGTGACGGTGGAGTGGGGAGGTGACGGTGGCATGAAGGTGAAGTGATGGTGGTGGAGTAGTGTGGGGCGGTGATAATGGCAGTGGGGAGGTGACAGTGGGGCAGTGACAGTGGCAGTGGGGAGGTGACATGGTGGAGGGGGCGGCTGTGCACCTGGGCACATACAGAGAGGTCTATGCTTGCCTCTGAATTTTCCCACGATCCTAAAACTGCTCTAAAAACAGTCTATTAAAAACCTCAATAAAATACAATAAAAAGCAGCCCCTGGAGTGGCCTCGGCCCAGCTCAGTCTCCGCACCCCCTCTGGAAGCCGAGAGCGGGAGGCAGATGAGGGACGTCGGATCTGACTCTCCTCTTGGAAGAAACCCTCAGGATTCTCGTCTGCAGATCCCTTTTCTTCTTGAGAAGGGCTCTGGCTGCGAGCTGCACTTTGGCACCCTCGTCTCACCCTGGCCACCCCAGCCTCCACTCTGGGCCCCCGGTGAGGGGTGCACCAGGGAGCAGGGAGGCTGTGGCCACAGGAGGGAAGGAAAGGGGCCCCCACCTTGTGCCGACTATGTGCCAGCCCCACCCAGCCCTTCCACACACTCCTGCACAGTGGCCCACACTCAGGGATCCTTGAAGCAGATGAGGCTTCAAATCCTCCTTTCAGCTAGTCAACATGATAAAGCTCCTACTGTGTGAAGCACCACCCAGACACTTCCATGCACAACCACTTAGTGGCCTGCACTGAACATTGCTTTAATTAGGATATAATACTCCAAATCCCAGGTCCACCCTTTAGCTGGCCAACATGAATAAAGCTCCTACTATGTGCAACTGCCACTCAGGCACTTCTGCACCTACCCACTGGGCAGCCTGCATACAAAACTGCTTGAATTAGATGATGCTCCAAATCCCACCTCTGCCTTTTAGCTAGTCAACAATGTTAAGGCACCTACTATGCACACGACACTGCTGTGTATGCTCGGGCAAAGGAGTTACACTTCTGTGACTCATTTCCCATCAAGAGAATGAATCTCCTTCCTATACCGGAAGAATCATTAGCTCAGAGAGACTAGCCTATGAGACGTGGGGAAGAGAGGCTATCACTTAACTTAAGGCCTTGGTGGACGGGAGTCCGCTGCTGGAGGGCCGTAGCCAGCCAGCCATGTGTCCCAGGGCCCAGGGTCAGTTCAAAGAAGCTGGGCACCACTCTTCACTGGCACGGAGTCCACATGAGGCTCAGACGCCAGCCTTTGGAAGCCCGCATTTGAGCAGAGCAGCTGGCGCGTGGGCCCTGCCGGAGGCCACCCCTCCGCCCGTGGACTGGCTCGGCCTCGTGACTCGCATTGGCCAGTGGGTCGCTACAGGGTATGGAGCGAGCAGAGGCCTTACACGCTGCGTTGTCACACTGGCCTCTTGGTGTCCTGGTGAGCTGCCGTGACCTGCCCCAGCTGGCCACCATGAATAAAGACAGAATAAGACCCATCCAAGAGACCTGAAGCCAACGCAGGCCTGGAGCCAAGCTCTGCTGACCCGCAGTCGAAGTTAGACTCGCTGCAGCCATTCTAGAGACCAAGGAGGGAGGAGGAAACAAGCCACCTTCCTACTGTCAGCCATGAAACACACAGTGTGACTGCAGCGACTGCTGACTGATACGAACTGACGGCGTGGAAAGGGGGCCCTGCTAGAGATGCAGCGGATGGGCTCACGGGAGGCCCTAGCGTGAGAGCAGCTTCTGGGAGCAGGCGACGCATGACTGAGGCTGGGGGTATGTGTGAGAAGAAAGCCAGGCACCATTCCAGGTAGCGGGCACCCCATTCCCTGGCTCTCCCCACATAGGCTGCTCCCTCCCAGAAGGCTGCAGCAGGCTCTCCTGCTGCCCTTTCTCAGGCAACAAGCAAACTAGACAGCAGCAGTCCAGGGCTCGCCGGGAGGCTCCAGGACCCAGGCTTTCCCCACCTTCTTGCTCTGGGATCCTCAGCATGTGGCTCTTCTCCTCATGGTCACAAGATGGCCACCCAAACACCAGGCATCACATCACCAGTCCAGTCAGAAAGAAATGAAAAGCCAAACCAAGCAATGTCTTCGAAGACCCACCAGGAACTCCCACTCTCCTGGCCATCCTGAGCCTCCCAGCCTCCCCAGCGGTCCTCATCCTGGTGACCGCGAGGCCAGGCCCAGACAGGGGTCGGTGATAGGGCAGGTAGAGCAGGGCCCTCCAGCGAGGGAGGCCCCTTGTGTGGGATTCCAAGTTGGTTCCCTGAGGAGTGCGGGCAGGGAGCGCTGAGGTCACCTGCACCTGGGCTGTTCGTTGGCCACTGTCTCTGGTCTCCTCCAGGTTTGAGTGCTGCAGTCTTGGCCGACGCCGCTGCCTCAGACGCGGCTGTTCGGGTGTTCAGGGGCTACGGCAGCCTAACACAACTGTCCTCCCTGGTCTATCTGGTGCCATCTCCACCGTCAGGGCTGTGGGCCCTGCCTGGGACCCCCCAGCTGCAGCCCTGCAGCGACGCCCCCTCACCAGTCACCTGTCAACATCAGGGGAACTGAAGGCCACCTCGCCCAGCACTGCTTCTGCAGGACCCTCGCACCTGGCCCTGACCGGGCCTCTGACCTTCACCTCCTGCACAGGACACGTGCCCCTTGCACACACACTCACACCTGCTACACACCCACGTCCACAAAGCACAGGTGACGCACACCCTCACACCTATATCACAGACACACGTGCTAAGGGAGTGGCCCCAGAGCCCAGCATGGAACAGACACGAAGGAGCCAGCGTGCCCGCGTCCCCAGCATGGAACCGTGAAGTCGACAGGCACCGTGGAGAGCTCTGCTGCCAAGGCAAGCTCCCAGCATCCTGGTGGCTCCTCCTCCAGAACAGAAGTGCCACCAGCCAAGGCCACCTGCCTGCTGGGACCCTTCTGTTCTAACCTCCTCTCTGGAGGGGTGGGTGCCTGGGCCTGTGGCCCAGAGGAGGGGAGCCAGCCCGGACAGCGCCTGGCTGGTCTGCAGAGGGTGCGGCAGGACCCCAGGCAGGAGATGGCGTGACAGCCCCACTCTGCCGCTCCCTGCCAAGTTCAAGCTTCCCCAAGGCGGCCCTTCTCTCTCTGCTCCAGTGGCTCAAGGACCCCGGGTGTGCACGCGGCAGGGCGGCACGCTCTGCAGACAAGGGGCCTTTCTAGGAAGAAGCAGGCAGTCTCGCGTGGACGCTCATGGTCAGGTGTGGGGCAGGGCCGGGGCCTCCTTCATCTCCCCTCCCACGTCCTCAAACGGGGAAGCTCGCACGCGCGCACACACACGCGCACGCGCGCGCACACACACACACACACACACACACACACACCCACGTCCTGCCCAAAGTCACGCGCTCACGTGTTCAGGGGTTCAGGGAGGGGCTGTCTGGCCCCTCCTTCTCTGGGAACCACAGCGCTGAGCCTTCAGGCCAGGGCTCTCCTTTAGATCCAGGACCCAACTGGCAGCAGACCACCCGTCCTGCATGATGCCACACTGAGGCCACCAAGCCCAGAGAGGGCCGAGGTGGGGGAAGACCCAGGGGTGTGAGCTCACAGGAGCCTCTGGAAGCCGTGTTGGCAGGGAAGAGGCCCAGAAGAGGCCCCGGGCAGTGGACAAGGCTCACTGGTGCCAGGACGGGGGCGGTGGGGCCAGCGTGGAAAGAAGCGATGCTGTGCTAGCTCGGGCCCTGCAGGGCTCCCAGGAGACGCCCAGGCTGGGCGCGGGCACACGGCGCACCCCCGGCACCTCGCCGAGGCTCACAGGAGGTCGCTGCCTGCTGCCTGTTGTCAGTCACTCACCTGACACTAGGCCCCAAGGCCTGCCCCAGCGAGCTGCCCGGGCCCCGATCAGATGGGGCGGGTCCCCAGAGCAAGGCGAAGGCAGACAGGGGCCAGGGCTGGGGTTTTCTATTCTCCCAGCAAGTTGGGCCGAGGCAGATGGGCCAGCACACAGTAGGCAGTTTGAGTTGAATAAATGACAAATGGAAAGCAAGCAGGAAAGGGGAGCAGCCGACCTGCCCGGCTCTGTGTGCCATGTGTGCTGGCCCAGCTGGGCCTTCGCCTCAGGCCTCTTCCTGTAAAAGCCCGGGTGCCGGGCAGGCTGACTCCTGCGGCCCCCGGGCAGGCTGACTCCTGCGCACGTGCTGCTCAGCGCACAGCCCCTGCGTTACTTGGGATGTACTTATGCCGGCAGTCTGCAAACTGCAGTGATCAACCTGCTATTTTTTCGCTTTACGGTGCAGAAATGGTAGCCCGTCCGGTAGGATTGTACTTGGAAGTTTGCACCTGGATCTTTTCCCTGGCTAGCGACGTGGGTGCAACACTCTTCCGAGATGCTGGTGGCACAGCAAGCTGCAGCTCCCCAGCGGCCACGCAATGGTGAGCGGCTGTCCCTACTGTGCGCTGCTGTTAGGCTGGGACGTTCCGTAGGTTGGGGTTGGAATGCATCTCAACGTGCGATATCTTCAGCCTAACGACGCGCTGTTTGGACGCCTGCCTACACGGCTCAGGTGCACAGCTTGGTCCCCAGGGCTGCAGCCCATCCAGGGAGATGCTGTGCGCCTTTAAAAGGCAGGGACCTGTGGGGGTCCTTAGGACACCGGGTGTGGGGAACCCGCCTCTGTCTCTCGCAGTGACACCTGTGACAAGGTTCCCACCAGGATGTGCTGCCCTGACCACAGGCCCCACCAGTGGCCACCTCGGACTTGAACCTCAAGACAAAACTCTTTACTTCACAAGTAGCCTGCACCAGGTGCTCGTCACAGTGACACAAGGCTGACCAGGAGGGTGGTTAGAGAGGATGCAGCCCCCCAGCCCCGCGAGTCAAGGAGCACCTTGCTGAGAGCCCGCCTTGTGGTCAGGGTCCTGCCGTCCACCTGGCAACCCAGTTCCCTGCAAGGCCACTGTGCTGGTTACTGACCGGAGGGTCAGTGGAACCCATAACTGACCATGGCTGCCTCCAAGGAAGACATCTCGGTGGCCAGGGACAAGTGGAGAGGGAGACTGACTTCTCAGTGTGCACCTTTTGTGATTTTGGATTTGGACCATTTACAAGATTAACTACCTAATTTTTAAAATAATTATTCCAACAATGAGACTGAATATTAACATCAGAGGCTGATGTTCAGGTCTCCCAAAATTATCATAAAATTAAACTTAAAAGTAAACCCCGCCGTGAGTTCAGAGCCTGAAGGAGCCTCCTTCCAGTGGCACCGGGTCCTGGGTGCTGGTTTTCAGTTGAAGACCGACACTTGAATATCCCTATCATCAAAGGGATGAGACCAGGAACTCTTTTTAAAATTTTCTTTCTTTTTTTAGTTTTGCTTCTGGGGATGGAGCCCGGGGCCTCTCCCACGCCAGGCTCCACCACAGAGCTACATCCTCATCCCTTCTGTTTTATTTTGAGACAGGGTCTTGCTAATTTGCCCACTCTGGGCTCCAGAGTGGCCATGATGAAATGCACCGACGGGATCACATTAAGTGACTTCAGCAAACCAAACAGGGAAGCCCCAATCACAGGGCTCATTTGCCATGAAAACTGCTCTTGGAGTTGTGACCGGAGCCACTTGGCCTTTGACAAACACTTGCAAGGACTGAGCCCACTCAGCAAAATACCCCCTGGCTATGAAGCCAAAGCTAGGGAGGCAGCGGGAAGCCTGGCTTTAGTGGCCTGGTCCTGGCCTGGGGATAGGGCAGCATAGGGACTCTGTCCCCCACCCAACAGGAGGAGACCTGGGCCCCCTGAGCTTCTGCGCTTGCCAAGAACACAGAGCCGGCAGTGTGCAGACAGGACCAGCCTCCAGGCCTGAGCCCAAACCTTCTAGAAGCAGCCATGGTGGAGGTTCAGAGAGCCTCGCAGGTTTACCAACAAGCGTGTGGTTCAACTGTGTTCATTGCATGTATTTTAGTTTCGTCATTTTCTTCAGATGGTTAAACGGGAACATTGTATCTTCAGATGGTTAAACGGGAACATTGTATTTACACGAGAAGGTGGGGTCTAATAGCACAACTCTGCACAGGAGTTAGTTATGCACAAGTATCTTACACAGGCGCTGTCCCCATTTAGTGTTCAGCATAACCCTAGGAGGTGCACATGGGCTCATTCTAGAGAGGGGAAGGGACCTATGAATTATGTCATTGTCCAACCCCAAAGTACGGAATTAGAAGGCAGCCCACAGCTGCCCCTCGCTGCTGAGCCCTGGCCTCCCTGCACCTGGCAGCCTCACCTCTCGATGCCGCCTCTGGAGCCCTGCTTCCCTTGAGACCACAGCACAGGACAGGGTGTGGCTCATTCAGCCCTGAGCCAGGCCTGCACACTAACCCAGACAGAGCTTTAACCATGCTGACGGGGTGGGGGGTGCTGGTAAAAATGGCTCCCTTTTTTTAAAAAAATATTTATTTATTTGCTTTAGTTGTACACAATGCGTTTATATTCACGTGGTACTAAGGACCGACCCGGGCCCGCGCACGTGCTAGGCGAGCGCTCTACCGCTGAGCCACATCCCCAGCCCCGCTCCCAGATTCTTAAAGGCCTTTTAAGTTTCTATTTCCCCAGAACTTTTGAGCTTGGCTTCCTGGCCCTTTAAGTTTCTAGCTCCCCGAACTAAGAGTTTCCCTTCCTTGTTACAGACCCCCCACTGGTATTATAACCAATCAGCGCTCTCCCACCCCCCCTTTACCTATAGTAACAATCAAAAGCAGAAAATTTTCCGGTACTATTGCTCTCTCCCCCTGGCTTAGCTCTCTCTCCCTTGCTTTTAACGACAGATAATCTCCTGTGTGTTAAAATAAATCTCTTGGCTGGGCTCTGCTTCTCGGTGAGGTTCTTCGGCTCCAACCCTTACCGGGGCTGGGGAGACAACTGCCGATGGTAGGGGTGAAGGGCAAAACATCACACCGGGACAGCCGTGCAGCCAAGAGATTTATTCAACAGACTTCATGGCTGGTAGCAAAAACCAGAGAAGAGGTGCTCTGGTTGAAGGTCAAAGAGGTGCTGGGAGAGGGGAGTCAGGGAGAAGGGAGTGTGCAAGCTCTGGTGGGAGAGGGGAGTCAGGGAGAGGGGAGTGTGCAAGCTCTGGACAGAAGGTGGGTGCTTGGTTGCACCGGCTAGGATCTCTGGAGCTATTAGCTAAAGCAGCTGCTGTCTGGCTGGAGGCTGGAGCTGTCAGCTGGGAGTGGCTGTTGGGCTGAAGGTGGTGAGTCCGGAGCTGCCTGCTGGGGCAGCTGCCGTTGGCCAGAGGCGATGGGTCTGGAGCTGTTGCAGTGGCTTCCTCCTCTCCACAGGGTCGAGCTAATGTGTCTGAGTGGCTTCCTCCTCTCAGCAGCGACGAGCTGATGTATGTGTCCGTGTGTCTGTGTCTGTCTGTGTCTGAGTCTCTTGAACAGGGCCCTATATAGGGATTTCTGGTGGGAGGTGCACCAGAGCAACCCCAACGCCATTGGTTCTTTGCCCATAGAACAGGGCGACCTTTAAGCCTATTGGCTCTTGCCCGGGGAAGAAACAAGGTTGCTTCTTTCAGGATGTGGAAAACTCTGGGGGGGGGGGGGAGGGTAGCCCATCGATCAAGGGGCCAGAGCGAGCCTCCTGGACCGGGAGTCAGACTCTGTGTGCGAATTTCTGATGGCTGTTTGGGGCCAGGCTATGTGAGCAATGACCAGACAGACTCCATTTTGCCATGAGACTCCACGTCATGTAAGAAATGCTTCTCCCAGGGAAAGCCCCGCCTCTGTCCCCATCAACAGTTGCTTACCATAGCATGTTCGGCAACACAAAAGAGCAATTCTTACACCATGTGAAAGTGTTCTCTTTTTGGTTCCTGTTTTTCTTGTCAATGTACCTCATCGTCAACATTGGCTGTCTAGATGCTAGTGACCACTCTCTAACTGCACACAACTAGGGATGTTTTGACCCACTTGCCTTCTGCTTGCTCACTGCTATGCCAACCCGGAAAGTCCTGTGGGAAATGCCAATGTACCCATTGCATTGTCTCGCTAACTGCCCAGTTCAGCTTCTGTACCTGCTTGCTTGCAGCCATGTCCATCCAGAAGTGGTTTTTGCCTTTAAATATCCTAAAATACTCGGGCTTGGGGCTGTTCCTTGCAGAGACAGTTAGGTCCTGCGGAGAGCAGTCACCGGCCAGTCGGCTAAATAGAGACTCTGCAATTTGGACAAAACTGGGACTTGGTGTCTTTTCTGAGCGACCTGCCCCACAGCAATGGCCAGCCTTTGGGCATGACCGTCATGGGGAGGACGCTTTACGGCCACCAGCAGGAGAGTAGAAACAGTGGTAGCGGCGTCCTCCCAGGGGCTCTCTTCCAGAGCCGCCCCTTTTCATCCTCCTCCCGACCGCACTCAGAATGTGACCGTGCCATTTGGCTTGACCTTCTTCCCTGCAGACATCCTGGTCACAGAGCAGGAGCTCAGGAGCTCATTCTTTGGACGGTCGCTGGAGACCACCTGTGTGTCTGTGGTCCCCGCCACACACTGGGATCTTGAGAGAGCTATACCACACAGGGGATCACAGACGCACCTAGTGGGAGGAGAGTGCCACCTGTGTGGAGGGACCCCACAGCAAGGTCCCCAGGAGCCAGGACTTCACTGACAAGGAGACCAGCGTGACGGCGGTGCTCCCGCACTGGGGAGTGCTGGGCGCGAGATGCTGATTTCTGGGGTCTGGGCCACAACTTCTGACTTACTGACACAGGATGCCACCTACCGATTTTGACGTGGCCAGTGTTTGGGGCTGACGGAGCTCCTGGTTTGGGCGTGAGCGTGCCAAGTGAGGCTGTCAGGGTCCTGCTAAGTTTCTGCAGGCCGCAGGGCACAGGCCTGGGCTCCCCCACCTCAGCCCTCGGGCAGTTTCTCTGAAGGGTATATCAAGTCTCCAGCTTCAGCATAAAGGGCTGCAGGGCCAGGAACAACCCAGTGCCGTGACAAGCTCCTGAAGTCACCAGAAGCCTGGTGTGGGGGTCTGCGCTACAACTCTCCTGTGGCTTTGCATCACAGATGCTTCTGGAAGCTTTCAGGGCAGCATCAGACTAAGTCAGTGGCTGTCTGCAGACACAGAGACTGAGCTCGGCTCGGCTGAGACCTGGTAGGGGCGGGAAGCTCAGTGGTGGAGCGCTTGCTAGCACCTGCCACGCCTGGGTCCCATGCGCAGTACTGAGGGGAAGTCTGAGCTCTCCTGCCCGTGCCTCTGTGCGGGGTGGCTGAAGAGCGGGGGCCAGCCCCATCAGTGGTGGACAGAACAGCTCCCAGCTCTCTTGCCCACAGTGGGGCAGCTCCAAGGTGGGTTCTCCACCAACTCCCAGGCCCTGTGGGGACTGAGCCCCAGCTGCCGATGGTGGCTGGTCACCGGCTCCGGAGAATGCACTGTTGGTGGGCCTTCTTCCCCCTCCCTCCTTCCCCTCCCTTTCTGGCTTTCCTGGGCTCACCTCCCGTCTTTAGCCTGCCTCCCTGCCTCAGTCTCTCTCCTCTAACACACCTCCACACAGGAGCCAGAGGCAGCTTCTAAAGGCAGGGCAGACCTCGGCCATCGCCTGCCGGGCCCTCAGTGCCCCTGTTGCCTTAGGCTGGACCCCGGCTTAGCAGAGCTGCGGGCGCTGCGGATCTGACTGCTGTTCTCTCTGAGCCCAGCTCTGTCCCGCCCCACGCCCTAAGTGCCAGGCCAGCTGGAGAGGTTCTAACTCTGGATGAGCTTTGGGCCTGTCTGAAAACCCATCTCCTTTGCTTGCACACAAAGCTTTGTCCCTGGCCAGCCACTGGGGACCCAATACCAGATGGGCATGAGTGAGACAAGGCGCAGGACGCTCAGCTGCCCCTGGAGCCTGAGCGGAAACTAGCCTCTGCTGCAGGCCCCAGTTAGAGGTGGGAGCCATGGACGTGGGAGCATCACTGGGCTAGCTGGGGGACGGAGACCTTGGGCTCAGGGAGACGGGCACACACCAGGCTGGGCTTGGCCCGGAGCCGTCTCCCTCCCGAGCTCAAGCTCTCGGCCGCCTCCTCTCTGTGCGAGAGGGAGGGAGAGGGCCCGGCCGCGCAGCCTCCTGCAGCACAAGCATCCCGGCCTCGCGCGGCAGGGAGCGGGCCTGTAGCCAGGGCTCCATCTGCACAGTGAGCTGGCCAGGGACGTGTGGCCACCCGCCCTCCGGCATCCTCGGGCCTCAGCTGTCACTTCCTAGGGCTGTCAGCAGCAGAGCCTGGCCCGCATCAGACCTTGGGGACAGCGCACATGTTGGCAGAGGGACTGGAAAAGATGGCGGGTGTTCATTTTCTCTCCCCAAGTGAACAACCGTCCACCTCTCATCCACCTCCGGAGGAAGCCGGCCTGCCTCTGCACAGCGCCCCTCTGAGAAGGGCCCTGCAGCCCCTCTTCACACCACCTGGGTCTAAGCTCAGTGTTAGTGGGGGAGTGGGGGGAGGCGGAGGGTGAATCTCTGCCCAGACCCTCCCTGGCTGGGCCAAAGGACCACTGCCAACTGTTTTGCTATTCAGTCTGCAGTTTTCTTGGCAGATCAGTCCAGGGCCTGGAAATTCTCAAGGTGTTTTTTGTTAAGAATCTTTTATAGCTTGAGAGAGAAGTGGGGGTGGGGGAAGGAGAGAGATGGATTAACCTTCTAAGAACCCCTGGGATCTAGTCACTCTCACAGTCACAGGTTAAGGCCAGCAGGGAGAAGCGCAGGAGGGGTCAGGTTTCCCCAGGTCTCCCACTGAAGACAGGCCAGCAGGCAGGAGGATTGCCAAGTTCGAGGCCAGCTGCAGCAACTTAGCAAGACCCTGTCACAAAATAAACTTCTTCAAAGGCTTGCGGATGTAGCTCAGTGGTAGAGCGCTTGCCTGGCGTGCACGATGCCCTGGGCTCGATCCCTAGCATGGTAGGAGGAAAAGAACACACTCTTGGGTCTGGCACACGTTGGCCCCGGTGTTTTTGCCCTGCCTCAGACATCTCCGGAGCACCCTGCAGGTGAAGGCGCTGAGCCAGACGTGCACCACGCAGCAACAGGGGCCAGGAAGCCGACCCGGGTCGCTGGTGTGCAGAGGGAAGAGCAGCATGTCGGGAGGAGGGGCAGGCTCCGGGGCGCCCACCGCTGCTCTGACCTGCTCTCCTGGGAGGAGAGAGCTCACCTGAGCCCCTCACCCCGTCCCACCAGGCTCATTCCTTTCTCCCCACAGGCTGAGAAGCACCATTACCCCTCACCCAGGGTGGCCCATGTAACTTGGTGAGGCCAGCGCGCCCAGCTCAGCACCAGGCCCACCTGTCACCTCCACACGGCCCCCACATCTCCTGTGTCCCCCGTTCCCTGTGGTGTGTACCTTGGTTCCCTGTGATGTGCTGCATCTTCTGGATCTTTTCGAGGTGTGGAAGCAACCCGTGCCTGACTTTGGATCACAATACAAAGAGGCGTGTGCGGAGCCATCCCAGTCTCCAGCCGCAGCCCACCTCCTTCCATGCCAAGTCCCCTTCCCTGGTGACCAGTGTCACAGCTGGGGCCCTCGCGTGGGAGGAGCTCGGGGGTGCTCTTTCCCGGGACACCTCAGGGAGCGCAGCCACCAGGCAGCTGGCTGCCTCCACCTCACCGCGCTACGGGCATCCGGGCCCGCGGGGCCGGCCCCTTGCCAACGTGCACCCACACGCTCGCTTTCCTGCCTTTATTTCTTCTGATCTCATTAAGTTCCCCAAATGTCACAGTCACCCTGGGGATCTTGGCACGTGCCGGGCCCTTCCTCCCCAGAGCTCCTCCTCGTGGGGACCTCAGGGCCTGTCTTCAGGCCCGGCTGTGACACAATGAATCCTGTGCTCAACACACAACCCGCCCTCACCCTAGCAACGGGAGCATCGCCGGCCAGCAAGCGGCCAGGGGAGGGCTGACGCAGGGCTGGCCCTGGGGTCCCTGGAGGCACGGGCAGGTGGTGGTTTCTACGCAGCCTGGGAACAGAGGGGACAGATCCCCAGCAGTGCCTTCCCCGTGGGGC
Organism: Tamias sibiricus; assembly: GCA_025594165.1. Taxonomy (NCBI): domain Eukaryota; kingdom Metazoa; phylum Chordata; class Mammalia; order Rodentia; family Sciuridae; genus Tamias; species Tamias sibiricus. The sequence goes on from CM046665.1 coordinate 4,425,445, forward strand.
GCATTTTGGCTCTTTTCGCTCCACTGAGAAGTCTGCTCCAGGCCCAGACCTAGGGCCACCTCTAGGGAAGCCACCCAAACACCCCCATCGAAATCCTCCTCCTCGGGGCTCCCCAGGCCCTGCCACACCCCCAGCAGCTACTCCCTGCAGCGTGGGCGCGGCTGGGCCAAGCCCACCTGCTCCTGGTGACACTCCATTCAGACTGCTTCGGAACGTCTTCTGCACTGCCTGGGGAAGCACAGAGCATGATGTCCACCACAGAACGTCCCCTCGCTGTCCCCTCGCCGGCTGCAGGGAGCACCCAGCTGCTTCTCTCCGCGTGCCGTTCAGGTGTTTTGTTGTGTCTGCCACTGGCGCCACACCCACTGCCACCAATTCCTGGCCTCCCTAGAGGGCATTCTCCTAACAGGCCCCAGCTGTGACGCTGGTCACCAGGGAAGGGGACTTGGCATTGTCTGACCCCCTCCTAAGCCTGGTGTCTTTGAAGCTGAGCTGTTCTGACATCGCAGGGTCCAGTTCGTCCCTCAAACTCTCCTGTCTAGTGACCAGAACTCCCAGCCACTCCCCCTCCCAGGTTAAGGGAAGGAGTGAAGGATCTGGAGAGGCCTGGAGCCCAGGGCAAGCTGGCACTGGCTAGCACAGCTGATTGGCATCTGCCCAGGGCTCCAAGGACTTCAGGGAAGAGGTGCCCACTGGGCACAGTGCAGATCTCAGCCTCTCCAGACAGCTGCCCAGGGTCCCATCACCCCTCGCTCCAGGCAGCAGAGGTCAGCTTATCAAATCCAGGAGGTCACAACACACCTTGGGCTCTGCTCCCCAGGGCCAGGTGGGTTCTCCGTGATTCAATAAAGCTTCGGTCCTGCCAGCCTGGGGCTCCCATCCATGAGGAGAAGCCACCAGCATGGGGGGACAGAAGCAGCACAGAGGGGCAGAGCCTGGAGAGAGTGCAGGAAGTGCAGGGCAGGGCCTGGGGTCGTCCATTCACCCCCCCACCCCCACAGGTGGTCAGGGGCAGCCAGTCCCCACGTGGAGTTGGCACAGGGTGCTGCCTGAGGCTCAGGAGGGCCCCACTCCCACCTGCCCAGCAGAGGCCAGGGCTAGAGGAGCAGGGCCGTCAGTCACTGTGGAGCCAGCACACGGGGAATGGGCCAGGGTGCCGGGAGGCTGTGCCCGAGGGGAAAGTGCTCAGCCCACGGCCAGGGTCCGGCCCAGTCCCCCTGCTCAGCCGTGGACTTCCAGTGCAGCACCTGGGAAGGGGCAGCAGGAAGGGGTCCTCAGTACTGCCTGCCACGGCTCTGCTGCCCTCAGCTGGCACGGGCCCACCCGGACGTGGAGCCCCAGGAGGGCGAGTCCCGGTGCAGGGGCCACGGCCTTCTCCTGAGCGCAGGCACAGAGGCCCGGGAACAAAGGGGCCTGGACTGCAGCTGGTCCTCAGCAGAGCTCTTGAGGTGGCGCGTCTGCCACAGAGCCTTCCCGGCCAGAGGCACTCTGGCCACCCGCCTTGGCTGAGCTGTGCAGGGTCAGGGGAGTCTCGGGGTGGGTCGGGGCTGCATGGCGTGTGCTGGTTCCAGCCCCAGCCCTGGAGCCCCACAATCATCACCGTGACACAAACCGCTTGCCTCAAGACACCTGGCACCCGGCCCACAGGTCCAAGGAATCGAGGCTGGGGGAGGGCCTGAGGCAGGCACTGGCCCAGCAGAGGCCGTGGCAGGGGCGCAGGGCCCCACATGACCTCCTGGCAGTCGGGCAGTTATCCCCGCCCGTGGGAAACCCATAGGGCTGAGGAAGGCAGCACGAGGCCGGCTCGGAGGGCAGGGAGGACAGAGCAGCCCCTCAGACCTCCTGGGGCTGCAATTCTGGGTCAGCGGCCTGAGCACCCTCCATCCTCAGCCCAGGAGAAAACGGGCATGAGTGTGATCAGGACGGCACAGAGGGACGCCTGAGCAACTGGGCAGTCCAGAGGCCTCCGGGGGAAGCGACCACCAGGCAGAGCTGAGGGCAGAGGGCCATCAGCCAGGGAAAGGGAGGGAAGCTGTGGGCAGTGGGCGCCACCTTCACAGGTCCCTGGCAGGGGGTGCGACCTCTCCATCTGAGTCTCCCTGGCTAGGGCCCCTTCCTGGCCCATCCTGCAGCCCTTCCTCTAGCTACAAGTGGTGGACTGGGTAGCGCAGATTCTACCCCGGGCTGGGGCCCAGAGGACCCCTTCCTGCTCAGCCTCACTGTGAGCTTCTACAACCGCGAGGCCCTGTGAGGCCCTATGAGGCCCTGTGAGGCCGGGCCTCTTCTCTCCACCCTGTGCAGGCCCCAGGGGAGCAGCCATGGCCCATTATCAGCTGCCCCTTGAAGCCTGTCGCATCTCCAGGCTGTTGGGACTTAGGGTCTGCCTCACTGGTCCCCTTGCTCCCCGACACACTGGCCCAGTACTAGACTCCTATCCAGGGCAACCCTAGAGTCCACCAGCAGTGACAAGCCCCTTGCCTTCCTCTCCTCCTCAAAAGAGGTCACAGAGCTCCCTGGAGGAGCTAGAACCACAGAACTCTGAGAAGATGTCGGGTCCCTCTTCACAACCTCACACTTGGCCTTGACACCAAAAGCACAAGAGACAAGGAAAAACAGAAACATCTGACTTCATCGAATCCAAAACACACGCGCACCCGACACAAGAAGGTGAAGAGAACCCGCGGAGTGGGAGGCGAGTTCCAGGCACAAGGTGATGCAGGATCTGCACGGAGAAGACCAAGAACTCAGGTCACACTCACAAAAAGACAACCCAGCGTAACAAGCAAAGGATCCGAATACACAGTTTTCCAAGGACAACATACAGATGGCCAGGCAGCACAGGAGAGATCCTAGTGTCGTGAGCCATCAGGGACTGCCCGTCGAGACCACCACTAGACGCCACCTCCACCCACCAGCGTGGCTGGAATCGCGCTGTCGGGAGGCCACAGAGACACCCACGCTCACGCGAGGCTGCTGGGACTGCCAACACCGCCTGCTCTGGGAAGGTCTGGCCGCCTCCGGGGAATCTCTGCAGGCCCTGGAATCCCGCACCTGGGTGCTCAGTGCAGCCCGAGAGAGGTGAGCATGTGGCATGTGGCACGGCCACGTCCACATGGGCGGTCAGGGCAGCGTGAGCCACACGTGGACACGCCCACACGTGCATCGAGTGGTGACGGACAAACAGCGCGTGGCCCACCCAGAGCTGCTGCGGCTCCACAGTGACCATCGTCCAGCCATCTGGAAAATGAGGGACTGGTGCGGGCGTGCGACCCAGGACAGACGGACAGACCTTTAACACGCTGCGCCTGGGAACAGGGTCAGACTTTACAAGGGCCAGTCACGCGAAACGCCCCAAGGCGGGGAATCTATAAAGACAGGAGGTGGGTCCACAGAGCCAGGGCCTGTGGGGTGAGGAGGGTAGCAGCTACTGAGTACGGCTTCTTTCCTTTCTTTTTTTTTTGTACCAGGGATTGAACCCAGGGGCACTCAACCACTGAGCCACATCCAGCCCTTTCTATTTTCTATTTTGAGACAGGGTCTTGCTAGGTTGCTTAGGGCCACACTAAGTTGCCCAGGCTGGCCTTGAACTTGCCATCCTTCTGCCTCAGCCTCCCAGGTCACTATGATCACAAGAGTGCACCACCGAGCCTGGCTAAGTATGGTGATGGAATGTTGCCGCCTGAAGCGCTCGGAGCACCGGAGCCGCGGGAAGAACTTCAGAAGCAAACTGGAGACAAACAGCTTTTTATTCTGATAACTTTTCTCTCTGGTTCTAACAACTAACTCACGCCAAACACACCACTAAAAATGGCGCTGACCCGATCAGCAATCTCGGCCAAGTCACTCGAGATCCCGCAACAAATCCCGTGAGACTACGGGTGGCGACAATGGCCAAATCTCCACGGCTCATAGTCAACTGCAATTAAAGTCAATCCCCAAACAGGGCTCCTACAATGGAAATGTTTTCGAAATCAATCTTAGTGATGTACAGGGGTTCGGTGGATGCTTTGACTCTATTCCTTGTGACTTTGAAACTTATGTTTTTTGATTTTTCCCAACCTTCTTCTTCCTAATCATCTCCTCCTCCCTGACCTTCTTTCCCTGATCTTTACTCTGATCTTCTCTGCCCTGATCTTCTCCTTCCTGATCTCTCCTCCCTAATCTCATTTTCTCTGAATAACTTCCTTAAAAAACCCCTGTTCCCCATAATGGGCAGAATCTCAGCCTTTGGGACAGGAATCCCCTGTGTTTCTCCTTTGCTAGTAAAGCAATAAACCTTCTTTTTCCTTTTTTTCAAAACCGTGTCCTTATTATTGTATTGGCACTGGGGACAAGGACCGAGCTTTCGGCAACACACACGTCTATGAATACACTAAAAGCCACTGAACTTTACTTGAAGAGTGAATTATATCTCAGTAAAATTAGGTCTTTTTAATGTTTAAAGACAATTTAAAAGGTAATCTGTTAACTTCAACTTTCACCTTAAGGAGGAGAAAAATGAAACCAAATGAAACCCAAAACAAGCAGAAGAGATGAAATAAGAAAAATCAGAGTGGGAACCAATAAAATAGGAAACAAATAATACAGTGAGGATCAATGAACTCAAAGCCTTGTTTTCTGAGACGGTCAATAGCACTTATAAACTCTACTTGGACTGATTAGGATAAAAAAAGAAAACACATTCCAGTATCGGGGGGACAGGAGGCGAAGGGGAACACTGGAAAACAACGTCGGCCAGGTTAGATTGTCACGTTGTGCACATGTGCAAACACCTAACAAGTCGCACGGTCATGTGCAGCTATAATGCAGCCCTAAACATTGGGAAGACAGACCACCAACACCAGGAATGAGAGAGGCCATCACCAATTGTTCAGATCGTTTTTAAACACGTGCGCCACAGATATGAAGTCTCAGGAGGAAGAAATTAGAGGCTAATGGAAACCATTTTACTTTTACAAGATTAAAAGCCACTTGTGCATACTTTGGGTTGTTTCAGGGAAATAATTACAAGACAGTGTGCTACTCAGAGCGATAGAGGCCTGCGCGCTGCACGGCTAGCTAGTGTCCACCACTGTGGCAAAATACCTAAGGTGATCAACTCAAGGAGCAGAAGCCTTGCCTTGGTTCGTGGCTTCTGAGATTTTGGTCCAGGGGCACTGGGCCTGGTTGCTTTGGGCCTGTGGCAAAGCAATGTCAGGGGCGAGAGCATGTGGCGGAGGAGGCTGCTCACCTCATGGTGGACAGGAGGCAAAGACAAGGGAGGATGGGGGCCCTCCCCTAGAGGGCACACCCCAGTGGCCCAAAACCTCCACTAGGCCCCACCTCTTAACTGCTGGGCACAGTGGCGCATGCTTGTAATCCCAGCAGCTCAGGAGGCTGAGGCAGGAGGATCTCAAGTTAGAAGCCAGCCTCAGCAACTCAATGAGGCCCTAAGCAACTTAGTGAGACCGTGTCTCAAAATAAAAAATAAAAAGGGCTAGGGCGAGGCTCAGTGGTTAAGCACCCTGGGTTCAATCCCTGCTGCCAAACACACACACACCCATAGCCCCAAGCTGAGGACCACGTGGGCTTGGGGACACTAAGGTCAACCACGGCGTTTCACTCTGCTGTATCTTCTGCCCAGCAGGCCCAGGTTCTGACGGACTCACCGTGGGGCCCCGGACCAGCTCGCAGGGGGATGCAGTGAGCCACCAGCAGTGGCTGGGCGGCTTGTAGCTCTAGTAGTACCAAGAGCAGAGACACCCAGAGGCCGACAGCTGGGACTGACGTGGCCGTGACCGCCGGGTGCGCCCCGAGCTCCTGCCTGCCACGGCCCGCAAACGTGGAGAGGAGCAGAGACCGGGAGCGTCGGTGCTGGGGTCCAAGAGACTTCGGGGCCCCTGGGCAGGACGAAGGCATGCTGCATATGGGCAGGAAGGAACGGGGTCCTGAAGGGGACGGTGTGGGTTGACTGGTGTCCCCCCAAAAGACAGTCAAGGCCTCGCCCTCCACACCCATTCCTGTGATCTTACTGGGAGTGTGGTCACGCAGATGGAACGGGTTAGAAGGTCATCACGCAGGGCTACGGCAGGACGAGGAGACAGAGAGCTGACCACAGGTATGGAGGAAGAATGGGTTTGCTGTCTTAGCCTCTGGGACCATTTCCTAGGACTATCGTAACAAAGCAGCCCAGGCCCGGGGCTCCAACAACAGAAGTTGAGCATCTCGCTGTTCCGGAGGCTGCAAGTCTAACTTGTGGGGTGGGGCCAGCAGGACTGGTTCCTTCTGAGGCTGTGAGGAGAATCTGCCCCAGGCCTCTCCAGTTCCTGGGGTGCTGACACCAGTGCACCCCTGCCTTTGAAGTCCCACGGCCCTCCCTGTGTGCCTGTCCGTGCTTAAGTTTCTCTTCTTTATGAGAACAGCAGCGTGTTGGATTAGGACCCACATCAGTGGCCTCGTTTCAACTTGATTGCCTTACAGTAAAGCCCCAATCTCCAAATAAGGTCACGTTCTGGGGTGCTGGTCGGGACTCCAACACACGAATGGGGGCATGACTCAACCCACAACACTGCTGGACACCGGGGTCTTTCCACCTGTGACAGTGGCGAGTGACCACCAGGCCAGGTGTCTGCAGGGCCTCCATCTGGGAAGGGAGACCCAGCCTCCACCGGAAGGCACGGGCTGGCATCCCAGACAGGAGTAGGGGCTCCTTCCGCTGGGCTCTGGCAGGGGTGGTGCCAACTGGCTTCAGGTATTGTGTGCTCAGGCATTTCCCTGTGCTGTTCAAGGGGACATGCAGGGCACCTGGCCTCAGTGACACAGGGCTGGCACTGGTGGAGGGGGGCATGCCAAGCTCCTGGGGCCACCATCAGGCCAGGAGCCGAAGCCCAGAGTGCTCTGCCCTTACCCTACAACCCCTGCCTCAATGCCAGTTCAGGCTCCAGAACTGGTTTTCCATCTTGATTGTGGATGTGCACAAGGACGGCTGGACAGTCCATCGGGCTGTTTCCACAAGGAGGAGTCAATTTGTTGGTCGTTAGTTTTTACTACTTGGAAGAAATGGAAACCGCCCCCCACCGCCACCCCCACGAGTTCCCAGGGAGGCTTGATCCGCTCCCTCCCAGCCCACACCCATCCTGCCCTGCAGAACCACCTCAAACCCGTCGGGGCCTCACATCACTGTGAGCTGGGGCAACGTGGCAGGCAATTTGCCGTTTCACGCTTCCCAGGAGCACGGTCCAGACGGGCACGTCCTTGCCGCTGTGCCCAGCACCACCGCCCACCCCAGCTCTCCATCTTCCCAGGCAGCAGCTTTGTCCCAGGGGGCACTGGGCCCTCGGCCCTGGTGGCTGCCCTCTGAGGCTCTGGTATTTCACCTAGCCAAAGCAGACAGGATCTGCCCTCGCCTGGGGCCCTCAAGGACATGCCACAGCCGGTGACAGCTTCCTCCTTCCCAAGGCTGCACACAGCCTCATGCGGAGAACACAGTGTCCCCTCCCCATCTGGAGAATGCAGAGCCCACTCCTGGGCTAATGTACGTGGCACTGCTGAGCACAGGGCGCAGGGGACTGCTGCAGTCACTGCTCTCGGCTTGTCTGGGCCACGCCTGGGGTAGAACTGCTCAGCCCCGTGGAGTGCCCGTCTGACCCTGCTGGGGCCGAGCCCCATCCCATTCCCACGAGACCCTGTGAGGGCAACGGGTGTTTCCAAACCAGAGCTCACTGGAGGTCGGGGCTTCAGGGCCTCCATGCAGAAGGTCACAGTCCAGCCACCAGACTGAGGGCTGCCTGGGTCCTGCACCTGGGACGCAGGCGGGCTGCAGCTGGGACAGACTCAGCCAGAGCGATGTCAGGAGAGGACCCAGGGTGCAGCAGGCAGGGAAGTCACGAGGAGACCAGACTCAGGTTATATCTGACAGATAGATGACATTAGATGTGAGACGCCTAGCACGGGTCACACTCGGGGACAGAGACACAGCGACATGCACAAGGACAGCACGCCCATGCGGGAGAAGGGCTCTGTGACGTGAGAGTCCCCAGAGTGAAGGGGGAGACCACACCATTCAGCTGCGGGTGAAATCCCAGTCCCTCCGATGGCCTGAGGGGGACCGCGAGGGTGACAGTGGTGGAGCGGACTCAGGGAGGCGGAGGCCCCCAGAGCAGAGCTGCGACCTCTGTCTCCAGCAGCAGAAGGGTGACCTGGGGGCCATCTGTCCCTGGATGTCTGAGGCTGTGGCAGCCCAGTCCTGGCCACCTGCACACACATCCGCCCACACCCACTTCCCAGCCGGCCACCTGCCAAGGACCCCTGTGCACACCTCTCCCCACCGGGCACCCAGGTGTGGAGGAGAGAAGGGAGCACCTGCTCTCTGCCTACCAGCAACCTGCGTCCAGCTCTGGGGACACTGTGAGATGGCCTCTCTCACACCTGGGTGTGGCCAGTATCCCCCCACCCCAGCAGTGAGGGCCATGGCCCACTCTGGTCAGTGGCCTACTGGCAACAGTGACATGTGTCCCTTTCTAAGGGAGCTTCATCTCCCTGCTCTGACAGACCCTCTGTCCACAGGGCTCCTGGCTGATGGTGTGGGGCAGCGCCGCGGCCCCGCCACTCAAGCAAGACATGCCATCTGTGGTTGAGAGCCATGGAGACCACAGGGCCTGCCCAGGGGCCACCAGCGCCCTCCCAGCACACTGGGCACCGTGCTCCACCTGCACAAGCACCACCCTTGTTTGAAAATGGGGGTGTAATCCTCCATTGCTGTGGGATGCAGGTGACAAGGCCAGCAGCTGGCAGGCAGCGGGCACTGCCCAGCACTGCCCTCTGCCCTCTGCCTGGGGCTCGGGAGGTGGCACCACTGGAGGCCAGATCCCCCTCCTCAGAGCACTTTATGCTGGGCGGGAATCAGCCCCTTGGCCAGCCGGGATGACTCACCGTCCAGGGAGATGGGCTCCCAGCAAGGAGGCCTGCTCAGGGCCCAGCTCCTGCCCTTGCCGCTGGGATCTCTTGAGGACGTGGGTGGGTGAGGGGGTCTGCAGGCAGGGCTCTGGACATCCCGGGGCTCCTGGAAGCCAAGCGGTTCTGTAGGAAGGGCAGCGTTGGAAGTGGTGGCCGGGCGCAGGGCGCAGGGTGCGAGGCCTGCTGGGCTGCGCCAAGCATGTGTGTGCTGAGAGTTTGCTTAAGGTCAGGACCCGTCGTCGCCAACCGGCAGATGTGCCCTCTCACGCCTGCTCCAACTCGGGTGGAGCATGTGTCCTCTTCAGATTCCGGCGGCAACGCAGAGGTGCTGCCCAGGGCTGCCCAGGAGCTCTTCAGACCTGTAAGGAGACGTCCTATCACAGCTGAGTCAGTCACGGCCACGGGGATGAAGAGCAGGACCTTCACAGAGAAATGTGATCAAAGTAAAGGCACATCATGAACCTCGATGGGAAGACTCCAAACAGAGCAGATGCTACCTGGGCTGAGTTGCTAGAAAACTGCTTCAGTTTTCGCTGCATCTTAGTAGAAAAGAACAAGAGACCCCCTCAAGGTCTGATCCCCGGAAGTACCCATCCTTCTTCTCCATCACTCTTAAAACCCTCCCCAGAGGATTCAATGTGTTTGCTAGCTGCTGCTGCTGCATAACAAACTGCCCCAATCGGCCAGCTCCACACCACAAACACCCCACCAGCATCTGGTTTGCTGCATTTTCATTCAGTCCTGGGGGGAGGGTAGTGGTTTCCCATCAGGGTTGGCATCTGCATTTTCCTTGGGACAAATGAAATTGAACCCTTTCCCCACAGTCTTTGGCATCTTAGCGGTCTTCCTCATACAGCACCCCAATCTTCCCAGGGGGTTGTCTGCCTTTTCCTCAGGGAGGACCTTTCCTCTAGTTCTGGACTTTCTGATCCAAGTCCTTTCTGGGGGTCCTCCTGCTGGATTGCTGTACACTCTCTTGATGGTGTCTCTGGATGAACAGACGTTCTGGTTCTGGCTCAGTCCAAGGTCTCCACTCCTGACCTAACACTAGCGCTGTTTTGAGTAGGCACCACAAATGCAGGAAAGCTTCACCTGCCCCAGGGTCACAAAGAGGTCGGCCTAGGCTTGCCCCTGGGACGTCACCTTTCCACCTTGCACTCAGACCTGCAATCCACACAGAGGGACAGCCAGTGTGTGTGGGTGAGGCAGAGGACAGGACGGGCCCTTCCCAGCTGAGCATCCAGTTCACCGAGGCCGTTTATCAAGAAGACCATCCCCCGCCACGGGCCGGGCTTCCCTCTGGTTTTTACTTGCATACTCTGGAGTGTGGGAGGTGACTGCAGCAGCCCCTGTGGCCTCAGAATCTCCCTGGGCACCTATGTCTATGTCAGCATGGTGCGAACGACTGGGGGACATTCAGATGTCCACGTGTTGGGGTCACATTAAATGACCTAGGATTCCATGGAGACAGCAGAGCAGCACAGCCACGGAAGGGCGCGGCATCGAGTGACAGACAAGAGGAGGACGCGGAGGACAGACAGAGGAGCATCTGCAAAGACAGGGTGGGGCACACCCCCAGGGACTGCCAAGTGCATGCCGGAGTACCCGCAAGGCCACGAGGCCCCGCGGCAGAGCCCCGCCCCGCCCCGCGCACGCGCTGCACCGCCCGCGCTCCCCTGGCGCGCTCCCCCTTCACCATGCGCTTGCGCTGTGAATGACAATACTTCCAATTAAGAGATAAACTGTGTTCAAAATATAACGTACACCCATTCTATTTTTAAAATTGAACAATATGTAAAGTCCAAAGAAGAAAATAAAGTCCACCCCTGCTGCTCCTACCCAGAGGTGACCACTGATGCCCTCAGGTGTCCCGCGTCCGAGGTGCTTGATGGCACTAAAGCCCCATGTGGGAATGATATCCATCCCGCGACTTGCCCAAAAGCAGGGCGATGGCTTTCTGTGTCAGCAAACACGTCCCCCTCCACCCTCGCCTGCTTCTCAACCCTGGCTGCTTCAGTCTGTGCTGGGACCGAGATGCTCTCGAGAGCAGGTGGGCGGGTTTCTGAGCGCGGCCCAGGCACTCCAGGAAGTGGAAATGCATGTCTTCAAGGCCCTCGGTGCTCTGGCAGTCTCGGCAAGCTTAGGTCAACCTGCGCTGTGGTGCAGACAGCCCGAGCAGAAGCAGCAGCCACCGGACAGCAGAGGTGGCAGAATCCCAGGCAGAGTGGCCGCACTGGGCCTCCTGTGTCCACTCTTGTTGTCCAGGTGCCAGCTGCACAGGCAGCGATGGCTGAGGCCACACCCCCCGCTGCGGGAGGTGTGATAGGAGGTGAAAGTATGCCCCTTGGATACAACCAAGGAGGGGAGGCGTGTCCAGGTCCCAAGGATGAAGAGGTGGCCTAAGCTCTAGCAATGAGTTTGGACGAACTCAAAGCGGCCCTGGAGGGGGTGACTCCACCTGGACCCCAAACTCAGCCTCAGAGCAGGCATCTGGAAAAATTAAAATCAAAACAGTAAAAATAAACCAGGACTAGAGTCAGCAAAATGTGGCTTACCAGTCAAATCAGCCCACGCAGAAGTTTTATGGACACACAGTAGGCCTACCCACTCACTCCTAGCAAGGCAGGGGGAAAGTATGTGCAAGAAGACAACAGAACCTTTCCTAAGAAGAACTTTTACAAAATAGTAAAACTTTCAAATTAACCTCACTGAAGTCAGGGACAAGGCAAAGATGACTGCCATCACTGCTAAAATTTAACATTAATTAGGAGAAAGGGGAAAGGTTGGCCAATGGACAAAAAGTTACAGTGAAACAGCAGGAAAGAAGTACCAGTGCTCTACTGCACAGCAGGGTGACCACAGGTAATGTGCCACTTCAAAAAAGCCAAAAGGGTTATCAAATGTTTCCACCACAAAGAATCGATAAATATTTGAGAAGACAGGTATGCTTGCCCTGATTTTAATATTATACAATGTGTACCTGTATGGAAACTTCACGTGGCACCCCATAAAATTTACAATTTTTATGTGTCATTCAAAATAAAGAAATAAAGATTTCCAAAATTTTTTTAAATTAAACATTAAATCAGGGCAAATGCAATAAGGCAAGAAAATGAAATGAGATGCATGCAACAGAAGGGAAGATCTAGAGAGGCCACAGAGGACTATATAGTTACTTGAAAAGTGACGTGATCTAACTGAAAATGATTTAAAATAGCAAGATGATTTGGTAACTTCTATTTTGTTTGGGGATCCTTGGGCTTATCAAGGAGAAATATGTGGCCACAATGTGTCAGTAGCACAGTGTGCTGTTTTGGGGATGTGACTGGGCAGGCAGGGACACTTCAGCATTAGCAGCCCTGGCCATACCCAGAGGGGAGGAGGACATGGGACCTGGGAACAAAGGAGAGCAGTAAGGGCTTCAGTGTGCAGGGGAGTCCCTGGGCTAGAAGCTTCAAAGGGGCAGCAGCCATATGGTCTCTGACAGGCCTGGGTTCTCTTATCTAGGATTAGCACCTGATTGTTGTTTTTAGGGGGACAAAGCAGATTGGGCAAAGCAAGCAGGCACTAGTGGTTACAAAGATGCTTCTTTGGACTTTATTTGTTTATATTTGGAGGTGAGTGGGTACCAGGGATTGCTTAACCACTGAGCCACATCCCCAGGCCTTGTTTTTTTTTTTTTTTTTTTTTTTTTTTGTACCAGGGATTGAACTCAGGGTCACTCAACCACTGAGCCATATTTCCAGCTTTTTTTTGTATTTTATTTAGACACGAGTCTCACTGAGTTGCCACTGTTGAGGCTGGCTTTGAACTCATGATCCTCCTGCCTCAGCCTCCCAAGCCACTGGGATGACAGGTGTGTACCACCATGCCCACCTCCCCAGGCCTTTTTTTAATTTTTTATTTTGAGACAGGGTCTTGCTAAGTGGATCAGGACCTCACCAAGTTGCTAAAGCTGGCTTTGAACTTGTGATTCTCCTGCTTCAGCCTCTAGAGCCACTGGGAATACAGGCATGTACCACCACCTCTGGAGCCATCGGGATCACAGGCATGTGTCACTGCACCCAGCAAGACTATATTTGAAGCAAAAGTATGTAAAAATTTGCTTTTGATGCTGGCAGGCTTTGAGCTACAAAGATTGTAAACAAGATTGCTGTGAAGTCAACACCACAGGCCAATATACAGGGCCACCTTTACCCCCACTTAAATAACTAAGGTGAGCAGGTAGAAGATGGGTGTATAAGTACCAAAAGACTCCCACACTCCAACGACAGCCAACCTGAGGGGTAAGGGAGCAGCCGATTCACAAAAGCCACAAAAGCCACTTGCCTAGGGCAAGTCCACTGGAAAGCCCGTGCAGGGAGACAGCAGAACCTTCCCTAAAACAACACTTACCAAGATTTGAATAAAGGACAATGGTAACATTTTTCAGGAAGAGACTACTTGATATTATAAATATGGCAATAATCTCCAATCAATTAATTAATTTAATCCTATGACAGAATTCCAACAAATTTTTGCAGGACTGAGAAACTAACACTAAAGTTTACCTGAAAGAGAAAAGGGACAGTGTAACCGAGAAGTTTGGCCTTCATGCAAAGAAAAAAGCAACAACCTAAACATGTTCATCAATAGAAAAATGAACAGAAACTAGTAAAGAATGTACTTACTGGGATGGGGTTGTGGCTCAGCAGTAGAGTGCTCGCCTAGCACATGCTCGGCCCGGGTTTGATCCTCGGCACCATACCATGTATAAATAAAAGCATTGTGTACAACTAAAAGCAAGTAAATGAATATTTTTAAAAAGAATGTACTTACTGGTATGGAAATAAGTGTTTTTTTCTTTTTTCTTTTTTTCCCCGTTTTGGAAACAGTATTTTTTAGAAACAAATTATAGGACAATGGAATAATAGGACATTGTTCTTATAACTCTCTACCTATCTACACATGTGTGTGCATGCACCCATGCATGTACACGTAAACGCCTAGGAATATATCTGGAAGGACACACAACTGCAGGAGCCCTGTTTGGGGAGATGGCTTAAATTGCAGTTGACTATGGGCCATGGAGATTGGGCATTGCCGCTTTCTGTAGTCTCGCAGGACTTGGCCCGGGATCTCGAGTGACTTGGCCGAGATTGCTGATCGGGTCTGCGCCATTTTTTGGTGGTGTGTGGTGCGTGTTAGTCGTTGTTAGAGCCAGAGAGAAAAGTTATCAGAATAAAAAGCTGATTGTTTCCAGTTCGCCTCTGAACTTCTTCCCGCGGCTTCCTTGCTCCAAGCGGCCATCGCTTCAGGCGGCAACACACAAAGACCTTTAAAAGTAGCTGGCCCTCACGGGCAGTGGGGACTCTGTTCAGCGCTGCCTGGATCACCACAGGAGCTCTCACTCAGGTGGTATGTGTATATGGCTGCCAGCCTTCAGCTGTGACCAGGTTCCCCTTGGGAAAGGGGCAGTGGGCAGGGAACTTAGACTCCGGGTGAGGCAGGAGGTTAGGGATGACGACATTGCAGAATGTACCAACATGTCAGCTGAGTCACAGGACAACATACTGCTTGTGTCATCCACATTGCCAAGGGAACTCCCACCTTGAGCATCAGTAAGACCAAGGGAGGTGGAGCAAGGCCAAGTACGACCCTTTCTGGAAATCCTCTACTGAGGCAGAAGAAAGCCATCAGCTCCTGGTCTTGGGGCCTCGAGCCTTTCTGCTCCCCTTGGCCAGCTCCTCTTTATGAAGCACACTTGCACTTCAATAAATCTATGTTCTAGCTGCTTCTCCTGTGTCTTGCTCAGCTCTTTGTTCAAGATGCCAAGAACCTGGACATTGACTTGACTCTCTTCTCACCTAAGCTGGATTCCCAGGGGTTGCCACAGGGATATCTAAGGTAGATACTGCATTCCTCTGAGGGACTCTTCAGATGGAATTTGGCATCCAGTAACACCTGGTGCGCCAGCCAGGAGGCACCCCCCAGCCCCACCACCGGAGCCTTCTTGGGTCTTGATGTCACCTCACTACTCTGCAGTATCTCTGATTGCTACTGGGATCTTCAATAGTGCCGCATTCATAATGAGGAGTGACTGACAGTCTCTTTCCCGGGGTATTCCAGAGAATAGTCAAAAGTCACCTTTTTACTTTTTTGTTGTTGTTTTAATTAGTTACACATGACAGTAGAATGCATTTATGCACTGTGATATATCATACATAGATGGGATATAATTTCTCATTTTTCAAAGTGTACATGTTGCAGATTCACATTGGTCATGTAGTCACATATATACATACAATAATAATGTCTGTTTCATTCCACAATGTTTCCCATCCCCACATCCCCGCCCTTCACTTCCCTCTACCTAATCTAAGGTAACGCTAATTTTCCCTAGTGCCCCCTGCCTTATTGTGAATTAGCAGCCGCATATTAGAGAAAACATTCGGCCTTTGGTTTTGTGGGATTGGCTTATTTCACTTAGCATGATATTCTCCAACTCCAACCATCTTGGATTCAAATTAAAAAGCTTCTTCTCAGCAATGGAAACAATTAATAATGTGAGGAGAGAGCCTACAGATTGGGAGAAAATCTTTACCACATACACCTCCGATAAAGCATTAATCTCTAAGATATATAAAGAACTCAAAAAACTTAACACCAAAAAAACAAATAACCAATCAATAAATGGACTAAGGAGCTGAACAAATACTTCACAGAAGAAGAAATACAATTGATCAACAAATATATGGAAAAGTGTTCAACATCTCTGGCAGTTAGAGAAATGCAAATCAAAACTACTCTAAGATTTCATCTCACTCCTATCAGAATGGCAATCATCAAGAATACAGGCAACAATAAATGTTGATGAGGATGTGGGGGAAAAGGTACACTCATACATTGTTGGTGGCACTGCAAATTGGTGCAACCACTGTGGAAAGCAGTATGGAGATTCCTCAGAAAACTGGGAATGGAACCACCATTTGACCCAGCTATCCCACTCCTTGGTTTATATCCAAAGGACTTAAAATCAGCATACTACAGTGACACAGCCACATCAATGTTTATAGCAGTTCACTTCGCAATAGCTAGACTATGGAACCAACCTAGGTGTCCCTCAGAAGTCACTTTTTTCAAAGATAGCAGGAAACCTTTAGCTTGATAGGGTGGAGGGCCTGACTCCACTAGACCTTGAGATGGAAAACCCCCTCCTCAGATAATTTCAAGTTCCCAAGAAAATTCTCTGGACAGACTCACAGATCTGGGGAAAAGAGAGCTTGCATTACTTGCCTATTAGGGCAGAATATCTACTTTTCCTTGCTACTCTTGTGTCTGTGTGTGTCTGTCAATCACTATTACTTCACCTCATTTCTCCAGTGATCAGCCTATGGCCTATGTCTATACTATTACAGGTACAGATTGGGCAATTAAGAGCCTTCAGGGCACCAGACACTTAAAGACTCATATAATAGAATGATCTGGTTGTGAGCCACAGTTAGAATTTGCTTATTCTGGACTCAAGACAAAGCTCACCATCATAGGTACATAGTCAAAAATCCCTATCTACCTCAACCCTGTGGCCATCCAAAGGCATAGCTGGGCCAGGGCAGATCATGTCCTGAGCCTCACCTTCGGTTTTGGGCATTCAGCCCACCTAGGATTCCATACTTTTCCTTCTTCTCTTGCCTCCTATAGGTCTTTATGCTGAAACTACCAGTTCCTCTCCTGAAATGTCTTTGACACCTCCTCCGGGAGACAGGTTGCCCCTTTCACTGTTAGCCCCCCACCATCTCTATTGGAAGGTTTAGCCCACGGCCATGGTGGTTTCCCACGTTACGGATACAGGACCAGACCACGTGGTAATTGCCATCTGTTTCATTACTTAAATTTGATGAAAAGTGGAAACAGGAGTTGGGTTGCTGGAATGTAGCCCATCAGCCCCAGGCTGATACAGCAGGCTGGGTGCTCCTTAGTCTCCCGGGAAGGAGGGCCGAATTTCATTGAACTCATGAAAACAGTTATAAGGATGAACAAAGTTGGGCGCTATATCCAGGAGTCCCACCATTATTGTTGGCCACTGCCCTTGGAGAAAATTCTACCTTGTCCCAAGGTAAGTAAGCACCCCAGAGAAAAACTGGGATTGCTCTCCTAGTGTCTGTGTCAGCTTCTTATTGCTTGCTTGACCCTGGACTTCATCTGACTCCCTATGCTTCGCAATCAATTCTTTGCTACCAGGCTGGTCTATAAAGACATCCATCTTCACAATGAGGGACTTAGGAGGAAGAGGGACTCCTGGGATTCAAGAACGAATATGATCTAGGGAACATTCAACAGTGGCACTGGTGCCCACTAAGGGCCAGAGATGTCTGACCACCTAAGCTAGGATTCCCAGGGGGTTGCCACAGGGATATCTAAGGTAGATACTGCATTCCTCTGAGGGACTCTTCAGATGGAATTTGGCATCCAGGCTCTAGATCTTTAGTGCTTCCTTATTTCATAGATGACCATGGGATGAACTGCCTCCCTCCCACCATTCCCTCAGCTGCACTCTCCACCACTGGGTCCATTTGATCCTGATAACCTGAGAGACTCCTCATCACCTACTGCAAGACTGCCTGACTCCCATGTAAGTTAGGAGACTCAGAATGGTGACCCCTTGGTGATAGGCAAACTATAATACTATCCGTCAATTAGATCTGTTTTGCAAAAGACAAGGGAAATGGTCAGAAATCCCATACACCCAAGCCTTCATGGCCTTGTGCAAAAACCCTTTACTATGCAAAAACAAAAATACACTGGTTCCCAAAAAAAGCCTCTGCTCCCCACTCCTTTTCCAAACATCCTGAGTCCACAACATACTCATAGTGGGGCCACCTGCTTGGGCACCACTACACAAGGACTCCTACCCCTTAGGGAAGTGGGCAGGGCCAAAGGGACAGTAAGAGTACAAGTCTCCTCTCACAGCTGACATCCAACACGGTAAAGAAAAGCTAGCAAGGTACTCTGAGAGCCCAGACAAGCTTGTCAATGGGTTTCAAACTCTAACTATGGCCTTAGACTCATCCTGCAGGGACTCAGTTTATTTTGAGAGTGAGCTGCACCCTTCTCAAGAGTGAATTATTGCAGTAGCTTGCAGGGAAGCTGATGAAATCTTTGTCTGCACCCCAATGGGAAATTACCCTGGTCTCAAACTGTCCCAGCCAATTATCCCAACTGGGACTACGACACTCAAGCAGGCGTGACAAGGAGGATGTAGATGACAGAAGCCCTCTTGGTAAGAATAAAAAAGGCATTAACAAGCCTGTTAATTATGATAAATTAAGAAGTATTACCCAGAGAAGGCATGAAAATCCAGCCGCTTTTTATGAGCAGTTAGAGCGCTTTCCAAACGTATAACAGCACAGACTTCTCCAGGGAAGGGGCTGCTTCGCTAGGTCAGCATTTCCTCATTCAGCTCCAGATATTAGGCAACAGCTCCAAAACCTCCAGATGGGACCCCAGAATGATAGACCAATGATTAGTTTCTGCCTCTATGGTCTGCAACAACAGGGATCTGGAGGAAGGTAAAAGGGACCAGGAAAGGCAGCAAGCCAAACTTACAGCAGCCATAATTGGCAATGCCCTTGGAATCCACACAGCAGCTCAAAAACTGGAGAGGCCCCAAGAAAAACTTCTTGCTTTAAGTGCAAAGATACCAGACACTGGTGCCGGCCGGGTTACCAGCACCCCTTGGTAGAGCAGATTTCTGCTTGGAGGTGTGAACCGCCTAGGAAAATAAAAAGTCTGAAATAATCAGTAAGGAAGAAAAGACAAAGCCAACAATCAGATTTAAAGTAGGGCACCTGATGGGTCTTCCTGCCCTGACAGGAACTGGAACTGAACAACTGAACAAGGCCCTGATCCTCTATTTAAGGGGAAGGACGTCAGAGTTTCAGTGTGGCATGGCCCTTGAGGTAAGCAGGCTGTCTGGTGCTTGGCAGGTGGCACCCATCTCCGGATGGCCATGAGCTAGGGCAGAGTGCCAGCATGATCTGGGCTTTCTCAAACCAGGGAATTTCACCCAGAAGTTCCCAGAAAAGCAGCTTCCCGCCTTAATGGCTCAAACAATATCCATAGTTCATACGAGGTTCCCACTCACTGGGCCAGACTCTGTGCTTGTTGCTTATGAGGAAACTCTCTGGATGGCCCCTGGCACTGCAGGACTAACAGCCCTCAGTCTAAAAAGGGGACCAGTCAGCTAAGACTCTCCACAGGTGGCACAGATGGAGCCCAGGGCAACTGAAGGCCCCCTGAAGGATATCCTCACCACCTCCAAGAAGCCCTTGGCCATCATGGGTAAGCCAATTCAACTCCTTCTAGACATGGGGGCACTTACTTGGGTCTAACCACTTAGGCAGGTAAGCCTTCCTCCTGAACCTTCCTGGTGGTAGGCACAGGCGGAAAAAAAAAACAAAACTAACTTCTTTACTCCCCCTATATTACGTCAGTTTGGAAAAAAAAAGAACTTTTCATGCATGAGTTTCTAATAGTTCCACGCTTCCCAATCCCTCTCCTGGTCAGAGGCATCATGGGGAACTGAGAACCATCTTACAACTTGGTTAGAGAGCCCAAGCCAGTCTCCTAGCTGGAGACAGCCGTCCTGTGCCCACGGCCACTGACTTTCATGTGAACCCATTGGCCTGGTACAACAGGAAGCCAGGAAGGCCAATTGACACCTACCCAGGACACACAAAGGAGCCCAATATTAAAGGAAGAAGCCCAAAAGGGATTGCAACCCCCCATAGACGAGCTACCTCAATATGGACGTCTTAGACCTTGCTAATCTCCTGGAATGCCCCAATTTTGCCTGTCTTAAAACCCAGCAGGGTATAAGGCCTGAGACTTGTCAAAGAGGCTGTGGTCCCTGGACAGCCCTTGGTTGCTGACCCTTACATCTTACTCTTCCAGATGCCAGGAGACACCTCCTTGCTCACTGCTGGAGCTGAAAGACCTTATTTTCAGTCCCCCTGCACCTACCATCCCTAAACCTCTTTGCTTTCCAGTGGGAAAACCCTTTTAACAAGGAAAACCAGCAGTGGACCCCGACAGTCCTCCCTCAAGGGTTTAAGGATAGCCCTCATTTCTTTGCCTGAGCCCTGGCAAGGGATTTGAGGGATCGCAGCCCAAGCAGGAAGGGATCCTTTGGTATGTGATGACCTGTTGGCGTACAGTTCAGCACAGCAAGTCTCCAGCTGTGATACTATCGGGGTACTTGATTTTCTAGCAGAAAGGGGATATAAGGTAGCTAAGGAAAAGGTCCACCTCTCCCAAAAAAAGGCTCAATACTTGGGATATACACTTACCCCATGGACCACACACACCTTTCCAGATAGGACAAAGGCCATTTGTGAAGTAGGTCCACCTGCCACCAAACAACAACTGCACTCGTTTTGGGGTACGGTAGGTTTTTGCAGAATCTGGATTCCCAACTTCAATGTCATTGCAAAAACCTCTCTGTGAGGGTACCAAAGGACCAGATCTAAGCCTACAGAACAGGACTCAGAAATGAATACGGGCCCTTTAAGTCCCTAAAATGGGCTCTCAGCCAGCTCCACCCAGGAATACCTAGTGTGACAAAATGTTCTGTTCTCTATGTGGCAGCAAGAAAAGGAATAGCTTGGCAGGTCCAGACTCAACATCTGGGCAACCAACCCAGCCCCTCAGCGTACTTCTTGAGGAAACAAGATGGGGCAGCCAGGGTGCTCGTGGAGAGTGGGCGCCGCAGTCCTCTTAGTGGAGGAAGCTACGATGAGTTCCTTAGGATGGCCCCTTCAGGATCAGCTCCCCACAGGTAAAAGCCATCCCAGAAACGGAAGGATTCTTGTGGGTGACTGGAGAAGGCTTACAAAATACCAGGCAATATGTCTAGATCCTCCTGAGGTGCTGTCAGGACTTGCGACACTCTTAACCTGCCCACCGAACTTCCAACAGCCTGTTTTAGTCAGCTTTTCCACTGCTGTGACCCAAAGACCTGACAAGAACAATTAGAGGAAGAAAGGTTTATTTTCGGGCTCACAGTTTCAGAGTTCTCGGTTCACAGGCAGCTGGCCCCAATCCTCAGGGCTCAAGGAGGCAGGACGTCATGGTGGAAGAGTGTGGTAGAGGAAAAGCAGCTCAGGACATGATCAAGAGAGAGAGACTCCGCTCACCAAAGGCCCTGCCCCCAAGGACCCACCTCCTCCAGCCACACCCCACCTGCCTTCAGTCACCACTCAGTTACTCCTATCAGGGGATTGATCCACTTGGGTGAATCCAAGGCCTCTTGCTGTCTCACACGTGAGCTTTTGGGGGCTGCCTCACATCCAAACCATGTCACAGACTATGCATGCACACAGGCTATTCCTCAGACCTATGCCATCTGCTCCAACTTCTCTGACCAACTCCTTCCTAAAACAAAAGAATAATGACCTACTGATGGTAGCATTTTTGCCCAGAATGGCCAGGGAAGGGCTGGATGCACAGCAGTCAGCTTAGATACAGCCAGCGAGGCCCACCCGCTGCCCCCAGCAACTTCAACTCAGAAGGTCAAACTGACTGCCCTAACATGACCCCTTGTAAAGGAACAACATAGCGCAACGTGTACCAACTCTAAACACGCCTTCACGGAGCTTCATGTCCACGCAGCCACGGGGAAGGAAGTGACCCCTGACTGGTGGACAATCCCAGTCAAACACAAAGAGCAGGCCCTGCAGCTACCAGAACACTCTTCCCGAGGGAACAGCGGTCGCTCACTGCCAGGGGCGCCAGGGAGAGGTGTCAGAAACACCCACAGGCAAGGGGAAGGCCCACCAGGAGCTGGGAAGCAGCTCGGAAGGGAGCAATAGCCTGTCACCACCTTGACCCCCTTTCCTGAAGAAAGGCTCTGCCCCGTCCACACCCGAGAAGGAAGAGGCTGCTGAGGTGGCCGGAGGTCACCAACATGGGGGTTGGGGGAGAGGGACGGCCAACTGTACCTCCCTTGTCCCTACGAGGGAAGGCCCTTGAGGGCCTACGTGATCCTTCCATGTGGGAGGAGAAGCCAGGCTGAGAGCCACTAGTTCTTTGAGGTAACAAAATAACAGATATGCTGAGAAAAATTTGTAAGCTTGTCCCCTCTGCTCTTACCCTAACCCCAGGCCAAAGCTTCCCTCTGATTAAACCCACTCAGCACAGGGAGCCTACTCAGGAGAGGACTGGCAGCGGGATTCCACCCCTGTGCCCACCTGCCAAGGGTCCAAAGTTTTACGGGTCCTGGTGTACACTGCTGTGGGAAGGGCTGAAGCGCCCCACAGGGACTGAAAAGGCCGTGGGGGTGGCCAGGTCCTTATTGAAGGAAACCATTTCAAGGTTCAAGCCTCCCCAAAGCCCACAGAGTGGTAACAGACCCTCTTTCATGTCTTGGATCCCTTTTAGGGATTGCTAAGGCTCTAAAATGACAATCACACTGTGCTTGAATGTTGCTGTCTGAAGCGATGGCCGCTTGGAGCAACGAAGCCACGGGAAGAAGTTTAGAGGTAAACTGGAGACAAACAGCTTTTTATTCTGATAACTTTTTTCTCTGGCTCTAACAACGACTAACACACGCCGCACACACCACCAAAATGGCGCTGACTCGATCAACAATCTCGGCCAAGTCACTCGAGATCCCGGGCCAAGTCCCGTGAGACTACAGAAGGCGACAATGCCCAAATCTCCATGGCCCATAGTCAACAATTCAAGCCATCTCCCCAAACAGGGCTCCTACACTTGGAGCCACCGATCATCAGGAAAAGAAGGAGCAAACTGAACTCTAAAGTGCACCTTAGCAAAACTGCACCAGGAACCCCCTGAGACCTGGGTAACGGTATTGCCCATCACTCTTTTTTTTTTTAATATTTATTTATTTGCTTTAGTTGTACACAATGTGTTTATTTGTACGTGGTGCTGAGGATTGAACCCGGGCTGCGCACGTGCTGGGCAAGCGCTCTACCGCTGAGCCACATCCCCAGCCCTTGCCCATCACTCTTAACCAGGATTCAGAACGCACCCAGGACCAGGCTCCATGAGTCGCTATGAGCTGCCACATGGGTGCCCTTTCCTATCCAGTGGCTTGTGGCAGGCCTCCCGTGCTCTGCAAGAATAGAATTTCCAATGGGGAGTGGACCACTGAGGACAGACTACATTTCCAAGCCTCCCCTGCAGTTGGGCGCAAACATGTGGCCAGATTTTGGCTACCAGATACAGAGACAGCTCCAGCACAGCTCCCAGGAAGGGACTGTACACACATGTCCATCCCGACGCCTGTTTCACTGGAACTGAGACTCATCTGGGGCAAGTGACACAAAGCCCTTGCTCTTTACAATGATGTGTCACTAGCATGAATGGAAAAGACTGAGATTCAGAGAGGCCGACTTCTTCTCTGCCCATCAGCATCACCCAATCCAAGGGCAGAGCAGAGAGAGAGAGAGACAGAGAGAGAGAGAGAGAGAGAGAGAGAGAGAGAGAGAGCCGGTGCTGAGCTTCCTCCAAGGGCAAAGGAGTGCAAGAAGGAGGGAGGCCGCCAGGCCCGTGGACCCCACTGACATTCTGCAGTAAGCATCCATCAGTTTTAGGAGAGGGTTCCCTGCCAGCCCTCCCCCACAGCACTCTCCACGGTGCTGACTCTGCCTGCAGACAGACTTGACCAACACACAGGAGGGTTCAACCTGCAGCAGGTGGTAAGGACAGTGTCAGCAGCCTCAGATTCAAATGATCCCTCGTGTTGACGGAGGGGTTAGGAAGAATCTCTTGGGATCCAAGGATGCCATCACCCCTCTCTCCTTCCTTGCCACCTCTGGCCACCCCAGCTGCTTCAGGGCAACTGAGACATCTGCGTGCCACTAGGTCCAGATGGCTGGTGTGCTGCTTGAGCACGCCTGGGAGATGACTGTTAATAATTGTGCACGTGCTCTTTCCTCGTGCAACTGCCTGTTCCAGCCAAGCCCCTGCGCAGCCAGCCTCTCTGCAGCAGGGTGCTTCCACCTGGCCATCTGCGGTAACTTCTGTGGCATTTTCTTACCAAGAGCGTCCTTTTTGGCTTGGAGCCTAGGTGCAGCAGGCAGAGGGGGGATCGCTGTGTGGCAGTTAGGTCCCACCCTCCGGGTCAGCCAGAGCTTCCATGGGTGGTGGGTTGTGATGACGAGATGGGAATTAAAGTTTGTGACAAGTTCATTTCGGTGCCAAAGTCCAGAATAAAGATGCAATACAATGGGGAGAATAAAGTAGTACCTGCCTCACGGGACTGTGATGTGTCTAAAGTGAACGAAACCAGGTTTCCACTCTGCATCTCATGAGGCGAGGATCAAGGCAGTGGGCAGTAGGCTCTGGGGAGGATCTGCTTCCCGGCATTTTCAGGTGGGTGGTAAAGTCCAGCCCCTTGACTGCAGGTCTGCAGGCCCCATTTCCTGCCTGGCTGTCAGCTGGAGGCTGCTCGCTGCTCTCAGGGCCACCCACAGGCCTTCTCACATGATCACTTTGAACTTGACTTTTCCCTCTGCTTCCAGCTCAAAACTCTCCCCGCTTTTAAAGGGCTCAAAAGGTCAATCCACCAGATAATCTCTATCTCAAGGTCAACTGGGTAGGACTTTAATTCCAAGTCCAAGGTCCCTGCACCAAAGCACCCATACTAGTGTTCGACTGAATAACTGTAGGTGGGGGTGTGGGCTTGCAGTCCATCTGTAGAATTCTGTCTGACACACCCATCAAACCCATGTCTGTCTAAATTTACTTACTGCAAAATCCAATGAAAGCCGGGCGCGGTGGCGCACGCCTGTCATTCCAGCACTTTGGGAGGCTGAGGCAGGAGGATCGCGAGTTCAAAGCCAGCCTCAGCAATGGCGAGGCACTTCGTAACTCAGTGAGACCCTGTCTCTAATAAAATACAAAAAAGGGCTGGGGATGTGGCCCAGTGGTCGAGTGCCCCTGAGTTCAATCCCCAGTACAAAAAAAAAAAAAAAAAAAAAAAAAAAAAAATCCAATGAAAGTATGGAAACCCATGCCCTGCTGATGACAACACAACTCCAGTCAGCAGTCAACACCTGCAGGAAGCAGGCTGGGTCAATGACAGAGCTTTATCCATCCCACCAGCATCACTGTGCGCAAGTCATCCAGCTGGGCTCAGCTGTGATGAGTACCATGCCCATGACCAACATGTGTCCAGTCATCTGCATGACCTTCTTCTGAGGAATTTCTTTAAACACCATCCCATCCTTCCTGGGACCCCCCAGGCTGTTTAGTTTGCTCTTTCTGCACCCCCACCTTCACCCCACACTGCTGGGCTACCCATGCACCCTGGAGGACTTGAGTGCAGAATGATGATCCAGGAGTCTTCTCACAGAAGCCATTTGGAATCGTTCCTGGTGTGGCCACGAGGTGGCAGCACAGGCAAGCCTCAGAGTAGGGGAATCCCATTGCTTTGGTGATAACAGGGCACAGCTTGGTGGCTAGCTGGCCGAGACTGAGGTGGTTCAGGGTCCCCATTGCAGCAGCATCACTAGGAAGACCCATTCCTGTCTGTCTCAGGACACAGTGGCTCTAGGATGCCCATCTGAGTCCAGTCTCTTTTTTAAACTTCACAATAAGATCCCAGTTTTATCTTAGTGGCTTGGGATCCTGAGACAGGAAGATTGGGAGTTGAAATCCAGCTTCAGCAACTTATGGAGGCCCCAAGCAACATGAAAATACCCTGTCTCTAAATAAAATACAAAAAGAGGTGGAGCTGGGATGTGGCTCAGTGGTTAAGTGCTGCAGGGTTCAATCCCTGGTACCCCTCTCCCCCCCCCCAAAAAAAATCCCAGTTTTATAGGTGAGCAGATTCAGGATGAGCACAATTAGGCAACTTGGTTACAGCCAATGGAAAACACGTTTTAAGTTTTATCCCAGAAAATTTTGAACATATTAAAAAAAGAGAGAGAAAAGTTACAACCCTCATCATGTCCAGCACCCAGTTCTAACCATTT
This sequence comes from Tamias sibiricus, assembly GCA_025594165.1. NCBI lineage: Eukaryota > Metazoa > Chordata > Mammalia > Rodentia > Sciuridae > Tamias > Tamias sibiricus. The sequence goes on from CM046665.1 coordinate 4,451,358, forward strand.
TCCATATTTTCCACTTGTGTTTCACCTATCCTCATTTTTTTTTTCCTACTGAAGTATTTTTAAAGCAAATTCCAGACACTGCAGCAACTTATTGTAAACACTTCTGTTTGCATCTTTGCTGTCAAGGACATCTTTACATAGCCACCAGGCCATTATGACTCCCTAACAAAAGTGGCAGTGACGCCATATTATCATCTAATATGCATCCATATTCAAATTCCTCATCGCTTCACAAATGTCTTTTTTTACAGCTGATTTGTTCTATCACGGTCTGAATAAGTTACATACATTGAATCCAATTATGTCATTTAAGGTCATTTACTAACAATTCCCCTTCCTCCCACCGACCCCGCCAATTAATCGACTAATAGAACATCCTGCATTCTAGAGTTGGCAGTTTGCCTCCATCTATAGGTGGCACAGTGCCAGGAAAACAGTAGGCGCTGGATCAGCATCGGCTCAAAGAAAGGTTTCAATGAAAGCAAAGGAAAAGAATAGCGTTTTGGTTCTCAGAAGTGTAATGCGGCGGGCAGTACTCTGGGTAGAGGCCGACCTCTGTCCTGGGGTCCTAGGTCTTGGCACTCATAATGCACTGGAGGCCAGGGGTGCAAAGCAGAAGTCGGGTAAGAGCCTCTGTTGGGCCCCAACTTAAGGCACAGCAGAAGGGACAGAACCAGTTGCGCCCTCCCAGCACCTGTTTTCTGAGACACTTCAGGGGTGTGTGGCAGAGTAACACCGGTATTTGAATTTATGAGCCTTAGAGGGTCCAAAATTTTTTTCTGTATTTTTCCTATTTTGTGGTTTGTGCCTTGCTCAGAAAACAGGAGGTGATAGGTTCAAAGCTAACACCCATATTCCCGACATCCAATACCAAACGTGATGCCACTTCGTCACATCCGCTTCCTGGGTCTCGTTTTTTAAGTTTTACCGAAACTCGGGCAGACAGAGAGCCATGTCCCGCTCCCTCCTCTCGCACCACCTGGATAGGCGCGCCGAGAGTGCGCCTCCCGCTACCATAGCCTCACTTTACGAGCCTCCCTGCCTCCTTCAACTAGCGGCGCTCTCGGCGCCGTCTAGGACACAGGTGTCGAGCCGCAAGCCCCGGCGGCATTCACCGACCACCCACAACAGGGTGTGGGCCGACAGCAAGTACCGGACGCCCGCCACCCAGGCTGAGCGGCTCCAGCGGAAACGCCCCACGGGACCTCAGCGCGCTCCGCCCGTCTCGCCCCCACACCCCTTTCCCCATTGGTTCTTCCCCGGACTTGCCCCGCCCACGGAGATGCTCCTCCTCTTGTTCTCCTCACCTTTCACCTCGCCTCCTGGGGCTCTCTGGGGAGGGGCGTTCAGACCCCGCCCACCACGGTGGGGGGAACTGTGCTCTGCTGTGACTCGCAATTATTGGTGATTATTGTCTGTCAATCACAGCATAAGCGGCCTAGGATTGGCTGAAGAGAAGTAGTGGGGCGTGAAGTCGGGACAGCGGCCTCGGCGCATGCCCGGCGCGTGCGTGACGGAGGCGCAGCGGCAGTCATGGCGGCTAGGTGCGTGAGGTTGGCGCGGCGCAATCTCCCGGCTTTGGCGTTGTGTCTCAGGTAAGGGACGTCAGGCTTTCTTGGGCTGAGGGGGCGCGACTCCTCAGCGCCGTCTCTGCCGCTCCGGTCCTGGCTTTTCCGGCTTCATCCCCAGCGCTGGGGTCCCCGGGCCCGTGGCTCCAATGCAGGACGCGGACCGCCTCCGAGGCCTGCTCTGCGGCCGGGGTGGGCCGGTACTGGGCTCGGACAGCGGGAGCGCGGCCGCCTGGACCCGAAGCGTGGGGCTTTAGGGCTCCGTGGGCTGCAGGACGCGGGGTGCCTGGAGTGGAAGGCTCGGCAGCCCTCGTGTGCGTGTGGCCCGTGTCCGCAGCGGCCTCGCAGACGCCCGCTTCCCCCGCGCGCACGGGCACCCAGGCAGCCTCAAGTTTCTGCGGTTGAAGAAACAACCAGAGAAACCCAAGACTTGCCCAAGGTCACGCGGCAAGGTACCACCCAGTTGGGTGCGGCCAGGACGGGGGCTGGGGCTCACCGGTACCCATAGCTGCAGAGCGCAGCTCAAAACTGGCACCCGCTCAGGAGGTCCGTTGCCCGGCTCGGGCATTTCCCGTTCTGCCTCAAATTTCTTAGCATTCGCGGGAGTCTGAGGTCAAAAAGCAGCAGAGCCTGCCTTGCTGGGGGCAGTTCGCTTAGACAACGCACGCTCCCTGCGGGTCAGAAGAACCAACTTGTCACTGGTTTCATTTTAACCTGTGGCTTTTGGTTTTTGAAAAATCCACCTCAAAAGTGAGTACAGCAAATATATAGAATTCTTATCTCATCCCTTAAATTTTTCCTGGAAGCAAATTATTGACCAAGTCAAGAGAAGCTGTTTTGGCCGAACCTTGGGTAGAAACTGAGCAGAGTAAGGGCTGGTTCTTATGGCCAGGAGCTCACTCACCTGGTGGGACCAGGCAAATAAGTCAAAGACCACTTGCAGTGAGGGTGACAAAGTGTGAATACCATCTTAATAAATTCAGGTAAAACACCATGGGAACAATGTGGCAGGCCTCCCAGAATACTTCAGTAAAAAGGCTTTTTTTTTTTTTTTAATATTCATTTATTTGCTTTAGTTGTACACAATGTGTTTATTTTCACGTGGTGCTGAGAATCGAACCCGGGCTGCACACGTGCCAGGCGAGAGCACTCTACCGCTGAGCCACAACCCCAGCCCCAATAAAAAGGCTTTTGAAAGCTTAAGAATTCCTAGCTTTGTATCTGGAATTGCCAAAAATAGAAGTCGCACCAAGTTAGCATCATTTCTGTCTCTGAAATTGTGGCTTTGTGGAAGGATGCTCAACTAGGGAGACGGGAGAGCTGAATGGTAATCACAACTCCCACAGTGACTAGTTTTCTGAGACACAGACCAGCTGCAACTCTGGGCCCTGTGTCTTTCCTTCTCACACATGGTGGCTAGACCCTCTGTTGTCATCAGGAAAGGGTCTGCACACAGCAGAGCCAACCTGCAGAAAGGCAATGTGACTGTCACATTTGGTGGGGGACAACTCAGAAGGCAGGCTTCACAACAATACCCTTACTCTTTATATTCCTAAAAACCAGAAAAGCAAACATGTAATAAAGAGGTCATTGTTTTCCACCCCTGCGGTAACAGTCCACAATGACCTTTCTACTCCTTTCTGTGAGCCTAAGAAACATGAATACATGCGCAGCCTCTATAGTTCATCTTTAAAAAATATGAACATGTTTTGTGTTCATGCACTGCACAACTTCCAGTGAGTGACAGACCTCATTCAGGACAGTGGCCCCATAAGACTGTATCACCTAATGACATCCTAGCCATTTTAGTTTGCGTGATAGAGTTGCTTAATGACATCTTTCTCAGGATGTATTCTGTCGTTAAGTGATGCATGAAGTTGCATTTCTTATTTAATAGAAGACACACAAGTGCATCTGGGGGACGACTGTTTAACTCATCTTTTAGTAGCTGCGCAATAGTTCAGATTGTGGAAGCAGCAGTTCATTCAGCTATTTCCTTGCTGCAGAACACTGTGTCCAGCTTGTCCCTGTACAGTGTTGCCGTATATATCCTTGTATGTATATTCCCTGTACTAATAACTTTACTACTCATGGAGAGAGTTTTCTTGAATCAGGGAAGAAATTTGAATATAGTTTATTCTGATTGAACTGTGGAATAATTAGGCCTCCTGCTGATCCTGGTAAAGAAGCCTTTTAAGTTTTAAGACTGTCACTAATGGCTTTGTGACTTTAGGCTTGTCATTGAACCTTTTCATGTGGAGATCAGATTGGATAATACCTTCAATAATATCTTCCAGGATTTGTCTTAGTTCTTTATTTTCCCTTGTATATGTCTCATGTTCCTACCTCCACACCTTCATCCAAGCAGTGCCCACTTCCTGAAGCACATCTGTCCATCCACCTTACTCTTGTGTGCAACTCACCTATCCTATAGAGCCTTTTCTTCTTCTCCAGTCTTCTGAGTCTCTCAAAGCACTGGGATTCTTTTATCATTTTTAAGCCCCAATTGCAATTCTTTGTGTGCAGACATCTTACCTTTTTTGCATGATGGAAAGTGCTTCAAGGTAAGATCTCTGCCTGGTCCATCTTTGTCAGTGATGTCAGCACTGGGCCTCACCTCTGACAGTGTCTGCTGTATTAAACACAGGTGGGGCCTTAGTGTCTCAGAAGACACCTTGGAATGCAAGAACAGAAGATTGGGTGCCCGTCAGTTTAAGCATGTATTGCAGTTGGTCTTACATAGTCACAAGTCACAAAACAACAGGAACTACATTCTGAGAACTGCATTGTTAGGTGATTTCCTTGGTGAATGTTACATATGTGTACTTACTCAAAACATAGATGGTATAACCTACTACACACACAAGCTATATGGTGTAAACATTGCCACACCTGTGGTCTGTTGTCCAGAATGATGTTATGTGGCATATACTAACATGTGTGTGTCATTTGTAGTTTGCCTTTATCAGATCTGAGATAGATTTGCTCTCAAAACAGTCAATAGCAAAGAGTTCAAAATCCCATTAGAGTATCCCAAATCTCTAATGTCCTGTGTCTGGCTTTAACAAGCAAAAACTTGTCATTTCTGATGTGTGGACTTTTTCTGTAGGCCCTCTCCTCGGTGGTTGTGCACAGCTACAAAACAAAAGAACAATGGCCAAAGCCTGGAAGAGGATGTGGGTCACAATGAGCAGAAGACAGAGCCTTCCTCTACAGACAAGACTCTCCTGGAAGAGAAGGTCAAGTTGGAAGAGCAGCTGAGAGACACTATGGTGAGGATGTAGGGCTCTATGGGACACAGACTCTGCTGAATTGTTTCTTGTGTGGTTCACATAAAAGGTCCCACATTTCACTGGTGACAGACCCAAGCCAACACATTCAGTCTTGCCTGCTGCTCACGTAGCAGGTCACCACCACAGTCTGGAGCAGAGCTACGTGCTGTGTGGCTCCACTTCTGACATGAGGAGAGCCTTCACATGCTAGATGGCTACCTTGAGATGGTCTTACAGATGCGGAATGCTCAGCGTGGTTGTTGAAACTGGGGTGGGAACGTGGGCCTGGGCTGCTACCACGAGAAGGTAGGAGTTCTGTGAGCTAGCAGCGGTAGGGATTCTTACTGCCGAAAAGCACAAGTAGCACTGATCCAATTCTTTTTTTCTTACCATGCATATTTCTTTTGTTAACTTGGATATATATAATTGAAAAGTATTAAGCAATGATACCCATGTCAATAAATATAGAAATAATATCTGTCATGATATGGCTTTATTTTCAGTTATGTGTGTTGTTTATTGGTGAAATCCATTCATCTGCAAATCAAGTTCTTTAAGGATTTAAGATTGAAAACATCAAATATTTATGTGTGGGCAGTTTTACACGTTCTTTTGAGTAAGCTGTTCACAGGTGAGGAGACTGAGGCACAGGGCAGCCAAGGGAATGCCCCAGGCTCACCTACTTGCAGCTCCCAGCCAGGGGTGAACGGGGCAGGGGAGTCCGAGCTCTCTGCCTCTGCACTGTGACTGCCTGCAGACTAGGCGCAGCTGCAGTGTGGAAACCGCACGGAGCCCTTCAGTATGCGTTAGCAGAAGCACTGCAGAGGGGGGAGCTCGTGAGAGGGTTGGTGAGAAGTGAGGGACTTCCCAAAACTGCCATGATTAATTATTAAACAGTGAGCACGTGAACAGAGTCCTTCAGGCAAACTGGAAGGCACAGAGGTACATCCACAGGGTCACGTCCCCATGGGATCAAGGCCTCAGCTTCACACCCAGTCCATCCCTGCCTCTCCTGGAAGGCATGGGATTAGGCACGGGGTCGCCCCTAGCAAGGTGCTCATATTGCCTGAAGTTGGATGTTCTGCTGGGGAGAGTGCTTCTTCCTTGGGGGTGAAGGACTCTCCTCAGTCCTTTCACCTCTGTGCACTGGGATCAGCACAGGAGCCCTGGTATCACTCCCCACTCGTTGGAAATGCTGATAGTAGTATGAATTGGTCTCACCAAGCTGGTCTGTTTTTGTCCAATATCTCAAAAGTAATGACAGATTTTATTTGTATCTTGACTTGGAGTATGTTGTATGATCGTTTTCAAATTAGGATGACTTTCCTATAAATTTGATCCATATTTGATTCATGTAAATCTTTTTCCTTTAGGAAAAATACAAACGAGCTTTGGCAGATACTGAGAACTTGAGACAGAGGAGCCATAAACTGGTGGAAGAGGCAAAATTATATGGTAACTTTAAACATTTAAACATTATGTGGTATTGGTCCCAGAAAGAACATAACAGGGTGGAGAAGAGGGGTGCAGGTGTATCAAGAACAAGCCTGGGTGTGGAGGGGGGCAGCAGTCACACCCTCTCTGTTTTGTCAAGATGAGTTCGTAGTGTTTAGAATCGTGAGTGTGGTCCACACAGCAGGAATCTTTTAATCACCTCCCTGTGCAGACTTTGGGGAGCCTATGGCCAGCTGCAGACTGGCACGTCTGCAGGCTTCCTCACCAGGATCAGCAGGAGCTCTAGTCATGCCACAGTCCAATCAGAATAAACTACGTTCAGATTTCTTCCCTGATTCAAGAAAACTGCTTCCATGAATACTGAAGTTAGTAGTGACAGAGTGTACATACAGGGACGTGTGTGGCACATCTGCTGAGTGCGTCCCCTTCACCATTCAGAGAGCAGTGGGATCACTGCAGGACTCCTGCTGTGTAGCCAGCACTGTCAGCTTTGGTATTTTTGTTCCTGCTTTCCCACTTTGTAGTGGAGGTAAACGAGGCTTACTGACGTGCCACACAGCACAGAACTGGTCAGTCATGGCACTAGCATTGTGTCCAGCACTGCCAGCTCGGCACCCGTTGTGGTAACTGGACCTGAGGCTGCCATAGGGTTAACTGTCAGGTGTGGTGTCCCCTGTTATGGATGAGGAGCTAAAGGCTCGGGATGGGGATTCCTGTGGTTGCCCAGGACAGACAGGGTGAGGGGCCAGGTGGAAACAGTCCTCACCTCATCATGCTGCTGCATTCGACACAAAAATGCCTCTCTCCTGGGAACCCTTTTCCTTGGTCACTCTGGTTCCTGGAACTCTTCCTCCATGGGTAAGACCCTTTGCAAACCTGCCTGACCTGAGTAGCAGGCCTTGTTCCCCTCTGCCCTGCACACTGGGCAACTTCCACACTCCCATAGGTTTAAATGTTTTTCACACCCAGTTCTCTGTTCCAGCTGAATCTCTCCCGAGTTTTAGTCCATATATCCTGCTGGACATCTTTGCTTAGAAGTCTCGAGGGCATTTTAAACTTAGTCTTCCCTTCCACTTGGCTTCCTTTCTTCCTCATTGTAGTGATACCAGCTTTCAGGCCTGAAGAGGCTTTGGAGCGTTTGTTTTGTTTTTTCTGTACTGAGTGATGGAAGCATAGGGATTCTGGGCAACACGGGCTGTGGCCAGGCACCATAAGTAGCCTGTGCACGAAGCACACGCAGCTCAGTTCCTGCAGACAGTGGATGTGGACTGTGAACCACCTTCTTTAACTTTATCAGGCATCCAGGGCTTCTGCAAGGACTTGCTGGAGGTTGCGGACATTCTAGAGAAGGCAACGCAGAGTGTTCCGAAAGAGGAAATTAAAGATGACAACCCTCACCTGAAAAGCCTGTACGAGGGGCTGGTGCTGACTGAGGTGCAGATCCAGAAGGTGTTCACAAAGCACGGCTTGCTCAAGCTGGACCCCCTTGGAGCCAAGTTTGACCCTTATGAACATGAGGCGCTGTTCCACACACCAGTAGAGGGCAAGGAGCCAGGCACGGTGGCGCTGGTTAGCAAGGTGGGGTACAAGCTGCACGGGCGCACCCTCAGGCCCGCCCTGGTGGGGGTGGTGAAGGAAGCATAGCTGCCTCCCGCAGGGCCTTTGGCTTTAAGTCACTGGCTGCAGCTCTCGAAAGGCGGGTCTGCCTTTTCTCCTCTGGGAGTCCAGCCTTGATGGAGAGCTCAAGTGCTGCACAGAGTCCAGTTGGTTGCACAGTTGCGTCCAGGAGCTCTGGTTCAGGAGTCTGGTTTTTTAGTACACGTGTCTAGTGGTTCCGTGTACTTCCAGAGAGGGCGGACGGGACCTCTAGAGTATCGCTGTATCTGCTCAAACTCGTGATTGCAAACAAATAAAAGGTCTTCAGGAACTGTCTGGCTGCCTGGCCGCCCGTCTGTGCCATCGTCTGCGGCTCACAGCAGCACTGAGTCCTGGCACCCTTGGCCACTGCTGGGTTTACTCTACGAAGAAAAGGCCAGAGGGGGGACATGTTTCTTTAAAAAAAAAAAAAAAAAATTGATGCCACCTTTGAGAACATATGAGTTCACTTATTACTTAGCATCTAGAAGCTAGGAATGGTCAACCTTGGCTTTTCTGTGGAGATGGGAAGTGAGCATATGAACTTGAACATTCTCACCACCTTATTTTGCCAAGTGAATTTGACAACGTAAATTCCTTTTTTCCTGTTTTGTTCATCTCAGTTGTTTTAAATCTATATTCAAATAGTTACTAATAACTTCAACATATGTTCCCTATTAAGATGGACCTTCTCAATGAGGACTGCATGCTTGGTACACTTAAAATGTTACTGTTTAATTTTTAAATTTTATTTAAGAGGATTAAAAGCCTAATGTTTATTTTCCTACTTCTGGTAACGTGTCCTTTGGTGGCAACCCCTGAGCCCCAGGCAGACTTGACTTAGCTCTCCCCTTTCTCTACTCCCACTCGGGAGCTGGCTGCCTGGTGTACAGGTGACACCACCTGGGAAGGGAGCAGCCCTCCAGGCTCAGACCCTGTGGCCAGAAGGCACACCACAGCAGGGGTTGGGACAAAGCCTTCCAGAGCTGCAGCCACACACAGTGACTCCAGCGGAGGCCTCTGTGCCTCGTGTACATTAATGTCCAGATCTCGGAGGAAGGTTGAGTGACTGTTACAAAAGGGAACAGTGACCACTTATTTTTGTTAGGTAGAAGGACGATATCGGTAAATCCATTTCCTGTGTTTAAAAAAAAAAAAAGGGGGGCATAGTTTATATACTTTGCTAGTAATTTTGAAAAACTAAAGCAATAATCCCATAATTAAAATCTCCATGTTTCCTATTTGCAAACATTTTCCTCTTTTCTCTGAAGTTGCTTTGTGTTATTTGGTTAAATACATACCTGGAACTGAAGGCAGCCCAACGCTGGAGAGAACACAGGCCTGGGTCCGGCCCAGCCTGTTTTATGCTGTACAGCTGTGTGCACACCACCTAGGAACGCTCCTGCAAAGCGAAGCCTGCACGAGACACATCATGTTCAGACTGATCTCTGAGTGTGTGTGCAGTCCTCTCCCTGTTCAACTACAGCTGGAGCTGCTAAAAAGCACTGAGTTCATGACCCAAGACATATAGTCAGCCCTCTGTGTCTGTAGGTGTCACACCCATGAACTTGACTAACCGCAGAACAAAAGTATTGAAACCAAAATTGTTTCTGTGCTGAACACTCTTCTTGTCCTCATTTCCTGCACAGTACAATCTGTGCATAGCATTTAATTGTATTGGGCATTCTAAGTCACTTGAGATATGATGTAAGTTGTTAGGTGAGAGCACAGGTTATATGCAAATACTATTAATTTAAGGGACTTGAGATCCTCAAAATTTGGAATCCTGAATGGGGTAGGGGTATGGGCATCCTGGAACCAACCCAGGGGATGACTGTAGCTCAGATAAAGCCAACTTGTCTTCAGTAGTTTATTTTAGTTATCCACGATCACCACCAATGGGAAGACATCTTTTAATGACAAACATATTCACACTGGAAATGAGAGGGGTGATCAGCTCCACTCTAGTAGTGTTGGGTGTTGCCTGCTTGCAGTGGGGGCTGAGCTATATGGTGCAGACCTCAGGTGTGGGAAAGTCAGCCCATGTTGGGGATGGTGGCGGCTGGCCTGATAACCAGTGTGCTGCACTCAAGACATGCCAGGCATGCTGTGCCCCTGGGCTCAGTGTTGGCTCACTGCTGCATCTAAGGCTCTGCAAGGATGCGGGCACGGAGGCTCGAGAACCAGTAAGAAGCAAGCAAAGACACTGTTCTGTTCTCAACTTGTTTAATATGTAAAAGGATAATAAAAATGGTAGTCAGAGTTGCAGTTTTTAATACATTCTTGGAATGTTGGCCTCCCAGAGAGCATTATTTCAAATAGCTGAAAAATTAATTACTTATCTTTTTGGACTTTGCAAAGACAGTTTGTGTAAATTTTGGAAAGATCTAGTTCACAGAATCATGGTAGCTAATTTATTGTGAGAATTAAATATAAACACATCAGGCTCCAAACTAACGCAGAGGTAAGAACTAATATGACAGACAGCTGGAGCAGATGGGAGAAGAGGCGACCAGTCCTACAGTTACTTTCCTGTTGTAACAACATATTAATACTTTGACATAAATTAATTATACATTCATTATGGTGTCTTAAAACAGTCAAGCCTAAATAAATTCTTCATACCATCAAAAAGATATATATATATATATATATACACTACAAAACTGCTTAAGCACAAAGGTTTTCATTGGACAGCTCTTGGCCTGGGCCATACACATTTTCAGGATCCTCTGCTTCTCAAGCTTAATGTAGGTCTATCATTTTATATAAAAAAATAAGACTAAACTTAACCTCACCAAACTCGTATTCTGGTGGTGCAGAAAATCAACAAATGAGACACCAGGACAGCTAAAGCCAGTGGCTGTCAAAATTGAGCTCCATCCCAGTCACCTAAAGGGTTTGAAAGACAGCTTGCTAGTCTCCACCACGCGATTTCCAATTCAAGAGGACCATGTGACGTACAGATTCTGCATTTGTAACAGGTACCCAGGACCCCTGCTCTGAGAACCACTGGCTCTGACGCCGCTGTCAGAACTCAGCACCATCCTTGTCACGTCCCGAGAGCCCCGAGAGCCGTCTCTGGTGCAGCGTGCAGCCAGCGCTCTGGAGCAGTACCACTGCTCAGCGTCTGCTGAGAAGCCCTGGGCTAGCTAGTGGGTACTCCTCTGCCAGCCTGCAATGCACTTTGCAACTAAACAGTGTACTTGAATGTTTTGTTTAATGCTGAAAAAACTCACCCTAAGGGACAGAGGATGTAAAAAGAAAGGAAAAGGCACATAATCAAGTCGTCCTTGGAAATGAGGAATTTTTTTTCCTTTGAATAACTTCACTTTAATGTAACTTCAAGCCCAAACATTCTGGGAGGTAAACAGGCTCTTGTACCTATGGGGACACAGGGGCAGGATGAGCTCAGGGAGAATGGGATCTGTGGTCATCCAGGGACTCTAAAGCAGGGTCTGGGCACGAGAACCCTGAGCAGCTGGAAGACAAGCGACTTCCTCAAGTTTATAGGGAAGGTACCGTGTACGTCCTTGAAGAAGGCCCCAGGAACAAGCTTTTCAGCTGGGCTGGGAAGGAACCATTTCTGAGTCAGACGCGCGAGGGCAAGGGCAAGGGCAAGGGCAAGCAGGAAGCAGCGCACTAGCCCCAAGACAGCCAGGAGCTCCACACCTGCCAGGGCCTGTGTGGGCTGGTCCCATGGCTCTGCCCAGCCAACAGGTGCAGGCCTGGCCATGCCCTAAATAATTCACCTAGCCTGGCTAGCATGGTCGTCAGTGTCCTTGAAAAGGGGACTTGTAACTGATGAGAATCCTGAGGAAGCTAATGCCAGAGCTCAGAACACTGAGCACTGGGCTTGGAACTCTTTAAAATGGGGTCTTCCAAGTAAAACGCACTACAGGTAGTCACAGCAGCAAGGGGCACCCCGGGAAGCCAGGCAGTCCCACTAGTCCTGTGACCCTCCCATTCCCGGCATTCCCATCCTTGGGAGGGGACAAGGATGCACCCAGGGGGCATCCCCTAGTGGGCAGCAGGCTGGGCTCAGACTAAGGGGAGGCAGGGTTTGGGATTTGGGAGCTGCAAACTCACACTTGGCTGCTGCTGACAGCTAAGTGGAAGCTCACGTGATCAATGTGTAAACAAGGCTTCTTCCTCAGTGTGAGGAAGCATCCTGGTGCTCTCTGGCCGCGGGTTCTTCATCTGTTACACAGGGGCAGGTCTGCGCCCCATGGGCCTCTCTGTAAAGTGCCACGTGCCCGGGCCATGTGCGGTGTCGGGGGCCATCAGTGGGCTCAGAAAAGGGGCGCCTACAGCAGCCCTGCCTGAGAAGAGCTTGTGTCACCAGGGAAAGCTGATGGGTGGCTGGCAGCCCAGCAGGAAAATGTCACTCCTGGCACCCACAGCTTTGCACCGGAAGGGAAGGCGGCTCAGGAAAGAAAAGGAAATCACCCAATCTCCTAACAGTCTCCAAACGGAACACGCAAAGGCAAATCATCATCTTCAAGGGTTACTTTTAGGACTAAGTTAAAACAGACACGTTTGTCTCCCCCATGATCCAATATAAGATTGTTACTATTGCTTCTTTCAGAGGACCATGAAAAGATTTTTATATCTTAAAAAAAAGGAACTCGATTTGTTTAAAAAGAGCAACAGGGGACAAGGCGCTTCCTCTCCCCTCCCCCCACGCCATTTGGCTCACAAGCTACTTGAGCATCGCTCCAGCCTGGAAGTGTCTGGGGACGCTCCAGGACGCCTTGTTCAGGAAGCATCCCTGGATATCCACCCGCTTTCTGTGAGGAAGTTTAAAATCCTTTTCTTTAGGACTTTGTCCAGATAACTGGGAAGGCGACTTTTGGAGGGGATTCCCTGCCGCTTCTGGAGGTGGTCTTTGATTATAATGGTCTTCACCGTCACGTAGCGCGCTGGGCTCAAGTTCAAAGAGCTGCAGAGCACCTTCTCACGGTCTGACAAGAGCTCAAACCCAGGAAGGTTCTCGATGGCTGCAAATTCGCCGTCCCTGCCCTCCTCCTTGCCCCTTTTGGAGCCAGCCATGTTCTTGTTCTCCTTCCGTCGCTCCCGCTTGTGTCTGGCAGCTTCGTACTCGGCCGACTCTTCCATCTTGGTGATTCCATTTCGCCGATACCGCTGCAGCTCTCTGATTTTGGCTCGCAGCATCTTCTCCTTGTGCATATTTTCAAACAAGTCATCAAACTCCTTGCACGACATGAACTGGTACAGCGGCCGCAACTTCAGCCGCAGCTCCTTCTCCTCCTTGGTGATCTTGCGCTTCAGGGCCTTCTCCTTCTCCCTCTTGTCCTTCCCCAGGAAGGCGGGCACCAGGTTGTAGTCGCGGGCGATGTTCTTCCGGCGCTGCCGCTCCTTGAGCTTCCGCACGTACATGTCCACGTGGGCGCGCTTGAGCTCGATCTCCACGTCGTCGTCGTCGTAGTTCACCGACAGCCCGCTGATGAGCGTCTCGGCGTCCTGGTCGTACTCGATCTCATAGTCGTCCCGCAGCGGCATGTAGCCCAGCTGCTGCTGCTCGGCCACCGAGATGTCCAGCGGGGGCAATGGGGTGGTGAGGCTGGGCGAGAGGGGGCCTCCGCTGGGGCAAGTGTGGTCTGTCACTCGGTTGGGGATGCTGTCGGGGATGCAGGCCTTCCCCAGGTTCCCGTGGATGTACATGCTCACGTAGTGCTCCATCACTTCCTGGGGAGTCCGGGAAGCACCCACGTGAGCAGCCATGTCTTCCTACAACAACAAAGGTCAGAGGTCACTGCAAAGCCAGCCTGCCACGCCTTTTTTCACCCAAGTCCCCGTCAACACATTCACAAAGGCTCACCTGGAATACTTCCTACCCACCCACAGGCAGTTAGTCCCATGTTCCCTCCAGGTCCACATTAGAAGGAACCTGGACTGATTTTGTACCAAGAGAGTGAAGATCAGAGAGGTACAAATCTGCCCAAGGTCACGGGAGACTCTGGTGGCATGGTGGAGACCAGAACCCCCCATCTAAGAGCCACACTCTGGTCCCCTGATCTTTTAAGTGAGACTGGCCCACCTGCACCAGCCCTTCCACTCTCCTGCAAACCCTGCACTCCCAGAGACCAGGGATCCCAGACACAGGAGGGCAGGGAACGAATGTCTGAGCCCCTCACAGAGACTGGAAAATGACCCATGGAGATAAGGCCAGGCCATGACTCAGGCCCAACGAGGACACCCTGTTCTCCCATGTGCCTGGCCTCCCAGGAAAGAAAGGGCCGGACACTGCCATTAGCACAGCCTTGAGCTCTGAAAGACCTAGCCGTCCCTTTCCTCGGGGTGACAGCTGGTGACTGGTTCAGGCCTTTTGAGGGAGAGAGCCTTGGTTCACAACAGCTTCCCTGCCCAAGAAGCCAGCAGGCGTTGCTGCAGGCCGGGAGCACAGCCCTGCAGCAGGAGCCACAGCGCCAGGGTGATTAATGGGAGGAAACCGTAGGACTCCTTCAATCTTTTCCTTCTGCCAAGAGGCCTCTTCCTTAACGTCAACCACTAAAGCCACTTCATAAGTAACTAACTGCCCAAAATGCACACTCAGTCACCCAGCCACTGGCTCTTGTTGCCCCTGCCCAGCCCTGCCTTAGAGCCATGGCACCCCGTAGCTGCCCGGGAGTGGACAACCTGCTCTGTACCTGACCTCGGCCACGCGGCTCCACCAGCAAGCCTGGCCCATCTCCACCCTGAAGGCTCTGCCAGAACCGAGGACCAGCCAGAGCACTCAGGCTGGCGATGCTCGTAAGCAGGGCATCACAGGGTGGGAAGCCGGCCTGGGCCCTCCATCCCAGGCTTCTCTGGGACAAGCCCTGGAGCACAGGGATGGGCCACTCCCAGGAGACCTGCAAGGGTCGTAAGCGAGCCTCGGCAGAGCAGGAGTGAGGAAGGCAGTCCTGAGACCCACTGTGGGGTCTCCTGCAGAAGCATAAAGAAAACAGCGAGGGGGGCTGGGGTCGTGGCTCAGCGGTAGAGCGCTCCCCTAGCATGCGCGCGCCCCGGGTTCGATCCTCAGCACCAGGTACAAATAAACGTGTTGTGTACAACTAAAGCAAATAAATAAAATATTAAAAAAAAAAAACAAAACAGCAAGGATTACAGCAAAAGACAGACGGCGGTCTTAGGAGGATGAATTAAGAGATTCCTTTTTAAAAACATCATTAGTAGCATCAAATACATTCATTCTGTTTCAGGAAGCATTTAGGACAAGACAAAGCACCAAGTGTGACTATCTGCTACTGGAGTATTTACCACTCTGGGTGGCCCGGGCTATTGGAGGCCCAACTGAGCCTCTAGTCCTTCCCAGCAAAGAAGCCAGCCCAGCCTTCCCCACTCAAAGAGTGGAGGCTGCAGACTCCACAGTGGCACAGGTACCCACGGTCAATGCCTCCAAGATGAGGTGCTGAGGGCTCGTTCTCGTCCCACACCTCTAAGGCCAGAAGCCCCCAGGGCCTACAATGGCCTCTAGGACAGACAGAACTACTGGCCATGTCTAACTAATAAAGAGTCCCTGTCCCTGCTCTTGGAAGGAAAGGAGCATGTTGGATGGAGAGCCCTGGCAGACATCCTCACGGGGCATCTGGAGGGCAAAACTGCTAAGTCCCACCACCTGGTGGGCGAGAGCAGCAGAGCTGGCCTAGGCCTGTGCGGCCTCTCTGGTCTGAGGCCAGGAGGAGGTGCAGCCACACCCAGTGCTACCCAAGGCCTCTAAGAGATGGGTGCTGAGAGGGTTCCCCGGCCAGTGAGACTGAGGGTCCTCGTTTTCCTAGAGACTCAGAGGCACCCAGTCTCTCACCGGGTGCCTCTGAGCCAAGGCTGCATGGCAAGAAACTCAGAAGTAGTTCTGGTTTAAAAGGAAGGAAAAAAAAATCCTTACTTGGTAGATTTCAAAGTTAGCGACTCTACGTCAGCGTCCAAACCACCTTTCAACTTGGCAGTCCATGAAACCCGGGAAGCACAGACCCGAAGGGCCAACCAGGCGCCCCAGCAGGATCTGTCCCTGGTCCAGCCTGTTCTCCTCACAGCTCCACAAGGCCCAGCAGGAATCACAGGCCCTGCCACTGCTCACCCACCAGAGATGCCCCTCTCCACGAGCACAGGCTCTGGGCCAGGTTCCTGGCTTCCGGGTCTGGTTCTGCCCCACCCCCAGCTCCGTGACTGGACAAATCATGGGACCTCTCTGTGCCTCTGCCCTTCCACTGAGCTCTGGAAATGATAACAGACCCTCTCACAGGGTGCTGGGAGAGGGGGAGGCCTCTGTGCACAGGGCTGTGCAGCCTAAGCTCCCGGCAGCCACTGCTGCCACCCAGGAGCCATTAGCTTCACTCCTACAACTTGTGTTTGTCCTTCAAGACCCAGGTCCTCTTGTCCAGGAAGCCTTCAGTGACCCCTGGGGCTGGCACACATCCTGGCCCCATGGCTCCCAGCCTCCCGCCCCACTGTGGCCCGCGACCCTCCCCGTCGTGCGCGTTTCACCAGATAAAGATGAACAGAGAAGCGCGGCAGTAGGCACCACCCTGCCAAGTCCTCACAGCCCCGGGGCAGCGGTGCCACCGCGGCCCATGGTTTACGGATGGTGAGCTGCCACCCAGGCACAAAGCCCATCACTGCTGAGCCACATCAGTCCCTGGCGGTCTGGCCCGGAGCACGTGCCTGGCACCGGCACCCCTCTTAGCACAGCGCCCCTGCCTCAGACAATCCCTGGCACTGTAACAACAGAGGGCAAGGGCAAGGCTGGGCCTCAGGCTGCTACGCTTCCTCCCAGACCATGACCCAGGCAGAGCCTGGCCTCCTGGGCATGCTGGACGCAGGCTGCACACACCCGGTGCCCCAGCTCAGCCTGGAGTGCTCTTCTGTCCACTGCCCCTCCACAGGTCTCCAGGGCCTGCTGTCCTCTCCTCCCCTGGCACCTGGACTGTGAGATACAAGACAAAGGACAAGGGTGGGGTGGGCCATGCGAGGGCTTCCCTTCCCAGGTGGCCTGGGGCCAAGCTTTGCAGAGGTGGGCACACACAGTCTCCAAGGGGAGGCCCAGCCCCTGCTCCGGTACCTCTTCAGATGAAGAAGCACAGGAAGGGCCAGAAGCTACCAGAGGCTGCCCTTTTGGGGAGACCCCACCAGGGGAGGGCAGCCTGTGAGCAGGGCCAACAGAAGCAGAAGAACCAGAATCCACTGGCGGGCGTTCTTTCCCCTCTGGTGCTGGGACTGGGCCCAGGCCCCTGCACGTGTTAGGCAAGCACTGCACTCACGACCCAGGCCCCGCTGCTGAGTGTCCTAAAGGACAGGAGGAGCTGCCCCCCCAGGGGAAGAACAGGGTGCAAAGCACACCGGTGGCAGGCAGGGCTTCCTGGAAGGTGCTCCACGCCGACCCGCCTCGTTCACTTCTCACCCCACACCAGGACTCTGGCACTCACGCTGCCTGTGCCTCCTGATGGCCACCGTCCGGCCACTCTGCAGGATGCACAGGAGACCTGGGAGTTGTCCACAGCCGGCTGCAGCACCCACTGGCTGAGGTTCCCACAATCTTAGGAGCTCCGTGCACTGCCTTCTTTGCCCACTGACCAAATAAATATGCGCTCGGACACGGTCCCCAGGCTGGACAAAGCTTCCCGCATCCCCTCAGCCCTGCCATGGCCTCCACTAAGCCACTGCTATGCCACCAGTCTCAGTTCTCCCTTAGACATCGGCCTGCAAGGAAACCCAGCTAGCAACCCCAGGACCTTCCCACAGGCACCAGGAGGACAGTATGGCCAGAGAAAGGCAGGTAGGGACAGCAACAGTCCCCCAGCCTGCCGGGAGGAGGGACAGCGCTGCACACAGCTTTGCCTTCATCCAGGTCAGACACGCCCTGAACTGGCTTTGCAGCCCATCCTTCCAGGGTATCAGATGGGGTCCCTAAGGCCATTTTCCCTGGCCACCACTCCTGGGCTGTGTGGATAGGAAGACTCAGTTCTGGGTCCCCGTCCTTCTCTCCACACTAAAAGGACTCGCCAACAGACAGGGCTGCCATTAGGGCCTAGTGACAAAAGCCTGGGATCAGAAGAGGCCACCTGTGACAGAGCTGGGACAAGTGGCATGGTGCTGCAGGAAAGAGCAGGTCAGCTCCTCAGAAACCAAGCCTAGAACCTGCCCCAGCAATTCTGCGTCTAGGTGATGATCTGGAGGCTGCCAACAGCCTCAGGAGGTGCGCAGGCAGGCTCGGCAGGCGGCACAAAGGTGAACAAAGGGAGGAGGCGCGGCACACAGGGGGCTGTCACTGGCCAGCAAAAGGAAGGGTTCTGGCACATGCTAAGACACAAATGAAACTCGAAAACATCGTGCTCAGCCAGGCACAGTGGTGGCCATGCCAGTGATCCCAGCCACCGGAGGCTGAGGCAGGAGGAGCAAAGGTCAAGGCCAGCCAGGGCAACCTCACAAGACCCTGTCTCAAGAAATAAAAAGGGCTAGGGGTGTGGCTCCACGGTAAAGTGGTTGCCTGCCACATGCAAGGGCCTAGGTTCCATCCCCAGCAGCAGAGAAAGAGAAGGGAAGGAAGAGAAGACATGGTGTTAGGTGGAGCACGTCAGTCACAGGACAAGCACTGCCTGCTTCAAAAGGTCCCAGAGTGGCTGCATTCAGGGACAGAAGGAACAGTGACTGCCAAGGGCTGGGGATGGAGGGGTGAGGAGTGGAGCATCCATGGGGAAGACGCTGCAGTCCTGGAGGTGGGTGTGGTGACATTTGCATAGCAACGGAAATGTGCTTAGAGCCACTACACACCTAAGATGGCTAAGTGGCTGGGTACTGCGGGCAGCTGTCATCCCAGCCACTCTGGAGACTGCGGCAGGATCACAAATTAGAGGACAGCCTCGAACTGAGCTAGATCCTGTCTCAAAAAGGGCTGGGGGTGTAGCTCAGTGGCAGAGCACCCCTGGGTTCAGTCCCTGGTACTGCCACCAAAAGAAAAAAAGAAAAAGGTTAAGATGATAAATTTTATATTACAAGCCAGGTATGGCGGCACACGCCTGTAATCCCAGCAGCTAGGGAGGCAGAGGCAGGATAGTGAGTTCAAAGCCAGCCTCAGCAACAGCAAGGCACTAAGCAACTCAGTGAGACCCTGTCTCTAAATAAAGTATAAAATAGGACTGGGGATGTGGCTCAGTGGTTGAGTGCCCCTGAGTTCAATCCCCAGTACCAATAACAACAACAACAACAGGTTTTTATTTTTGGAGTATCAGGAATTGAACCCAGAGGCACTTAACCACTGAGCACAGCCCCAGTCCTTTTTATTTTGAGACAGGGTCTCACTAAGTTGTTCAGGCCTCACTAAGTTGCTGAGGCTGGCTTTGAACTTGCAATCCTCCTGCCTCAGCCTCCTGAGTTGCTGGATTACAGACATGTGCTGCCAGCCCAGCCTAACAGTTGTTGTTTTTTTTAAGAGACACATCTTCCTAGTCCACCTTGATGGTTTTTGCTTTCTTTTCTTTTTCCTATACTGGAGACTGAAGCCAGGGGCATTCCACCATTGAACTACATTCCTAGCCCTTTTTAATTTTTGTTTTGAGACAGGATCTCACTAAGTTGCTGAGGCTGGCCTCAAACTTGAGAGCCTCCAATCACTGGGATTACATGCATGCTCCACCAGGCCTGGCTCAGTGGCTCTTAAGGGTTGCTGGCCAGCCTGGGAGGCTGCGGGAAACACCACTGACTCACATGTGTGGCACAAGGCGTGTTTAGCTGGGTCTCCTGGGCAATCTGATGCACACTGAAGACTGCTTGGCCCTATTAAATCTAGCCCGTTTCCCTTGGGGCTGGGGTTGTGGCTCAGCGGCAGAGCGCTCGCCTTGCACGTGCGCGGCCCGAGTTCGATCCTCAGCACCACGTAAACATAAATGCATTGCATTGTGTACAACTAAAGTAAATAAATAAATATTAAAAAAAAAAATCTAGCCCGTTTCCCCATCCAGGCTCTTCCCTCCAGTCCTTTCTTAAAGCAAGTCCTACAAACCCACTGTCAGGACACTTGTGGGCTGGAGACCCACCTGTTCCTAAAGCAGCCTTCTACCTGGTGAGAAGTGGAGGGCCCAGCTCTCAGCTCCCAAATTCAGCTTCCCAAGCTTGGGACCTGCTGCCTCAGAGCTCATGAGATTCTTTTTATAAATACTGTAGATGTCCACCTGCCCCTTGGAGAGGCCAGGGCAGCATCGAGGCTGGGCCCTGGGCTTGGTGGGCCCCTGGCTGTGCTGGCAGGGAAACCACAGAGCAGGGAGAAGACCTGGGCCCAAACTCCGGCTCTGCCCCGTGTTCAGCACCCACAATAGTTACCTCATTTCTAAAAGGGAGAATCTGGCCTCAGGGTGGACTCACGCCTGTACCTCAGGAGCAGGAAGCAGCTCCAAAATCCCAGCCACACCTTTCAAACCCTAATTGCACACAAGCTCACCTGCCTTCTTCGCCCACCCCACGGGGACAGTCTCCAACTCCAGGCCTCCCTTTCCCCAAATACATCAGACTCCTAGAACGCAAGTCAGCCCCTTCCACCCGCTACCTCTCCACCTGGCCAGCCCTCTCTTGTCCTTCCCAGCTCAGGGCAAGGAGTGCGGCTCACCACACAGCCCCTGCAAGGTCACAGGCTGTCACTCCTAGCAGGGTCTCTGGAGGGGCTGACACAGTGGCACTGAGCAAGCGCCAGTCGGCAGACGAGTAAGTGCACAGTGCCATGACCCACCACAGGGCAGTGCCTAGCAGGAAAGGCCAACGTCACGGACTCAGGACATCCCACCTGCCTCCAAGGACAAACCTGAGTGTACCACACAGGCCAGCAGGCCCTTCACGGCTGTCCATCTCACTGAATCCAAACATGCAGGGCCAGCCTGAGCCCCTTCCCCAAGGCCCCTGACCGCAGTCCACAGAGGCGGGGCCTCCCCAGTCAGCCTCCTCAGCAACAGCTCAGGGCCTCTGGGATAACCAGCAAACCAATGGCTCTTCCAGTGAAGCCTCCGACTGTCTTAAAACGCTGCACCTCTGCGTCTGTGTTCCAGTGGCGTCCCTGTGCTCCAACTCCTGTGGAACCCACCAGCTGCCAGGAGACCCTCAGTGCCCGCTGGACCTGACCCATGGGTCCCTGTCTGTCGGCCAGTTCCTCCCCACTGTTGCCCAGGTCTCAGCCACATCCCCTCCCTCTCACTGTCCGCCACACAGGTACACCTGTGCCAGACCCTGGCCATGCTGACTGTCCCCAAACCCTCCTGGGTCCATGGCTGACATTCCTCAGATACACCCTGTTCCCCTCAGGCCCCTGCCTCAGCTGCAGACTCCAGCAACACCCACCTGGTGGGTCATGGCACTGCATTCACTCGGGCCTCCTTCACTCACCCACCAAGAACTCCACACGGAGCACACAGCCGAGGCGTCCCCACCTGCCACCTGCAACCAGAGCTACACGGGCCTCATCTTTTCTTCACTCTCCCTGATGCCCAACACTCTTTCCACATCCAGCCCCTGGACCTGCTCCTGCCCTGCCCAGGCACCTCCCCCACTCTAATCTCTCTCTCCCCGAAGCAGGCCCCAGTCTGGCTGCAGGACAGCCCTTCCAGCCTGTCCACACCTCCAGCCACACCAACAGCTCTGGGCCTCCGACCCACATTACTTAATGCTCTTACACCACGGGAAGGCCCTGGCTGCAGTCAGCAGGCCTGAGCTCAAAGCCTGGCCTGTCGCACGCAAAGCTGTGGACTCCGGGACAAGCAGCTCAGTCTCACAGTTGCTGTCCTTCAACTGTACATGAGGAGTGGGAGCTG
The DNA here is from genome assembly GCA_025594165.1 of Tamias sibiricus. Lineage (NCBI taxonomy): Eukaryota > Metazoa > Chordata > Mammalia > Rodentia > Sciuridae > Tamias > Tamias sibiricus. Next base: position 4,473,096 of record CM046665.1, read on the forward strand.
CTCAGGTCACATGCGCTACGCACAGGAGGAGCCCTGTGCAGGACTGGCACGGCCTTCTCCGTCCCGAGTACGACACAGGACCTCTGTGCGTGGGTCAGCACGGAAGAGAGCCACACACGCAAGCTGTGAAAGAGCCCCAGGTGAAGAAAAATGGAGCCTAGGGAGGGAAAACAGCCGGCCCAAGATGACACAGCTGGAGAAATAATGGAGCCTCCTAATTCCAGTGTTGGGACTAGTGCCACCCCGGGCAGCACCCGTGGCCCCTTAGCAAGGCAGACCTCAGGCCTGTCCAAGCCCAGCAGGTGGCAAGTCCAAGCCTATGCTAAGAGCAGCAAGTCCCAAGGCCCTTCCTCCTGGGCTAGTAAGAATGCAGACTGCTCCAGCCAAAACCTGCATTCTAACAAGCTTCTCAGGGCATTAGTTTGAAAAGGACTGTGTTAGAAAAGAAGCCTCCGCACTTCCAGCCCAGCCTCTCCCCAGAAACCATGAATGTTTTGGTTTTGGGGCGCTGTTTTATTTCCCATAGTGCTGCAGGGAAGGCCCCAGCTGCACTGAGCATCCCAAACCTCTTGCCTGAGGCTGTTAAGAAGATTTCAAGAGCTACACACAGAGTGCTCCACCTGGGCAGGGGGTGTGATGTGGCAATAAGCACGGAGGGAGGGAGGGTCTCTCTGAGGCTCAGCCTCAGCCATCACTGGAGAGCACACTCCATGTAGAGAAAAGGAAAAACAATCAGGGTAACCAGCGGGACTCCAGGCGTCCAGGCTCTGGGCGGCCTTATGGACAGTGAGATACATCTAACTAGACCTGGAAGCCACTAGGGCCCATGAGAAATGACTTGTGTTTAAGATATCACTCTGACTGTGGTGTGTGAGATGAGGATGAAGCAGGAAGACACGCAGAGGTGGTAAAGGCGAGAGGTAAAGGTCAGCCTGCACATATTTTGAAAAGCGGGCTGCTAATGAACTAGACATGGAAGAAGGCATTTGGGATGGACGTCAGCTGCAACCTGAGCAATGAGCATGGCGCTGAGTCCAGGTCACTGTGTAGGTCAGGCAGGGAACCAGAAGGCAGGAGCTTAGGGAAGAGCTCTGGGCCCAGGAGCAAATGAACACACTACCATAAGCTCCCTGAAGGCAAGGATGAGGGCTTCTCCCCTTCAGGATCCTTCCCCAGTGTCTGCTCTGCACAAAGCAGATGCTCAACGAGCAACCACAAACAGCGTGGAAGGACAAAGTGAGGCAGAGGCGTCTGGAGGGAGGTGATCATGTAGATATTCGTCGAGCAACTTCTTTCCTAGTGAACTGTAAGAACAGATTCCAGGGCTGCAGAATGGTCCTGAGGAAAGCAAGGAGATGAAAGCAGCAGGTTGGGAACAGGAGGAGCAGCACTGTGGGGGACGTGGCAGCAAGATGAAAACCCAGCGCAGAAAGGGAGGGGAACAATTAAGGGTCCTGTGTCGCTTCCCTACTTCTCAGAAAGCCTGTAGATGGCTGCACATCCTTGGTGGTTTTGGTGACAATGCAACCAGAGATTTTTATTCTTCTCTGATTCGGATAAGTAGTGGGCAGAGAGCTCCTTTGAAACCCTGAACAACAACTCGGCTCTCCCGAGGACAGAGCCTGGGGCACGACGGCCAGCGTAAATGAATCCACCCAGCTCTCACCTTTTCTCTCAGACAGCATCTTTACGGAAACCTCCTGACAGAGCCAAGCAGACCTCGGGCCGTGCCTGCCAGTGCAGGCGCCTTTGTTCATCATTACGGCCACTCATCGCACAGTGTCGGGGTGTCGCGGGGCCACAGCGCCTGGGCACGGCCGACCGCACAGGGCGCCCGCGGACACCCACAGGGCGCACACAGGGCGGGACAGGCACCGGAGACAGCGGGCCCGCGCGGCTCCCAGGGCGCCCTGGCCGCCCGGCCCCGGAGGCCGGCCCCGCGCACACCTGCCGGGCGCCCAGGTCCCGCCCGCCCGCCGGCCTCCGCTCACCCAGTTGCCGAAGCCGAACTGCTCGATGGCGTCCAGCAGCAGCTGCTCCTCGCGGCTAGTCCAGCCGCCCTCGGCCTCGGGTCCCCAGAGCGTGAAGCGCCCGCCGTCCACCAGCTGGTAGCCGTGGTAGCGGCGGTGGTGGCCGATCTCGGCGCCGGCCGAGAAGCACTCGGGGCACAGCTCGATGTCCTGGCACTCGGTGCAGCGGAAGCGCAGCGGGCTCACCTCGGCCAGGCAGTACACGCAGTACTTCTTGCCCAGCTCCGCCATCTTCCCCCGCTCGCCCGCCTGGCCCGCCCGCCCCGCCGCGCCCCCCGCCGTCAGCGCGCCGCCCCCCGCCGCGCCCGCCGCCGCGCCCGCACCGCCCGCCGCCGCCACGGCCGCCCCCGCCCAGGCGCCGCCCGAGCCGGCCAGCCGGGCCGCGTCCCGCCGCAGCACGCAGGCGCCCTCGGGCACGGGCCGGCCGCCGCCGCCGTCGCCCCGCCGCATCGCGCAGGCGCCCGCGCGCCCCCGCCCGGCCTCCGGCCTGCCGCGCTGCGCCTGCGCACCCTCGCGCCCGCTACCCCCCCCCACGACGCCCCGCCCTCGGTTGAACGGGGGGCGGTGCACGAGCCGGAAGCGGTCAGGACGCGCCACGCCCTCCGAGACGTCGGCCGGAGCCCGCGTCCAATCAGCCTCTCTCGCGGCCTTCCATTGGCAGGCTCTGGCCAGAGGTGGGGCGGAGGGGGCAGGGCGCCAACTAGTGTCTGGCCAATCGCGGGGCTCAGCGCGTGCGCCCGGTTGCCCCGGGAAACCTAACAGCATCAGCCTGGGTCCGCGGCCTGGGAGCAGTGGTCGGAGATGGATCGGGACTCCGAGCACGCTGGGGACTCTCTGGACCAAAGTGGAAATGAGGAAAGCCTCGCCTCCGGGATCAAGACCCCCTCTGGCCTCCAGAGCCCCGCCGAACCGTCGGAGCCCGAGCCGGAGGCAGAGGCAGCGGCGGCGGCTGGGGTAGTAGAGACGGAGGAGGGAGGCGCCGCCGGAGACGAGCAGGCCGAGGCCCCGGAAGGGCCGGCGGCCACCGAGGCCGCGGACGAGGACGGGCCGAGAGAGCCGGGGAAACAGCCGGAGCCGGAGCCGGAGCCGGAGCCCGAGCCCGAGCCCAAACCCGAGCCCGAGCCCGAGCCCGAGCCCGAAGAGGCTGAGGCCCCGCTGCAATCCGAAGCCAGGCCCGAGGAACTGGAGGAGGCCACAGAGAAGGAGGAAAAAGTAGAGAAGGAGGAGAAAGAGGAGGAGGGAGGAGGAGGAGGAAGAGGACGACGACGAGGAGGAGGAGGACGAAGAGGAGAGAGCTGTGGCAAAGAAGACGACTAAGAAGAAAGCCCTGTCCAGGGCCTCTCTGCCGTTATCCACCACTCGCGAGGATACTGCTCCAGCCCTGGAGGCTGAAGGAGAGGGACCTAAGCAAGAGGAGGAGAAGGAAGAAGAGGAAGAGGAAGAGGAGGAGGAGAGCAAGGCGGAGAGTGATGAAAAAAAGGAGAAAAGCAAGGAAGGGCAGAAACCTTCCCTACTGGACTCAGTGGACTTCCACAACCTTGAGTGGTCCGAGGAGGTGCAAAAACTGCAGGAGAAGCAGCTTCGCAATGAGCTCTTGGGGCAGTACAACACCCTGGTAGTAGAGCGGAACCGCTATCAGCGCTACAATGTGTACCTGCAGCACAAGATCTGCGAGGTGCTGCGCAAGAAGAAGGGACTGGAAGCAGTGGAGGCAATAGATAAGGGCCCAGAGCCCGAGGTCCCAGAGAAAGAGCAGGCATACTTGCACTATCTGGCCACGCTGGAGGACCTGAAGAAGCAAGAGGCCGATGACCTGGAGTGGTACCACCAGGAGCTGGCCCAGCTGAAGCAGCAGTGCCAGGAGAAGGTGGCCAGAGTAGAGAAGGAGTGGCACCGATTCCAGGCACTCAAGAAGCAGGTGGTGATGCAGGCCATGGGCAGCTGCCGAATGCGGGGTGGGCGCCAGGCTGCACTGCGGGAGGTGGAGCAGATCCAGGCCTTGGAGGACAAAAAGGAGAAGGAGATGAGCGCTGTGCGGCTGGAGAACGTACAGCTGAAGCAGAGCCTGATGCATTTCGAAACCAGAATGAAGGCCCAGGAGGACCTGACTGAAGGTCTGCTCCTCATCGATTTTGAACAGCTTAAGATTGAGAACCAGACCTTCAACGAGAAAGTTGAGGAACGGAATGAGGAACTTTTAAAACTGCGCAACAAGGTGACCAACAATGTGCAGGTAATAACCCACGTGAAGGAAAAGCTGCACTTCATGGATATGGAGAACGCATGCAAAAAGGCACAGCTTTTGGAAATTGAGGCTCAGGTGGCTCTAGGAAGGGACATCCTGACCAAGACGAAGCAAGCCCGAGACAGCCTGAGGGGTGACAACATCAAGCTGAATCAGAAGTGCGGCCTTCTGGGCAAGGAATCGCTCCTTCGGGACTTGGAAGAAAAGATGGACAAGACTGCACTGCTCAACCAGCGCCTAGAATCCCTTAAGCGCCATCATGCTGGGCTCACTTTGTCCTGCAGAGGTGTGAGGCAGAAGATCAGGGAAGCCAAAGCCTTCCTCCCGCCCTGATAGGGTGGAGGAATAGAGTCAGCAGAACGTTGTCTCATCCACTTTTACTCTCCCCTGTGGCCATCCTTAAGATATAGGGTTTAGGAACCATGATGTATGTTTTATCATTTTTCACCTTCAAAACTAGTGTTGACCACAAAATTGGGTTACCAGTATTATATGGGTTGAAGCAACAGACCCAGAGAAACAAAAATGGAGTGATTTAATGTAACGTGACTTCTCAGGAAAAACTAAAAAACTTACAATTCCATAATTTCAGTAACTTAGTACTAAAGAGCACTGTTCCTCTTCTATGTGTAAATAGGTGAAGTTCAACAGTGGGCAGAGTACCGAAAAATCTGTGCTTAAGCAAATTATTAAATTATCTTCAGACTTATTAAGCTGTGTAGTCCTGAATTACTGTCTCAATTAGAAACTCACAAAGTCCCCTTGATCTTGCTTTGTCTGTAACTAGAACTAGCTTCTGGATTGTAAATATCTCTCTCTCTCCCTCCCTCCTTCTCTCTCTCTCTCCTTTCTCTCCAGGAAACAGGAAAGTGGACCAACAGGAAAAGGAAGCCAGTGAAGGAAGCTCAGTCTTCTCGCCATCAATGTTTCTGTCTTGATGACAGTTTTCCATTAGAATCAAACATTTTCTTGGATCCTCTGAAAAAAAAATTACATTGATCTGTTAAAAAAATAAAAGTGGCCTATTTTTTCCCCAGGGGAAAAACAGCAACTATGTGGTTTTGCCAGGTGTGAATGGTGGCTGCTGCCATCAGAGCGCCTTCTGCATCTGGCTGAGCGTTCTCTGGTGGGAACAAGGTATTCTCTTACTCCTAAATTCACAGGTCATAGGAAGACCACCTGTCTTTGGTGCTGGGTGCCTCTGAAAAATGGCAGAAAACCCACTCAGGACAGGTGGCTCAGTGGCTGAGAATGTTGCCACTGCTTTGTCTTATGATGACATGATTTCATTTTCTAAAGTGTAGTCCCTTTGATGTAGAGGAAAATTAAAACTCCTAACTTCCATGGCTTGAGGGCACTATTTTCTATGATATCACACAAATGTGCTGATGCAGGCAGTAAAAAGCTTAGCTTTCCACTGCTGTCCTCCCTTACTGAGTGGGTTTTCCTTCTACCCTTGTCCATCAAGGCCAATGGAGTAGTAAGTCCCTGCCAACAGAATTCTCTTCTTCGAGGCTCCAGCTGGAAGCAGTGCAGGCCCACTGGGTTTTTCTGCAGCTGGGAAGCCTCCTGGTGAAGGGTCAACAGTGCTGCACGTCTTGACCAAGCAGTGGCTTTCAGGATCATGATGTCCTTTACCTCTCTGGTTCGCTGTGGAGAGAGCAGGTATTCTCAGCTGACCTTGAACCAACAGCAGTTGCCCAGCCGAATCCTATAGCTTGGGACCCTGTGACAAGTGGACCTCAGCCCACCTGCAGACAGCCTGAGGAGGCTGGCACTACTTTAAGCTACAAATAACCAAGTAAGGACTGTATAGTAAGTCACCAGTGTCCTCAGTTTACAGTCCCTGTACTGGACAGGTACACCACCTCCTATGGACCACCTCCTGTGGTTCCAATCAGATTACAGGGCAATGTTTCACCATGAAAGAGCAACACTCCACAGACTGTTTCCCAGGGTAACTTCTGGAGAAAGAAGTCCACAGACCCAAGCTTGCTCGACCCCCAGCATGGTACTGCAGTGCTGTCTGCGGCCCATCCAGCTTGGAGTCCCTGCTCAGCGAGTGCCTCCTTAGGCCTCCATACCCCACTGAGATCTAGGTCTGGAAGGCAAACACTTGTTTCATCATTATCCCTAGTGACAAGCAGGTGGCAGGCACATAAATGTGCTCAATAAGGTCTTTGGGTTAATACATTAGCATGTCAATCTCCTTCACATTCTGAAAATAAGCGTTATTTGAATGTTATGTCTCAGAAACTGCTAATTCCTATGTTAGATTCAGAAATAATTATGGGAAGAAAGAGTAGAACCAAGAAGGGAATATGGCGGGGGCAGGTTTATAGTCAAAGTAGGAAACACTGCAGGTAGACTGCGGACAGTCCCAATGGGAATGGTCCGCAGGACAGGACGGCCACATGGTGGTTATCTTTATGAGTGTTAAAAAGCAAAGGCGGGCTGGGATTGTGGCTCAGCGGTAGAGCACTTGCCTAGCACGTGGGCGACCCAGGTTCGATCCTCAGCACCACGTAAGATAAAACACATTGAATAAAAAACGCATTGTGTACAACTAAAGCAAATAAATAAAAATATTTTAAAAAAAGAAAAAAAGCAAAGGCTTGGGGGGACTGGGGTTGTGGCTCAGTGGTAGAGTGTTCGCCTAGCACGTGCATGGCCCGGGTTCAATCCTCAGCACCATGTAAAAATAAAGGCATTGTGTACAACTAAAACAAATTAATAAGTATTTAAAAAAAAAAAGCAAAGGCTTGTGCTGAGGCTGAGGCTCAATGGCAAAGCACTTGCCAAGCATGTGTGAGGCATGGGGTTCAATCCACAGCACCACATGCAAAGGCCTTTGTTCTTGTCATCGAGTGCAGGGCCTGAAAAATGAATACATTGTGAGCAAGATGCTACATGAAACTAGATCTTTTTAATAGGTATATATCACAAGTGTCCTTCAATTTTATAGGACAGTTTTGTGAATTAGGTGCCCACCTAAGCAGAGGCCAAGGCCCCTGAAAAGGAAACACTTGTTTTTGGTAAGTGGAAGTCATTTATGATGACTGACTGCATTTGAGATTTTTATATCATGAAACTTTAAGAGATTGTCTGCAGCCATAAGTTCTGTTCTGGCCCTGGAGTGGGATGCCTGCCCGTTCTGGTACCCAACTCGGTGCTTTCCACTTTTAAGCTTCCAGCTAGCACCACTGTGATGAGTCAAGAACGGAAAGGACCACAGGCTCACGGGAACCCTGCAGCACTTCCTCTACTTCTTTTCAAAGGATCCTCTAGTTTCTACTTACAAAGCCAATGATTTAATATGAGCATATTTTAACAAATAAGATTATATTCCCCAAAGGCTGCTAAGGATGAACACAAGGCCTAACTAGAAAGATTCAGCCTGGAGCCAAGACTTTGGAACCAGGCCAGCCTGAGACAATAAACTCATTTGTAAAATAGGGGGAAATGTATTTATAGAAAAATAGTATCCCTTCTCTGGATGATTTAGAGAAATTTTAATTTTCTTTCCTGTATTCCCAAATTCTATACGATTAACATGGATTTAAATTAGGAATTTAAAAATTCATAAGTTCAAGAATGTAAGATACTAAGTTAATGTTATAGGAATGAGTCTAGCAACCCACGCGATGTTTCTGGTTTTTTTTTTGTTTTGTTTTGTTTTTTTTGTGTGGTACCAGGGATTGAACTCAGGAGCACTTGACCACTGGGCCACATCCCCAGCCCTTTTTTGTGTTTTTATTAGAGACAGGGTCTCACTGAGTTGCTAAGTGCCTCGCCATTGCTGAGGCTGGCTTTGAACTCACGATCCTCCTGCCTCAGCCTCCCAAAGTGCTGGGATTACAGGCGTGCGCCACCGCGCCCGGCTGTTTCTGGGGTTTTTATGGTAGAGTTAGTCCAGCCTCTTGTTTTTGCTTCATCTTCACAAGCCACTGGATAAGAGCTGGGTCCTCTTCCAAACCTTCAATTGTGGAAAAAGAAAATGAGGATTAGGTCACAGGGCTAATGGCAGTGGTGGGTGTAAGATTTAACCCCAGGGTCCGCTTTTCAACATCGACCCAAACTGCACCTCAAGCTCGGCTTTGTTTTTGGTTGGAGCATTTTTTACCAGGAGCCACACAGCACGGGAAAAAGACGAAGGAACAACGCTTAAGACAAACTGAGACTCTCAGAGCCAGGCTTCCAAGTCCAGGGGTGGCTCATTTTGTTGTAATGTCTGAGCAGAGGATGGTTCCCCTCACTCTGCACAGAATGCCCCGCAAGCATGTGCACTCTGGGAAAGGGGCTTCAGCTGGTCCAGGGAGACAGGGCCTTGGCATGAACCTGCCCAGGGAATCAGCCATCCCAGAGCAAGCAGGCTGCAGGGAGTGGTGTTCAGAGGAGGCTTGGAGCAGGACAGGCGCTAGATGGCGCCCTGAGCCTCTCAGAGATATCTGGACACTTGTCAGCCAAGTTCCATGCAAGGGCCTGAATGTCATCAGCAAAGGTTTGAGCACATATTTGGCACCATGCAATGCGGATCTAACAATTTCCCTGAAAACCCAAGTCCCTCCACATCTTAACATGACCCCATCTGAGGACTGGTCTTGGCTCTGAGGTATCCCTCTGCTGACCATCCCCCTCCCTTCCCACCTGGAGACCAGCAGCTCCTCCCAAAGTACAGGGGGTGTGTCCCTGCCCCCACACTGTGCCTTGGTGGCAGGCTCCACACTTTGGGGATGGTGTCTGAACTGTCAGCCCCACTCCCCAGGTCTACAGCACCCAGGGAACAAGTGGCTGCTCAGTGTGTTTTGCATTCACGGCACGTGGACGTGCTCCACAATCCCTCCAACCAGGCTCCAGCCGCCCCATGGGCCACACACAGGTGATGCAGTGTCCCCCCTAGGACTCCAGGAGTGAGGCTCCTGAAGGCCCCAGAGCAAACAAGATCTCCCCAGAGGGTGCCTGAGAGCCAGCACCGAGTCTGGACCCCTGCTCTGCCACCACCCAGCTATAGCAGCCTGAGAAAATCACTGTGTCACATGTGTGGAAGGGGACAAGGATCTTCCACAAAGCTGCTGTGGAAATTAAATGAAAAAATTCACTACAGTGCTTGGCCTGGCACCTGGTGTGGCCAGAGCAGCCAGACAGCTCTCTTCAAACGCGGCTGCTGTCCACCACCCTGCAGTCAGCCAGCCTGCCTCAAAGCCTCCAGGATCAGGGCACAGAGTGAGGCCACTGCCTCGATGGAGGATGGGTCTGTATCTGAGCACTCCTCTGGGGGCCAGGCACCAGGTGGTTCTGGGCCTCATGCCTGGGGGGGTGCACTCACTCCACCGGGGTCAAGTACCTCCTGGGCCTTCCAACCCTCAACCACCACCTTGAGCGCAGCATCACTGACCTGTGCCCCACAGAGAAGGCCCTGCCACCACCCTACTGGGTCACAGCACTGACTCACAGGCTTCCAAGAAATCGCAAGGAGCTCTTGGCCCAGGGGCTGGCACACAGTGAGCGCCTGCTGCATGCTGGAGTGGTGACATGCACAGGAGCGTGAAGGTCACAGTATGATGGCTTGAAGAGAGGTGGCAGTACAGCAGGCCCCTCCAGCATGGCAGGGATGGCCCCTCAGCTGCACCCTCTTTTTTTTTTTTAATATTTATTTATTTGCTTTAGTTGTACACAATGCCTTTGTTTTTACGTGGTGCTAAGGATCGAACCCGGGCCGCACACGTGCTAGGCGAGCGCTTTACCGCTGAGCCACAACCCCAGCCCCCCCTCTTTTTTATTAACAAAGCTAGGTGTGGATTTCAAAGCAGCACGATGCTCAAAGTCAAATTTCTGCCATGCTTTAAGGGAAAACCTGAATTTTAAACCAAACTACTACAAAGAATGTAAGTAACAATTTTACATGACTTTTATTTAATAAAACCACATATTTACAATTCAAAAAGTCCTAGTTTGATACACTTTACTAAATAAAGTCAGAGGTTAACTGTTCGAGCCATTAAAACATGATCTGCAGCAACGTTATCAGGAGTTCCTATCAGCAGCTCTTTAAAACTCAGAAGCTGAGCAGCTACAAAGTACCTTTGAAGTGAACATTGTTCCCAAATGAGATATCACTGACTCTGGAGGTGGCTCTTAGGTCTAAAAGGCAAGCTGCTGCTGACTCCAAGCCCGGGGTACAGAAAGTCCCTGGTCCTTAAGGTGGACAGTGCAGACTTCCAAGGGAGCAGCACATTAGTGTTTCCAGGTCACCTAACAGTAGCAACCACAGAGGAGCAGGATGCTGTGCTTGCCAACAGCACTCTACCCAGAGGGGCCACCGGACCCTGGACAGGACTTGGAACTCTACAACCTCTTAGAGGACACATGGAACTCATATGATCCCTTAACAGGCCCCCAAAACCTTATCTGGACTGAAGATGTGGCCAACACCCCAGACTGGCAGGGAGCCTGGTCTAAACCTTCATGCACACTGCAGATTGATGTCGGGCTGTCTGACAAGCAATGGCAAGGGTGGGGCCGGAGCCTACTGAACCAGCCACATGAGACCCTGCTCCTCACCTTCTCTACAACCTAAGGAGCATCTTTATGTACAGTAAGAAAATATATACATCTTCAAAGAACAGAACAGCCTCGTCACGCACGCAACTGCGCACATCTGTGAGGAAGGACAGTGCACAGGGCCGGGCAGCCACCTTCCATAGGCCACTGGGCCTACGTTACATTCAAAACCTCCACGTCAGGAATGGCTGAGTCTGGAGGCCACTGGGACCACCGGTGAAGACAGCGCCTCATCCAGGGAGGTCAGGCAAGGCGGCCTTCCAAGGCTGAGGTGTTGTGGTATCCATCATGCTCTAGAACCTCCCTGGAGAATTCACGGGAGAATGCAAGGGGGAAAGGAGGTTCCAGGAAGAGGGACACATGGAGTAGGACAGAGGGCGTGCACATGACCCTGGCCTGCTAACCTGCTGCGGCACCTGAAATATGGCAAGCAGGCAGGGTGGATGCAGAAGTTCATCAAGACAGGCCAGCGCCAGGCTCTGTCTTCCACCCGGGCCCAAGTCTCCTTGCTGCATGTGGTCCAGCACCAGGGCTTCCCTTGACGAGGGGCTATCCCCTGGGGTAGGAGAAAATGGCTAAAAAAATGAGTGCAGACCACACCAGCACTTCCAGACTCCTGGCTGTGTCCTTGAACCTGGGCTATCTGCACCCCCAAAGGCCAATATGCTAATGGGTTACCACGAGGGAACTTATTTCCATCTCTCCTTGGACTATTCCATGCAAAAACTATTCATTTCTGTGAATCTAGAAAATCAAATTTCTTATACAAAGTTCTCAAAATAATCAAGGAAAAGCAAGAACAAAAAATTTGCCAATAAACTTGGGAAAATCAGCTAAAATAGGAAGGGGATCATGGTCCAGACAATGAGAATTCTGACAAGACTGGTTGTTAAGTACGTGTTGCTCACTTCTCCGTCCTTATGGTGGTTTGTGAAACACCTTTGAAAGCCGGGTGTGTAGGGGGGAATCCCTGGCACTTAGAACAGTCCAGCTATTCAGGTGACAAAAGTAAAGAGGGACATTCTGCCAGAGAACAGGAACAAGCCCCCTCTCACATGACCTGGTTTCCAGTATGGCACAGCCATCCTCGGCCTCCCTGGAAACAAGCAGGTGCGAGGGGCAATCTCCATGGTTTCTTCCCACCCCTTTTCCTTAAAGGAGGCTGTGCACGTCAGCTCCCAGGCTGTTTCCATTGCCACAGGCCCCCTCTGCACAGTTTCCCCTGCTCCGGCTCCTCACCATGGCTCAACAGGCACAGGGAGCAGTCTCTGGGAAAGCAGGTTCCCATGAGAACCTAATGTGCAGTGTCAGCCTTCCTGCTGTAATTTTGTCAAGGCAACATGGTCAAATGTTAATATGAAGGTCAGGTGGATTCCCAGGGAGCCCAAGAGCAACAATCCCCATGGGCCCATCTCCTGTAATGCTGTCTTTGGTAGGCAGGTTTCAAACACATGGCCTCCAGTTCTGGAAAGATCATCTCAATAACTAAATCAGCAATTCCTCTCATCTAAAATATGAGCCAGTAACATCTCTGAGATCTCCCAAAATAATATTATTTCTCATGCATCTTGGCTAAAAAAATTGTAATGTACTTTCCAATGGCTGGCATAATAGCATTACAATTTAATTGACTTTTGCTGAAATAAAGGAGGAGGATGGGTCAACCACTGCCCTGTCTTTAACCTGTGCAGAAAATGCAGTGGCTGGCGCAGCCCCCAGGGCACCAGCCCATGAGCTGCTTAAGGCTAAGCCTGGGTTTTGCTGTGTTTAAGGCCAACTCAGCGTCAGGAATCAACGTGAAAAGAGCGCGCCTGCTTTTCTGCTGCCACCGCCAGGTGTGGGTCTGAAAGCACACAGGTGCCACCTGAGATCTGCCTCAGTGCCAGCGTGCGTCACATCTGCGGCCTCAGTGTCTGAGGGATGGGCTTCCTTTCTCCATTTCTCGGCTGTCTTTTTGTAGCGCAGCCAGCACCTAGAGCACAGAGAAGACCGCTGTGGTTAATCCCTGAGAGGCGCTGAACCCAAGGCACCAATGAGAGCAGAGCAGAGCAACAGCAGCCAGCCCTGAGCAGCCCCTCCAACTTGGCCCACTCCGCACTTTGCCCCCCTCTGGGTCCTCTTCCTATGCGGGCCATCTCCTACACTCCTGCTGACCAGCTGTGGCACCACTGTCACAGCAGGGCCGTGGGGACTGTCTCTTCCCTCAGCCCCACAGGAGAATGCTGCTCCTGCCAGGAAACCAAAGCCCATTCAAGCCTCCCCTCAGATGCTGCCAGAGCTCGGCCCAGGTGCTCTGCTCCCTCCACTGCCCTCAAGGCACTGCACCTTTACTTTAAAAAACATTCCACAGCACTGTGACTACCCAACAATGGCAGTGACAGAGCACACATGGAAGGGTTACACCCAGATTCTGCCATTTTTCCTCCTATGTTTTAGGACTAGGCAGAACCTACTGGTTCAAAGTATGTTGGGGGTTATTCAAATAGCGGGGCACGTGTGTGTGCTCACGGGCAGGGCAGGAGAGCTCATCTCTCACAGGAAGCACCAGGGAAGGAAGTTGCAGGAAAGACCTGCAGGCTGTGACTGCACAAGATGGGATATCAGGGTAGGGACAGCCCTGCCTGTGGAACAAAGGCCATTAAAGAAAGGCCCTGGGGCTGGGGTAGTGGCTCAGTGGTAGAGGGCTTTCCTCACCTGGTGAGGCACTGAGTTCGATCCTCAGCACCACATAAAAATAAATAAAGATTAAAAAAAAAAAGAAAAAAGAAAAAGAAAGGCCCTGGCTGGGCACAGTGGCACATGCCCCAGAATCCAAGTCTGAGGCAGGAGAATTGCAAGTTCAAAGCCAGCCTCAGCAACTCAATGTGGCCCTAAGCAACTTAGCAAGGCTCTGTCACAAAATAAAAAATAAAGAGGACTGCAGATGTAGCTCAGTGGTCAAGTGTCCCCAGGTTCAATCCCCAGCACCAAAAAACAAAGGCCCTGACTTTTCTGTTGAGGCTTCAGAAAACTATGGAAGCAACAAGTCACAGAAGATTCCAAAGCACCTCCTCACACACAGGGTCAGCTTCATGGGCGTTCAGCCTGTGCAGTCGCACGCCCAGCGCTCAGACAGGCCCTGTGTGGCCTACCGTTCTGCAGTCATGTTTTGAAATGCTTGGAAATTTCCTAGCCACGGCCCTCACACTGTCCATCGGTTCACTAACCAGACTAAAGTCACTCCTGCCCTGACACCTGATGCAGCACAGCCAGTCCTGCTCACCACCAGCTGGGCAGGCCTTTAAACAGCTTTATTGAAATGCATTCCACCCATTTAAAGTGTGCAATTTGGTGCCTTTGAGGATAGTCATATAAATGTGCAAATATCACCAGAGTTAATTTTAGAACACTTTTGTACCTCAAGAAGAAACCTCTGTAACCCTCAGCCGTCACTGTCCTAGAGTGACCAAGTCCAGGCTCTGGACATGCTGTACGGCAAAGGGCTTGCCTTCCTCACAAATGAAGGGTGGGGAGGGACAGAAGAGAAGAAGGTGAGCTGCATAAAGATGGTAGAAGACAAAGATCTTTGGGCCAATCAGTGCAAGAACCTATATGGATCTTTATTCAATGAGACCGTGAAGCCATTTATGCCATCTGACGCGATCAGAACCTTGATCTAAGTGCAAACCCTAATGTATGAAGACAGGAAGGGATCGGAGACTTCCTGGGTGATAGCAGTACTGTAACCATTTATGTTCCAAGAGCCAGCATGTTTTGGAGACACAACATGACAGCAGACATGTTGCATGCAGAACACTGGGGGACACTGAAACAGTCCCCCTTTACAGGTATGAGGCTGATGACTGGCATGTGAGGCTCACTGTTGTAGTTCTATAAATATTTCAAGTCATCTACTAATAAGAAAGTCAGATCCAGAACAGGCCCAGCTGGCACATATAGGGAAGGATAAGCCTCCACAGATACCCACAAGCCGGGCCTGGTACTCAGGCAACCTCGAGAAACACAGTCAGTTGTTCTTTTTTTGTTTTTCTTCTTCTTCCTTTTAGTATGCTAAAACTTGGAGCCAGGTGACACCCATCAACCCCTCTGAGGTGAGCCCTACTTGGAAGTCTGGAGGAATGCAGAAGCAGGCCAGACCAGAGCAGCTGCCAGCAGGCCAGAGCAGCACATCAGAAGAAAGACCTGGGAGGGACAGAGCTTCCTCAGGCAACCTTGACTTCTCTGGGCCTTCTGTGACCTACAAGGCAGAACAAGCTACACGTTTGGGGCACGTGGAGAGCACTGCATGGCCTCCTAGAAGCTCTGAGCTCCCAGTGCTGATGCAGGGCAGGGGCACCCCACCATCTCCAGCAGGCAGGACCCCACAGAGCAACCCGGGGCAGAGCCAAGGGGCTGCCCAGCTCTCCTCACCGGCAGCCCAAGAACCGTTTCTCAGCACTGTGGACAGCATGCTCCCTAGGCCACACTGTAGTGCCAGCCACACGACCAGAAGGAGAGGGAGGAGACTGCTCACCTGCGCCCACTTCTTGTTCCGACTCTGCATCTGGACTGTAGCAATGGCCGCAAACACCTCATCTGCTGGCAGGTCCTCAGGCAGCCTGGTCAGGAACTGGGCGCTGTGGATGAAGTCCATCCTGGTCAGGATGTCCTCGAACAGCTTCAGGATGCCCAGGGCCGTTCGGAAGAGGAACTCCTCCCCATCCCGACAGAACACGTCCCAGATGCGGCAGGCCAAGTCCAGGGGCAGGGACTTACTGTACAAGGTGAAGATCCTGGGGAAAGTGAGAGAGCTTCAAGTTTGGAATGGTACAAAGAAAGAACTCAACTCCAGCCTGAACCGTGAGGAATGCCCTGCGTTGGTCCCTACCCTATAGAACAGGGGTGGGGCCCAGCCCGAGTCCATTATTCAAGCTGATCCCCGCTTTCCCAGAACACGGCACGACCACGCCACACACGCTGAAACACCACGCAACTGCACCACCAATGCCAAGTGGTCCTGCTGCAACAGGCAGCTACCCAGCACCCACTGTACGCCTGCTGTGGTGGGGCTGGGCAAGACAGGTAACACACAGGACGCCTGCTCACGCAGTAGCACCAGACCTGCCTGAGGGTGTGCCGGCCACAGGGGCGAGCAAAGAGCAAAGTAGCATTTCCCAATCAACTTGACAGTGGATTACAAAACACTGATCTAACACTTGTACAATGAAAACTGTCAGATGAAAAAGTGAAATAAAGGTATGTGTTCCCTTAAAAAATATGATAATCTGCCGGGCGCGGTGGCGCACGCCTGTAATCCCAGCACTTTTGGAGGCTGAGGCAGGAGGATTGCGAGTTCAAAGCCAGCCTCAGCAATGGCGAGGCACTTAGCAACTCAGTGAGACCCTGTCTCTAAATAAAATACAAAAAAGGGCTGGGGATGTGGCCCAGTGGTCGAGTGCCCCTGAGTTCAATCCCTGATACCACAAAAAAAAAAAAAAAAAAAAAAAAGATAATCTGGGGCTGGGCTGTGGCTCAGCGATAGAGTGCTTGCCTAGTACATGCAGGGCTCTGGCTTCAATCCTCAGCACCACATAAAAATAAAATAAAGGTATTGGGGGCTGGGGTTGTGGCTCAGTGGTAGAGCGCTCGCCTAGCACGTGCGTGGCCCGGGTTCGATCCTCAGCACCACGTAAACATAAATGCATTGCATTGTGTACAACTAAAGCAAATAAATAAATATTTAAAAAAATCCTTCCTTAAAAAAAAATAAAGGTATTGTATCCAACTAAAAAGAAAAAACCTCAAAATGTTTTTAAAAAATATGATAATCGGTCAGGCTGGGGGTACATGCCTGTAATCCCAGAGACTCAGGAGACTGAGGCTGGAGGATCACCCCACAGGACCCTGCCGGGATGCAGAGAAGCACCAGCCAAGGGTAAGCATCCAGCACAGCCAGGACCATGAACTCACCAGGAATGCTCATCCTGCCAGTCCCTGAAAACTCTCTAGGAGGCTCTGGGAAGACAGACACAACAACTGAGATTTCTTTCCACTCAGATGACAAGCAGGAGACAGAGGCCACAGGAAACCCTGTATCCTGGAGACAGCAGAGCTGTGGGCCACTGCGTGTCTGTGGAATAAGAGCCTGTCCCAGGCATGTGGGACGCCCCCTGCCCGCAGCCTCATCTGTCTTACTGGCAGCACCGACCTCCAGTAGTAAGTGGCCCTGACCCAAAGCCCCCGCTGTCGTCCGCTGCATCAGGCACTGCAGGGCTTCTCCTGTCGCGTCGGCAGCAGGGAACGAACGTGCTTTAGTGACACCCAGCCCTGTCCTGAGCTTCTTACCAACACAAAAACAGAAAACAGTGTCATCACTGGGTCTAGAAAGCACAGCTCAAAAAAGGTCATTGAGACCTTGTGTTCCCGCAATCTGCAAACTACTCTCAACTCCATCCGGAACAGACTTGTTAACATTGTATTTTAAAAAGTGAGAAAGGCAGGGCGCGGTGGCGCATGCCTGTAATCTTAGTGACTGAGGAGGCTGTGCCAAGAGGATCACAAGTTCAAGGTCAGCCTCAGCAACTTAGTGGTGCCCAGTCTCAAAAAATAAAGAGGGCTGGGGATATGGCTCAGTGATAAAGCAGCTGTAGGTTCAATCCTCAATAATGACTGCCCCACACAAAAAGCCTAGTGCTAATCCTTTTCCTTAGTTCATTTGTCTTCAAACAGTCCAACAAGTGAAAAGCTATGCTGTGGAAGCTGGAGCTCAGAGGAATCACCTGCTTGCCACACAACAAGGAAACAGCTAAACTGATTCAGACTGGAGCCTGGCAAATCACAAAGCCTGTGCCTCTAATCAGTAATTCTCAGATGCTCAGCTGTGTTTCAAACCACCTTTAAACTCAGGAGCCAGGCACGCGTGGGACACTGAAGCACTCTCTCAGAAAGCAGCTCCACAGCACGCTCACCTGATAGCTCAGGTAAAGGGTCGCTGGGCTTGTGCCACGCCTGGGAAGGAGATCCCAGGTTCAGTCCAGCTCCCACAGAAGCCCCGCCAGGGGAGCTGACCCAGTGAACTCGAGGGCTACTGTCAACACACAGGCCCAAGGACCCCTTCCCCCCACCCGGCCTCAGCCTCCCTTCAGCTAAGGACTGTGTGGGAACAGGGATGAGCAGGGAAGCCCTGACAATCTGCCAGGCCCTCCTGCTGCACTCCCCATAGTGGGAAGAGAGAATCCAAGGGTTTCTGACTCCCAAGAAATGTTTGTTCCCCCACCCCAATCTGGAACACTGCATATTACTGCGCTGTAAATCAAAAACAGCACATTTAGGTCCAAGTAATGCAAAACAATGGATTTTTGTGTTGCTATGCCAACAGAGTGGCTATGGGCTAATTAAAAAGACAGCAAGCTGCATGCACCCACCTCCCCACATGTGTGGATAAAGGTAGACTCTCTTGTCCAGCCACATCTCTTCTAGCTGCTCATCTGAGTTTGCAGGAGGGAAATGGGGCAATAGGGAACACAGAGAGAGTGCAGGGCCACTGTAAGCAGTTGTGGGGCAAAAGCTCAGGAGCCAGCAGTATGGAAGGCAGACAGTGTCCCTTGTATTAGAGGGACGCTGGTCTGCCTCAAGCTGCCCGGGCTGCACAGGGCAAGTGGCTGCTTGCTGCTCTGCTGGGTGCCGCTCCACACCTCCTCCCTACAGCCCTCAGAGGAGGCGCAGTCGCACCGCGCCCTAAGTGGCAGAGGAGGAAACTACCAAGAAAGGAAGGTGATAAAAAAGTAGGTTTCAGCTTAAAATAAAAGGATGAAAGTCACTTAGCAGCCTCAGTCATCACAAAGCCACATTGAGATGGGGACCTTCAGGCCCTGACACACCAGTGTTCAGGTGTACCCTGGCTTCATCCATGGTGCCCTCACCCCACTGCACCTGGGGATCCCTGTGTTCCTAAGGAACTCAGGGAGCAGGACCAGGTGTGCTAGGTAAGAGGTCCTCACTCAGCCTCAGCAGACGCTGAGGCTGACCCAACAGCCACCACAGGCATACACTCAGCACCAAGCAGAGTCAGAGGTGCAGATACCAAACCTGAGATGCCCTGCCTCCTCCTGAGAGCAGTGCAGTCCGCATCGCCCCAAGGTGCTCTCCTCTCAGCTCCAGCACCAAGCAGAACGTGAGGCCCAGCCAATGGGCTGTGGCCAGAGGCCAGCCCGTGCCCAACACCTCCTGCATGCTGGAGGTTCCATCCCTCTGAAGAAGGCTGACTGCAAAGCAGTTCCTGCGCTAGAGGAGTCCTGGGCAGGCCTATGCCCAGAAGCTGAGAGCCACCCATGACCCCATGTAGGAAATGACAGATATGTTCTGGGAGCCACTTGCCCTGCATCTCCTCTATAGGGCAGAAATCCATGTAATGATGGACTAAGTAAACATCAGTGTCAAAACCACTAAGCACAATATGGAATGTACCACTCAATATTTTGATTAAATCAAGACTATCATAAAATCCACTTATGCCTCCAATAATCGTGCCACTGGGCAGCAGTGGAAGATACTTTGCAAGTTACATGACCTTGTGCCATTCCTCCCAGAGTGTAGACTCTTGACAGCTGGCCACTCAAAGCCCTGCAGGAGGACAAAGACAGGTGACAAGCCCTGGCTCTGACCTCCACATCCACATCATAAAGAGCAGCAAGGCACAGCTGGGTAACAGCCCTCACTAGCAAGACCACTTCCCTGTGAGCCTCGAGGAGGAGTGCAAACAGCTGAGTGGGTTTCGGCCAGGCTTCAAACCTAGGAAGGCCTAGGAAGAACAGGTGTACCTGTGCCCAGGACACGAGCTGACCTGGGTCCAGGTTCAAGGGACACAGTGGTAACCCACAAGGCTAACATCTCAGTGTGGCTGATTCTGGGAGGGAGGAAAGCAGGCTCTAGGGACAGTGGGGAAGGGTACTTCTCCTACCTGAATTGCAGCATTCTCACCTGAGCACTGCAGAGCACACCCAGGCCACACTGCACGGGGCCCTCAGGCTCTGCCAGGGAGAGAAGAAAAGGGCTCTTTGGCCCAAGCAGCTGGTTGCTCTAGTGCACAGTGCCAACCACATGGCACATGCAACCCAAGACAGGCCCAGGGCTTCCAGGTGCAGACACAGCTTCAGGAAGGAAGCATGAAGAGGGGGAGCAAGGATCTGAGTCAGACCAACCTGGACCACATACTATGGGGAGACACAGGGGAGTGGGCCTCAGGGACCTCCTCTGTGCTCAGAAACAGGGTACCTGCAATGGGCAATTCCCAAACAGGAGCTTCAAGGCCAGGCCTGAGCAAGGTCTGTTCTTTTTTTTTTTTTTTTTTTTTTGTGGTACTGGGGATTGAACTCAGGGGCACTCGACCACTGGGTCACATCGCCAGACCTTTTTTGTATTTTATTTAGAGACAGGGTCTCACTGAGTTACTAAGTGCCTTGCCATTGCTGATGGCTGGCTTTGAACTCGCGATCCTCCTGCCTCAGCCTCCCAAAGTGCTGGGATTACAGGCGTGCGCCACCGCGCGCCTGGCAAGGTCTGTTCTTGACCTTTGCTTCTTCCTCACTCTTCACCTGCTTCTGATGGAGCTTTCACCTAACTGTCAGCACCCAACAGACAACCTTGATCACCATGGACCACCTCCTCTGCAAGGTAGAGACACAGTCCAGGTACAGACACGGCTTGACTATGGAAGCCAAGAGCCGGGCATAGTGGCACACACCTATACTTCCAGCAGCTTGGGGGCTTAGGCAGGGGGATTATAAATTTGAGGTCTGCCTCAGAAACTTAGCAACACTCATGTCTCAACTAAAAAAAATAAAAAGGCTGTGTATGTGGCTCAGTGGTAAAGCACCCCTGGGATCAATCCCCAGTACAAAAAAAAAAAAAAAAAAAAAAAAAGGAGGAGGAGGAAATCATGAATGTATGTGTCTTATGCCAAGTTCAACTTAAACACAGTTTTTACTGAGGACTTCCGGTGTGCCCAGCACTAGCACTGCAAACGCAGATTTCGTCAAGAATGAGCCGGCCCTGCAGGGGCCTCCTGGACATGAGGTGAGCAGCAACCACATCACAGAACAAAAGCTTCAGCTCTGGAAACCTTTGGAGCCTCCTTTTCATGTGGACACCTGGAATCACAACCACCCATGGGCCGGCACCAGAAGAGGCAGAGCTGTCCTCTGGGCGTAACCCACCGGGCCATCAGTAGACTGCAAGGTCAGTGAGGGCTGACTATCAATAAGAGAACAGAAGGCTTCAGAACACTCCCCACATTAGGGTTAGGTCACTTCATGGAACTCTTGTTCTTGGCACATACGCGTTAAGTTTCTGTACACAGGGTCACCATGTAAAATGTACTTCCTAGCAGGGTGTGATTCTGCACACCTGCAATCCCAGCTACCTGGAAGACTGAGGCAGGAAGACCATGAATTCTGGGAAACTTGGCAAGACCCTGTCTCAAAATAAAATATTTAAAAAATGCCCCTGAGTTCAATCCTCAGTACCAAAACATAAATAAATAAGAAGAAATATTTCCTTTTGCAACCAGGGTGGAAAAAGTTTGCTAGATTTTTTTTTCTTTTTTTTTTTTTTAAATTTTTTTTATTATTTATTTACTTATTCATCATGCACAAGTATAGTATCTTTTTACATACAACTGCTTGTATACAAAGTATATAAGTACCATTCAGATCTTCAATCATGCATTTAGGATAATGATATCCATCTCATTCAACCACCAATTTTTTTTCCAACCCCCCCTTACTCCCTCCCTCCCCTATTTCTTTTTTTAATATATATTTTTTAATTGTGGATGGACCTTTGTTTGTTTGTTTATTGGTAGCAGGGATTGAACTCAGGGGCACTTGACCACTGAGCCACATCCCCAGCCCTATTTTGTATTTTATTTAGAGACAGGGTCTCACTGAGTTGCTTAGCACCTTACTATTGCTGAGGCTGGTTTTGAACTTGCAATCTTCCTGCCTCAGCCTCCCAAGCCACTGGGATTATAGGCGTACACCACCATGCCTGGCCTTATTTATTTATTTTCATGTGCTGCTGAGAACTGAACCCAGTGCCTCACACATGCCAGGCAAGTGCTCTACCACTGAGCCACAACCCCAGACCCCTGCTAGACAGTATTGACCCCCAGCCTAGAATCCCAAAACTCAAGTAGAAGCCTTCAACTTAACCAGGTAGATGCTGAAGAATCTAGGCCTGTCTGGGCCCATTCCCCTCCCAAAACCCTCTTCCTGTCCCAGTCCTGACCCAGGAATCTGGGGGGTGAGGGTTCATTGTCAAATGAACAGTATGAGGATGGCAAGGGGCCTCCCACACAGCCAATGTTCAAGGGTGTTGAATGAAGGTGCCCCAAACACTTCTGCCCAGCATAGCCAGACAGGCCAGCTAAGCATCCCAGCCTGTGGCTAATCCACGTCCTTCTGACTGTCCTGCAACACTGGCCCCCTGTAGCTTCAGCTCTAAGTTCCAACTTTCAAACCCTCATGCACACAAAAAGTGAGTGGAGCCAGAATAGTCTCAGTATTAAAGACCAAAGCAACACACACCAAGAATCCCACAGGCTCATCCTCACGGTGTAGACAGGTCTGCTTCATCAGAGGGGTTTGGCCTCATTTTAGATGACATTTGGATTGCATTTTCTAAAAGGCCTCTTGCCTCCTGAAGAAAGTGAGGGGGGGGTGTTAGTCAGCTTTTCATTGCTGTGACCAATACACCTGACAAGGAAAACTTAGAGGAGGAAAGGTTTATTCTGACTCATGGTTTCAGAGGTTTAGTCCATAGTGGGCCAAGTTCACTGCCCTGGGTCCAAGCTGAGGCAGAACATCATGGCACAAGTATATGGTGGAGAAATACTACCCTGCTCATGGCAGCCAGGAAGCACAGAGAGGAAAGAGGCTGCAGGGAGGATGCACCCTTCCAGCACAGGCCCCCGGTGACCCACCTCTTTCTGCCATGTCCCACCACCCATGTCACCACCCAGTCCCCAAACTGGATGGGCTGATGTGAGAGTCTACAGCTCTCACAAGCCAATCATTCCACTCCAGAGGATGCCTGCATTAACAGAAGTTTTGGGGAACAAAACTTCAGAACACTCCCCACATTAGGGTTAGGTCACTTCATGGAACTCTTGTTCTTGGCACATATGCGTTAAGTTTCTGCACACAAAGCTGCACACAGGGTCACCATGTAAAATGTACTTCCTAGCAAGGTGTGATTCTGCACACCTGCAATCCCAGTGACCCGGAAGACTGAGGCAGGAGGACCATAAGTTCTGGGAAACTTAGCAAGATCCTGTCTCAATATAAAAAGCCAAATCACAATGGGGGGTGGGGGTGTCAAGCCAAACACTCTCTGTCCACTGTGGTATTTTTTCTCCTCTGCAGAGCCCCTTCTCCAAGTTGGGGGTGTCACCTTGAAATGCCCTGAAAGGTCCATCACCATGGGTTCTGCATGGGACAAGCGGGGCACGGGGCATGGAGGGGCTTCATGGCCATCGCCAAGGCTGCAGGCAGTATGGAAGACCCTGGGAGCTGCTGAAGCCTGAGGTACGCTCCCTCCCTTCACTCAGCTGCCTGGTCCTCTCACCTGGCCCTCAACCTGGCACACTCTCTGTGGTGACGGCCACACCCTTTCCTCAGCAACCCTGTTCCTCTCTGTATACAGCTGTGCCTTGGGTGTGGCTCCAGCAGAGAGCTCTCTGAACCTCTCACTGTGGGTCTTAGGAGGCCTCTGTTTAGATGGTCCACAGATGCCTCACAATTCCTGAGTCCAAACCCACATTTGCCCCCGTTTCTGATCTCAGTTCTGATGCTTAGGCTTGGACCATGAGGGCTGCGATCATCTGACATCGAGGCCGCATGTTCCTGGAACCCACCAACCTCCCTGCTCCTTACCACTCCCACTGCCCTCACTGGTCTCTCTACCCCAGGAGCTCCTGCTTCCCAGTCCCTCAAAACTCACTTGTGCCCCAACACAGGCCTTCAAAGTGCCCCCTGTGACCTCCAAGTCCTGCCCAATCCCTTAGCATGGCCTCTGAGACCTGCCACAACCTGGCTCCCGAACTCCCCTTGCCCAGCCTTGGCCCTCTTGCTATAAGCCCAACCCCACCCACCCACCTGCTGCTGCTCTGGGACCCCACATTGTTCTTCCCCTCCTGCCTTTCCCCAGTGGACTCTGACCCCTAGGCCAGGTCCAGCACCTCCTCCCTCTCTCTGCAGACAGCACCCACCACTGCTGGATAGTGCCAGCCATGACCCAGGCCTTTCCAGCAGCAGCAGCTCCTTGCAGGTGGGTACTGCATCCTGCTCACCACCACCTCAGGCACTTGGCAGAGGGCCTGGCACAGACCTGCTGCCCACAGACATCTTATCTGTTCATGGATGGACAAACAGCACTTTGAAAACAAATAGGTCCAAGACACCATCTCTCTCTGGAGGAATCCACAAGAGCCAGGCAGAGTCCTGATGGTAGTAAAAGGAAGCCCATGGTGCAGAGAGGTGATGGCAGAGCAAGGCCCTGGAGGACAGCTGGCACCTCCTGGGCAGGGCGGAGTGGAAGCCAGGTAGCAGGACATGGGAATTCAGATGAGCCCTAAAAGAAGCTGACCATGAGGACAGTGGAAAGCAGGCAGGGGACGAGAAAACACTGAAAACCACAGAAAACAGTCTTACCAATCTATTAGGTAGATGTCTGGAGTTAAGTTGTTTTTCTTGAAATGAGCAAATAATTTCGGCAAATTTTCTTCAAAGAATACCTCAAATGCAGCGAAATAAGTCAACATCTAGGGAGACAATGTGAAACATACTAATAAACTAATTATCAGCACAAGTTTTCAACCTACGACAAAGAGTCAATATGTTTATACCTTTAGAATCTAAGGATTATTTTATGAAATTGCTACGTTTTGAATGGCAACTGTGGGTGCTATCCAGGCAAATTATGAATAAGCACTATCTCTAATCTCACAATAGCAACACTAGCTACATTTTATTATTTCTTCAATTTATAAAAAAGAGAACCGAACCCAAGAGCAGTTACAGGACATGCTTAACAGGGAGCATTATTCGTATATGGTAGAGCTGGGACTCAAATCCACGCCTGTCCCAGGGCAAAGGCTGAGCTTTACAGGCTCATTCCTGTTCTAGACCATCTGATAAAGGTCAGCCCAAAGGTCAGCAGCACCACCTGTGAGAACCCTGCCATAAAGGATGGTCCCATTCAACATTCTGATTCTAGAATTTTCCTTCAAATATACAAGCTAAAATTACTAATTATAGTTTTTTATTACATGTTTACAAAGAAAAAGCTAAGAGTCTTCAAAGTTAGCAGAAATTTGAGAGAGATCGTTTTGTTATAAGGATAAAATTGAATTTACAACAGGAATTTTCCTAGGAATTAATTTCAGGAGCAACATCAAGGCAATATGTGTTAGCACTTATGAGTCATCTCAAGAGTAAGAATCTGTCCTAAAGATTTTTTTCAATTTCTGATGATTATTTTCTTGGAAAGTTCTCACCTGATTATGAAAGCAATACCTGTAAATGCTCACTGCAGAAAACTTAGACAATACGTGCACTCCACTGACCTCTGGCCCCCATCACACACACTACTAGCTGTGCTCATGTCCTGTGATTGTTGATCAAATATGGTTGCCATTATATCATCTGTTTGATTTTACAGGCTCTTGAAAAAAATTAGTGTCGTGCCTTCAGCACTCCCTCACATGACAGATTATCACTGCCACACTGGGTGTACCCAGATGTGAATTCACCCCCCACATTCACTGAGCCCCACTTTAAACTGTTTCCATATTCACAATCATGAATCTATATGATGACCATCTCTATGCATAATGCTCTGTCCACATTTATGACTTTCCCAGAACTGAATCTTACCAGCAATCTGCATACTAATGCTGTAAACATAACACCAGTTGTCTTCCAAGAGGACCCTGCTAGTTTATACTCCCGAGCAGCCACCAATTTAGCAGCATTTTCTGAGTAAGGAGTAGCCATAAATCCTCAAGCTATCAAGGAAGAAGCACTCCCCAGCTGATCTCAAGTATTATATCACTGGCTAGATTAAATGCTGAGGGATTCAAGAACTGCTGAGTCTTCTTCCAGGCTACATAAAGAATGAAGGCTCAGGAACCAGAATGGATTTAAACCTCAGCTCTTTCACATACCAGATGTATCTTGAACACTGCCCTCCTGAACCTCTTCCCTCATCTGTACCAAGCAGAGGACTCAGCTGCTAAGTATGTCAGAGCCACCAGGCCACCACTGTCAACTCCTTCCATTTGTTCAGTGTGGTGAAGACCATCTGTAGCAGCATGCTGAACAAACTGCTGCCTTATTTTACGATAAAGGGGCATGCACTTAAACATGCCTCCTTCCTCCCAAGGAGGAGCACATTCCAGAGGCCCCACATGACTGTGAGTGCAGCACAGGCCAATCCTAAGATACTATATGGGACAGATCCAAGGTGGACACTGCTATAGTTTTCCTGACACCAATACATATGTTTGCACTGGAGCCACCCTCCTCCCTCATTTAAAGACAGAATGCACTAATACACTCATGCACATGGCCGCTGAGCTCCTGTTTCCATACTTATCTCAAACACTGCTTAGAAAATCTCCCACTCCATAGTGTTCCTTGTACTCAATATCTCTTTGTGGAGGAAAAATACATTCTTTTTTCCCCTGAAAATTCATAGTGATTGGACCCATAAAGACACAGCACCCAGGGCACGTACACAGAGAATACTCACAAGGCCATGGTCCACTCGGAAAAACGCCATTTGACAGGGCTTATTCAAGAGATTAGAAAAAGCAATAAAGGCATCTGCAGTGTCGAGGTTCAAGATCAACACTGCCGCTATGAAGGACATGCCCTGAACCTGGGAAAGGAGAGAAAGTTTGTCAACTCACGGCAGCTCGCCCTCACACCACAAGGGTCTGTGTGACCACCTACCCACTACTGCTAACCCGAAGCTAAACTGCTGGCCCGACCCACTCTGACCAGTCCTCTCAGCACCACCTCTCAGCCCAAAGGCCACCTGTTTCTCTCTACATTAGCACCCCACACCTCCAAATGGAAAACCATAGCCAACCCCCCTCAGGCCTTCGAATCTGAAACCCTGTTCTCAGTAAGGGCCTTTTCCTCGGGCTACAGACAGGCACATCTGATTCAGCTTGTTTAACACAAGACCATGCACGCACACACATGTGCTAAGCTGCAGAAATGCCAGCAGCACATTTTTTCAAAAATGGTTACCGCTAAAGGCTTTATTGAATTAATGTTAGGAAAAAAGTCACATGCAAAGAACGGCAATCACACCCAGTTCAAGTGTGATCAACACCACAGAGCACCCACGTCAGCTCGACTTCTTTAGGAGGAGATGGAGTCGACTCATTGCCAGGAGGCCTTTCATCTTCCTCAACAACAGACAAAGGCACTCAATCTGGCACTGGCCGCTGAGGAGTTCTGGATAAAATCTCAACTTTCTTTACAGATTGTAACATTATAAAGTACTGAAAAACTTCACTTACATAGCCCACATCCGGTCGGTAACAAGTATAAGCGCCCAAAATACTGTGCAACATGTCATGATACGGGCCACCCTAGAAGGATCAACAACCAAAAACAACACATGCGTAAGTACTGTTAGTGCTCAGAACAGCGCTGGATGCTACTGCTGTCACCACCAGTCACTTGCTACTTACGGAGGAGGAGCTTGCCAAGCACCAGGCTGCACTCTACATGCAGTATGCAGTTTAATTAACTACCAACTCGCAGTTAACAAGGAAGTGTGCCACTCAACCCTGAAGGTGCTCTGAAGAGGCTGGTGGGTCAGGAGTGAGCACCTAGTAAAATGTTCTTAATTTGACTCCTGCTGAACAGCCACATTCCCTTCAAAGTCAACACGAGTGGACAGGAGACTCTTCAGGCAGCCCTGCTCCTGGCCATGCAGACCATGCCTCTGCTGCAGCCCATCCCTAGAAGCCCCCATCCTGAGGGTCCCTGCCTCCCTGCCCCCGACACTCTACTTGCATCTTTTGCTCTTTCTGAATGACAGGTCTGGGGAAAGGCTTTAGCCTCAGGTGCTCGCAGCTGTCACTCTATTTCAGTTCCTCTCCCAGCTCCCCATTCACTTCAAAATTTCCGTTTGCTCCTTTAACTGCTTCCAAAAATATCAATGATAGTCTTTATTTTCCTGATGGAGCAAGAAGAAAGCCCAGAGCTGCCTCACACTGCTGCTGCTGTGCAGGAAGATTCCATGAAGGGACTGGCTGGGCCCAATGCAAACACCTCCCGTCCATGTCTGCTGTGTGCCTGTGGCTGACACAGAGTAGCAACACTCCTGACACGTGACAGGAGTCAATCCACAGGTGACCTTGGGCACCTCACCTCACATGCTGACCCATCAAGAGGCTAAGTAAAGGAAGAGACACTTGCAAGTCAGAGGGAGGAGAGAAGGAAAAATAACAACCACAGGGCCAAAAGATGGCATCCAGGCCTGGGGGCAGGTACAGAATCAAGGCCAGCACAAGAGCAAGAGTGACTATGGGGACGCTTTATGTGTCCCAGGCTAAAGGAGAAAGCTGTTGTGAAAGCTGCATGTTCTTAAGGGAAGCACTCTCCCCGCTGGTGATTCCAGCCTGCTTGCTCTGGTGCCAGCAAGCTCCTCCTTCTAAAGGACCTTAACTTGTTTTTGGACATCTGTTCCCCCCCCTCCCCCCGCCACCCGCCCTTTGTATTAAACATTAACTATTCGTGAGATCGAGAACCTTGGGACCCACAGGCTGAGGGAGTCTCGTTTGCACAAAGCAACCCAGAGAGAAGAGGCAACCTCTCTACCACCTGCCCCAACCCGTCAAAAGGGACCCCAGAGCTACCCTTCTTCCTGGTGCCCCCTCCACCTGCAGAGAGCCACCCAGGGATTCTCAAAAAATCTCTCTCAGCATTTCTGAAGCCAAGTTCCTGGTAGTATGCCCAGGGAGCCACTCTGGGGCCCTGGGGCCGGGAAATGGAGAAGCTGGGGCTGGGCCACTGTGGGGCCTTTGCAGGCTCTGAGGGCTCTGTGGCACCATGTGCAGACATGTGGACCCCAGAACCTGAGTGTACCAACAGCAAGGAAGGCTTCAGGATCTGTTTGAGGGAACCCTGCCCCACTGTCATCTGAGCTCTTCTTGCTTCCCTCTCAAGGACAGTCCTTCCAGGAGTCTCCCTTTTATGTCTACTAATCAGAAAGGTTACTAAGCTCCCTCTGGTCGGCTGAGGATCCTACACTGCAGGGAAAGATCAGCAAGACAAGGGGGGGGGGGAGGCCTCCCCCGTGGGCCTACCACACCCCTTCTAGGCTGCCTGAGGGAAAAGGGCTCTTCAGCTGGTGACGGAAGTCAAAGATAATAAATAACAACTAGCACTGATGGAGTACCTGTTATGTGCCAAGTGCTTTCAACAGCCTGGTTAGTGGCTATGAGCATCCCCACGTCACAGATGAACAAGAGGAGGCTCAGAGGTGAAGCAGTTTGCCCCAAGGTCACAAGCTAGCCAGAAGGTAATGGAATGTAAGCCCAAATCTGCTTTGAAGCCTTTTCCACAAAGCAACACTTCTTGGCCTTCAGGAAAGGAAGGATGAGGTGTGAGAACCCTGGTGTCGGGTGAGGAGCCCTTGGGACTCAAGGAGGAGAAAGCCCTCCCAGAGTAAGAAAGCCAAGGCCAACTCATGAGAGCTAAGAAGGGGCTGCAAAGCCTACGGTGCACTGAGGCTGCAGGGAACCGCCAGCTGCGGGGAAGAGCAAGGAGCAGAACTGTCAGCCGGGAAGGGAAGGAATGGAGACAGGACCCAGTTAACACCTGCCACCAAGCCAAGGTGGCACTCACAGGGTCCACCAACTTGACACCAAGACCAGGCCTCTGGGTAGCTTTGCTGATTCTCTCCCTCACCAGAGAGACCCTCTGCAAAGACTTTTGAAGACCCACATGGGAGTGCTCCTGGCTGGATTTAGAATCAAGAGAAAGCAAGAGAGTAAGAGTACCCCACAAGGCACCAGGAAGGCGACAGGTGGGAGAGCAGACTCTGGGCAGCCGTGTCCACGTCTGAGGACCCTCCACACTCAGGCTCTTGAGGCCCCTGCTTTGAAGTAACTCTGACGTGGCAACCACGTCCTGTCCCTGGAGGCCAACACTTCCTCAGCCCTCCCTTTCAACCCACTCCAGCACCAGCGGTCCTCAGTGCTGCACCCACACTGGCTGATCCCCAGTGCCTGGGCACCGAGGGCTGTCTGCCCACCCTTCTCAGCCACAAACCAGTGTCCCAAAGCTCTGCCTTGGTACTCTCTGCTCAAGCTCAGAAGCAATCCACTTTATTCCAGCCCACCACCAACATCTGATTCCCAGCTCAGAACAAAGTAACCACTGCTAGGAGGCTGGAAAGAACTGACACGTGTCCTCTGTCATTCTTCAGCAAGCTCTCTCCTACAGGGAACTGGGCATTCCCTAAATGCCTGGCTGTCCTGAGCTCCCATCCTACACCTGCTTCTGCCTGGAATGCTCTCCTGCCAACTATGACTCCTCCAGCATAAGTGCCTCCCCTATCCTGTCAGAGGACCTGCATCCAGCTACATTCCCACCAGGCCCTCATTCTGCAGCCACTTGACTACTCTGTTCTGTCTCATTCCACCATCATTTACTGGTAAGCTGTGTACAAGGCACCAAGCCAGAGCACAAGAAAGTCAGCCTGGAGCATCCAAGGCTGCTCTGGAGGCAACGAGGTGGAAGGAAGGAGGTGTGGGAGGAGAAGAGAGAAGAACCTGAAGTGAGCAAAGGCAGTCAGCACGGAAAAGGGACAGATGCAAAGAGACCCTGGAAGGAGAACTGACAACATGGCTACCATGGAGAGGGAGAGGTCCAAGGGACCCCCGGATGGATGTCTGCTGACACACAGACTAGAAGGTCTTCAAAGCACTCCTCTCAGAGGACTCCAAAATCCATACCCACAAGGCAGCACCACTGTGCTCCCTCTGCCACCCAGAGAGAACAGCCTATCTCCATCCTGTCTCCAGCAGCTGGCTTCTGTTCAGAGGGGTCCCATCCTCCAGGTCCACTTGCTCAGATGTCCCATGCCTCTGCTCAGCCCCCTGTCAGGCTACACCAAGGCTCCCAGGGTGCCACCAAGGACAAAGGTTTCTCCCTTTGTCCTCCTGTCCCCAGCTGGCTGCACTGGTCCTTGAGGTCACTCGTCCACAGCCTGCTGAGCACAGGCTGGTATGTGCACTCATAAGAAAAGCTCTGACAAAATAACTGCCTGTGGCCCTTCTGCGCCACCTAGAGGCTGTGACGCGTTCCTATCGTGAGGAAGGACTCACCATTAAAGCACAAGTGCTGATGTAGTCATATTTGTTGGAATTGATCAGTTACATTTATTTTAAAATGTCTAAATGAGCCGGGCGCTGTGGCGCATGCCTGTAATCCCAGCACTTTGGGAGGCTGAGTCAGGAGGATCGCGAGTTCAAAGCCAGCCTCAGCAATGGCGAGGCACTTAGCAACTCAGTGAGACCCTGTCTCTAATAAAATACAAAAAGAAAGGGCTGGGGATGTGGCCCAGTGGTCCAGTGCCGCTGAGTTCAATCCCCGGTACCAAAAAAAAAAAAAAAAAAAAAAAAACAATAAAATGTCTAAATGTATTAACAGAAGTACCCACTCCGCCCCCCCCCCCCCCCCCCCCAAATCCCTAACTTTCAAACTTGATTATAAATTCATGCAGCTTGGCATTTGTGAATTTTAGACAAAACACACTTGCAACAAATCACTATAACTTACTTGCTGGAAAATGCAGAGATTAGGAAACGTTCTAGAAATGTCCAGTTTAATAAGCTCCAGACTGGCCTCTTTGTCAGCCGCTGAAAACCCAGCATCTGTCAAAAGATCCAGAGTCATTGCACTCCTTGGAGGTTGGGATGATAATGAGGCGCTGCACTCCTGCAAGAAGGCCCCAGGAGGAAGCTTGGGAAGCCCACCTCAGGCCGTGTGGCAGGTGTGGAGTTCCTCACTTTGGGGAACAGAACACCCATGGCCCCAAGCAAGGCCACAACAGCATCAGATTATTTTCTAGAACCTGAAATCAACATCTAATTTGACAAAACTACAACTATCAGGGGGAAATAGGACAAGTAGCAGAATCCAACACAAAGACCCTCCAGGCACAGAAACGACAGCAAAAGTCCTTAGCTGATCTCAAACATCATTGGTACAGATTTAGTATATGTGGCCTCAAAAATTAAAAATGAAACTACAGAGGATCCAGCAATCCTACTACCGGGTATTTATCCAAAAGAGATGAGATCAGTCAGTCAGAGACCGCCTGCACTCGGTGTTCACTGCAGCACTGCTCACAACAGCCGAGGAGTGGAAACAGACTGGTGTCCACTGGTGTCCACTGGTGGACGAGGAGATAAAGAAAATGTGTTGCCAGGCGTGGTGGTGCACGCCTTTAATCCCAGTGGCTCAGGAGGCTGAAGCAGGAGGATCATGAGTTTAAAGCCAGCCTCAGCAACTCATCAAGGTCCTAAAGCAACTCAGGGAGACCCTGTCACTAAATAAAATATAAAAGAGGGCTGAGGATGTGGCTCACTGGTTAAGTGCCCCTGGTTCCAAAAAAAAAAAAAAAATTACTATTCAGCCATATAAAGGAAGGAAAATCCTGTCATTTTCAACAACATGGGTGAACCTAGGGGACCGGGGGACATTATGCTAAGTGAAATAAAGTGAAAGTCGCCATTCTGTCCTCTGCTTCTGTGAATTAGTTAAATGTCATAGTTAAACATCATTAGAAGCAGAGGACAAAATGGTGACTGCCAGAGGCCACAAGGGGAGCTGAGGAGATACTGGTCAAAGGATACAAAATTCTGGTTAGATGGGAGGAATAAGTTCCAGAGAGCTATTATACAACAAGGTGACATAACTGATTCCATACTGTCTTTTTTGCTATTGTTGTTTTGCTGTGCTGGGGATTGAACCCAGGGCCTCACGCATGCTAGGCAAGCACTCTACCACTGAGCCATTTAATCCCAACCCTTGATACTGTCTTGAAGAATTTGACTATGATGTAAACTATTCCTGCCAGGAACACCAAGATCACCAAAGGCAGTGCATGGTAATCAGCTAAACTGAGTGAATCCATGTGTACATAAACTTTAAAACATTACATGGCAAATACATTTAAAAAACAAGTTAAAATAAAAAATTTAAATGCAGAGAACTGAGGGAACTACTATAGCATACATTCATGTAAGACACTTGTGTAATATTTCCAACAACTTTTCATGAATAACTTGTTTTATTTTTTTTGAATTCCATTGCCATTGCCACACAGATAATATTTTTAAGGGCCATTTAAAAACATGCTTTTTAGCCAAACAAGTGGTGTGCTGTGAACAGTTATAAAGGCACAGTTCAGCCTGAGTACAGAGCTCCTGTTCTCTGGAAGCAGTCCCAAGCTCCTTGCTAAGCTAATGCTCAGCTGATCTGGGCACAGCCTGAGTCCAATGAGCAGCCTCCAGGGAAATGGTGCACTATGAGCAGCCCTCCCATGGTGGGGTGCAAATGCCTCTCAGGAACTGGGACACTCTATTTCTTACAGAGTTATTTACCTTCCATTTTTGCTTTAAAAGCCCCCTTTCCCCTAGAGCTGAACACACATCCACATGAGGCCCTACTGCAGTCAAGCCAGCTCTGTTTTGTAACAGAAGAGGGCATCCTGATTGACCGTGGCCTTGCTCAGGCTTCAGAATGGTCTGTACCTTCACTCTCCACGTCTGAGCCTCCCGAGCTGAGGGACCGCCACCGCTCCTTGGCCCGGGCAAGACAGATGTCAAAGAGCTCTGGAAGAAAAGCCTCTGGGTGAGTCTCACATGCACATCTTCCTTGAAACACCCAAGAACACATGACTGTCTCCTTCACAGATGACCCCCACCTTGGCCTGGAAGTACTCTCCTGCTTAAAGACATGGCTACATGCAATGTAGGGACACAGTAATGCTGTGCCAGTGTGTGTGTCCTGTTACACAGTCACCCACAACTATTTGCTCCCATCCACTATAACTGGTCTAACATCCCCACGAGACTGTGGCAGCCTCTCACTCACCTCTGTATCCAGAACAAGCAGCACTGGGAGCCACAGAGGGTTACAACCCAACAGCTGGCTGGAGGAGGGGCTGGGGCGAGCAGAAAGCCCATCTAGCTTCAAAGGGGTTTGGACCATAACACCAAAAGGAAAAACAATCCCAAATGCTATAATCCTGAATGCTCAAATCCCCAAAGATGAAAATCCCTAATGTCTAAACTCCTGAAAACAGGATTCTAGAAAAAACAAATTTAAAAATTCCTTAAAAGAATTTTATTTACATTTTTAAAACAAAGCTTACTTCAGAAACATAAAAACCTAACAGAATACTTCACTGGTCATTGTAGACAATAAAATAGGTAATAATAACATTTTTGAGAGCAAAACACTCAGAAATACTGCAGACAGTTGGGTGAGTAGAAATGAAAGATGAGTGAATGATCTACATTCATAAAGAAGCATGCTAAAGAGTACAAAGGTACCGCATCATGGCTGTTACACGCGCGCATCCAGCTTTATAACTGTGCTCATCTGGAACACTGTCAGACCATCTAACTCTTGAAAAGATCGATTAAAATTCACTGTGGGTCACCACTGTGTACATAGTCACCCACGAGCCAAGACCCCAAGAAACGTCATCTGTCACAGATCACTACTGAGTTTCAGCACTCACACACTCACCAGGCTTCCGCCCTGCATGCTGTGGCAATGCACTTTCATGGAGTCAAATTTGCACAAAAGACATAAAACAAACTAAAACTCTCCAAAAGTCTTTACACAATTTATATCTTCAGTTTTGGAAATAATGTGAAGTAAAATACACAGCATGGCCAATTGTAAAAAATAATTCTAAAAATCTTTTTTTTTTTTTTGGGGGGGGGGGGTACCAGGGATTGAACTCAGGGGCACTCGACCACTGGGCCACATCCCCGGCCCTTTGTTGTATTTTATTAGAGACAGGGTCTCTCTGAAGTTGCTAAGTGCCTCACCATTGCAGAAGCTGGCACTGAACTCGTGATCCTCCTGCCTCAGCCTCCCAAGTGCTGGGATTACAGGTATGCGCCACCGTGCCAGGCTAATTCTGAAAATCTTAAAAAGTGGGGAAAAAAACCTTCTAAAAAGACAATTTGGCACATGACAAAGCATAACCAGGGATAGACCACGGGCAGTGCACGGAGGTGACCTCCGCTCTGCCACCACATGCTATTCTGAATCCTGCATGGTGGTCAACAGCAGCTTGCTCTTTCAGGTGTGGCCCTATGGGCACAGCGAGTCCACATACACTTCCACATGGCTTCTGACTCAGTACACACTGATATGAGCACTCCTATTTGATTTTCCCATCTTCTGGACCATGCTTCTATGCTGCTTTGTACATTCAGACATGCATTTCACTCAGACTCAAATACAGACCACAGATTTGTGTAAACAGTACAGGTGATCAAACAGCAACACTGCAGTGTGTCTTCTTGTCCCACCATGCACATGACTATTTCAAACCAATCAGTAACCTTCTTGGCTTCTGCAGAAAATGTAGCTTTAATTCATTAAAAGCTCTTGGAATTTTATTTACGGGAAGGAGTGTCAATGACACCTTTTTCAACTGCAGCTTTAGTTCTTGCCATAATGCATGGTCAATCCCTTCACCAGAATTCAGGTTTCTACCCCTCTTACATAGCCTTTTCCTTCCCCCATGGAAAATGCAATTTTTGGAATTTCCACTTTTAGGATTTCAACCTTTGGAACTTCAACTTATGAGAACTATGATTTGGGGGATGAGGATGGACACTGTTTTCATATAAGGACATAGTGGAATTGCTACCCACATGGCCCAGCTTGCTCACTCTGCCACAGGAAGTAGAGCCGGGGGTGGGAGCAGGTGCCCAGGAACAGGCAGAGCTTTCAGAGAAAAAGAACTCTTGCTGTCAGACAAGTGTCATCAGTCTCCAAGTCTCTTCCATATTTAGAATGCATCTTTCAACAGCTCTTCTCTTGGGAAGTTTGGTGATAGTTAGGTCACAACTCATGCTTACAAATCTCACTGGTAGGCACAGATGGCCCTGGGTACATCCATACCCTAGGTGTCTTCGGAGGACTATGCTTCTCAGGGCCAGCTCCACACCCGTCCCACCCAGGCATTTCCTGCGCCTCTGGCTTTGATGTTTTCCAGCTTCCTGATGTTCTGGGTCACTAGTTTGTCACTGGGACTTTAAATGAAACTACCCACAGAATTTTTATCACTTTATTTTTTTCCATCATTACTTTTGAAAAAATAAAACAGGGCACAATTGCCTTCTGGGCAGTATGTGCTATTTTATTAAATGAAATGTTAATTCTAGTAACACTATTATAATCCAACAAGTAAAATCTTGATGAATGACCCTAAGCTAGCCTTGTGAAGGCTCTAACAAAATCCATGCTGTCTGCCATGGTGGGAGCGCACAGTCATGAAACACAATGTCCTGCCACCCTTATCCAGCAGGGCAAGTGTTTCCAGGACAAACATGGAGGTGTCCCGAGCTGATGGCTAGAGCAGCTGGTGGGCACCTCTGCCTGCTCTCAGCTTCCAGGTGGTTGGCTACACTGCTGTCATTTGGCAGTAGAGGGAGGAAAACAACTGTGTGGCTTGTGACCACCTGGGAATCATATGAGGAATTTGACAGTTAAGGCACAGAGGCTGCGGCCTCAGGGCAAAAGGGGTTAAAGTGTCAGTGTTACAAAATCTCCTCCATGATTTCCCTGGCATGTACTGGGGGGCAGGGGTTAGAGCTCTATACCTCCTACCCAGACTCCCCAACCCCAATTTCAAACTCAAATTTCCTAAGAGTGAAGTTTTAATAGTATTATTAGGTCAACTTTCAGTAAGTTTCCAACTATACAGCCACAAAAAGAGCAAAACGGGGGCTCCCCAAGTCAGAACATGGGCATGAGAATCAGCCAGGGCTAGAATTAGAATCCTGGATCTCACACAGGCCACGGTCCCTGGAGCACAGTGCCTAGCCTTTTCAGGATGAACTTTCTCAGGAGGAAGGAGGTCACCAACACCTGCCTCAACAGGATCTCCGTCAATGTCACAGCCTCCTAAGTAAAGAGCCTGAGCTAGCGCTCAACAACAGAGGATCATGGTGTTCTTACGCTGGTTTGGAGATACAGCAGGGTAAGATCAAGCAGGACCCCATGAACTGCACCCACTTACTTAACAGACATTTCAGGGACTGCTAAGTGCCGAGAACTGGGCCGGACACAGTGACAGAGCAGGGAGTCGGCAGTGGGGGCCCCAGTGTGCTCAGCCCGTTCCAGTGGGGACAAGCACCCTGAAACAGCTCATCACATGAGACTCACAGCTGACAACGCCAGCCAACATCAAGGCCAGAGGGACACCTATATACCCAAGCAATGGTGAAGCAGCTGCTGAGGCCATCCACCAGGATTCTGTCCACAGAAGGTTTTCATTTAAACAAAATCCACCCAGGCAATCAGTGAGAACCAAAACCACACACACACAGAGGCACAAAGTACTGCATGCTATACCCAATTTGCACAGACAGGGATGTTGACAGAAGTTAAAAATTTTCAAGAACACAGACTGAATAAATGCTCAGAAACTTCTCCAAACCTCACCTTCTGAGGACATTTCTCAAAAACCACTTCCACAAATTAAATGCTATACATCTTCTCAGGCAAATGTCTTAAAACAAAATTTTGGCAGGTATGATTTAGCCAGGAAAAGAGCTCTGGGGGGTTCCCGCCTTAATGTCCCCTCTTCAGTAAGAGAGTCACCATCCAACTGACCTGTTGTGCAGCTCACAGTGGGCACAGTACTTGGAACAAGGCTGAGATGGCATGAAAGGCCAAGCTGACAAGATGAGGATAACAGCCCAACTGGAGAGGGAAGGCACCCACCCAACTGCCTGGAACTCTGAGGAGTTCACCAGAGTAAAACCCGCTGCCCTCGACTGCACCGGCAGCTACGGGCCTCGCAGAGGCGAGCTGAAGGGTCTGCTTTCCTTCCACAGCTCAGATCACAGACTGCCAGGGTAAAGAGCAAGGAGCCACTCCCCTGCAGGAAGGCCACACATTCAGTCCCACAGCCCCTGAGGTATGCTTCCTCTGGACAGACAGAGCCTGCAGAGCATTCAACATGCTGACTAGGAAGTGAGCCTGGCCCGGAGGGCAGACACACATGCAGTCTGCACAGGTAACACAGCATGACAAAAAGCAGCACAAGGACACTGAGCAAGAATCTCACTTCCTTGACATTGATCACTTACACTCTTAGGACCCAGTCCTAGCACAAAATTTTGTCCCTTTAAGGCTGCCGGGGAGGGGTGGGGGGAGGAATCCCACAGACACCAACAGGTACCCTTAGTACAATCGTGTCTGACAGAGACCAGCCTTCCACAGGACCCTGACGAGTGACCCCACTGCACCTAACCCTCTGAGGCCCTGTGCTCTAAGTCCTCCATTCAGAGAATCTGCCCTGAACTTAGGGACCTGAAGCCCAGCCTACCAACAGCCCCCTCCTGAAGGAGAATCACTCCTTGGCAGTGGCTGCATCCTTCCTATCAGGGCGGAAGGGATAGAAGAGGCCCTAACAACAGCCCCGCTCAATCCAGGACCCCAGGGTAGACTCCCAGGTCTAGGATTGTGCAAGCACTCACCGTGGGTGATGTTCAACTCGTTGCCGATGGCTAAGCTCCAGACTTTGCCCCTCACGCTTGGAGGGATTCCCTGCCACCACAGATCTCGAACTTTCCTAGAGCACCACCTGCACAGGACAGAACATGAGTTCCTGAGCGTGTGCTCCAGGAGAAAGCCTAGTGTCCGTGTGTGCCCCGCCATATACCACCAGTAGTGAGCACGGCACCCCCGCCCTTGGGGGCCTCA
Source organism: Tamias sibiricus (assembly GCA_025594165.1). Taxonomy (NCBI): domain Eukaryota; kingdom Metazoa; phylum Chordata; class Mammalia; order Rodentia; family Sciuridae; genus Tamias; species Tamias sibiricus. The sequence continues at coordinate 4,511,966 of CM046665.1, forward strand.
GGCCACCTTCCATGGGGCACCCGTTGACACAGATAGTGAGGGGCATGGCAGGAAGCACCACAGAGGACCATGCACCTTCCAACCAATTTAAAATGACCAGTAGCAGATTATGCTCAGGAAGGATGGGAAGGACATTCTGAGCAGAAAACAGACATAAGAAATAATCTGGCCTCTTGCAGGACCACACACAGCTGAGCCTGGGCACGAAGGGCAACAACCCTGCTGCAGAGCTGGACGCGGGGAGGCAGGCCCAGGGCCTCGCAGGGCAAGCCACCAAACCCTGACAGCAGGGTAACTCGCTAACCCAGAACATTCTGAACAGTGCAGTTGTTCAGGTCTACTGGTCATGATGAACATGTATCGCCAAAGATCAGACAAGTGTAAAGGCGCCAGACTCCATGGTACTTCGAAATGCAGCACAGCGGGGCAGCACCGGCTCAGAGGCTACAGAAACAAGGCTGTATCCTAATTCTACTCTGCCTTGTGGATCCAGAGACACTTAGTTCTCCTCTCTAAAATCCAGAGGACAAACTTCCCCCCAAGGACTGTAGTGAGGAGTAAGTGGGCGCTTTCTACTTTATCCACTTACTCCTCATTGCAGTCCTTGGGGGGGAGGTTTGTCCTCTGGATCAGGGCAAGGTCAGGACAGCCCAGGGGAGGCTTGGCTACCATGCAGGCAGACAACAGGGTCTGAGAAGAGAACCTCTGCCCTTGGCACTGGGTCCCATTTAAGAAAGACCATTCAGCATTCCTAGCAGCATTGAGTCTTTGAGGGCTGACACCTAGAAAAGCAGGTTCTGAGAACAACATCTTTTCTAAGTGATGCCCCTTAACCCAGCCTCTGGTCCCTGTAGGGAGAGTGAGTGACACCAGGTCAGACTCAGAAGAGCCTCTAGCATCACCACACGCAAGACATGAGCAGAGGCAAGCTGGCCTCCAAGCTCCCCTACAGCCTCTGCATGGCCCTGGCATGACTGCCCCTAAGGGCCCCAACTCAGACTGACCACACAGGAAGGAAACAAGATGTACAGCTGACCCTCAAAAAGGATGCCGCAGCTGCTATCTCTGCTTGGTATGCATTCTGCACTAAGTGTAGGTCAACATCAAAGACACCCTGGTCTCTACCCTCAGAGAAGAAGACAGCTGCAGGGCACCCCGAGGAATCTTCTACAGGCACCTAGAGCTAGGGTAAGGACAGGAGAGCCTTTCCTGGGGAAGACTGAGCTTTAGAGAACAAACAGCAATCAACAGGACGGGAGGTCCAGAACAAGACGCACAAATGAACCTACAAAGGTTCAGAGGCCAAAAAGCAACAACTCTGGTTGGTGGCCCCATTGGGACAGGAACAAGCCCAACTAGAGCAAAGAAGAGGGTGAGACACAAAGGCAGAAGGTCCTGTCAGCTAAGCTACAGAGTTCAAATATGACATCATGCATCAGAGGAAGCTACTGAAATGTTAAGGAGGGAGGACACAGAGGTATGCTGAGTACCAGGTAAACTGGAAGGGGCTGTCACAACATCCAGAAAAGGAAGCACAGGGCTGGACCAAGGCAACTGAGGCTAATCTACCCAAAGGCTTTGCTATGAGCTCAGTGACCACAGCTGCTACCTGCAAGCTGGAGGAACTGCCTGCAGCACAGCAGCACCCACAGAATCAAAGCTTACATGGTTTCCCAGTTGGGCAAGATCTCATTATTCCAGGTGAGAACAGCGTTTCCAATGCTTTCTTCTACTTTGCATCTTTCCTCCAGCTGCTTTTTCCTCCGCTGGGCTTCCTTAAGCTCTAGAAATCATAATTAAAAACAGGAAGAGAACATCTATCATTTGACACACAACATGTTCAAGCTGGGTGATTTTTCTCAAAAGTCACAATGCAAGCAAATCAGGAGAAGACCACTGCATTAGACCAAGTGTGTGCTCCCAGAGCTCACTTCACACCCCAAGGACCCAGGATGCTTAGCACCACTCTGCTTTAGTAAGCTGTTAAAGGGCAACATGCATACAGAAGAGTGCACAAACACAAGTTCAACTCAGACAAAACAGATAAGCCCTTGAAACACCCATCAGAGCAATAAACATTCCCAGAACTCACCCTGCTGTGCTCCCTCCCCACCTCTTCCAAATGTGATCTCTAGGCTCACTTCCTAAAAGTCTAAGCATCACGTACTAACACATACGTAGCAACTCTGAGAAAAATCCTGCACGTAAGTTTATTCATACTCCTTAGCAATCCCCACACCCATGGGATTTGCATCTGCTGATTCACCCCACCAGCAATGGAAAACACTGGAGGAAAAAAATCATGTTTATACCGACTACATACAGACTTTTTTCCTTGTCATTATTCCCTAACAATACAGTGTAACAACTATTTATGGAGAATTTACATTTTATTAGGCATTTTATTAGTACACAGGAGGATGTGCACAGGTTCCATACAGATTTTACATGTGAGACTTGGGCATCTGCAGATTCTGGTGTATCTGCTGGGGATCCTGCAACCAATTCCTCGTGGAAACTCAGGGACAACTGTATTTTATCATGGCAAAATATATGTCACATAAAATTTATTTCAGCAATTTTGATGTACAGCTCGGTGGCATTAAGCACGTGCACACCGCTAAGCAACCATCACCGTCACCCACATCTGTGTGTTCACTTTTCCCCAGCCTCCCTCCCCAGCCCCCAGCAATCACCATTCTACTTTATCCCTATGAATCTAACAACTCGAGGGACCCCATAAGTGGAATCATGAACTGTCTTTTTGTGACTGGCTCATTTCACTTAGGATAATGTTCTCAAGGTTCATCTAGGTTGGGCACGTGTGAGAATTTTTCCTTTTAAGGTTACATAATATTCCACTGTATGGATACACCACAATTTATTATAGGGACTTTTTTTTTTTTTTTTCTTTTTGGTAGTGCTGGAGATCAAACCCAGGGCCTTAAACATGCTAGGCAAGTGCTCTACCACCAAGCAACATCCCTAGCCATAATATATACACTTTTAAAATATTCTGGAATTGGGGCTGGGGTTGTGGCTCAGTGGTAGAGCGCTCACCTGGCATGTGTGAGGGACTGGGTTCGATCCTCAGCACCAAATAAATAAATAAATAGATGTACTGTGTTCATCTACAACTAAAAAAAAAATCTTTTAAAAAATATACTGGAATCACAGTTTTTCAGGAATTGCAAAGAATTTTGTCAAATCCAATCACATCTTCTTTGTATATCATCATTGGCTGAAGCTTTCTAATGAGGAATTCTCATTAATGCAGTCTCTTGTTAAGTGTTACCATCTTAAACAAAGCTAAGAAGCATACATTGCTTTATGGAAAACTACAATTTCAGGATATTAATGCACTCAGCAAAGTTTATGTTTTTGAGGTCCAAAAGATAGAAAGAAAATACCCAGGGAGACACAGAATCTGGTGCCTGTGGCCTCACAGTACCTCGCTTCTTGGCCTGTGCCACCATTTCTTCATACTGCTGCCTGTGCTTCTGGGCTTCTTCAGCTGGTTTTGCTGGGAGGTTTCTTGACAGGAAATAAATGGATTTTTACCATTATAAATATAAAAAAAAAGTCTTTGGGGAAAAAAAACACCTGCAGCATCCACCCCCCAAAAATCGTGAAGCCCAAAGTTATAAAGCTGAATTTTGTAAAATTACACAGTTCTTTCACAAACTAAAGTTTCTTTACAAAAGCAAAAGGCTCACTGTAAAACAACTAAGTTATAAAGAGTAGTACACAAAATAAAATAACAATCACCCATATTTGCAATAGAGATAAATAATCTGTTGGTGATTTTCACCCCATTCTCCAAGACAGAAACCTTGATTTAACCACAAAGCTAACTGCCAGTAGTCAATCCCTGAAGGAAAAGCCTGCACAGCACAGAGCACATAGGCATGAATACAGCCCAAGGGGGTTGCTTTAAATGTGCAAGTTTCCTATCAGCTCTGTAGCTCATTTAGTACCTTTTATATACAAAGATATGCCACAGCTATACACATTTCATTTAAAACAGTAAAACACATACTCATTCAGAAACGTATGGTGCCTGGCGAGATGGGAGGGCAGCAGCATCTGGCCTGTGCCCCTCTTACGACATAAGCCACATTCCCTGGAGATCCTGGATCGCTGCCACTGGCTGCAAAATGTGGCCAGCCCCTGCCCACATCTCAGAGCACTGAAAGGACTGGTCTTCACAGCACAGCAGCTTTGGCCAATGGCCTACACCTGACTTTCTCATCCTCTACTTCAGGGTCTTCTTTTTTTTTTTTTTTTTTTGGCACTGGGGATTGAACTCAGGAACACTCGACCACTGGGCCACATCCCCAGCCCTTTTTTGTATTTTATTAGAGACAGGGTCTCACTGGGTTGCTAAGTGCCTTGCCATTGCTGAGGCTAGCTTTGAACTCGCAATCCTCCTGTCTCAGCCCCCAAGTGCTGGGATTACAGGCGTGCGCCACCACACCCAGCTCAGGGTCTTCTTAAACCCAGTTCCCAAGAACCAAGAATTAACAATATAAGACACACTTCTTCTTTAGACCTGTTTTAAATTCCAGGGATGGGCAGGAGCCTTAGGAATTAAGTAGCCCAGTGTTTTACAACCCCTTTTCTTCTTCCTTCTTTTTTTTAGCAGAGGACCTTCTATTACAACACAATGTTCTTCAGAAAACTCGATACTTAAAAATATATCAGAGCCAGGTACAGGGGCACACTCCTGTATTCCAGCAGCTTAGGAGCCCAAGGAAGGAGGATTGTGAGTTCGAAGCCAGCCTCAGCAAAAGCGAAGCACTAAGCAACTCAGTGAGACTCTGTCTCTAAATAAAATACAAAATAGGGCTGGGGATGTGGTTCAGTGGTTGAGTGCCCCTGAGTTCAATCCCTGGTATCCCCCACCCCCACCCCCCAAAAAATATATATATATCAGTTGTGATCCGACCCAGTGAAACAATGCCTAGTTCCCAGGAAGGTCTCCAAACAGGATCTCCTCATCATGCAGCAGGAAACTGGAGGCCCAGAGAGAGGGGCCCTGCCTGACATCACCCACAAAATATTCAATGCAATCCCAAGGAACCCCATAGGCCAGTCCAGGAATTGTCTGGCAATACCAAGGCATGTCCAAAACACCACTGGAGAGTACACTTCTCAGGGCATCTTATAGTTACAGACCAGCTTAACATTTATCACATCTAGTTAAGTATTAAATAGTAAATTAAAAAGGGCAATCACCTAAATGGAAAATCCTGGTCAAGACTTCCATGCTAAAGGGCACTTTTCCAAGTCAGCCATATGACACCACTAGAACACACAGATCACAATGACACAGATCATGAGTGCTTATGGCCTACTCTGCTCCCATCTCCTAACACTCATTCTTATTTACTGAAACGGGGACCAGCATGTTGCCTTATCTATAAAGCAGACACCACAGAGGCCCTTCCCAAGACTCACGCTGGTCTGTCTTCAAGGATGAGTGCAGTGGTAGAAAGTGGCTCAAAATCAAGATTCTTCCTCACATTCTGCCTTGGAGAGGGTGGCCTACTAGGTCTTCCAGCTTTGTCTTCATATTCCTAGGACAAAGAAATGAGGGATGACTCTGAGCTTGACTAGTTCTGATATTATGAAGTCCTTCTAAAAGCAACAAAGTTGTTTTGTAAGTGAAAGTGCTTTGAGTCAATTCTGAGGAGGCAGCACTGATTTTCCTGCCACTCAGAACGAAGAACTGTGCTGAAGGGACCCCATAGCTCTGCAGCCAGGCCAGAGCTTCATGATGCAGGAAGTTATGAAGGGTCCCAGCATGAAAGTAGCCCCTTAACAAGGATCCACTAACCCGGATTCAGGTCTACACTCCTCCTGGTGACAGGCTTGTTTGCTGTCTTCTGCGGACGGTGAAGCATAACTGATTATCAAAGGACCACTGGGAAGTCATGGCTGCACATTGTTATGTAAATAATTTTGCCATGCCCTGGAAACCGAAGAGCGGCCTCCATGCCCACTGAGTCACCAATTTGTTCCACGGACTGCAACCACAAAGGCTTAGTCACACCTGGTGACCCACATTCTAGATACCCAGCTAGAAGGATTCAGGAGGGCCATCAAGTTGGTGCTTCTGAAACCAAGTGTGGAAGGCACCCTGGTCTCCCTGCAACATCAGAAAAGGGCATAATTGCCCGTGATAGACAAGGCTTCCAGGACCACCTCTTAACAGAGGACAATCTAGCTGGGAAGACAGGCAAACAAATGTGGAACTAACCTAGACTTCAGTACTCATTCCAGATGGCAAGAGCAGCAATGACATGAGGTGGTAGTGAACTGCTGAACAAATTTTACTGACACCAGCTGTCAAGAGGGGTGTGACTGGTAATATTATTTTTCAAGTAATTATTCTCTCATCCAGAAGGGCCTATTAAGGCTTCTAAAGAAGTAATGAAAGAGCCAGGTGCAGTGGTGCATGCCTATAATTCCAGCAGCTTGGGAGGCTGAGGCAGGAGGATTGCAAATTCAAAGGCACCCTCATCAATGGCGAGGTGCTAAGCAACTCAGTGAGACCCTGTCTCTAAATAAAATACAAAATAGGGCTGAGGACATGACTTAGTGGTTGATTGCCCCTGAGTTCAATCCCCAGTACCCACCTCCCCACAAAAAAGTAGAGAAAAAAAAATTTTCTCAAAATACAGAGGCTGTGGGAAACAGCTGAGTAGTCAGTTTCTGTACACCTTTCCCGTGCAAGGTTAGATGTAGGACCCTGAGTGCTCTGCCTTACAAGCGTTCCACTGAAGTACTGAGAAAATAGACTCACTAGCTCATAGGTCAATTTCTGAGCACCTACCCTGGGCCAGACACAGCAGCGACAGTGTAGCACTAAGCAGCAGAAAGCTTCAAGCTCCATGTGTGCAGATAAATCTTCAATTTCAGAGAAAATCTACCAAAAGCTACATGCTATGAAAGCTTGTTTGCTGTCTTCTGTGGACTGTAAAGTGTAACTGATTATCAAACATAACATATTATGTTCTGACAAGAATTAGTAACAATACCCAAGGTGCTATTTACCAGCTAAGCCTGGTCTTGTGAACTGGATGCCAAGGCCAGAGATACTGGACCCAACAGTCAGATGTCCCAGAATGCGGTTGTCTGTTCCCATGTGCTTGCATGTGCTCTGCATGTGTCAATGGGTCTCCATAATTTTCTATGTAGCAAGTGTTACCCACTCTTTAGATAGGGCAACTGGGGCTTGATGTACAGGCTGGGCCTGCAGGGCCAACCTCCTTTAAGAATACAATCAAACAGGTGTGGAGTTGCAGAGGGAAAAGGGCAAGTCCTCCTTCTGTCTGTTACAGCTTCTGGAGATAGACAGGCTTGGGAGGAAACTCAGGTTCACCAAGCACTGGCTGTGATTCAGGCGGAGTACTTACATGGAATCCCTGAGCATGGCTTCCACATCTGCAAGTGGGCACAAGCGCTGCCAGAGCAGGCTGCTGGAGAAGCAGGACATGTGCAACCGTATGGAGGCCTGCAGTACACAGGGCCAGGGAGGTATATGCCACTGCCCGCCTCCTCCCTCAGACCTGAAATGACCCTAGAAGGCAGGGAGAACACTCTAGTGCCAAACAACAACCCCAAGTCTGCAACAGCAGATATGAAAGTAAGGGTAAAAGGGGTACATGCCTTAATTCATGACCAGAAATGTCAGATCTCCCCAGCTGGCACTTCTTACTCTTATCAAGAACAACAAGCAGCCCGGCGCGGTGGCGCACGCCTGTAATCCCAGCACTCGGGAGGCTGAGGCAGGAGGATCACGAGTTCAAAGCCAGCCTCAGCAATGGCGAGGCCCTTAGCAACTCAGTGAGACCCTGTCTCTAATAAAATACAAAAAAGGGCTGGGGATGTGGCCCAGTGGTCTAGTGCCCCTGAGTTCACTCCCCAGTACCAAAAAAACAAAACAAAACAAAACCCAACAACAACAACAAGCGGTGGCAGCTGACAAGGTTAAGGGACCAAGCACTTTCTAAGAGCCATACACACACAGTTAACTCAATTTAGCCTTCACAACAGTTCTCTGCAGAGACAGAAGGTGCCATCACCCCACCTCCAAGATGGCACTGTGGAAGCCAGAGACACCAACAACCCACCCAGCAGGTAAGTGGGGAAGCTGGGTCAGACACCAAGCATTTGGTCCTGTGGCCACATTTCTCACCACAAAATTCACGCAAGCCACTCTCAGACAGGAATTGGAAGGCATTCCATCATGTTCAGTCTAAGTAAAGCTTTCAATTATGACAAACCTACAATCCTGAATTAAGCACACAAATCAGCAAAGATGCAGGGTCAAATACAAATGTTTAATCACACAAAGTGACGCATGATTAAAATAATGAAGGAGCCCGGCCTGCCCAGACTTGAAATCTCAGAGTCTTCACAAAGCCCCAAGCAACATTTCCAAGTACAAGTGGCATTTAGAATAGTCACAGGTCCTGCTCCAAATCTGGGTCTCTTGCCCTGGTCACAGTAAGCTTAGTGTCCAAGCCAGACAGACCAAGCCCAGGAACAATAAGAGGACTACACCCAAAGAGAACCCTGGGAGGGGTGAAAAACAACTCAGTTGATGAGTGTCAGCAACAGGTCAGCACATGATGTGGCAGGTACCGAGGCCTAGGAAGCAAATATGACCAGTTCTAAGTCTGGGCTTTGACCTTAGGCAAGTCATCTGGACTCTCTCAGCCCCTTAACTACAAATGGTAGCGACTGTGAAGCCCACTGTGATAGTCAACCTGATAACACACGTAAAAGGCCAGCAGCCTGCTAGAATAGTGAGCCCTTCTGTGTGCCAGGCAAAATCAGTGGAGTCCCTACCTCAGTCCAACTTACCACTCCAAAGTTTCTTCTGCATGGGACCAAGTCAGAAAGTCTCTTGGTTAAAACCAAGAAACAATGCTCTTCATTGCTGGGCTCATCAAAAGCTCTGCAGGAAGCCGGGCATGGTGGGGCACACCTGTAATCCCAGCACTTTGGGAGGCTGAGGCAGGAGGATTGCAAGTTCAAAGCCAGCCTCAGCAATGGTGAGGCACTTAGCAACTTAGTGAGACCCTGTCTCTTTAAAAAAAAAAAAAAAAAAAAAGCCTGGGGATGTGACCCAGTAGTCGAGTGCCCCTGAGTTCAACCCCTGGTACCACCAAAAACAAAAAAAAAAAGCTCTGCAGGCTAATCAGGAAAACAAATCACCCATCCAGGCCAACTGCTGCCTGGTCCCCTTACACAATGGCACAGGGAATTCAGAACAGGATTCTTCATAGTCCTAGTGCAGTTCTGTTTAATTGGTCACAAAAGCATTTTTTAAAAATCAAACAATTAAAAAATAGAGTGCACAGGCTGATATGGTAACACATGCCTGTAATCCCAGTAACTCAGGAGGCTAAGGCAGGAGATCACAAGTTAAGAGCCAGCCTCAGCAACTTGGCGAGACTCTGTCTCAAAATAAAAAAGGCTGGGGATGTAGCTCAGTGGTAAAGTATCCCTGTGTTCAATCCCAAAGACAGAGGGGGAAAAATAAAAAAAAAATAAAAAAATAACCAGAGTGCATATAGTGAGGACAGCTTGATTCAGTTCTACACCTAGTTACATCTGTGCACTGAGTCTTGCCTTAAATTGTATAATGGGATCATTTAAAAAAAAAAAAGTTTGCAAGTTGCTCATTTAGAAGTCTCTGCCCTGAGCCGTCTGTAATGAATCCTGTTGGAGAAGACAAGACCTCACCAACCCAAAAGCAGCAGCACACAGAACACATGACCCTTAACCAGGGGTAAGGTTGCAGAGAGTGTGGTCTGATGACCCAGCACAGCTTCAGGGAAAGGAAAGCAGGGGGCAAGGGTACCTGAGTGGGCCCTCAGGTCCTGGCAGATTTAGTCAGCCAGATTTAGCAAGCTGGAGAAGGAGAGAAGGAGAACCACATAAAAAAGAGCTCATTTGTGAAGAGGCCACATGGGGCCCAGCTCTTTAGGGCCCCCAGTCCCCAGCTTTGCAGAGCTCTCTGCAGGAACAGTAAGGTGCAGGTGGAAGATATGGCACAGGGGAGAGAAGAGGTATGCAAGAGGAGAAAACAACAGGTGGTAGGAGGCAAAATGGAACCATGGAAAGCAGCCCATAATGGGTGCCATTTCAGCAACAACAGGAAAGGTCTGGGCCAGATGCCAAAGGCAGAGGTGTTCTAACAACACAAGCCACAGCCAAGGGACACCCAGGCTGATTTGTGGGTCAGCACAGGCATCCTAAGTGGAGAACAGTAGTGAGTTCTGTCCAGAGCAGATGGGTTGCACAAAAAGCTTCCTAAAGCTCGCAAATGAGGCCCCCAGAGTAGGAGAACCAGGCTTACAGTGGGGCCTGAGTGCGGAGTTCAAGTGTGGGGAACCCAGCAGTGAAGTGCCAGCAGCATGGACCTTACCTGCAGAGGCTGTCCTGGGTTAAGGGCCAGGAGAAGGGAGACACCTTCTAAATTAGATTGAATTAGACTCAGCAAAGAAAAAGAAAAGCCTGCCTCAACAGACTTTCATGTTAAGGGGAGAAGACCAGGATTCTCAAACAATGAAAAGGAAATAGTCCATGCAGAAAGAAAAGATGGGTTGTTAATGCTACTTACAGAACTGGAAAAGTGCTACAAAGACAGTCAATCATTTCAACAACCTGGCCAGTAGAAACCCCTGGCTTCCTGGAATCTATTTTAGCCAGGAAAAAGGACCATCAGTCAAAAGCAAGCTCACTTCCCTGACTCGGCTGTGCACAGAGTCAAGGCACAGGCTTTTGGGGAAGCATTGTGGCATAAAGCCACCCTCGGGTGGGCCATTCCAGTGGTGTCTTGAACTGCCAGTGACAACACGACCACCACACCTGCTATGCCTGACCTCCCAGGCTGAGGACCTGGCAGCCTGTAGGGCAGCCCTGGGGATAGAAAAAGCTGCTGGGAGCACTTTCTCTGCCCTCCATGCCATCAGAATGGAACAGCATTCTGCTAAATGTGAAGATAAAATGAGAATGAATAAGTCTTGACATGTAGCCACCACAGTGCCTGGAAAAAATTATGGGAGTATGGCTGTCACTCTATTACTATAAAATTACTTTTCAAAATATTTCTCTAAAAGAGGTACTTAAAATAGAGTTGTGGTGAAGACCAATGAGACTGAAGTGCTGCCAAGGGCAGCTGGTTTCACACTGTCATAATAACAAGGGATGGACAAAGAAGTCCTGTTCTAGGATCTGGGAGCCTGTTCTGTCATTTGCCAGGAAGAGTGACCTGTACAGGTTTTACAAGTGCTCAGCCCCCCAGAAGTCAGTGCTGGCCCTGGGGAACACCTGCGCTGCAGCTCTTCCGCGGGCTCTTTGGTATACCTCCCACACAGTAAGCTCACAGAAAGCATTGTCTAAGTTACCCAGAATGCTGGCATTGGGAGAAGCAACTCTCAGGAGACCTTTCCTAATCATCAAATTTCTTACAAAGCATAAAGAATATGTGTCCTGGTGAGTGGAACGTACTAACAGCCTCATTCTGGAAAGCCCAGTCACTCCTGGAGTCTGCCCACCTCGCTGGGCCCTGAGGCAGGTGCAGGCTCATCTCCCCAAACTCCCACAGAGGCAAGACCACCCTGGGGCCTGAACTGACCTGCTCTAGAATGAGGACACAACAGCAGTTAGGCTGACAAGAATGAGGGCCAGAAAGACGTACCCTCTCTCACCGTCTGCGTTAAAACTAGACCCAGGAGAACTGTGGAGCAGACACAAAGGATGCCAGGAAGAGCGGGCACCGCGTCCCCGTGCAAGCCTGGCCAGTGGACGAAGCACATGCCGAGCCGTGCACACGCCTGCACCAGGCCGGTGGGCGCGCTCACACTCACACGCGCGCGCCACAGCCCTAGGGCCAGCAGGGCAGGCAGGGGCGCCCGGGCGGACTCACCATGAACGCCGGGCCTCACAGGCGCGCGGCCGGCCGCCCCATGCCCGGCGGCGGCTCCCTCCTCCGGCGGCTGCTCCGCGGACCGGGCGGCGCCGCTCCAGACGGAGGCGCGGGGCGCAGGCCGCTCAATCGCGCGCAGATGGGCGCCGATCGCGCTCGGAGCCTCGGCACTCCGTCGGGGCGGCCTGGCGGCGGGAGCTGCAGCGGCAGCGGAGGGGGCTGCAGTCCCGGCCGCCAGGGCCTCTGGCTGGCGCCTGCCGCACCAGGCCCGACCAAGCCGCAGAGGGGCGCGCCCAGGGCCGAGCTCCGCCCTGCGAGGCCACACGGAGAGCAGCGCTGCGTCAATGGAGGAACTCCACGAAACGTCAGTGCTGCAACTTCTAGGTGGTGGGTGACTATGGGCTTTTTTCTTATCCCTTCCCCGTGCTGACAACGCAACCGAGGCCTCCCTCACGCTAGGCAAGAGCTCTAGCACCAAGCCACACCCCAGCCCATTTTAAAAAGGTATTTATTTTTGAGGGAGGGCCTCGCTCAGTTGCCCAGGCTGGCCTGGAACTTGGAATCCTCAGGTCTCTGCTTCCTAAGTAGCTGGGATCCCAGGCGTGCACATCTTATTCCTTATGTTGTGCTGTGGTTCATACGTTTTCTACAGTGAGATTATTTTAAACAGAATTATTATCATGATATGCAGTCATAGAAACTAAATGGTAGGCTCTCATCAGAGCATGCCACTATCTGTAAATTAAACCTCAATTTAAAAAAATCCTTAAAGCCTGCATAGGTCAAAACTCTTCCTAACAACAATAAATGTTGGAGAGGATGTGGGGAAAAAGGCACACTCATACTTTGCTGGTAGGACTGCAAAATGGTGCAACTGCTATGGAAAGCAGTATGGAGATTTCTTGGAAAACTGGGAATGGAACTACCCTATGACCCAGCTATCCCACTCCTGGGTCTATTCCCAAAGGACTTAAAAAACGGCATATTACAGTGACACAGCCACTTCAGTGTTTATAGCAGCACAATTCACAATAGCTAGGTTGTGGAACCAACCTAGATGTCCCTCAGTAGATGAGTGGATAAAGAAAATGTGGTATATATACAAAATGGAATTTTACTCAGCAATAAAAGAGAATAAAATAATGACATTTGCAGGTAAATGAAGTTGGAGAATATAATGCTAAGTTAGCCAATCCCAAAAATCCAAATACCGAATGTTTTCTCTGATATAAGGAGGTTAGTTCACAGTGTTGTTGGATGGGGGTACATAGGAGGATTAGAGGAACACTAGAATGGTCAAAGGAAACGGAGGGGAATGAAGGGAGCAAGGGGGGGGGGAAATTGGTGGTTGAATGAGATGGATATCATTATTCTAAATGCATGATTGAAGATCTGAATGGTACTTATATACTTTGTATACAAACAGTTGTATGTAAAAAGATGCTATGTATGTGCGTTATGAATTGTAATACATACTACTATTATAAATAAAAAAAGAAAGGAAAAAAAAAAAAAACTCTTCCTGGTCAGCAGTGGGCAACATTAGGCTCTCTGCATTGATGGACTCTCATAGAAATCCCTTCATCATCAATTCAAACCCCACCCCTTGTGGGACTCAGATTTTCCTGAACTACTAAACTGCCAGCAGAAAGTTCTCCACTCAGAAGAAGCCTATGACACCTATCAGGAAAATCAAAAGATGAATGACAAGTGATGGTACCCATGTGGACAAGCTGGAATTCTCACGAGTCCTCGGGAAGAGTGTAAAATGATGCAGCCATTCTGGAAAAGATTTGGACATTTTCTTATATAATCCAACATACACCTGCCACACTCCTAGGAACCTACCCAAGAGAAATACATCCACAAGAAGACTGGCATGCAAAAATTCATAGAATTGTTCATAATAACCAAAACCTTAAAATAATCTCATGTCCACCAACTGGAGAAGGAACAAACAGCAATGAAAAGAAACAAACTACTGGCACATGCTGATAATGGATGAACCTCAAAACCATTCCAGCAAGTGGAAGATGCCAGACAAAAGGTAATATGAATGATTCCATTTACATGAAATTTCTTATAAGGGCTGTGCCCAGGCCACCCAGAGCCAAGCCCACTGCCAGACTGTGCGGGCTTATGCCCAGGCACAGCACCAAGGCCAGCTGAGCCCACAGCATCTGGAGAACAAAAACACAGCAGCCTGGAAGTAGGAGTAGAGACTGACTGCAAACAGCATGAAAACTTATAAAACTTTGGATGATGAAAATCTTCTAAAACTGAACCGCAATGATAGTTGAGTATATTCTTAACAAAACTGCACAAATTTATTGATGCTTATAATGAGGTTTTATGGTATGTTAATTGTACTTCAACAAAATCATTTTTAAAAAGTAATAGGAGGGCCAGGCGCGGTGGCGCACGCCTGTAATCCCAGCACTTTGGGAGGCTGAGGCAGGAGGATTGCGAGTTCAAAGCCAGCCTCAGCAATGGCGAGGCACTTAGCAACTCAGAGAGACCCTGTCTCTAATAAAATACAAAAAAAGGGCTGGGGATGTGGCCCAGTGGTCGAGTGCCCCTGAGTTCAATCCCCGGTACCACAAAAAAAAAAAAAAAAAAAAAAAGTAATAGGAGAGTAAAGACAGAGGTTGATCCTGGCTAGCAGTGTTAGGGAAAGCCTTGTTAAGAAAAAGTACCCAAAATATGGAATGAAAGCAAAAGCACTGCTGGGGGATCCTCTCAACTTGCCCAGAGCATTTCTGACACCCTGCTTACAGATCACCTAGCCCTGTACAGCAGGTCTTGTGCTACTTATTACTCCATTAAAGCCCAAATACCATGGAGCTACACTTTAATGTATAGATTTATGTTCAGTTGGATAGATAATGCCAAATATCATGCTGTATTGTCTCCACCAGTTAGTTTGTTGAACCATGATCTAGCAATCTTGTGCTGATTTTCTCTTGGCTTTTAGGCCCATCTACATACGTACATTTTTAAAGGCTCTTGGAATCAGTTTTACCATCTTATTCATCTCAAGGCATGAAATAAATCTTCAACCCATGGTCAGAAAAAAAGGGCCAGCATGGTGGCAAATGCCTATAATCAAAGCAGCTAGGGAGGTTGAGGCAGGAGAATTGGGAGTTCAAAGCCAGCCTCAACGAAAACAAGGCACTAAGCAACTCAACGAGACACTGTCTCTAAATAAAATACAAAATAGGGCTGGGGATGTGGCTCAGGGGTCAAGTGCCCCTGAGTTTGATTCCCAGTACCCGCCCCCCGAAGAAAGGTATATCTTTCATATAAAGAGAATTAAGAGAGGGGTTCTGGATATACCTCAGGGCTATAGAGCTTGCCTAGCATGCAAAAGACCCTGGGTTCCCGGCCCAGCACCCAAAAAACAACAACAAAAAAAGGAATGAAGGGACATATAACTAATTAAGGTCAATACATAAACCCAACTGGATACTGGTTTAAAACACACAGTTTGGTAGAACTAAGGAAACTGGAACATAATCTATGCTATGGTGGCATTACTGGCAATCCTCTTAGATACAATTTCATGGTTCTATACAAGAAATGTCTTGATTCTTAAAAGCTGGACGCTGAAGTGTTTAGGAAGCAAGAAGATTTCATGACAACTTCAACTTACCTTCAAATGGCTCAGTGTTTCAAACCTACAGGCACAACAAAGTATATGTGGCATCATGTCAGCAACTGTTGATCCAAGTGGAACATGTGTGTGTGTCCACCAAATTATTCTTTGAAATTTTTCTTGAAACTAGTAAGAAGGCTGGGGGACAGTCCTTCAGGTCTTATCTCTAATACCCATCCTTGCAAAAATGTTCCCTGCCCACCTCATCCATAGCACCCTCTCTCTTAGCACCAGGCTCTGGTTTGGGGGGCACTCATTGGTAAATACACTATTATTTGACTCACATTACCTCACTAGGCTGTAAAACCTGGCTGGAGGCCAAGCGAAGCACATGGCAGAGAAGACACTCACGCACCTGTGGAATCAGTGTGCTATCACACAAAGAAAGTTGTCCTTCCTTCCTTCCATCCATCCATCCAGCAAGCAAGCACTTAAGAGTGCTCGCCCCCTAGCAATTAGAGAAATGGAAATTAAAATTTCACCTCACTCCAGTAGAATGGCAATTATCAAGAATATAAGTAATAATGTTGGCAAGGATATGGGGAAAAGAGTACGTCCATACATTGCTGGTGGGATTGCAAATTGGTAAAATCACTCTGGAAAGCAATATGGAAATTCTCAAAAAACTAGGAATGGAACCACCATTTGACCCAATTATCCCATTCCTTGGTTTCTACCCAAAGGACTTAAAATCAGCATACTACAGAGACGCAGCCACTCAATATTTATAGCAGTTCAATTCACAATAGCTAAACTATAGAACCAACCTAGGTACCCTTCAACAGATGAATGAATAAAGAAAATAAAATATTACTCAACCTTAAAGAAGAATGAAGTGATGGCATTTATAGGCAAATGGATGGAGCTAAAGGCTATCATGCTAAGTAAAATAAGCCAATCCCCCAAAAAATCAAAGGTCAAATGTTCTCTCTGGTATGTAGATGCTAACACACAACAAGGAGTTGGGGAGAGAATAGAAGTTCAGAGGATTAGACAATGGGGGATGAAAGGAAGGGAGGGGGGAATAGGAATAGGAAAGACAGTAGACTGAATCTGACATAACTTTCCTATGTACATATATGAATACACCACAGTGAATCTTACTATCATGTACATCCACAAGAGTGGGATCCTAATTAGAATAAGATATACTCCATGTTTATATAAATATGTCGAAATTGAGTCTGTCATGTATAACAAAAAAGAAATGTGAAGGAGTAAAATATATATATAAAGAGTGCTTGGCCCTAGGAATAAAGAGAAAAAAGATCCCTGCCCCAAGTCACTCATGGACCAGTAAACAGATCTGCTCAAGGGAAGCTGAGTGGGAAGGGGAGCCCCAGGAGGCACTGATCCAGTCTGGGGGAGTCAAGGGTGACTTTCTGGAAATCATGCCTGCAACTGGAAGAGGGATAAGTACTGTGGAGCTCAGCTCTCAGAGACAGGGACAGGGTTCTAAGCCTCTCCAGCCTCTTACCTCCAGCCCATCACCCAGGGCCCCACACACTTGAGAAATTTGCTCATGCTGGGAAGCCACAGATTCAATAAAGTTAATCAGGAAGGAGATGCCTTGAGAATATGTTGAGTATGCATTAATATGCTTCCCTGTGGAAATGATGGCACATGCCTATGATCTCAGTTACTCAGGAGGCTAAGGTAGGAGGATGACAAGTTCAAGGCCAGCCTGGGCTATTTAGCGAGACCCTGTCTCAAAAAATAAAAAGAGCTGGGGGTGTTGCTCAGTGATATACAGCATTGAGCAACTGCTAGTACTGAGAAAAAGATATGCTTCCCCAAACACCCTGCACATATTGCTGCCCACCCAGCAATAATTTCTATCTCATAATTTACTTTGTGGTGCAGGGGATAAAACCCATGGCCTCACACATGCTGGGCAAGTACTCTACCACTGAGCTAGACCTACACCCCCACCCTCTATCTCGTACTTTAAAACTGAGCACCATCCCCAAGTTTGTTTCTGCAGAAGTGGGGATTGAACCCAGGTCCTCACACATGATAGGCAAGCTTTCTATCACTGAGCTACATCCCTTTTTATTTTAAGTCTAAGTTGCCCAAGATGGCCTAAAACTTGGATCCTTCTGCCTCAGCTTCCCAAGTAGCTAGGATTACGGTGTGCACCACTGTGCCCAGCAGCAATGTTTAAACTATACAGCCTACCATGTGATGACAGGTTGATTTTTACTAAATTTTGAAACTTAAAGCAACCATCAGAAGTTAAGAACTTTTCTCCATCTCAAGCCAGCACTGGATTTCACATCTATTTTAGTCACATAAAGAGTTTCCCCCTAAAGTTTTCTGAGTTAACTGAGCTAATTCCCAGATTTCCTGCATCTCCACCTGCAGACTGGGTCCACCTGCTGATCTGGTCTCTCTGTAACATCCATCTTCACCCTAGAGGTCAAGGAGGCAAGACTGATTCATTTGTTCACTGCAGCCTCCCAGCAAACCACAAACCTGATCTTACTACATGCCACCAGAAATCACAGGGATCAAATGCTTATTGAAGGAACAACTTCAGTGCTCAATTGAGAGGACTGGTTGGTAAACCATGAGACAGCAACCCCAAAGATCATTACTTAGTAAGTAAAAATGAAATCATGGGAGAACATGTAAGCCTATAGGGAAATGTATATGGTGCCACAGAAAGAAGAATAAAACGATATCAATAAAATGGCACGTGGCAGATTCCAAATATGCCATCCCCTGCAGCCAGATACTGACAAGAGACAAGGTCTGGGCCTCACCCTCCTGACTACATGCTGCTGGGCTTGAGAGGTAGGAAATGAAGCAGTAAACATGAGCAGGATTTCGGTGAAGAAAAGTGCTGTGCAGAAAAGACCCAGAAGCCTGCAAAAGACTGAGCATATGGGCAAGGGGTCCCTTTAGACTGGGTACTCAGGGGAACCTGAGAAGACACCAACTGAGCTGAGACCCACGACAAGGAGCTGGCCCTGAGAATACCATGCAGAAGGCAGGGCAGGGGCAGGGACAGGGACAAAGGTCTAGGGCAAAGAGCAAGCCAGTGAGGCTAGAATGAAGCCGGGGCAGAGGGAAACTGAGGGGATGGACCGACCACCCATGTAAATCTTGTACCAGCATAAACTTTCATTTCTCTATGAGAAAATCTGAAGAGCAGGATTGCTGGGCTCATTTAAGGTACAGTCAGACCTCCATATCTGCAAGTTCCAAATCAACCAATTCAACCAACCGCCAACCAAAATTATGCTTGGAAAAAACTGCACGGTGTTTGTCATAATTCCCTAAACAACGTGGTCTGAAATTATTTACACAGCATTTACATTGTATGAAGTATGTTAAGTCATCTAGAAATGATTTAAAGTCTACAGGAAGATGTCAGCTTATGTGCAAATACTACACCATTTTATTTAAGGGACTTGAATGTCTGAGGATTCAGGGATCTGCAGAGGGCCCCGGAACCAATCTCCCAGAGGTACCAAAAGACAACTGCATATACTTCACTTTCTAAGAAACATCTGGCTGGGCACAGTGGCACACACATGTAATCCCAGCAACTAGGAAGGCTGAGGCAGGAAGATTATAAATTCAAGGCCAGCCTTAGCAATTTAGCAAGGCCCAGTCTCAAAAAGGGTTAGGGATGAAGTTCAGTGGTAGAGTGCTCCTGCATTCCATCCCCAATACCAAAAACATTTTTTAAATTCCACACAGTTCTTTCAGAGTAGCTACACCACTGCACCCTCCCAACATTGGCACATGAGCTTCCAGCTGGGCTATAGCAAAAGCTAGTTTTGCAGATGTCCTCTGCCAAGTTTAGGAGACTCTCTTCTACTCTCCTTGCTGAGAGGGTTTATTGGAAATGGACACTGAATTGTACCAAATGCTTTGTCTGCCTCAACTCATAGGCTCATGTGGTTTTCTTTAGCTTAGCACTATGGCAAATCATACTGACTAGTTTCAAATGCTCAGCCAGTTTTGTGTTCCCAGGATAAACATCTCCTAGTCATGTGTATTGCTTTTTTAATGTGTTCTTCAATTTGTTAATACTGTATTAAGGATCTTGTGTGTGTTGTCTTAAGGATGCTGTTTTGCAGCTTGTCTTATTTTAACATTCTTATTTGTCTGGTTTGGGTATCAGGGTAAATCCAGCCACATAAAATGAATCAGGAATTATTCCCTCTTCTAAAATTGTTATTTTTTTCTATAAATGTTCGTAGAATTCATCAGTGAAACCATGTGGGCCCGGAGATCTTTTTGGGAAGGTTTTTAACTACTACTTGCCTTTAGGTAATTGAAAGATCATTCTGGCTATGATTTGTAATTTTCAAAGAAATGGACCATTTCGTGTAAGGTGTCAAATTTATGTAGAGAGCTATCCAAAACATTCTCTTACCCTTTTTATTTATGTGTGGTCCACAGTGGTGTCCCCCTTTTTCAGTTCTTTTACTGATAACTTGGTTCTTTCATCAATTGAGTTTGATCAATTTTACTGATCAGTTCAAAGAACCAGCTCTTGGCTCCACTATCATTTTCTTGTTTTAACCTCATTATTTATGTTCCTATGTTTATTATTTGCTTGCTTTGAGTTTGCCCTTTTATGGCTTCTTAAGATAGAAACTTAAGATTACTGGTGTGAGACCTTTCTTCTTGTAATGTAAGAATTTTAGTGCTATCAATTTTCTTTCCAAACACTGTATCCTAGAAGATGTAATTTCAAAATACTTTAGTTTTCCTTTTGACTTTCTCATTAACACATAATTCATCTAGAAGTTTGTTACTTGTTTAATCTCTGTGTTTTTGGAGGCGTTCTTGATACCCTACTGTCATTATCTCTAGTCTAATACCACTGTGGTAGAGAATTTAATTTGTAGCATCTTAGTCCTTTCAAAATGTTCCAGTTTCTCCTAGCCCAGGACCTGGTCTATCATAGTGTGCTTGGAACATGTGCTCTGCTGCTGTTGGAGGCTGGAATACCTTTGGGCCAGTTAGACCCAGCTGGCTGATGGTGGCGCTCAGCTCTTTCTGTGTCTAGAGAGGAGCGCTGATACTTGTTTTATGCTTGAAACCCCAGACTACACTATGATCTTTGCTTCCAACCAGGCGTATTTTGTAAAGAACTCATTAAGAGAATAGTCCAAATTTATCCAGATAAATGCACGTCTTTCTTCCTGATTTTCAAAGTTTCCTTCTAGTACAAGGCCCTTCGGTCTGAAAACCTCCTTTAGCAATTCCGTCACACCAGGGCTGCTGGCATCCAGTCCTCTTCTGTGTTCCTTCGCCAGAGGATCCCTTCACTTTGCCTTCATTCCTGAAGTGTGTTATTGCTGGATACAAAATTCGGGGTTGACTGTTCTTTTCCTTCAGCAGTCTAAAAATGTATTTTCACTTCCTTCTGGCCTCTGTGGTTTCTGATGAGAAATTCAGTCACTCCAGTTTTTATTTCCCAATAAGTAGTGCACATTTTTCTCTGGCTGCTTGTAAGATTTTTTTCTTAGTCTTTACTTTCAGCAATTTGGTTATGACATGTCTGGACTTGGGCTTTTTAGGTTTATCCTGTTTGGGCGTCACTGAGTCTCTTAAATCTGTAGGTTTTATGTCTTTTGCCAAATTTGGGACATACTTAGCCACTATTTATTTAATATATTTTCTGTATCACATTCTTTCTCATTTTCTTCTGTAACTCCAATGACACAAAGTTAGACTTTTTAAAACTATCCCACATGTTCTCAAGGCTCTAGGTTTTTTTGTTTTTTCACTTTTTTTTTTTTTAAATTAATGATCTATTTCAAAATCCACTCCATCTTTTCTGCAGCACATCCATCCTACTATGGAGCCTATCTGGTTAGTCGTTTCAGTTATGTTTCTCAGTTATAAAACTTCCACTCAGAGTGTGTGTGGGAGGGTACTAGGGATTAAACCCACAGGCACTTTGTTACTGAGCTACATACCCCAGCCCTTTTTTACTGAGACAGAATCTTGCTAAGTTGCTGAGGGTCTCACTAAAATTGCCCAAACTGGCCTCAAACTTTCAATCCTTCTGCCCCAGCCTCTCAAATTACTGGGATTACAGACTTGTGCCACGGTGATCAGCTCCACTTAGTTCTCAATTTTTCTATTTCTTCACTGGTACTTTCTATCTTCCCATCTCAAGAGTAATTGCCCTTCTTTGCTGAAACATTTTTATAATGGCTGCTTTAGCATCCTTGCTGATAATTCCAACATCTATGTAATCTTGACATTGGTGTATATTATTGTCAAAGATAATTGTAGTTCTTCATAAGCCAGGTAACTCTGAACTGCATTCCACATTTTGAATATTGTATTATGAGACTCTCGCTCTTGTCTAAACATTGACTTTTTTTTTTTTTTATTTTGGTGAATGATCTAGGTGGATTACAGACCCAAGTTCCAGCTATCCTTCTCAGAGTTGTGATTCCAAACTCAGCCACATTCT
Source organism: Tamias sibiricus (assembly GCA_025594165.1). NCBI lineage: Eukaryota > Metazoa > Chordata > Mammalia > Rodentia > Sciuridae > Tamias > Tamias sibiricus. The sequence continues at coordinate 4,534,019 of CM046665.1, forward strand.
CCATACTTTTTGAATCTATCCCACATGTGCGCCACTCAGTGACCAGTCTGGGATCCCTGAAGTTCAGTCTTCAGTCTATAAATACCACTTCAGGTGGAAACCACACTCCCACAACTTGGTGGGAAGTCCAGGAGTTCTAAAAACTTCAAAGGGTCACTTTCCTGTGCTTCTCCTCTCTGCAATCCCCCAGCACTTTCTGGTTCCCCAGGTCTCCTCTGTTCAGGTTATCTAGCCACACACTTACCACAACTGTGTCTTCATCGGGCAAGGTGGTAGCAAGACAGGATAAAGTGCAGGGGCTTCACCCACCTTCCGGGAAAACTCTTCTCATCAGTTCCTTGTCCTAAGGGCTCCAGTCCCCACTGCTGCTGCCTTAAGACTGTTTCAGGGCTGGGGTGTAAGAGCATAGGGGAAGGACAATGACAAGGCAGGGCTTCTGCCTGAGTGTTAGGTGCCTCCTGAGATCACACACAAGGGCTTCTCCCAGTACTATGCCCACCTGAGCACTCCTTTCTGGGTTTAGGGCTGCCCAAGTTCAGGTGGGGAATATCAGAGGGGGGAAAAAAATCAATGAACTTCAGCAGTGTTGGGAATTCTGGATCTTCCATAGTCCACCCACTGCCAAGTACTTTCCAGTCCCCTTAGATAGCTGCTCCATGTACTCTGTTCAGCTTCCCAGCTGTCTTCATTAGGGAGGCAAGTAGAATGTGCTCACTCCATAGTACCTGCAGCTGGGACCTGCTCTGTTTCTGTAAGCTCACTGAAACCCACTTTCCAAAGGTGTAAGGGCTGATGAAAGTGAAAATTCTTTTGTTGTTTTAGAGTTTGCCTGTAGGTCCAAAGCCAGCTACTTACACTGACCACCCCGATCTACGTTTTCTGCAATTTGTGATGTTCTGTGACTGTGAGTCACCCAGAAAGATCCCAGGTGAGAAGAATGAATGTCACTTCAAGCTCCCTTGGATTTGCTACCTTCTAAGGTTCTCTCTTTAAGATCTAAGAGCTGACCTGAAATTCCAGAAGCCATCCAAGACATTCCCGGTCATATGAGCCCAAACAAACAGACCATGTACTCACCTCTGCTCCTATGACAAGAGTCAGATCCAGGCTACTGAAATCTACCAGCCTGTCCTTCCCTGCAGCCATCACTGCCTGCCCCTGTCAGTGGCTGTCTCTGAGCCCAACCAGGACTGGATCTGCTCAGCCTCATTTCCTCACAATAATGCCCATTCCTTAAGCCTGTGTACACAATGTTGTCTAAAAGATTCACAAAGTCCACTGAATCATGTTCCCAGCCCCGAGCCTCTGACAGCTGCTCAAATTACAAAGCTTCACATTTACTTTTTAAATGGTCTTCTTATAGTCTTTTAGGCAGCTGGATGCCTGGATTTGGAGTTCAGGGGTAGAGTCCTGACTGGAGACAAGCACAGGGCTCCCGTGTAGGTCTGGCCTATGAAGACCCAAGTCCAGCGGAGATAACGTAGGGAGTGACCATGGACTGGAGAGGTGCTCCAACACTTACAGGATTGGGAAGAGGAAGGACTTAGCAAAGGAAACTGGAAAAGAGGAAGGGTGGGCCATCTGGAGGGACAAGGGAGGGGTTAGTAATGCTGATGAGACCAGAAAACAAGGGCTGAGAACTGACCATTGCACAGGGCAACTGACAGTTACTTGAAAAACTTGATTTCAGAGAAATGTGCTTAGTAGTACAAAAACTCCTCTATGATCACTGCACTGTGGACTTCTTCACATTTATCACAACGGCAATTAATCATTGGAGCTATTTGTTAAAATGTCTTTGCTTGATCCAATGAAGACAACAGCCAAGTAAGTCCTGTACTTCATTGTGATCCCAAGATGAATATATGCAATGGCTCTAAAATGTGCAACAAGAACCAAGAACTCCAAGAAAGACAGCCCCCTTTTATTTACAAAGCAAAGGACAACACTTCCAAGTCAGTTCCAAGTCAGTGTCACCATCCCTGCCAATCTGGCCAGAGCCCCAATGCATACAAACCCAAAGGCTGGAGACCTGAAGGCAACTCTGCTCAAATGTACACTCCCCACCTTTATTCTCAAGAACTTCAATTCACCAGCAATTAGCAAAATTTGTATGCTGGTTTGCTCTGGGGTCCTTTAGCCCAGAGCTAAGTAAAGGTGAAAATGACTATTTTATTCCCAAATCCATATTCCCTTCTTGCACAGCACTGGTTCTCAGATTTTGGCATGCATTAGGATTACCTGTGGGCCCCAGCCCCAGAGTGTGTGTGTGTGTGTGTGTGTGTTGTATTGTGTTTGGGGGGTGGGAGGTGGCTGAAGCCTGAGAATCTGCATTTCTCACAAATGTCAGCTAATGATGGCATGCCTTGTCTGGACTTCAAGAACTATGGCTTTAGGGCTGGGGTTGTGGCTCAGTGGTAGAGCACTTGCCTAGCACATGTGAGGCACACTAGGGTTCGATTCTCAGCACCACATAAAAAAATAAATAAAGTTATTGGGGGCAGGGGGGCAAAAACTATGGCTTTAGCATGATTCTCTTACCACTGGTGATTTTTGTTTTCCCTGCTAAGGAAATCTCTGTGAAATCATTTGATAGAAAACATAAGTTTCAAAATTTTTATGAAACTTGAAAAGATAACTGAAAGTAAAACACATTAACATTTCCCCAAAAATTGAAGTCTATAAGGCCCAAGTCAGGAGAACATGGCCCAGTTAGAATGAGGTCAGGTGTGCCCTGGACAAACAAACATATAGCAACTACATCACAAACTGAGTCTATTTATTAACTAAAAGTTGTGAGAGCCACTTCTTAACTAACTCTGAGCCATATCCTGTGCTAGACTCTGGGCAGGAATATATCACATACATTTACACTTTCATCAGCCCTAGCAATCCAGTAAGTAGGTGTGGTAATGACCATCTGGCAGACGAGAAAACCAAGAAGAAACAACACATAAGGTCATACAGACAAAAAGAGGTGATGCTGGAAATCAAGTCCAAAGCTCCTGGCTGGTGTATACTGGTCCCTCAGCTCGGCCTCTCAAACACAACTGATTTTGTGTTGCCAGCACCCCAGGCAAGAAAGAGCTGGCCCAAGAGGCCTGGTGTTTGCAGAAGCAGCAAATAAAGGGCTCAGGCTCCTTCTCACACTGCGTTCCACTTTCTCTTGTTCGTGGCTATCTTGTCATAAGAAGGAAAGGGTGCTAATGGTGAAAACTTTTCCAGCACTCACTTCTTTCAATGTTAATCTGAACGCATGGTTTATATTTACTCATTTAATACTCACCACCTTGCAGGTAGATATTATTTTTCTCCCAGTTCTAGAGATGAGGAAAATTAAGTCTCAGAAAGGTTAAGTAACTTGGCCAAAGTCACAGCTCAACTGTGGCACCGCTGGGATGCAAACCTGGGCAGTCTGACCCTAAAGCTCATGTTCCTAAATCACCATGTGATACTGCTCCTTAAAAAAAAAAAAAAAAAAAAAAAAAAAAAAAAAAAAAAAATCCCAAAGAAGGAAAAGGAATTAAGAGTTTCCTGAACACCTTATGTATATGCTTTAGATCTAACATGTTATCGCCTCCATCCTGGACCACAAGTGTAGATGTCCAAGGCCTGTCTGTGCCTCTCCATAGTGGGGCTGAGTGAGTTGATACCTATAACAGCAGCTGCTCAGGCCTGGTGCCCAGAAGCCTTCTCACAGCAACAGGGCCCTCGCCCCGAATCCTCCCAGGCTTTGCCAACCTGGAGCAGGGCATGAGAGATGAGAGGCTAGAGACACAAAGCACAAGCAAGCAGGTCCCCAACAGGGCTGGATGACTCATGCAGGTATAATGACATTCTTTATTATTGATGACTGAAGCCAGATGGTCTTCTGTGTTGTACTGTGTTACCACATAATCAGCTGGCCTGATCATTTCCAATTCAAAAAAAAAAAAAAACCTTGAGGTCAAGAACATGTTCACCTTAAAAAAAAGAAATGAACAAACAATCCAGGTACTAAAATGAGAAATTCAAACATGAGGCAACAGATATTAAAAGTGACGGGAATGTCTGATTTGTATAACTTACTTTTGCTTGAAGTGCAGATTTCTTTAAAAACCTTACAACAACGTTACTACTTGGTCTCCTAAGATATTTGCATCCGAATTTTGCATTCAAACTTATATTTTAATTTTTTTATATTTATTTATTTACTTTAGTTGTACACAATGTAATGCATTTATGTTTACGTGGTGCTGAGGATCGAACCCGGGCAGCGCACGTGCTAGGCGAGCGCTCTGCCGCTGAGCCACAACCCCAGCCCAATATTTTAATTTTATGCTTGCTTGATAGCCTACAAAATGATTCAAACCGAAATACCACAATCACAAAAGTGAATTCCAACACTTAGTGAGTCTCCCAGGTCCAGACAATTAGCATGGGGAATGGCAGACAACATTCAAGACAGTTGGCTGAGGTGGGACTACAGAGGCCAGTGCCAGGCTGCACCTTGGCCTCTCCCGCATCCAGCAGGTCATCTGCCCATCTGTCCAGTACTCACAGGGGCCATCCTCTGCACCCTACCGTGACCTCAGCACTGGGCCAGACCCCGCCTTCTCTCACCTGGACTTGCCAGGGTGAGTTCATTGTTCCTTACCTACAGAGAACCCTCGGGTAGGAGGCAGGCACCAAGCACACCAGCACCAGGGACCGCCTCCTCCCACTCCTTCCCTAGTTCATACAGCCCACTGCCTGCCCAGCCCTGCCTGCAGTGAGGCCCTGGTGCCCAACTGCCTGGGGTCACATTTCAGCTCTGCAACTTCCTAGCTACGTGGCCCTGCATAAGTCTTTTGGCCTCTGTGTCTCAGTGCTTCTTTGGTAAACTAAGGATAACAATCCTTCCTCACAGGGTCAATCCCAGTTTTAAATGAAACACAACTGGAACCATTTAAAACTAGCACATCACAATCATTCAGTACATGGTCCCCATAATGATTCTGCCACACCTCTGAACTCTGTGCCTGTGTGGCTCCCTGGGAAACCTTGCCTCTCTTCCACACACCTGAGCTCCTCAAAAACCTTCCCTGGGATCATTTCCACAGGGCTGCTCCTGAGCACAGGTGCCTGTCCCTGCTCTAACCCCAGTGTCAATCCTGAGGTCCAGCATGTAATCGTCCTCAAGAGTGTTGCATCAACAAGAGTCAGGTTGGAGAAAGAAGGTGGCTGGGGACAATGTCACAGCACTGGGCCAACAGCAGACTGTTAGGATGCCTAAATGGCTTCACTTGGTGCCTAGAAGAGGTTGCAGGGCTACCGGTCAAGGTTACCCAGACCACAAGCATGCCACATCTGTGCATGAGTCCCTCCCTGCAAAGATGAGCACATGTCTGCAGCTGCTGGAATGACTCCTATGGTAAGGACCAATAAAGCAGGGAGTGGACAGTGCTGCAGGCCTGACCTGACCCCAATGTGGAAGTGGGTAGCTTCAGAGTGAGCAAGAAAGGGGTCCTACCAGAGCCCAGGAAGATGATAGCCTAGCCTTCCATTCCAGAGCCACACTGGAAAGGTTTAAGCCCCAGAAATCCATGGGAGGATGCTTTAATCTCAAACCGAAAAATCTGATAAGTTTGCAGTTGTTAGTGAAAAACATAATTAAATTTAATCAAGTTACAAATAAATATTTGAAGCCCAACTCTGTCCACTCAACTTCCCTATGTGCATGTGACAAGCTATAAGAAATAAAAAGGGTAAAATTCATCCACACTCTGATACAGACTTAGCTTTTTTAGGAACTTGGCATGCAAACAATACGAAGAGTTTTCTGATTTCCAAGCCTCAGCAATAGTCGTTTCTGCAGGGTTCGTGCACATATGCTGTACACACGACAGACTGTTTCTGGGTTGAGTCTGGTGTACCTTTTGCATTCTCTTTGGCTCTCTCTGAGCATTCTCTCGGAGTGGCACTTTTCCAAATAACTTCCATCCCGAGTCATTTTGTTTGTCAAGTCGTGCATTTTGTTTTCTAGCAAGCAAATTCCTATAGGAAGAAAATAAAAGGGTTAGGGAACGTCTGGGTATTTAAAGAGACATTAGGACAGCCGAATGACTCTGATTTAAAAAAAAAAAATAAATGTCAAGTTTTCTTGGAGAAGGATAATGTGGTGAGCCACACACTTTAACTCATCAGACAGAACTATGAAGCAAGAGAAAGACCTGAAACCAGCAATGAACACTTTGTTATTTAACTGTTACGTGTATATATTCTACAATTTAGAGCAGGGAAACTTGTTATATGAACTGAATTAAAACCCTGGCTCAACCGTTCATTAGCTATGTGACACTTAGCCCCATACATTAACCTCTCTTAACCCCAATTTCTTGTGTTTAACAAAGGGACACCAACCCATGATCAACAAGGCTGTTGTATGAATCAGAATTTGAGGTGCACAATGTTTCTAAGAATAGCAGCTGCTTTAGTATTTAGTCTCCAGCTCAGTTCAGTTCTCTGCAAGGTTAATCTGTATTTATCTACTTACAAAGTTGTCAAGTATCATAAAAGGAAAGGTCATGTCTTCTCTCCCAAGAACAGCAAACAAAAGCCCCAAAAAGCACAACTCCCAACTGGTAGTCCATACAAATCATGTTTTGGAATGCACTGTACTGATGCAGTCGTTAAAACAAACATTTCAAAGGCTCACTAGAAAGCATGGGGTGATCCTGCAGCACTTGGCTGTGTGAGGAACATGGGCCCTAACAGAAACAGCAGCCAGCTTAAATGGGCCCCTATTGGCCAATTCTGTAACAGTTTAATCACCAAAATAATGAGAATATGGATCAGAACCCATTAAAACAGAAATCCACGGCCCAGAGAAATACAAGTAAATAAACACAAAACAACAGGGGGCGCTTAGAAGGCCCTAACCATGTGCTAGTAATAGTAATCACTATTGGGGTCAGGAAGTGAGCCATCAGTGCTGAACTAGTGGTCAAAGAAGGATGAGGAATGGGATCTTTACACAGCTTGAAACACCTACAAATTATGAGTTTCAAAAGCAAAAAACATACTTGTTACACTGGATAACCTGGAGACACCACCTTAGCCAAGTGCTCAAAGCTGACATCACCAATATGAGCAATCAGACCCTAGCGCCTGATCTGGTGCTATGAGACCACCTGACATGCCAGCACACAGCAACCAAGGGTGTGCCCCAAGCTCACCAATCCACACTAAAGGCCTCTAAGTAACAATGAATCTACACTCCAACAACACATATCATGAGTAACAGAGGACTGTTCCAGATCAGAGGAGGACCAGTGAGACGCAACAAATGCAAGCTGTGATCCTGGGCTACATGCTGGGCCATAAGAATAGAAAAGGCTAATTGTATTTGAAAACTGCCTTGGATTAATGCTAACTTTCCTGATTTGATACCTGCACTGTGGTTACATAAGAGAATCCCCTTGTTCCTAGGCAATAGGTTGATATACTTAGGAGTAAAGGGACATGATATCTTCAATTTACTCTTCTAAGGAAGGGTTCAAGAAAAATATGCATATATGAGAGAGAATTGATTGCACACAAATGGGGCAAATGTAAACAGCTGGTAAATCTGGATGAAGGTCATCTTATCATTTTTTTTTTCTGGTAACTTTTGGTTAAATGTGAAATTATATCAAAATAAAACTACAAAAACTTTCACAAAAGAAAACAAGGGGTTTCATTGTTTTCTTCCTTGCATTTTTGCTGTGGTTATAATGGAACGCATTTCAGAAATGCTTTCATGGTCCAAGACAATTTCTATTCACATTTATAAGAAATCAACTTTGAGCTGTCAGGAAAGCCAATCCCTTTAATATCTGATTTTGCCATCAGTGGGGGACTTAAGCAATTAAACCAGGTAACAACCCCAGGCACCCAGAAGATACTAAGGACATGGCAGCAGGAACTTGAGTTCACAAGGTCTGCATCTTGCTGAAAAGAGCTGCGTGTCTCTGGGGAAACCAGCTGGCTGGCACAGGGAGGAAAGGTAGGGAAACAGAATGCTCTCAGGAGGGAAGGCCCAGAAGCAAAGAGGCACAGAGCCGCAGAGGGTCTAGGGAATGGATTGGACACCTACACAGAAACAACTGGGTATGTGTATGAAAAGGGGAGTAGACTGGCCCCAGATTTGTGATTTGGGAAACTAAGCACAAAAGGTGCTCCTCGCCAAGACGACAGGGGCCAGCAGGACAGGGCAGACACCAGAGCACCCTCAGTGCTACCTGAGTCTGAATGAAAGTGGTACAGATAAACACATCAAAATCCAAAGCTTATATTCTCACAATAGCCTGTGGTTTTGACAGATTTTTTTTTAAAGCATCTTGGATACATTATCTTTTGTAGTAAGAGGTTAAAAACCCCAAAACAAGTCACCACAAATAAAAACAAGCTGCAGTCAGGGGCTCTGAACCCAAAGAAGCCCCTCCTTCAGGCCAGCAGGTATGAGAAGCCTGAGTCTGGCCCAGCTGGCAGCTGAATCCAGGCAAGGTCTGCTTATCACAGGAGCAAAGCTCATTCCCAAACAGGCACAGTGAGAGCACACAAAAGGGCAACAAGCTGGATGGTACAGAACCCATTCATTTGGACCCTCTGGCCCTCTAACCTGTGCTGTCCTCCTAATAGGGGTCTGGAAGCTCCCCGCAGATGTGTACTCTAGGAACCCCACACATGTGGCACTATTCCTCCCTTCCTGAGCCATGTGACCCAATGAGTCAGCACACCCCTCAGCCTTGAACACTAGGACATGCAGCAGCCACAGCCACCCACAACCACCCATCTGACTGACAACCGCCACGGGACCAGGGCTGCTGGAATCAAGCTTCCTCTTCTCACAAAGTCACCAGAAGTCCTCATGCTTGTTCAGGCCCAGCTCCCCAGTCTATCTCCAGAGCACTCACTGCTTTATTCTGTATCTGCAGGGTAGGCTCTGTCCACCCCCTCCTCTCCTTACCAGGAGGGCAGGGGTGGGCAGTCACTCCACAATCCCAGAGCTTTATCCAGCACACAGTAGGTGCTCAATGCATGTTTGCTGGCAAGTGAGGCAGCCAACATGTGTGTGTCTGCAGGGAGGCAAATGTTGGGGGACAAGGAGGCACAACTGACACAAAGGCATCTACACAGATGCAAGGCAGGAGAGGGCAAACCAGAGATGCTGCACTCAAGAGAGGCAGCCTCTGGCCAGGGTGGGGTCCCTAGGAAAGAAGGGGCAATGGAAGGTGGGGTCTCAGACCATGGCAGGGGAAGAGCAGCACCCTACCAAGTCCTTAAGGAGGGCAGGGAGCTGGGGACAGCCTCCAGGGATGATGAGTGCCTGCCATGGAGGAAGCGCCTGAGGATACTTCCAAACCAGCCCCATAGAAGAACAGGCTCCCTTGTTTCCCACCCCAGTGCAGGGCCCTTCAGCTGGAGGACAAACCCCTTTGTCAGAAGGAGGAAAAGCACTCTACTGGCAACATTAGGGACAGGCAGCTGTTAGCCTCCAGGCAGTCTCTGACCCAAGAGAGACCCAGAACACTGAGCAGAGGCCAGTTCACCTGCAGCTGCCTGAGCCAGCCCCTAGGGCAAGCAAACGGTGCGTCCCCTGCCTCCAACCTTAAGCAGCCTCACCACACCATCACCCTTGTGCAGGGACCTGGGGCAACCTTAGATTCTGGATCTCTGCCCACCCATGCACATCTGCCAACCTGCATGTCAGCCCACCACCCCACCTGCACGGGCTGCCCAGTGCCGACCTATCTCACCTCACCACTCGCTTCCGCCCACATGCCCACTCCAGTCTTCCTCCAGCTGCAACAGGCAGGTGTGTGGGGCTGCAGGCAATTTCCACAGAGGACTGTCAACAATGCCTCCTTTTGAAAGGCAGGAAACGCCTCTGCAGGCCCTGAGGAGGGGAGGTACCCTCACAACCACCTGACAAGCCTCGTTCCTGCCGTATTTCCCAGGGGCCTCAACTACACCTAATGACACAAAAGGCATCCTCAGGTCCCAGCACCATCTATGAGAGTCACCTTTTGAAAGCACAAATGGATCACCTAGGCTGTGTACCCAAGTCCCTCCAAAGATTTGCACCTGGCTTTGTGACATCTGGACTGGCCCCATCCCTTTGAGCTCCTGCCACCTGCCCATGAGGCCCCCTCAGAGGCTGTTACCTCAGCTTTCAGGCACTCCCCAAAAAAGGACACATGAGGATTAAATGAGGTGAAGAGTCTAGGGTTCAGCCCAGTCACACACTTGGCCTCCAGAGCAGAACTGCCCCTTTGCCAAGCACTTCTCTACTGGGGAACAGGGACTGTCCTCACACCACCCCCTTTAGCTAAACCAGCACTCTGCCCCTTCCCTGCATGGCACAGAGAGACCTGAGGAGAGGGACCTGGTTTACATGAATGGGGAGCTCCCAGGAAAGGTGACGTGCGTGTGGCCTCACTGGGATCTGTGCAAAGTGCTACTCGGTGGCATCTAAAATCTTGTTGAAGGAGCCTCAGCTTCTAAAAGATGCTGGGGGCTGTCCCCAATAAAGCCATGCCAATATGAAGGAAGAGTCTAATTCTTAACAGGCTGGAGGAGGCAGGGGTCCTATATGGGCAGGGAAAAGGAGTCAAAGTTTCACTGTGGCATTTATCCTGTGGCTTAGAAAGTGATCATCTCACCTCAACAGGTTCCAACTCAGAAGGAGACATGAGATGCCAACAACAAAATAATGTTAAAAACAGTTGTGGGGGCCGGGCGCAGTGGCACATGCCTGTAATCCCAGCAACTCAGGAGGCTGAGACAGGAGAATCGTGAGTTCAAAGCCAGCCTCAGCAACTGTGAGGTGCTAAGCAACTCAGTGAGACTCTTGTCTCTAAATAAAATACAAAATAGGGCTGGGGACATGGTTCAGTGGCTGAGTACCCCTAAGTTCAATCCCCGGTACACCCCCCCCAAAAAAAAAAAAAAAAAAAAACAGTGATATGGGCTGGAGACTTAGATTAGTGGCAAAGTACTCGCCTAGCAGACACAGGCCCTAGGTCAATCCTTGACTCTGGGCGGGGAAAGGGTGTGGCGGTTTCTGCCATCCAGCTCTTCTGTAAAGCCAGAAACAGTTCACAAGTGTACGGTGAAGTGCCAGACCGTGAGCACAGGGTGTCATCAGAATCAGGAGCAAGGTGAGTCACTGACACATTTAACTGGGACCTGCAGGATGCCAGCAAGAACAGCCAGGTATGTGAGTGCACCAACACTGACCTCCTCAGCCTCCCCCACTCCCTGAAGTACCAGGCTCTTTACAGTCCCAGGTCTGTAGGGGCACCCTGCTAGGCAGGAAGTAGGCAAGAGATCACCATCTGCAAAGAGGCAAGGAGGGCTGGGGGAGAGGGGCAAGTGGGGGCAGAACACCAAACCTACAGACAATCAACAGCCCTGTGGACAAAGGGATTGCAACTGTGCTGTGCAACAGGGGAGTCACTGTGTTCACTGAGTTCCTGAAATGCATCAGCCACCCTGTTGAAATATGTTGGCTACATGCAATATAATATTTTTTAAGTATCATAAAAAGAAAACCCAAAAGTTCACAACATAGGTATATGCAGCTTTAAGAAGAATGAGGGACATTTTCTTGGAGACAGAGACCTACGTATTGTCATAGGACAAAAGCAAGCCAGGCATGGTGGCACACATATGTAGTAACAGCAACTCCGGAGGCGGAGACAGGAGGATTGCAAGTTCAAAGCCAGCCTCAGCAACTTAGTGAGGCCCTAAGCAACTTAAGGAGATCCTAGCTCAAATTAAAAAAATAAAAATAAAAAGAGGTTGGAGATATAGCTCAGTGGTAAAGCACCCCTGGGTTAAATCCCTGTTGAAAAAAAAAAAAAAAAAACAAAGAAAAAGACATGCCAGGTGCAGTGGCGCACGCCTGTAATTCCAGCGGCTTGGGAGGCTGACACGGGAGGATCATGAGTTCAAAGCCAGCCTCAGCAACGATGAGGTACTGTCTCTAAATAAAATAGGGCTGCAGTTGAGTGCCCCCAATTTCAATTCCCAGTTACAAAAAAAAAAGAAGGGAAAAAAAAAAAAAGGACAAAAGCAAGGTATGAGACAGTAGGGAGTAGGCCACACAGTAAAGGAAGTTGCCCTTGCATGTCTAGTCCCAGACTCCCCAGAAGAATATGAAAATTGGTGACATTCACTCTTCCAGGACAGGTTACTAGGTGGTAAAACACAAATTTCCACCATAAATTCTGTTGTACTTTTTAAAGTTCTTTTAATTTATTTTTTAGTTGTAGTTGGACACCATACCTTTATTTTATTTATTATTTATTTATTTTTTTTTTTTATGTGGTGCTGAGGATCGAACCCAGGGCCTTGCACGTGCTAGGCGAGTACTCTACCACTATGCCACAACCCCAGCCCTACTTTTTAAATTTTGAACCATGAAAATATATTACCTCTTTTTAGCTAGGCACGGCAGTGAACATCTGTAATCCCAGCAACTTTTTTTTTTTTTTTTTTGTGGTACCAGGGATTGAACTCAGGGGCACTTGACCACTGGGTAACATCCCCAGACCTTTTTTTTTTTTTTTTTTGTATTTTATTTACAGACAGGGTCTCACTGAGTTGCTAAGTGCCTCGCCATTGCTGAGGCTGGCTTTGAACTCGCGATCCTCCTGCCTCAGCCTCCCAAAGTGCTGGGATTACAGGGCGTGCGCCACCGCGCCCGGAAAGGTCTCACTGAGTTGCTTATTAGCACCTCGCCATTGCTGAGGCTGGCTTTGAACTCGCGATTCTCCTGTCTCAGCTTCCTGATCAGCTGAGATTATAGGAGTGTGCCACCGTGCCCGGCCCCAGCAACTCTTAATGCTCTTTCCTGGGATGCCCTCAACCTTCAGTCTTCTCTTTCTTCTCCCCACCAAAACTGGACACCCCTCCTCTTGGTTCTCAAGGTCTCCCCACCCCCTCAGGAGGCTGAGACAGGAGGATCACAAGTTTGAGGCCAGCCTCAGCAACTAAGTAAGATCCTAAGAAACTTAGCAAGACCCCGTCTCAAAATAAAAAATAAAAAGGACTGCAGATGTGGCTCAGTGGTTAAGCACCCCTGGGTTCAATCCCCAGTACCAAAAAAAGAAAATACATAAACTCTTTTTGAAAGTTCATAAAAAATAAAAAAGCCATCGCAAAACTAGGTATTTCTGCCACTAGAAAATGAAACGCTTTTTGTACCACTCCCACTCCCATCCTTCAGATGAGAAAGACTTCATCAAACCCAATAAAGTACCTGATGTTTCTGCACACATGGCAACGCACCTTGCAGGGTGCAGGCAGCTACTGCAGGCTTGGTGCAAAGTGCTGTGACAGGCAAAAAGCTAGAGAGAAGATGAGACTATTCAGTGATACTCCACTGGCACCAAAAATGAAAGACTTCTGGAAGAGAGAGTGAAAATGAGTTTACTCACCTGCACTAGTATAATCTTTGTAAGTCCAATCACTGTGCTCAAGTGTAATCAATTATGCAATCTTAAGGCAATTACAGAGAAGGGGACGTTCATGGACAGCCACATCCACTTCCTTGCCCCTCCTTCATGGTTTGCACTCACTTCACATCTCTTTGCTGAGCACTGCCTGCTCTGTGCTTCCTAGAGACCAAGCCCCTCCTTAAACTGGAAGTAGTGGCAGTAGGACTACAGCCGCCACACTAAGCCTAGAGGATGGCTAGACAAGGACCAAAGGCGAGGCATTCAGCACAGTAGAATTGAGCAGACGCAAGAACTTCTGAAGGCAGGCAGAGGTGCATCTGCATCCTGGCTCCGCCACTGATAGCCATTTCTTCTGAGCCCTACTTCCCTCTCCCAGGATCAAGCACAGCCAGCAAGGCTAGGAAAGTACCCAGTGTCTACTGCAGGGCCTTGCACCCAGCATGTTCAACTCAGTTCCACACCCACTTAGTTAGTGTCCATGGTATCCAAGGTCCAGACCATAAAACAGGGAGTTAGGAAGGCCATCAGCCCTCAAGAAGTCCACCAACAAACTGCCTACTGATGTAGTGGTGGGGAGACCTTGAGAACCAAGAGGAGGGTGTCCAGTCTTAGTGGGGAGAGGAAAGAGAAGACTGAAGGTTGAGGGCATCCCAGGCAAGAGCATGGAAAGACTGTTCAGCAATGTGTGTGTGTACTGATGGGGACCACCTATTACTACCTTACTCCATCACCTACCTCCTGGAACCACTGAGATCAGATGCTCAAAGGCATCCTACCCAGACTTAGCCACCAATATGAAGTAGCGAGCCTACTGGAAAGGTAGCTGCGGGGCAACTACAGGGCTGGCTCTCACTGCAAGCTCCTCAGTGGGCAGCAGTGTCTCTCAACCAGACCTGTACCAGACCTTGTGTTCATTTGCTGGTGGGACACAGGGTGCAGTAAGCAACTTCTGCCCCAGGGAGCTCAGAACCCGGAAGCAGAATTAGATGGCCCAAGCTACAGGGCTGAGTCAGACTTAGACAGCGGTACAGGCTTGACGTCCACAAGAGGGTTGGAGCATCCAACAGGAGCACAATGAAACCAACCCATTAAAAAGCCAGCACCCATGACTTTCTAAGACCAAACCTATACAATGAGTTCTCCTCCCTGGAATGCAGCAAGGACTGCCCCATCACCAGCCCAAAAGTCCTCCCCCATGCAATGGTCAAGGAGACCAGAAGGCAAAAGAAGGTGAGCCTGAGCCAATGCACAAAGAGGAGGAGTTAGGGCACAGCCTTGGGAACAAGGAGACAAGGACCTCTGCATAGCACGGAAGTGCCACATTATGCCAGCAAATGTCACCTTCATTTGTTCAGACATTTATTGACCTACATAGTTGTTATTTGCTCAACTACACTGACCTTGCCAGGCACTGTTCTAGGCATGGAGCTCCTGTCCTATGGCATTTACTATAAACATCACCCACAGCTTCTGTGTGTGGCTGGTGACAGAATCCCAAGGAAGATAGCCAAACAGGTAAGTTCCCAAGGCCGCCCACCTGAGACACAAACACAGGCCCTTCAGGCCTCCCTAGACAAGTGCCAGTGGGCAAACAGAGTCTGCTCCACTGGACTTCTCAGTTTCTTCCCTCGGTGAATAAAGTGGCTGGCCACCACCCTCAGGGGACATGCCAGCAACATGGATGATAGTGCAGGCAAACACACTCACTCCTTTCCACCCCCAACTTGTAAGGAAGAGCAGAACTCTGGCAGCGGGAAGGGAACACAGGAGAATGATTAATTGCAACTAGGACGAAGTGGACAGAAGCAGCCCACTTGCTGTCCACGGTCTTCCCATGGCTGTCCTCATTCCTGCATCACCAGCTTCTAGCAAATCGAGGAGTGAGGCAGAACTGGCCTTCCTGGTACAAAGGCCCCCAAACCTGAACCTGGTTATACCCACCAGTGTCCTCAACTGAGGCAGCTCAGTCTGCATCAGAAAAGCCACAAGCAGGGAGATGACTGTATTACCACATCTGGCAGAGAAGTAAAGGGTGGGGGGCTACACAGAGACCAGTTCCCATGCTGGTTCTGCCCCTTTACAGAGCAGCACCTCTTGAGCAAGCAACTAGAGTCTCCAGGCTCCATGTTCCTCAGTTATGAGTGGCGCTAACACTAACTTCTTCCTAGGCCCTCAAGAGACCCATGTGGGTTAATGTATAAGTCACCCCAAGTTGAGTGCAGCTGTGGCAGGTGCACGGCAGGGGTCATCAGAAGCGGGGACAAACTGGGAACCTGGATTATGTCTACCCAGTGTTTTTCAGTGCAAATTATTTATAGAACATTTTTCAAAATTCACAAGTTAGAGGAAAAAAAAAAACACCTGAGTTTCTGGCTTCTCAGGCCACATTGGATCTATATTCCTGCAGGACAGCAAACCTGAGCTGCGTGGTCCCCAACCCTTGTGCTTCAGCACATCTGCAACTTCAGTGCTTCTATCAACTGTTTGTAGCAGTTGATCCAAGTTGTGGATGTCCTTGAAGCTTATACAACTGTGGTGTTCTCTTTAAGAAAAAAAATTTAATTATGTTCACAAAATTAGGAACAAGAGAGGGGTCCTGAAGGGTAAGCGTCACTGACACCATCTCAGACCCAGTTCTGTGTCTGGCGTGTGAAACCTAGGCATCAGAGGCTGATGCTGTATGCTCACAGGTGACAAAGCTCCAGCAGGACTGAGAGCTAAGTCCCACCTCTGTCCCTAGACCAGGGACTGTGAAGCCAAAGCAGCAAATCCCCTTACTTCTTAGGCACAGTCCCCTACTGACTTAACCTTGGGAAAGTTACTGACGTCAAAAGAAGGTGACTTGTAGGCGCCATTTGTGACACTCGCTGACTACAAAACACTATGCAGGGCAGCATGTGGGTCCCTGCCCGGTTTTGGAGCTTGCCCTGGAGAGGCACACTCACTGACGGCAGTGGCAATTCACCTCGTCTGATTTGTCACTCCTCCTAGAACAGGTCCTGACACACACAGTGTTCGAGTGTATGTTCATCAGAGTTACCTGAGAATGCGGTGGTGCACTGGAAACAGGGAGCGAGATCCAAAGAGGGTGAGGAGACCCACCCAGAGACACACAGAACCCAGAGTCAGAATCAAGCATCAGAGGCCACCGCCTGGCACAGCAGGTAGATGACAGCTGAACTGGAAGGATGCCATCCTCTAGGCCCAGTAGAGCAGGTTCCACTGGCCATGGACACTCACTAGAGGCTTCTCAAAGCTCCTCAGAGTCTACACAATAAATCTCAAAGTCCTCCTTCAAAAACACTCCACATCTGAGCTCCATTTGTAATTCAATAATTTCTTGGGGCTTCTTGCTCATTCCTTGCTTCATCTCACTAACAAAAACTATGAGTAACTTCTGGTTCAATGCAATCAGAAACAAGTGGGACAGTGCAGCAGTCAGTCGCCACCATTTTGAGTCACATCTACACAGGCCACTCATCAGGTGCCACGACCTGAACCCGACACTTCTCCCAACAACCCTACAAGAAAGGCATCACGTGCAGTCACCACTGAATACGCAGGAAGAGGTTAAGAAACGCCTTGCTGACGGGACAGAGATCTTGGACTATTCAGGGTCAAAAAGGCAACGGTACAAAGACCTCTCTAAAGCCCGACCACTAGGCACATCCCAACCTCAGACACTGACTCGCACCACATGTGTTGACACTAGCCTCTGACTTTTGAGAATGTGAGGAAAAAAGGTCACCCATGTCAACTGTGAGAGACATACCACACAAAGCAGCACTCCCCTGTGATAAAATCCCACCTGCTCCACAGGAGAGGGGACCACACTGAGGCTCCATTACTGTTTTTTTTGTTTTGTTTTTTTTTTTGTACCAGGGATTGAACTCAGGGGCACTCGACCACTGGGCCACATCCCCAGCCCTTTTTTGTATTTGATTAGAGACAGGGTCTCACTGAGTTGCTAAGTGCCTCGCCATTGCTGAGGCTGGCTTTGAACTCGCGATCCCCCGTCTCAGCCTCCCAAGTGCTGGGATTACAGGAGTGCGCCACCGCGCCCGGCTTCCATTACTGTATTGTAAGCAACAGCTACACGTGTGCAAACTCCCAGCACACAGCAAACTCTCACAGGACAGCACCTGTTTTGGACTGAAGGCCATCTGAGGAACACCTCGCCTGACTAAGGACAGTGGGCTGAACTCTCTCAAAGCCTCCACACTCTGGACAGACCCTGCTGCTGCTGTCTCCAGTCACAAAAGCAAGAAAGGCAAGGCAACAGCCACCAACCTGTCCATGAACAGGAGCACAGGGGAGACAGCCATGGCGTCTACTGTGACCACACAGCTCTAGAGGCCAACCGCAGAAGCACTGACTCTCCTGTCACCACATTCCTGGCAAGCTGCAGCCACAGTCCCAGAGACATACCATGGAGGCCCTTCCTGCTTCTTCCTCCTGGTCTGGAAGGTGAGTGCACAGGATGGAGCAGACCAACTGGAAAGGCAGGGGAGGGGAGGGGAGGGGGGTGGCTGGCTCCTTGTGAGTCACAAGCAGGGCGGCGTAGAGGGTAGGGCAGCAACGTCAGCGAGGCTGGGTTTCTGGGCTGGGCCACAGCTCAGGCAATGCCATGGAGCTCTGACAGGACAGGCTAACTGGTCACAAAACACACTGGCACTTCAGACCTGGAAGCAAGCAGCAAGGTGCAAAACACCAACCATGCAACGTTCCCTGAGCACCCGCCATGTGCGAGACACTGTGCTTTGTGAACAAGCAATCAGACAGGCAAGTAGATCACAGATGCAGCTCAGGAGTCGCTGTCCAAGTGCCCACGAGAGCCTTTCATCCAGGGATCCAAGGATTCTCCCTCATTTGTAGCTTCAAATACTGCTTTAAAAAGCAAAACAAACCCAGATCTAACTAACAACCTTATACATAAGGGACGTGCTTCCCCCTGAAGCCAACATCACTCAGTCATGAACCAACAATCAGCCCTGGAAAAATAACCCTCCTCCATATGCCTGGCCGGGACATTTTTCTTTCTTCTTTCTTTTTTCCTGATTTTACTTTTATTTTATTTATTTTTTTGGTTCCAAAAATTTAACCCAGGGGCACTTAACCACTGAACCACATCTCTATACTTTTTTTATTTTTTATTTTGCAACAGAAGCTTGCTAAGTTGCTTAGAGCCTTGCTAAATTGCTGAGGCTGGCTTTGAACTTGCAATCCTCCTGCCTCAGCATCCCAGGCCTCCGGGATGACAGGCATGGACCATCACACATGGCTCAAATAGGGCTTCTCACAGTTGCCCCCACCCCTGGTCCTTTAACAAAAATGCCCCATCTGTGTGCTGTGTGTTTGCAAGGGCACCAAAAACAGCTGCTGGAGACAGACCTCCAAAGGCCACATCAGGGAAGAGGAGGTAGTGAGGAGCAGAGAGAAATGCAACTTTCACCTGACATACTTCTGAACTGTATTAAAAACAAAAAACAACAACAACAACAACAAAAAGGCATATACTACTTTTGCAATTTAAAAAAAAAAAAAAAAAGGATGGGAAGCAGCTGGCATAAGAGTGGTCTGCGCAGTCTGTGCCAGGCCCTCAGGACCAGTGGAAGAACCTGACAAGATCTCCAGCCAGGAAGCCAACACTGGGTGGGCAGGGGGTTGAGGGGTCTGACATGGTTCTCAGAATGGGATGCCTGCACCCACAGCAGTATCACTTGGGAGCTGGTAGAAATAGGAGTTCTAGAGTCCACCAAGACTTGTGGAATCAGACGCTCTAGGCCAGGCGTAGGCACTGGGTCCAACAGGCCCTTCAGCTGCTCTGACAGTCACAGAGTTCTGAGCTACTGCTCCAACTCTATCCACACATGGCAAATGGCCATTCCTGCCATCTACTTCTACCTTCCCATCAGCTCCCACGACCCCAGGACCCACATCTCTTGGTCTAGGCCTCTGCAACTCAGGTAAGGCCAGAGTGATATTTCATAAAGGAGTGGAAACAACAAAGACAAGGATGAGGACACACTGGCCAAAGACCCCTGATCCCCCTTCTTGTGCTTCATCTCCAGCGTCCTTCCCAAGACCCCTTGAGAAGTTCCTTTGAGATGTAGAGCCTACAGCCTCACAGTCCCACAACTCTCCAAATTCTTCCTCAACATTTTACATGTTATACCTCAACAACAACAAAAAATTAAAGTCCATAATTTAAAAACTCACAAAGAAAATTCCAGGTCCAGATGGCCTCACTGGTGAAGTCTTCCAAACACTGAAGAAAGAAATACACACATTCTTTCAGAGGACATATCTTTTTTAGCCTTCTCCTTACCTGTATCCATCCCAGGAAATGTATTAGGTAACTGGATAAACACATTTATTGACTTATTCAGCCAGGACTTTCTGAAATGCCTCTGAGGGTCCTCTGACATGGACTTGGGAGGTGGTGAGTATGGTTGTATGTGAACACATTTTTCAAATACCTGTGTTCTGCAGGCTTTTGTAATTATTACTGTTTATTTCAGATACAACAGAACTGACTTTTTTGGCATACCATTCTATGAGTTTTAGTATATCATTAGGTCCCCTTAACAACCAGAGAAAAGTCTTATAGAAATTCTTTGAAAAAACAGAAAGAACTCTCCCCAAGCCATTGCATGAGGTCAGAATCAAAAGGAAAACTACAGCCCACACTCTACGAACACAGACAGAAAAGTTCTAAATAAAAGATCAGCGAATCAAATCAGTGATGAATATAAAGTACACCATATCACGAACAAGGTGGGATTCTTCTAAGATCGAAAAGTCAGTTTCACGTGGGAAAATATGTTCTTCATACAAGAACAAAATAAAGAAGAAAACATAACCATCAATAGATGTAGAAAAAAAGCATTTGATAAAGTGTGAAACAGTCTTCCCTTTTAAAAAACTTAAAACTAGAAATGAGAGAACCCCTGACCTGATAAAAGCCCCTGGTGACAAGCAAGGTGCCCGAGGAGAGCGCCCACAGCAAGCAGCAAGCACCACACTAAGGAGAAGCCAGCAGCCCACTCCACTGCAGGGGCGGCTGCCACGCAAAGCAACACAGAAGCAAAAAGAAATGGGAAAGGACAGGAACCAGGCTCATCCACAGACAGCATCATTTTCTAGAGAAAATCCCCAAAATTCTACTGATTAACTATCAGAATTAAGAGCAAAATTTAGCAGGATTCAAATTCTACACTTAAAAATTAACTGCACTCTCAATGAACACTAACCAAGGGATCAAATTTATTTTTTTTTTGTTTGTATGAATTATATTTCTTGATAGTTGCAGAATTAAAGACCAATATATAAATTTCTGGTTTTTTTTTTTTTTTTTTTTTTTTTTTTTTGTGGTACCGGGGATTGAACTCAGGGGCACTTGACCACTGGGCCACATCCCCAGACCTTTTTTTGTATTTTATTTAGAGACAGGGTTTCACTGACTTGCTAAGTGCCTCGCCACTGCTGAGGCTGGCTTTGAACTCGCGATCCTCCTGCCTCAGCCTCCCAAAGTGCTGGGATTACAGGCGTGCGCCACCGCGCCCGGCTAATTTCTGTTTTTTGACAATGGTAAAATCATCAAAAATATCTTAGAATTTTAGAATTACTTTAATGAAAGAAACCTAAGAACCTTGCATTAAAAAAGATCAAGACACTAAAGAAATGGAAGGATCATTTTACCTGATGTTAACTAAAAATGGATCTGTAAATTCAATAAAATCCCAAATAAAACCCAAGCTAATTTTTTTGTGGAAACTGTCACAAATTGATTCTAAAATTCAGATGGAAATGATGAGGACCAAGAAAAGCCACAATAATCTCACAGAATAAAGTAGGAGAGCATTCTCTACCAAATATCAAGCCCTATCATATAACTACAGTAACTAAAGGATTATCAGTGAAATTAGTGGATTAGAAAATGGAGAAACAGAACAATAGAATACCACGGGCCACCTGATTTGCTTCAGAGGTTCAGTGGGAAGAATGATCTATTTTTTAAATTTTTTTATTATTCTAATTTGTTATACACGTTTGCAGAGTACATTTTATTTCATATTACATATAAAGAGCACAATTTTTCAAGTTGCTGGTTTAATATAAAGTATTTTTACAATTTTGTCTTCATACATGTATTTAGGGTAATCATGGTTAATGAAATTAAATGATAATAAGTCTAGCTGTCAGAAACATATTTGGAAGCAAAGATAAGTGACAAAACTCAGGAAGGGATGCATTCCAGCATGGGCATGCTAGTGAGCCCTGAGAACCAAGCCTGACGTCACCCAGTGTGTTCCCTTCAGGGAAATGAATGGTAAATCTGAGAGCCACACAAGTCAGTGTTCATTAGGAGAGTCTGTACTATATTTGTTATTAACCCTGTCAATGTTTTATCTTCAGCGTCTCTGTAGTGTGTGGTTTTGCTATATGGAGTGGGACTCTGAATAATTGTTTGGTACTTTTGTTCTCTTCTCACATAAATAGCAACATTCACTAACTCATATCAGAAAGATTTATTTCATATTTGTTCAAAAAAGTATAATTGGTTTAAGACTTTTTGATTTATTATTATTATTTTTTAATGGCTAGGTTGTTTCTTAAAAGGTTTTACACAGGAGTTTATAAGCAAATGGATTGCTGGGCCCATAAAATCCAATTTTCATGGGCTGGGGTTGTGGCTCAGCGGTAGAGCGCTCGCCTAGCATGTATGCGGCCCGGGTTCGATCCTCAGCACCACGTAAACATAAATTCATTGCATTGTGTACAACTAAAGCAAATAAATAAATATTTTTTAAAAAATCCAATTTTCAGTTATTTATATTCATACTTCCTAATGACACCATTCATCTTCCTTCTGTTCGTATGGTATGTTCTACTTTTCACAGCTTCACATTCTCCATTGACATTGGAATCCTGCTTATTATTTGTTTTGGGGGTGTGTTTTTTTGGGGGGAATGATCTTTATAGTAAATAAGCCCGAACTGTTTCCTCACACCATCCACAAAATTCCAGATAGATCATGGATCCTGTCAATAATGGCAAAACAACCAAGTTTCCAGAAGATACCAGTATTTTTTAAACAGGACATTAAAAACACTAACCACAAAAGGAAAAGATTTATGAACTAGAATTCATTTTAATTAAGAAATTATGATGCACAAGGCCCTGGGTTCAAGAAGAAAAACTGCACTCACTAAAACAAATTAAAGCTGGGTGCAGGAACACAGGAGGATGAGGCAAGAGGATCGCATGTTCCAAGGCCAGTGTGGACAACTTAGCAAGACCCTTTCTCAAAATTAAAAAATAACTAATAAACAAGGGCTGGGGACATAGCTCAGTGGTAGAGTGCCCCTGAGTTCAATCCCTAGAACCACGGGGAGTGGGGGGGGGGGATATGAAAAGATGCATCACATAATTAGTCATCAGGGAAATGCACATTAAAGACAAAATATCCCTACCCTGTCAGCAGGATGGCAACAAGAAAAATAAGCTGAAAATACCAACTTTCAACAGGATATGGACAAAGCAGAATCCCATTCCTGCTAGTGGGGGTATGAACACCAGCCAGGCCCTGGAAAGTGCTCTGCAGCATCCATAAGAGCAAACACAGCCATCCCACCAAGGTACCTGTGTACCAAAATACACATGAGCATGTGAAGACCTGCATCACCCCTCCTTGTCAAACCCTGATCAAATGCCCATCCACAGGAGCACGCAGAGTGGTGAGCAGACAGCCCGACCCACGTCCACCGCTCAACTCCATTAATCCAAAACCTCAAACAGGCCAAACCAATCTATGGTGACAGAGGTCAGAACAGTGGTCACCTCAGCAAGCAAGGTTCTGCCAGGGAAGGGACCTAATGGAGGCTTCTGGGAGACTGGGAATACACATTCTCTATGTTGGGCATGTTGCACTCAGGTGAGTTCACTTTAAACACTTGATCCTGACACTCTATTGTGCCTTCAACACCAACAAAGGAACCAGCTCCACCACCCTCCCCTGCAGCCTCTCCAGGCTAGTGGCCTCCCCACAGCCCTGCTGTGTTGCCAAAGCACTTCCACATTCACCTTGACAGAGAGTTGGCAGCAGGTGTCTGTTACACACCACCATTACTACTTTCCAGGAGAGGCTCACTTCCCACTCAGCCTGCATCCCCAAGGCCAGGCACAAAACCTGTTGCATATCACAGGTGACTCATTAACTAACCCTGAAATGACCCCACCATGCATGTGGGCCACCAGCCAACACACAACCAGACCTTGTGCTCTGTGCTGCAAAAGTTCCTTGACTCTCCTCCCAAACCCTCCAACATGTAGTGCAGAAAGGGAACTAAGTCAGGCCTCCATGCTATAACATCAGCCAGGCTTTCCCAGAGAGGAAATGGCAGAGCAGAAAATGCCTTTGTAATTTAATGCAGACTGTTACTCTACTAAGGAAAAATATTTTTTACTATTAATCTTCAACAAAATACTAAGAGGAAAAACAGTAGCTAGTTAACAGTTTGTTTACACCATAGATCATGAGCAGTCTGGGGTCTCGACCTTTCAGAGAGGAATGAAGTTGCTTATGTTCCTTCCACACTAGAAACCTTGAGGAGTAAGAGCCAACCTCAGATGGAAAGGGCATACCTGGGATTAAAATGGTGGCAGAGAAGCTAAGTCCCAGCATCCCAGCAGCTGCCTGGCCCTGGGAAAGAGAGGCCTCCCTAGCCGCAGCATTCTCATTTATGGAATGGGAGCACCACAGAGTCCCCAGGACATGTAGCTATGGATAAGCTTATGAATAAACAATGGGAAGGCCTCATTAGTTACAGAAGGCAAGCAGCTTGCCTCATTTAGTCCTCACCATATTCATACAGGCTATTTTTTTCTTTCAACAAGTACATGCTCAGAATCAACTACCTCCTAGAAACCATGCCAGCACTGGAACACAATCATTGATGACCATCCTAAGGAGCTTAGGCATGATTTACCTTAGAAACATGATTCTCTCCAAAGTTGGAGAAATTCAGAGATGGACCTTTTGCCCAAGGCCACAGAGCAAACAGAAAAGCCAGGCCTGGATTTAATCCACACTTCCACAGGTGGTCTCCCTTTTGACTTCACATAAGAATTATCCAGAGGGATTCTAAAAATTCCATGCCCACATCTCATCCAAATCAGTTAAGCTCTGCCTCTGCAGATGTGACCTGGACATTAATTTCTTTTTTAAGTTTCTCAAACAATCCTACTATGTAGCTGAGGCTGAGAACTTTGCTCCGTAACTAATAAATGTTCCCCTTCCCAAGCTTCTCATTTCTTTAATGTATATGAATTTAGGACCAACCACACCTTTCCAACAGTTTCCATGAACTGCAAGTTATTGTCTTCGCACTTTGATTTAAACTACTCCAACACTTGTATTCACTAAACTGCAAATACCTGCCTCCTTGTAGGCCTCTTAGTACCTTCGAGTTCCTGTTGTCCTAACCCCAGTGGCTTCCAGAGCCCAGCAGGTATGTCACTCCTGCCACTCCAGCAAACCTGGGCCACTTCCCCCACAACCTGGCAGACCTGTCTTCTCTCACATGGAAAACGCCTGCCACAAGGTGCCCTTGTGAAAGAGGATTAAAGAAACCCCTCACATCAGCTCTAGAACATGAGCACACACAGCACACTTGGAGAGAACCAAGCCATCAACGTTCTGCTGATGTTCTGGGACCAATGAAGAACATCAGCTGTGGTAGTCGGGATCAGGCCAACCAAGCCCCACGCCCTGTCCTTGAGGAGCTCACAGGAAGAAAAGGCCCATAAGATTCTGGCTGACGGAGACAAAGCACAGCACTCTGGTGGGGCTACAGAGAAGGGCATCAGATGTGCTGGGCCTTAAGGTCCTTGCCATCAAGACAGGGGACATGATGCAGAGGGAAGGGGGCACCTCAGGCAGACGCAGGGAGATGTGATTCAGTGCTGTGGCCAGTCGGCCCTGAGGAGCAGAGAAGGCCAAAGGCATGCCAGCAGGACAGACATGTCCTCCCCAACCTCAATCCACAGCAACCAGAAGCCGGAGCCACAGTGAACTCCAACAGCCCACTGGTCACAAAACGAAGTTCATTCCAGAGGGTGCTGGCAGTATAACACCACAACCTCCAGAGGACAGGTCAGAGCTGGTCAGGGAGCAGGGACAGGGGTCATAAAGCAGAAAGCACTTCAAGGACTCTGTCCTGAGGACATTGTCTATAAGCAGACAAAGCACAACAAAGCACACACAGTGATCTCAGAGCGGAAACAAGATGTTTCCTTATTGTTGAGCAAATAAATGATTCATAAGATGGAATACCACAAAAATATTAATGAAAGTATGAATAATCCTTAACTCTATGGGGAAATGTTTCCAAGTGAAAAAGCAGGACATCAAACTGTAGAAACAGCACATATTTTTTATAAGTCTAAAATTCACAGAAAGCCTATAAGGAAATAAAATAAGAAGGGAAACTCACAGTAGGTGTAGAAGTAGAAAGAACAATAGAATGCTGCCAGACCTGTCCTGCATATTGTCAAACAAAGAGAAGTTTCAAGAAAGCACCTATGTGGGCTGGGATTGTGGCTCAGTGGTAGAGTGCTCACCTAGCACATGGGCGACCGGGGTTCGATCCTCAGCACCATGTACAAATAAAATGCATTGAATAAAATGTATTGTGTACAACTAAAGCAAATAAATATAAAAAAAAAAAAAAAAAAAAAAAAAAAAGAAAGCACCTATGAGTCAAAAAGGTCTACCAGCAAAACAAAAGCAAGTAAGACCCCTCTGCAGAATTTGGCAGCTTCACAGACCCACGCAGGCAATATGCATAGTATGGCCGTGTGGGTCAATGTCAGGAGGGTAGCTCCACCACCCAGAACAATAATATAACTGAAAAGTTACACTATTCGATTCAAAAATTGAGTGTACTAGGTCTCTATTACCTTTCTAGATTCATGTCCACCCTTACTCACTCAAGGTTGCTAACTGGACACCTGCACTGGCAAAAATAATTGAATTGACCAGACACAGCCCCAGCCTTGGGCAGCTCACAGGGAGCAGGGGAGTGATCGCCACTGTTTCAGGACTTACAGGGGCTGAGAGATCCAGATGAGGGCCTAGAAGGGGTTCAGGTAACCAGCAAGTTTCTAGAGGTGGTGTCACTGAGGCTGAATCATAAAGGACAGGAATTTTCCAGGAAAGGCAGGAGGCTCAGCATGCTGACTCACAGACTATCAGCAGTGAGTGTAAGGTCCATGACCATGGTGCAGAATGAATCTGGGACAGGGGATGTGAGCAGAGGTGGGACCAGAGCGCCCTTGTGCTAAAACAGGTAGCCTAAACTCTATGTTGCAGGTGAAAACGCTGTCCAAGCAGGGGAATGACACTCAGCGGGTTCAGGCATGTAATTATCAGAAGATGGGAGAGGAGGCAGAGGGTCAAGGAAATGACTTGGTGGCTAAAGCTCCCACAGCTATTCACCAACACACATCCTCACTGTCCTGGGCACTGGTCCTATTTTCCAACCTCATTACAAACTGGTGTGGCCATGTAGAGGAGCTACAGACTCCAAGAGGAATAGTGTGGCCACTTCATATGCACCTGGCCTGAGAAAGCCCCACACAAAACCCCTGCACACTCTCACTGCAAGAGCCTGGCAGAGCACCAGCAGGAAGCACACGTCCTCCACACACCTCAGTCTGCTACAGCAGCTGGCGTCCACCTGACTAAAGACATATGTAGTGTCTGCCCCATGAATTGTGACCACCACTCCACTACTGCTGCTTTAAAAATAACCTCTACAGGCAGAAATCTGGGCACAGGTGGATCAGGACGTACCCTCCTCCCTCCCCATCCTCACCCCGGGGGCCCTTGCCTGCCCTCCTTCAGAACACCCAGCCCCTTCCACCTGCACAGCACACCAACCAAGGCACAGCTACCCCTCTTAACACGCTCTCCCATCAGGTCCTCCATCTCTCTGGTAGGAAATGTGTTTGTCACCCAGATCTGAAACCTAAATGAAGGCCAGAACTTAGATCCCCCTTTCAAACTTCTGGAAATGTTTATGATTCCCTGAAACATTCTATGCACATAGCCTGGATTTTTGAAAGCCTCTTGCTGGAAGCTGGAATTAACAGGAAAACTGGACTACTGTGGGGCCAAGGTGGCCATTCCACAAATCTGGATGCTCCTCTCTCTCCCACTATAGCACCTCCTAGGAGCCCTGAGATAAAGCACAGCTCTTCACAAGGACAGCAAAGCTGGAACTGAAACCACTTAGGTTACAAACCTAGCTCACTCAACATAAACAGGAACTGGTTAGATGTGGCAATCTGGTCAAACACAGCATCCACAAAAAAAAAAAAAAAAAAAAAAAAAAAAAAAAAAAAAAAAAAAAAAACAGGAGGCATAAGAGAATTTAGTGTGAGCTGAAATGTAGGAAAAACCTCATGTTCTAAAAAAAGAATAAATGTGTAGACAGTTTAAATAAGCGCCATTCAAGGTGAAAAATGAGATAAGGCAGTTTTAACTGTTGGGTTATGCACTACCAATTGCAAAGCAGAACAGATTCTCTACCCATCTGGGCAAAGGGAAGTCAATTTCTCAGCAGAAAGTAGCTGGTAGCTGCAGAACTGCTTTACCGGAAGGGGCCTGCCTGTGGTTTCCCATAATCCACAAAGTTCCCTACACTTTGTCCTGAACCACCACCTCTCAGGCTGACTGTAACCTCACCACCAGCAGAATAAAAGCAGGCAGCAAGCTACCTGCCCAAGTACACAGGTTTCCAGAAAGGTATGGTGTTCCATCAGCAGAGAGTGGTAACACTTGTGAGGTGTGCCATGAACCCAGGAAGCAAATGTATCCTGAAAGGAACAAATTCATTCTCCTTTCCCCTATTCCCCAAAACTACCTTGCTAGTTGGAAGTTTCTAAGGACATCAATACCACTTTCCAGAAACCAAGGCAGAAACACTGTAGGGATGTCAGAGTGACTGGTGAGCTTTGAGGAACACAGCCAGCCACTAAGCAGGTCATGTGAATGAGCGCAAGCTGAAGAAGTTCAGTTTGGTTCAGTCCCTGCCATTCCTGAACGTCACCAAATCCCATGCTGCATAGTGGAAGTGCCTGCCCACCCTATCCGGGGAGACAGGAATGGTGACGTCAGCACCAGCATGAAGCAGCTAGAACTCAGATTTGCTTTCCTCAGAAACGAGCAAGTCTCTCAGTCTACCAAGGGAAGGAAAGAGATTGTCAACCCATGAGGACACACCCAGATCACAGAAAAACCAGCCAGTGGCCTGTGCTAAATCAGGTCTGCTCTTCAGGACCTACTGTATCCTTTTGTCCTTCTCAAATTCTTTTTCTCCTGCTCATCTTTTGGGCAAGCCAGCACTTAACCATCATTCATTCAATTATTCATGCAATAAGCAGGGATGGGACCCCAGTGCTTCCTAGTAAGAGCACAGCCCTGGAATGCTATGCCAGGCACGTGATGTGCATTGCCTAGTGTGGGCATTTCAGAGACAAGGAAACTAAGGTCCAGGAAAAGAAGGCCACTTGTTCAGCCACCCAGCTAGAAAGGCAGAGCAGACAATTCCATCTTTGGCTCTAGAAGCACACTCTTCCATCCCCGCGCTAGAGACACAACTCTGAGAGCTCTATGCCCCTCCATGTCCCCAGGATCTTGGATATTTAAACATGTAGCCGGGCGTGGTGGCGCACGCCTGTAATCCCAGCACTTGGGAGGCTGAGGCAGGAGGGTCAAGAGTTCAAAGCCAGCCTCAGCAATGGTGAGGCACTTAGCAACTCAGTGAGACCCTGTCTCTAATAAAATAGAAAAAAGGGCTGGGGATGTGGCCCAGTGGTCGAGTGCCCCTGAGTTCAATCCCTGGTAAAAAAAAAAAAAAAAAAAAAACATGTATCAGAGTTCACAGGAAGCATCATATGTGACCTGTGAATCCTATCTCTTCAGAGCCAAGTCCCCTGCACAAAAGAAGATGATAGTCTACAGAGGGACTCAGGGCAATACCCGGCCACTCTGGCCTCCCTAGCATGCTCTGGCCTTGGTTCCCTGCTGCTCCCTGGCCCTGGTTCTCTGGCCCAGTAGGTGGTTCTTTTGCAGGCTTCTCCTGATATCATATATTTCATTATGATTTGCTTGTTAAATCACCACCATGTGCTGCTTTTGTACAAAGGGATAACAAAAGTTAAAAATAAAGTCAGGGGCTGGGGTTGTGGCTCAGCGGTAGAGCGCTCGCCTACCACGTGCACGGCCTGAGTTCGAACCTCAGCATCACGTAAAAACGCGTTGTGTACAACTAAAAGCAAATAAATAAATATTTAAAAATAAATAAATAAAGTCAGAATAGCAATGGAAACAACCTCCCATAGGAATGAAAGTGTATAAATCCAAGCTGCCCAAGTGAAGCCACTATCCACATGTGGCTACTGAGCATCTGAACGTGGTTAATGTGACTGAGTTACAGAATTTTCCATTTATGTAATTTCATTTAAATTTAAACAGCTATGTGTGGCCAGGCTAGCACATCAGACAGTAACACGGTGCTAAACTTTAACATGAGCACCACAACCATGCCATGACAGAAGACTCCAGACAACTCACAAGATGCTAGGGGCTGGGGACGAGAGGCAGCCAGTGCACCTCTCAGGAGCTCAACACAAGTCCTGAGCAGCCAAGACGTGTGAGAAGCAAGGTCTGCCCCACCAGTCCCTGAGCCTACTTCCCTGCTGTGTTCTTGGGAGGCATCTTCTCCCTCACCCCATTCAAACCTTTACTCAAACATCACCTTCTCAGTAAGGCACTCCCTGATGCTGCTTAAAAGGGACCCTCTCCAGCCCTGCCACCCACCCTTCTGACCCAGAGCATCTTTCACCACTCGGGGCAGCATGTCTTGAGTGGACCACACATGCTAGGCAATACACCATGTGAAAGCCCCTACCGCCGCATGGCACAGAGACTGCTGGGCTGACTCTCCATCTAACATATAAGGAAACCATGTCTGTAAACCACTTGCCCTGATGCCAAGAGAGTGGGTGGCAGGGCCAAGATGACCCCCACTGCTGCTGAGGTAGCGGCCACCATCTGACACATGGAAGACTTCACTGTGTTTCTGTAGCCTTCCCAGGCATCACTCTAGGGGAGCCTACAGCAGCCTGGATGGCAACCGCTGCTCACTGCCACAGGGCCAGGGCTTCTCTCCAGCAGGCCCATGCTGTCCTTCCTGGGTTCCCCCCCGGACGAACACTGTCGAGTGCTGCTGCAGAGGAAGTACACAAGGACCTGAACCAGAGGATACTGGGCCCACCAGGAGGGCAGCCAAAGCCATAGCACCCAAGCTGCTGCAAAGCCAGCATGTTCCACAAGCTCACTTGTGGGAACGGGGATCCTGAGCCACACAGAAGGCCTATGAGGATGGCCCTCACACTGAGGGTAGACAGGGCATGCTGGCCACAGCTAAGCATTTGCAGAAACAAGTCAGGAATGCAGATCCTCAGATAAACATAGAGAAGGTGCCCCTGAGTGAGCAAGTGCCCTCTCTGCAGGGCTGTCCTAGGAAGGGGAAGCTGTCCAGGCTGTTGTGTGGGGGTAAAGCCAAGAAACATCAAGTGAGGGCAGCCAGTTGGGAGTGAGGGTGAGGGCTCTGGAAAGAACCAAGGACTGAAGAAGAGGAAGTGGCAACTAATGCGCCCACGTGACAACATTCCATGTTCCCTTTGGACATTTCTTCTTGGTACTTACTTTCCCACTTGCTATCCTGGCCTTGCTCTCTCCAAAGGATCATGTCTAGTTGTGTCCATCTGAGGGCAGAAAGGCCTAAATGGGGCACCACTGTACCACACAGCTTCTCAGTACCAGGGTCCTCAGTGAGACCCTGAGAAGGGGAATCACATGACCTACATTCAGAACTATTCGACAGTTCTCCCCCAGTCCAGGCACAGGAAGCCTGCACCCCACACCATCCTCTCCTTGACAGCCATCTACCAAATCAGCACACACTGGAACAAGGACCCTGGGATAGCAGGCTGCCTCGCTCTGCCTACCAAGGAAGGCACAGCAGCTCCTTTCCCCACCTTCTCTGCACACAGCTTCCAGACACAGCTAGAGCCACATGTTGGCTGAGCAGAGTGGCTGACCCCCAAGTCCTTGCCCACTGGTTCCACACGGGAAGGCACTCCACCAAGCCCAAGCTTCTGCCATTGCTTCCTGACCTCCCTCCTTTGCTGCCCTCACCTACCAGGCCACCTTGCCCAGTGGGAAGGCAGTACCACCACTGTGAACACACTCCTGCATGCAACCTGCACCCTCCTCCCCCCTTCTCTCCGCTCGTCACTGTACTCACAGAACCAGGCCCTGCAGCGCACCAATGTCTCTCAGGGCACATGGCTACAAACAAGAAGCATGCCACTGGCCTCCCCTCACCCAGCTGGACCCAGCAGTGCTGCCATCTCCATCCTTTCTCCTGCTCACCTGGATGACCTCCTACCTTGTCTCTCCTCCAACCCAACTTTCCATCCACATGGCTATGGTCTGAATATTTCTGTTTCTGCCTGCCCCCCACAAAAAAAAAATTCACATCAAAATCCTGATCCCAAGTTGAAGGTATCTGGATTGGGGACCTTTGGAAAGGAATTAGGCTATGAGGATAGAGCCTCCATGAATTGGATTGATACCCACATAAAAGAGGCCCCAAAGGGCTATCCTGTCCCTCTGCCATGTGAGAATACAGTAGAAAGACGACTGTCCTGACCAAACTGTGTTCAATGTCTCACTAGACACCAAAGCTGCTGGCACCTTGATCTCAGACCTCTGGCTCCAGAACTGTGAGAAATAAACTTTTGTTGTTTAACAAGCCACCCAATATATGGTATTTTGTTTCAGCAGCTCAAATGAATGAAGACACTCACCCTTGCTATCATCTGAGGACCCAATTTCCTTCTGCACCAAGAAAAACAGTAAAAGAACAAGAAGTTCTGACTATAGCAAGCACTAGTAAGGATGTGGAGTAGGGGACCTCTTATCTACCACTAGCCACAGACTGGTACAGTCACTTTGGAAGACAGTTTGGTGGTGGTTTCTTCAAAACTAAACACATTCTTACTATATAATTCAGCAACCATACTACTTGATACTTACTTCCATCCACATATAAACCTGGCACAGATGTTCACAACTGTATTCATTAATTGCCAAAACTTGAAAGCAACCAAGATGTCCTTCAGTAGATGAATGGACAAACTGTGGTCCATCTATACAGATTGTAGTATTCAGAAATTAAAAAACAAAAACAGGGGGCTGGGGTTGTGGCTCAGTGGTAGAGTGCTCGCCTACCAGGTGCAGGGTGCTGAGTTCAATCCTCAGCACCACATACAAATAAATAAGTAAAATAAAGCTACTGTGTCCAGCTACAACTAAAAAAAAATTTTTTTTAATAAAGTATTTAAACAAAACAAAAAAAAGACTTCTTTCTCTTAGTGTGCATTTAAGTTCTTCCATGCATTTTCATGACTCATCAGCCTATCAGAAAAGGCTGCATACTAAACAATTCCAACTACATGATGTCCTGGAAAAGACAAGCTATCATGGCAGTAAAAAGATCAGTGGCTGCCAGTGCTGAGGGAAAGGAGGGATAAAAAAGTGGAGCAAACAAGATTTTTTAGGTCAGTGACACTTCTCTGTATGACGCTGCAGTGGTGGGCACATCGTCATACATCTGTCAGACCCACAGACTGCACTACACCAAGAGTACACCTTATGCAAACTATGGACTCCAGTGGTAATGACCTCAATGTAGGGTCATTGATCATAAAAAATGTATGGCTTTTTGGGGGACGTTAGCAGGGGAGGGTACAGAGGGGAAAAGGGAATTCTGTATATCTGCTTAATTTTTCTATGAATCTAAACCTGCCCCAAAAAATGAAATTATTGTTGTATGTTATTATTGACTGAGCCAGGCCACTTTACCACTGAACTACACTCCCAGCCCATTTAATTTTTTATTTTAACACAGGGACTCACTAAGTTGCTGAGGCTGACCTCAAACTTGTGATCCTCCTGTCTCAGCCTCCTGAGTCACTGGCATTACAGACAGGCACCACCACGCCCAGTTAAAATCTTTTTTTTTTTAAGTAAGTATGTTGTAATTAAAAACATATATTTACACACACACACACACACACACACACACACACAAGCAATGAAGCAGCTTTAAAACAATAAGGTGACTGGCATGCATTGAGAACAAGCGAGAGCATGACAGTGAGAGACAGAGACTTCCACAGAACCCACAGCCACACCTGGCTGGCACCAGTGCCACACCCTCCACCCTGGCACTCGCTACCTGGTGGTTCCCCCCGCTGGATCCACTCTCTCCTTGACTTTGGCTCCAACACTGCAGACAGAACTCAGGGACAATGTCCCAGTGATCCTCTTCCTCCCTGCTATGTTCAATTTTTTTTTCCTTACACTACATTGTTCTCAACAGTATACAAACAACTGTCATTTCTTCCATCTTGAAAA
Source organism: Tamias sibiricus (assembly GCA_025594165.1). Lineage (NCBI taxonomy): Eukaryota > Metazoa > Chordata > Mammalia > Rodentia > Sciuridae > Tamias > Tamias sibiricus. The sequence goes on from CM046665.1 coordinate 4,568,042, forward strand.
AGAAGTCACCCCCCCTTCTTCTTCCTCCAGCTGGCACATCACTTCTCCCTCCAGTGTGAGCAAACACACCAAAAGCCATCTCTGCTCACTGTTTCCAACCCCTCCTCCTCTCCCAGTCACTCCTAAGTTCACCCCAGCTGTGCTTTTGCTGCACTGCTCCACTAAGACAGCTCTGGTCAGGGTCAACATCCTCACTGATAATCAGTCAATTCTCAGCCACTGCTGCCCAGCCAACCATTCCCCTCCCTGAAGCCCACCTTTTCCTGGCTTCCACAAAGCCATACTCTGCTGCCCTCTAACCACATGGCCACTCCTTCTGGTTTCCTCCACTTCTCTCAGATCTCAACGCTGGGGTCCTCCGTTCACTCCATGGTCTTCTGCTCTGTCCATACTCACCTCTATGCTGACTTCACCCAGTTCCAAGTCACCTACAACGCCAACTCCCAGCTCCTGTCTCCTGCCCAGCCCTAACTCCTGAGGCCAGGTTTCTATCAAATCATCTGCTCGTGTACCTTCTGGTAAAGGTCTAAAATGTCTCAAACCAAACCTGACAACTGTCTTCCACTGACTGAGACCAAAAATCTTAAGAGTCATCTCTGACTCCTTTCTCTTCTCCACACCCCACTTCAACTTCTCTTCAAATTGCAGCTACTTCTCACCCCAGCCAAGGCCATCCTTATGCTAGACCACTGCAACAGCCTCCTCAGGGCCCCTGCTTTGCCCACCCCTGCCCAAAAGCCACTTTCAGTAGAGCAACTAAAGTCTTCTGTTTAAACCTCAATGAAATTGCTACTCCTGGGGCAAGCAGAATTCCAGATGACCCCCAAGATCCCACTCCCTGATGTTCACCCCATAAACCTCTCCCCTTGAGCAGAGGCATAAACTGATCACGATGGGACAGTTGCTCCTGACCCAGTGCTGCCAGATGGCACAGATGGTGTTAAGAGGGAAGAATCTTCCCAGTGGGCCTTACCAATCCAGCGAGTCCTTGAGAGCAGCAAGGGCTCATCATGGCAGCAGAGATTCAAAGGCAAAAGAATTCCATACTAAAGAGCATCTCTACTGTGGTTCTGAAGGTGGGGACCACATGGCGAGAAGAATGGGCAGCCCCAGGAGCTGGGAGTAGTCCCAGCTGTCAGCCATCAAGGAAATACAGAGCTCAGGCCTACTGGCGTGAGGAGCTGCACCCTGCCTCCAATGTGCATCAGCCTAGAGCAGACAATTCCCTAGTGACACCTCAGAGGGGACACAGCCATCAACACCTTGGTTTCACGCTTGTAAGACCCTGAGAGCAAACCAGTCACACAATGACATACTACTCATGTTGTTTGAAGCCATCAAATCTGTGGTTAATGGTTACAGAGCAGCAGAAAACTACCACAATTCCTCTGTTCAAAATTCTAAAGAGGAGCCCTGTTAACTGTGAGTCAAAGCAACATCTTACAATGGCCTTATATGCATGCAGGATCTAATCCCACAGATCTCTCTACCTCCTCAAAGTCCATGTACATGGGACTTTGTCCCACCCATGCTCTTCCCCTTCAGTCAACCACCTCTCCAGGTTTCTGCCTGGTGAACTTCCTTACCCTCTTCAATTTTTGCTGAAATCTCTCCTCACTTGGACGGACCCTGACCAGCCTAGTAATTGTGTAACCTGCCTTCCTCAGTTAATCCAGCACCTCCTGCCACTGTACTTTGTTTCCCCCATTGCACTTATTCTGCCAATGCATACACTTTATTTACTTATGGTGTTTATCACTGGCCTCCTTCGCTAGAATGTAAGCTCTTCAAGGGCAGGAGCCTTGAGTTCCCAAATGAATTCCAAGCACCTAGAACAGTGCCCTGGTAGATGCTCGGTAAATTTTTTTTTAATGTGCGATGAGAAACACATTTAAGGACCTAGCATGATACTCTGTACACAGCAGCCACTTGGTGAATGTGATTTGCTGCCAAAAGAAAACAAAGCCCAGCAGAGCCCAGAGAGGCAGCAGACCCTGGGCAAGACCTGGTGTCCCACAACACTCTCCATGTGGCCTGCAGCAGCATCCAGACAGCCTGTGTGTCCAACAGAGATAGCCAGCTTCCTGTAGTATCTATCAGCCATGCCTACACAATGACACTATGGGCTTCATCCTTGGTAAATACCAAGGAAAACTTCGAATGGAGTTCACCAGGATTTAGAGAAACATATTCAATATAGGTCACCAAAGGCCTCCCAGGCACTGCACCAACAGCTGGTAGGTACAGCTGTGTACAGCTATGGCTGGAAAAGTGCAGACATTCTGCAATCATGAGGACTGAGCTGTTAAAAATCTACCTGGTACAAGAGTTCACAGGTGGGGGCCAGGATTGTGGCTCAGCGGTAGAGCGCTCGCCTAGCACATGCACGACCCAGGTTTGATCCTTAGCACCACATAAAAAGTAAATAAAGGCATTGTGTACAACTAAATAAATAAATAAATATTTTTTTTAAAAAAAAGAATTTACAGGTGGGGAAATTAAACCCTTAGAGCAGGGACCGAAACTGGGTCAGAAGACCTAGGGGAAGTGCATGCCCAAGAAAACACTTAGCTGAAAGGAAGAACAGTCCTCTGACTGTCTGAAACTCCTCACAGCTCTTTATGAAGATGCGGGGAACCACCACTCCTTCACTGGGCATTAAGATCATTCTTGTTCTTGTGCTCCCAGCCTCTAGGAGGCAACTATATGGACAGTGCTCTGTAGCCTTCCCTCCCTGGGAGCTGACTGACCATGAATGCCATCAATCCAGTGGCAGGCCAGAGAAGCAAAGCTGACTGCAGCCTCATTCCCTTACGTTTAGAGCCTGTGGTGACTGAGGTGGAAAAGACCTTCTCTACCTGCTCGCCCTCAATGGCTCGAGAGGGGACTCTACCCTCCTTGCAGGAGAAGCCTCAGTGCCCTTATAAAGACATGCAGGGTCAACCCCCAGACCTGGGTTAGAGCTCCCCAAACTTCTTCCTCCTCTGCCACCAGTACTGACCCATAACACCTGCACCTCTCATTTCCTCTCTTCTCTCCAGCCAAGCCCCCCTTTTTTCTGATCAGGATGCACATTACCAGAGGCAGGGTGGTATCTTTGATGGACTTCAGAATTAGCAAGTGAATATCAGAGCACAGCTCCACAGGATGCCCAGTGAGCCTCTCCAACCTGCCTCCGGTGGGCTGTGAAATGCCTGAGAAAGAATGTGAAGTACTAGGCAGGGCAGAGCTGGGCAGCCTCTGCCTCCACAAGGGGAGCTGCTGTCTTGGAGGACCCCTCCAGCTAACCAGTTTAACCCTTCTCATATCAAGGCAGCTCATCCCACCCCTGCAGAGGCCTTCATCTCACCCTGTCTGGTCCTGCTATGCTTTGAGCTGCAGGTCTCCTCGTGGGCCCCAAGCCCTACCCCCAGGGTCTCCCTGCTTTGTGCACTTCTCTCTTTGCATCCTCATCCTGCTGCAGAGGGACCACATAGGGGCTATGTATGGCAAAAGCCCGTCCATGTTGGAGTCTTCCTGTTCCCTTCTACCAGCACATGAAGCTCAGCACCTTAATCAGACTGCTCCTTTCATCTTCACAACCCTGTAAGGTGGGACCCTCAGCTCATTCTGCAGATGAGACACAGCCCCAGAGATGCTAAGTGCCAGCCTCATCCAAGCCCATGGTCAACACAGCTGGGTCAACAGAACACCACCTGGCACTCGTCCCCTGGCATGACAGCAATGCACAAGCACATGCATACAACCAGCAGTGGCTCAGGCACACAGCAAGTGTTTTCTGTCCATCCCTAATTCCAGGGCAAAGTCACCAGAAACATTAACAGATCTTGCAGGAAAGCAGTTGTTAAAATGTTACACCTCAATTCACTGGTGCTAATTCTAAAATGGTCAAAGCAGTAGAAAACAAATCAGGCAACATAAAAAAATTGACTAGACATGACAAAGCGGGCCACGTGCCTGTTGCTTCGCATTCAGATACAGTCCCTCCCCATTTAACCTCAACAACTATCTGAAGTATAAACTTGTTCCTATTTTACAGATGAGAAACCTGAAGGTCAGAGACTCAAGCCCTTGACAAGCTATCTAACCACCCCTGCCTCAACTTCCTTACATATAACAAGAATTAAGGGTAGGTTCCCGAATCGATCAGCTTCCAGTGCAAGACACAGACACCACACTAAGTATTTAAAGCAGAAAGGGACTTAACTCAAGGAATTGGAATAATTTGAAAACTATAGGAAGGAGTCAAAAAAAGAAAAATGGTCTCCACCTCACTTCTGCCTCAAATCTCTCACAGTGGGAGAATTTGATGGTGCTAATTCACATTCAGAACCCTAGCTGCAAGAGACTCTGGTAATAGACATTTGCTGCCCAGCTGCTACAGTCCAGGAAAGACTCACTGGAAGGAAGGTGGCCTGGAAGATGAGCCAGCCACAGAATCCCACCTCACACCACCTCCTAAGGCTGCAAAGCTTAAAGAAGGCAGCTGTGTAAAAGCAGACAACACAAATGTGCACAGCCTGGCCATGTCTTGACTGCACCCCTCTTGGTAAACTAACTCACTCCTCGACAAGCAACAGGCTTATCCTCATACTGCTCTCACCCTCCAAAGGATCAGATCCTGAAACCCTAGATCCACACAGAAACTAAGACTGGTTCATCACTTTCATATCAAGTCAAAGTTCCCATCTGAAGAATTTTCTTAAGCCAGTGGTTGCAAAATTTTCATATAGCAGAATTTTTTTAAAAATAAAAAGCCAGATACAGTGCAGCCTGGGAAGCTGAAGCAGAAGGATTCCAAGTTCAAAGCCAGCATCAGCAACTTAGCAATGCTATAAGCAACTTAGCAAGACTCTGTCTCAAAATAAAAATGTTTAAAAAGGCTGGGGATGTGGCTCCACAGTTAAGTGCCCCTGGGTTCAATCCCTAGTACCAAAGGAAAATGAAAAAAGCCAGAAGTGGGGCTGGGATTGTGGCTCAGCGGTAGAGCGCTCGCCTAGCACATGCGCGGCCCGGGTTCAATCCTCAGCACCACGTAAACATAAAATGCATTGTGTACAACTAAAGCAAATAAATAAATAAATATTAAAAAAAAAAAAAAAAAAGCCAGAAGTGACACACACCTGTAACCCCAGCCACTGAGGATCACAAGTTTAAGGCCAGCCTGGGCAAATCAGCAAGACTGTCTCTAAATAAAAAATAGAAAAGGTAGAGCATCCCTGGATTCAATCCCAGCACAAGGGGAAAGGGTGTGTGTGCATGAAATCTCACATGAAACTCCAACAAAAACAGAGAACAGCATGAAATCTAGCCTACACAAGGGTATGTGGTCTGCCTGGAGGTTTACCCAGCCTGCATACAAGTAGGAGGGCTGCTGGAGGTTTACATGTATTTTTCCATTTAACCCTCACATTAGCTCTTTACAATAGGTATAAATGGCCCTGTGTCACCCAAGTGCATACTGAAGCCTAGAGAGGTTAAATAACTTTCTTAAGGTCGCACAGTTATATTGGCAGATCTGAGGATCAGACTTTGAGCTGAGCAGCCCAGCTCTCAACTGCCACACTCCTCCAGGTCTGTCTTTAAATTACAACTCAAAAAGGCTCTCAGAGACACAGGAAGCAGGTGCCTCACGTCATCAGGCTCTCCTTCTGACCCCACAGGAGCCTTCTTTTGGCAAGCTCCCCACATTCTCCAAACACAGTTTAAACATTCTCCCACAGCAAAGGGGCCTCCATTACCAGCTCTGCGAACTCAACAAAGGACTACGTGAATGGAGATATATGTGGCCAAAGCTAATCATTGCCTCCCAGGTCAATGCAGATCCACAGAAGCCAACCTGGCTCCTGAGGAAAGGAAGCACACCACTAGTGAGCTCCCACCTCCTGGCTGTGGAGTTTCTAGACAAACACCACACTGGGCTCATGGGAATCCCTCAGCACAGTCCCTCCCTTCCTAACAAGAGGAGGATCTTGCTCAAATTACATTAGAAAATTTCCTTCAGGGAAGCAATTAAACACCAACACTCACAACCTGCTAGCTCTGCGTTCTCAAAAGCTGGGTGATCCTGCATGCTTCCCACCTCCTGCCCAGGAACATCTGGCAATGCCTGGAGACATGTCTGAGCATCTCGCCCAGAGAGCCACTGGCATCCAGCAGGCAGAGGTCAGGGATACTGTGACACATCCTTCAGTGCACAGGTCAGCCGCCCACAACAGGGAGCATCTGTCCCAAAATGTCAACCTTGTGCCAGTAGAGAGGTCCTGCACAAACTTACTTGGCAATGGGTTGACCTGAAGTAAGCACGATCTGGGGTTAGGAACTGGAGAAAGCTTTAGGAAACAAAACCATGCAATGTTAGCATCACAGACAGCTGCTGCTGGAAGAGCGCCAGGAACACAGATGTTTCGCCTACTTGGTCTCTAACCCTGCACAGTAGTGTGCCCCCATTTAAGCTCAGAGAGGTAACCTGCCCAAGGTCACACAGTCATTAAGCAGGAGAGCTCAAGTGAGCCCAGCTGGTGTGAGCCCTAAACCAGCACTCCTGACTGCAGTGCCACCCCTAGCTTCCCCCACAGATGCTGGTCTATCTCCCCCACTGCACTGCTAGTTCCGTAAGGACCAGGAATCCCTCTACAGCTCAAGGTGGAGTCTGGGTCAGAGGTGTTTGTAACAGTGTGGGGGAAGAAAGAACAAATGGCAGCTGGGCCTGTGGCTTCTGTGGGGCAGTGGTAAGGCCCAGCCAGCCCTCCTATCACTCCTCTGCTTCTGTCTCTCTCAGGTCACTCATCGAGCTCTGCTCCCTCCAGTCACAAGCTCCCTGACCATCTCCACCCCTTCCTCTGAGCCATGTTCTCCTAGACCAGCCTCCCACAACACCACCCACATGGCTTTTTTTTTTTTTTTTTTTTTTTTTTTTTTTTTTTTTTTTTTTTTTTTTTTTTTTTTTTTTCAATTGCTTGCATACAGAGTATATTCGTACAATTCAGGTCTTCAATCATGCATTTAGGAAAATGATATCCATCTCATTCAAACACCTTTTCTTTTCTTTTTCCTTTTCTCCCTCTCCCTCCCCCCTTGCTCCCTCCCTTACTCTCCCTTCCCTTTGACCATTCTAGTGTTCTTCTAGTCCTCGTATGTACCCTCCCATCCAACAATACTATGGACTAGCCTCCTTATATAAGAGAGAACATTTGGTACTTGGATTTTTGAGACTGACTAACTTCACTTAGCATTATGTCTTCCAACTTCATCCATTTACCTGCAAATGCCATTAATTTATTTTCTTTTATTGCTGAGTAAAATTCCATTGTGCGTATATACCACATTTTCTTAATCCACTCATCTACTGAGGGACATCTAGGTTGGTTCCACAACCTAGCTATTGTGAATTGCGCAGCTATAAACATTGAGATAGCTGTGTCACTGTAATATGCTGTTTTTAAGTCCTTTGGGAATAGACCCAGGAGTGGGATGGCTGGGTCATAGGGTGGCTCCATTCCCAGTTTTCCAAGAAATCTCCATACTGCTTTCCATAATGGTTGCACCATTTTGCATTCCCACCAGCAATGTATGAGTGTGCCTTTTTCCCCACATCCTCTCCAACATTTATTGTTGCTTGTGTTCTTGATAGCTGCCATTCTGACTGGAGTGAAGTGAAATCTTAGAGTAGTTTTGATTTGCATTTCTCTAATTGCCAGCGATGTTGAACATTTTTTCATGTATTTGTTAATTAATCGTGTATCTTCTTCTGAGAGGTGTCTTCTCAATTCCTTAGCCCATTTATTGATTGGGTTATTTGTTTTTTTTGGTGTAAAGTTTTTTGAGTTCTTTATATATTCTAGAGATCAGTGCTCTGTCTGATGTGCATGTACTAAATATTTGTTCCCAATTAGTTGGCTCTCTATTCACCTCACTGATTGTTTCTTTTGCTGAGAAGAAGCTTTTTAGTTTAAATCTATCCCATTCATTAATTCTTGGTAGTAATTCTTGCGCTACAGGATTCTTATTAAGGAACTTGTGGCCTAATCCGACATGTTGGAAATTGGAGCTTACTTTTTCTTCTATTAGGCGTATTGTCTCTGTTCTAATTCCTAGGTCCTTGATCCATTTTGAATTGAGTTTTGTGCATGGTGAGAGATAAGGATTTAATTTCAATTTGGTGCATATGGATTTCCAGTTTTCCCAGCACCATTTGTTGAAGAGGCTATCCTTTCTCCACTGTACATTTTTGGCACCTTTGTCTAATATAAGATAGCTGAAATTATATGTATTAGTTTCTGTGTCCTCAATTCTGTACCATTGGTCCACCAGTCTGTTTTGGTGCCAATACCATGCTGTTTTTGTTACTATTGCTCTATAGTATAATTTAAGGTCCGGTATGGTGATGCCCCCTGCATCACTTTTCTTGCTCAGGATTGCTTTGGCTATTCTGGGTCTCTTATTTTTCCAGATGAATTTCATGACTGCTATTTCTATTTCTTTGAAGAATGACATTGGGATTTTGATTGGAATTGCATTAAATCTGTATAGTGCTTTTGGTAGTATGGACATTTTGACAATATTAATTCTACCTATCCAAGAGCAAGGTAGGTCTTTCCATCTTCTGAGTTCATCTATAATTTCTTTCTTTAGTGTTCTATAATTTTCGTTATACAGGTCTTTCACCTCTTTCGTTAGGTTGATTCCCAGGTATTTTATTTTTTTTGATGCTATTGTAAATGGGGTAGTTTTCATCATTTCCCTTTCAGAGTCTTTTTTGCTGATGTACAAAAATGCCTTTGACTTATGTGTGTTGATTTTGTATCCTGCAACTTTGCCAAATTCATTTACTAGTTGTAAAAGTTTTCTGGTAGAGTTTTTTGGGTCTTCTAGGAAGATTATCATGTCATCAGCAAATAGTGCTAATTTGAGCTCTTCTTTTCCTATCTGGATCCCTTTAATTTCTTTCGTCTGTCTAATTGCTCTGGCCAGAGTTTCCAGTACTAACCCACATGGCTTTCTACAGCCTAGAGACCAAGGAGGAAGAGAGCAGAAGGCAGGGGCATAAAAAAAGGGGCCAGGGAGAGAGGCAGATGTCTAAGGCCTGGGACCCACAGAAGACCAGCTCCAGCCCAGGCCCTGCTCTCCACAAAAACTGACACAGTCTGTGCTCTCCAGTACACCTGCTGCAGGCCAGGCCTTGGGCAGGCTCTGGAGCATTCTCTGTAACTCCACTTACTCACTTACCAATGTTCAGTAGGCTCCACACATGTCAGGCCCAGAACCCCCTCCTTCAAAGTCGCTCTAGGCTGAAGCTCCTCTCTAACACTGAGACTCAAGGACAAACACCCTCTAGACTCCATACACACTATCACTTATTTTGACTCACTGTTGCCATATTCCACCTGCTCCCAAAAGCACTTTAGCCTGGCTGCCAGTAACAATGTCACAGTCATCAAAACAAGGATGAGGAGACAGCAACCAAGGAATAAAACAAGAGGACACGCTGTTTTCTGTGGCCCACATCTGAGGAAGGTTTTCAAGAAACAGCAGCTTGGGGCTGAGGTTGTGGCTCAGTGGTAGAGCGCTCACCTAGCACATGCGAGGTGCTGGGTTCAATCCTCAGCACCACGTAAAAATTTAAAAGTATTGTGTCCAACTACAACTAAGGAAATTTTTTTAAAAAGGAAAAGAAAAAGAAACAGCAGCTTTGGAAAGGATCTAGAAATTGTATAATTGCTAGAGCTTCCCTCAAAAGGGAAGAGGTTCCAATAGACAACTCAGGTCCTTCAGGACAGAGGAGTGGGGCGCAGCCATGATCATCCCAAGCGACAGATAAGTAGAGCCTTCCATGTGTCAGGACCCACACCAAACTTGCACATTAAACCACTTAATCCTACCCACAGGTGAAGAAGCCAAGTCCTGGGCACAGTGATGCAGGGGACAACAAGGGTAAGGGCAGAGCAGGATCAACACATGACAGGCATTCTGTGCTAGGCTTTTTATAATGCTATGTTAGGGATGAGTAAACAGACTCAGAGAGGTGAAGTAACTTGTTCAAGGTCACACAGCTAGGTTGTGGGCTCAGTCTGCTGAATTCCAAAGTCAAGCTCTTTCCCCTGCCACCCATTTCAAACAAGTGTTCCTAGATAGCCTAAGGACCCCAGGGGACTGCGGAGGCCTGTCTTCCAGGCCCTTTCCCCTGAGATACTCACTTAACAGGCACCTATGGTATTCATAAATGGGGAAAGCTGAAACCAGCCCACCAGTGAAAATCACACCACCACAGCATGGCACCTGCCCTGGAGGGGATGTTGAGAGAGTCCCCCATGGGTCAAGGACCCCACTCACTGAGCGCAATCACTGATTACCAAGTTCTGAGACCACAGACTCTACTAGAGCAGCAGGATACCTGTCAGCACATCAGAGAAAAAAAGGTGGCTAAAATCACAGGCCACATGGAGATCATTTCACTCAGGGCTAGTCTCAGACTCATCCAATGACCCGCAGGTAGCTGATGAAGCAACTGAAGCAGCGATAATGACTGTGTGCCCAGTCAGACACCTCCAGCTGATTCCAGCCAGCACGTCACCCAGTACAGCAAAGGTCCAACATGGGCCTGGCCAGGGGCATGTGCACATCCAGGGTGGCCACAAGTGCTCCCAGCTGTGAAGCCTTGGGCCCAGAGGCCCCTGAAGGGCAGCTGTGAAGCTGCTGGCCATCCTGCACTCTCCCCTGGCTTCATGCCTTCTGCACAACACTCCAGAGTTTGGGAGTTCATGTTTGCTTCTGTGACTGACTGACACGTCCACTCACCCACCCCCAGGCTGCAAGCCCACCCTCCATCATAACCTGAGGTCATTTCTATCACCACATTACCCCACACAACCCACCCAGAACAGGGCCTCAAACACAGACGCTTCCTGAACAAAAGCATGAGAGCACAAGCAAGAGGCAGCGACCAAAGCAGCCAATTCCTAGGGCTTCGGGGACAACAGGCACACCAGCAGGCCTGCGTGGTAACTGGGGACAGGGTGCCACGAGGAGGGTGTACAGGCCAGACCCAATGTAGAAGGGAATGCATGTGGCTGCAGTGCAGTGACAGCAGGACCAGGCCAGGGCACAAGCACCAGAACAGGATCACAACTGGGACACCCAGATAGGCCAGCCTGGTTTCTACCAAAGTGCACGGTATTAGAAATGTGAGTTATTACCACTGATGTCACCTTCATCTGCAGCCACCATGTGACACAAGAAACAAGTCATTAGGTAAGGGCCCTTCAGAGCCTAAGGTTGTCAAACTACAGCTGCTGATTTGGTGACAATGACCACTTATGAGCTACCCAGGGCCACAATAGGCCAGAGGCCAAAAAGTGACAGAGACTGCAAGTGAAGCCAAGGACAGAGGGAGGAACAAATGGTAAAGTCACCAGCAGACCTGACCCACACGACTCCACAGGACCCCAGCTTCTGGGCAAGGCATGGCTGTCTGCAGGACACAGCACCTGCTCAATACACGGCACACATTACACCAGAACAAGGCGACTGGTCTGCAGTCCAGCTCCTCTACAGTGACACAGACAGCATTACCTTGTAAAGAAGCTACTAAATGGTGCCAGTATCCTCAGTTTACTCCCCTCCTCAGTTCCATCAGCCCAGCCCTGCTGGTGTAGGTTGCTGCTTTCCTTGATGGAGCTCAGAGTGACATCAGTAAACTGTGGGTCATCGTCATTCTCCAGGGTCACAATGGCACTGGAGCTGCTCGTGACCATGAGGTCCAAGATGTCCTCATTGCTGACAGACAGCGTGGTGGACAGCTCTGTGCCAAGACTAGACACACTGCAGACAGAGACATCATCACTACGGTTCAGGGTTTTGGAGGTGGGGCTGTAGAGCTTCACTGAGTCATAGCCTGTCCTGGGAAACGTGGAGGACTTCCGCACAGTATGCTCCCGCTCCGTGCTGGTGGGAGCCAGAGGTGTGCAGGATGGTAGCGGGCATGCACTCTGGAAGGCCCGCTCAGAGACGAGCTCTGACTCCGACTGCTTCCTCTTCACATGGGCCACACTGCAGGGGACAGGTTCTGGGTTGCCAACCTCCAAGGTAGGAATGCCAGAGTCCACTGACTGAAGGCTGTGCCGGTCTTCTGAAGCACCAAGTTTCAACTTGGGCCCATACTCCGGTGCTGAGAGGGATCTGGAGCCCCTGGCATTCACTTGCTGCAGGTTCTGAAGGGTCTTTCCCTGATGAGCATCCAGAATGTCCATCAAGGCTATGCCATTTGTGGAAGTGGAAAGGTTTCCATCAGTCATCTTGGTCCAAAGAGAAACTAGAAAACACAGACGTGGAAATCAGGAAGGTGGCCGTAAGACCCAAGGATAGCATTCCTCAGACATAGCTCACTGCTAGGACATCCCTTCTAAAGGGGGATGCCATGGAAGGTGTCCCACATAACCAAGTTTTGATTCAGAACCAGATAAAGGATTTTAACATGCACTATCATGACAGAAAATAACCCAAACAAAGGATATACCTAAAGCAAAAATCATCATCTTCATCATTGTCACCCCACCAGTCACATCTCTGACACTCAGGACAGCGCTGGGAACCTGAGGATTGTGCTAGGCAGGGAGGAAGTTTTCTTTTTTATTAGGGGACAGGGAAGATACATAATTTGGATTTGAATGTCCCCAAAGGTCCATGTGCTGAAAGCTTGGTTCCCAAACTATGGCACTTTTGGGAAGTGGTGACACCTTTAGGAGGCAGGGCTGTGAGAAACAGAAAGTCCAGTGGTCCATTAACCATAATACTAACAGAGTATTTATCAGCCTAAACTGGGATGTAAGATCCAATCATAGCCATTTTAACTATAGTCCTTCCCTTTGCCCACCCCAATTTTAAAATTAGCCAATCGTGTAGATTGTAACCCCAACTCCTCATATCAGAGAAAGGGGCAGTTCAGCATTAGGGATAAAAACAGGAGGACTGCGGCCTAAGTGTGCTTGTTAGCCAGACTCCACAGCACACCCTTCTGGCAGAGGTAAAGTGTGCCTTGCTGAACTACTTCCCAGCACATGTTTGATTCCTGTGGCACCCTGGTTATTTCTAACAGTGGGAGGAAGTTGGGTCACTGGGAGTGTGCCTTGAAGGTGATATTGGGATTCTTCCTGTTGCTCTTCTTACTTCCTGGCTGCTGTGAGGGGAAGAAGTCTCCTCCACCACGTACTCCTGCCAGGATGTGCCTGTGCTACCCCAGGCCCAAAGCAACAGGGCCAAGTGACCAGGAACTGAAACCTGAAACCATGGGCCAAAATAAACCTTTCTCCTCATAAGTTGTTGATCTCAGGTATTTTGTCACAGTGACACAAAGCTAACACAGGGGGGCAAATGATAAATAGGATACCTCTGTCGAATGTCTATGAAACTAGAATTTTAAGAAATTTTTAAAAATATTTTAAAGTATATGAATTCACAATCTACAAATAAGTTAAGGTTCAACTCATTCCTAGGCAGCATAAAAATCAAGATATCTTCATTAGGACACAAAAAGAGCAAAAAGAATTACATAAACCATCTGCAGTGAGACTGCACAACCACACCTGAGCTGGCCATGCCTTGCCCATAAGCACAGCTACACTTACCTCACAGGCAGGGCATGCCATCCCTTTTCCATAGTGGAAACCAGACACCAAGAGGCTAAGAAGTGAGCCCAGGATCCTACTGCTACCTGGTGGCAGAGCTGCAATCTATGGGCCCCAAAGTGGGTCCTGCCTAGTTTAGAACAGCTACTGCAGGGTTATAAAAACCCAAGTCGGGAGGCTAGCTCAGTGATGATAAACCATCAGTAAGGGAACCATAAAGACCAAAACTAGAACAAGAAGAGTCAAAAGCATTGGGGCCACACACACATATCCAAGGCCATGTTTAAAGTGCTCTGTCCTAAAGTGAAGGACGGTGGGACACATGAGACAGACCAGCCTAGAGAACAGCCCACAGCAGACTGCCAATCCTAGCCTGTGTCAGATTACCTTTTGTTTGCCTTGAAAATGTCAAAACTAAGAATTCAGCCAGGTGCGGTGACACACCAGTAATCCCATTGCTTGGGAGGCTGAGACAGGAAGATCACAAGTTCAAGACCAGCCTCACCAACTTAGCAAGGCTATAAGCAACTTAATGAGACCCTGTCTCAAAAATAAAAAACAAAAAGGGCTGGAGATGTGGCTCAGTGGTTAAACATCCCCAGGTTAAATCTCCAGTACACAAAAAAAAAAAAAAAAAAAAAAAAACTAAGAATTCAGATGGTACATTGAAATCCACACCCCAGAGTAGAACAGAATAAATAACAGAACTTTGCATTCAAGACGTTCCTGGATTCTGGTTCCAGCTCCACCAGAGGCCTTGGAAGAAAGCACTGAGTGGGCACCTGGCCCAGAGGCACTTTGCTATCATCCGGGTGAGGCTAAAGGCTCTGCAGTGGAGAAAGAACAGTGGCAGCCACCCCCAGGCCTGTTATCTTGGCTTCTGAAAGTTCAGGAAGTCAGTGCCAAGAAGCAAATTCATTAAAGGCAGAAAAGGGGGAGGGGAGTATCCACCCTACCAGAAACTGAAGGAGCTGCTCAGACAGCACAGCACGGGAGCAAAAATAGAAAAGCGAAGGAATGAATCGAAAGGCAGAATTCAGAAATAGACTGAACTACATAAAAATGTGAAATATGACCCAGTGAGTAGGAAGGATTTTTTTTTTTTTTTTTTTTTTTTTTTTTTTGTGGTACTGGGGATTGAACTCAGGGGCACTCAACCACTGGGTCACATCCCTAGCCCTTTTTGTATTTTTATTAGAGACAGGGTCTCACTGAGTTGCTAAGTGCCTCGCCATTGCCGAGGCTGGCTTTGAACTCTCGATCCTCCTGCCTCAGCCTCCCAAGTGCTGGGATTACAAGCGTGCGCCACCGCGCCTGGCCAGGAAGGATTATTTAATCCCAGTGTTATACTAATTGATTATCAATTTTTCTTAGAAAACCATACTATACTACATCCAAATAAACAGACAAAATTGGAGATAGACACAAAAGTGAAATTAATAGGCACTGCAAAAAAAATAAAATATTCCTTAAACCTATAGAGCAAATACTCAGTTCACCCTCCAAAAGGATCTGGGAATCATTTACCAGGTGTGAAACAGTGCAAGTCTGTGCAAAGCTCACAGTGCTCTGAACTTCTACCCTAAGTCCACAGCCACGCATTCCCCTAAGGCAAGGCCACTGCACACTATCTCTGTGTTCCCTGATCTGGGAAAACCCTTCCAGTTGTTATGTTATGAACAACAGGATTCAAAGGAAGATGCAGATAGATTCAAACATACATAGTTTGTTTGTGGAGGTGGAGGGTACAGGGGCATTTAACCACTGAGCTACACCCACAGCCCTTTTTATCTTCTATTTTGAGATAGGATCTGAGTTGCTTTGGGCCTAAGTGGCTGATACTGGCCTCCAACTTGGGATCTTAATGCCTCAGCCTCCCAAGTCACTGGATTTACAGACTTGCCCCACCACACCTGGCTACACTTTCTGAACTGAAAGAAAAATATGACCCACCCCCACCCCAGGGGGGGGATCACACAGTTAAAGAGCTATCTTTGACAAGGCCAAAGGTAATTAAAATGATCAAAATACCATCAACAGGGGCTGCAGTAGAGCGCTCGCCTAGCACCTGCAGGGCCTTGGGTTTGATCCTCAGCATCACATAAAAATAAATAAAAATAATAAAGGTATTAAAAAAACTTTTTTTTAAATACCATCAACACTCCAACAGATCAAACTGGCAAAGAGCCAGAAACAGAAGAGGAAATCCTGACCTTGTACAGAGCTGAGCTCCCCCAACAGGCCCCACTTCAGTTCTGGCTCTGCAACTTTAGAGGGGCTCACAGGTCAGGTGAGGTGCTGCACCTTTCTGCATCTCACCTTCCCTCCTCCCCCACAGCACAACAGGCAGCAGCACACTGTTCAAAGGCTGCTCTAAGTTAAAAGAAATAAGATCTGGTGAGAGCTCAGTCAAACAGCACTGACACACAGTAGGTGCCCAGAAATGTGTCATTCACTCAACTATTGAGCCACAGAAAGCTGTAGCGCCTGCAAAACATGGCTCTAAACTGTTACAGGAGAGATGCGGGCTTGCCCACAAGAAGTTCTGACATTAGAGTGGACAGGAAGGTGTAGCAAGTCTACCTTTCCTAGGAAAATCAGTGCCTGGGCAAATAAGGCAGCCAATAATGCCTACAGAATTGGAAACTGGTTAAGTAAGACAACAGTGTTTCACTCATGGCACTCCAAGGACCCTTTCTCAGAACCTCGTCAAGAGGAAAGCACAGGGAAGAAGGAAAAGGGGCTGAGAGACCAAAGCCAACTGGTGTAGCCTCTGTCCTATTTTCTTCTCCTCTACCATGGGCCTTACTTCTAGGAAGAAGTCCAGAGAACTTTGAGGCCTCTACTGATCCCAAGTCTGGGTTAAATTCCTTAAACTGGGGCTGGGATTGTGGCTCAGCGGTAGAGTGCTCGTCTAGCACGTGCGCGACCCGGGTTCGATCCTCAGCACCACATACAAATAAACGCATTGTGTACAACTAAAAGGAAATAAATAAATATAAAAAAAAAAATTCCTTAAACTTCAAGAACAGAGTGTTGGTCTTCAGGGAAATAAACCGAAAAGGGAAAAGGTATCTCCTCTTCCAACACACTGCAAGACCAAGTCCACCTGTCCTCAATCCTTTCCACCTGGTGCCATAAAACCAGAAGCTGTACTCCAGGCCACCTGCCTATTGCTGGTGCCACACAAGGGACAGGTTGTATGAACAAGGCACATGCCTGAGACAAGGCTGTAGGGTGGGCTTTGGAAGGTGGCCAGAGGCAGGTGGCCTGCCTCCAAGTCACATGCTTTCTAAACACAGAAAGCCTGAGCAAGCAACAGGCCTCCCCACAGGCTCTGCCTGCCTCCCTCCTGTGCGCCAGCATCCTCGCCCCCAACATCCAATGGGACCACTCTCAAGTGCATTCTTCCCACCCAGGCTACCGGGTTCTTGGGCTCCAGCAGTATGTGGCACAAGGAGCCACTCTATCACTGCCTGCAAAGTCCACCTCCCCTGAAAAGCCCTCCCCAACTCTCCCAGGAGCTACAGGATCTCCCTCTTCCTGGCTCCTTTTGGCCACACCCCACCTAAAACAACTAGATTTTATGCCTGTTTTCATGTCTCTCTCCACCGGATTCCAAGCTTCAGGGAGGCACAGTCTTTCTCATTTCTGGACACCACTGCATGGCCAAAAACTTAGCCTGGATTAAGGATTCAGAACACTACTTGCTGAATTAAATATTACTAATAACTAATTCTTCACTGGGCATGTTTCAGGGATGGTCCCAACCAAGCAACTGTGGAGAGTTAGGTTATGTTCCAAGAACAAGGTGAAGCAGCAACAGAAGGAAGAAAACCCTTGCCATGGGGTTCCTGGCAATGTGCAGAGACAACAGACACATGCAACTAAGGTATGGCCATCCATCCATACGTTGTGTTGGGTACCAGACCTGACAGTGAGGCACCACTGTCCACACTGGATGGTCAGGACAGTGAAACATAATCCCTCCCATCACATTTGTCTTCCCAAGTCCACATCCCTAACTTCCCAGCAGCACCAACAGCGGCCTCAGCAGCCTCAGGAGCTCAGTCAGCTCAGGGAAGAATGGAGCAGCCCCTGCCATGGAGGTAGGCACTCAACACAGGACTAACAATGATTGATCACTTTCCAGACAAGAGAAAAACATGAGCCGGGCGCGGTGGCGCACGCCTGTAATCCCAGCACTTTGGGAGGCTGAGGCAGGAGGATCGCGAGTTCAAAGCCAGCCTCAGCAATGGCGAGGCACTTAGCAACTCGGTGAGACCCTGTCTCTAAATAAAATACAAAAAAAAAAAAAAAGGGCTGGGGATGTGGCCCAGAGGTCGAGTGCCCCTGAGTTCAATCCCCGGTACCACAAAAAAAAAAAAAAAAAAAACATGTAAGATGTGAAGTGTGGATAGGAGGAAGACTGTTTTTATTCCACTCAGCAAGACCATCTGAATTTGATGTGCCTGCCCCAACACTGAACTCTGCACAAGGCAAAAAGGAAAACTGCCTGAGGGACTGGGACAACAAGGTGACTCTGGACAGAGCTGTGGGAAGCAATCTCATCTAGAAGTAACAGTCTGATTTTCTCCTCCTTAAAAAGCAGTGAGTCTTGGGGCTGGAGTTGTAGCTCAGCAGTAGCATGCTTGCCTTGTGCGTGTGAGGCACACTGCGTTCAATTCCCAGGACCACCTATAAATAAGCAAATAAAATAAAGGTCCATCGACAACTAAAAAAATATTTTGAAAAAAATTAGTGAGACTACGTCTTGATGGAAGTCTACATAAATTAAAAAAACAAATTTATGAAGCCCAATCCAAATGATTTAGTTATGTCCCCAAAGGGAAAAACACATACTCATGGGCAGGTTCAGGAAGAAGCCTGCTGCCATATGTGCTGACGTCTTCCAGCACCTTGCCCAGGACACATGCCCTGAGCAGTCCTTCCTGTTCTGGGCTCCTCTCTGGATGCTTCTGAGGGGATCAACCTGCTTGTAATCCCATCAGCAAGGGGCTACACTGCTCTCTTTGACCCTCAAAGGATGGTGGACTTACCCTGGCTGTCGAGACTCCCCCAGCCCAGCCATGCCCAATTTCCAGATCCTCATTCTTAAGGGTCAAGCATGCATAGACCATCTCTACTCAGTCATGGTCTAAGGGCATACAATTCCCAGAGCCAAAGTTGCAGGAAGACAGGACCAGGACTGTACATCAGACACCACACCAAATTATCACCTTGAAACTACAATTTGATGAGTCCTGGGCTTCATTTTCAACTCTGAATGTATCATCCTGGCTCAACCCCATCGGCTAAGTATTATCCCCACTGCACAGAGAAGGAAACTGAGGCATGTGGCTTGCCAAGGTCCACACTGGACCCAGTTCTGTAATTCCCTGGCTCCCCTGGAAGCTCTGCTGCTTACAAAGGCCACTAACAGACAACAGACACCTCCTCCAGAGCTTACTATGGCCATGTGGGAGACAGTAGACTGCATTTCACACAGGGAACAACACCCAGCTGAGCCAGATGCATGACCTACTCCAGGTCTCATGGGCAGCCCCCTCCTCAGTCTTCTGTCCCCAACATGTGCCTCTGTGGGTCCTCTGTGTTTCCTGGGGAAGGATCTGGTGGAACTGTCAGCTTCCTCCCAGGAGTGGTTGCTGTACCAGGCCTGCAGCTCAATCCCAGGCACAGACCAGTCAGAGAAATGATCAGCCCAGTCAGCCTCTAACATGAAGAAAACCACAGTCTGTGTGGCACCTCCATGTGAACACACTTGCTGTGCAGAGGGCTCACAGGCAACAACCAGCAGTGAGTCTCTATTCTTGAATTAAAGTGCTGGCTGAGGCAGAAAGGGCCAGGCTGGTGCTAGATCTCAGTAACTCTACATGAGCAATTAACAACACTACGTCTGCCTTCCAGGAACATGTGATGTGTGGGGCCCTGTGCTCAATGTTCACACCCATGATCTAGGTGACCTCCACCACCATCTAAAGAGCTTTGAGTGTTGCTACCACATCACAGCCTTGAGACTGAGGGGGATATGTGATAAAGCAGCCATGCTGGGCTAGCCCAAGCTGACAGTGAGTGCTCACTCTCCACCACCATGCACGATGCCTAAAGGAACCAACAGTCCAGTGTGCATTACACACAGTGGAAAGGCAAATCACAAAACAGGAGCTTTTGAAATGCATTGTTCTTTAAGATAAAAATAATCCTTAAAAAATTAATTACCTAGTAGTTCATACATACCTCTGGAGGATGAATGGCAACTTCTAGACACCCTCCAGGATGCTGTTTAAACAGGTGTCATCCATGAATATTCAGTACACCAGGCCAAAAAGGGGTTAAACTGTTGAGATTGCCCAAAGGCTCCTTCACAGCCCTAACTAACAGACACTTATGCTGGTCTCAGGTGGTTATGTTTAAAAGTCAAAAGTGGGACACTTTAAATTAAGGAGACTGAACATATGGACTGCTCTCTCCTCTCTAAAATGTCTCAGCCACATTTAGTAAGTGACCAAACCCAACTGTTATAAGTACCTGTGAAGTAACCGGAAGGCAACTAACAGGCTAAGAAGATATTCAGACCACCTAATGAAGGCAACATAATTTATTATCTCAATTCTTAACAAACCAACCAGTGAGCATTTACCATGTACTAGACATGCTAGCCATCACATGCTATACTCATCATAAGCCTGCCAAGAACACTGAAGAAACAGACTCAAAGAGGCTAAGTATCTCATTCAGGATCACACAGCAAAGAAAACTGGACTCAGACCAAGTCTAACACCAAAGCTCATATATACATGACCTGTGGAGTACTTAAGAATACAGGCTCTAAACTTTATGACAATCAATAAACTGAAAACAAGTTTTATATTTTTCTGTATGTATGTTAGATTTCAACAGAAAAAAAATTTAAATAAGCAAAGGAAAAATAATGCAAGCTCTAGAAGTAGACTGCCTGGAGTTAAATTCACACACCTACCAGTTGTATGACTCTGGGTTAGTTTCTTAACCTACCTGTGCCTCAGTTTCCTTGTAGCAAAGTGGTAACAATACTAGACCTGACTCATTAGGCAGTTGACAACATTAGGTGAAGAAACCCACATAAAGCCTATGCGTGGCATGAGCTAAGCCTAGAAGCTGTTGGCTGGTGTTATTCTTCACTGGGCACCAGATAGGGCCAGCCAACTCAGCCCCACTATTTTAGCAACACATTTGCATAAGCTAGCCCAGAAACAACCACTCTGTGCATAGGAAGCCTCAGGGTACAGCTTCTTCCTGTCACTAACATTTCTCCTAGCTCCTGCTGCACAGCTCTGACTGAGCTCTGGACCTCAACTTCCCCACCTGTACAATGTAGTGACAAGCCAAGCAGATCAACCCTTAACCTTAGTTATCTAATTTCCCAAAGGGTGTGTCCTGGCATGAGCACAGATACATGCCCAGTTCCCTAGAGCTGGGTCTCAGTCAGAGTGTGGAACTCACAATCTGAAGGGTCTAGAATACACAAAAACTAAGAAGGCGGTTAAGAGAGCTGGAGGGAGAGGCCATACCCAAACTTGAGACTTGGGTTGGTACTGTCCTGATAAACTGGTCAGCAGGAAGTGTTCCAATTATGCTGTAAAGACCAGCCCAGTTCCTGCAAAGCACCTGCCAGTGCCCAGCAGGCAACCCATCCTCAATAAAAGAGCCAAAACAACTAGGTACTAACATTCTACAGATTGGGGGCAGGGCAGGAGGGTGAATGCTCAGTCCCCAAGACACTATGGTGACTCTGTGGTGGCCTTAGTCGCAGCAAAGTGCATGGTTGACTACAGAACCTTCCAAAGCAACTTCCAATTTTACGTGGGAGAAAACGGTACCCTGTGTACTTTAAGGAAGAAATGGTTTCACGCAGCCCAGTCAGCAGGTCGCTGAAATGGTCACTGAAATGCCCGCTGCTTGGGCTCACTCTGGAACCCCCAAAGGCCAATCCGGCTAATCCGCCAGCCTCCAGGCTAGCGTCCCATCGTGGCCGCGCCCCACCGCGTTGACACGCTCCTGAGGGAGAGAGCCCCATCCCCGCGCCAGGGTAGCGGGCCGCGGGTGCACGCGACCGGCCTCCAGCCTCCCGGCCGCCCAGCGCAGGGGCCCCCCGGCCAGGGTCTCCGCGGCCCCAGGGCTCTCGGGAGCGGTCCCGCGCGCCCAGCGGGCGGCTCTCGGCCGCGAGCCCCGCGCGTGCCGGCGCGCAGGAGCGGCGTGTCTGAGGGGAAAACTTTCCGCCAAGTTCCGCAGCTGGGGCGAGTCGCGCCGCGGCCCCACCGAGGCCCGCAGCGCCGCTCCCACCGGCTGCCGCCACCGCGCCCGGGCAGCCCTTGCACAGGAGGGGGCGCGGCGGTGTCCGGGCAGCACCGCGCCTCGGGCCGCCTCGCTCCGGCCGGCGGCGGCAGCAGGTGGCAGCGGCTCGCGCCCGCCCGCCCGCCCGCCCGCCCGTCCTCACGGCCCGGCCCCCGCGGAGGCCCTCAGTACCGCAGTCAGCGCAGCTGCGACGCCATCCCGGGCCGGTGGGCCCGCAGCCCAAGCCCGGCGGGACCCGCTACTCGCCGGGCCAGGGCGGCCGACGCACCACAGGCGGCGGGTCGGAAGCAGGCGCGCGCGAGCTGTCCGCGCCCACAGCAGCGCGCTCTCGCCCCGCCCCGTGCTACCTGTCACGCCCCTGCCACGCCCCCACGCGCTCTCGCCACGCCCCGCGCTCCGTCACCACGCCCCCTACCGGACTGCGTCAGCTCCTCCGCGGGCACCGTCGCCCCCCACCGCGCCTCTGCCAAGCTGCGAGCTCCAAGCCCGCTGGCCCAGCCGCCTCCGAACTCCGGAGCGGCGTGCCCGGGGCTTTTCTATTGCAAGGGCCTGACAGAGCTGCGAAAGAGCTCTGAGAGGGTCTTTGTGTCTGCAGAGCCGCTGCAGGCGTCCGACAGGGGCCCCTTACCTGATCTGCTCCACCCGCGGCCATCTTGAAAGTGGGAAGCGGCCGAGAGGGGGTAGGGGCACCTACGGGCAGGGACCAGGCGTGGGGAGCCGAGCGGCGGAGCGCATCGATGGCTCGGAGCCTCTTCCCTGCTGGTGTGGGAGTGATGGCCCCGGCCCCGCCGGCGGAGGGGAGGTGGTCTGTGCGGAAGACCCGGGCTCACGTCCGGGATCTGTGGCTCCGGGACTGCGCTTTGGCACCCTCCCCTCCGGGACTTAGCTTCTTAATCTGTAAAACGGGCTTTTCTGATTGCTCGCTCGTTGCGCTTTCACTCAGTGCCTTACTTAATTCCCAAACCTGTCTGTCCTTTAAACCTGAATCTTTAGAAATTCCAAAGCGCTGCAAGCCAATTAAATCACGGCCTCCGGAGGCGTGCAACAGGCTTTGCAAATGCATTTTGAAAGCTGTGTTAGGTGCAGACAAGTTTGGGAACCACTGGCCCAACGTTTATATGCAATACTTTGCTTCGCTTCGGCGTTGCAAAATCTCCAGAGATGCAATCTTATGATCAAGGCCGTTTTACAAAGCGGAAACGGCTCAGAAAAGTCCTCTGGATGGGTCAACGCTGAAAGAGACTAGGAGAGGCCCTAAGTGAGGTAGTGTGTAGGAAATCTCACAAGTAATTGATTCTCATCCCCCTCATGGAATATAAACTTTGAGCCAAACCGAGCTCATTTTATTTGCTATCTTCCCTGTGCCTGGCAAATATTGATAGTTGAGTATTTGTTAAGATTGTCATTATATCTTGAGGACATCGTAGCAAGAGCGGAAGGCAAGAGCGGAAGGCGTGGGTTTACATTAGGAGTCCTGAGGGTTGTCAGAGCCTGAATAATTACCAGAGGGCAAACTCCAGAGACTACAGCTGAATCAGTGGGAGGATGAAAGACCAGCCTCAGGAATAGGAAGTCTGAAAGCTTGCAGTGGGCCATTATCCTTAGGGGAAGGGCGTCTTCTTCCTAGGTCAGAGTTCTAAAAATTCAGTACCTATTCCCCTGGCAGGAGAGTGGAGACTTGAAAGGGCAGTCTCAATAGAATGCAAGAGAGGCCTCACAGACATTCGTCACAGTGTTTGGTGTATAATAAATGCTTAAATTTCTGGTGGTTTTAAGCAAAAACAATACCAGGTCTCTCTCAAACCTCTGCCCTGGCAGCTGATTTTGAGCACAAACGGGAACACAGATGTGCCTCAGCCCTGCTCAGTTCTTACAACTGATACTTGGGATGAGCAAATCTGCTTTGATGGTGTTCCTCGAGCCCCAGCTCCCTTCCAACTCTAATTCTGAGTCTCAGGGTTTTAAAATGCTACAATGATAAGAAATGGCCATTGTCAGGAATCTAGAACCAGAGTTTGTGGTCCAAAGACTTGTGTTTGGCGCCCTCTGTCTGCCCTGCCCTCACCAGCCTGCTGCCAGGATTCAGAGCCTCTCCCTGGGAGCCTAGAGTCACTTACACTGGCCCTGTGATTTGACCCACATCCTGCCTTTTGTCACCAGAGTCCACATGTGCTAGGTACAGTCTCATTATGACTTGAGTCTGACAAAATCAGAAACAGCAAACAGCCCTTCCCCTCTCCGCAGCGTGATTCCTCCCCGCCTGTCCATGGCCTCAGAGAACACTCCTCTCCTGGTGAGTCCCGACAGCACCACCCGCACCCAGCAGCATAGAGAAAGTGTGTTGGCCAACTCGCCACCATGAGGAGAGACCCTCCAGCCTGACCTCATCCTCCCTCAGAGGAGTGAGAATGCCTTCCTGGGAGGTCCAATATCCATGGAAACCATTCCTGGGCACCTGCTGGGCACTGGGGACACTAGAGTGTCCAACAGCCTCAAGTGCTGCCCTCCCAGGGCTCTCTGGACAGACACATGTACACTTTATGTATGCATTCTTGTCCTCTTCTAAGGAAAATGGTTGTCTGGCACACCTCGGGAGGCACTCCAGGGCACCAGAGCCTCCAACAATCTGAGTATTGAGAGAGAAGGACAGAAGGGCTTGCGGTTGAGTGGGGCAGGCGGTCAGCACACAGTCCAGAGGCCTCCCACTCTGCCAGGCCCCTCATCTCTCCAAAGGGATCTCATTTCGGGGCTGGGATTGTGGCTCAGCGGTAGAGCGCTCGCCTGGCACGTGGGCGACCCGGGTTCGATCCTCAGCACCACGTACAAATAAAATGCATTGAATAAAACGCATTGTGTACAACTAAAGCAAATAAATAAAAATATAAAAAAAAAAAAAGGATCTCATTTCCCTAGCACATATATGTGCCTCTATTCCCTGCCCCTAGATGTGGCCTTTATCCATAGGTGTTGACTGGGATCATGTTCATGCTTTGTCTGCACCCGGTGTCAGCCCAAGCACCCAGGCTGTGCTGGCCACACAGTCGAGCTTCCTAACCTGCCAACTGAGGCAATGACTCATATCCTGGAGTGAGGAAACAGGCTGGGAGGCGAAGCCATTCAACCCAGGTCTCGCAGCTCTGCCCACGCTGTCTTACCCACTCACCATCCTCCCTCCCACCCTGACTCCTGTTCTGAGCCACAGCGTCCGCAGCATGAATAAAATTAGTGGCAGCATCACACTCCATGCTAGGACTCAGCTTGGTTCTGGGCCCATGCCCAGGGCAGAGGCACATGGGACTTTGTCTCTGAAGAGCTTCCCCTTGGTCCAAGGGCTGTCAGAACCCCATCAGAAAACTCATTTTAAGGACACAATCCCTAGAATTTGCTTTTCTCTGATTTGTTCTGGAAATTGGGTAGTATTAGGAATTTCTGGATAGCTGGAGGTTGACCCTCCAGCAGCCTGAGGCACATAGGAGACAGACAGAGATGGAGACAGAAGGACAGACGTGGAGGCTCCACCACACACAGCCCAGCACTTTGCTTCAAGGAGCTGCCTAGGCCCCTCACACCAGGCCATCAACTAGAGTTTTACTCAGTCTTAACAAGGGTACCTGTTTCCTAGCCTGTAGGAGATTCAAAGCAGCGAATGTATGGAAGCAGGACTCCTAGAAAAAGCACATTCATGAAAGGAAGAAGCAGAGGAGCATGAAAAGGAAAAATCATAACAGTATCCCTTCAGTCCAGTGACACATTTATGGGTGTTAGCCTTATCAAATTACCCCCAAATTCAGGCAGACAGTTCTAACAAGATGTTCACCACAGTGTTATTTACAACAGTAAAATGAATATAATGTGTCCAACAAGTGGGAAGGCTAACTAAATAGAATGACAAAGGCAGCCATCATAAAACCTGTAGGAGTGCAGTTGGTTAGGAATAATTCAGTGTTCTCTAGCTCAAAATAGGGCACCTATGGTTGACAACTGTTGCCGCCTGAAGCGATGGCCGCTTGGAGCAACAAAGCCGCGGGAAGAAGTTCAGAGGCGAACTGGAAACAAACAGCTTTTTATTCTGATAACTTTTCTCTCTGGCTCTAACAACGACTAACACGCGCCACACACACCACCAAAATGGCGCTGACCCAATCAGCAATCTCGGCTGAAGTCACTCGAGATCCCGGGCCAAGTCCCGTGAGACTACGGAAGGCGACAATGCCCAAATCTCCATGGCCCATAGTCAACCGCAATTTAAGCCATCTCCCCAAACAGGGCTCCTGCAGACAACAATTATGTATTTAAAAGTAGCTAGTAGAGAGGATTTTGAATGTTCCCAACACAAAGGAATGACAAATATTTGAGGTGATGGATATGCCAATTACCTGATCTGTACTGAAATATCACTTGTACCCCATAAATATGTACAATATTGTATCTATTGTATTATATATACTATATACATAATAAAGATTTACATATATATACTTATGGGACACCGTGTGTGACAAAAAGTTTTTTAAAATCTTAAAGAATGTTTAAATTACAAGACATGCTGAGTATAATCAAAGGATTGGAAACACCATCGGCAGGGAGAAGCCAAATGCAGTGTGTGAGTGTAGCTGCCTATCTTCTGCCCATGTATGTTTGGTGACTTTTAAATTTCCCCACAGCAAACATATGTTGCATTCATAAGGAAGATGTGCTAATAAGCTGGCTGGGGTGACCGCAGACTCAGATAAGCACAGCCACCTGGGGCCAGGCAATGAGGGCTCTCAGCCTTCTCATCAGAGGCCCGAGCTAAGCACAATGAGCCCAGTGCTGGGGAAATCTCCAGCGCCCAGAGGCTGTCACCTCTGTGAGGCCTACCACTTGCTGCTACTGGGGGTGAGGACAGTAGAGTCCTACCACTGTGGGTCTGGATGACCTTCCATCTCTGCTGCATTTCTAACTGTCCTAGGTACCCCCACGGTAATCTCAGGTTACTGAGGGCCTTGATCCTGGTAGGGCTGGCTCACACCTAAGGTCACCCATTCCAGAGCATCCCAAGTGGTTGACTAGAAGAAAAAAATCACAGTGAAAGAAAGCCTGCGGCCATGGCCTGGAGTGGGATGGGGGGAGCGGGAGGACGTGGATCTCCTGTGGCCGTGGCTCATTGATCCTAAGAGGTACCAGACAGGGGGAGGGAGGAGGGACAGGAAAGTGGAGGAAATGCAGAATTAATGATAAAATTACACTGCATGCATGTATAAATATAACACTGAATTCCACCTTTATGCATATCTATAAAGCACCAATTAAATTATATAAATGAGTAGACAGTAGACCAGAGGAGTAGAAGAGGAGGAATAGGGGAAAGGAGGGGGAAGAAGGGAGGAGAGGGCCTGGGGACTGAAATGGAGTATATTAAATTCCAGGCATGTATGATTATGTCAAAATGAACCCAACTACTATGTAGGACTATAATGCACCAATACAATCAAAAGAAAAAGAGGGAGCAGATGCTGGAGACTTCCAGGCTCAAGTACTAAGAAAACAGAGAGCTCTTGGGGGCGGCTCGGCGACACAGCACAGCCTGCAGTGGAATTTTCCAAGAAGCCTCCCCTAAAGGCACACTCACTCGGTTGCCTGCTGCCACCGACTCGCAGCCTGATGCAGAGGCCTGCAGGACTCAGGTCTCATGTGGAGCCTCATGAGGGGAGGTGGGGGGAGGTGGACAAGGGATGCAGGCCCAGCTCCTGGCCCTGCCTGCTGTAAGGCCTCTGCCATCAAGCTGAGGTCCCCCAGGCTCACGGAGCCACCCGGGGCTCCTGGAAAACACTGGGAACTCCCTCACAGGCAGGTGCTAGGAGAGGGACCTCATGTTTGTCTGGCAGTGGGGGTGACACACCAGATGGGAGGGACAGATCCACCTCCAAAAGGCTACTGCTTCACTCCCACTCCCCCGAAGGCCACCAGGATGTTCCGTCCATTATCAGCCTTGAAGTTTACCCCCTCCCAAGCCTGGCTCCGGCCCTACCTGGCAGCCCTCTGTCCCCTCTCCTGCTGGGCAGATTCCAACTGCATCAGTCCCTGGAGCATGGACCACGGCCTGGACAGTCTGTTCCCTCCACCTGGGTCTCCTTCCTGCCCTTACTGGGACCCTGCCTCCTACCTCCCACCCTGACTGCTGGCGCCTGGCAGAGCCAGCTATTCCCCCATAAGGGCCCAAAGCCCTTTGCACATTCCCCTGTGCCCCGCCATGGCTGTTAGTGGCACCAGAGTTAAGGGGCTCCCTGCCTCAGGGCAGCCTGGGTGGGAAAGGACTCTACAGAAAATATCTGCAGAGTGCAGGATTCTTCCTACTCCAGGATGTGGGGGATGCCTTCAAACTCCCAAAGGGCTAGGAGATTGCCCAGGATCACAGATTGAAGGTGCAGACCGAGGGGCAGGTGGCGCCTCGTTGAGCTCTCTGGCCTCTGCTTTTCTCCCAGGACATCTCTCTCCTGCCTCTTCCCCGCTAGCCTCCACAGGCCTGGTCGTTGAACTCTGGACTGCCTCTTCATCTGCCTCCTCACCCTGGCCCACAGAAGGGACTCAGGGCAGTTGGAGGATGGCCGGTCTCACCTCCAGACCCCAATCCCAGCAGACCCAATCCTCCTGGGAGATTCAGTCCTTACCAACAAGCATGAACCACTCCTGCCCAAGATGGGAGCCCAGAAAAGACACACCTGGGTGCTGAGCAGAGCTGGGTCTTGGCTTACAAAAGGAAAGAAAGAGCTGCTCACCTGACCTCCTTGGGGTCCGCCAGGCCCTGGGCCCCCTCCCTGGAGGTCTGGGGAGGGCAGGCGGCTCGCACAGTGTAACTCAGCCCCCAGCTCTTGCCCCAAGCTCAGTCTTCTCACAGCACCAGCTCCTGCCACTCAGCCTACAGACAGGCTCAGCTGAGCCCCTCGAGGCTTCTTAGTGCCCTCCCACCAGGCCTGGGCAGCCAGCTTCTGGAAAGACCGTCTGCTCCAGCCCCTCCTCCCAGCAGGGCTTCATGGAGGGCCTCCAATCCCCTGTCTCGGTAGGGCTTGGACACACCTGCCCCCGCATTGTTCCCTCCCAACTTTTTCCTCAATCTGAGCCTCAGTGTCCCCTTCTGTAAAATGGGGATGGGCTCAGGGGAGCTGTGTGGGCTCTGGGGAGCAGAGGCTGGTGTGGGGTCAGACAGTGATGGTAGGGATCTTTGTGTAGGAAGGGGGTTTGTGGTCCCTTCCCAGAGGGGACTATTAGGGGAATTCCAGAGGACACCACGTTCTGACAGTGTAGCCTGGGCTGTTCCTCTCAATGAGGACATAGAAGTCACAGAGCCTCCCTCAACTACCCATCCATCACCGTCCATGACTTCACTGCGTCCCCAACAAGGAGCAGGAGGACCTCAAGGGCAGGTGATGCTGGCACCTTGACTAGCAGGCACCATCACCTCCATTTTACAGAAGTGGAAACTGGGACTTTGGGGTCACTACCTTGTACAAGGTCACCGGCTAGAGAGGGCAAGAGTGGCCCCGGTGAAGGGCCCTTGGGGAGAGGTTTCAGAAATCCCAATGGCACAAAGTGCTGTGTGACTCCACAAACTCGAGTGGAAAGGGCTGGCTGTGAAACCCGACCTCGGAAGGACGTGGACAGTGAGAAACGCCCGCCCCGGGGAGCCAGGGGCCGGGCTCGTCAGAGGTGCGTTGGCACCTTTTGTCAACGCTGAGTTTTCCGTAATAACCCCCTCTCTTCATGACCAGAGTGAAAATCCTGACAAAATCAAGTCCTGCCGGGGACAGGATGACCACGTGGGTGCCCACCTAGGGCCAGAGCGCCCCTGGCAAGCACGCAGCGAGCAGGTGCGGCTTGAGCCCCCCCCCCCAGGTTAGAGAGGGAACTGCCACGGGAACTGTCACGTGACCCAGAGGTGCTGTGACGGTGGCAAGTCACCCAACGCGCCCTGGGAGGGCGGTGGTAAGAAGTGAGAGGAGGGAAGACTGGCAGAGAGGGCGGGGCCAGGCCCGCCACGGGTTGTCCTCGTCCCCCAGGGCAGCAGAACACCACACCCCCGCAGGCTGGTGGCTCCCAAACAGCAGAACCGGATTCCTCAGCTCTGGAGGCGGGGAGCCCAGGACCTGGGAGCCCGCAGACTCGGATCTGCCGAGGGTTGAGTCCTCACTGGTACACAGCATCTCCTCGCCGTGTCCTCGTGTGGGGGAAGGGTGGGGGGGCTCTCTAGGGTCCCTTTTACATGGCACTAGTCCCACCTATGAAGGTGTCACTCGCGGCCCAATCAGCTTGCAAGGCCCCACCTTCTGGCGCCAACACCCTGGGGCTGGGGGGCACACAGGGTAGGAGGTGTCACAATAAAAGTGGAGGCACTGTCAACCCTAACAAATAAAACTGGAAGGTCCCAAAGGAGGGGCTGACACACATCGAAAGACAGAACCCAGCCTTGCACCATCTTTTTATGTATTTATTTATTTGGTACTCAGGGGCACTCGACCACTGGGCCACATCCCCAGCCATTTTTTGTATTTTATTTTATTTTTTAAAAATATTCATTTATTTACTTTAGTTGTACTCAATGCAATGCATTTTATGTTTACATGGTGCTGAGGATCGAACCCGGGCCGCGCGTGCGAGGCGAGCGCTCTGCCGCTGAGCCACAGCCCCAGCCCCCCTTTTTTGTATTTTACTAGAGACAGGGTCTCACTGAGTTGCTAAGTGCCTCGCCACTGCTGAGGCTGGCTTTGAACTCGCGATCCTCCTGCCTCAGCCTCCCGAGTGCTAGGATTACAGGCGTGCGCCACCGCGCCCAGCTAAAACTTCACTTTTACAGATGAGGCCACTAGTGGACGCAGGGACTGACTTGCTGGAGAGCACAGGTGGGAGTCAGGTCATAGGTGCGAGCTGGCAGTCTGGCCCATGCCCTGGGCCCTGCGTGCTGCCCCACAGGCCTTCCTGGCTCCCCTAGTGCTTGGGGTGGGCTCGGCCCAGGAAAGAGGAGAGAGACCCTGTTTCTCGTCATCGATGGCGCCTTCCTCCATGCTGCACTTGGGCCCCAGTCTCAGGGAGGCTGTGCCCAGCTGGGTCTTCCGCGGCTTGCTTTCTTTCTTTTTTTTTTTATATCTTTATTTTAATTGATTTCTTTATTTCATGTGGTGCTGAGGATCAGACCCAGGGCCTCACGCATGCGAGGCAAGCGCTCTACCACTGAGCTACAGCCCCAGCCCTCCGCGGCTTGCTTTCTTTCTTTTTTTTTTATATCTTTATTTTAATTGATTTCTTTATTTCATGTGGTGCTGAGGATCAGACCCAGGGCCTCACGCATGCGAGGCAAGCGCTCTACCACTGAGCTACAGCCCCAGCCCCCCGCGGCTTGCTTTCTTTCTTTTTTTTTTTCATATCTTTATTTTAATTGATTTCTTTATTTCATGTGGTGCTGAGGATCAGACCCAGGGCCTCACGCATGCGAGGCAAGCGCTCTACCACTGAGCTACAACCCCAGCCCCTCCGCGGCTTGCTTTGATCTGCAGCTGCTCCATGGAGAGTCAGACACTGCCCATGAAGAAATGCACGTCCACAACTGGTCTGCAGAGGCATGACACTCACATACCTCCTGGAAAGGAGCTGTGCAACTGCTCCCGCAGGAAGGAAGGCACACCCCCGTGGGCATGTAAAGTCGCTTCCAGTGCCCACCCCTCCCGCATCCTCCCCAGAGACGCCCCGTGGTCTTGGCCACCCAGCTGGTCAGGACAGAGCTGGGGCCAGCTGACTTCACAAGGTCCCTGAAGGGCTGCCAGGCAGGCCAGTAAGGTCCAAGGAAGAAAGAAGACTGCAGGCCGGGGGCCAGGGAGCACCACTCGTTTCTCAAAACTCCTGCAGACCTGAGGGCCGTGCACAGGCAGCCTAGAGAGACTGCAGTTTACTAAGGAGACTAAAGAGAAGCTGTGCTGCGCTCATTTCCAGGGAACCAGGTGGAAGGAGCTTTATTGGTCCAGAAGAATAAAAGTCACTACTAATACCAGAGTTAGGGCCTAGCACAGACTAGGTCCTGGTCTCACAAATTGAATGAATTAGCGTAGCCAGACCCTATTTGCAGCCTCTTAGTGCCTGGACTCGGAGGGTTGCCGTGGTGACTCCGTTTTACTCTCCCATGCCCCACCTCATTCTTTTCTCAAGTTTTACCGCCACCTCAGACCCCCGTTCACATCAACCACATCAGCAGTCTACCGGGTGCATCAACTGGAATGTCATCGTGGCTGCCAGCCACCTGCCTCCATCCACTCTGCTCCTGGGCCCGGAGCCAGCCCACCCAGTCAAGAACTTACCTTGCTGGCCTTGCCAATGCCAAAAAGGCCACCACAGTCTACATTCTTCAAATGGGGGCATAAATCCGCTGCCTGCCTTGTCAGTATTACTGGAAGTCAACGTTAGTCGCACACCTGATGGGTGCGCGGTTGGATTTGGGGGCTTCTCCTCGGTTGTCCAAATGAGGACTTATGTATACCCAGGCAGGCGGAGTGTCGGGCAGCCTTGGGCACATCAGCTGTCTCTCCACAAACACTGGGCATTCATGCCAGGCCTGATGCCACACCTGCCTGGGACACCTCCAAGCATTCTCCCCTCTTCCTGAATAGGGGGCAACCCAGCTCTCACAGGTGGGGAGACCAAGGCCCGAGAGGCTTCTCTTTCCTCTTCATTAGCAGCTTAATGTTTTAATGAAGACAACCTTGGCCCCCAAACAACCCCAACCTGCTGCTCCCGTTCCCACTGTGATGACTGTGAAAGGTCAAGGTGAAGAAGGTCAGTAGGAAAACTAGGCTTTCTGCCCACCAGCCCTGACCAGGCAGCCTGCCATCTGTCCACATGGGATGCCACCCAGGCCTGGCAAGAAGTAGGACCTGTTTGCAAGCAGAGGAACCTCCCCGGGCCCAGATTCCTCCAGGTCCTCCCCAGCCTGTGAAGGGGAGGCAGAAGGTGAGTGAGGCTGGGGAGGCAGGAGAGGCAGGAGCATGGGGAGCCTTTGAGATTTCCACCCAATCTCAGTGGCAGAAAGGAAGCCAGGCTCACCCAGCACCCTGGGCAGACTTCATGGTGGCAGCAGGGCTTCCAGACAAGCTTAGGCTACAATGACTGGGACACTGGGAGCAGCTCAGGCACTAGTGACCAGCGCTGGCATGGGGGGCTGGAGTCAGCCTAACAGCGCAGCACTGCTGCCAAGATCCAGGGTCTGTCACAAATGCCTCGTCACCCAGGCAGGGTCCTAACCTTCCTGAGCGACTTCTGCACCGGTGGCCTGGGGAGAGAGCACGCACACAGCACCAGCACATCAGGCAGCCGCTGGGGGTGGGGTGCTGCTCGCCTTATCATGGGTCTGCAGCGCTCGGTTTGAGGCAGGACAAGGCGGTTATGTTTGACGTTCTGACCACCAGGAACTGGACCCTGAGAAAAGCCACAGATGGCGCCCTCAGGCCCCTGACAAGAGTCCAGCCACTCACTGCTTAGGAGCTGAGCCCAAAGACATGTGAGAACCAATGAGGGCCCACTGAGCCCGGGACATCCCTGGCTTGAGTCTGGGTTTGACAGAGGGTCCAGGTCCCCTCAGGACTACCCCTTCCTCAGCAAGGCAGGAAGCTCCCGGCTCTGGCAAGAAGCGGGCCAGCACTGGGCGTCTTGTGCTGTCCTCCTCAGGTTCCCAGCCTGTGGCCCAAGGAGGACAGGCCTGCGTCCAGGCAGGCCCATAGCAGGATTCTCTGAGCCCTGGCAGTTCCCCAGACTTAGCTCTATAGCTGGGTCAATCCCCTAAGCAGGTTTGGGGGTGACTGTGGGGACCTCCACTTGGGACTCTGATGAATCAACAGCAGCCCCCAGCTCACCACCGCTGGCGAGTGCTCTAGGCCAGCCTCTCGGACTCCCAGCCACAGCGACAGGTACCCTGGGTGTACTGGGAGGACCCAACCCGGTGTGCATGCAGCTGGGTCAGCGGACAGGCTGGAGAACACAGGAACTCCCAGAGCCCAGTGCTGACCCACGCCCCCTGCCCCAGGACTTGGGCACCAGGTCCTCCCGGGCCCTGGGAGGCTCTTCCCATGGCACCTTCCCAGGTGGCAACGAGGGGGAAGGGCAGCCCCCCCCCCACGGCCCCAGGCTCCTGGCCTTGGTCTGCTCTTGAGGACCAGCAGGCAGCGTGCCCCTCAGCTTTGATGGTGGCCTCATCTAAGCCTTGAGGCTACCTAAAAGGAGACCGTGTCCCCATCTATAACAGAGCCTAAGGGTGACAGGCCAAAGGGTGGAGCCTATTCTGTCCCCTTAAACAGGCCTGACTCCCGGGGCCCGGGGTGCAATGTTGAGGTGCAAGACTGTACCCTTGTCTCCCCCCACTGGGATGGTGGCCTTGCAGTTCTGATGGACACTTGGTCCTGTTGGTGCCCTTGGCCCCACCCTCTGGCCCAGCTACCATGGGAGCCAGGAACTGCAGAAACTGGTCTGCCATCCCAAGAAGGCTGGCTGTGACTTCACTGCAAGGTGAGATGGTGGGCTTCAGCTGCCACGAGAGGGTGACAGGACTGTGGTCAGCACCCGGCCAGCACAGTGGGGCATGGTCTCTGTGGGTCCTGGAGCCACAGGCCAGGCAAATGCCCTCAGAGGGCTTTGCTGCCTCAGTGGAGGAGGAGGAAGGGAGGGGCAGCCCGAGCAGTCGTGATTTTCTTGAGTTACTGGAGTCATGTGCAAACTTCCCTTTTGCACGTCCACCTTAGCTGGATTCCTGCCAAGGGCAGCAAACCCAGGAGGGCAGAGGCCAGACAGCCCAGCAGACAGGGCCGTGTCTTGTTGACCTTTGCACTCTACCATCTATGGACTATCCTGTCCCTGTGACCAACCCTGATGAGAAAGGTCCCATTATGACACCCACTTACCCCGAGAGAAAAACTCACTTGAAGGGACACAGTGGCGGGGTGTGGGGGGTGGAGCAGGACTCGGGGAAATGACATCCTGCCGAGAGGTGGGACACGCCTGACACTGGGGTTAGAAAAGGCTGCTGGGCAGAAGCACACTCTCCGACATGCCTTTTATAATTAATGGGATTTTGGCGAGAACGAGGTTTCAGAGAATCAAATGGATTCCACAATCACAGGGCCCAACAGCTCATGGTGCCTTCCGTGTACCCATCTGTGAAGGGGGCGACTCTACCTGCCTCACAGGATGTTGGCCAACACCACAGAGTGCATGGAAGACTCCGGGCGCTCAGGGGCCCCCAGCTCACGTCAGCTGATGCTGTCAGCACCGTCTGATGTTAGGCGGTGGAGGCGTTACTGTCACTGCTAGCCTGACAATGTGAAGCAACTGTCCCTGGAAATGCTGTAATTACCCACACCAGTGGCTGAGGCCGCAGCGGCTCTGAGGCAACAGTGCCAGCCTGGGAGGTCACCTGACCAGCTGCCTGCAAGAGAAGCTGGGGGCTGAGCTTCCTCTCCGTTCTGGGTGTGGTGCTGGTGCAGGCCTCCTGGGCACTGCCACAGCCACTCACCACGTGTGCCTTGAAACTGCTGGGTGGCACCATGGTGACAGACAGCAATCAGCTGCAACCGAAGTGGCCTGAGTTCTCTGGGTGACAGAGGTAAAGAAAGGCCTTTCATGATTCTGCAGTTCTGTGACATCAGAATTCCTGAGGATGGAAACAGGCCAGAGCCTGGGTGACAGGCCACCTCAGCACTGGCCCCTCTCCTGCAGGTGCAGGCATCTGGGAAGCACCACACAGACACCATAGACACCGTGTCAAAACCCCAGCAGGAGGGGACAGCGGTCCACACAGCCACACGAGGACCAAGGGAACCAACAGGAAAGCACGGCACCACCCGGGCCTGCCTCCTGGTGGGCAGCCCCAGTGCACCTGTGTGGAGGTCGGGGCAGCCTGCTCCAGGTGGCCTTGGGGGTCTCCGGGGAGGGTGTCTCTGTCCCAGAGCCCCACAAGGCACCGCTGCTGTCTGATGAGGCCAGTACTAGCCGCTTCAGGCAGGGGCAGAGGCTGGGGCCTGCTTGAAGGAGCCTTTGAGATGATAAATAAAGACAATAAACTCTTTTTAAATTTTTTTATTTGGTGTTAACTCCACAAGAAAACAAAACAAACAAACAAAAAAAAAATCAGTTACTCTGGTGTACGTGAAATCAGAACAATACAACCACGGGAAAAAAATCTCAGCCCAGGAATGGAAACTGGTACTTCAGTGCCATGGAGATGCAACGCGCTTCATACCACAGTGCGCTTCAGCGTTTGCCAACTTTATTTTTTTTTTTTAATGCTTTTTGTGATCATCCATTCACAAAACTAAAAACCACACTTTCAACTCTGTTGCTGAAAGCCTCTGAGCTTTAGTCACTTAACTATGAAAACAAATAAATACAGAATTTGTTAATCCCTTGGCCCGTTTATCATCCATACCCATTCCCTGTGGAAGGTGCTCCACTGTGCCATGCCTGAGGAGGTTGGCACCTCTGCCACCTGGAGCCCTTTCCTGATGAACAGCAGCCGTCCAAAACTAACTGAGCTCAAGGTTGTGTCTGAAATCTACTTATTTGGTCTCTGCTACGTAAGCAACGATTTCTAAGATCATCGTTGCTGCAGTGATTTTAGGAATTTACATCTTCCGATCTTTTTTTGCTGTTGCTGTTAAATTATGTTTCAGTGCAGATGCTAATCAATTTTTAGGAAGCTCCAGAAGAAAGAAAAATACATAAAAACTTATCTGATGTCTGTAAATAAATAATAGCAACATAAAACCTCACACATGCACACACGCACACACAAACCCACTGTAAAGTGTCAAAAGATGTGCTGTATAAAGACAAACCCCCACGACGGCGAGATGGCGCCGGAGGATCACATCAGGCCTCTCACGGTGAGGACACACGGAGCCTTGGCGACTCCGCAGCCTTCCACGGTGTTTCTGTTATTGGGAAAAAGGCGACAAACTCACATGCTCAAAGCAAGTCAGGTACTCATAGGCAGCTCAGCTCCTGGCTAACCAGGTGCGTCTGCTGCCTGAGTGGCGAAGCCATCCCGGCCACGTCCGGCGTTACCGCCATTCCCGATATTACAGGTGCTAAACTGACTTCACAGATTAGGTGTTTTTAAAATGATGCACTGATTAAAAGAGAAAACAACCTAAAACGTCCAGGCTTTGCAGATAGTGGCCCTCCTAGCTTCAAA
The DNA here is from genome assembly GCA_025594165.1 of Tamias sibiricus. Classification (NCBI taxonomy): domain Eukaryota; kingdom Metazoa; phylum Chordata; class Mammalia; order Rodentia; family Sciuridae; genus Tamias; species Tamias sibiricus. Next base: position 4,605,221 of record CM046665.1, read on the forward strand.
CTGTGGTGGCACTGGGAGAGCTCAAGGAGGTGTCCGCACGCCCAGGTGTGACCCGCACGCGCAGGTGCGACCTACACGAGGCGCACTGCTTCCTGGACTCACCAAGGTGCTAAAGCAGGTCACACGCGGGGCCGTGGGAACAGCAGCCACGTGGGCATGTGGGAGACTGCTCTGCCCGCCCAGCCCACCGCACACACACGACTCACCCAGAACCTGCTCTCCAACACAGGATGAGAATGAGCTACACTACATCACAGCCACAGGAGCAGCTAGCTGCAGCAGCCAAAGGTTTCTTTGGGGTGATAAGGTGGCCTTTATCGCATGTCAAATGTTTACAACTTCAAGTTTTGGGGGCTTTAATTTAATGTAGTCACCAGAAAATAAAATTTGCAACCAAGGTCCTCACTGTGTGCTGTCAGACTCACCACAAAGGGCCCTGAGGGCGTTCTGGTGTCCACGCACTGCAATACCAGCGCGGGGGCGGGTGGGGCAGGTGTCCTCACCCCACTCTGCCTGCCTCATGTACCACTCCACGCCCCACGTCCTTAGCATCTTCAGTTAACAAGAAAGTCACAAACCATAGTATATTCGTGATACTTTGGGGTGGGGGATCCTAAGATAGAAACACAGTATTCTTTGAGTCTCTAAAAGCACGCCTCTGCGGTTTCTACTGTGAATGCACATGAGATCTGGCTGAAGGAAGACCATGGCCGTGTCACCCAGGCTTCCCCCCTGCTCTCGCAAAGGCCTGATCCACAGCAGGGCAGGACACATCTCCTGGGGACTGAGAACAAAGCCACGTCTCTGAACAGCAGAAGTGGTGTGGACACTGCGATGCTACAGGTGTAGTGACATGACTGCAGTGAGGGGCGGGGCTGCAGGGGTGGTGCGGGCGCAGCGGCACCTCTACGACAAGCACATGCACACCCATCTGGATTCCACAACACAAGCTAGTCTATTTCAAATAGCCAAGAATTTAACAGCTTGGAAAAAAATCTTCAACAGGACAGCTGTCCTCAACTCTAAAATAAGCAAGAAGAGAAAGATAATTACTGATCTGAATCAGTTAATCGAAGAAGAAACCTATTTGTTGCTTTAGATTAACAGGCCTCACAGAAGGGCAATTCCCATCACATATCATTTAAAAATGACTTGTACTACTCTGCAGGGTTAGAGATGAGTGCGGGAAAAGAGCTCCTCCTCGCTGGGGCCCACCCACTCGCTGCCACCTTCGGAGCCCGAGTCCCCCGAGCTGGAGCTGGCGCTGGAGCACGTCTTCCTGCGGAGGCCGTTGGGCTTCGCCCCAGAACCTCTCTCTCCGGTGCATCTTGCTTCATAAACAGAAGACACCTGCGAGTCAAGAAATAATTTTCAACAGATCAAAATTAGATTTTGCCTCCAGAGGGCTGAAGCACCCTTTGTTCACAAACAGAGACGAAGGACAAGGCCCTGGCGCCTGCTGCGCAGCACAGCACAGGAGCTCCGCTGCCCCAGGAGCACCTCTCCCTCTGCCCAGGAAGGACCCCAAGCCCTGGCTCTGCATATCAGTCACCTGGACAAATGTGGCTCTGGCAGGGCAGGACAGAAGGACTGCCTAACTTCCACTGGGGCCTGCCTGCTACTGCAGGACAGAGGTGGCCGCAGCCTCCTGGGGCTCATGTTCAAGGGAGAAGACCAACAAGCAGACCGACACACACAGCTTCAGACTGCAGATGCACAGCATGATGGGGCGGGGAGACTCGGCACAGGAGCGGCCAGAGGCGCAGCTTTCAGAGGAGAGGCAGAGCCGTGCTCATGGCTGCCTCAAGGCGGTGCTTCTGCACTGTGTCCCGTCTTTGTTGACACTGTTTAGGCACACTCTTTGTTGTATGAGACGGTCCCCCCGCCAGATGGCTAGCATCTCTGGTCTCCAGGACAGATAAAACTGGCAGCCCCTCGGCAGTCATGGCAAGTAGCAACACTCCCCTCCCTGTCACTGAAACTAGCACCGGCCCCACCCCACTTCCAGATGGCAGCATTGCCCCTACTTGAGAGCCCCTGAGGCAGGAGCACAGAAAGCCAAAGAGCTGGAAGAGTGTAGGGACACGAGGTCAGAAAGGGCAAAACAATAGGACCTCGCAGGCGCAGGAAGTCTGGATCTGTCCCAGTGCAGTGGGCAGAACGTGGGTCCTACAGTCAGACTGCTGGGGCTCACAGCTCAGGTCCGCACTGAATCAGTGTTTCCACAACCTTAGGTAACAGCACTTACTCTTTTTAAAAAAAAAAAAAAAAAAATTTTATTGATGGACCTTTTTTTTTTTTTTTTTTTTTAATATTTATTTATTTACTTTAGTTGTACACAATGCAATGCATTTATGTTTTTACGTGGTGCTGAGGATCGAACCCGGGCCGCGCACGTGCGAGGCGAGCGCTCTGCCGCTGAGCCACATCCCCAGCCCCTGGACCTTTATTTTATTCATTTATTTATATGTGGTGCTAAGAATGGAACCCAATGCCTCACACATGCTAGGCAAGCGCTCTGTCACTGAGCCACAACCCCAGCCCCAGCATTTTCTCTTTTTTCTTTTCTTTTCTTTCTTTCTTCTTCTTCTTTTTTTTTTTTTTTTTTTGTACTAGGGATTGAACCCAGGGCTCTTAGCCACTAAGCCACATCCCCAGCCTATTTTACTTTTTATTTCAAGACAGGACCTCGCTGAATTGCTGAGGCTGGCTTTGAACTTGCGATCCTCCTACCACAGCCTCCCCAGCTGCTGGGATGACAGGCATGGCCACTTTGCTGGCAGCGTGTACTCTTTAGATGCTGTGGCCTTCTATTTTGCAACGTGGACATGCTGGCAGAGCCTACTGCACAGGGCGCTACGAAGCCGCCAGCACTGCTGGCTGTAGAGGGCAGGTGGCAGCTAGTGTGGACTGGGAGCAGTGGTATGGCCCGGGGGGTAGAGGGGAGGTGAAGAGGTTGCAAGGCACACTGCCCATGGGGTGAGAGCAGGGGCGGAGGAGTGGCTCTTGATTAGGTCTGGGGATCGAGGTTGGTAGGGCAGGTGACAGGAGCTATTCACTGAGGCAAGACTCCTGGAAAGGCCTCACGAGGCAGCCTTGATGTGCCCAGTCTGACAGGTCCATGGTACCAACACCACAGGGCACCTGAGGAAAGCCCTCGCTGGAATTGAGCTGACACGCAAGATCAACACTGGGAGGCAGAGAGGCTTCCCAAGGCCGCTCACCTGTCTGCCTGACGGCAAGGTTTGAGCCAGGCACAGGCCTTGCTGTCCCAAGGTGCTCACTGGCCCGCCAGGGAGGCAGACATTGGAAGCCACACACAGCTGGGTGCCAGGCCAGCAGGATGCTGCACAGGGTGCGGCAAGGGCCCCCAAGAGACTGGACAGGCAGAAGCAGCCCCAGGAAGGTCTCCCCTGGGGCACGCCTTGAAAGATGAAAGGGGTGCCACCAAGGGACCAGCAGCGGGGTGACAGGGGCAACTGTGCATTGAGAAATGCCCTGTGGCAGCCCTGGGAAGGAAAGGCTGGGAGAGCTGGGGCTCTTTGGGAAGCCTGGCCGGGGACATCAAGGTGGGCCATGAGGCAGACCACAGGCCCAGAGGAAGGGCCAGAGAGGAGGAAGTCTGCACCTGGGGTGGGGTGGCTGTCCCAGGACTCCCAGGTTTCTGACTAGAGAGACGGGGGAGGTGGCAGTCGTTCTGTGTTAACAACGAGGAGGACAGTCCACTTACCCTATTAAAATCTAACAGACGCTCTTCATTACTGGGCATTTCTTTAACATCTGGATACTCTTCTATACCATTCTCTCCCTTGGCATTTGTATAACATTCTTAATCATTTTGAGTGGAGAAGGGAAGAGAGGGAAAGGGGAAATTCCATTAAGACACAGTTATGAAACACACATTCTTGTTCCGTTTTCACTGAAAAGCTAGGTCTCCCAAACCCTCTGGAGATTTCAGGTAGTCACTAAAAGCACAGTTGGCCAGGTGTGTGGAGAAGAAAGCCTCACTGACAGCAGCTGGGCCTGCTGCTCGAGTGAGTTCTTAAAATGCAGGCCAGCGCAAGCTGATACTCCTACTGCTCCACCATGAGACAGTCACTCAACGGTACACCATCACACCTGCTGTGTGACAGGCCCTGGGAACACAGGACAAAAGGACCGAAGAGGTCTGTGCTCTCAAGAAGGAACGTGCAATGGAGGAGACAGACGATGCACCATGGATATGCTCATAAAACACAGGAACAGAGGAGCCCGGACAGAGGGAGGTGCAGGGAGGAGACACGGCAGGGCAGCGTCCTGGCTGGTCCTCCCGACTCAACACTGTGCTAACACGCGCTCTCTCCATCTCTGGGGTGGGGAAGGGAGCCAGGCCCGAGGTCCAACTGCACAAGTGCCCACTGGATAGGAAGGAATTGAAGCCAGAGCAGGCAGCCGCTCTCCACCTGGGCTGCATGCCCAAGTCGTCTGGGAGCTCTGGGCTCTCTGGAGCTGCTCTCCAGCAGCACCTCATACCCTGACTCCCTGAAGAAGGCCGCCATGGCAGAGGCACAGGGAAGGGCACAGAGAACACCAGCGGGGCTGGGTTTGACCTGTGAGTCCCCTACACCCAGCCCTCCAGGAGTGCTACCATGAGGGGTCAAGGAGATGCTACGACTCCCCAACCCACAGCCACGGGACCGGGTGGGCCTCAAGGAGCACTGCTCCACTCCTCCACTGGGGTGGACCTGCGCCAGGCAAGGCTGTGGGGTCTGGCAGCTGCAGGCACTTGAAGTTGCTAGGTCAGGTCAGAAGAGCAGCCTAGGCCCCAGGCTGGACAGGCTGCAGCTGATTCCACGCTATGCCACCCACACGCAAGGCACATCAGAGGATGCAGTGTGTGCAGCTAGCACGGCAGTCACACCCTCCACAGCTGCTGACCAGGAAAGGCTTTGGGATGGCTGCAGAGAAAGACACCACCCTCTGATATGGCTGGGGACCCCGTCTCACCCCTCCTAGCCAAGTGCCACACATCCCGCACCCCCCCCACTGCTGCCAGGGAGGACTGTGAGGGGCAGAAGGCTCTTCCCTGGACTAGGACATGCTCACAGGTGCAGGGAGAGCCCTCCCCACTGCCCCTCCATGCAGGGCATCAGGAAAGGGCAAGGGTGAACTGCTGCCCATGTTTCCCCACTGCTTACAGTGGCAACCACCAGGTTTTGAGTGACAAGTATGTATCAGGCACTGCTCTAGATACTGGGCACCCCACAGCTACCAGGGAGGCATTCCTTTTAGCTCCTTTTTAGAAATGCAGCAGCGGAGGCACAGGAAGGCCTAGGCACTGCCAAGGCTGAGCAGCTGGGCACAGTAGCACTGGGCTCCGGCTCAGTCTGTGTCAGGAGCCTGGCCCTGGCCACTGTGCTGCTCCCCTGCAGGGCTTGCTCTGCAAGGCCAAGGCCACACACACTGATGTCAAATGGGCCTTCGAAGTTCCGAGAGCCATCTCCCAGAGCTCTGGAGAGTGCCGTCAGTCTCGCAGCCCTGTGAGTCCCCTGCCCACTGCCTGGCTGGCCTCATGGCACTGGACTCCTGCGTGGCCCCCTCTGGCAGCCACACTTCTGCCTGGCCTCTCTCCCTGTAGAGCTCCAGCTCTAAGTGGTTTGCACCGTGCCCTCAAGTCCCTGCTTGGAAGGCCCTTGAATAGGAGGAGTAGGACAGTCTGCCTATGTTCCCAGAGCCCAGAGCAGTGTCCAGCAGAGAAAAGCTGCGCATCTGCAGAGTGGAAGGACCTGCCAAGACACGACAACCCAGGCTCGGACAGAGCGCCGAGGGCGCGTGCTCTCAGGCTGAGGGGTGCCAGGACAAGCAGCCCCACCTCCCAGTCCATCTCTGCATCCTACTGTGAAAGGGAACAATCCCCTTCCCAGCCATGGGCCCAGAGCAGCACGTGCCTGTCATTAACCATCTGCAACACTGGAACGGGGTCCCTGGCTACTTCTGCTGAGTGGGTGAGGGGCTACCTGTTTTCTTGGCTAGTCCCCTCCTGAGGCTACTTGTCCCCATTCTGTAAGCCAAAAGGGGGCTGCTTCATAATGTCACTGCAGGGCAAATGCACGGGATTTAGCTCCACTACTATTTGTCCTCTGAGCATTTCTCTATGTGCCACTCCACCTCACACACACAAAAGCACCATGGATACTCACTGCTAGCAGCTACTGAGAGACTGTGCAGATGACCAGGGACCTAGAGCTAGGAGCTAGAACTGGACTTCCATTAATGGTGGCAGAAAACTGAACTCAAGCAAGGGAAGAATGAGCTGAGTGTGTTGGAAAACTGCTACAAGGAAGGGGTCTCCACCACGAGGCAGCCAGCACCGTCTCTCCTGGCCCTTCCTTCTGTGCACAGCTCCGGCATTTCCCACCTGCTTCCCCATACCTGCACCTGTGTCTTGCACTCGCCGAGCTGCAGGCTAGATGTTCAGGAAGGCAAGGTCTGGGCTGCCCCCACCCTGGTGTCCAGCTCAGTGCCAAGCACAGACTGCGGTGGTGGAGGACAAAACTTCTGGACTATGGGATACACAACCTGGCCTCCAATCACACTCAACAGTTGACCTGCAAGATCTGGGCAAACTGCCCACCTCAATACACAGCTTCCTCATCTGGGAACTAGGCGCAAGATCCCACCAGCTCCTGCAGGCCTAGAGAAAAGACGAGAACAGCTTGCCAACACTGGGGCTGCCCAGTCACTAGCTAACACAGGAGCGGAAGCAGCTCCTACCATCAATGGGGCTCCGAAACAATCAGATGCCACATGAAGACTCAGCCCTCTGCTCTTCTCGGGACCCTTTGGGAAGAAGGAAAGGGTTTGGGATGCCACACTACAGACCAATGAGAAGCAAACAGCCCCAAAGAAGAGTCTCGGTGCTAACCCTGCCTCTGTCCCATCAGCTCTGCCCAGGCCTGGGGAAGAAGGCTGAGTGTGGGCAAGTGTGACAGATGCGAACCCGTGAACACACACGAGAGCACCGTGGGCCTGCAGGGCTCTGACAGGAGAGACTGGTGAGGAACCGGCACGCAGGAGCGAGGAGCCAGGATACAGGCAGGCCGAGCCGCCTGGCCTCACCCACACAGAGGCTTCTTTAGCTCTTGCTTCTCCCCAGATTCCAGGCAGGAATGTCTTACAGCTCTGCACAGGTCCCCTGGGAGGCATGGATGGCGCATTCAAAACATGCCCCAAACTTGTGACCTTTCTCACAAATCAGTTGCTGCCACCCGCTGCCCACCATCTCCCCATCTTCCTGGCACTCACTCCTCACAGGAAGTCACTTGACAAAGACACCTTTGCAAAACCTCTTGATCATGTTCCCTTTGTCCGAGCCACTGCCACCAGCTCAGTTCACACCATCACCTCCCCACTCCACACCTTGCCACAGCCTGGGCACCCTGGCAGATGCCCTGCAGGTCCAGTTCCATCTCCACTGCTGTGAGTGTCCTAAACACACACCTGACCTTGACGCTTTCCAAACTGAAGCCACTCACCAGGCCCTCCCTACACCCTCTGCTCCTGACAGGCTCTTCCCGTCTCCCACAGCCAGCTGAACACAACGGCTCCCTGCTCCTGCCGTCTGCCCGGTCCCTGGCCCTCTTCTCCCCGGGCTCGGCCTCGTCACCTCTGCCTCCACAAGCCCATGTGGCTTGTGCGCCTCTCATCAAAGGTTGGACTCCTCATGAATCTCCCCTCCTTTCCCTCCACCAGCCCATGTGAGTTCAAGAGCAGGGCCCAGTGTCCCCAGAGCGTGCAAAGTGCTGGCCACAGAAAAACCCTTAGAGTCCTGGACTGATAGCCACAGCTAGAGCACTTACTGCTCTTCACGAACTCAAAGTCTGAGTGCACACGAACAGCACAGGCCTCCTTACCTTCACACTCGGATGCAGGGAAGAGAGGGGAGTACAGGGCTTTTTCCCACCAGGTCTGCTTTTCTTGACTTCTATTCATTTCTTGTACATTAGTGTTCAATACAGGAAACTGTTCAGATTAAACCAAATATAGAGAACATTGATAAACTTTCAGGATAGAGGTAAAAATACAAGTATTATTTATTAATTATGGACTATAAAAACCCAGGGCTTTGTGTGTGGGGCGGGGGGGGGGGGGTTGGGGATTCGACCCAAGGCCTTGCACCTGCATGGCAAGTGCTCCACCACTGAGCTACATCCCACCCCCAAACCCAAGATTTTTAAATCGGTGAGTTTTTTACTGTTCTGGATATGGTAAAGAAAAAAGGCCAATGTGTTCATAGAAAATAAAGGAAGTTTTCTTCAAAAAGCACTTACACTCTAAGAGGAATAATTATCTTAGCAAACCAAGAGAACTCTTACAAGGCAAAACTACAACAGAACAGGAAATACTCCTAAACTAAGGCAAATTTCTTGATTTCAGCAGTGCACAGAGATAACATGCACTCGAGCCTAAGGTGTTCTGAAGAATGGGGGTCTCTTCTTCACACATTCAGGCAGGAGGTAACAGAAGAAGAAAATTCTTACAGGCAGAGTCACTGACCTAAATGTTTTTCTTTAGAACAAAATTATTTGCTTAGGTGAGAACTCAAAAGGAAGCTGGGACAAAAAAAAAAAAAAAAAAAAAAAATTACAAACTCAAATTCAAAATGCAAAGCAGCCACCCAATAGCCATGGGACCCAAGTCAGAGTCCAGTCTCCAACTCTCAAAGCCTAGCAGGACCTTGCCACCTAGGCAATGAGGCAGCGTGGGTGGTTGTCAACAGCGGCTCTCCTCAGTGACCCAGGAGAGTCCTTTTTTTTTTGGTGCTGGGGATTGAACCCAAGGCCTCGTGCATGCAAGGCCAGCACTCTACCGACTGAGCCATGTGCCCAGCCCCCGGAGAGGCCTTGAGAGTGCTCATCAGGAGATGCCTGGCCAGCCTCGGTCAGCACGTGCACTCTGGTGGTATGTCCTTCCACCCGCCTGCCCAGCGCTCTCTCCCAGGATGAGGCCTGGCCTCTGCACCTTGGTATTGCCCAGGCCCTACACTGTGCTCGACAGAAGTCTGCTCTTAGAGCAGCCCAGGAACTCTTCCTGAGTCTTTACTGTTGTAAGATGTGTCCTTGTGTGTTTAACATTGTGTGTTCTGGTCTGTTTTAGTAACTAATAAACAATTCTCCAGTAGTATTCTGTTATGCTCACAATTGTAAGTTCTTTTATGGATCTAAAATTGCTTGATTCAATAACAATGTAGTCTTTTACTACATAAGAAACACTTTGAACGTTTCATTTTCTTGTTATGTATCTTTTCAGATATATTTCTCAATTAGGAACTGAAGGAGAACCGTCCTGTCTTCCCAGGTCAGTCAACCTGCACTATTTTCTCTGCAGCTTATCCTAACAATAAAACTAGTCCTCCTGTTAGATAACAGATGCCCAGGCCAAAGGAACAAAGTTCTACTTAATGCAGATGAGGTGAGGAATGCACAGGTCAGCACTGAATTCGAGGCATGTAAAGTACCTGGCATGCCCTTCCCAGCACCCTGAAGCCCTCCGCAAGGCCTCACCTGTCTTGTGATGTTACTTAGTGCCATTTGGGGCAGCAAGGAAGGCTTCCCTGGCCAGAATCCTCTTTTATCATCCCAAGGCAACTACACAGAGAGCTGGATCTGGAGTGACAGGCTCCTGTGTGAGCTCCTATCAAGTTTACTAGAGTGAGTTCAGTAATACTGCTTCTCTTTTAATCCTTTCTTGAGACAGGAAGGGAGGAAAGGGCTAGAGAGGGGGAGAGTTCATAGTGGAGGATGGGGCACAGTAGAAAAGCAGGCCAGAGGGGCCAGGACACCAAGGGGCTTGGAGCCCAAGCCAAGCTGAGGCCAGCTGCCAATGGAACCACACTGGAAGCTTTTTAAGGGCAGGGCCACGTCCCTCTCATCATCTTTGCATCTCCAAGCACAAAGTAGCTTCTCAGCATCCACAGAGCTGAACAAACCAACTCCTGGGCCTAGACTCTTATAACTGAGCACGCCACTTCCTTTCCCTCTGGTCGAGACCACTGGTAAGAGCCTAAAAGTCTACTATAATTTTAGGAGTCTTTCTGCATCTTTAATTTGGGTGTCAATTCCTATGGCAGGCACTTAACAGGGCCAGTGATCCTTGATTGAAATCTCTGAAACCATGAGGAAAACAAATCTTTTTTTTTTTTTTTTGGTGGTACTGGGAATTGAATCCACAGGCACTCTACCACAATTACAGGTGTATGCCACCATACCCAACCCAATCCAAATCTAAGTTTTTTTTCATGTATTTTTTCCATCAAAGCAAAAAGAAAATTGATACTGAGAAGTAGGGTCATTTCTGTGACTATACTTAGTGATGTGGTTCAGAAGCCTTAGGAACTGGTCAGTGGAAGGAGCTGGGAAAGTTTGGAGGAAAGAAAGGCTAGAATGCCATGAGCACAGTGATTCTGGTAGGAGACCAGAAGACGAGAGTGCTGATGGGACTATGGAGAGTGAGGCTGTGCTAGTGAGGCTGCAGACAGAAAGGAGGGCTCTGCTGGGAACTGGGCTTGCGGCCAACCTCCATACGATTTGGAAAAGGACTTTTCTACATTATGTCCATGCCCAGAGATTTTATGCAAAGCTAAATTTAAAGGGGATGGACTAATTGATCTAGTAGAGGAAATTTCAAGGCAGCACAGCATTCAAATAAGTGGCATGGATATTGCTGGCTGCTTTTAGCCAGGTTTACTGTGAAAATGGGAAGCAGAAAGCAGAGTGGAAAGATGAAAAACTTGCAGTTTGACCAAAAAAGGAGTGAAGTCCCAGCCAAGAAGAATACTGTTGCTAGAGATCAGCACAATTAAAAACAAGCCAGCAGGGCCGGGGATGCGGTTCAGTGATGTGTTTGCCTTGTATGCAGGAGTCCTGGATGGATCCCCAGCACCGTGGGGTAGGCTTGACCAGGGCGATGGGAGCAATGCCTGAGGGCACCTTAGGAATCAGCAGGAACGCCTACCCCACATCAGACTCTAAGCTGCTGTTTGAGACCCAGAAGCACACTGTTCAATCCCCCACCCCGCCCTCGATGTGTTCCCAATGTTCAGCGTCAAGTCATTCAGAATGCAGCTAGCTGGCTCAAGTTCAAGCTGGCAGCAGACACTGGCATCATCCATGTGACACCAGTTTTGTAGACATGTAGAGTGCAAGAGTCACAGGGTCATGGAGGCTGCCACTCAGATTTCAAAACAAAGCCTGGGAGGCCAGGCAACGTGCGGCAGGTCAGGGGTCCCTAGGAGGATTTTCTGAGAGGGTGAAGCGTGAAGCTCTAAGAGTAAAACTGAAGCTCCAATAGAGACCCCAGGAAGTCAGAGATGCCAGGAAATTGGACCAGCTGCCAAAGAAAGCTGCAGACGGTGAGCAGAAGCAGCCCTAGCGAGAGTCTAAGTGGGCTGCAGCCAGCAAGGCTGTGGGGTGGGGCTGCCCGAACCCCTCCGAGCTCCCCTCACACCATCACCTGCCCTGGATGCCGAACATGGAGTGACATGACTTACTGTTTACCCTGCTGAGTTTCAGTCTTTCTTTGGTCCAATTCCTCCCTGCTATTTTCCTCTTCCTCCCTTTTGGAATGGGAGTATTTACCCTGTGCCTTTGTATCTTGAAAGTACATAACTTGTTTCCTAATTTTTATAGAGGCTCACAGCTAAGAGTTTGCCTTGACGCTTAGAGGAGACCTTGGATGTGGATTTTTGAACAACGATGGAACTGTTAGACTTTGGGGGTTCCTGGAGATGGACTAAATGCATTTTGCACATGGTGGAATGTTATGGTTTGGATCTTTTTTTTTTTTTTTAAATATTAATTTATTTACTTTAGTTGTACACAATGCAATACATTTATATTTACGTGGTGCTGAGGATCGAACTCGGGCCGCGCACGTGTAAGGCGAGCGCTCTGCCGCTGAGTCACAACCCCAGCCCCTGGTTTGGATCTTAACGCCCAAAACCCATGTGTCAAAGGACTGGTCACCAGCCTGCGGCACTATTGGGAGGTGGTAGAACTTTTACAAGGTGGGGCTTAGTGGAAAGAAGCAAGGTCATTAGTGATGTGCCCTTGATGGGAAGATTGGGACCTCAGCCCTTTCTCTCCCTCCCTGCTTCCAAGCCACTGTGAGGTGAGCAGCTCTGCTCCCGGCCATGATGTTCTGCCTTGCTAGAGGCCTGAAAATAATGGGACCAGCTGACCATGGACTAAAACTCTGGAACTGTGAGCCAAAATAAGCCTTTCTTCCTCTAAGTTATTTTTCTCAGGTATTTTATCACAGCGACAGAAAGACGACTAACATGACAAATGTGCATCACTTTAGGACATCCTCCACTCAGCTGTCGCCAACTTTTAGGCTGTGAGGCAGAGACCACATTTTGCTCATCTAATGTCTGTTTAACATATTAACTCAACTTCTGGTTTGGTTGTGACTAAAAGGAATGCAGAAAGGACCAAGGGAACAGGAAGCAAAGCAAAACAGAACAGGACTGCCCAGAGGAGACACACACACACCTGCCTGCCTCTGGGCATCTTCTGGGCTCACTCACTCACCTCTAAGTCCTTCCTCAAATGGCAGCTTTGCAATGAAGCCTGCCCCATTACTCATCTAATCTGGGAAGCTCCTCCCAGTAGTCCTAACCCACCACGTGCCTCTTCCAACTCTTCTCCTTCTTTCAGATAGCTTTTATATTCTAACATAGCACATGACATAATATGTTTGCTGTTAGCTCTCCAAGGTTGCAGGTAGCTCCCCAAATGCAGGGCTCTACTTATTCCCAGCTCTGGAGGCACTTAACACATTTGATGAATGAAATGAAACAGGGGTAGGGGCGAGAGAGAGGGGAAAAAAGACATAAATTTAACCCCAAAAGCCTGACCATAAATGCTTTCAGCCACAGACATCATCCTCAGTAATTCTGTTCTGCAGTGCTGGAAATGGAACTCAGGAGTGCTATGCCACTGAGCTCTTTTTATTTTTTGAGAAAGAGTCTTGCTGTGTTGCTGAAACTGGCCTTGAACTTGCCATCCTCCTGCCTCAAGACTCCCAAGTAGCTGAAATGATAGGCACCAGGCCTCAGGATTTTTTAGAAGGTGGAAAATGGAAATCAGGTAAATGAAACAGGCTTCACAGCTTTAAGTTCTCACTGGACATCTGAGTACTGAGAGAGAAAGCTGCCAGGGTTTTGTTTTACTTAGGGACCCCTGTGCCTTTGTCATTCAGCTTGCAAAAGCAAAAGGAAGCCTTCCAAAGGCCTCTCTTTGGAAAAGAAATGAAATATAAACAAGAAGATAACAAGTACAAGGAGATAACCAAGAGACCAAAGCCCTGCTTTGAGTCTCTTTGCTCAGAGTAGTAAGAAAAGCTCTGGCTCTGTCCCTGCTGTGGGATCTGGGCAGGCCTCCCACCCCTCTGGGCTTGCATGTCCTTAGCAGTCAGCTGGCGAAATGAATGTCTGGCCCCAGCACAGGTGAGCGGGATGATATGCCACCCAGATCACCCCCACTCCCTCTCTGGCCTCCAGACCTGGTGACCTTCACAGAGCAAAGACTGTGGTGGCAAAAAGACCTCCTCCCCTGAACTGGAAAAATCCCAAAGAGAGAGGATGAAGACTTCTGCTGCTTTTCTGTGCTTCAAAGTGCTTGGCACCAAGTGGGCAACCAAATGAATGTAAAGGACACTTGTGCCACAAATTTATGCACCAACAGATACGTGCAACACAGTGCTTCCTCTGCAGCTCCTGACCTTCCATCTATACATGGACCATGAGCCAAGCTCATCTGCCCCGTGCCCCTGTGATGTAGGCCCCTTGCCGTGCCGTGCCATGCCATGCTCACAAGGTCTGCCTCCTTCTTCTGACCCTGCATACCCAGGTGTGTGCAAACAGTCTTCCTCCCCTCTCAAAGCCTGGGAGGCTTCTCCAGAGGTTCCAGCAGCCTCCTGGGCGCACCTTCACTGATCCACCTACCTCTTTACCAGAAATCGTGCTGGCCCTAATGCTCTGAAAGATAAGGAACTGGCCAGTCAAGTTATGGTGCACCCATACCATGGAACAAAAAAGGCAACAAAAGAAGAAGGGTGACTATAGTACGATGCCAGTTTAGTTAAAATGAGAAAAGCAGGAGGAGATATGTGAACGTGCACTTGCGTAGCCACGCAGGAAATACCCCAGAGGACGCAGCTGGGCTCACACTAGAGGTGGCTCCTGGGGAAGCCTGCCCTGTGCCAACACCCACTGCCAACTTGTGCAGCTGAACCAGATAGAAACCAGAATAAACTGCTTACAAATAGGTTTCCTTTTCTTGTCTGAACTCTGCATGGGCAAGGACAGTCTTATTTAGGCTCCTACTATACTGACAGGCACATGACAGGTGTCCAACAAACTACATTTTTAAAACTACGTTCAAAAAAAATCTTATGCTCCCAGACACCAATTCTATTAGAAACCCTGCATTTTCATCCTCTTGCTCTGAAACAGATGGACCACTAGTGAGTGTTAAGTGGTGCTCCTCAGACTGACCAGACAGGCAGTGCGACAGGCAGAAGGGCACAGGTCCTAGTCCTGCCTGGTCCTACACCATCCTGCAGGCAACTCTCCAGCACTCATCCCCAGCTCCGAGCACTGACAACACCTCTCAGACACCCACACGTCCTCCGAAGCTAAGACCTTTCAGGAAAACCCAGAATTCTGGTAGCAGGTAAATGTGTCAACATACTAGAAAGCGAAGGAGTGTGGTAGTGGTGTGATGCGGAATCGAGCTTCCTTCCTCCTTTTCTTTCTTCCCAATCTGGAACCAGGTGAAATACAAAGTACATAAAGGAATGTTTAAGGAGGAAAATGGGGCAATACACAACAAATAAGACTGACAACATTATTGGTTTTTCCTCAGTCAGATGTCAGTGTTTCAATGGGACAAAACTCATCCCTTGGGGCTCTCTAGAAAAACTGACTAGAACAGCGATTCTCAAGTCACCTGGGGCTTCCTGCAATCACAGGCGAGCAGCTGCACACCTAGGCACTGACTCAACAGATAAGCAAGGCACGGTCCACAGCCACAAGGAGCCGACAGTCCAGGGTGAGAGAGAAAGTACGTAACTCACTCGTGAGACACGGAAGTGCAATTAAAGAGCCACACGTGCAGGGAAATCAAGAAAATGGAGAAATTAATTCTGATGCAGGGTATGGTGGGGTGGGTAGGAGAGGAGAGGAATTAGGGACAGTGTCAGGGAAAGGTGCTTGTGAAGAGGGCCTAGAGGTGTGGGTGGGACTCATACGCAGGACAGACGGGAGGGAGGCGACACCAGCTGCTCCGCCTCAGGTGGCACACTGCTAGGACTCCAACCCTGCCTGTCAAGTCACCCGCCCCCAGAGAAGGGCCAGGCACTGCTGAGCCCAATCACAGCAGGAGGAGGCAGGCTGCTATGCTTTTTTGGGAAACAGGTTACTGCTTTAAGTGTTAGTTCTGGTGCAATCAATTTAACCTCAAACCACTTTTAGGAATGTGGCCGAGGGGCTCAATGATTCATTCCTATTAACAAAACCGTCACTGGAGACCTCCCCTGACAAACTCAATGCAGAGCTTTCGGCCAGGCCACTGAGCTACATGCCTCCAACCCTACACTTCACTTTTATTTTGACACAGGGTCTCAAAGTCACTCAGGCTGGCCCAGACTTTGCACTCCACTCCTCCTGCCTCTGCCTCCCAGGAGCCTGGGATCACAGGCATGGCCACCGCCCAGCTGGGTAAGTTTTTGCTCTACACACAGCACATGTATGTTAGTACAAAAGAATCCCAAATCCTGTGACTTATTGTAAAATGTCTTTCCTTTGAAGGAATATCTGCTGTCTAGTTCAAATTTATAATCAAATCCATTTTCTGTCCTTAAAGGTAAAATCGTATTAAGACATTTGGGCTAATCTCCCCAGTAGTTGGACCCTATCTTCTGCTTTCTCATACATCTGTTCCTGGTAGTAGGATGGACAGTGGTGATTACACCTGATCCAATCCTGGGCCAATGCTGACGTGCACAGACATACCTCCTCCAGTCGTCCTGAAGAAACTGGGTCATCTTCATAAGCAGGTAACTGACAACCTGCTTTGCAACTGCAAAAATTATTAATTTCTTCCTCGCATTGTGCCATTATTTTACAATTTGCTTCTGAGCTTTCTAAATCTATTTCCAGAGATTCATTCATGCTACATTCCAAACACTGATTTTGCTTTCCAACTGGCAGAATCCCAGTTGATTCCTCCTGGGAATCTAGTGATGTCTGAGCACTCTTTTCCATTCCAGATTTTTTTAATCTTGGAAGGAATTTTCCAGACTCAAGTTCTGATTTTCCATAGTAATGGCCTTCTTTCTCTGCATCTTCTTCCAGAGGTTTGAGATCTGCTTGTGGATCTTCAAATACATCAACTTGAGAAGGAATGGGAATATTTATTTCATCTTTCTCAGATTCAAATTCCGACTCGCTTCCTCCTCCTGGGGACAGTTCAGATGCAGAAATTGGGCGAAAGTGAGTCCTAGGAGAGATCCGAATAGCCCTGTACTGTGTTCTGTCAACGCCACATATCCTAGGGTGGAAAGCTTCACTGTCTGAATCAGAGCACAGGATTGATTTCGGTTTAAAGCTGGGGCTGAAAGATGCAATCCCTTCAGGTTCAAATGAACATTCCACATGAAGAACTTGGGAAAATGGATTGCTTAAGTCAAAGGAAGAGAATGAATATTCAAGTCCGGGATCTTCAACTTGAAAGTTACTGCAAGCTCCTAGTAAGTCTTCATGGAAGATAAAAGAAAATCCCTTATTCAATCCATTTTCCCCGCTCTTCGGCTGATCATCCTGTTCAAATGACATGAAGGGTTTCCATAACTGCCTATGACCAGGAGCAAAGCTGTTTCCTGGGGTCATGAAGACATCTGTCCCAGCTATTGTCACAACATCAGACGCTGCACACTGTAACAAGCTTCCTTTTGTGTGACCAGGTGGTACAACTGCCCACTCCCCATCGCTGCTGAAGGTTTTGAGTTCTCCATAAACCCCTCCAAGAATGAATGCGTTCTCTTTATCTTGGGCCACGTCCCAAGGTTTAGAGGGTGTAGTATAATCCCCACCATCCACCTTTGACAGCTCACTGGAAACAAATGCTCTCTTCTCCAAGTTCTCCTTCTGTCCCTCCCAGAGGTGATACTCGGATCGCTGCACAGCCCTACGAGGCTCCTGAAGGGTCTCCATCTTTGCTTCAGCATCCAGACAGCAGCAGTAGTTATTTACATCAGTTGAAAACAACTCATCATCAATTCTTTCTATTTCTACTGTAGTTGCAGAATTTTCATCTGCCATCTTTGTCCAAATGTCTTTGATAACCCCTGAGCTGTAGCCATCTCCGTGTGGACTGCTCTCACTGCATACTTGTGTAGTTTCAAAGTTTTTGTTTTCTGTTTTTTGTTCTAGCTGAATACCGCAGACAGATTCTAGCTTAGATCTTTTATTGAAAACTAATGTAGGAATTTCTCCTGAAGTTCTACTGTTCTGCTGGCAAGTTTCATCTTGCAAGAAATCTAGAAGTTCTTCATCTACATAATTTGACGAGACTCTAGGAACTACATAATTAATATCTTCTGCATTAAACTGTGTGGATTCTTCAAATTGAATGTTTAATGTCTCATTGTCTGAACGTGTTTCTTCTGAATGGGACCATGGACTACAAGTTCTTGTTGAAAGATTAGAACAGTGTTCATTTTCTTCAAAGGCACTATTTTTGGTCCATATTAGTAATCTAGACTGTGTTTTCCCAAGCATATTAGCACTAGAATCTGTATTTTCATTTCCCAAGTTGAGTGTTTCAAAAGAAAATGGTAAAACAGAATTACTGCATTGCACTTCAAACACTGAAAAACAAGAGTTTATACCAGATCCTTCATTAATATCTGAGAAGAGCTCTTGATTGCCAGCAAGCAAGTGTGAATTGAGCATTGTGCCATCCAAGATTGGAGAGAGTCTAATTGGAGAGTCTCCTCCAAAGCTCTCTCCGTCGGCATCGCCAGAGCTGGATGAACAGCACTCCCAAAACTGAGCCAGATTGCCAAGGTCTTGCAGGAACAAGCCCTCAGCACCCACAGAGCTGGTAGAATCTGTCCATATTGCACGTTCCCCTTGCAACTCCATACCATCTAACACTATGCAACATTCTGCCTCAAAATCTGTATTTTCTTTGCTTTTTTGTCGAATCATATTCAAAATCCGACTTTCTCCTTGCATGGTTTCTGAGGCACCAGGATCCAACATGGATTGATCAATATCTACTTCATAGAAGTGTGTTAATTCTGATAGATGAATGTCATCTAGGTATTTGTTGTCCTCTGGTAGAGAACATAATGAGGTCCCAGTGAGGTCAATATCCTCATTTATAACTGCAGGCATTTCTACAAAGTGACCATCAATGAAAGTACCTGCTGCGAGGTATGTTCTGTGAGTATTATTGTTGCTGATACACAGACCGTGCACTGACTCAGACAAGTCTTCCACCACCTCTGACGTCAGAGAGCTTGACTCTTGTCTGTTTCGGTATGTGGTCTCTAGTTTGCTTTTTCTGCTCAAAGGAACAAAATATTCAGCAATTGGTTCGGTGTACCACAACGGTTCCTCTTTATACTCGGTGTCATTTCTGCTTTCCGCGTACAGGTCCCTCCCTGCAGTGCTGCTGGGATCTCTCCTGCCCGTCTCTTTTGCCGCTCTCTTACCCCGCTTGCACAGCTGCCTCACAGACCCGCTGCTGCTGCTGCTGCTGCCTGCGTGGATGCTTCTCTCTGCCTTGTCACCATGCTTCAGTGACAGCCTGCTCTGCCCATTCCGCCCTTTTCTGTTTCGAATTTCTCGGGCCTTGTGTCTTACTTTGACATATTTCATGGATGCTTTTAATTCTCCCTGATTCCCACTTGAACTTGAGCCTGCTTCACTAGAGCCGGAAGACCAAGAGCGAGGGCGGATCTTCCCTTCGGGTTTGTGTCGGATTTGCTTTTTGTACGAGGCAGGCTTTTCTTCAGCAGCGCCGCTGCTCAGCTTGTTCTCCTTCTCGTGTCTGCTTCTGCTCTGGGTTTTCTCGTGCAAAGCGGTGGACACTTCAGAACTTCTTTCCTTGATGACTTCACTTTCACTGTTGCAGTCCTTGGGAGAGGATGTGTCTGTGCTTGCTGGGGGAGCTGTGGATGATGAAGAGGAGCTGGAGTAAGAGCAGGCTTTGGATTTGTTCCACACAGTCATGATTTCTTGCAGGCAAACTGGCTTCTCAGAAAGTGGTGGAAATGCTTCATAGTACCTGAAAAGCAGTAAAGAGTTTGAAATGAGCACTTTGATGTGTTACATACAATAAAACAACACTGCCAGCCCACGAAATGGAATATTTTATTTTAACAGAGTCAACATTCATATCATTCAAGAACCGTTAACTAAAATGGTTCACAATCAAGTACACCGTACATTAACACTGCCCAGTGTGTCAAGCACCTGCTTTGTTGAGCACTGTGATAAGCACTTAGTATGAAAATACGTAAGAGGACAGCTTTTATCTCCAAAGCTCAAATTTCAACTAAGTAAAAAATGAAAGATACAACATAGTAAAAGAATGTAGTCTTTTTACTATGAAATGTTGGAATTTGAATCTCAGCTCAGTCACTTATGCTTGTGAACTTAAGCTCATTATTTAGTGTTCTGGTCTATCTCCTTAATTGTAAATGGTGAGCATATGACTTACCTCACCAAGCTGTTGTGTGTGTTGTAAATCTATGTAGCTGGGAAGCTGGGTGCCACCTGAGTCAAGACTACTAGCTCTAAAGCCACATTCCCTGAGGTCAAATTCTGGCTCTGCCACTCACTAGCTGTGTGACCTTAGGCCTGTTGCTTAACCTCTCTGTGGCTCACTTTCCTCACCTACAAAGTAGGAGTGAGAATCATTTCTGCCTTACAGAGAAGCACTGCTTGTAGGACTAGCCTCGCTCCTGCCACTTTATCTCAGGACGAGAGCACAGTGCCCTGGCCACTGAGGGCACTGCCGCCCTGGAGGAAGTGCTCAAGTCACAGAAAGTGGCCACGAGGCCATGCTTTCAACCTGGACCTGACTCTCCTTCCCACCATGTGAGAGCTGCACAACAGAAACATGATGTTTCCCCTGTGCTAGCAGTCACAGTAAAAGTGTAAGGAGGGCTGGGTTGTGGCTCAGTGGTAGAGCGCTTGCCTTGCATGCATGAGGTACTGGGTTCGAGCCTCAGCACCACATAAAAATAAAATAAAATATTGTATCTATCTACAACTAAAATATTTTTTAAAAAGTATAAAGAGAAATGAGTGAAATTAATTCCAATAATACATTTTATTTAACCAAGTAAACCTGTGATATCAACATTACAACATGGAATCAATATCAATCTGATGCCATATCACATACTTCTTCAAGCTGGTTTGAAAGCTAGTGAGGGTTCTGTATCTAGGGCACCTCTCAAGTGGAACGAGTCTCGTTTCAAGTGCTCAACAGCCTTCTATGGCCTGTGGGTCTGTTTTTTGTTTTGGCACCAGGGATTTAAACCCAGAGGCGCTTAAATACTGAGCCACATCCCCAACCCTTTTTTATTTGGAGACAGGGTCTCACTAAGTTGTTTAGGGCCTCATAAAGTTGCTGAGGCTGACCTCGAACTTGCCATCCTCCTGCCTCAGACTCCTGAGTTGCTGGGATTGCAGGTGTGCGCCACTGTGCCTGGCTTGGCTGTGGTCATTGTGTTGGACAGCATGGATCTACACAAACCAACTAGATACATTTTTTTCCTTGGGATTTAGAGGTTCAGAAGATTAAAATAAAATGTATAACGAGGAAGTCTGCTTATAATGCACATTACAGTGACACCATTGATTTACAAAGAAAGAACTACAAGTACAGGAAATAGATTTGGTTAAATCAGGAGCCTCCCCATATTACCTTTGCAAAAAGCAGTGGGAACTCAGTTTTCCTGTATATGGACAAGGATGATCACAATTTCTTACAGCTATCTCAAAGGACTATTGTGAATTTCAAAGGTAATAGTAAATAAATGGACTCTATCAGCAAACAACCACCTTCCTTGTCTCATTCATATTACAAATATTTACTGAACATGCATGATAGGCACAGAACCATCTTGTTCACCTTCAAAAATGTGTCAAGCGCTTAATAACTATTCAGTAAATGTTTCCTAAATTATGAAATACGAAATTAAACAGAAGATGACAAATCAAAAATGGAAATCACATAGCAGTTATTAGTCTGATTTTAACAAAAGCACACTTTATACTGAATACAGTCTTACATACATTTCCACTTGATCCTTTGCTGTAGGGGATAATTCTGCCTCTGGAGAGGGAGACCCCTCTAACTTTTTGTGAATCTTCTCTTCTGTTATGAAACAAAAATTCAGAAAGATTTGTCTTACATCTAGTTAATAAATGCCCATATTATTAAGTTTCTCATGTAATTTTATTTTTTAAACAATTCTTTTAAAAAATATTTATCTATTTGCTTTTAGTTGTACACAATGCGTTTATTTTTACGTGGTGCTGAGGATAGAACCCAGGCCACGCGCGTGCTAGGCAAGCCCTCTACCGCTGAGCCACAACCTCAGCCCTCTCGTGTGATTTTACACTGAAATGATACAGGCTTCTGTGGCTTAAAAATGAGAACTCTAGCCCAATCTATCTTTTTAATAAAAATCTGTTTCTTCAGTGTGCCAGAAGGAATTCTCTGGCTAAGTCACTTTGACATCAGGCTTGAGAGGCGAGTTGTTCGTCACTGATACAGTGTTCCAGAGGTACTTGATTAAGAGGCTGATGTCCCTATGTACTATTAATTAGACCAGAGGGGGAGGACATCTGTTTAGATTCCAAAAATATTTCTCACAAAATTCTGACTCATGGACTTTATATCGACTCATTTTTACTAATACTAATCTGTAAAGAAAATTCTTAATTACAATTAGCTCTGTTACTTAACAAGGTGGCAAGCCAGGGCTGTGTCTCAGCTCACACAGAAGCAAAGGGCTAACCTTGTAGCTTAGCCTTAGGTTAAAATCAATCACACTGATCCTTTAGCCCAAGAAAAGGGCAAGGAAACAAGAACCTTAGCCTTCAGGATGAGTCTCCTTCTTAGGTCTCAGATAGTCATCAGGAAAAGCAGCAATGAGGTTCCCAGACCTAAATGACTTCATGAGCTTGTCAAGTCTGCCTATCTAAAAGATTCAAGTCAAAGCAGAAGTTTCTTCCAAACCTGAAATAACTACTGTCCCCATCTTTAGAGGCCTTCACATCAATGGGCAGATGTTAACAGTGGGTAAGAATGGAGGAGAAGGAGATGGTGCTCCTGGTCTCTGACCATCAGTGTAAAGACACACACAGAGGAGACACTTCCTATCTAGGAGGGCACCAGTGGATTAAGTCCCTCTTCTCTTCTGGGAGCAGGGAACTCTACAGATTGGCTGCTAAGGGCCATGGCCGAAGCACACGACAGAGCAGGATGCTGGCTTAGCGGCATATGCTAAGCACAGAGGTTGGTTTCTGGTTTTCTTTTCTTTCTTTTTTTTTTTTTTTTTACTTATTCTACGATTTTCCTCACTCCAGATCCCTGAGTGTGGCCTCCGCTTGTGAACTGCACGCTCACCTTGCTCACTCTGCAGGTCTTTCAGTCTGCAGCAGAGTTCTTCCACCAAGGTCTCGATCCCAGAGCTCTGTGAGGCGACAGAAAGACCAAGGGGTTACCTCTGGGCACAGCAAAGCAGGCACCTGTACACTTCTGTTTAACACAGAGGTTTGCAAATCTCCCATGTTCCAAAAGAAATATATATCATCAATACTTTAATGAATACCAGATTTTAAAAATTACACATTTGCAGATCTAAACTGATGTATTTTACTACTAAAAGACGTTAAGTAGAACTTACTAACAAAATTTGGAAAAATTAATGTATCTCTCAGAATGGCTTCTATCTTCCCAGAGGCATATCACTTTGCTCAGTAAGACAGATCAATGGCCTAAGTACCCAAAGCCAGACACCAACAAAAAGAATCTAAGTGAATCAGATTAAGAACATATGCGAAGGGGCTGGGGTTGTGGCTAAGTGGTAGAGCACTTGCCTAGCACCTGTGAGGCACTGAGTTTGAGCCTCAGTGAAAGGAAGGGAGGGAGGGAGGGAGGGAGGGAGGGAAGGAAGAAAGGTATTGTGTCCATCTACAACTAAAAATATTAAAAAAAGGAGGAGGAGGAGGAGGAAAGCATATGTGAAGCTGGGTATGGTGGCTCATGCCCATAATTCCAGCAACTTGGGATGCTGAGGCAGGAAGATGGGAAGTTCAAGGCCAGCATCAGTAACTTAGTGAGACTCTGTCTCAAAATTTTAAAAAAAAAGGAGACAGGGAGGCTGAGGATGTGGCTCAGTAGCAGAGCACCCCTGGGTTCAATTCCCAGTTTTGAAAAGAAAAGCATTTATGTGAGTATAACCTTGTACAAACTCAATGCAAAGAAAATAACAAAAACCCCATCTTGGTCTTCTAGGAGCTCACAGTCTAATAAAAGAGGTGGGAAAAAAATGTTTTTAAGTGAACTCTTCATGACTGCAACAAAAAGAGCAGCACAGACAAGTGGGTGCTGCGAGCCAGCGTGAGGGCCTTGCTTCCTCTGCAGGGCTGCACAAAGCACAAGCCTCTGCTAAGAACGGGGGCAGATTTAAGAACACAAGGAGGAGACTGCAAGTGAGAGGACGGAAGGAGGAAACAAATTTTGGAGAAAAATGAATGCTGGACAAAGGCACAGCACATCTTTCACTATGTAGACTTCCAAACTGCAAACTCTTGATTTCTCACAAGAAAGAAAGACCTTTTACGATGGATAAAAAGGTGACTGTATTTTTTAGGGACTTTTGATCTGTTCAGTGGGCAACGTCCTATTCAAGTTGGACTCAAGTCTCCTTCGGTGGGCACAACAGATGCCCGTGACCCAGCCCGGCTGTCACTGGGCCTGGGAAAGCTAAAAATAGAACTTTACCTCATTCAGTTAACCCCAAATGACTCAGCACAAGTATTATAGATATCCTAAAGGAGAAACCTCGCAGTTACATAGTTTCAGCAGCAAGAAACAGATTTCATTGAAAAAAGCTAACTGCAAATATTCAGTCATACTCTATCCACATCACGCCACAGCTTTAATGGCGCGACAGGAAAACAGGCCGGACAAGAGCTGCTGTCCCTTAAAAACACTCTTAAAACCCAGGCCAGATGTTAGTCATAAACACAGTCAGATCGACAATTCCATTAAGAGGGTCTGCTTACCATGATGTTCAAGGTGTGACGAGGACAGCAGTTATATTCCCTCTCCCGGATCAAACAAGTGACACAGGGGTCAGCTGACCCGCTGCACACCGCTCTGAGCTGCAAGCCCATGTCACTGTGCTGTAAACCCTGGCTGTCTCCAGTGCAGGACACTGAGCCTCCAGGGACTGCGTGCTAGACTTCTTTCAACACTAAAACGGGCTACCATGTAACGTGCTACCACAGGCGCTCCGTGGACGGTTGTTATGCTGTGCCTTGGACACAAACTACGCACATGCCACGTTTATTTGTATATGAGGACAAAGGTGTATACACATATACACAGACTGATTTGTTTTCATTTATAAATAAGTAAATATTTATGATGTTTTCATATATAAGTAGCAAGAGACAAACAGCTTACTCCTTACCTTGTGTGCAGAAGTAAGCTTTTTACCAACCAGGCTTTGCTTTTCTCTCCATAACTACCTGCAGTATCCTACTTACATTTTAAAAAAAAATATATAGTTTTAGTTGTTGAGAGGCTATTTATTTATTTATTTGTGGTGCTGAGGATCAAACCCAGTGCCTCCCACATTCTAGGCAAGTGCTGTACCACTGAGCCCCAGCCCCAGCCACTATTTATATTTTTTAAATGAACCATTAGGCCACTAGGTTATCATGAGAAGTGACTGAGAAGCTTAAAAGGATATCAGAAACTGGCACCATACTCTGTTGTGTCCTGGGGGGGCAAAGTATTAATTCAGAACTATTAATGAGAAATTGCACTCACTTTCCCAATTATGCCATAATCTACTGAAGAATTTTAATATTCATATTTCATAGTAAGCCACACCCACAGAGGCATTTAAGAACACTGCAGCCTACGGCATCCTAAGGAGCAAGGAGATCTCAGCAGTCTTTAGTAACAACTCTGAGGGGCACGGGCTAGGGAGAAACAGAGAACTCTGCTGGGGAGCTCAGGCCCCACTTTCCCACTGCGTTGATACGGATGCTGCCTGCTACTGGGGAGTGTCCAGCAACACAGAGGCACACACTAGGACTCAAGTCACAGCACTCCAGACCTGCAGAGCAAACGGCTCTGTGCAGGGACCAGCAGGCCTCCAGAGCTGTCCAGCAAGTGTCCACAGGAGCTGGCGGCCAGACACACTCACCACGCACGCTGACCTGCTGCGCGAGTTCTTGCAGCCCCACAGCCAGGCCACCGTGCAGAAGATGACAGCCTGCCCTTCCTGAGTGCAGGGGCTGGTCACTTCCTTCTCAGGGAGCAGGACCAACGCTCTGGGCTCAGGCTTCCTCAAACCTGGGTCTGAATGCCTGCCTTGCCATGCTCGGAGGTGGCCCAGGGCCTGGGCGGGCATCAGAGCCCCTGCCACCCTGCTCACTTAAATCACTTCTAGACTTAGTATGTCTTTCACTTGCCAGAATCTCAGTTTTGGATTCACCCCTTCAAAAGTGCCCTGTTTTCCCTGCTTTGAGTCTGGGGGTGGAGTGGGAACGGGCACTGACCAGACGCAGCTCGCGCACTCTTCTGGATCCCACCTGGGCGCCGTGACCGGCTCCTTTTCTCCGACCAACACTCGGTACTTGACAGCACCCACTCTGCTCTGCAGTTGCAGGTAAGGTGAAGGACACTGACACGACGGACACTGAGCCTGGGCCAAAGCCGCAGCTCATGTCCAGTGACTTCTGGAGACTCTCGCTGCTCCTGACGGGTCCGACTGTTTCCCACCCTGCGACCGCTCACTGGTTCTCCACCTGCTGCACACTTCCCATCCTTTAAAGTGGTGACCATAATCATTGCTGCAATGGCATGTTCTGCTCACTATCTGTCCTCTGCGAACCCAAAGGCTTCTGCTGTGGCGGCACCCTTCCCACAGGGTACTCCTGCACAGCGTATTCATTTGGACGAGTAGTCCCTATGTGCTGGACAGCGTCCCGCCCTCCCCTGTGACCACTGCCCTGTTCGATACTCCGGCAGGCAACTGCTGGTTCCATTCGGACACTGAAAAAGTAGAATCAAAGACATTGAGGTCCGAAGCCAAGGGGAAGCACATTGATCATACATAGACCATGGGCCTACTGCAGCCTCAGTCTCTCCATCGAGAAGATGGTCACTGGAAAAAGAAACAGTCCCCCATTTCTTTTTCCCTCCTGTTTACCATTCCTTTATTTTTTGTTCTTCTTAAGGTGTACATTCCAAACCTTCAGCTCAGTTTTTCACATCTATTATGTTTAAAAATTTCCAAGAGGTCATCTTGTCTCTTGACCGTTTGTTCTTGACTAAAACCTCTCTGTCAGAGAGTGACCCACTCTCCGTCACTGGAACAACACTAGTAGCCGGGAACAGAGAGGGATGGGGTCAACATGAGTCCACCGACTTCATTCAGTCCCCAATTTTCATTCTGGTATGTCCCATGTTTTCCCGCAAGGGTGCCTGATATCTCAAAGCCCAGAACCTGCCCCTTCAGTCCCTCTAGAAAGCCACTTTTTTTTTTTTTTTTTTTTTTTTGGTACTGGGGATTGAACTCAGGGGCACTCAACCACTGGGCCGCATCCCCAGCCCTTTTTTGTATTTTATTAGAGACAGTGTCTCACTGAGTTGCTAAGTGCCTCGCCATTGCTGAGGCTGGCTTTGAACTCACGATCCTCCTGCCTCAGCCTCCCAAGTGCTGGGATTACAGGCGTGCGCCACCGCACCCAGCTCTCAGCTGACTCTTAACAGCAGATAGACAAAGTCAATTTTGACCAATTTGATCTTAAATGCCTAGCAAAATCAGTTAAAACCAAAACACAGCCATTCCTAAACATTAAATAATGATAATAGTAATAATAATAATAGTTAAATGTAACTCAAGATATACTCTTGTATTAGCCCCCAAAATAAATAAGGCTGGAGGCTACAAAAGAGAGATTCTTGCTGGGGATATGGCTCAGTGGTAGTGCACTTGCCGGGCACGTGTGAGGCACTGAGTTCAATTCTCAACATAGCATATAAATAAATAAAATAAAGGTTTATCAACAAAAATTATTTTTAAAAAAGAGAGAGATTCTTAGGAAGGAATGCCTAACAACTATCAAGTGAAACTGCCAAGTCAGAAGTTTTCAGTCAGCTTAAGGCCTATAGATTTTCCTAACCTTCTACACAGGTAGGATTAATATTTGCTAACATAATTATCTAGCCATAAGTAACAGAAATAAAGGGTTCTCTACTAGACACAGAGGTCATACCAGTAGAAAGTCTTTTTTTTTTTTTTTTTTTTTTTTGGTACCAGGGATTGAACTCAGGGACACTTGACCACTGGGCCACATCCCCAGCCCTTTTTTGTATTTTATTTAGAGACAGGGTCTCACTGAGTTGCTAAGTGCCTCGCCATTGCTGAGGCTGGCTTTGAACTCACGATCCTCCTGCCTCAGCCTCCCAAAGTGCTGGGATTACAGGCGTGCGCCACCGCGCCCGGCAGTAGAAAGTCTTTACAAGATCAGATGACATTAAGTAGTTTAACTACATCTTATGGGGGTGGACTTCTGTGACATTAAAAGTTAAATGTTGTTTTTTGTTGTTGTTGTTGTTGTTTGGTACCAGGGATTGAACTCAGGGGCACTCAACCACTGGGCCACGTCCCCAGCCCTTTTTTGTATTTTATTAGAGACAGGGTCTCACTGAGTTGCTAAGTGCCTCACCATTGCTGAGGCTGGCTTTGAACTCGCGATCCTCCTGCCTTAGCCTCCCAAAGTGCTGGGATTACAGGCGTGCGCCACCGCGCCCGGCTTAAATGTTGTTTTTACATTCCCGGTAACTCTCAGGATGTTAAAGATTTACATTCCTAAATAAAGGCCTTGTCCACTCTGGCCTTATTAAGGGGGCAGCTTCTCAACCCTCACACGTCCTGGTGAGAAACTATTGACTTCCATCATCTTCATAATATTCATTGACATGTTCCAGATGCTGCGATATTTATTCCCTACTCATAGTTTTTTGTTTCTCTCTCATAGAAGCACCCATCCCCAGATGACTTTACAACCTGTTCTTCCCCAACCAGACTTCACTCCAACCTGACTTCTAAAAGGGAACTGCAAACTATTTGCCCCACCTCGACACATCGCCCCCTCTCAGCTCTGAAGCAGCCAGAACACGATCATCGCCACTTTGTCCTTACAGCAATAAAATGTTCCTCAAATTAAAAAGGAAGATATGAAGCCAGAATCAGATAGACAGTCAGTATAGATGGGTAAATTGAGTCAGGTTGGATTGGGGAGGTCGATTTTGAGTGGGTCCGAAAGGCTGGAGACTGTCCCCTGAGGGACTGAAATTCCTCCAGAGCCCTTCGTCTACCCTATCAAAGACTTGAAAGGGACACGTAAGGCAAGGGGGGAATGATGAAGCCAACCTAATTCTATCCTAAGACTGGGAGCCATAAAGTTTTTTTTTTTTTTTTTTTTTTTTTTTAAGTTTATTTCTGTTTTACTAAGGTATTTATTTGGCCTGACCCTACTCTGAGGGCAAATCTTGTTTGGCATTCCTGCCTCTGCTCTGAACTCACACAGGCCTGGCTCTCCTTGACCAGATAACAACCCTCCCTAAAACCTCAGTGGTGCCTCATAAATTCCAACAGGAATCTTAATTTACTCCCTACCTTGAAATGTTAAGCCATGTAGATCATTAGCCTGCTATCTGCCTTTATATCACATTTGTCAAAACCCTGTTAGCTGTAAGTTCCCAAGACATCCCCCTTTTTTGGTAACTTTCTGTGCTATAAAAACGTTGTCTTCCCAGAGAGTGGGGCTGATCCTGAGTCCAGTGTTTGGGAGGGGCAGCCCCTGGCCAGCTCTTTTTGTGTACACAACATAAGCTTGCTTTAATTTGATTTAAAATTGGAGTCGGTGGTCTTTTCTTTGCGTCATGGATCAACAAATATAAAAAAATCCCTAACTTTGGGAATAGGGAAAATAGAACCAAGTAAACTTGAGGATTCAAAAAAACAATAGCTGGGGCATATTTGAAAATTCTGTTTCATAGTTTTTTAAAGGAGGAAAAGAAGGGAGGCCTGGATTTATACAGCAATTTCAGGCATGAGCCACACCCACTGATAAAAGACATCACTTAATAAAATCTATGCATCTGGCACAGGGTTGGAGTTACCTATTCCCGAGTCTCAGTACCATTCCTCTTTAACAGATCCCACTTCTAACCATAACCAAAGCAAATGCAAAGCATATTACAGAAAGTGAACACCCAGGAGACCTGCATGTTATTCACATGTATAAATGAAAGGGGAATCAGCAAAGGCGGCTTTAGCTGGGACCCAAGGACCAAAGGTCCATCAAAGGTCATGACCCCCCAGGCTGGGGTTGTGGCTCAGTGATCGCCTAGCAGGCAGGGCCCTGGATTCAATTCCCAGCACCACATAAAAATGAAAGAATGGAACAAAGCTATTGTGTCAAATTACAACTAAAAATTAATATTTTTTAAAAAAAGTTATGGCCCCAGAGGAGTGACTACTCATCAAGAGCTTGGAGATAGGTGCTGCCAAACTCTCCTCCAAGTACAAAAATGCATTTTGACACACCTGAGTTGCCACACAGTTCCAATGATGCCTCTGAGATATAAGACTGAGCCAAGCAGGTTAAGAGGTGCACTATAAAGTGGGGTACGACCTGCTACAAGACAGAGGAGGCAGAGGCAGAATCACACACATGGGGAGGTAGAATGAGGGAAGCCAGCCATTTCCCCTACACCACGACGTGGTGGACAGTCTGCAGTACTGCGAGTGCAGCCGTCAACCACACACCACACAGCGAGACAGGGTCCTGCTGAGCTGCCCAGGCTGACCTGGAACTTGTGGACCTCCTGCCTCAGCTTCCTGAGTATGTCGTGAGCTTTTTAATCAACTGGACGATAAACCTGGACCGCTAGTGGGTTTCAGCTGTGATCAGTTGGCAGTGATTGTCTGAAGAGCGTACTAGGAAGAGCACAGAGGGGGCATCTGGACTGGGTGGGAAAGCAGGGCACAACGCCATGGACACTGCTGTCCTCAGTGTGTGGGAATGAGCCACAGCCACACACGAACACTCGTGTGGCAGGACCATAAACTCTGCACTGTCACTCCTCTGTAGGGCCTCCTTGCTCCTCTCTTTGCACTGAAGCCAAGAACGTTTGAAGAGACCGCTGGGAGACATGTTGCCACTCTGGTTCTCTCTATTGCTCCAGAAGAAGGAAAGTGTTCTGTTCTTTTTTCTTGTTTGGTGGTGCTGAGGATTGAACCCAGGGCCTTGTGCATGCTGGGCAAGCACTCCACCAAGTCAGCTATATCCCCTGCCTTCACGTTCTTTTTATTGGCTCTCCGAAAGTCCCAAGAACAGTTTCCAGGGTCTATAAGCTGATGCACAAACAAGGTGTGTGGCTCTGGGGCAGGGCCCAGATCCTTGGGCCTCTTTCCACTCATTCCATAAGGAGTCACTCAGACCTGGCACATGCCCAGCACATTCACTTCCCCTGCCAACTCCAAATCAATCTGATAAGACTAAAAAGAATTATTAGGAAAAGCAATTCTTTTATAAAATGAGAAGGAAAGACCAAGATAGGATGAGTATGTTTTATTGGGGTTGGAATAAAAATCCCACCTATGACAGCCAGGAAAGGAGAGCACTTCTCCTGAGCAATGACCTGAGGCAGCAAGGACCTTTGCAGGCCACTGTCCTCCCCTGCATGGTGTCCAGCTCCTGTCAAGTTCTCCTCAGCATACAACAGGCTCAGCTGGTATGAACAAGACACAGGCTCAACAAACTGCGAGGGAAGGGTAGTGACACAGGCTCTTCCCTTCCTCCTCCTCTCAGCAGATTCCTGCTGCCCTTGCTGCTCACTCAGCTCAACCAGGCACTTCTCGGAAGCCTTGGTCCAAAGGACAAAAGGGATCTTTTCTCAGATTCAAGCTCCCAACCGTGACTCAGCAGCTTTTTTGGACTTTGCTCAAAGCATTTACCTGAACTAATCTCTCGTTTGCAAAGATCCCGGCACTCTGAATCCTTTCAAAAGTGCCAGCTGGCTTATCAATCTACTCCCTGGGCATCAGGAGGACAACACGTCTTAGGCAACTGCCTGAACGCACACTTCTCCGCAGGCTGCCCATCACTGGCAGACCCTGCTGAAGGGGATGACCCTCCAGGCAGCCCTGCCCTTCATCACAGTTCACAAAGTTAGGAGTGGACACCTGGCCCAAGCACAGCCAGTCAGAGGCTCTCTCTAGGCGTTGGATACTAGAGTTTGGTGGCCACACTGGGCTGGGGCTGGAATGGCCATTCTTCACCATATGTGCGCCAGAATTCAGAAACAGAGGGAATGACCCAGGAGCGGGGAGAAAGCAGGGTCTGTGTAGGAGCAGGGTCATGATACAGGGTCTTCTACTCCTCCCCATCTTGCAGCAGATTTCAGCTGCCCTTGTTCTCACTCAGCTTAACCACAGTCATTTCTCAGCAACTTTAGTCCAAAGGAGAATGGCAAATAAGACCGTGGCCATTAGATAGAGTGACTTTATCTACCAATCACAGAGCTTCCAGTTCAGATCCCTCCTCAGCCCTTGGTGGTAATGTGGTACCCCTGCGTCCTTTATGTATATTCCTTTTTAACCCCCTTAAATCATGTTCCTACTTGTGGTAATGAAATGGTGCCCAACTAAGCCATTTAAGCAATGCTTCCAAAGTCCTAGCCAATCATGTATAAAGCAGCAGTTTTAGACAATTCAGAAGATTTTTTTTAAAAAAAATGGATAAAGGAGAGGAAAATAGTTGGGAAGAGAAAAAGGGATCTGATGGAGGGGAAGTTCTTAAAAATCAGACACCAGATTCAGCTCAGGAGACACTGAGTGACTTCCACAGGCAGGCACACACTCTGCTAGGCACCAGGGAGTAAAAAACACACAATGCACAGTCCTTGCCCACAAGGGGCACAGCCCAGCAGGTGCAATGAGGACACCAAGGCTGTCACACCCAAGGCACACCCAGGTGCTGTGAGCTCTGGACTGGAGGGACTGGCCTCCAAGGACACCTCTGCGTTGGACAGGAACTCAGGGGTCAACACTGAGCAGGGGGGCACCCAAAGGCATGTGCACCGTGTAACAGCCAAACAGATGACAGGGAGCAAAGCTCACTCTCCTGAAAGACCACCCGGACCCCCTGGTGCAGGAGGAAGTGTCTGGAGATGGGAATTCCTCAATTTCATCTTGCATTTTAAAAGGTATTGAAACCACCTTGTCTCGAACAGCATGGTCAAAGTAAAACCACTTTTTAAGAAGTTCTAATCTCAGAGGTAACATCCTGGAGTGGGTAATAAAATAAGAATTCATAATATTAATTTAAATAAATGATCATGTTTTAAAGTTATTTTATTTCAGGATGCTAAAAGGTATGACGAATATTTTATATGAAGTACTAAAAGAAGAATTTTTAAAAATCTTGTAATGTTTTCTTAAAAAACAAAGAAAAAATATAAGTCACAAGCAAAAGCAAAAACAATACTCTGTTATCCTACTTCTAGGAATATATCCAGAAATAATGTAAACCATGGATAAAACCACACATGCAGGCTGGGGCTGTAGCTCAGCGGTAGAATGCTTGCCTAGCATGTGTGGGTTTGATTCTTAGCACCATAAATAAATAAATAAAATAATAATCCATCGACAACTAAAAAAAATGTATATATATGAAAAAACCCACACATGCAGTATTCTAAACAGCATAACAAAAAACCAAGAGTAGGCTAAAGAGCTAATGAGAATGATTATGTTAAACAGCTGTAAGAATATTATTTGGGAAATACAATTTAGACACTAAAAAAAGTAAACACTATGTAATAACAGGACTACATATGTGATGTTAAATTGGAAAAAGTGAAAATTTTTGCATATATGCTAATTAGAGTAGTATATACAAAATAATATATTTTACAAAACAAGACATGAGAACTTCTACAAAGAATGGTAATGCTGTTTGTCCTTTTAAAAAGCTCTACACATCGGGCTGGGGTTGTGGCTCAGTGGCAGAGCGCTCACCTCACACGTGCGCGGCCCGGGTTCGATCCTCAGCACCACATAAACATAAATGCATTGCTTTGTGTACAACTAAAGTAAATAAATAAGTATTTAAAAAAAAAAAAAACTCTACACATGATTCTGATTTCCATCTTTGTTTAAAAATCACCAGTTATGCATAATGTGTAAAGATGAGCTGGCTAATATATGTGAGTTGTCATGAGCTTTCTAATCAATCGCTAGAAGAAGAAGAAGAAGAAGAAGAAGAATGGCAATGCTCATATTACAGTGGGAAGATAACGAGTAGTTTATTTCTAAGTTTTCTGGGTCAAGTTGTTGTATTTGTCAATTTTTCTAAAGTTTCTCTATGTTTGAAATAAAATGTGACCTCACCTCATCAGAAGCAGATCGAAGACACTGAACAGCAGCCTGTTTCTTCATCTCCTCCAGCGTCAGATCAGAGCACTTCTTCTTACTCTTCCCCCATTTCTTAGGAGCTCCTTTTTCCCAGCCCAGGAAGATGTCATTCTCCTACAAGAAGAAGGCACCCAGTTAAGGGACCAAGACTGAACAAGCCTCAAGAGCCACTCCACCTCTGACACATGCCTCCCAACAGGCTTCACTCACCAATGAGACCTGACGAGCAGACGCCACAGACACTGCCAGTCAGGACACTCTGGCATAAGCCAGGCGGTACTGCCACAGAGACTGCTTAGGACGTATTGTTTATCATCTTACCAAACCTGACCACTTACATTTATAATACATGCTAAGAAACAACCCTGATGTTTGTGTGTAAATGAAATATGAATTTCAGCATAAATTCTAAATTACAAACAAAATTAAATGGCCTCTCTTATAATTCCTACTCTTCTATATGGGATTTCAGGTTATTAATAGATTTTAAAACTTAACAAATGATTCAACCCATATGTCTATATCTTACAATCTAAAAAAAATCAACAGTAAAAAGTATTTTGTTAGGATTTTAAATTTGTTTTTTCCTTGCTTATATGAGCCAATTATAAAAATCTAAAGAAAATTTCAAAAAGCAGCAAAAAGAAAAAAAATCACCTGTGATCCTACCCTCACTTGAAACTAAAACAATTAACTATGCTTCATTCAGTCTTTTTTGTATGCTTTTTAAAAAACACACATGATGGACTGGGGTTGTGGCTCAGCGGCAGAGCGCTCGCCTCGCACGTGCGCGGCCCGGGTTCGATCCTCAGCACCATGTAAACATAAATGTATTGCATTCATTGTGTACAACTAAAGTAAATAAATAAATATTTAAAAAAAAACACACATGAACTCATGCAACTTGAATAATTTTGCATCTGACTTTCTGCACTGCAAACTTTACCCTGTGTTGGTGCAATTTAATATTTCAAGATGCAGGTTTCCTAGGATTGTCCTAGACTGAGACGTTAAGTAAGATATTTTATTGCTTTGCTATTTTGTTTTGCCTTTTAAGCCTTTCACTTGAAAATCATGGTGAAAACCAGTGGAGAAACATGTTGAAAGAAAGAAAGAGAGAGAGATGGGGTGGGGAGGGAGGGAAGGAGGGAGAGAAGGAGAGAGAAAGGGACAGACAGATTAGAAAGAAAGGCAAAGGAAAACTACTACCTGGAAGAGACCCTGGCAGGCAGGAGGCCCTCAGGAAAGAGCCAGGCATGAATGCACGAGATGGAAAAGGAGGAAAAGCACAACAACATGCTTGAAAGATCTTTCTAAGATCAAATCACATCCCACCAACTGCCTAACCAAATTTTTACTTCAATCCAATATATGAAGACCATTTTTATGCTACCAGGTAAGACGGAGAAAGAGCCCTCCCCTGTATTCATCAAAGGCAGCATCCTTTTTAAACAATTTCTTGGGCATGGTTTCAGATCTCATGAACTTGAAAAACATATTCTTTGGCTGAAAGGTTTTATTTCCCTTTTCCAAGGAAAAATATGCTTTAGGCCAAACAAGAACTCTCTCTGTGCCTCCACTTATTGAACAGGTTTCCGGGCTGGGCCACAGCTGAGCCTGGTGCTCCTGTCAGTGATTCCTTCTAGAGGCAGAGCCCTCCAGCACAGGAGCGCACGGAACCCGAACAGTGTCCACACACAGTTTCTTCTTCTTCTTCTTCTTTTTTAATATTTATTTATTTGTTTTAGTTGTACACAATGCCTTTATTTCCACGTGGTGCTGAGGATCGAACCCAGGCCGCACCTGTGCTAGGCGAGTGCTCTACCTCTGAGCCACAACCCCAGCCCCACACACAGCTTCTTAAAGGCAGAAGAAGACGTACCTTCCCGTCGTTCATAGTACATAAAAGAACAAACACAAGAAAATTATTTGTAAATTACTGAAAACACAACTCATTTTTGTCTGGGCTGCTACGACTAGCTCCTCCTTACTGAATACTTATGAACATATTTCTCTACTGTTGTATATCATAACTCAACAGGGGTAACAGACATTCAGTAATCCTAGCAAACTTGTGTGATAAATACGAACGGACTTTCAGAATGCAGATGGATGTGCTGTCCTTCTGGAGCTCAGTCTGAAAATACATATCAAACACCTTAAATGTGCATGTAATTTTAATCCAATAACTCTACTTCTAGGAATTTATCCTAGGGAAAAAATCACCAAGTGTGCAAATATTTAGCTATAATGATGTCAACTGTATTGCTGTCAATAATGGCAAACATGTAGAGACAACCTGAGTGCTAAATGACAGGGCATGGTTAAATAAGTCATGATTCATCCAGGTGGTATTACAGACACTAAAATGGAATTATGAAGTGTATTTATTGACAGAAAGCTATTGAGAATATGAGAAGTAGTCTATATAACAATATAATCTCATTTTTGGTTAAACACACACACACATTTATGCCCCCCCCCCAATTCTCTCTCTCTCTCTCTCTCTCTCTCTCTCTCTCTCAGTACTGGGGATTGAACTCAAGGGTGCTCTACCACTGAGCCACACCTTCATTCTTTTTATTTTGAGAGAGGGTCTTGCTAACCTGCCCAGGCTGGTCTTGACATTGTAATCCTCCTGCCTCAGCCTCCAGAGTCACTGGGATTATAGTTGTGCACTATTGCACCTGGCCAAATTTTTATTTTCCAAATTTTCTTATAATCGGATCATATGCCCTTAATAGCTGAAAACGTTTACTGTTGTCTTAAATAGAAAACTTCTAAGACAAAAGAAAAGAGAAGCAGTCCTGCAGATTTTCACTGGAACAGATATCTGGCAATACTACATTCATTCCCTGTCTGGCGACCCTTTGTCTATGCTTGGAAACAGATTCACCCATTCACCCAGAAACCAGGCAAGAGTCACGTGAAGCCCTACAATGAACACAACCTGCCAGAGGCGCAGTCTAGTGGGGAAAAGACAGGCACGCCAACAGGTACAGGGAGACCTGCGGCTGCAGCAATCACAGCCCTCCGCAGAACCACTGAGGAAATAAATGCACGAGAGCTGTGGTCTCCTAGTGGCCGGGTGTCAGCACGGGCTTCCTGTGGGAGGAAGGTCACTGACTGCAGTCTCTGCTGTTAATGTTTCCCCTCCTCTTTTGTGTGACAAATTTATTTGGAGTTCAACAATTTCCTTAGTTTTCCATTCACTTCCTCTCTTCTAACATGCACAGTTTCAGAGAAGTTTGGGCTAGCCTGGGTGGAAACCCAAGCAGAATTCTGAAACAGTGCTAACACAGGAACAGCAAACCCTTTCTGTAAATACAGTAAATATCTCAAGGCCAATGTGATAGATCAAGGACATACAGGTAATTCAACAACAACAAAAAGAAAGAGGGGGTGGGGATGTAGCTAAGTCGGTAGAGTGCTTGCCTCGCATGCACAAGGCCCTGGGTTCAATCCCCAGCACCACAAAAAAAAAAAAAAAAAAAAAGTCCAGAACTTTTTACTGATAAGACTTAAAAAATTTAACTCCATCCCATTCTGTTTTATATGGCTATAATGACAAGAACACGATTCTTTCTGGGGGAGATGACATCATCTGATTGAAGGGGTTCCAAGCCTGGGTTGGTGACACGGAAGTGGGAGGGTTGCCTGAGCCCAGCAGTTCAAGGCCAGACTGGGCAACATGGTGGCACAATGCCTCAACAAAACAAAATCAACTACAAATATTCAACTTTTAATGCTGATTTTTTTCCTTTCCAACTTTTTAGTTGTTGCGGTGGTGGTGGTAAAGTAAAATACACATGAAATATACCATCTCAGCCATTTTTAAGTGTATGCTTTAGTGTGAACACTGATTTTTAACACTTTTGTGGACCTACAGCATAAAATCTACTTTGGGGGAAGGCACTGGTGATCGAACTCGGGGTCTCACATATCATAAAATTTATTTTTAAAGTAATAACTTAGGGTTAATTATATTCACAAGGTTACACAAGAGTCACCACGACCCAATTTAAAAAACATTTCATTGCCCTTAAAAGAAACCCTGAACCTGTGAGCAGTCATCTCCCATTCTTCTCTGCCAAGCAACGAGGAAACCACTAACCTGTCCCTGTCTGCAGCCCTGCCTATCTGGATGCTTCAGACAAATGCTGAGAGGGCGGTGCTCTGAAGGTTCGTGGATGCTGCAGCACGCACAATACCTCATTCTCACTGGGGAGTAGATAGCATTCAGCTGCAGGGATGTGCGCTCCCTTGTTTGCTCATCCATCTGATGATGGACATCTGAGCTGTTTCCACCTGTGGGCATTATGAATCACACTGCCATGAAGACTCCAGGAACATGTTTGTATGGACATATATTTCAACCCTCTGGGTACACGCCTAGGAGAGCTGCTGGGTCGTGCATCAACTCCACGCTAACCTTCTGAAGAACTGCCAGGCTATGTTCCAAAGCAATTGCTTTTACAATCACACCAGCAATTTATGGGGGTTCCAAGTTTCCCACATTTATTTTAGCCATCCCAGTGAGCATGAAGGGGAAGAGCATCGCGATTTTGATTTCCTTACCAACAAATTACATTGAGGATCTTTCCATGTGCTTACTGGCAACTGAATATCTTTTGGACAAGCTGGGTCTTCTTTTCATTGTTGAGTTGTAGAATTTTATTAATCTGGATGTGTGTGCCTTATCAGACATATGACCCACAAATATTCTGTGGCATTCTGTAGGTGTTTTCACTTTCTTGATGCTATCCTTTGAAGCACAAAACTTTTTAATTCCAATAATGTTGCATTTGTTGCATCTTCTTTGGTTGCTTGTGCTTCTGGTGTCGCAGAGATCACTGCCCAATCCAAGTTATAAAAAGGCACTCTTGTGTTTTCTTCTAAAAATTTTATAGTTTTAGAGCCAGGCATGGTGGCGCACACCTATAATCCCAGCACTTGGGAGGCTGAGATAGGAGGATCACGAGTTCAAAGCCAGCCTCAGCAATGGTGAGGCACTTAGCAACTCAGTGAGACCCTGTTTCTAAGTAAAATACAAAAAAAGGGCTGGGGATGTGGCCCAGTGGTCGAGTGCCCCTGAGTTCAAACCACAGTACCAAAATAATAATAATAATAATAATAATAATAATAATAATAATAATAATAAATAAAATAAATTAAATTTATAGTTTTAGTTCTTACATTCAAGTCTGTGGTCGATTTTGAGTACATTCCACATGTGGCCTACCTTGGTTGTACTGTAATCCCAGAGGTCCTCAACTGAACAGGTAAATAGATACTGAGATAGAGAAACTTTGCACTTTCTTTAGATAGAGAAACTTTGCACTTTCTTTAGATAGAGAAACTTTGCACTTTCTTTGCACTTTCTTTTCCTTTGCACTGTCTTTAGGTGTGCAAAGCACTGCTAGAACTGCAGTTTGAACTTGGACAACAGAATCGTTGTACATTTGTGTGGGAACAGACATTTTGGTTCATGTTTTAACTTGTGACAAAATGAGATTGTATAAAGCACCTTGATTATTTATGAATCAAACAATTCCTTGCTAAAATGACTTTACCACATTTTAATTTTATATACAAGCACTGTTTTGCCATGCAAATTTTAGGTGGAATTCAGTAAGAAACATCTAATCTGTAGTAAAAGCTGCATAAACAATAGCATGCCACATGCAGTTTTTGGCATTCTGTTCTTCTGAAAGCCTCCTCATTCTATTTTTTCCAACTTCATGTTAATTAATATGACATAACTTATTAGCCAACATTCAACTACAGAACTGTAAAATCAGATTTTAAGAGAGAGAGTATAAAAAGATCCAAGATATTTCTGTTTTATTTGTAATCTTTTTAGTTTCCTGTGCTGTTCTGAAACTCAACTGACAAGTGCCAAAGTCAATTTAAAAATGGAGTAAAATCAAATATAGTTCTCTAAATTCCTAATCTTGAAAACAAAAACACACTTATTAAATACCAAAAGCAGATGTGGCATAAGAACTTCCTGGCATGAGAATCTATTTATTACCAGGTACATTTTGGACACTATTGTGAGGTAACATAAGGCTGGAGTTTTGACTTTCTCATGCTGTCTTCTATCAAAAAGGAGACTGGGGACTGGAAGAGGAAAAAGAACACAACATTCTAAACTACAGTTGGTCTCACTGGCGTCTGCTGTTAGCTGCAGAGCACCTGGCCCCTGCCTCCCACACCTTCCTGCTAACAGCCTCGGAGAACAGACCCTGGTGGCCTGAATGGGACTCGGCCACCCCCACCTGCAGGCCCCAATTGGCCAGGCGCAGATCAGCAGTTGCATCTCTTCTCGGCCACAGGATGGAGGCGAGAAGAAGGAGACCAGTCAGAAAGGAGAGCTTGCTGGTTTCCAAGGAAGACTTGTGAGAATGTGATGCTAGAAACACAGGCACTGTCACTACCCTCCTCCCCACAGGAGCTGGTTCAAACCCAGCTGTAAGGGGCAGACAGCGGCAGCGCAGAAGCTCCAGCGACCAGCAGCGCTCCATCAAGCCAGGCAGGACAGTCCTTCTGAACTTTCAGTCACGAGAACATTTTCCCTCAAGCCAATTCAGGACAACTTTTTGGTAGCTTGTGAATGAAAAATAGTCGGAATTTGAGGAAAGGACTCAGTAATAAACCAACTGACATCTCACTGCTCAAAACTATTTGCCTCTAAAAAACAAGCAGCTCCAATCACACAAGTATAATTTGAGGTTAATTATGCCCTCTCTCCTCCTCCTAGGTCTTCAGCCCCTATCCGTAGTCCACACCTGGATCTGCCCCTGCTGGCCCTTCCAGCCCAGGCTCCACCCATGCTTCCCCTGCTCACCTCTGGCCTCACAGAGCCCCCTCTATTTCTGTGGCCTTGTATACACAATTCCTCTCCCCTTCCTTCAAGATGGTTCCACCTTTATCTCCTCCAGGACGCCTACTGTGACTGCCCCCTCGCAGTGCCAGCACAGGATGTGAGCTGTCAGCTGCAGCTACTCCTCAGGAACCATTCCTGGCTGCCTCTGCACTCCTGATGCCTGACAGAATCAAGCAAGCCCTGGGCCTTCACATTTAAATAAAAAAAGCAAAATGTGGATTTAAAAACCGTATTTGTATTCAAAACTTCTTTGTTGCATGAAAAGATTCAACACACAAAAATTTTAATATGATACCTTGGGCAATATGTGGAAATGAGTTTGTGCACACACCATCAATATTAATTTCTAATGACTATTTTCATATTCCTTATGCATAAAACTTTTATACATTTTGCTCATGCAAAATAATTCTAAACCTAATGAGAAGTGTTTTTCTAAAAATATTTTTAGTTGTAGATGGACATAATACCTTTATTTGTTTATTTTATTTATTTATTTATTTTTTTTTTTTGGTACCGGGGATTGAACTCAGGGGCACTTGACCACTGGGCCACATCCCCAGACCTTTTTATTTTTTTGTATTTTTTTTTTTTTAAACAAAATCAGTCTTTTTTTTTTTTTTTAATATTTATTTATTTGCTTTAGCTGTACACAATGGGTTTATTTGTACGTGGTGCTGAGGATCGAACCCGGGCCGCGCACGTGCCAGGCGAGCGCTCTGCCGCTGAGCCACAACCCCAGCCCCTTTTTTTTGTATTTTATTTAGAGACAGGGTCTCACTGAGTTGCTAAGTGCCTCGCCATTGCTGAGGCTGGCTTTGAACTCGCGATCCTCCTGCCTCAGCCTCCCAAGTGCTGGGATTACAGGCATGCGCCACCGCGCCCGGCTATTTGTTTATTTTTATGTTTTGCTGAGGCTTGAACCCAGGGCCTCACTTGTGCTAGGCAAGTGCTCTACCACTGAGCCCTAGCCCCAGCCCTAACCCTGGGAAGTGATTTTAAACTTAATTAATCTTCATAGAAGAACCAAAGCTGACTGTATTATTCAAGATTGTTCCTCAGAGTTTCAGCGGGGAAGTCTCTTGTTTTATTTATTTTAGAAGTATCAACCCATAATCTGCAAAAAATGTACTTTAGCCATAAGCAACCCTTATAATGATTTTGAAATGGACTAAAGAATTTTGACACAGAGATTTCTTGGTTAATTTCATTATAAAAATATTAATAGTAAATATAAATATATAGAAGTTAAAAAGTAGCTAAGCTGGGCGTGGTGGTGCACGCCTGTAATCCCAGCACTTGAGAGGCTGAGGAAGGAGGATCGCGAGTTCAAAGCCAGCTTCAGCAATGGCGAGGCACTTAGCAACTTAGTGAGACCCTGTCTCTAATAAAATACACACACTAAAAGGGCTGGGGATGTGGCCCAGTGGTCAAGTGCCCCTGAGTTCAATCCCTGGTACAAAAAAAAAAAAAGTAGCTAAAAAAATAAAAAGTTCCACCCCATTGTCAATCCCCCAAAGTAACTATTGTTAATAATTGGCACACAACTAGATGCTTTTTAATGTTGACCCTGTCCTAGGCACTGGAGTATACACAATGTCAATGCAGGGCACCAGCACCAGGCTACTCTCAGACCTAGAGCACCCTTGGCAACCTCAGACGCCTTCTCTGTCCAAGCTTGTATAGATCTCTTAGATTAGAAATCATCTTCCTCAAATCTGAAAGTCACTACTCCACTCCATTCTCAGAAGCAACACCAGAAGTCAGAAGTCCCAATTTTCTGAGGTCTGTTTTTTCTCTGTGGAAAATGCAGGCTCCTCTTTGTCCTTGGTGGTCTAAGATGTCAAAGCCACATGCCTGGGCGGAGAGGCAGGTCCTCCACCAAGAGGAAAAGTAATGCCCCTCCTCTCTGACTAGTGCACAGCACTAGTGATGCTGTGTGACTTCCCCAGAAGCAGCAAAGTTGATTGTATTATTCAAGGTCATGGCCCCCCCATCCACATGAAGAGGTCTTCCAGCAACCCCAGCTGGGTCCAGCCTTCCAGCACCTCTCTGATGTGACAGATGTATCAGCAATGCTACCGTAAGCCAAGAGGACAGCCCATCTACCAGCTGATAGCGGTGAGTGACTTTAGATAAAGCCACAAAGAGTAGAAGAATCATCTGACTGAGCCCTGCCCAAATCCCTGACCGACTCACAGAATCCATCAGGTTTATAATAGAGGATTTTATTTATTTAACAAGACTTGGTTTTTTTTTTTTTTTGGATGGGGGGGATACCGGGGATTAAACCCAGGGCTGTTTTAACACTGAGCCACACACCCTACCACTTTTTATTTTTCATTTTGAGACAGGGTCTTGCTAAGTTGCTGAGGCTGGCTTTGAACTTGCAATCCTCTGGCCTTGCCCGAGTATCCAGATTATAGGTGTGCGCCGCAACACCTGGCTAGCTATTAAGTTTCAGACAGTATATTATGCAACAGACTAATGAAAAAAGAAAAGAAAGTATTTATTTTATACTAAAACTTTCTACTTTAAACTCAAGAGAAAGTCCCTAATCCTCCCACTACACTCTGGGTGAACAAATCCAGGTTCATTCTATCTGTATGTGACATCAAAAGATTTTACTTTAGTTTCCTAAAATTTTTTTAATCCAATCATTATTTCACAAAGAAATATTAGTATCGCCACCAGAATCTTTAGTTCTCAACTGGGGGAAAAAAAAAAAAACATCTTTTCAAGAGACCCAAC
Source organism: Tamias sibiricus (assembly GCA_025594165.1). Taxonomy (NCBI): domain Eukaryota; kingdom Metazoa; phylum Chordata; class Mammalia; order Rodentia; family Sciuridae; genus Tamias; species Tamias sibiricus. The sequence continues at coordinate 4,648,665 of CM046665.1, forward strand.
TGTGTCAAAGGTAGTGATTACATCCAGAAAGGCAACAGGCCCGTGTTTGCTGAATCCATAACAAGGACACATGCAAGGCCAAATATTTCAAATTGAGATTATTCTGGAAAACGTTGGAAATACAGTACCAGGAGTTTAAGCCTACTTTAATAAATGCATTCGCCCAGCAGCTTAAAGATGGGTAGTTAATAGAGGAAAAGCCACTTGATGAGGAGATGAAAGGTCCTGCTCTAACTATAGTATCAGTACCTAGAATGATGCCTAGCGCCTATGGCAGCTCAGTAAATATGCAGAGAACAAGTCTCCCCTGATCCTCAACAATGCCACCGACACGCTGCATAGGCATGATTCACAGCAATGCAGAGACAGGCACAAAGACGCTGCCTTGTCCCAGTCAGGAAGTGGAGGATGTGGCATCAGAAGGCAGGTCTTCAGGCTCCACAGCCCATGCTCTTTTTGACTCTGTGATACTGACAGCAAGGGAGACTCTCAAAGGTGGGGCGGGAACAGCAGTTGTAGTTCTGACAGCTATCTGGGATAAATGTCATGGTGCAATAAGCACAAACTTAGGTAAGGTCAACAGTATGTGGTTTCACCTCCCACATCACCAGCTTAATTATTCATGAATGATCTAAAGAGGTGAACTCCACAGCATACCCTTCCAGACCACAGCACTTCCTGTCACTTTTTAGAGTCAATGTGAACACTGGTGGGCACCACTCATCCATTAGGAGCAAGGACAAATCTTGGGAAGGTTTCAGGGCTAGGAAGACATTCCGGGCTTCCTTCCTCAAGCTGTGAAATTCAGACTTGAATTTACATTTAAGCAAATAAGGGAATAAAGAAGTATTCTTTGAATGCAAATGTCAATGCTTGTCATGTAGAACAAACGTCTATTAAATTGAAAGTTGCTGAAAAACTGCACAGATGTTCAACTTATAAAGAGGCTGCTATAAAGACATGATAAACCAACTGCTAAGCTGAAGATTCCCTATATCGAGCAGGGTGTGGTGGTGCATGCCTGTGATCCCTTTGGAGGCTGAGGCAGGAGGATCCCAAGTTTGAGGCCAGCCTCGGCAACTTAGTGAGACCCTGTCTCAAAATAAGAAATTTTAAAAAGGGCTGGAATGTAGATCATGGTAAAGTGCCACTGGGTTCAATCCCCAGTACCACAAACAAAACAAAATAAACCAATCCCCCAAAAGAAGATATCCTAAGTCAAAAATGCATTGAACACACCTAACCTACTGAACATTCTAGCATAGCCTAGCCCACTTTAAACGTGCTCAGTACACCCACATTAGCTTACAGCTGGACAAAACTGTCCCACAAAGCCTATTTTATAATAAAGGTCGAACATCTCGTGTAATTTATTGAATACTGTACTGAAAGTGCACAACAACATGGTCATGTGGGTACTCACCAATAATGTGCACAGCTCAAAGCATCCAGGGCCTAAAGAATGTGTGAAACATTGAACTAAAATTAATTGATGGATGATGGGATAGTACAGCAAAGTGTCATCAATTTCTATGGCTCGTTGCCACTGCCCCGCATCATGAGAAAGCAGCATACCAACATATCACTGGCCTAGGAGAAAATCAAATTCAAAGTATGGTCTCCACTGAATGTGTACTGCGCTCACACTACCGTCCAGTCATTAAGCTGAACCCCAGTGAGGCAGAGACCTCTGTATCTGCAGTGACACACCTGAGGAACCTAGGATGAATCCAATTTTTGTAGTTCCTACTTTAAAGACTAGAATAAGCCTGGCACAGTGGCACACGCCTGTAATCCCAGTAGCTCCAGAGGCTGAGGAAAAAGGATCTCAAGTTCAAAGCCAGCCTCAGCAACTTAGCGAGGCCCAAAGCAACTTAGCAAGACCCTGTCTCAAAATAAAAAATAAAAAGGGCTGGGGGTATGACTCAGTGGTAGAGCTGCCCTGGGATCCACCCACAGTACCAGGGGGGAAAAGTGGGGGGCAGTATAGATTGAGGAAGTCTATGGGGTCTAGAGAAAAAACTAGAGATGCAGGTGCCAGGATTTGGGGAGAAGAGGGGTGGCAAACAGGCCACTCTGCTGGATTCCCCTCTGCACACAGGACCTCTGACACTGGGTGGGGCACGAGGGACTTCTACATCACCAGCAAGTTTCCATTTCTTTATCTGGGCAGAGTTATCCGGATGTGACCTTCTGCACGTTCCCCATGCTGTACGTCTCTCTGCATGCAGCTACTGAGGCACACCTCCACAGTCCAGGACCCACCCCGCTCTTTCTGGGACGGCATCCACGGCTGCTCCACAGCTGACGGGTTCATGAGTCCTGGTGGTGTTGAGATCTACAACCCAGCAGCTCGGGACACCTAACCCTGCCACACAGACTGAGGGCATCATAGGAAGACTGTGGAAGAAGTCTAAGAAGGTCAGGCTCCTACACGGGGAACACGGTGTATTTGAAGGCCAGATCTTAGAAGGTAGTACAAATAGGGGCTATTTCCTAAAATTAAGAAGCGGTAACAGGTCAGTAAAAGGAAGAATACCTTGTACAAAGGGATTGGGAGAAGACCTCTACTCTGAAGGTTCAGCACCTATCATCCTGGCTGCCTCTGGAGGATTGTGCTCTCCAATTCCTAGCCACCACAGCCCCCTCATCACAGTGGCCAGGCCAGTGACAGGCCCATGACCAAGCCGACCTGCAAAGACAAGAAGCCTCGTTGTTCTGCTGGATGCACACCAGCAACGTGTGAGTCTGAGCAGCAGCAGGCAGGAGAGGGACCAGGCCTGTGAACAAAGGCCAGAGAAGGCAACCTGAGAGCAGGCGGGAGTTCCAGGCTCTGCATCAGGCTGCCACTGAGGTCGTCCTAACCCGGGGATATTTTAAGTTTCTCAAACCAGTAAATGCTACGCGATTTACTTAGCTGTGTGACCCTGAACAAGTTACTTAGCTGCTGTAACTAGGTATCTCCACTTCTACAACTCGGTTAACAGCAGCATACTGTGAGGACTGAGTTACTATAAACCACAGTGGCTGGCACCCTGCACGAGCGCACGTGTTTGTTTTTACCACGTTTCTGTTTAAACCACGTGGACCTGGGTGTTCTGTTTTAATCACAGACTCCCTGTAAGAATAAGAAACAGAATTCACAATCATGAAAACATTAAACTCTTTGGTGATAGTTTTAATTTACTTAGCTCTAAAGGAAAGTCAAGAATGTTTAGTGGCTGGGGTTGTGGCTCAGTGGTAGAGCGCTTGCCTCACACGTGTGAGGCACTGGGTTTGACTCTCAGCACTGCATATAAATAAATGAATAAAATAAAGGTCCATCAACAACTAAAAAAAAAAAGAATGTTTGGGACTGTAAAATGAAATACTGAAAAACAGCCCCATCTTCCTAAACACCCCCCCTTCCCTACCTGGCTGACAATGAGAGCCTGTTGCTGCCATCAATCAGCGTGACCTGTGGGCAAGGAAAGCCCCGCCCACATGCAGGTTAACATTTTACCATAGCTCCCTTATGGCCACTTTTGAGCAATACTGTAAAATGTTTTGAAGGGACACAGCATGGGATGCAGGCCGAACTTCCCAAGTCTCCTGGCACTGGCTTTCATACTGAGGGAACTTAATCCTACATCAACTGTCAACAGCGAAGATGAATGAACTTTTCCCCCTTCTCTAAAAGCTACAAGTACATTAAAAAACAGTAATCTAATTCCACCTGGTCTCTAAAGCTTGCCCTTACAACAGAGTCTGCTATGTATCTGACAATGATTTGTTATATATGAAAATATATAACCACAAAATCATCTGGTATAAAAAATGGCTCTAACAGGAGCAGACTGAAAGAATCCTGGTATCAGCCGGGCGCGGTGGCACACGCCTGTAATCCCAGCACTTGGGAGGCTGAGGCAGGAGGATCACAAGTTTAAAGCCAGCCCCAGCAATGGCAAGGCACTTAGCAACTCAGTGAGACCCTGTCTCTACTAAAATACAAAAAAGGGCTGGGGATGTGGCCCAGTGGTCGAGTGCCCCTGAGTTCAATCCCCAGTACCAAAACAAACAAAAAAAAAAAGAATCCTGGTATCAGTAACCATGTAGCCCTCAGAAGATCCTCTAACTGCTTTCTAAGCAATAAGGAAAACCGTCTTTACCTTCAAGGCTCACCTTGAGAATAAGGCAATCCCTACAGGAGAAATAGCCAGCGCTGCATCTGGTGTGCTGAGTGCTCCCTGTCGACCTGGGTACTTCACTGTTTGTTTTTTTTTTTTTTTAAATATTTATTTATTTGCTTTAGTTGTACACAATGCAATGCATTTATGTTTACGTGGTGCTGAGGATCGAACCCAGGCCGAGCACGTGCTAGGCGAACGCTCTACCGCTGAGCCACAACCCCAGCCCAGACTTCACTGGTTTTAAAAAGAGAAAGAGGAAGGCCCTACAGAATGCAAGCCACAACACTGAGGGGAGAACTAGGGTGGGAGGATCCCCGCCTCCAAGCCCCGGGGTATCAGCGGATGCAGGCAGCACTCAGCAGTGCACTCGAGACTGTCAAGCCGCGGCTCGGGCCACCTCACCACAAGGAGAGGAGAGCTTGGCTCTGGAGTGAGACTCTGGTGGACAACACCTGAAGCAGAGCTAGCATCGGCTAGGAGGCACAGACTGCCATCCAGCACATGCCATGTCACGGCGCACAGAGAAGGACACACCATCATTAGGTCACAGCACTGCCACAACCCCAGGAGCTAAGGCCAACGCAACACACCAAACTGAGGGACACTGGAAAGCAAATGGCCTGTACTCTCCAAAAATGTCAATGTCACGAGATACAAAGGAATGATGAGATTAGAGATATGACCACTAAAACCAATACATGACCTCACTGGACACTAGAGTTAGAAAAACTGCAAGGAAGAACACCATTGGGACAACTGTCGAGAACTGAATGCTGATTGTGTCTGAGACAGTAATGTGGCACTGATACAAATTTTCCTGAATTCTATAACTGTACTATGGCTGTCCAGGAGACACACTGAGGCCAGGCTTGGTGGCCGCACCTGTGATCTCAGCTCCTCAGGAGGCTGAGGCAGGAGGACAGCAAGTTCAAGGCTGGCCTGGATGACTTAGTAAGAGCCTATCTTAAAATAAAATTAAGCTGGGAGCAATGGCACATGCCTGTAATCCCAGTGGCTCTGGAGGTGGAGGCAGGAGGATCGCAAGTTCAAAGCCAGCCTCAGCAATTTAGAAAGACGCTAAGCAACTCAGTGAGACCATGTCTCCCTGAGTTCAAACCCTGGTACCCCTCCCCCCCAAAATAAAATAAAATAAAAAAGGACTGGGGATGTGGCTCAGAGGCAGGATGCTCCTGGGTTCCACCCAGCACATACACTGGCACACACAGGAGGTGGCACACAGAGATGAAGCAAAAGGCAAAGGCAATACCAACTGCAGCCTAAATGACCACCACAAGAGTCTGTGCACTATTCCTGCTGCACTTCTGATGTTAGAAATTACTTTACAAGGAAGAGTTAAAATCTTCTAGGCTGGGGTTGTGGCTCAGTGACAGAGTGCTTGCCTAGCAAGTGTGAGACACTGGGTTTGATCCTCAGCATTACATAAAAATATAAGATATTGTATCCATCTACAACTTTTAAAAAAATCTTCTAAAAAAAAAAAAAAAATCAATGTGATTTTCTGCCCACAAGGATGTTGTAGCTGACTGAGAAAGAGAACCCATTCCAGCAACCAAAGTGAAGGGCTGCACAGGAGCAACACAGTCGAGTGCGGTCCAAGACGGTGCTTTTGAGAAGAATCTGAAAGTTTCAAAGAAAATGTGACCTGAGCTTTGAAGGATGAGGAAGAAAAACAGTTGATATCATCTAAAAATGATACACAGGGAATTCCTATCTGAGAATATACCTACCAGAGCAGAGCAATCATGACCAAAGGAAAAAGATAAGCAGAAAAGCCCATGGAGGTGAAATCCCTGCCAGCTGTGGCACCTCCACACCAGAAGGAGCTGTCACAACCACTCAGCGAGCAGCCGGCACCACCAACCAGAGGGGTGGGTACCCGTCTCGGAACCCCGAGTCACCTCTAGTTAGTCAGGCATGGTTCTCAATCTGAACTTCCTCATCAGCACATGACATAGCATGTCTGCTTCCTAGGGCTGAGGGGAGCAGTGTCCTCGGGCCTTATATTTCCCTGTGGGTCCTCCTTGTAACTCCAGATACACTGTTTTCGCCAACCTATAGCTGTCACGTCCCGATGAAGAACCACAACTGAGCCTGCCACACGTGTAAGGCATGCGCTCTACCACTGAGCCACAACCCCAGCCACCAAACATTCACTTTAAACTCAGCACCCATGTCAAAAAAATTCACAATGTCCAAATTACAATATTTATTATTATCATTATTTATTCTAGGCTGAAACTGGTGACACACATCTCTAAGAAATGAAGTTATGGGCTGGGGTATGGCTCAGCAGTAGAGCACTTGCCTCGCATGTGAGACAATGTGCGAGGCCCTGGGTTCATCCTCAGCACCACATAGAAATAAATAAATAAATAAAGGTATTGTGTCCAACTACAACTAAAAAATAAATATATATAAAAAAATGAAATTATAGTAGGGCTAGGATTGTAGCTCAGTGGTAGAGCACTTGCCTCTCACGTGTAAGGCCTTGGGTCTGATCCTCAGCACCACATAAAAATAAATAAATAAAGACATTGTGTCCATCTACAACTACAAAAATTTTTTTTTAATATTTTTATTTATTTGCTTTTAGTTGTACACAATGCGTTTTATTCAATGCGTTTTATTTGTATGTGGTGCTGAGGATCGAACCCGGGTCGCCCACATACTAGGCGAGCGCTCTACCGCTGAGCCACAATCCCAGCCCCACAAAAAATTTTTTAAGAAGTTAAATTATATTAAAGTCCTACTAAAAACTGATCCATTCCCATGTAAACATGAGTACATGTTTATAACTGAAGTATGTGATTTTTTTTTTTTTTTTTTTTTTTTTTTTGTGGTACCGGGGATTGAACTCAGGGGCACTTGACCACTGGGCCATATCCCCAGCCCTTTTTTGTATTTTATTTGGAGACAGGGTCTCACTGAGTTGCTAAGTGCCTCGCCATGGCTGAGGCTGGCTTTGAACTCGCGATCCTCCTGCCTCAGCCTCCCAAAGTGCTGGGATTACAGGCGTGCGCCACCACGCCTGGCTGATTTTTTTAATTTTAAGAAAATTATCCAAAGTTTGTAAATTTAACATTTTACTTGTCCCTAAATAGGGACAATACATTTGCTAGAAAGATGGAGGCAAATCATCAAGCTTTAGTAAGAAAACTACCAAATACTGACCCAAACCGAACCCATCTGCTGATCGTCAGGTTCCGAGTCAACCCTCTGGAAACCTCACTTCCCTGATTCCCTCTGGCCAAGGCCCTAAGCCGCCTGGAAGTGATGTGTCCAGTGAGACGATGAGACACCTGCAGTGAGGAGGCCTGTTTGTTCAGGGACATGGGACACAGCGAGGCTCCCAAGGAGATGTTCTGAATGCTATGCTCACAGAACGCTCAGGCGCTTTGGTGGCTTGGAAGGGCAAAGCCAGTTTCTTGTCAATGAAACTTTGTTTTTGCTTTCAGTGTTAGTAACAATGGCTTGAAACAACAAAAGTCCACAAAACAGCCTCTTCTTTCCACCAAGGGTCTATAAAACCCAGGAGTCTATGAGAAATTTGTAGGCAGAGGCCACTCAGAGCCGCCCACCAGCGGCTGAGAGCCGGGCACCCCTTCGGGGAGCACCTCCTGGAGAACTAGACTGAGGCCGCGGTATTTGTCAGGAACCCAGACCTGGTTGGCTTCTCACTTTAAACCAGCACCCACGTCAAAAAAATTCACAATGTCTGAATTACAAGGTGACATACAGTGACTTCTGGCAAAGTTATGAACTTTACAGAACTTTAAGTCTACTGATTTGTCACACTGTTTAACATCACTCTTGCCAATAAAATCCAGTATTAAACACTGGTAAGAAGTGTAACAGAAACAATGATTAAACACCTAGTTGTAATATACAATCGTCCTGAGTATAGAACCAAGGCTCTAGAACAGTGCTGCTCAAAGACAGCAGGTCATCAACCTATTAGCAATCCAGGCAACCTCTAGAATGTAACTGACATGGAGAAAGGCTACAAAGCAAACAATGGAACTAAACAGTGTGCTGAGTGACAGAACTTGTTCATGTTCTAACACAACCTTGTCATCGCGTCCCTGACAGAGTAGAGGTCTGCACTCCACACGCTGATTCGCCCTGCTCTGGAGCAGGAACGAGCTCTTAAGAACATACATATGCAAATACAATCATCAGTTTTCACAGAACATTTAAAACATGTAAATGAATGAATACCTGTTCCTGCAGGTCGTAGTCATAGCTGTCATGCAGCAGGAGACTGAGGACGTACCGAGTATAAATCATGGCATCGATGCCACATTTCTCCAGCTCTTGTCCCAGCCAGGTCTGCACTGGGCCCAAAGCATGAAGCAGAGACATGTCAGAAACAGACACGGGGCCTGGATAGAACTCGAGGAGCTCTCAGATGGCAAACCATCCACAACAACTGTACAGACAGGTGCATGAATTTAGGTTGCTGACATCCTTAGAAAGCAAGGCATTTTCTGCAGTTGGTGTTCTGTTGTACCTGGAGGGGATTTTCACTCCAGTAGAAAGGAGAGAAGCTTGACATCTAGGACCAGCATTCACCCTTGCCGGCCATCAGCTCTCTAGAACAGGACCTCCCTCCTCAGGCATGACCACTGAATCAGCATCTTGACAGCAACAGATATGGATGTGCAGTTTTCTACTTTCATTTCACATTGAGGCCAAATGTAAGTCTCCGGCAGAACCTATAAAGATGAGAGAAAAAAAGATATGCATTACATATAAATGTAAGCTAAATTACTTATCTCATGGGGAAAAAAAAAAAACTGTTCCTCTTTATTAAAATACCTTTAATCCTAGAAAACTATTTCCCCCCTGGAATCTTTGACATTTAAAATTAAATGACACTGTAAACTTTTAAAAGCTTACTATCTTTTAACAGGAAAATTGAGAAGCTTATGTTCTGTTTGTGCTAATTATACTGATGTTTATTATCTCAAAAGACAAGACTAATAAATATTTCTTTATATGTAACACTGAAAGAATTTACTAACAAATCACTAATTCAAATTTAAATAAAACAGAGATAAGCAAATATTAATTTTACTTAAACATGGGCAAAAAGAATTAGTCCTTTAAATTTAAGTTTCATACAGGTATCAATTCTTTCATATGGCTAAAAACTTCAATTAAGGTGAAGCACAAACATTATTATACCATGCCAGGCTACACTTTATACCTACTATAACTTTTCTTATATACTTAGGTTCAATTTCTGATTACTTGTGATAAGTGTCAATCTTGATTAACAGCATTTTCCTTTAACATATTTCAATATGTGAAGCTAATCTAACGATGGGTTTATAAAATCATAATGTTCTTTGTGGCAGAATATACTGACTGACGTACACCACTAGCAAATAACACCAACATAGTAAAAGGTGAGCTCATCAACTCAGCTTCTGATGAACTTTAGCAGACAATAAGAAGGCTACTGAAAATAACTCTCAAAGCAGTCTTAGTGTTCACCATTAGTAAAAGCATCAAGTCAGAAAGATAAATACTCTTCCCCCAAAGATTTAAGACTGAGTTTCTTGCATTCCATCTATAACTGCATAGTAAAAATTACATACATCAAATATAAAAAAAAAATTAAATCCACCACAGGACTAAGTTGCTGGATTAATGTATTACTTGTGAGTATTTGGCTACTTCAAAAAACTCTTGTTAATGTGTTATCTTTTCTAAATTATCAAAGCTAATTAAATTTAAGCAAAGGTTTTCTACAAATTTCACCAGCTAACTCTTAAAATTAAAACATTTTCTAGAGGGGCTGGGGTTGTGGCTCAGCGTCAGAGCACTTGCCTCGCACGTGCGCTGCCCGGGTTCGATCCTCAGCACCACGTAAACATAAATGCATTGCATTGTGTACAACTAAAGTAAATAAATAAATATTTAAAAAAAAAAAAAAAAACATTTTCTAGAACTCGTTTAACAACTATTTGGTCCTTAGGATGAGACAGATCTGGGATGTCACATGTACCAGGCTGACAAGTTGGTTATCATTCACTGAAAATCAACCTAGATGACAAGCAGACTTGAAGCAATGGCTGAAGAAACCTAGGTCACTGGATTCACAGGAAGAAGTCTGAGAGGGCTGCAGAGAGAGGAAACATCAGAGACTTGTGCAAAGGGTTGTCCACAAGAATTCATCAGAGCGTTCACGGGTGTGTATAAGGAACAGCATGGGCAAGGAGCATCATGAAGGGCAGGAGGAAACAGGACCTCCTGCTCAACAGGTGGGGCGAGCGCCACCAGTCAGGCTGGAGAGCCTCAGTGTACGGGAGCCTGGCTTGAACACTCACAAGGATCTGGTGTTTGTGGTGGGAATCAGCCCTAAACAATGTTCTGGTCATGCCTGACAAATCTTAAAAGACCCCAAAAGACCAAACTATTTCCAACTAAATTCACTATGGTCCCAGAACAATGGTCAATTTATAGGAAAACAAAAACATCCAAAATGGAATGAGAACTGTCAGAGAAGTTAGAGGCAGAGTAGACACTGAAACAGTTATTGTAACTGTTCATAAAGTTGAGAAGAGAGTGGAGGATAATATAAAAGATGTACAACCCAATGCCTGGAGATGAAGACTACCATGCTCACAGTGAGAAACACAGGAGAACTCATGTTAGACAAAAAGATCACTTAACTTGATAAACCACAGAAGTAACTGCAGGATGGAAGGGAAAAATAACTGAAGAGCATGAATAGAGTCTGGGAGCTGTGTGACAACTTTAGAAGCTCAACATATCTGAAAAGAAACGGAGGAGACAGAGAAATATTTAAAGAATTAACGCCTGAAAATTTTCCTACACTGATGAAGCCTTAAAAAAACCTCACAGATCCAAGATGCTTAATGAACTCCAAACCCAAGAGACATGAAGAAAATGACACTCCATAATAAAATTCTGAAGACTGACACAAAGAGAAAATGCTTAAAGCAGCCAGAAAGAAAGGAAACACTGAGTGAGAGGAAGGAAACCACGACGTCAGAGTTCCTGTTGGAAGCTATGGGAGTGAGGAGACAATGGAAAAAAAACCATTAAAATACTGAAAGAAAAAAACAACTTGTCAACTGAGAGTTCTGTGTTCCTTAAAAGTACCTTTCAAAATCAAGGTGTGGGGCTTGGGGTGTGGCTCAGTGATAGAGCACTGGCCTAGCACAGGTAAGGTGCTGGGTTCCATCTTCAACACCACTTAAAAATAAATGGAGGGCTGGGATTGTGGCTCAGTGGTAGAGCGCTCGCCTAGCACGTGCGCGGCCCGGGTTCGATCCTCAGCACCACATAAAAATAAAAACGCATTGTGTACAACTAAAGCAAATAAATAAATATTTTTAAAATTTATATAAAAAAAATAAATGGACAAAATAAAGGTATTGTGTCCATACAGAACTAAATCTAAATTAAAAAAACAAGTTGAAACACACTTTTTAGACATGTAAAAACTGAGGAATTCATCATCAGCAAATCTGCCCTACGATAGTATGAAAAGAGGAAAAAAATGGTACCAGAACAAAATGTGGATCCACTCAAAGCTGGAAATGGCAATTATATTTGTTTTATTATTTGAATGTCCTTAAAATATAACTTTTTTTTTTTTTTTTTTTTTTTTTTTTGGTGCTGGGGATTGAACCCAGGGCCTTGTGCATGCAAGGCAAGCACTCTACCAACTGAGCTATGTGCCCAGCCCCAATAACAATGGAATGTGGGGTTTGTAGCACACGTATAAGCAAAATGCAGGTCAACGGCAGCACACAGGCTGCGAGCAGAAAGACACAGCACCATTCCTACAAGGTGCTTCCTTTTTTTTTTTTTTTTTTTTTAATAATTGTGGAATTTATTTATTTTTGGTACTGGAAATTGAACCCAGGGTAGGGCTGCTCTACCACTGAACTGCACCCCAGCCCTTTTTCCTTTTAAGATGGGGTCTCAACAAGTTTCTAAGGCTGGCCTTGAACCTTGATCTCTTGCCTTAGCCTCCTGAGCAGCTGGGATAACAGCATGCACCACCGTGCCCAGCTACTGCAAGGTTCTTACAGAGGACAGGAAAGGGCATTTCACTTAAAAACAGAGTCTGATAAATTAGCTACTGATAATCACAACAAATATCTAAACACTGAACTGATCTAAAAGGCAGAGACAGACTGGATTTTTTAAAAAATATTTTTTAGTTGTAGGTCGACACAATATTTTTATGTGGTGTTGAGGATCGAACCCAGTGCCTCACACTTGCTAGGCAAGCACTCTACCACTCAGCCACAACCCCAGCCCAACAGACTGGATTTTAAAACAGCAAGACCAGACTATGAGCTACCACTTTAAATATAAAAACGCAGGCCTGGGGTTGTGGCTCAGCGGCAGAGCGCTCGCCTCCCGCGTGCGCGGCCCGGGTTTGATCTCAGCACCACATAAAACATAATTGCATTGCATTGTGTACAACTAAAGTAAGTAAGTAAATAAATAAATAAAAACGCCAAATGTTTAAAGGGAAAGGCTGGAAGAACACAGATGATGCTGTGATGCTACGTTGACCAGAGGAAAGCCAAACGTTCACACTGCTGCTATCCAAAAACATAGATTTCAGAGCAAAGAGGTCAGGAGAGACCAAGGCCAACGCGTGAAGATGAGGATCGACACATCAGGAGGGATTTTGCAGCTTTACAGTAAACACCTGACCGCACAGTTTCAAAATACAAAAAAGCTGGGAGAACTGAAAGGAGAAACACAAAGTCACAGCTACACAGAAGGTTTCAACACCCCTTTCTCAGCACTAGAAGAAGCACAACACAGAAAACCAGAAGAGAGATGAGAAATCCCCCAGCAGCTTGACCAGAGACAGACTAGGTTCTCTGTCCCAAGGCAGTCTCAAACAGCTGAAAGAATTCAAGTCATACAAGCAGGTTTCCTGACCATGGAATTATTATAAACAACATAAAGATGTATGGAAAATCCCCCCAAATACTTGAGAAATAAAAAGTTTATTTCTAAACAACCAACTGGACAAAGGAGCAATCAGAAAATATTGTGTACTAAATGAAAATGAAAACACAATGTATCAATACTTTCAGAATGCCACAAAAGCAGTATTTACCTAGGAAGAAATTTATAACTCTAAATATCTATGTTAGAAAAGGTCTCAAATTAATGATCTCTGAGGTTTTCACCTTAAGAAACTAAAAAAAGAGGAGCAAATGGAGCTAAAAAGAAATGGAAAAAAAGGGGGGGACTAGAACAGAATGAAATAGGAAGCAGAGAAGCAATGAACTAAACCTGATTATTTTAAATAAAGTGAACAGACCTCTAGCTGGACTGATCAGATGGGAGAGAAGGCAAATCATAACACCAGGAAGGACAGAGGTGGTGACTACAGGTTGTGGTGACTATAGGTTCTGCCGACATGAAAAGGAAATCAGAAAAACCTCACACCAGGGACAGTGCTTGCCTAGCGTGCAACAGGCCCTGGGTTCCATCTGCAGCATCATATGCACACACACCACTCTATACCAATAAACTCAACAACTCAAGGCCAGGCGCAGTGGCGCACGCCTGTAATCCCAGCACTTGGGAGGCTGAGGCAGGAGGATCACAAGTTCAAAGCCAGCCTCAGCAATGGCGAGGCACTTAGCAACTCAGTGAGACCCTGTCTCTAATAAAATACAAAAAAGGGCTGGGGATGTGGCCCAGTGGTCGAGTGCCCCTGAGTTCAATCCCTAGTACCAAAATAAATAAATAAATAAATAAACAAATAAACTCAACAACTCAGACAGAAAGGGCAGATTCTTTTAAACAAATTACCAAAAGCTCACTTGGAGACACTTAATGAATATCTCTCTGTGTTCACAAGAGGAAATGAATTTATAAAAACTCACAAATCTCCAGGCCCCGGACAGCTTCAAAGCTGAATTCTACCAAATATTTAAGGAAAATGTAATGCCAATTCTATTCAAAATTTTCCGAAAGTGAAGAGAAGGGAACATTTCTTGAGTCATGTTGTGAGGCCAGCATTATAACCGATACCAAAAGCAGACAAATTTAGTACAAGAAAACTATGGACCCACAGGAAGAGAGATGAGAGATTCAGAAGTTCTAACCAAAATCTGAGGAAACTGAATTTAAACAACATCCATCAGACTCAGAGGGGAAAGGCTAATGAAATCTACACAGTCATCTTCGCCACTGACCTTCAAAATGTTAGTTTACTATGAAAGGCTCGGCTTACACTTGCTTCTCTTATTGTTTAAATGGATAAAGGCCTTAAGTTTTCATGCCGTGAAAGACCTGGTTCACTGTAAAGATTGACGTGGAAATGTGGTCGCAATTTTTATCCCATTTATTTTAAAAGAGAATCTCAGCCCAATCACAGGATGGCCTCTGTAAGAGATTTTCTTTAGCCAAATGACACCAGGTAGTCCAGGAAAACTGGCATGCACATGCAAAATGAAGCAACGCACCTGAATCCCATGATGGCCTCAAAGCTGTTAAGACCTCCAGCTGTGCTATGAGCCCTTGCAGGACTCCTGTAACTCGGTTCAGTGGCTGACCGCACGAAGTTTCAAAATACACGGTCATAGCCATAGAGTCACTAAGAGATTATAATCTACAGAGAACAGATGGCTGAGGATCAAGGAAAAGAAAGAGAAAGCAAGTCTGGAAGCTTCAGATGAGGCTGCAAGCACTCTCCAGTCCCTTCCCCTCGAGTTCCACACAGGAACACCAGTCACCAGACGGCTCACTTCATCCTGTTTCTTCCAGTACCACATGCTCAGGGAGAGGCGTTCTTGGCTTGCAGCTGTTGTCTGTCCTCCTTGCTCTGAACCTGGAGCTACTAGCAGGTATACAACGTCAGGGGTGAGGCTCCCTCTCCCTAAGCACCAAGCTTCCCGTAAAGGGCGAACATCTGACCAAATCAGAGACACCCAGCTGAAACTTACCTCTAGCAGTCAAAGTCATGGGATGGGGTGGAGGTTACACCTGGCAAGTTGAAGAACACAGCAGGCAAAATTTTAAATTCAGTCTATTCATCCCTACATTCATCCCTAAGTGTGAAACTTAGCAAATTTTTTTTTTTTTTAATTTCTCTTGTGTGTGGTGGTAGGAATCAAACTCAAGGCCTCGTGCCTGCTAAGCAAGTGGTCTACAACTGCACTACAGTCCCAGCCCTGGCCAGTGCAAAATCAAATGTCAACTCAGTTTAACTGAATTCTACCTTAGAAGTTCTAAAGAAAAAGCACCATTGTATATACTACCCAAAAGTTTGTTTGTTTGTTTAATTGTTCTTTCTTCAGAGGCTTATGACAAGGGAAAGGGACTTTGGAATCATCCTATCCTTCTCTCATTCAAAATCAACCCAAAGTATCCTAAAGACAGGGTTCTATAAACAAATTCTTAAGGCCCCACAATGAATACTCTTTATTTATCTTGTTGTAGTGCTGGGGACAGAACCTAGGGCTTTGCCCGTGCTAAGCACAGGCTCTACCATTGAGCTACCTCCTGGCTCCTAATGCCCCTATCCTAGAATGTCTTTTTTTTGTTGTTGTTTGATACTGGGGATTGAACTCAGGGCACTTAACCACTGGGCCACATCCCTCGCCCTTTTTTGTATTTTATTAGAGACAGGGTCTCACTGAGTTGCTAAGTGCCATTGCTGAGCCTGGCTTTGAACTTGTGATCCTCCTGTCTCAGCCTCCCAAGTGCTGGGATTATAGGTGTGTGCCACCGTGCCCCGCTTAGATGTCTTTTTAACTTTAAACTTTAAGTAGTTTCCATTAAAGATTTTTAAAAAAAAAAAAAAAAAAGATAGCTAGTTCAATGCCCATGAAAGCTTTTTCATATGACTGGAATCTTCTCCAACTCACCAAAAAGGTGGGCAGGAAGAACAAGAAGTACAGCAGCCTCACAGTCGGAACACAGGGTTTTGGTCCACCCCTGATACTCAATAGGCAGGTTGTGTGTCAATAGTATCTCAAAGTCATTAGAACAGTGATACATAGTCACTCCCCCTCTCAAACTCTACCCTTGCTGCTGCAATGAGCAAATGAAAAGTATCTCCTATGTCTCTTACAGTCTCTGCATTTCATAGAAAGCCATACAAATGCAGGGTATCATTATAAACTACCCCCCAGTTGTTTACGTGTGCTAAATCTCACAAGTTCATTCACTAATAGGATTATATGAGTACTAATTATTTAAATCAAAATAATTTTTTAGAACAAAAAATTTATTAGACTTTTTTAAAGCATACTTATTTTTAAAATATACTTTATTATACTTTTCTAAAAACTCTGAAATGAGCCAGGTGTGGTGGCACACACCTGTAATCCCAGTGGCTCAGGAGGCTGAGACAGGAGGATCGCGAGTTCAAAGCCAGCCTCGGCAAAAGTGAGGTGCCTAAGCAACTCAGTGAGACCCTGTCTCTAAATAAAATACAAAATAGGGCTGAGGATGTGGCTTACTAGTACAGTGTCTCTGAGTTCAATCCCCGGTAACCCCCAGCCCCCCCCCCAAAAAAAACCTACTATACAATGACCTTCATTTAAATAACCTGGTTCTACTCATCACAGACTTTCCTCTTGTTAGGTAACATTTTAGTTCTCTACTACCAGGTTCAAGTGTGACATTGTAAAGTCTCCAAAATGGCTAGCGGCAGAGGGCAAACACAGAGATGCATGGCCTCCCTCTGCCGCCCAGCTTTCTATTTGTTATGGAATACAGATATTTGCAAAGCAATCTCTGTGCATTTAAGCCACACTCTCCCCAAACAGTACAGACATGGAGAAGCTCAGCATAAATTGGGCTTTTTCTGCCTAGTAGACATTTTAAGGACCTTGGGATTAAAAACAGCCCTTGTAGTGAATGAAAATTATCCCCCAAAGACTGAAGCAATGCTGTGCAGGCTTTGGGGCCAATTTTAACATGTATTTTAGTCAAATTTCTCATTGCTGTGACCAAAAGACCTGACAACACCACAGAGAATGGAAAGTGTATTTGTTGCTTATGGCTTCAGAGGTCTCAGTCCACAGAGAGCCAACTCCATTGCTCCGGGCCCAAGATAATGCAGATCATCATGGCCGAAGCACATAGTGGAGGAAAGCAGCTCAGGACACAGCAATCAGGAAGCTGGGGCAGAACTCCACTCGTCAGGGACAAAATATAAACCCCACAGCATGATCCCAATGGCCTACCTCCTCCAGTTGCACCCTACCAGCCTATAATTACCATCCACGTAATCCCTATCAGTGGATTAACCCAGTGACTGGGTTCCGACTCTCCTCCTCTAATCATTTCAC
Organism: Tamias sibiricus; assembly: GCA_025594165.1. Lineage (NCBI taxonomy): Eukaryota > Metazoa > Chordata > Mammalia > Rodentia > Sciuridae > Tamias > Tamias sibiricus. The sequence continues at coordinate 4,666,174 of CM046665.1, forward strand.
TTCTGAACCTTCTTGCATTGTCTCACACATGAACTTTTGGGGGAACACCTCCTATCTAAACCATAATAATATTGCCCTATGCCTGGCAGCCAGATCGTGGTGGCATGACAGAAGAACATATCCCCAGCCCTCTTATATACAGCTGATACCCCAAGAAAGCCTGCACGGAGTTAGAATACTGGGGCCTGTGATTTGAAGATCTTTCTTGGGACCAGAATAACAAAATGAATTTTTAAAGCAAAGACACTGACTTCTTCCACCATCTAATCTACATGCTTTCAGGGTAATAAGATGTTCCCCAAGTGGTTTGGCCACTCAGGAAGAAACAACAGGCCTAAGTACTAAGCTATTATTACCTAAGTCAAAGCTTTTTCAAAAAATAGATAAAACATAATAAAGTCACAAATTTCAAATAAGTACTTCAATAATGGAGTGTTGCCACCTGCAGCAACAATACCATGGGAAAGAATTCGGAGGCAGACTGGAAATGAATAGGTTCTTTATTCTTCCTTCTTCTAACTTCTCTCTCCGGCTCCAACAACCTCTCCAACTCCAACCACCGCCTCTAGCCAACCTCACCCAGTTAAATACTTTTTGCCTTAACAAGTATACACGTGTTAACAGCTCAGACTTACAGGTGTGTCACATAGTGTTCACAGGCATAGAAAGATTCTTAGATAAATGCATGAATATCAGGTGAAAATACTGAAACACCTCTTATGGCTCTCAGCTAGCCGCCATCTTAGCTATCTCCTTATTAGGGCTCTTAAAATGAAGTGTTTTTTTGGAGGAGTGAGGGATCATTTTGAGGAAGTTCACGAATCTTTCAAAGTCTCATCCCTATGTGACAATGTTCTGAGAAATAGTCATCTTTGTGTAAGCTTTAAATATCACATGTATTACTGAAAATAATTCAAATTACAGCTCTTGCTAGGTTTTTTAAAAAAATATTTATTTATTTGCTTTAGTAGTACACAGTGCAATGCATTTATGTTTACGTGGTGCTGAGGATCGAACCCGGGCCGCACACATGCTAGGCGAGCGCTCCACTGCTGAGCCACAACCCCAGCCCCTCTTGCTAGGTTTTTGAGATAGTTATTTGGAGTGCACTAGCAGCAGCTCCAGTAAGAGATATACATTGTCTACAGTTCAATTTCTTTGGTGTTCAAATACAGCAGGTGTGTGGCCAACTTAAATACAAGGTGCTGCTGCTTCTTCTTTTTGCAATGCACTGTAAGTATTTTAGGTGTGATCACAACACATGCAAATCACTGCAAAACACAACAGTGCGCGGACACTGTGACTTGACTGCCTTGTGTGACAGTCTAGCCAATAGTGCAGTATGGGTGGGGGATGGGGTTGGGGATGACTGTGAATCTGCTGCTGTGGGTAAAATGGAAGAGAAAAAGCTGGGTAGCTCTGTGCAAACAGTGCATTCATATTCTGAAGCGGGCTGTTAGCCGTTGATCTCAGAGTATTGCTTTCTGTTCAATTTTATCTTACAGGCTTTTTTATTTCCTTCCTGGTTTTGGGGATTGAACCAAGAGGTACTCCACCACTGAGCTATATACCCCAACCCTTTTTATTTATTTAGAGTCAGGGTCTTGCTAAATTGCCCAAGCTGGCCTCAAACTTGCAATCCTCCTGCCTCAGCCTCTCAAGTTGCTGAAATTACTGGCACGTGCCACCATGCCTGGCTTATCTTATGTATTTTTGTGGTACTTGGGATTGAACCCAGGGCCTTGTGCATGTGAGACAAACACTCTACCAACTCAACTATATCCCCAGCCCTCTTATATACTTTTATCAAAAGTTTTAAGCCGGGCCTGGTGGTGCATGCCTGTAATCCCAGCACTTGGGAGGCTGAGGCAGGACGATTGCGAGTTCAAAGCCAGCCTCAGCAATGGCGAGGCACTTAGCAACTCAGTGAGACCCTGTCTCTAATAAAATACAAAAAAAGGGCTGGGGATGTGGCCCAGTGGTCGAGTGCCCCTGAGTTCACTCCCCAGTAACAAAAAAAAAAAACAAAAACAAAAACAAAAAAAAAAAAGTTTTAAAAATATTTTCTTAAATATGACGAGAAGCACACAATTTTAACACCTTGAAGTACTTTTTTTAGTATTTCAACATGTTAAATAATAACACACAAATATTTTCATATTCTGCTTTTTTCATCCAGCACTGCCACCCCGTGTTGTTCTAGTCCTGATGCACTGTCCAAGGTGGTAGACTCTAGTTATATGTGGCTATTTAAATTAAAGCTAAAAATCAGTTCCTCAGACACATTAGCCATACTACAAGTGCTCAGAGGTCACATGCAGCTAGTGACTACTGTGCAAATACAGGCCATGTGCATCACACACAAGTTCTACTGGGCAATACTGGCTTTGACCCTCTCCAGCAGATGACTATGCTGGGCTAAACAAAGGCTTGTCCACTCATAAGCTCCTCCCCATGGGCCTGCAGATTATACCAGATACTCCTCCTAGCACCCAGAGGACAGGGTGCTGACTGCAGGTACTCTTAGATGACACAACGCGCCCGAGAGAAATTGTGAAGGAACTGGAAGACATCTGTTTGACAGGATTCAAACTTTGACAGGTCAAATTTCATTAGTTTTATGTAACCAAGGATGATGGTTCAATGACAAAGCCAGACTACATGGGACAACAAGAACAGATGAAGCAGCCGGGCATGCGGTGTGGACCTGTATCCAGCAGCTCTGGAGTCTGAGTCAAGGCTCATCTCAGCAACTCAGCAAGGCCCTCAGTAACTCAGTGAGACCCTGTCCCAAATTTAAATATAAAAAGGGCTGGGGATGTAGCTTAGTGGTAAAGTGCCCCTGGGTTCAATCCCCTGTACCACAAAAGTGAAGGGAAAAAAAAAAAAAAAAAAACCCACACAGAGTAAGCTGAGAGAGGAAAAGGAGTAATGAGAGCCACCAGAATAAGAGGCCAGTGGAAGAAAGCTCTAGCTGGAATAGGGCACATTATACTGCAGAACAAACTGCCCCCAAACTGTAGCAGATTAAAACAATGGCTTACACCTTTGTTGTGTAATATGCCCATCCTGGGTTGGCAGGGATGCTCAGGGTGGTCACTCAACATGATCATTTTGGGACACAGGGTGACAAAGTGGATACCATCGTAAACCCTGTCAGTCCAGGGGCCAGAGAAAATAACATCTGTACACTGGACTGAGGCCTTCTCAAGGAAGTGAGTTGCTCACATTCATCAGTCAAAGCAAGTCTCCTGGCCCCACTTCAACAGGGACAGGTGCAACCAACCCTGAAGACCGCTTGATGGGACAAAATATGGAATTCTTGATAGGAAACATCTAATATTGTTAAAATCAGGACTCTGGTAAACTGAAATGTTAAAGCACAGATGAATTAAAATAATGTAAAAGAAAAAATAATACTTAAAAAAGAGACACAAGCAATATGCTCAGAAAGGTTCCAGAAGGCCTGAGTGCTGCTGAGACAGGACTGCCCAGCAGGCGGCACAGTATGGCCTGCCCTGCCTCCTGCAACCCCGCACACTTCTCTCTTCCTGCCCACTCAGGGCAGCTGCTGTCCTGTGTCTTTGTCTTGGGATGAGACCCACTCAGACTGCTCTCTAGCTGCCTCCTGGGGAAGGGTTATTTCACAAAAGAAGGCTGAAAGTCCTTCAAGCCACACTGACATGCTCCATGTCCCACTGCGGGGCACGCTCCCATCCTGGCAGGTGATTGAAACTGCTGAGCTGATGACCTCCCAAACTAAATGAGATGAACAGATTTGGAAGAGAGGTTTGAGAAACAAATCACTATTTGAAATACTAACATGTGGCACAAGACCCCAACTCTGGTCCAAGCTCTGAGCCCACGAGCAGGCAGAGACTGAAACTAGGAACTCCTCATTCTTTCCCACTCTCTCATGCACTGGAGGCTTCTTGTGTCCCAGGCTGTGCACGGCATTGGTAAAAGATGGTAACCCTGAGGTTTTCCCTTCCAAATTCACCATACTGAATCTGCAAGCTTTGGCTTCATGCTTGGGTATTAAGCAAAACAACTCACTCTTCTACCCACTGAAGCCTTCTGACATTCCCTCTGATATAGTATGGTACTTCCTCAATTTATACATCCACTCCAACTACATATTTTTTAACTGGTAACTCCAAAGTTCACAATAAGTCTTCTGAAGAACTCAGATTCAAGGGCATTCATGCCCTGCAACTTTCTTTTCATAATTATTCAAGCTGGGTGCCTGCAGCACTTTCACACAAAGAACAGCCTTGAGGGGAGCAGGGAGGATGTAACAGAAAATAGAAGAATGTAGAAAAGAGAATTTTTAAAATCATGTTTGAAATATTAAAGCTCTGGCTTTTAGATGCTACTACTTTTTAACCAAGATCCTAAATAGTACCTGCCTGACAAACCAGAAAATGCAAACACATACCAAGGTTCTTATATATTGATAAATATTTTTTGCCTGTTATTTACTCTCTTTGGTGCTACAATTTGGACAACAAAGTATTGCTTATTCTCTTTAGTAGGGAGTCTGGCTCCTAAAGCCAATCTATGGCCAGAAGAGGACCTTCATAAAGAATCTGAACTGGAACTCTATCACTGACAAGAGGAAACGAGGGCTACAAGCTGAATGTAAGCCTGTTTATTCCATGTCTGAAAAACTATCATGTTGGACAATCAGGCCCCATTCTAGAAATGTGTCCTAGGAAAAATGAACAAAACTTATTTTTAAGATAATGTAATAAAACAAACAAAAAAACTCATGAGGGACCTGAGTTCTTTTCATGAAAACAGGGAGAACTGCACAAAGATCAAGACACGCATCCTCACCAGCCAAGGTCTCAGAAAGGAACTGCTAAGTGCAGGCTCTCCAGAGATACAATGGATTACTTTCATAAATACAGGGACTGTTCTTAAGACTACTACTTAACAGTAACAAAACTATGAAGAATCTTTAAAAAGTGCAGGCCTGTAACCAGACCTGAAGACAAAGGCAAAAGGAAGAACCAAATGTGTGACAACACAGGATAGGGGAAAGCAATCACTTCCATGTAGAATCAGCAATTTTCCATTAAAGCAAAATAAAGGAGAGCCAGGTCACATATGAAAGGAGATGAGAAAGGGAAGGACCTTCCATCCAATCTGCATAAATTCTCTACTGACCTTGCTACTTGCAAGTGCATATAGACCAGAAAGCTTTGGTCAACCTTTCTGTCCTTATTGTCTGAACTCAGCCATCAAGGAGAAAAGCTGCTTAAGTAAAGTTGCACTGTTTTATATGTAACTTATACTTGATCTCCAGTTATCTGATGATCATACTCATCTGTTAGCATTTCTGGTTTGAAAAACTGGATTGCCAAATTAAAACTGCTTGCAGGTTACTATGTTATTAATAACCAATATAGTTCACTTAGATATGCTAGATGTCAGAATTCATTAGCAGGACTACAAAATGGCAGTTTTTGTTGTGCAAAATGAAATTCCTTAAAAAAAAAAAAAAAAAAAAAAAAAGCCGGGCGCGGTGGGCACGCCTGTAATCCCAGCACTTTGGGAGGCTGAGGCAGGAGGATCGCGAGTTCAAAGCCAGCCTCAGCAATGGCGAGGCACTTAGTAACTCAGTGAGACCCTGTCTCTAATAAAATAAAAAAAAAAAAAAAAGGGCTGGGGATGTGGCCCAGTGGTCGAGTGCCCCTGAGTTCAATCCCCGGTAAAAAAAAAAAAAAAAAAAAAGTTCTTATGGGCCAGGTACCAGTAATCCTAGTGACTCAGAAGGCTAAGGCGGGAGAATTACAAGTTTAAAGCCAGCCTCAGCACCTTAGCACAACTGTAAGTAACTTAGCAAGACCCTGTCTCAAAATTAAAATTATAAATAGGGCTGGGGATATGGGTTAGTGGTCTAATGCCCCTGGGTTCAATCTCTGGTACCAAAAAAAAGTCCTTATGGGAATTTACAAAAATTCATTTTTTTCCTAGCAGAGGTAAATTTCATGTCAAACAGCTACAAAATTTTAAAAAGCATAAAATATTTTAGCCAAAGGGATAGGGAAATGCACACACTCACAACTATAGCAGTTCTCCCTGCAACAAAACATCAATTAGTTATATTCTTTTTTTTTTTTTTTTTTTTTTTTTGGTACCGGGGATTGAACTCAGGGGCACTCGACCACTGGGCCACATCCCCAGCCCTTTTTTGTATTTTATTAGAGACAGGGTCTCACTGAGTTACTAAGTGCCTCGCCATTGCTGAGGCTGACTTTGAACTCACGATCCTCTTGCCTCAGCCTCCCAAAGTGCTGGGATTACAGGCGTGCGCCACCGTGCCCAGCTCAGTTATATTCTTCAAACATTAAATCAAGTATTCACATGTAGCTCTTAAGGTAGCTATAGTAATTCTTCTAGCCCTTAGAAGCTATTTAAAGGAACAGTATTATTTAAAAGATAACAGGCTACACGATTTTCTCAAAATATATTCTGGATGATACAACAAATGTATTATATTGTTTTAGAACTTCATTTTGCATAAATTAGGAAAATACCAGAGTGAAAACAAAAGCTGATTTATTTGTGGGCTTCTTGAAATTTTCAATATGTTAACATACATCTGGGACCTCCAAGAAGGAAGGAAAGTAGGTAGAGTTTGTGTGCTGGGTTATTTATTTATAGACCCCTTTAGCTTCCTTGGAACACAGTTTAGGAAACATGACCTCTAATCTGAATGAAATTAACATTTTCCCCAAAGTCTAAGTTATAAGTAAGACGTAGACCACCTGAGGTCCTTCCATCCTGAATTCTCCAAGACTGAAAAGTTAAACTAATGACACAATAAAATTGTTAAGTCTATCTCTTCTTTACTGCCCCTCAAATGACTTGCATAGTTATTCTATACAGCAAACCAACCAGTACTCCTTTTTATATGTATCAGAACCCTTAGCTTTCCCCTCTGCCCTGGGCAGCCACCCTGCCCACCTACTGTCTCTGAGCACACTCGCAAGGCTTTCAGGTTCCCACCTCACTTGATTGTTCTGTGCAGAGCAAAGGCCCTCCACAGTGCCTTGCCTCCCCCTGCACAAGACCAGCAAAGCAGACCCTCGGTGGTGAATGGCTTGAGCCCAGGAGTTCAAGAGCATGGTGAATGGCTTGAGCCCAGGAGTTCAAGAGCAGTTGGGGCAACACAGTGACAAGCCAGGAGAGAGGAAGGGGGGTTAGTGTGATTTATGCAAATGTCACCCCCTACAAAATCTCTCAGTCTAATATTTCCAACTACCCATAGGACATTTCCACTTGAACTCAGCTAGCTGAAGAACATCCACACAAATACACATTCTCAGAAGTGCCTTCACCCTTCCCTCCATCTTCTGCCCTGAGAACCTCATGCCAGTTGGTTTCATTCCTGTGCTCCTTACACCACCACCTACCACATCTTGCTCGACACTTGGATCACCTCTGCATTCTATCCTGCTACAGCAAAATCCCCTTTCTATCTTTTTGTCCTTGGGGAAGGGGTGAAGGTCAAGCATAGCTATACCTCCTATGAAGCTAGGTGACAAGTGCTCTAGCAGAAAGGTACTAGGAAGGAAATGCCAAGAAAGAGCTAACTAAAACTCCTGGGCACAGAGGCACACGCCTATAATCCCAGCAGCTTGGGAGGCTGAGGCAGGAGGATCACAAGCTCAAAGTCAGCCTCAGCAACTTAGGGAGACCCTGTCTCAGAATTAAAAAAAAAAAAAAAAAGAAAAGAAAAGAAAATTGGACTGAGGATATGGCTTGGTGGTTAAGATCCGCTAGGTTCAATCCCCAGTACCAAAAAAGAAAAAAAGAACTAAAACATGCATGTCCTCACCTTCCACCCCAGGGATCAGACGCTTTTTTTTTTTAATGGTACCAGGGATTGAACTCAGGGGCACTCGACCACTAGGCCACATCCCCAGCCCTTTTTTTGTGTTTTATTAGAGACAGGGTCTCACTGAGTTGCTAAGTGTCTCGCCATTGCTGAGGCTGGCTTTGAACTGGCAATCCTCCTGCCTCAGCCTCCCAAGTGCTGGGATTACAGGCATGCGCCACTGCGCCCGGCTCTGAGACACTTTCTACAAGAGGGACCCTGGATAAGCAGTAAATGGCATTGCATTGCATTTTTTTCTATCTGGAAAACCAACAATCCTATCTCATCCAGGGACCAACCCTCCACCGAGCTAACACCACTGCTGTCACACAAGTTCAACATAACCCCAGGTCTGTCTGGGGCTCAACCCTACGGCAACACCACACTAGTCGTTTACATCAAGTCTTGGAATTCTGCTTTAGGAGCATATTCCCTATTCTTAAGCCTTTTCCCTCTTTTACAATTTTAGAATCAGTGTGTCACATTCTATGAAAGGCCCTCTTGGGGTTCTAATGGGAAATGAATTGTATCAGCCAATCTGAAGAAAACCAACCACTTTACAGCACTGTCTTCCTGTTAGGAATAAGAGCCATCTGCCCATTTAATTAGGTCTCCTTTCATGTCTTTCAAATAAACTTTAAATTTTTTGACATCCAGACTCTGGCTGTTGGATCTATCCTAGATACTGGGTCACAGATTCTCTTTGGTTTTCTATACATTACCATCTGCAGGTGACAATGATCTTGCTTCAGCATACAGTCCTTATGCCTGTTAACAGCATCCTGTCACTGTGCTGTGGCACTCAGCGAGGCTGGTGAGAAGTGGCACCCACGGGCACCCTTCGCCCTACACCTGGCTACACAGAAAATGTTCCCACACTCCCCCACGAGACTGACAGGCATTCTCTGTAAGGCAGGTTTCCTTAGACACTCTTCACGGATTAAGGACATCTCCTCCTACTTGAAGCTTCCAAGATCACAGTTAGAGCTCAGTCACCTCTCTCAAGACATAGTGACAAAGGTGCTTTCTTACTTAGGATATATATATATATATATATATATATATATATATATATATTTTTTTTTTTTTTTTTTTTTTTTTTTTTGGTACCGGGGATTGAACTCAGGGGCACTTGACCACTGGGCCACATCCCCAGCCCTTTTTTGTATTTTATTAGAAGCAGGGTCTCACTGAGTTACTAAGTGCCTCGCCATTGCTGAGGCTGACTTTGAACTCGCGATCCTCCTGCCTCAGCCTCCCAAAGTGCTGGGATTACAGGCGTGCGCCACCGCGCCCAGCTTACTTAGGATATAAATGTGGTTTTCCTCCAGTAGCTGAAACAGGAGCTCACGGGAATCCTTAACATGGAAGTTTTGTTCATGGATGTTCATGTCACTTTAACCACCCCATGAGGTAGATACTGTTATTCCCTTTCCACAAATGACAAAGTGAGACTTCAAAGAGACCATCTCCCATTGAACAGAGGAGGAAGAGCTGGGCAGAGGCACGGGCTGCACTGCCTCTGGAGCAAGCAGTCCTTCCCTGCCACAGTGGCTCAGCCCAGGGCCCTACTGGCCCCAAGACTACAGCAGCAATGGTTCCAAAATGAACTTGGGTTTCCAGCATTTACTTTCTACGCTAACACAGTACAAATGGCCACAGGTTCCTTAAGAAGTCTTTCAAGGGGCTGGGGCTGGGGCTCAGCATAGAACACTCACCTAGCACATGTGAGGCACTGGGTTCCATCCTCAGCACCACATAAAAATAAATAAAATAGAGGTATTGTGTCCATCTACAACTAAAAATACATATTAAAAAAAAAAGAAGTCTTTCAAACTATCAAAGCAGGGCAAATTCAACAGGGGAAAAAAAGGGGATTAAATGAGCTGAGAATTTTAAGTCCACCTGACATACATTCCAAATTTTTGAGAATGAGCTATTGCTTCAAGGTCCTTAATGCCATTGTGTTGCCGCCTGAAGCACTTGGAGCAACGGAGCCGCGGGAAGAAGTTCAGAGGCGAACTGGAAACAAACAGCTTTTTATTCTGATAACTTTTCTCTCTGGCTCTAACAACGACTAACACGCACCACAGATACCACCAAAATGGCACTGACCCGATCACCAATTTTGGCCAAGTCACTCAAAAACTCGGGACAAATCCCGTGAGACTACGGAAAGCGACAATGCCCAAATCTCCACGGCTCATAGTCAACCGCAATTTAAGTCAATCCCCAAACAGGGCACCATTGGTGTCTAAAAAATATGTGCAGAGATGGCTAAAGAGAGCCAAGACAATAGCAGGTTGAAACGGACATCATGTAAATCGACATGTTTGAGGAAACCAGTACATTTAACCCAGGAAAGAAGAGGTTACTGAGGTTACTCTGTCACACCAAGCAGAGGCACAAAGAAAGGGGACTCATTTGTGCTATTACCTATATTTCTCCTGAAGGCCAACAATGGGTCAAATTAAATCAATCAAAACATTTCTAAGAAAAATACTGTTGTACTGTGGTAGACACCGTGCTGAGTCACCCAGGACCCCAACTGAAAGACCTGTGGCCTGGCTTCTGGGAGTGCTGGGTCAGCCCCTCAGGGAGCACCCCGGCTGCAGAGAACCAGCTCCAGGCAACTGTGAAAGACGCCCAGGGCTCCACCAAGGCTGAGCTCTAATCTTTCCCTGGGCCTGCCAGGCAGTTCAAGGGCTTAACCCTCCCCCAGGAATGCCCTAACCAATGCCCTAACCTGCCACGTGCCTCTGTGTCCAGAGAACCAGCACGTGACGCCTATGGGCGAACTGGCTCCCCCGGCACGCTGAAGTACCTCTGCACTAACTCCAAACAGCAGAACCACCACCCTCTGCTGTACACTTACTACGGGCAAGACACGGCGAAGGACACGAGTGAGTTTAATCTAGAGGCAACAGCAGCATGTTCACAAGCAAATTTAAAACCAGGACGGTATGATTTCAGCACATACATGAAATGACCATCCTCATGGTTCCGGGAACTTTTGCACTGTGGGTAAACCAGAACCCGCAGTTCTACTCCACAAAGCTCTATTCCTCCTTCAAGAACTTGGATATACTCATCCAGGTCTGAGGCACTGCAGCCACTCCCAATCAGGAAGCTCCATGTCCTCCTCTTAAAACCTCAAGGCATTTCCACTCCACTGGGAGACAATGCCTCAGGAAGACAGAGGCAGAAACTGGAGAGATGTGTCCATGAGCCAAGTAGCACCCAGGGCTGCCAAGAGCTGCAAGCACACAGACCAGGCCCTCCTCAACGCCTCCAGAGGGAACCAGCCCTGGCAACACCTGGCCTCCGGAACTGTGAGAAAATAAACTGCTGCTGCTAAAAGCCCCAGTTCATGGTACTTCGTCATAACAGTCCCAGGATGTAATGGTTAATTTGAATTGTCAACTTGACTGGATTAAGAGATGCCTAGGATTAAGAGGATTATGGGTTGTCAGTGAGGGCGTGTCTAGGAATGACTGGCATGTGGGCTAGCCAACTGAAACGGAGACCCTCCCTAAGGGTGGGCAGCACCGACCAACAGGATGATGGCGTGGATGGAATAAGTTGGAGAACAAGGAAGCAGCAGCAGGTGCAAGCTCAGTTCTTCTTGAAGGGGTTCTTGATTGCTCCTGGGATCCTCTGAGGATATGGGCTCTTGCTTCTTCACTCTTCCAAAGCAGGTTCTCCAGAGCCTTTGGTCTTGGACTAGGGTGGCACCATTGATCCCTCTTGATCCGGGGCTTCAGCCTCTTGGACAGCACAGCCACTGGTTCTCCAGCTCTCCAGCCTCTGTGGACTGTCCAGCTTCTGGTCGCTTAAGCCAACCTAATAAGTCCCCCTTTCATAACATACTCCCTGTGGATTCTGCTCCTTTGGAGAGCCTGACTAATACATGGGAGATGCATGAAGCCCCTCCGACTTTTCAGAGGTGAAGAAACCTAGACATGAATTCAGGGTCCCAAAGCATGTCAAAACCAGCACCACTACATGCCCCAGCTCCAGAGCTGGTGCCTCTCCCTCCTACTGTTACCCCCACTCACTTGAGCACTTCCTTCACCTGCTTCTGGAGGACTGCAGCCAAACCTTTTCCTTGCACTCAGCACAGCCTCCTGAATTCAAGTTTCTGGTTTGGCCATTACTGTTCACTAGTCCCCAAAGGCCTGATCAAGAGAGAAAAGTGAGACTCCACTCTAGCCAGTGGCTAACTGCAGGGTGCTACCTGCTTCTCCCCAGTGCCATCTCTTGGCAGTCCTGGTAAGGTCCAAGGCAAGGGTCACTCAGGAGCTTCAGTTTCTGTGACACGGCCAAGAAAAACCATCAGAAACCACTCCTTGTATGCAAAAGGTTTGTTGTTTTTTTGTAAACAGGAGAATGAAATTCATAGGGAAAAAGTATAACATTATAAGAAAAAATAACTGTCCAATACTGATATAGCTAGCAACACAGCAAAAAAGCAGCCCGCAGGCTCCACCAGGAAGGGCTGTGGACCAACTGCTCTAAATGGCCAAGGTCTGCTTCTCTGCGAGATGAGCAGGACAAAGGCGGATAGGGTTCCCAATGATTCTGGCTGAAGTGACCAAGTGGTAAACCAAAACACCAAACCATGAGATCACACAACAGAAGGACACAAAGCCCTCCCCTCAAGGTAGCCAAGGCCACACAAGAAGCCTAACTCAACATTCAAAGGCATCTGAAGAGCTCAGAACTAGCAGAGGGTGTCCACACAGAGCAGTTTCAACAAGTGAAGACTGCAAGGTGAAGCCCGTGACCAAAGCTTTAACCTTCCTGCATCAGCTGTGTCAAACCGAGCCTCCAGCTGCAGCAGAGCTTTCTCTGAATAGGAGCATCAGACTCTTTTTTTAGAAAACAGTATACGGAAATATCTTGGTCCTACAGACCACCTCCATGGCTCTTTCAGGTCTGTGAATAAACTAAATCCCATCTATTACATATTACTCAGGCCTGGTTTCTCCCTGATACCTCTCTCTTGTGTGTGTGTGTGTGTGTGTGTGTGTTCCCAGAGATTGAACTCAGCGGCACTGGACCACTGGGCCACATCCCCAACCCCTTTTTTGAATTTATTTAGAGACAGGGTCTCAATGAGTTGCTAAGTGCCTCGCCATTTCTGAGGTTGGCTTTGAACTCGTGATCCTCCTGCCTCAGCCTCCCAAAGTGCTGGGATTACAGGCGTGTGCCACCGCGCCCGGCTTGATACCTCTCTTTTACCCAGTGTGTTCACCCATGCGCGGTCCGCAGCTGCACGGCCACACCCCTCTGGCTCTTCTCCCTGGCTCCAGGCCCAAACTCAGGCCTTCTTTGACTACATGCAACTTCTCCATCAGTACCTCTGAGAGCAAAACGAGGTGGCTTTAAGTTCTTCTATTAGCAATATTAAGAAGAAACAGGTGAAGTTAATTTTAATATATTTAACTCAAAATATCCAAAATAGTGTAACTCCAAATATAATCAAGGTAAAAGATCACTGAGATGTTTCACTTTCTTTTTTCATACTAAGTCTCTGAACTCTGGTGTGTGTGACCATCGTGGCGCTTCTCCACTCAGACCGGCCTGCGCCAACGCTCAAGCTCCATGTGGCTCCTGGCTGCCTGAGTGGCACAGCCTGGCTGACCTCCTCCAGTCCCAGGATTGTGTGTGACATCTGTGTGGTGACGACTCCAAACTGTGCCCACCCTCCTCGCTCCAGAATCCCGGAATTCTAATGCCATCAAGCTACCAAGCAGGTGTCTGACGGACACCTCAAACTTAGGACTGGGGGCTGGGGTTGTGGCTCAGCTGTAGAGCGCTTGCTTAGCACGTGCGTGGCCCGGGTTCGATCCTCAGCACCACATAAAAATAAACACATTGTGTACAACTAAAGCAAATAAATAAATATATTTAAAAAAAAAAAAAACAAAAAACCTTACGACTAAGGCACCTTCACCCATTCCACCCAGGATTCCAACCAACCGCTCTGCAACTAGATAATGCTAGTGGACCCTCATTCAACTGAACCTGACAATAAACCTTATTTTCATTTTAACTTACTTATGCTGTGTTTAGGCTTTGTTTGACTTCATTTTGCAAAGTAAAATTTCATCAGAGCTGTCCATACAGCTCAACACTGTGAAACTTAAGTTCTAAAGCTTTAGGTTAAATATATTTAAAAAAAAAAAAAATGAAAACAAAACAATAAGTTTACTACCAACTTCTCACAACTAAGACTTTTTTTAAAAAAACATTTATTTATTTGCTTTTTTTTAGTTGTACACATGCATTTATGTTTATGTGGTGCTGAGGATCGAACCCGGGCCGCACACGTGCTAGGCAAGCGCTCTACCGCTGAGCCACAACCCCAGCCCTACAACTAAGACTTTTAGAGCCTTTTTCCCCTTGATTTTAAAGCCTGTAGCATTTATGATCTATTATGGAGTTTTCCAAGAAAATACATACTGACTTTCCATAGATTTCAAATTAATAGTATGTGTTTTATTTTGAAAGACTCAAGCATAACATGGGTGGTTTAAAGAGACATTGTATAAAAAGAATCTCCAAGTAAATACATTGTTAATGTTAGTCATTATGGAAACAGGATTAGGAGGTAAGAGGGGTTTTACTTTACATTTGTTTTCATAAAGTCTTCCAGGAATGATTACATAATTTGTAGGCCCAGTGGAGCATGAGAATTTGGCTTCTGGTTCAAAAATGACAATCAAGATTGTAGCAGGACATCATTAAACCAAGGAGGGGTGGTATGTGACTATGCAGGAAGCAGGCTGAACCTAGGCCTTCATAAGTTTATTGACCTAAGATTCAATGTGTAACACAAAGAAGTTGTATTTCCTCAATCATATGACATTGTATCACAGGACTACCCAGAAGAAATACCCAGCCTAATGTACAAAATTATTTAAATAGAGTAACATGACAAGTCTGTAATATGACACATGATAATTCAGAGAAGTCAGAAACTTGTTAGATTTTTTTTTTTTTAAATGGGATGCTTAAATAAAGGTTACTGGTCAAAGTTCAATAAGATGAATATACAAGAATGTTCAGTAGCAGTTACAATAACAAAAATGCAAAAACTTATCAACTAGTTATATAAATTCTGGCTCATTCACACAATGGAATAATAGACACTTTTTTTTTTTTTTTTTTTTTTAAAGAACATGGTGACCTGGGTGCCGTGGTGCAGGCCTGTAATCCCAGAGGCTCAGGAGGCTGAGACAGGAGGATCACAAGTTCAAAGCTGGCCTCAGCAGCCGCGAGGCACTAAGCAACTCAGTGAGATCCTATCTCTAAATAAAATACAAAATAGGGCTGGGGATGTGGCTCAGTGGTCAAGTGGCCCTGAGTTCAACCAAGAGTACCCCCCCTCAAAAAAAAAAAAAAAAAAAAAAAAGAACATGGTGAACCAGCCACAGTGGCACACGCCTATAATCCTGTAACTAGGAAGGCTGAGACAGGAGGATCACAAGTTTGACGCCAGCCTCAGCAACTTAAGAAGACCCTAAGCAACTCAGTGACACTCTGCCTCAAAATAAAAAATGAAAAGGGCTGACGATGTGACTCAGTGGCAAAATGTCCCTGGGTTCAATGCCCAGTACCAAACCAAACAAAACAAAAACCATGGCAAAGCAGATCTGTGTCAAAACCACTCCAAATATAAATTTAGTGTTTTTTAAAATCATAAGAATACTCTCTATCATAGTTCCTTTTTTAAAAAGATATATAGGCAACTTTTTCCCTGATATCCAAGAAATTAATGAGTGGTTTTCAAGGGAAGAGGAGTACAGGATGGGATGGGGAATACCAGAGGAGACTTGCTTTCTATTTTATATCTTTACTGAATCTTCAGATTTTTTTAACCTGTACATCTTTTTCAAACAGGCTTTCTACCAGCTACTTGTATTTAAAACAATGTTCTGGTAAACCACACTGCAGGAGACCCCAGAAGAGTAAAGCAGCCAGCAGAGAGCACAGCCTGCCCAGGAAAGCTGCCAGTGTTGGCATGCAGCCTGAGAGTAAGCAGGTGGGCCAGCAGGGCCACAGTGCGGAGATGCCACAGTGGGGGCTCACCTGTCACTGCACTGTGCACAAGAGCTACAGATTTAGTGCCCGTCTGCGGGGACTCTGGTCTTGCTTTGGAGTGATTACTCCTTTCTGTTTCCTTATTCGTCCCTTTTGGAATAGGAATGTTTACCCTGGGCCTGTCCTGCCATTTTACCTGAGAAGTGAGCAACTTTTTTTTTTTTTTAATTGGGGCTCACAGGTGAAAGAACTTGCTTTGAGTCTCAGATGAGACTCTAGACTTAAAACTTTGGAGCAATATTAGAGCAGTTAAAACCTGGGGATTACCCAGAGTGAGATGAATGCATTCTGTACTTGTGAACCCCAAGAGTCCATGACAAAAGCTTGATCCTCAGGGTGGCAGTCTTGGTAGATGGTGAAGCCTCTTAGGAGGTCCTCAGATCTTTGGGTACTGTCCTACAAAGAGATCAAGGTAGTTCTCCCAAGAGGGCTATAACCAAAGGGGGAAGCCTGACTTCTCCCTCTCACTGCTTCCTGGTTCAGGAGTGGCTGCTTACTCCTGCACACATTCCTGCCATGATGCAATGCCATCTGTCATCCTCATCAATGGGTCACCCATTTTAACTGTCAACTTCCCACAATGTAAGTTAAATAAACCTCTTTTCTTCATAAGTAGCCTGTCTCAGGTGTTTCATTATAGTAATGAAAAGTTGACTAATATACATACAAAAAAAATCCTTTAACGGATTTAACTTAAATTTTGAAGTTTATAGCAACAAGAAACTCCTTTGGATGGTTCTAGCAAAAGAGTACTAACAAAACTATAAAGCTGGGCTGGGACTGTGGCTCAGCGGTAGAGCGCTCCGCCTAGCGCGTGGGCGACCCGGGTTCGATCTCCAGCACCACGTACAAATAAAACACATTGAGTAAAACGCATTGTGTACAACTAAAGCAAATAAATAAAAATATTTAAAAAAAAAAAAAAAAAAAAAAAAAACTATAAAGCTGGGCACAACAGCACACACCTGCAATTCCATCAATTTAGGATGCTGAGGAAGAAAGCTCAAGAGTTTTAGACCAGCCTGGGAAACACAGCGTGACCCCCATCTCAAAAAAATTATAATCCATATTAAGCTATCTGTGGTGGTGACCAAAGAAAGCAGTGGCAAATAACAGCCAAAACAGAGGATCAAAAACATGTCTATTCAATTTCAACTTCCTCTCCATTAAAATCTTCAGGGAAAATACTAATAAAAAGCAAAATGCTAATAAGATAGCCAAGAAACTGGGCTCGGTGGCGCATGCCTGTAATCCCAGCACTTGGGAGGCTGAGGCAGGAGGATCACGAGTTCAAAGCCAGCCTCAGCAATGGTGAGGCACTTAGCAACTCAGTGAGACCCTGTCTCTACTAAAATACAAAAAAGGGCTGGGGATGTGGCCCAGTGGTTGAGTGCCCCTGAGTTCAATCCCCAGTACCAAAAAAAAAAAAAAAAAAAAAAAAAGATAGCCAAGAAAAGGCTTGTGACTAAAAAGAAAAGCAAAAAAAAGGTTCAAATAAATTTCCAAAGTGGGAAAGCAACTTTGAAATAGTTATGTACTGGCTATGAAGATTCCAAAGGTGCTTTGGAAAATGTAACCGAGTTAGAAAAAAATTCCTAGATGAAAGAGAGAATATTTTTTGAAGCATTGCCCAACCACCCTCTGGACGCACCAAGGCCCACTGATCCACACATACTCACCCCCAGGGATTTGTCCTTCACTCTGCTCGCTGACTAGTGCACTTTATTTAACTATTATTTGGCAACACCCACCCTCAACCCTACCATCATAAAGGTGAGAGAGAGTGCCTAGTTTCTCTTATGGTCACTAGAGAGAAGAATACACACACACACAGAGCACCTGTGTGTTCTCCAAACTCCCATTCCTCCACCACTCCAGCTAGACATGCACATAGAGCAACACATTCTCAAGCATTTTTTTGCAAGTATTCATCTTTTAACTGTCCTCGTGTCTTCTATTTCTATACAGACACGAGCAATATTAAGTTCACCCACTGAGATAATTCCTCATGTGCAAATCTTTTTTTTTTTTTTTTTTATCCTCCTGCCTCAGCCTCCCAAGTGCTAGGATTACACGCGTGCGCCACCGTGCCTAAGCTTCATGTGCAAATCTTTAAAGCAAGTTCTAAGAGATTGATTAAGAATATGTAATTTCCAATGACTGAAAAAACTGATAATCATAAATACAGCCAATTGTAAGTTAAATCACCATCAACACGTCCCTGGATACAACCTGTTCAATTTGAGGACCTACACAATCAGTAACCCATAAACACAGTAACTAAGTATTAAAAGTTTCAGAATTAAAACCAGTCTTCCTCATCAATCTGCTCCATGTCCAGCCAGGGGGCGAGACTGCTGACAAGAGAAGAACAGGTCTGCAGAAAGTCTAGAGACAGGGAGGGGGTTCTGGAGAAGATATAAGAAATAACTGCCACAGCCTTCTAAATCCTACACAGGAAAATTCTGTTATTCAATGAATAATTAGAAAATGTAAGATAAAAGTGATAACATCTGCTTTACTGAAAAGAAAAGTATGTGTAAAATTTTGACAATTTCAATTTTCTACTATTTTCTTAAACCACATGCCAAAAACCAAAAACAAACAAATGAACAAAAAACCCTGTACACCTACAGAGAGGTCTCCTGCCTTCAGAATAATTTAGGACCACTGTTACTAATCATGAGAAAGCCCTCTCCACTGTACTCCTAAGACTAATGAAACATGTACATGCAATTCAGAGAACAGATGTTTTTATCTCTACATACAAATGCCAGAAACAAATCAGTGAGCACTCTAAGAAAACAAACTAGCATATAGAATCAACCACTTGCCCCACCTCCAGGGTACTCTATAGCCAATCCACTAAAAGCCAAAAGCTGCCACTTACTGAGTAGCTATTACATGCTGTCCCCGCCCTGTGGATTCACAAAGTTCCCCACAGAAAGACATTCCAACCCAGCCCCCTCCTGCTGAGCTCACCAGATGAGGACCACGAAGGACACTGCACACCAAAGGGAATCAGCAATGGATAAGTTTTCCTCTCTTTCCTGAAGGAATCTAAGATCCAAGAAAGGCCTCCATGCAAATAAACTAAAAAGTCACAAGAAAAAATACCTGAGTGGCAGTATCAGTCAAGTGCTGTGTGGGAGAACAGTTAAGAGGAGTTAATTCTGGAAATCAGGTTACAGAGTGGAAGTAGCAGCATTAGTCTTCAACTAGTTCTGACAGGAAGAGCAGGGCAGGAAGGGCAGTGCAGACTAAGGACTGGGCCACTGTGGAGACAGCCCAAGGCATTGGGGACAGGAAGCCACTCAGCAAGAGACACAGCAAAGACCTCAGGGATTTCCTAACAAGTCACCTCCTGCTCCACCGGCAGGTGTGGATGGTAGCACGCTAGGTGAGCCTGACCAACACAACACCCTCAGGTGTGCCATGACGGCGCTGCCGAGGCCATGGTGCACAGGTGCCTGGGGTCAGGTGCCTGGGGCACATGGCACAGTATGTATTAAAGAAATCAGGCAACAGTACAAAGGAGGACCAGAGGAACTAGAGAAAGGGAGACCAGTCAGGAGGATTTCAGTAGCCACCTTCCTAAGGGATGGGAACCACCTCAGGGAGTGGGTCTAGGAACCAGGAAGGAAAGGCAGCACGGAAAAGGGTGCGGGGCACAGACCTGGTGCAAATCTGGTCATTGAGGAGGGAAGTTTTTGAGGCTTCCTGCCTGGGAAATGAGAACAAAATATGCTGTGAAGCAAGACATCTTCTTCCCTCACAGCTGCACAGGGACTGCAGCATGGCCTTGCCTCCCTGGACCACTCTCATTCACAGGACACTGACTGCAAGCCAAAAAGTCAAGAGACAGCACACTGGCTCTCAGTGACCCAAGGTAAGAGCTGGACCAAGACACAAACGTGGGTCTTTCGAATCTAGTGCTGATGTTCTTTTTAATAAATCCCCCCAAAGAATTACTTTTTATGAGTATAACAAATTTCCAAAAGATGAAAAATATTAAATAAAAAACATGTCATCTTTTAAATTTAAAGAATATTTTTAAACTTGTGTTCTGGTTCCCTCTACCCAAGAAATGCTGCAGAAATTCAGTCCACAGGGTCTACCCCGAGAGTGTAGGTGAGCTGGGAAAGTAAATGGGTTCATTTTGTGTAAAATATCACTTGTTATGAGATTATGGGAGGGGGTAAAAATAATTGCAAACAAATATTTTAAACAGTAACTATCTTCAACATAATGAAACTACATTTCTGACATACTTGACGACATTAATATGTTCTTTAAGGTGAATTACTGACTTTGATTTTACCTAGCAAACATTTGACTACCTTCATATGTTTAATTGGTGTTGGGCTAAACTGATATATCTCTGGCACCACAGCCAGAGTTTAATATAAATAGCTTATAACATAAAATGATGGAAGTGAATAAATGACTAGGATTAGTGAATAGAAACAATAATGAAAGTGAAATAGAGAAATAGCATTGCAGTAAGGAATAACTCATTTCGATACTACTTCCAAATTGCTCCAGAGAAGACATATTTGATATGAACTTTTAAAAGCTGAAAGAGGTGGGGTAACAGGGCAATCCAATCAGAGGACAGAATATAAGCAAAGGACTAAAGTAGTGTGAACGGAGAAGCAAGAGTTGTATTACTTTGGTGGACAATGTGGAAAGGGGACAGAGAGGACAATGCTGTAAGGGTCCTTAGATGTGATGCTGGTGTGTCTGCATTCTAAGCTCAAAACCACAGGCACTCCTGGAAGCCTGCTGAGCCAGAGGCTGGCAAGAGCTGCTCTGCCTTTAGGAAAGGGCACGCTGGCAGCCAGGGAAAGTGTGCACAGGAAAGAGTGGGGAGGAGCCTGCAGACGAGCTAAAAGCCCTAAGCCAAGCAGAGGAATCTGAGCAATAAGAGCACTGATCCAGTCATTTTAAAGGGTTTGAGTGTTGATGAGATCATTTCACATCTTCCCTCACTGACCATCCCAACTATGCTGTGAGACAGGTGTCCTCATTCTTCCCATTTCATAGATGACAAAACTGGCTCCAAGGCCATTAACTGCTCATGTCAAATGCTACCAAAACAGGGACAAAGCTCAGGCTCAGTACTTTTCCACACAATGAAAATAAAATTATTTTTTAAATCTCAATTGCTTTTGAAGTACTAAAATTTCACTTAATATTCTTGAATATTTGCACTTGTACAATAATAGTTAAGTTCGCCTTATGATGTCATATTAAAAACCAATCTTTCAAATCAAAGGAACACAAAATACCTACACGTCCAATTACACCTCCTTATGGAGACAAATATCTAAGAGTAATATTCTCCTCAACCTTCAATATTTCGATGCCCAAACGGGCCTCTCCTTAGTGAAAACAGGCTTCCGTAAAAACCATCATACCCAAAACTGAAAAGTAAACTACTTACAGAATCATCGAAAATTCATGATTTATCAAGCACGGTAACTGCAGCTAGGATATAAAGATCCCAAGACCTACTTAGGAATGGTTCCGTCCAAAAATGACTGATGGGTGAATATTTGACCTTCAGGATGCAGAGGGATAGGTATTTCTGTCCCTTTAAATTCGGAGGGCACGAAAAGGCCAGCGTGCTCCGGAGGGAGTCTCCTCCGCATCCAGACACCTGGCCCGGGTTGCTCCCCGGATAAAGGCATCCACACTCGGCATCACCTGCTGTGCACACCGCGGTCCCGCGGCCCCCGCCTTCCGCCACCGAGCCAACAGGCGCAGACCCCGGGCGTGCGGCGGCTGCCGGAGCCCAGGCGGTGACAGGGAGCGCAGCCCCCTCCCCGCCGCCCGCCGCTCTCCCCAGCCCGGCCGGGAGGACGGACCCCGGCACGCCCGCCGCGCGCTCCGGCCCGGCAGCAGCGGCGGGCGGGCGCAGGGCCGCAGGGGAGCCGGGCCGCCGGGGCCGGGCGCGGCGCGAGCGCGGCCTCCCCGCCGCCGCAGCCCGCCGCGCCCCGCCCGCCTGGCCGCCCGGCCTCCGCCCGGCCCGGGACGACGCTGGCGGCGGGGCGGCCCAGCGCGGCCGCCGGACACCGCCCCGCCCGCGCCCCCGGCCCCGGCCCCGGCCCGGCAGCGCCCGCGGCCCATTGTGCGCGCTCGGCGCCGCCCGGCCCTGCGCGGCCGCTCTCCGGGTCCGGCCGGCCGTGCCCGCGGCCCGCGCGGCCGCCCCTCGCCGCCCGGCCCGGCCCGCGCCCCCGCGCCCCCGCGCCCCCGCCGTACCTGCCGAGGCTGCCGGGCGGCGCGGCGGGCGCTGCTCGCGCTCCGGGGCTGCGGGCGGCTGCCGAGCGCCGGGCGGCCCTGGCCTGCGCCTTACGTAAAGCGGCGGCGGCCCCAGCGCCACTCGGCGGAGGGCGGGAGGCGGCGCGCCGCAGCCGCTCCGCCGCGTTGCCCGGCAACCGGCCTCAGCGCCCCGCCGGCCGGCCGCGCTGCAGATCCTTCCGCCCCGCGCGGGATTACGTCAGCGCGCCCGCCCTGCCCGCCCGCCCGGGCCGCCCGGGGCTGCGTGGCCGGCAGCCGAGCCGGGTGAGGGCGTCGCCGGGACGCCCCCTGCGGAGGGGCACCGCGGGCCGCCAAGCCCAGGCCCCCCGCCCCGCCCGGGGTGCGGGGCTCCCCCCCCGCGGCGCAGCCCCCGCCTTCCCGGGCGCAAGCTCCACCTGTCCGCGCCCCACCTCGCCGTGTCCTGGGATGGCTGGAGTGGGCGGCTTAAAATGAAGACTTTCTTTTTTTTTAAGAAACCCAGAAGACAAGCGAAAGAAATGTGACATTGCCTTTTTAAATTGTTATTAAGTAGGCAAGAATTAAAAGACATTCTGGAAGATTCGGAAGTGGGAGCCAAAAATGTGCACTAACCTTCTAATCAAAGTCTCTTCACACCCTCCCACCTTCCCTAAATGTGACTCCTAGGCCTGTTCTAAAAAAGCAAATAATTAAGTGTCATAGATACCAGAAAGGAAGAAGCCCCGGAGATTACCTACTTTCAAGGAGGAAACAGGTCCAGAGGGGGGTGACTCGCTGGGTCATTTCTTCATTGTTGAATTTGTGGAGTTCACTGTAGGTGCCAGGCACTGCTTTTCTATTCAGAGCCTGTGGGCAAACTTCGGCACTAGCTCCCAGGCTTTTGGGGAGAAGCAGGTTGAACCTTGGAAGTGTTGATGCACTAGGTAGGCTGCAGAGAGAGGACCAAGAACAGCTGTCATTTATACACAATCTCCGAAATGCTTTTCTGCAAACACTCCTTTTGCTCTTCACAAGAATCACAGCGATATCACCCCCCCCCCCCCATTTAACTGGTAAGGGCAGTGAGGCTTAGAGAAAGTGATGTCCCCCAAGCCTGACTGCTGGTGGGCGGGAGGTCATCTGCCTCCCCTAACCCCTGCCAGGTTTCAAACCCAGGCCCTTGGCTTAGATATTTGGGGTCTTTTCCTCTACCCAGATTTTCCCCTTCATCTGCTCCTTCCCAAGTCACTCTACACATTCATCTCGGTAACTTGTCTCTTCACAAGCCCCCTGCACTCCACCGACATCTCCTGGGCACCCCGTTCTGAGGCTGGATGTCCCTGAGTTCCTGGAGAATGAATTCTGCAAAGTAGAGAAAGAGTGGAAAGGGCATGGGAATCCGAGGCTCCCGGGAGCAAAGGAGAGGGTAACTGGCTTCAGTATCTAATTCCCAGGTGCCGCAGGCTCTGGGGTTCACAAACTAGTATTTTCCAAAAATATGGAAGATATGCAAAAGGTGGACAACTCTCAATCTTTACCACATTGGTGACATTACTGTCATCTCCATTCATATTTTATGGAAGGGCATTGTTATAGCAAAAATTTTAAGAATAGTAACGTATACTTCAGATATCTTCCCAGGAAGGAAAACACAGTTGGCAACTCCATAGCTACACACACCCACAGTTTATTGATCTTATTTTCATCATTTTGTCACAGCCAATGTTATAAACCACACACTAGTAGAACCTGAAGTCTTCTTAGAAGAAGACAGTTTTAAACCAAGTTGAAATTAACTAGAATTAGTAGGATTTGGAGGTGGTGAGGAAGATTGAAGATTAAAGAATGAAAATCTCATGGTTACTTTGTTTCCTTAGCAAAATAGCCCCCTATGGTCCAGATTGTTCTGGGAAAAGACCTAGAAATCTTGGCAGATGCCAGCTCAGGGCCTTTGCACATGTTGGTTCCTCTTTGCAGAGTACCTTCTCTCCAAATCTTTGCATAGCTGGCTTTTTCTTGTTCAGGGCTCAGCTACAATGTCACTTACGCAAGAACACCTTCCCTGATGCCCAGTTTAGAGCAACCAGCCTTCCCAGTCATGATGCCATCACCATGATTTGGCTGATTTCAGTATCTGAAATTACCTGGTGTATGTGTTTGGTAGTTAATATCAGCCTCCCCTTAAGACCTGCATCCCAAGAAAGCAGGCATCTTGTCCCTGGAGTTCACCTTTGCATGCCCAGGGCCCGCCATAGTTGGCAGGTGAGTGACTGAACTGTCTACCTCTGCACTGTGTCAGAGTGGACTTTCAGAGAGAAGCCATTCTGCCTGCCTGTGAACCATCTGGAGCAGGGTTCTTAGGTGCAGACCCTGCATCTTTAAGTGTGCTGCCTGCCCACAGCCTTCCTTAAAGCTCCAGGTAGGGGTCAGCCAAGTTAAACTCAGGATAACAAGACCTTTCTCAGGCTTGGGCTGAGACGCCCAAGGAATGCCAAGGAGGCCAGAGGCCTCTGGTTAAAGCAGAGTTGTGGATCGGAGGAGGACACCCCCTCTGGCATTTTCTACAAAGCAGCCGTCTTGCTTTCTCATGTGTGTCTGAGATCATTTCTCCACTCTCCAGAGCACCTGCCACAACCCTTTAACCCCTGCAACAGGGACATGTAGGTGTCAGGGGGAGATGACAACTCCAGGTGCCCTCTGACTTGGATGCCAGCAAGGGTCCCGCAGAAGCCAGCAGAGCATGTGACTTGTGTGTGTGTGTGGTGAACAGCAGGCAAGCGCTTTGTGACAAGTGACTGTGAGAAGGCAGTGCCAGGGCTCTCTGGCACTTGATCTTGGGTGCAGAGCCTTCCTCCTGGCCTCGGTTCCCCTTCACCACAGCAAGGGACTTGGGCAGGCAGATTTTAAAAGTCTTTCCCCACCCCGCCGTGAACTTTGGAAACAAAATTTTGATGAAGTGACATTTTGATAAAAGAATATGTATAAACCCTCCCCTGTCACCAATACTGACAATACCAGTTCCTGTTTTAGGATGCCAACTGCCTTCCAGGTACTTTACTGCCACCTGCTCTTAGACCCCATGGTGGCCACAGGGGAAAAGCCATCCCTGCTTGGTGGGTAAGGGTCCTGAGGCTCTGGCCAGGTTAGCCTGCTTCCCCCAGGCCATACTGCTATCAAGTGGCACTGAGGGGATGTCACTCTGGCCCTGTTCTTGCTACTGTGCCACACTGTCTCATTAAAATAAGTCCCTCCTGGGGCTAGGATGTGGCTCAGTGGGGGGGTGCTCGCCTAGCACATGTGCGGCCTGGGTTCGATCCTCAGCACCACGTAAAATCACATGCATTGTGTACAACTAAAGCAAATAAATAAATATTTTTTTAAAAACTTAAAAAAAAATAAGTCCCTCCTGAGTCAACTCTCAGATGAGCGGTGGCCAGATAGGAACCACACCCAGATACCCCCATTGCCTTCCGCAGGACCAACACCTCATTTAGGATGCAGACTGCTCAGCTCCACTCACAGGCCTTCCGTCAGGGTGGCCAGTGGCTCGTCTTTGTGACCTTCTCTCTCTCTTTTTTTTTAATTATTTAAATATTTATTTATTTGCTTTAGTTGTACACAATGCGTTTATTTGTACGTGGTGCTGAGGATCGAACCCGGGCCGCACGTGTGCTAGGCAAGCGCTCTACCGCTGAGCCACAACCCCAGCCCAATGACCTTCTCTCTTAATCTCCCCAGCCCAGTACCACTCCTGGCATCCCCTCCTCTCGGTCACCCTCCTCCATTCCACTTAGGGTTGTGCACACCATTCCAGAGGCTGAAAAGTCAAGACACAGCCTCACAGTGTGACCTGGAGTAGCTCACTGACCTTTCTGGGTCTTCACTTCCCTGACGTGTGCAACGACAGAGGAGTGATGGCCCTGTGCTGCTGCTCTGTAGGCTGTATTTGGGGCAAAGACAAGTCAGAGGTGTGCTGTCCTCTGCAGCCTCTGCAAAGCCCTGTGAATGTCAAGTTCATCACTATTCCAAACTTGTTTCAAAGACTGATGGTTTCTCCCTCACTGCCACCCCAATGCATGGAAAGCCTAACAATGTTGCCAGCACCTGCCCAACCCAGACGGAGGGTAGCGTGGAGGCTGGCCACGGGGTTGAAGCTGGCCTCCACCATGTCTGCTTGGTGACATGGGGAAGCTACTTTCCTAAGCTGTGAAATGGCATGACCACAGCACAAGTCTCAGAGGGCTGTTGTGAAGGGGTAAGGGACGCTGTGTAGCAGGTTCGGACCAAGGCCAGCACCCACGACCAGCCTTCCCTGGGGCCTTTTCCTCAGCTCAGAACCGTGTCCTGTCTCCGGATCACACTCTTCCTGCCCCCCGCCAGTTCCCCACTGCACCCTAGGTGCTGTGCATGCTCCTGGGGCAGCCCCATCCACTCAGAAAGCTGTAAGCTGGATACAGGGTAACATCTAATATGTCTCTACCAACCTGGCCTTTGTCCAAGCCCAGCCCTGCCTCGGGGACTTGTCAGCCTCGCTGTGGGCCCTACCCCAGTCGATTCCTGGCCTTCTCCACACAGTCTGCAGTCCTGGTGGTACTGGGGATTGATGGGGCTGCTCTACCACTGAACCTCATCCCTAGCCCTTTATATTTGAGACAGGTCCTCACTAAGTTATTGAAGCTGGCCTTGAACTTGCAGTCCTCCTACCTCAGCCTCCTGAGTCTCAGGAATTACAGGCATATGCCACCATGCCCAGCCTCAAACACACATTCCTTGATTCATGTGTCTGGTATATGAAGCCCCTCCCTGTGTTTGGGGAAACCCCCTGTCTTACCCTTGCAAATCTGGGTGTGATACAAAAGTAGCACTCAGCATGGAGCTGAAGGCTGGTCATTGGCCACACCTCCCTTCTCACCTCCTGGCCTCAGCCCTGATGACTTATTGTCGCTGCCTGAAGCGATGGCCGCTTAGAGCACGACGCCACGGGAATAAGTTCAGAGGCAGACTGGAAATGAACAGGCTCTTTTTTTTTTTTTTTTTTTTTAATTTATTTACTTTAGTTGTACACAATGCAATGCATTTATGTTTATGTGGTGCTGAGGATCGAACCCGGGCCTAGCACGTGTGAGGCGACCGCTCTGCCGCTGAGCCACAACCCCAGCCCACGAACAGGCTCTTTATTCTGCTGGCTTCTCTCTCTGGCTCCAACAACAACTCCAACACCATCCACACTCCTGCAACCACCACACACAATGGCGCCGACCCGATCCACAACCCCCCGGCCAAGTCTCACGAGACCATGCAAGGTGGTAATGCTTGAACATCTCCGTGGCTCACAGCTAACCGCAATCTTAGCTATCTCCTTAATTAGGGCTCCTACAACTTATCATCATTAATAACAACCCAAGCCACTCATGAGTCTTCATCTTCCCTGGTTTGATCTTCCATGCCCAGAAGTACCTGGCATCTGTTCAATTCGCAAGCAAAGCAGGTGGACATGATTTTAATCAATCTGTTGGCCCGTGAGCACAGCCTCCCTGCCCCCCATCAACACCCAGGCCTTGTGCAGAGGAGGGGGCTCCACCAGGCGAGACTGAAGGGTCAGGAACAGGCAGAGGCCATCCTCTCCTCTCCAGCACCGAGAGCTGCCCTGCTGCTGTGCTGTGGGGGGTCCTGGAAAGGTCTGAGAGCAAGTAGTGTCCAGAGAACCAGGCCTCATTGCTCAGAACGCTGGGTGGACCTGGGCCCTTTTCACTGACCTCCAGATCTCAGGCCAGACCAGTCCCCATCACTTCCCTTCCAGTGCAGAGCACTGGGTGGGCCTGGCCATGCAAGGGGACGGCAACTTGGCCCTTTCCTCCATCTGTAAGACACTGGTGCGTATGGCCCACACCTCAGTTCCACAGGCAATCCAGGGCCAGCCCCGAGCTGCACACAGGACACTCAGAAGCCCCAGACACCCACCCTTGGATAATGGCCTCCATTAGTCACATCCACATAGACCCTATTTCCAAATTAGGTCACACTCTGAGGTTCAGGGGATTAGGACTCCAAACAGGTCTTTTTGGAGGGTCATAATCCAACACCTGTGATATTCCTGGCCTTACAAATTGCATACTTTCATTTAATCTTCCCAAGAAGGGAAGGACTATTTTTATCTTTGTTTTTACCGATTAGAGAACTGAGGCTTAGAGAATTGAAGTCATTTTCACAAGGTCACAATTTCAGCTGGTGTAAGGTAGGACTATTAAAAACAAAAGTCAACCCCAAATCTAGTTTTCTTCCTCTCCATCCTTCTACCCATTCGTTCAACAAGCCTTTACTGAGCAGCGTGGCAGACACTGTGCCACTGTAGGCATTAGAGAAAAAGCAAAACGTCTCCACGGAACTTGGGATCTAAGGATGAGGGCTGACTATAAAATTTTAAAATGGGGCTGGGGGGCTGGGGTTGTGGCTCAGTGGTGGAGTACTTGCCTCACATGTATGAGACACTGGGTTTGATTCTGAACACCGCATATAAGTAAATGAATGAAATAAAGGCCCATTAACAACTAAAAAAAAATTTTTTTTTTAATATGGGGTTGGGGTTGTGACTCAGAGGTAGAGCACTTGCCTAGCATGCGTGAAGCACTGTGTTCAATCCTCAGCACCACATAAAAATAAAATAAAGATATTTTAAAAATTTAAAAATGCACCCCTGCTAACTATGAGAAGAAACAAGTGGCAAATTTAGCCGTGGTGTCAACAAAAGCTTCACCGAGGAAGTGATGTTTAGGTTGAGACTTGAACAATGAGAAGGACTCAGCTCTTCATGATCAGGAAGGGTAGGCCAAGGGGAACATACCAGACATGGGAACAGTACATACAAAGGTCCTGAGGCAGGAAAGGTCATGGTGCACTGAGATAACGAATGCAGTGGGGGATGGCTGGAGAGCTCCAGGTGATTTTGGAGAGGCATGGGGGCTGGAGGTGACAGGGTCACATCAAGCCAGGGCACAAGGAGTTTGGATGTTACTCCTAAAGCTGATGGGAAATGGGAACAGCGGGCAAGGGTGCTCTTGAATAACCCACTTATCTATCTATTCAACAAGTTTGGATCGAGCTCACAAGAGGCTTCTGCGCTGCAGTCAGCTCACAGCTGAGGAAGTGTTGGGCTCTTGGGTCTCTTGGACATCCATTTGGCAAGGTGACTGTTCAGGGTTGTCTCTGTCTAAGGGGCCTCGTGTTGGGGGGAGGACCGCAGTTCCGGGTCTTGCTTGCTGGGTGACCCTGGGCCAGTTATACCCCTTCAGGACTTCCGCCTCCCCACTTACAAAGGGGGTGCTACGTGCTCCCCAGAACCTCTGAAGGAGGGGGAGAAAGACAAAGATCCCTTTGGTGACCCTTTGTCCTTGACATCTAACAGCATCTTCAGCTCACGTGGAGTTGCAGATTCACATAGGGCCACAGCCAGACTCCTCCTGCCCGGGCTGTCCAACCTTGGGTGGTCAGTGAGTCTCAGTTTCTTCATCTGTGAAATGGGGCAGAGACTGGGCACCTGCTGCTGCATCCTGGAACCACCCTCCGGGCAGCTCCTCGGGATGTGCACAGTTAGTGTTGGTGGATGCTCCCCTGTCCCCCAGAAGGTCCTGTTTTATAGGTGAGGACATGAAGTCTCAGAGCTGTGAAATGACCTGTCCAAAGTCACTGGGCCCAGCACTATTAGCCCGGCACCCTCTCCCCTTATGGCACTGTCCAACTTTGGGCAGCCACAGATGTCCAGAGCTGGGAGGGACGTCCTCGGGAATGGTGAGCAACGGTGTGAGTCGGGGGCTCCATGCGAGACCCAGGTCACTCCGTAAGTGGCGCCTGGAGGCCAGGGCAAGTGCCGCTGGGCCCACACAGGATGGTCTGCAAGGTCCTCCCAACCCTGCAGGTTGGGGCTCTGGGATTGACGCGCACTTTGGGCGTGTTTATGAAGCCACATCCTGGGAGGAGGCGGGAGGGTGGCAATCGCTCCGAATGCCAAGGATTTACAGGCCTATTTGGGCTGTAAAGAATCGCTACTAACAGCTAATGATGCTATGGTGTTTATAGGGGAAGTGGTATAATTGTTATTTATTAAAATGGATATTATAGCATATTTACATGCCATAATGATTTCAAAGTCTGAGTACAATGCCAAAGTACCCTTGGCAGGATGCTAGCATCTTCCAGAAAGAAGTGACTATAAATGAGATGACCCCCAGGTAAGCACCTGGCACAGAGCCCGCCCAGTGCAAGAAAGGCAGGTGGTGGAGCTTTGGGAGACTCTTGTTTCCCACATGCAAAACTGGGCAGGTGGCTGATCCCTAGAGCGATAGATCTTGGTGGTGGAAACCCCGCCTGCCCTGCCTTTCCTGACTTCCACACTCAGCAGCCCCCTCAGGGTTCCTGACCTTGAGCGGGAATCGTGCTCATTCTGGGCCACCGCTGGGGTTCGGATGTGTTTTAAGTGTGTCCCCTAGTGTGTTGAAATCTTGGTCCCCAGAGTGGTAACGTTGGGATGTAGAACCTCTATGGATCAGGGCCTGGTGGAGGTGGTTAGGTCATGGGGAAAGTGGCCCTGCAAAGGGACAGTTCTCCATCTCTATGGCTTTGAAGCCCTAGGGACCTCATATAACTGAAGTCACCCAGTATGCGTCCTTCTGCAACTCAAGGCTCATCCTTATTGTCAGAGGCATCTGAATGTCCTTCTTTTTAAAGCCTGACTAATATTCCATTGTATGGATGTTTTTTCCCTATTGTTTATCTGCCCATCTGTTCAGGCGCTGAGTTGCTTCCACTTTGGGGCTGTTGGGAAGAAAGCTGCTATGGTTCATTTCTTTTTAAGTCTCATTTCTTATTTGCAAAGTGGTGTCCCTGTCCTCATGTTCTTATATGAATGACTCTGCCTGCTGTTTGCTTAACAAGCCCTGGGGACCCGGAAACCATAAACACAGTCCATGTGGTGTGTGCTCGCTGTGCGGGCAGACTTGCACAGACTGTCACAGTCACACACACAGCCTTAGGAGCACCCTTGCTAACCCATTTTACAGAGGCAGAGAGAAATAATGACCTTGCCCAAGGTCAAGCAGCCAGCAGCTGGGAAAACTCGGCAGAGGGATCTGGAAAAGCTGGCTCATTTTGGAGCCAGGCCTGTGACCAAGCTGCAGAGGAAATCTTGTCCCAAGTGTTCCCTTGTGGGGACTGGGCCACCAGCAGATCAGATCCAGTTGCCCAGGGAGGAGGGTGAGAAGGAGGCTTAGCAGACTTTGCAGCTGCTCTGGTGACGGAAAGGCATCCCACCCCTTAAAGGTAGACACTCCTCGGTCCCATCTGTTGAGAAACAGAACAAACCTACCACGACAACCCGTTTGGGAGTTATGTAAAAGCTCCTATTTCACACATCTTTTTTGAAAATGTGATAGAAAAACACATTCTGTCTAGTTGACATGATCAAGAAGAATGTCAAACAATATTCAAAGAGAATCCTCCTCTTCTTAATTTAAGGCACAAAAAAAAAAAAAAAAAAAAAAAAAAGAAAAAGAAAGAAAGCCAACACCCATCACCTCGTTCATTTCCACAGAGGAGTGGAGAGAAGGCTGGCCATGTCCTGTCAGGGAGAAACCGCTTCTGGCCTCCCCGTCCGTCCTGCTGGTGGCTCCTCGTGCAGTCACACGGACTATTGGAATTTCTGCCTTGAAACCATCGGGCCTCATTACCCCCAGGGCTGGCGCATGGCCCACGACTGCTCCTGGTCTCGAGGTGTAGGTGCTCTGTGGAAGAGACCTCCCCAGTGCCACTCGCAAACTTGAGCCGCCTCTCGGCAGAGTCACGGTGGGCTGGGTCAGTTGTCACCCAGCACCAGGCCTGGAGAAGTCAATCACCTGATACTTTGCATCCAGGAAACAAGCAAACAAAACAAACTTCTTTTACCCCTGAGAGCACTGGCAGCTCAGGGTGACAGCCAGGCATGGATTTATGATTGTTGTTGTTTTCTGTGCAGGGAAAGGTAACAAAGAGCTGGAACTGCAGGTCCCTGACATCCACTCTTGTCTCCCCGAGCGCCTTCTGTGTGCCCGGGGATCACACCATCGCCTCTCCAACCCGAGCAGGGAGCCCTCGGGCTCTCGCCGCTTTTGTCAGATGAGGAAACAGGGGCTCAGGTGGCCGAGGGCATAGGCAAGTAAGTGGCAGGGGCTGGACTGGCACCTGGCCTGTGAGTGGCTGGCCTGAGAGACCTTCAGAGCAGAGGGGCCCTGCTGAGGACCCTGGGAGCGCGGGTTGAGGGGACGTGCAGGGGAACTCGGAAACCAGGATTGAGACTGGGGGTATCTTAACCTGGGCCCCTAAAAGCCAAACGTGGACTAGTATTCAGAGCAAATGGTTGACCATGGAGGTGAACTCTGCAGAATGCTGGCCCCCAAAGACACGTGACTCCTGA
Organism: Tamias sibiricus; assembly: GCA_025594165.1. Lineage (NCBI taxonomy): Eukaryota > Metazoa > Chordata > Mammalia > Rodentia > Sciuridae > Tamias > Tamias sibiricus. The sequence continues at coordinate 4,698,873 of CM046665.1, forward strand.
TCCGCAGACCTGGGTCTACGTGGGCCGCACATGGCAAAAGGGACCCCACAATTAATGCCACAGATCTTTTGTTGTTGTTGTTATAGACGGACACGGTACCTTTGTTTTATTTATTTATTTTCACGTGGTGCTGAGGATTGAACCCAGTGCCGCACATGTGCTAGGCAAGTGCTCTTCCACTGAGCCCCAGCCTAGCACATGTCATGGACCTTGGGACGGAGAGATCATGTCTTCACCTGCTCCCTAACTTCTGCTGGCTGGCCACTGCCCCCGCAGTCCTGGTCTGCCTGCTCTCTCAGCTGGCCGCGCGGCCTAGCCCAGCAGGGCCCCCGCCTGCAGGAGCACCAGCCGCTGGTCCTTCTTTCCACGTGGGCCATGTTCCCGAACCCCTGCTGTCACCGCTGGGCCTGCTGCTGGAGTGCCCCACACCTCTGCGCTCGCTCCTTTTCTCCAGGGACCTCTTTCCCGCAGCTCTCCCACGCCCTCCCCCCAGGCGGGTAAGCGCCCTCTCTCCGTGCCCGCTACCAGCCCCTCTCAGGCCCCTCTCCAGGTGCTGCCCCTGGAAGATCTGCCCCACCCACCAGGCTGCAAGTCCTTCTGGGTGGGGTTTCTGGGCGTCCAGCCCAGGGCCTGGCACCCAGGGCGGCTCAGGGAAGGACGCTCCGCTGTGGAACCGAGTCATGGGAAAGGCACGCGCTGCTGCCCACAGCCAGCCGCGGGCCTCTCCGCCCGGCTATTTTTATTTCTTACCCCTGCAGAGCAGAGGCCGTGGGGCAGGTTCTCCAATGGAGCCAGGGAAACCTGCCAGACAGACCGAGGACACTGGCTGGGGCTGCCCCAGCCAGGCGGCAGGAGTGGCCGGCCCCAGACTCCTCCTCTCTGGCACAGCAGAGAGCTGCCCTTGGAGCCGCCAGGCTCAGGCCCAGGTCTGCCTCGCTCTTGCTGTGACCTGGAGCAAGCCACGTCACTTTTCTTCTCCTCGTCTGTCAGGTGGGTGGGGATCGAGCTCTGGTGGCCACTTTGAGGATCAAATGATAAATTACCGAGTCTGATTCTAATGTAAGCTTCAAACAGGGAAAATAACCACATGATTCACAAGCAAGAAGCAGAAGGGGGTATTTCCTAAGTGCCAGCCCTGCCCTTGACCCTGCAGGCATCCTGCCAGCTGTGCTCCGGCAGGTCAGCAGGCGCCACCGCTCTCCTGGGGGCGACAGGGAGATGGACAGATTGGCACGCTCATGGGCACCCAGCACCCACTTGTTGCTACACGCTTTGGCTCAGAGGGAGTCATGCTTATGTGACACCTTCCACATCATCCGCTCCTTAGTTACCAGCCTCGACAGCTAGCTGATCATGGACACTGTGCTGCGTTCCTCATAAAGGTGTCCCCCATCTCATGGATAAGGAAACTGAGGTTCAGAGAGGCTGACTTGGGCAAAGTTACACAGCTGGCTGGTGGCAGTAAGGAGTCAAGAACTGATTTTGGACCCCAAAGCCTGCTTGGAGCCACTTGGCTCATTCCTGTGGTTGCTGTGATGACCCAGAAGGCTGCAGTCTGCCGGATACAGAGGCACACATCTGTCATGCCAGCAACTCAGGAGGCTGAGGCAGGATTGCAAGTTCAAGGCCAGCCTCAATGACTCAGCAGGACCTTGTCTCGAAATTTAAAAATTAAAATTAAAATAATAGAAAAGGGGGTCTAGAATGTGGCTCAGTGGTAAAGTACCTCTGGGTTTAATACCCAAGTACAAAAAAACAGTGGGGAGCAGGCTTTCTCCAGGACCACTGCTGGGCACCTCCCAGGGTGCCGGCAGGAGAGCCAGGTTGAGGTGTCCCTGTGAGGGCCCTCACCGATGGACACGCAGCAGTGGGGACAGTGAATGCCCCGCCTCCCACCACCCCCTGGAGCGACCAGGTCAGGAGATGGGGTCCCCATTCCAGGCAGCTCACCCCAAAGAGTCTCCCAATGTCCAGAGAGACCAGGGCCTCGTGCGAAGTCACACAGCAAGGGAGTGGCAGGCCCGGAGCCGGAACATGGTTCTGCCCTGCCCGGCCCTGCCCTCAGAAAGTGGGGCTCACCTGCACCTTGTCGGGGCACCCCAAAGCATCACTGGCATTCCTGCTCTTGGCTGGCAGGGCCACCCACAGCTTGTTCATCTCCATGATCCCTTTCACACCACTACTAGCCCAAGGCTCGGGGACAAGACCTAGGACAAGGCTGGACAAGGGCCCAACAGATCCTTCAGCTCTTCTGACACGATGTCATTGCTGACTGGAGTCCAGACTCCCAAGAACTCATTATGTTTAAATTCTACAACATGCCATGGCCCTCGTGACTAGGAGGCCCTACTCTAAGAATCAGGAGGTTTCTTTGAATTCAGGTTGTCCCAGGTATCAGCTGTGTGACTCTGGGCAGGTTGTTTAACCTCTCTGAGTCTCAGAGCCTCTTCCTCATCTGTAAGCTGAGAGTAATGATGTCTACCACCCAGGCCAAGGGAGGGTGAAGTCAGAAAATGCAGGTAGAAGCATCTGGCAGAGCGTGAAATGGGCCTCACCCTGTGACGCGCTCTGCGAGGTGCAGATGGCCAGCTCCGCACAGGCACAGTGACACCAAGAAGCAGAAGAGCCTGAGGGAAGAGGCTCAGCCACCGACACCTGCCACGCCCCCCCTGAGCCCCACTCTGTGCGAGCCTCACTAGGTGCATCTGGAGACAGCCAGCCTTGGGGAGGGGCCAGGCTGGTGGTGGGCTCCCAAGGCAGTGGGCTGGGGGCTCTGTTATCAGCACCACCCTCAGTTCCTGGAAGTGGGTGCGCCCACAGGCCCACACGCCCCACATCGCCGGCGGGGTCCACAGTGGCCACAGCGGCTGTGGCCCAGGTTGAGTCCCAGCAGGGGAGGTTGCGGGAAGGGAAGGGCGCACAGGGCAACAGCCACTGCCGGGAGCTCCTGGCTGCCCAGGCCACCCTGGCGGGCCCCCACCCCACTCCAGAGGGCTGACTCTTGACCAGAATCAAGGGAACCGACGGCAACTCCAGATGCCAGGGTATGTTTACCACGAGCCAAGGGCCTGTTGGGCAGAGAAGAACTGTCGCGTCCGTGGTGACTGTTCCCCAGGGCAAGATCAAATTCTGGTTAAGAGCTCGGGTGTAGATTCCCAAGTCCCCCTGGCATTAGACCACTTTTGAGAGACTTGGGATGAGCTTCTGCAAAGCATCTGTGTGATAGGGTCGGAGAGTGTCTTTGCCACTTGCCACGCGTGTGACATTGGGCACCTGAGGACCTCAGTCTCCTCATTTGCAAAGTGGGCATAGTACCGGTTCCTCCTCACCGCGGAGGCGATGAAGAAGGAGGGTGTAAAGCAGGAAGGGGCAGCGGATCTGCCCTTCCCCTGGCGTCCCTGGGTGGGCTGTGAGCAGCTGTCCCCGGGGCGGGGCTTGCAGAGGCCCCTCTGCTCACCAGGCGAGGCGGCCTCCAGGCGGCGCTGCCCCGACCTCCTCCTGTTTCCCCAGCACTGGTGCAGCGCCGGTGGGTGCGGGGTGCAGAGCTGTGACTGTCCGAGGCAGGCCCATCTTGGGGTCAGGGACTCAGCCGGTGCCCTGGGAGTCAGGGCTGAGCCTGATCCCACCTCCGCCACGCGAGGCTGGCGGGACACGCCAGGAGGTGGCCGCCCTTCCTCACCCAGACCTGAGCTCTGGGACAACAGAGTCCCCAGAGGTGACCTGAGAGAAAGGCCGAGCACCCAGGAAGATGGGGGGGCCTGGCGAGGACGGCTCCGTCATGCCAGCCAAGAGACCTGGGGACACCGTGACGTGGGGGCGAGGACGGCTCCATCATGCCAGCCAAGAGACTCGGGGACACCGTGACATGGGGGCGAGGACGGCTCCATCATGCCAGCCAAGAGACCTGGGGACACCGTGACATGGGGGCGAGGACGGCTCCATCATGCCAGCCAAGAGACTCGGGGACACCGTGACGTGGGGGCGAGGACGGCTCCATCATGCCAGCCAAGAGACTTGGGGACACCGTGACGTGGGGCCAGGGCCTCAGAGGCAAGGCCGGGCTCCTTCACCCCACTGGTAACCTGACCTGACAAGCTCAAGCCCCCCACAGGCCCTCGGTCATCTTGGACGGGGAGCCACGAGTGGGGACAATGCCACTGAAGTCCTGGACTTTGGGCTTTGCCCATGGTTGCCCCTGTTGACTGTACCTGTGTCCCTGTAGAGTGAGCAGAGCCGATGTCCTAGGGGCAGGGAGGAGGGACCTGGGGCAGGGGCAAGGACTCCCGGGAGGGCTAGGCAGGGGCCATCTGATGGGCAGGGGAGGAAGGGCCGAGCGGGGCAGGGAGAGGAGGTCTCAGTGCCAGTGGGCAGAGAAGGGCCAGTGCTGAGCAGCTCTCGGCTGCCCGGGGCCCCGTCCCCCACGCGCCTCCATCCTGGGCCACGGGCATGAACCCGTCTGCACGCTCAGGACAGGGGCTCCCAGCTGGACCTGAGCCCAGGCCCCTGGATCCTGCAGCCAGGTGACCTGCACCCACCAGGCAGCTGAGGAGCGAGGAAACAGTGGGCGCTCACTGCGCACGGGCGAGCTCCCTGCACGGGGGCAGGAGACTGGCCGCCCCAATGCCCACTCCAAAGACAGTGAACTAGGCTGGGGAGAAATTACGCCAGCAGGGACCTCCAAGAGAGGCAATGAACCCTCGTAGAGTGTTGTGCTGTTAGTGTCAGGGGTCCGCTCGGCCAGGAGGGAGCCCCATTAACTCACCCACAGGAATCCACGTGCTGCTGGGAGGATACATTGTAGCTGTGGTTAACATCACCGTCTGTTTATAAGCCAAGGAGATTGTGCTTGATGAGGGGGTGGGCCTCATCTAAGCAGTTGAAGGCCTGGAGAACAGTACTCAGGCTTCCCTGAGAAGAGCTTCTACCTAGAGGTTCCAGCTTGAGGGCTGCCCTGCAGACTCCAGGCAGTCCTGTGAGCCAGTCATTCGACACCTGTAGCACTTCCCTGTGGGAGCATGCCGGCCACCGAGAAAGCTGACATCCAGGCCCTCCCCCCGCTTTCCTTCCACGGGTTCTCCGCTGGAGTCTGTGACGAGCTGGAGGCTGTGCTAGCCCCAGGAAGGTAGTGGACTCCTCGCTGAGCAGGGGGACAGTGACAGGAAAAGGTAAACTCACACTACACTCCCCGGTTTGCACGCTCACAGTGAGCCCAGGGTCACCCCAATGTATGCAGGTGGCTCACAGGGTTAACAAGACCTCCTCCCACACAGCTCCATGGTGTCACATCAATGACGTCACACTGGCAACTTGACACTGGCTCTGGTGGGAGCATTTGCACCGTGGAAAATGGCAGAGTCATGCAGGAGCCCTGTTTGGGGATTGACTTTAATTGCAGTTGACTATGAGCCGTGGAGATTTGGCCATTGTCGCCACCCGTAGTCTCACGGGATTTGTTGCGGGATCTCGAGTGACTTGGCCGAGATTGCTGATCGGGTCAGCGCCATTTTAGGGTGTGTTTTTAGCGTGTGTTAGTCGTTATTAGAACCAGAGAGAAAAGTTATCAGAATAAAAAGCTGTTTGTCTCCAGTTTGCTTCTGAAGTTTTTCCCGCGGCTCCGTTGCTCCAAGCGCTTCAGGCGGCAACAGAGTCAGCCAATCCGGGCCTCCCAGCTATTATGGTTTGGAGGTGAGGCGTCCCCCAGAAGCTCAGGTGTGAGACGGTGCAAGAAGGTCCAGAGGAGAAGTGATGGGTTGTGAGCGTCTTAACCTAGTCGGTGGATTGATCCCCTGGCGGGATTAACTGGGTGGTAACTGCAGGCAGGTGGGGTGTAGCTGGAGGAGGTGGGCATGCATGGCTTTGGGGTGTCTATTTTGTCATGGTGAGAGCTCTCTGCTTCATGGTAGCCGTGTCCTGAGCTGCTTCCCTCTGCCACACTCTTCCACCGTGACATTCTGTCTCCCCTTGAGCCCTGAGGAATGGGGCTGCTGTCTATGGACTGAGACCTCTGAGTGACAAAACCTTCCTCCTCTAGAATCGTTCTTGTTGGGCCTTTTGGTCACAGTATTGAAAAAGCTGACCGCGACAGCAGCTGAGCCACACACCATTGGCCACGAAAGTCCCCAGGGACCCCCTTAGACTGGGGTTGAAGGAATCAGCCAGGCATTCCGAATTAGGTCCAAAGACTAATCAGCACCCTGCTAGAGGGGGAGGGGAGAAAAGGCAGCCGTCAGGGAGAAGGGAGTGCAGGTGGCTAAGGAGAGAGAAGGGCCTCGTCACTGTCCTCGTCACTGTCCCCCGGGGGGGGGGGGGGGGCTTGGGTGCGTGCATGTGTTCTGCGTCCTGTGGTCTCTGCGTCTGCACGCCAGCACAGGAGTCCCATGACCCGGGCTTGGCGCCCGGGCTCAGCCTCCTCTGAGAGCCTGGAGGGGTGAAGGGCAGGCCCTGGGGCCCCGGGTCAGGAGTGCAGTCTTTTGCACGTGCAGGAGGAAGCCCCGGGACGCAGGCACAGCCAGATTGATATTTCAGACTTCACTGAGGCTGCCACGGGGGAGCGGAAGCAGGGAGCCTCCTGGGTGCGAGGCCAGGGCGACAGGGCCAGAGGGCCATGGTGGGGGAGCATCCGCATTCAGAGGTTCAGCTGGAGGCCTTGTAGACGAAAAAGAGGGATGAAGAGTGACACCCATTCCTGGCTAAGAAACTGGGGACAGTGGTACACTGACAGAGCTGGAGGGGCTGGGGGACAGGCTAGAGGTGGGCATCAAGTTCTGAATAGGGGTAGAAAGCTAAATGCGTTTTTCTTGGGGCAGATAAAGGGTTAAGCCACCAGTTTACCAGGCATCTTTGGGCTAGTGGCACTGGCTTGGGATCAAGGACAAATAACACATCTCTTTGATCTGCCTTCCTCAGTTCTGACCTCTAACCTAGGGGTTACTTCGTAGCCCAAAATAATTGCTGGGGCTCCAGTGATCATGCCTCCATCTCAGGCAGAAGGTAGGAAGAAGAAATGAGTAGAAAGGGCTTTCACCAGTCGGAACTCTTTCTTTCTTTGAAGGTATGTTTTTGGGGATTGAACCCAATGCTTCAATCATACTAGGCAAGTAGTCTACCACCGAGTCATGCCCCAGGCCCTGTCTCCTTTTTAATGAGCTTTCGGCAAAGACCCTCTCCAACTCCTGCGTCTCACTGGTTGGAACACAGCCTAGGCTGCAAGGGACCCTGTGCTGTGTCGTCTTCCAGCAGACACTTTCAGGGTTTCATGGGACAGGAAGACGGGGGCAAGAGAGGTGGAGCGACAGCCATGTCTGCTGCGCTTTGCTGCTGTTCCTTCGTGCCCCGCTCGCAGACTCCGGGCCCCTCTGGGTGGCACCCCGTGAAACTGCCGCGATCTCGCGCTCTTCACAGTCTGCCCTCGCCCCCGCCCCCTGCCTCTCCCTGCCTCTGCGTCTTGGTCCTGTGTTCTGGCTCCCAGACAGTTTCCATTCCTAGTGAAAGTCACATCATGGTGACTCCGTGTCCCTACTGCGGAGTGCTGGCAGTGCTTTCTAGAACAGCGTGTGATCTTGGGGACAGTTAGTGAGATTAGAGATGTGGCCGTTGCACTGCCGTCCCTGAGAGGCTCTCCAGAGGGTTCTGAGAGGTCAGGGTGCACAGTACTGGGCCACCACCTCTGGGAGAGGTTGTCCCAGGCAGAGATAGAAGTTAATACAACTTGGCTGAAGATGAAGAGGGCCTTTCTTTCTTTCTTTCTTTCTTTTTCTTTTGTGATACTGGGGATTGAACCCAGGCATTCCCAGCCCTGGAGATGTATAAGATGTGATATGGAACTTTTAATTATATTTTTAAAATTTGTTTCTTTGTTTTCCAGAACTAGGGATTGAACCAGGACGCTCTACCACTGAGCTACATCCCCAGACTCTGTTTTTTTTTTTTTTTTTTTTTTTGAGATGGAGCCTCACTAAGTTGCTCCAGTTGGCCTTAAACTTGGGAGCCTCCTGCCTCAGCTTCTGAGCTGCTGGGATTACAGGTGCATGTCACGGCACCCTGCTTTATGCGCACTTTAGGAAGAAAACAGAGAGGAATGTTTTAAAGATCGACATGACCAAGAAAGGGGACAGGATGGGGACCCAGGCATGGGCAGAGATCCCTTCAAGCCACCAGCGGCCTTTCCCAGCTGTCTTTGTCCCTTGTTCCCACGTCATGGGTGAGAGTGCCACCATCCAGAGAGAGACAGAGGGAGGGGACCAATGGGCAAGTACCCCCTACCAGGCACCGTGCTCAGAGATTATTTGCTTTTACAACTGGAGAAAACAGAACGAGGTTCAAAGATTAAACCTGGGAGCCCACTGGGCCGGCCTTTGTGTTTTTTCCAGACACTTCATCTTGTTGTCACCTCTTCTGTCCCCCGACCCCCCATATCTTTCCTTCTGTGTCTAACTAACTACGTGGGGTGAAATGTGGGAGCCCGAGTGCTTGGCGAGTCTCCTCTAATGTGTCAGCGCCCGTGACCATGCCCCGTCGAGGACAATTTCTCAGCCCCCAGGATGCCCCCACACCCCTTTACAACGAGCCCCTCCCCTTTGAGAGCAGCCCCCCGGGAGCTGTCTCTGGAGGTCTGGTTTGCCCTTGGTGACGGGAGTGTAGCTGGCCCTCCTCGGCCTTCGTTGGGAAATGGAGACTGGGCGAGCACTCACGGAGGGCTGTGGTCAGGGTCCGCTGGCCCTGGTGCTGCATCTCTGAATCGCCACCTGTCCCCACCTCGTCCTCGCTCACCGCACACCGGCCCACTTTCTGCCTGCGAAGCCCGCCCTGCCCCTCGCTGCTGGCTGCCCCCTCACCAGGGCCGCCCTCCACCACCCTCTGCACAGCCAGGATGAAGTGCTGGTCACGTGTCATTTCACCTCCACCACCTGTGGCCCCCCACCAGTGGCCAACTCCAGGGCCACCCAGGTGTGCTGTGTGCAGGTCCTGTTCCCAGGTGGGCGTGCCTAGCACTCTCGTGTGCTCTGTGGGTGTGTGAGCACGGGGCTGTAGGGGGAGTGTGGGTCTCTAGGAGGGTTGGGGAGGGGAGGAGGGAGGGTGTGGGCCCAGGAGGACAGAGGAGAAGCTGGGGCAGCCTGGGAGCTCGGGGACGGCACTCCAAGGCAGAGGTGAGGGGCTGCCTGAGCCCGCGCCTTCTCTGTGCGCCCTTTAGGTCCTTGGGGGAGTCCCTGGGGAAGGCGCCCCTGTCTGCACCGTGCGGCGGCTGGAGGGCTGCTACCACAGGAGGCGGGGAAGCCACAGACGTGACTCCTCACACTCTGGGGGCTGGGAGTCCAAGGTCCAGGCCCTGGCAGGCTCAGCCCCTGGCGAGGCCCATCCTGGTTCGTAGATGACCACTTCTCACCGTGTCCTTGTGTGATGGAAGAGGTGTGGCCCTCGGGTCTCTTTTCCCATCTCCCTCTGAAGGCCTCACTTCCTGAGGCCTTTGCCAGGGTTAGGGTTCAACATACGAATTTGGGGGGCACAGGCCTCCAGCCTACAGCAGGTGGTCAGGCAGCTTGACCCAGGTCCCACCGTGCTGGCTTCCTCTGTCTTTTGGTAGCAGCCGTCACAAGAGGGGACACAGCCTCTCAATGGAGACTGCACCAGGCATTTTGGGGCCACGTTTCAAAACCACCACAAACGTAATTAGATCAACAGAAAACATCTCAAATTCATTGAGTGTTCACTCGACTCTACTAGAGCTAGGTGGATGATTTGATATAAAATATTATAAAATATACATTTGTGGGCTGGGGTTGTGGCTCAGCGGTGAAGCGCTCGCCTAGCACGTGCGCAGCCCGGGTTCGATCCTCAGCACCACGTACAAATAAACACATTGTGTACAACTAAAGCAAATAAATAGATAGATTTAAAATATATATATATATACATTTGTATCTAACATTTATATAAATAAAAGTAAAAGAGAAGCCATGCCGAAGACAGCTTCAGGAGCTGTGCTGTGTCCTCGAGATACACTGGTCACCGACCGCATGTGGTCAGGGAGCCCCGTGCCTCTGCCCATGCCCACCCAGCCCCCACAGCTCGCACCCTCTCTCAGGCCCCTGAGCTGCTCTATTCGAGACCTGCTGTCCTGCTCTGGGAGTCGAGTGTGGCTGCACCGCTGTCCCTGCCCTCTCCTCTCTGACCACCAGGCCGTGGCCTTGGCCCAGCGGTGTCCAAGGTGGCCAGTGCATTTCTGCAACAGGAAGACAGAGCCAATCGCCCACCTGGAGGCCTCGTCCGCCTTACTGTCCCTAGGTGGGAGAGAAGGAGCACGAGGAGGACATCAAGTACCCCCTGCCCTGGGGACAGAGCCGCCTTTGTCCTCCGCCTGCCAGGGAACACCTCCCCTCAGAGGCTGGTGACACCGTGTTCCTTCAGAAGCGGGGCCACAGCTGCAGGCCAGAGGTGGTCAGTTTCCCTGTTCTGATGGGGGAACAGGATGGTGAAAGTGTGGGAAGGGGGCCAGCAGGACGCCCAGGGCCCAGGTGGGCATGTGCAGGACCCTGTCCACAGACTGCCCAGCCGTCAGTGTGCGGGGGAGGAGGGAGTGGGTGGACACGCCTCCTGGCTTTGAGATGAAGGCTCTGAAGTCCGGAGAGGAGCAGCTCTCGGGCTCACCCTGCAGCCCAGGGAGCCCCGCACCTGGGCTGGTCCGCTCCGGGGATCCTGCCCGTGTCCCTTTCGCCAGCTGCCTGCTGATGGCCCAGAGCAGGGCGGGGGGCTGGACGTGAACCCTGCCCACACACAGTCCAGCACTCTGGGCTCCCCCTCGGTTCTAACAGCAGCCTGGCCATGGGCGGAGGTGCTGTCACCAGTTTTGCAGCTGCAGAGAGAGGGTGGGTCGGGCCCGCCCGCCTGCAGCCCAGGAGTGCGCTGGCATGTAGGGTGAGGCAGCGGTGGCACTGGGGCCAGGCGGCGCCAGACGGTGCTGGGCTTCAGCAGCCTGGCCGGTGGTGACTGGACCTCGGGCAGTGTGGAGCCACCCAGGGTCTTGAGCAGAGGACACGGAGGTCAGGCATGGTGTCTGGGGAAGGCTGAGGTGGGAGGAGCGAGGCGGGTGGCCGCAGCCCAGCTGGGAGGCAGTGGTCCAGGAAGGCTGGGGTGAGGCTTCCCCAACCAAAAAGTAGCGAGGCCGAGGAATTAAAGATGTTTGAAGACCACGGCTCCGAGGCCTCCTCTTCTGAAGCAGAGCAGGGAGGAGAGCCAGCTCTCCCCAGGTCCTTGCTTTGGGGACTGTGCTCGAGTGGTTGGGCGCCCATCCGTGGTGACTGCTGTTGGGCGAACAGAGGACGATCTGCCGAGTGCAGCCGGGAGGCTGAGGCCTCTGGGCAGGCTCTGCCGTGGCTACCCTCCCGCCTTCAGGAAAGCAGGCTTATGGGCCAGCAGGGACGGGAACCAGGAGCCAGGCTGAGACTGCCCAGGGTGGAGGCCCCAGAGGTCCACTCCAGCCCCAGGCAGGGCTGAAGCCTCTTCCTGACTCTGCTGCAGTGGGGGGGGGGGGGCAGGGGTAACTGATGGTTTGGAAGGGCAGATGGGCATGTGTTGGCAAGGTCACCTGTGAGGGACACCCCCAGAACCATATCTGGGGTAGCACTACCAGCCACTAGTGGCAGCTATTACCAGGTGCTTGCCTTGTTAGGCACTGGCTTTAAGTTTGGGGGGAATGGTTGTCCACTGTTCTTCAATCCTCAAGAGCCTCATGAGTTAGGAGTGACTGTGACCCAGGCGGCCAGACTCAACACCATGTTGCAGAGACTCTGGTGTGTCAAACACACGCTCTGGACTCTGAAGCATGGATCTGAGACCTGGCTCTTCTGATAACTGTGGCCTTGGGCATGCTTCTCCAATCCTCAGTTTCCTCATCTGCAAAATGGGTCCACTGAGCTGCCTCACTGGACCTGCCAGTCCCCAAGGTTTGCAGACTGCAGTAGCTGCCTTGCCTGAAAGACCACTATCATCAGAAGAGTCTATACCTAGCAGAGCGCGGTGATGCAGGCCTGTAATCCCAGCAGTTCAGGAGGCTGAGGCAGGAGAATCATGAGTTCAAAGCCAGCCTCAGCAACTTATGAGTCCCTAAGCAACTCAGCGTGATCCTGTCTCTAAATAAAATACAAAAAAGGGCTGGGATGTGGCTCAGTGGTTAAATGCCCCGGGTTCAATCCCTGGTCAAGTCTATATACCTAATTTGGGAGGCCAAGACCTCAGGGTATTTTGTTTTTTTTTGTTTGTTTGTTTTTTTTTTTTTTTGCACTGGGGATTAAACCCAGGGGCACTTAACCACTGAGACACATCCCCAACCCTTTTTATATTTTAGTTTGAGAGAGGGTCTCACTGAGTTGCTTAGGGCCTTGCTAAACTGCTGACGCTGGCCTTGAACTCACAATTCTCCTGCCTCAGCCATCTGAGCCTCTGGGATTACAGGCATGCACACTGCACCAGGCTAAGACCTCAGTTTTGAAGTGTCAGATAAGGTGACAGGAGGGCAAACCACCCTTATTTTATGACTTTCTTGGTCAAGAGGGCAAATTACCCTTCTTTTATGGCTTTCCTAACGTACACCTGGGGCATCTCCAGCTGCCCCGGGGCCTGGACAAGCTTTTCTCCCAAACTTGAATGCCACAACACCTACACGAGGACTGGAGGCCACGTAGTGACATCCAGGTGGCCTCTTTGGGACATTTCTGGTGAGTGGGAGGGAGCCATGCTAGAGAAGTCAGGGTGTGGCGAGGACGGAGCCCAGAGACGGGGTCTCACCCTGCAAACCGTGTACTCCGTGATCGCGGAGCTTAAGGCCGCTGGTCTGACCTCTCTGAGCCTCGTGCCCTCACTCAGCAGTGCCTGGCATCCTGCCGGGCACTGGGGTCAGGGGTGAGTCAGACAGGCCCTTCCGTTCAGGCCCCCCTCCTTTCAGGGAGAGGCAGACGAGGCAAGGGCGGCGGGCAGTGAGATCCCTTCTGCCGGGCGCAAGTGGTGCACCTGGGCGGCTGGGCTGTCAGAAGGACTTCTCGGAGGAGGCGAGGCCCAGGAACCACGTTCCTCTTCTGTTAGTTGAGGCGTTTGTAAGAGTCAACGCTTCTTGTTTCAGAGTTTACTTATATATTAAACTATTATTTTGTTACAAAAGTAATACATACTCATGGTGAGAACTTGCAAGAAAACAGTAAGGAATTAAGCAAAACATCTCCTTTCCTGCTGTCTCCAGAAGGACCTAATCGCTGTCCACAGCCTCCCTGAGGCCTTCCAGAAATGACCTCCACATACAGAAATGCGTGGGCAAAGCATTTAAAGCCCAGATAAGTGACAGGAGCTCCTACACGTGAACCTTCAGCAGGGCCAGGCTCCGCCGCCCTGCTCTTCCACCTAACCTACACCTTGGCTTGGACACGTCTCTAATCCATACGCAACTCCTCAGGAGGCCGCAGAGCAGCCCGGGGTGTCTAAGGAGCTGGTGAACAGCGGTCCCTGTGCCTCTGTCCCAGTGTGCCCGGTACTTCCCGCACTCTCCCATGGAAGCCTCCTGGGGCTGTGTTCTCAGAGGAGGAGACTGAGGCCGCACGGTGGCCAGGGGCAGCTGTGTCGTGACGAACCCCGCAGGGCTCTGGAGCCAGAAGAAGGCCACACTGTCCTTGAGTCCTGGTTTCTGGAAGCAGGAGGATTAAATATAACCCGGGCAGGCAGCAGGCGGGGGTGGGAATCACAGGCTCAACCAGAAAGTGCAGGCCAAAGGGCGGTCCGTCCTGCTGGCTCTGTGAGCAGTCCCCTGGGGTTCTGGCTGGGCCAGCGCTCCCGCCCACCCAGGTGCCCACGCAGGGAGAGGCCCAGTCCCCAAATGTGTCATCTGTGTGCAGGTGGTACCTTTGACCCAGTGACTCCTCTCCTCAAAATTGGGGTCATGGTGAAGGTCAGAGGCTCTGGCACATGGAGAGATCTGCTCTGTGGCCTGCACTCGGCCCAGTGGGGAATCGTTGTTCTGTGGTGTCACTGATTGCCCATGTGACCCTGAGCCTGGGCAAGTAAGTAGACCTTTTTTCATTTTTTAAAAATTGAGGCAAAATTAACCAAAGTGTAGGATTTGGTGGCACTTGTACCTGTAAGTGCTGTGCACACACCACCTCTTTGTGGTTCCAAAACATTCTCATCTCGAGAGGACGGCCCTGCCAGGGTGCCCTCGCCCCACCCTCCCTGCCCCAGCCTGGCAGCCGCTAAGCCACGCACCAGGTCCTGCGCCCAGCGCTGATCTGCTTTAACCCCTTCCTGACAAAGCTGTGGTTCGTTCTGTTTCTCTAGACTTTCCTGTTCCGGACAATCCTTATGAAAGGAATCGCACACCACGTGGTGTTTGGAGATTGTCCCCAGGGTTCATTGTCTTGGAGCGCTTAGCAGAACTTCACTCTCCCTCTGGCCCGGTCCCGCGGCATCGCACAGACACACTGCACGGCTGGCCCATCCACCTGGACCCCGGGTGGTCTGTGGCAGGCAGGACTGAGGAGCTGTGAACGGCTGGCCCGCGGCGCGCACCCTGGGCCTCCTGGCTTCTGCCGGGCGTTTACTGCACAACTTGGCATTTCCCGATGCTTCTGAGTGCTGTCCTAAGCGCTGGCTATTTTAACTCATTGGTGACGGTGCCTTTGTTCATCCTTGAATTCCGCCCTCGGCTTTGCGAGGCAGGCACCAACCAGTGAGGTCGGTTCCGCGTACAGAAGATGAAGGCTCAGGGAGGCCAGCTGGCCTTTGGCAGGAGTGGAAGCCTGGCCAAGCCGACCCAGGCTCCACGCGCCTGCAGGGTCCACAGTGCCAGGACGTCTGAGGAGGTCGTCCCTGGGCTGGGGTCCCGGGACTTTTGCCTGCCTTCTCCTGGATTCTCTCTGTTGGGCGTTTCTGTAGCTGCTGGTTTTACAATGGCCACGTGTTCAGTTTATAATCAGCAAGAAACAGTAAACACAGCCCCAGAGGCTCATGTTCAATGAAAAGAGCTGAACATGAAGGAATTCCATGTGTCGCTTTAGCTCAGCCAACGGAACCAACGAACAGCAAAAACACCCAGAGGGCTGGGCACCCAGTGGCCAGGAGGGCTATTTCTGGGATGCTTAAGATTGTGAAATGAAATCGTGATTAACATGTAAGTTTTCCACTTTTATTTTTATAATGAACGTGTAAACGTTACTTTTAAATTCAGAAGGAAAGCAACTCTAAAATCACAAAGGTGAGCCGGGCGCGGTGGCGCACGCCTGTAATCCCAGCACTTTGGGAGGCTGAGGCAGGAGGATCGCGAGTTCAAAGCCAGCCTCAGCAATGGTGAGGCACTTAGCAACTCAGTGAGACCCTGTCTCTAAATAAAATACAAAAAAGGGCTGGGGATGTGGCCCAGAGGTAGAGTGCCCCTGAGTTCTATCCCCGGTAACCACAACAACAACAACAACAACAACAAAATCAAAAGGTGGACGTTTCCAGCTCAGAGCCAAGGGTGTCTCCGCCCAGGCACAGCTGGGCGGGTGAGCCTAAGTCCCGACAGGGGGTCTGTCTTGTTCAGAAGCTGTCAGATGGCATGTTCCTGCACCTGGGGTTGTGCCCAGGGACTGCCAGCCTGGCCCCAGCCCCAGCCCAGGCACACCAGCTCAGGGCCTCAGCGCAGCCCGGGGCAGGGTGTGTCAGCCTGGAGCCCGCCCACGCCCCTGCGCTGCCCATCCGGGTCTCGTGACCCCGGACAGGCACTGCCCTCAGCCTGGGGTCCTCCCTTGCAGCTGTGTGCTTCACCTCCTCCTGGTCCTCGGGCCCAGGCAGTGGAGCGGTCAGAACAGCCACAGGCAGGAGGGTTGCCTGCTCCCTTGGGGCTTCCACACCTGGCGTGGGGTGGTCCTCCCGCCTCCCCACGAGGCAGGTTTTGCCTGTCTTCATCAGAGCTGTGTTCTCGCGTTCTAGAAGGGGGCCTGGCACACAGAAAGCGCTCAGTTAGTGCTAAATGGATGGTTACTGCTACCATCTCTACTCTGGAAAGGAGACATCTGAGGCTCAGAGAGGTCAAGCAACTTGTCTAAGTCCACACAGCTAGGAGGAGGCTTGGCCACAGACCTGTCAGACTTCACACCAGTGGTCTCAGCCTCATGCCAGGCCTCCTTCTGGTTCCCGGTGGAGGTGGGTTCTCAGTGACGGGCAAAGGGCCCCAGGTGAGGGGGCCATGCGTGCATGGTCTGTGGCACCAGATGCCAGTTCCGCCATGTGCTCCTGAGACCCCGGGCAGGTCTTCTCTCTCCTCCGTGCCCCAGGTTCCTCCCTGCCCAACTGTGGTGAGGAGTGAGTGAACGGTGCCTGGCACAGAACAGACAGGGTGCTCGCTGGTTCAATAGCATCACGCTTCTCCAGGGCTCGGGAATTTCTGGGGAGGGTCCCGTGTGTGTGTGTGTGTGTGTGTGTGTGTGTGTGTGTGTGTGTGTGTGGAGTCTGGGGCTCAACCCAGGGCCTCACACATGGTAGGACAGTGCTCCAGCAGAGCCACACCAGCCCCCAGGTACCCTCAGGGACCCCCGGCCCAGTCCACTGGATCCTGGGCTGGCAGTGTGGCCAGGCTTCCTCCCCAGCTTGGGGGGAGTCACGGAGTGCCTCCCCCTCGGCCTGGCACACCCTTGAGTCTGGTGCCCCCATGCCCCACCTGCCCTGGTGGAAAGAGGTCTCCATCACCCAGGAGAAGTGGAAGTTGGCACCCCCATATAGGGCGGGTACCTCTGCTGTCGTCAGGATAACCAGAGAAGGCAGAGGCCACTAAACCCCTAAAGACACAGCGGGGCAGGCACCGCAGGGGAACCGCCCAGGGTGGGGGTGGGGTGGAGGAGGTCCTGGAGCAGGGCCACTTGGTGGGGACGACACATGGGTGGGAGTTTGGGAGAGAGGCGAGAGGCGTCCCTGCCATGAACGCAGAAGCGGGGAGGGCAGGGCAGTGGGGGGGCAGCGGACACTGCTTCTGACCTCACGGCCACCTCTGCTTTGGCAGGACACCCGGGGCTGGGCCGACCCACCCTGGCAGCAGCTGCCAGGAAACAGGTCCGAGCAGGCAGACCCTGGCAGCATGACACAGGAGCCTGGCAACTTAGCAGAGGGACATAAGGGGCCAGCTGGACCCCGGCCTTCCTGGTGACGTCCCCCCTGGCCTGCTCCTGGGCCACACTGCAAGCTTGGAGACCCGTTAGAGGCCCACCAGGCAGCAGGCCCAGGAGCAGAGCCGGGTGGAGTCCTGTTCCTACCCAGGAGCTAGGCCAGCCTCCATGGCTGGAGCCGCCCCTGGGCGTGAGGCCGGACCTGGCCCTGAGCCTCAGAGTCCCCATCTCACAGAGCCCCGCCGAGAGAATGCAGGAGAAATGCACCTGGGCCGAGCGGCGCTCCGTGAGGGCTGTGCTGGGTCCACGCAGGGCTGACGGGCACGCGAGTGGGGTGCAACTCTCCGTTCAGTGGGAGGAGCCAGAGACTGGGATCCCTGCTCTGCCCCTGGGGAGCCGCAGGTCTGTGCAGAGCCCTCCTCTGGCCCTCGGGTTCGTGTCTATGAATATCTAGGGGCTGGGAGTCCTTGGGCTCTGTGGTAGGGGTGGCCAGCCTCCGGGGAAGCCAAGGTCACCTGGGAGGCCTGGACCTCACTGGTTCTTCTCCAAAGCCACAAACAACGTCCTCCTGACGCCATCCCGGCCTGGCTGACTCAGCCTTCAAATGCACTGGCATCCAGGCAGCCTCCGGGGCCAGTCGGCCCTCACCTGCGCATGACCTCCACGGGGCGCAGGGCATTCTCCTGCAAGGGCAGCCCTGCCCTCTTACAACAGCACTGGGCCACAGCAGGCCGGGAGGTGGGGCCAGCCGTGGTGAGCACTGCTGGGACAGGCCGGGCACAGGCAAAGCCTGGGGCGGGAGGGGGAAGGCCGGGAAGGCCGCCATGGCTTTCCCCAGGAGGCAGGGCCCCTGCAATTTGGGGCCCTGTGGTCTCCCTTCTGCCCCTCGTGCCACCTCCTGGGCGCAGATTCCTTGCTGGCCCCTGTGCCTAGCCCAGGCCCGGGTGTCGCCGGTTCCCGTGAGGGGCGTGGGTTGGAGGACATGAGGTGGAGGGTATCCTGTCATCTTTACATCAGGGAGAGAACGTGACTCTGGGAGAAAGTGCGCTGAGTCTCCCAGGGGGAAGGGGGGTGAAGGGCCTTTGGTGCCCGATGGGGACAGACCCCTTGGCTCCTGGGGCTCAGGCCCCCGTCCCTGCCTCCTCGTCAGGAGCTGGGTGGGGCTCGCCCCAGCCTGATGACACAAGGACAGGGCAGTCTCCACCCGAGATGTGCCGCTCAGCGTGGCCTCAGACCATGGACAGACCCTCCCCTGGCTTTGGTGGCCCCATCTGTGCAGTCTGCCAGGAGTTATCCCCAGGAGGCGGGGATGGGTGGGCCTAGCAGAAGCAGGGATATGCACCTCAGGCTGTTTCAGGCCTGGGTTCCCTGGAAGCCCAGGGCCTGCGCAGAGGCCTGCTTCTCCAATCTCCTGGTGCCTGGTCCCTGGTGCTGGCCGCCGGCACCCTCTCTAATCAGCACATCTGTCTCCACATTGTCTGCAGCTCTGTCTGCCTGGATGGACTCAGTAAGGCCCCATAAAGTGGAGTGACAGTGCACTGTGTCAGAGAGGGACAGAGGCTTCCCAGAGGCCCTTCCCACCCATGGCCCTGGGGAGGAAAGGCGGTGGCTCCTGGGCACAGCAGGAGTCTGGGCCAGCCCCCCACCAGAGGGACCATGAGAGGTGGATAGGGGAGGTGTCGGGGAGCGACAGGAAAGGGCCACAGAGACTAAGGAAGAGACGAGAAGTCCAGGACGGTGGGAGGAAGGAGGCAGAGAAGGAGCCCAGAGACAGGCCATGTCACGGAGACGGGCTGGCCAGAGCAGCTCCCCTGGACGCCCAGGCAGCTGGGTCTAGGCCGCCAGCACAGTACACAGAAGCCTGGGCACTGACAGAGCTGCGAGGGAGGTGGCAGCCGGGAAGGCCTGTCCAGGCTCCTCCCAGTGGGGGCCAACCCACGCACGCCCTCTCAGCCACAGGCAGACACACGCACACCCCCTCTGGCCGCCTTCACACGCACGCACGCACACCTTCACGAACACGGAGCGTTGCCGCCGGGACTGAGCCCCTGCACCCGTGCACATCCCAGGCTGCATGCGGGAACAGGCAGCATGGTGTGAGGGGGAGTCATGGTTTCGATGTGTCATCCCCCAAAAGCTCACGTGTGCCAACACTCACATGGGGACCAGGTCCCATGCTCACACTCGCAGCACACACGTGCTTAGCGTGACCCCAGGCCCAGCCAGGTGCAGAGGCAAGCGTGGACCCAGGCCCGCAAAGGCACAGAGTTGGGGCCCTGGTCCCTCAAGGGTTCGTTGGTCCTGGGCTGACAAACACCTCTAAATGTGGTACAGTCCCGGAACATTCTGGAACTTGGTGGGAGTGGGTTCTCCCACCAGGGCTGCAGTCTACACTCCAGAGTTTACTCTGCTCACCCTCCACTCTACACCACCGCCTGGACATCCACCGGTCTTGGAGACCCCCAACTCCACTGTCTGTGGGTGGTCAAAACTCCCGAGATCTTTCCTCCCTCAGAGTTTCTAAGTCGAGGTTCCTGCCTCTGGGCCATCCTGCTGGTCTCTGTTGCCCCTGCTGTGACACTCAGCTTCCAATTCAGGTTGCACACCAAAGTTTCACTTCCAGCCAGCATGGGGGACAGAGCAGGACTTTGGGAGCTGGGGAGGGACAAAGGCTGCAGGGGCCCCACAGGGTGGTGGCCACACAACTTCAGAGGGAAGGAGTGTCCACGGCCTGTTCTGAAGACACCGTTCAGAAGTGGACAAACTTCAGAGCCCCCAAACTCCCAGAGCCAAGGTCTGCTTCTCGGTGCCTGGGTTCCGCTAGATTGAGGAAAACTGGAGGGGCCAGAGGTTGAAATAGCAGGGGACAGCTCACGCAGAATATCCCGCCCCAGGTGGAAGCGGAAGTGAACCTGCTTGGATCTTGGTCACCCCACCCCCGTGAAAATGGATTTGTGACAGATACGGAATCCAAGGTCAGCGTGTGCAGTCCGCTGGCTGTGCTCCTGGGGGAGGCCGCTCAGGCCAGCGGGAGCTCAGAACAGAACTCCGTGCTCTCCTATTTGCACATTCTCACACCTCTAATTCACATTGAATTTTTTTAAAATATTGATTTATTTACTTTAGTTGTACACAATGCAATGCATTTATGTTTACGTGGTGCTGAGGATCGAACCTGGGCCGCGCACGTGCGAGGCGAGCGCTCTGCTGCTGAGCCACAATCCCAGCCCCTACATTGAATTTTAATTGAGAGATAATTCACATCCTATAAAATGTATCACTTTGAAGTATACAATCCACATATTTTAGGGTATTCACAGCGCTGTGTGACTATCACCATAACCTAATTCATCAACCTCAAAAGAAACCTGACAACCCGTAGTGGTCACCCCCCATTTATCTCTCCTCCCAGCCCCTGACACCCCACCCCTTCTGGTCTGCATCTTGAACGTCTCCCAAAGGCCCATACATTGAAGGCTTGATCCCCAGAGTGGTGCTACTGGGAGGCGGAGGAAACTTTACAGGGCGTAACCTAGTGGGAGGAAGTCAGGTCACTGGGAAGTGCCCTTGAGGGGGACATTGGGACCAGGAGGTAAGCAGACTTCCTCCACCACGTGAAGGATCCCTAATTAGGAAGGGCTGTTGCAGCTAGCTGGAAGCCATAAGTTCCACCTGATATGTATGTGACGCACCTGTAGGCACCCGCAAAGCTGAAGGTATATAACCGGGTGAAAGCGGTCCGAGTTAGGAGAACAAATTCATTCAGTCAGTCGGGCAGTCACTCGGTCGGTCAGAAGAATCAGAGCGGCCAGAACGTAGGCAGAGCGGTTACAGAAGAGAAACCAGATAGAAGAAGTAATGACTGGTCAGAGTTAGGCCGAGGCTCCCAAGGAAGACAGAAGACAGAAGAAAGAAGACGGAAGAAAGAAGAGAGAAGAAAGAAGCTCTAATCTTTCTCTAAGCTAAGCTCTATCTTTCTTTCTCTCTAAGACTCTAAGCTAAGAAGAAGCTCTATCTTTCTTTCTCTCTAAGACTCTAAGCTAAGAAGACAAGAAGAAAAGCTCGCTTTAATCTTTCTCTCTAAAAATCTTTCTTTCCCTCTCTAAGCTCTAAGAAAGTAGAAGTAAAAGTAGTAAAAGCTTTACTCTGCCTCCGAGAGTTTTCCTCCCGGGTTACGGTACCAGGTAGCTTACAACCACATGCTTCCGCCATGATGTTTTGCCTCTCCACAGCTCCAAAGCAACAGGGTCACGTGACCAAGTACTGACCCTCTGAAACTGAGCCAAACTCAATTTTTCCTCCTCGTAAGTTGATTTTCTCAGATATTTTGCCACAGTGATAGAACACAAACATAAACTCCAATCTGCTTTCTTTCTCTCTAGATTTGGCCATTTGAACATTTTACACACGTGGAGTCACATGGCACGTGAGTCTGTCTCCTCTCACGTAGCATAATGCTTTTAGGTCCATCCTGATCTAGCAAATCTCAGTGCCTCCTTTTTATCACATTCCACTGTGGGGGTAGACCACACCTCAGCTGCCCATTCGTTGGCGGTGGATTTTAGGGGTGTCTCAAATGAATGTTTAAGATACACTCTTCACAAAATCGCTTGGGGAACATCAGGATGCAGTTTGCAGCTTTTTGTCACTTTCCCTATTCTGAGATGAAGTCCTATGGCTAATTTTTTTCTTTTGAGAAATGGTGATAACCCTAGTGGAAGGTTTCAGCGAGATGTCTCTGGTAAAGAGAAAAAGAGTTGGCGGTTCCCACAGGCTTTTCCTCCCTGCTGGCCTGGGAACCAGGGGCTCAGTGGTGTTAGTAGGCCAAGGCAGCCCTTTGGTTTCCCTGGAGTTTCCATTGCCAAGGTTTTCAGGACTCTGCATCTAGGTGGAGAAGGTGGCAGTCTGGGCTTGCGGGTAGTGGACACTGCGTACATCCTGTTCCAGCTCTTCTTCCTCTGTGTGGCTCTGTGCAGGGGAGATAAGAGAGGCGCTCTAGGCCGGAGGGCCTGTGCTCCAGGAAAGAGGCCCACAGAGTCCCCAAACATGGGGTACCAGGCTTCCTCCCAGATGTTCACCGACTCGCCTGTGTATGCCCTTCCTGCTGCCAACTCAAATTAACAAGGGAGGGCAGCTGTCAGTCATGTGCTGCTGGGCCCAGCCAAGTTCAGGTCCCAGTCAGTCATGTGGAAAAAGGGGTGGCCACTGGGATGGTGCAAGGTGACAAGGCAAAGGCCCAATTCAGTGGGTTAAAAATGACAAGCAGGGCACTAAGTTACACTTAGAAAGCAGCAAGAAGTTCCAGTGTGTTTCTGTATGGTAGGGTGATTATAGATAAGAATAATGATGGACGTACACTTCAAAGAACTAGGAGAGAGGATTTTGAAAGTTTTTACCATATGGAAATGGTAAATGTTTGAAAAAATAGATGTTCTTGGCTAATTTGAACATTGCACAATATAGACATGTATCAAAACAGCACATATTGCCCCATTATTATGTATAATTTTTATGTTTTTATGTAACTGCTAAAAATACAAATACTTAAAAATTTACAGGCTCATAGAATTATTATAATGGTAATCTGATAACACAAGCCAAAATTTTGAAAATAAAGAAAAAAGTACCTTTCTTCTCACCCTAATACAAATATTTATGCACATTTTGATAAATTTCAATTTGTCTAAGTATTTTAAAAAAACTATTTTTCCTCATCTTAGGAGTTGTACGGCCTCACTGTAAGTAAAGATGTAAGTAAAAAGAGATAAGGGGATTTGGGTGCAGTGGCACACACCTGTAATCCCAGTGACTCAGGAGGCTGGAGGATCCCAAGTTCAAAGCCAGCCTCAGCAACTTAAGAGGCCCTAAGCAACTCAGTGAGACCCTGTCTCTAAGTAAAATATAAAAAAGGGTTGGGGATGTGGCTCAATGATTAAGGGCTCCTGGGCTCAATCCCTGGTACTGTACGTGCATGTGCGCGTGAGATAGAGAAAGAGAGAGAGAGAGAGAGAGAGAGAGAGAGAGATGTTTCCCTCCAGTCTTCAAGTTCCAGCTATTGTATTTTCATAATTGTGTCCTATACAATACTATAGCAATTTGCATACACAGTTTCATAGTCTTCTTTTTCACCAAAAGTCATGGATTTATTTTTTTTATTCTGTTAAAAGTATTTGAGGGGCTGGGGTTGTGGCTCAGTGGTAGAATGCTCACCTACCACGTGGGAGGCCTTGGGTTTAATCCTCAGCACCACATAAAAATAAAGGTATTGTGTCCAACCACAACTAAAAAATAAATAAAAGCCAGGCGCGGTGGCGTACGCCTGTAATCCCAGCACTTTGGGAGGCTGAGGCAGGAGGATCGCGAGTTCAAAGCCAGCCTCAGCAATGGCGAGACACTTAGCAACTGAGTGAGACCCTGTCTCTAAATAAAATACAAAAAGGGCCAGGGATGTGGCCCAGTGGTCGAGTGTCCCTGAGTTCAATCCCTGGTACCACACACAAAAATAAATAAATAAATATTTTTTAAAAAAGTATTTGAAAGCATTTCATTGCTGCACATCTTTAGTCGAGTTAAAACACACTGCATGAGTGGTGTTGTCCCCAGGGTTACCTCTTGTGTCCCCATGCTATCGCGCAGTTCTGACGTGACTCCCCCCCCCCCCCGCCCCCGCTTGGTGACAGGTGAGCAATGCCTGGGTCCCGTGTGCAGTCACAATCCTCGGTTGCACCCGCCTCTGCTGTTATAAATGACGCCATGGAAACCTGTCTCTAAGTCAAAGGCTTCCTTGTGACGGGTTCCTACAAACATGTTTACTTTTTTGTAGAAAGAGAAAAAATTCATCCTAAAATTTCCATGGGACACTTTGGGAGGCTGAGACAGGAGGATCGTGAGTTCAAAGCCAGCCTCAGCAATGGTGAGGCACTTAGCAACTCAGTGAGACCCTGTCTCTAATAAAATACAAAAAAGGGTTGGGGATGTGGCCCAGTTGTGGAGTGCCCGAGTTCAATCCCTGGTACCGAAAAAAAAAAAATTTTTTTTCCATGGGATTGCCAGGGACTCCGAATAGTGAAAATAATCTTGAAAAAGAACAAAGCTGGAGGCCTCACCTTCCTGAGCTGGAGACTCACTGCCGTTACCATAACAGAGCGGTAGCGGCATCAAAGCACAGATATTAGTGGGACAGAATAGATGGCTTCTGCTGCCCACAGAAGTTCAATAGCATGCCAAGACCATCCGATGAGGAAAGGAGAGGCTTTTCAACAACTGGCCTTGTGAAAACCCGACAGCCACATGCGAAAGACCGAGACTGGACCCTCACCCTGTGTTACAAGCAGAATTGCTCAACATGGACCCAAGACCTAAATGTAAGAGCTGGAGCCATGAAACTCATAGAAAACACAAGGAAAGCATCTGCTGTTGGGTTTGGCAATGATTTCTTGGATAAGATAGACAAAGTGAACTGTATCCAAGTTAAAAGCTCTTGGACATCAAAGGACACGATCAACAGGGTGAAAGACAACCATGGGATGACGAAAATGTCTGAAAACCTCATATCTGATAAGAGGTTGTCATCGGGAACATGTGACGGACTCCTGCAACTCGAGAAACAAGCAACAGGAAACAAGAAAACAAACACAACTAATAACTCAGTTTTTTATTTTTATTTTGAAAGTATTTTTTTTTTAATCTTTTAGTTGTAGGTGGACACAATACCTTTATTTTATTTATGTAGTGCTGAGGATTGAACCCAGGGCCTCACACATTCGAGACGAGTGCTCTACCGCTGAGCCCCAGCCCCAGCCCCTAATAACTCAGTTTTTTAAAAAATATTTTTATTTATTTGCTTTAGTTGTACACAATGCATTTTATTCAATGCGTTTTATTTGTACGTGGTGCTGAAGATCGAACCCGGGTCGCCCACGCGCTAGGTGAGCGCTCTACCGCTGAGCCACAATCCCAGCCCAATAACTCAGTTTTTTTTAAAGTGAACAAAGGACTTGAATAGACGTCTCTCCAAAGATGTACAAATGGCCAGTAAGCACGGGAGAAGGTGCTCAGCATCTCTGATCATTACGGAAATGCAAACCCAGACCACAAGGCGATGGTGCTTCACAGACATTAGGAGGAAACCAACAGAGGAAAGGCCTGGGCTGCTGGAGACAATGGGGAAGTTGACACTTTGTTGCACTGCTGGTGGCGGAAATGTGGTACAGCCACCTCGCACCACAATGCTGAACCCAGAATTGTCCCATGATCCAGCAATTCCGCTTCTGGGTACACACCTCAAAGAACTGAAAGAAGGGACTCAAGTAGGTGTGTCTGCACACCCACGCTCCCGGCAGCAGTATTCACAGGAGCCAGAAGGCGAAGACAGCGCTGTGGCCTAACGCATACATACAATGTAGCGTGTCCATACATTAGAATGTTACTCCTCTGCAAGAGGAGGAGAGAGCCCTAAAGGCTTGCCAAGTGAAACCTGTCAGTTGCTAAAGGACAATTCCCATACAGTCCCAGCCACCCGAGGTCCCTAGAGTCCTCACATTTATAGAGACAGATAATGCAATGGCGGGTATTGGGCTTGGGAGTGGGGATGTGCAGCGGGTGTTTAATGGAGAAGTTTCAGCCGGGGAGCATTCTGGAGGTGGCTGGTGGGGATGGTTGTACAACTATGTGAAAGCATTAGTGTCCCAGAACTGTGCACTTGAAAATGGTTAGAACGTTGATTTGATCTCACATGTATCTTACCACCACAACAGAAGACCTGTCTTTCTATTGTTTATATGTACAATCCATTCTGACGTCCTGCCCATCGAGGCCCTCTTAGGAATCTGCTGCGCGCCCAGGCCCAGCCATAAGCACCAGGAGCCAATGCAGCCCCTTCCCACCCCTCCTCATCTCAGATCTGCACAGAATCCACGTCCTGGGGACCGGGTTAGTAATTAGCCCCTCAGTCCTGAGACGGACATGAAGTCTCCTTAGCTTGTCATTTTTGCCCCATTTTTATTTTATTTATTGTTGCGTGTGGGGATGAAGCCCAGGGCCTCGTGCGTGCCTGCAGCATGCGAGGGGTGACGTTTGTGTTTGTGTCTGTGAGCCGGACACTCAGGCCTGAGCTCCAGGGGAGTGGGGCTGGGGGTTGACGGGCATGCACCACTGAGCAACACGCCCGGGTTCCTGACACTGTTCCCCAGACTGCGCAGGACATCTCTTCTGCAGATAACCCGCTGATCGTGCTGCTCAGACCGTCCTCCCCCAACCCTCATGGCCCCAGGCCTGACGTCTGCCCCCTCCACAGCAGCGTCCTGCTCCAGGTCTCGCTTTTCCTCAGGGCACACAACAATGTCTGGTATACAGTTGGAGCTCAGGACGCATATCTGAGGAGTGAGTGCATCCTCTGAAGCAGGTCTTCTTCCAATGAGGTCATGTAACTTCCCTGAGCACACACAGCCAGAAAAAGACGGGGCTGGGATTTGAACCAGGCCTTCTCCTGGGGTCAGGTTTCTCTGCTCCGTGAAGCTTGGAGCCTGCAGCACGAGAGGGTTGATGTTTGTGTCTGTGAGCCGGACACTCAGGCATGACCTCCAGGGGAGTGGGGCTGGGGCAGGTTTGTGCTGTCATTGGAGACTCGTGGAGTATGAGGTCCCCTCCCCACTCCTCTTGTTGAGTGTGTGCTCCTCCTTTAAGCACTTGGCCTATTCCAAGCCAAGGAGCACCCTCCTTTCTCCAGGCAACCTAGGATCTCCTACGAAGTCCCACTAGAGTATCTGTCACTCCAAACCGTGGGTGAATAGAAAAGTCCAGGGCAGGCTAGCCCCGATTTGAGTGTGGACTTCCCAGGAGCTGGTGGAGAGACCCTGGACACATCTCTCGACTTTCCCGAGCTTTGGCTCTCCCATCTGGGTAGAGAAGACCACCATCTCCCACCCTGTCTGCTGCCTAATTCTCACTGTGGCATCCAGCCTGGACTCGCACACCTCCAGCCAGGGCGGCCTCTTCTTCCCCAGGGACATGCATGGTGACTAGTGACCTCTCACCCGTGCTTGGATGCTGGCCCTGCCTGGAGGAGGAATTCCTTTGGCCCTTCAGAAATGGAGAGCAGGAGAGTTCCATTTCACAATCTTTAACCATTCAGAGCAGCTTGTTTTCTCCCCAAACCCCGAGAGAACCCTCATGTTTTGAAAGACAAATTCAAAGGCAGATTCCTCACTGCAGAGTTATCCGTTTTCTTATCTGCCTGGTGCAGGAGTGGTTTTGGAATACCCAAACAGAGAGGACCACTGGTTAGCCCAGATAAATGTCGAGCCTGCACACACAGAAAGCTCTAAGACCCACCTGGGGCGGGGAGATGTGTCTGCTTCAGGCCTGCTGACTGCTGCGAAACTGAAAATTATTTTCTTCCCCAAACAAGTTGGATTGTTCTTGTGAATCCCAGCCAGATGGCCAAAAGATGCCACAAGGGACGCTCTGGCAGAGACTTACACAATTCAGTTTGGCTTTTTAAATTATTTGCAGAGCTCTGCAAATGAGGCAGGTTTTTCTTTTTTTCTTCTGTACCCTAATGTTGTTATATTTTTTTTCTTAAAAATTCTTCATGTTATTATAAGTGGGGCGTGGTGGCGCACGCCTGTAATCCCAGCACTTTGGGAGGCTGAGGCAGGAGGATCGCGAGTTCAAAGCCAGCCTCAGGGGCTGGGGTTGTGGCTCAGCAGCAGAGCGCGTGCACGGCCCGGGTTCGATCCTCAGCACCACGTAAACATAAGTGCATTGCATTGTGTACAACTAAAGTAAATAAATAATTAAAAAAAAAAAAAAAGCCAGCCTCAGCAAAGGCGAGGCACTTAGTAACTCAGTGAGACCCTGTCTCTAATAAAAATACAAAAAAGGGCTGGGGATGTGGCCCAGTGGTCGAGTGCCCCTGAGTTCAATTCCCGGTACCCAAAAAAAAAAAAAAAAAAAAAAAAAAATTTCATGTTATAAACATCACAGGTATTTATTGTAGCCTGGAAAATGTAGTAAAAAATAAAGAATGTAAAAATCACCCTTAATTCTGTCACCCAGAAGCAATCTAATATCTTGATGCCTTTCCTCTCTCCCATCAAAGGGGCCATCCCCTTTATAAAAAGAACACCCTGTATCCTTTCTACCCAAACCGTGGGTGAATAGAAAAGTCCAGGGCACGCCATCCCAGATTTGAGTGTGGACTTCCCAGGAGCTGGTGGTGAGACCCTGGGCACATCCTTGATCTCCCTGAGCTTTGGCTCTCCCATCTGGATGGTGAAGACCATCATCCCCCCCACCGCGTCCCCCATCTGCTGCCTAAGGAGGAGACAGGCTGGGCCCTGGCCTCTTGGAGCTCATAGTCTAGAGAGGAAACAGAAAATATAAACAGGTCGTCCCCAGTTTTCCTTCTACAAACCATCCTGTGGTGATGTTAGCCGAGCGTCTGAGTGAGCACCCTGAGCCTGTTAGGAGAACTTTTTTAAAAGTGGAATTTAGGGCTGGGGTTGTGGCTCAGCGGGTAGAGCGCTTGCCTAGCACGTGCGCGGCCCGGGTTTGATCCTCAGCACCACGTAAACATAAATGCTTTGCATTGTGTACAACTAAAGCAAATAAATAAATATTAAAAAAAGTGGAATTTATGGGACAGTTTTTCCTATTACATTTTTAAAAACTGTGGTGATGCTCCTCTTTATGCTGTGTGTATTAATATGATGCTGATATTGCCTGATAAACATGTCCTCGGCCTGCATGAGACCGGTTCAGGTTTTAGACCTATAGAGTCTGTGGGTCGGGAGCATTTTATGGGGTTCCCCTCGAAACTCACCCTCATCCCTGTCCATATCTCAGCTGGCACCCCACCAGACATGGGGACTTCCTCCTTCCTTGGCCATTTCATCCTGTGGTCTTGGAAATGTTCCCTTCCAGTGAAGTCAAACTGGTCCTCATGGGCTTCCAGCTCTGGCCCTGGTTCTAGAGCCAGGCCCCGCGCCCATGCCGAGCCGGCTCCGCGTCCCTGCCAGGTCTGCTCTACGCACACTGCGGGCACAGCTCCCACCAGGCCTGCTGACTGCAGTCCCTTTCCTGGGACTCCACCCAGGGCTGCCTTCCCTACCATGGGGAGCCCGTCCTGCCCCCCCTCAGGAGCAGTGGCCCTCCTCCGCACCCCCTTTCCTCCCAGCTTCTGCTCCTTTTCTTGCCTCTTGGTAGCTCTCAGCTTTGAGGCCACCTCTGTATCCAGTAGATGCTGGGTAGAAAATCTGTTGCGTCAACTCGTGGGGGACTAGATTCTCGTGCCTGCATCTCTGACGAGCCGGGCAACCTCAGGGTGCCTTGCGCTGGCTCCGATCCCGGCTCTCGGCTGTAAACGCACGTGCAGTCACCTTCCTGCGGTTGTCCATCTGCTTGTTTGTTTACGCCACACAGAATGTTCACCATCTAGGACCCTGCACTGTGCTGAGAACCGGAGACACAGGACAGCCAAGACCAGTGGGGTTCTGGTCCCCAGGGCACTCTGTCGTCATGGAGACAATCACTGACTCAGCCAAGGAGGTCCAGGAAGCACCCCTGCACGTGCAGGTCAGAGAGTAGCAGGGAGCCGCAAGGTCGCAGCAAGGTCAGCCCACCCCAGAAGGGGGTGATTTCCGTGGACTTGAATGTGGAGGATGATCTATGTGTATGGGGGGGTCAGAATTCAAGACCCAGGGAGCAGCGGGGCCCAGGTCCTGAGATCATGTAGCACGCCTGTCTTAGTCACCCAATCAACAGCCATTGCCGAGATGTGCGCCAGCCTAGGGCTAAATATATCTCTGTAGGCAAGGATTCCTGCTGGAGGGAGACCAGCCTCCCACCCCATCTCCTGGTCTGGTTAATTAAGTAATCGATCCATTGAATCTGCACTTCAAAGATTCATAGATTGATTTCTTTATTGGGTGACTAAGGAGTTTCTTCACCTGCCTAACAAGTCTTGACTGTGGCCTGCGGCCTGTGGGCTTGCCGCTGACTCTGGGGGAGCTGTGTGAACCAGATGGGATGGACCCCTGAAGTGCACCCTCTAGACAGGGGACAAAGGACACACACATGGGAAAAATCAAGCAGCAATGAGACAGAGCGAGGCCTTGGGCTGCAGATTCACCCAATCAGGAAACAGGGAAACCTAAGCTCAGTGCTGAAGGAGGAGCAGTCACCCCTCAAAGACCAGACAGACAGCCCCAGCAAAGGCCCTGAGCCCAGGGGCCTTGGCCTGTTTGGGGCTCAGCAGGAAGCCTGCTCTCTCTCAAGGGAGCCGAGCAGTGACCTGCATTGAACATGACTTTGCCCATAACAAATCACCTCCTAATCCGAAGGGACTGCCAACAAAGGGGTGTCCCTGACTCTGGCCACACACAGTGTGTGCGTCTTCCTGGAAACTAGCAAAGTGCAGCCTCCCAGGCTGCCACAGCCTCCCCCCGAGTAGGCCCCGAGTGCCGGGGGGGAGAACAAGGCTGCATTATGAAAGTTCCACAGGACGGCTGTGGGCAAACAGAAGGCCCAAGTGTGTCCAGGGTGGGCAGGCTGGGAGCTCAGAATAGCTCATTGAGTCCTCAGTCGCTGGGCCAGGAGAACAGCCAGGAAGAAACAGGTCTTTATGAAGGGGAGGCCCGGCACAGCCTGAAACGGAGGTCACACTCACCACACCGTCCATCTGCAACCTTCCCTAGTGGGCCCCACGCGGACTTGGTACTCTGGGAGCCTCCACGGCACGTACGGGTACAGGAGCCTAACAGTCCAGTCCACGGCAGCCTGTCTGACACGCGGGTTTACCCTGCATCCTCCGTCCCTACCCCCTACTCCAGGATGCAAAGAGCATTTCAAAATTTCCAAATGGAATGTGAAAACATTGTGTGAAGCTCCTCAACAATCCTAGGAAGCGGGGCCTTTAGGAACCCCGATCTGCAGAAGAGGAAACGGAGGGTCGGAGCAGGGGTCACTTGGCCAGCTTTGTAGCTGGGAGGTCACACTGCAGGGATGGACCCGAGGACTGCGCGTGGTGTGTGCATGCACATGTGTGACGTGTGGGGGGTGGCGGGTGGCACGATGTGTGGTGTGGGCATCGTGGGCAGTGCTGCCAGGTTGTTCCAGGACTCTCCCTGGCCGGGACACCCACAGTGCGCTGGGTGGGGGACAGCCAAGCTCACTTCCAGCAACCGTGGGAAACGGGGCCAGTGACCCCAGTACAGACAGCCCTGCTTGCCAGATAGGGCATCTCCTGCGTGGGCCGGGAGAACCGGCAGCAGGAGGGGGAGCAGAGCCCCAAGGTGGGGGCGGGGCCCGCTGACCCCTGGCCCCACGGCAGATGCACGTGCCTGGGGAAGGGGCCCAGCGATCGTGGGGCTTAGCCTCTCACCAGTCCCCAGCTCCCTGCCCATCCTCCCCCACGTGTCCCCGAAGGGTCTTCTAGTGGACCCTGGGCCAGCCCTTTCTCTTCTTTAAGACCTTCCTGGGGACAGATTCCAAACCTGGCCATGGACTTGTGCCCAAGACCCCAAGGCCCATTCTTCCCTGTCACCCTGTGCCACGCCTGCCCCCCCCCCCCCCCCCCCCCCCCCGGTCTGGCATCTTGTAAAGCTGTCCACACGCACGGGGCGGCTCCTGGCCCGGCCTCTGCTCCGCAGTCTCTCTGGTGGAGTCCCTCCCCTGGGCCCTCCGGAGGCTGGCTTCTGCTCAGCTTCCCTGACTCCAGCTGACGTGGGTGGGTGCTGTGTCCTTGAGCTTCCCAGCCCTGGGTGCCTCCTCCGCTAGTGCTTGTCAGGGGAACCAGAGCCTCGCAGTCCCATGGTGAACTTCTCCCCCTCTAGGCAGGGTGGCTCTTCCCCTGCTTCAGCTGTGGAGCGAATCCCCTTCAGACCTCCAGGCCTGAGACAAGCATCTGTCAGGCTCACAGATTCTGGAGGTCAGGAATCAGCTGGGGCACCAGGGCATGGCTGGTCTGCCCCACAGTGTCTGGGGTCCCCACTGGAAGACCTGAATGCTGGGGCTCGAGTAGCCAGAGGCTGCTGCTCCCCGGGGGTCTGGAGGATGCTGTCTTCCGGGGACCTTGGTTCTTGTCCTCGGGGCCTCTCCACGTGGTTTGGGCTTACTCACCACACTCCAAGGACGGAGGAGATAGAGGGGAGACCCAGGGGGTGGGAGCCAGAGCCCCACTGTCGTGGTCCAAGTGACCAAGTCCCTGCGTATGATGGGTGGAGGAATGCCGGTCACTTAGGAGGATTCTATCTGGCACCACTATCCCCAGAGCCCAGCACAGGGTGGGCCCCGCACGGTGCTCAGGAGATGGTCTGTTGAGCTCAGTATCCCGTCACAGTCTCCCCAGGAGAACACTGGGGCCCAGAGAGCCGCAGCGACTGGTTCAAGGCCCTCTGCACTGGGGAACCAGCTGGTGAGCACAGGCAGCGAGCCCAGAGTGCCACCTTGATGGTCACAGGGAGCTGAGCTGGCTGGGCCTCTCCCGGGTACGCGGGCAAACACTTGAACCTCAGCAGCTCCAGACACAGAGTGAGATCATAAACGTTTGTGGAGAATGACAGGCTCCTGGAGCTGGCAGCTCTGCCACCCATCAAAGACGCCTGAGATCTCCGCAGCCACCAGGGGGCAGTGTGGCGCCGATGGCCTGCTGCATGCCTGCGTGTGGGTGCGCCTGAGGCTGCTGCACGGAAGGACTCCCAGGAGCCCCCAGTGGCTCTGGGGTGCCCAGGACACAGCCACAGTCTTTGAAGTAGGTGTCTTTGCAGGCTCCCCCAGCTCCCTGTCCTCCCCGCAGCCTCTGATTGTGCGGGTTGCCCTGAAGCAAGTCAGCCATCAGCAGAACCAGGCACCCAGTCCTGTAGGCCTGCGGGCGCCAAGGCCAGCTGCAGGGCCTTGCTGGCATCCCGTGCTCAGCCCGGTGGTTTCTTTCTTTCAAAGTTTAAAATTTTAGGGGCTGGAGCTGTGGCTCAGCAGCAGAGCGCTGGCCTCGCCCGTGCGCGGCCCGGGTTCGATCCTCAGCACCACGTAAACAAAAATGCATTGCATTGTGGACAACTAAAGCAAATAAATAATTTAAAAAAAAAAGTTTAAGATTTTATGCTTAACTGAATCGTCAGAAAGTTAACTACACGACTGACTTGTGTGCACATACTCTCCTCTCTACTGGAGCCCCCGCCCCCTCCTATTTCTCTGGTAAACCTGCTGCTGGATCCCACGGTCCTCTCCCCTCCCCTGCTCACAGGCTGTGGACCCTGGGCAGCCTGGTTAGCTTCTCTGGACCTCCGCTGTCCCAAAGGTGGAGGCCTGGGGCTCCTGACCCTGCATTTCCATCCGGCAGTGCATATTTTTGTTCCCAGCTGATCTGACACCGGGAAGAGATAATAGCAAGTCTACTACACGAGGGACCACTGGGGGACCCCTCTGAGGGACAGAGCCCCAGAGAGCCCGGCATGCCTTTGGGTTGGCCCTGAGTCTCTGAGGACTTCTCTGGCCTCGGTGTTCTCAATCGCTGCTTGGTGGGCGGATGGAAGATGGGAGCTGGCCAGGAGTGGTCCTGGCTAGGCACGATAAGACGGGCGCAGAGTGCAGAGTAAGCCTGGAGACTTCCTGTTTCCTGACAGCACTGTTGTGCCTTTGGCTTCTATAAATAGAAAGTTTGGGCTTGGTTTTTGACTGCCTCTGATGTTTCATTTTTGTGTGCTAATCATCCACAGGGGGGTACTTTAAGAAAGCAGAAACCTGTGGTGCATGGGAGGTGGGCATTGTCCTGTCCCTGCAAGTGACTCAGAAGACTCAGGGAGAGAAGGGGTGAAGACTACACCATTCTGAAGGTCCAGAAGCTTCCATGTGGCTTGAATACCCCTCAGACCTCCCATTCAGACTCCTCCAAACCCAGCTCATCTGCCTGTGATTGGCACCTGTGTTCCCAGTGCCCAGACTGGAGACCTGGGTGGGCCCTGACTGCTCTCCCCTCCCACATGGAGCTACGCTCCAGTCCCACCTGGACCAAGGTACAGCTTCTTGCCTGGGTCCCAGCCTCCATGCCTGCAAGCCAGGGTCACCTGTAGGAGCCCTGTTTGGGGAGATGGCTTGAATTGCGGTTGACTATGAGCCATGGAGATTTGGGCATTGTCGCCTTCCGTAGTCTCACGGGACTTGGCCCGGGATCTCGAGTGACTTGGCCGAGATTGCTGATCGGGTCAGCGCCATTTTGGTGGTGTGTGTGGCGCGTGTTAGTCGTTGTTAGAGCCAGAGAGAAAAGTTATCAGAATAAAAAGCTGTTGTCTCCAGTTTGCCTCTGAACTTCTTCCTGCGGCTTCGTTGCTCCAAGCGGCCATCGCTTCAGGCAGCAACAGTCACCTACCTTGCCCCCTGTTAGCCACCCTCCCTCAGAGATTCAGCCTAGCTCAGTCCACCTGCTGCCGCCCCCCACAGGACCTAGCCTGTGTTGACGTTGTGCCGGATCCAATATGCCCTTGACCTCATTTGGCTACTGCTGTGCCCACTCCAGGCTCAGTGGGGCTGGGCAGGACTTGTCCATGGTTCCCAGCAAGGAAACAGCAAGAAAGTGGCAAAAGATGATGATTTTAACTGGGTCTGTAGGTGTTCAAGTCTCTTCTCCTCCCCCCACCAGCCATGGGATGGAGCCTACATGTTGGGGATTGTCACCAACAATAGCTGGTGTCAGCTGCCACAGTGCATCAGCCCAGTCTCCCCTGGTCTCTTAGGCCCCTGAGGTTCTGTCCACACCAGGTCCCCAGGAAGCCTCCCTCTCCCTTCTCTGTGTGTGAGGTCCACAGCTCAAACGCCCCCTCCTGGTAAGTGTCAGTACTGACATTCTGAAGTCCATCTGGGGCCAGGCTCTGCTCCACCCAAATCAGATCAGCTTGCCGGGTCCTCACTTGGAACTTTACAAATATGAACCCACTGCTTTAAAGACCTGGAGGCTGGGAAGCAGAGCCAGTGAACAGCTCGGAGGGCAGGAGAGCCGAAAAGCGGCCAAGCTGGAACTTGGGCACATGGTGTCTGGCCCATGACCCTGTGCTCAGCTATGTCCCCACACCACTGCCTGCTTGCTCCCTTCTCTGTCCCAAGATGATCCAGCATCCCTCCTCCTGGCTGAGGTCACCCATTGCCACTGCTCCTCTGTGACAGCACTCAGCAAACCGTCTTTACATGCACGACACACACAAGCATGCCCTCTCCTGCAGGGAGAACGTGGCTTGCTTTCTTCTTTTAGTGTGAGAGTCAGGCGTGGCTGCACTATTGTAGGAGCCTATAATCAAGGAGATAGCTAAAGATTGCGGTTAGCTGAGGGCCATAAAAGATGTTCTAGTTTCCACCTGATATTAATGCATTATCCAAAAAATCTTTGTATGCCCGTGAACACTGTGTGACGCACCTGTAAGCTCGAGCTGTGAGCACTTGTCCTTGTTATAGCTATATGTATATAACTGGGTGAGGGTGGTTAGAGTGTGTGGGAAGAAGAAGAAGGTGGTGGTTGGAGTTAGAGCGTTTGGAGTGATTGCTGGAGCCGGAGAGAGAAGAAGAAGAAAAGACCTTTTTTCATTTTCATCCTGCCTCCGAATTTTCCTGCAGCGTTCGTTGCTCCAAGCGGCTTCCGCTTCAGGCAGCGACACACTGTCACTGTCCCAGACTCACCCAGTGCCAGTGAAGATGAGGAGCTGGGAGATGAGTCCCCACACATGGACCACTTTGCATTTGGTGCCGGGGATCTTTTCCCCATCTTCACTGGGAGGCTTCGTGGACAGACCTGTGGCTGCCTTAGGGTCTTTGCACGTGCCTTTCCTTCATGCTTAGTTGCTCCACCTCTGATCGTGGTCTGCTGCCTTCCTGTTCTCATTTGAGCCTCAGCACAGGTGACAGCACCTTCATAGGTCCTCTCCATGCTGGGCATCCTAGCATCGAGACTGAGAAATGTTGTCCCACGTGTGGGAAGTGATATGTGCTTGGTACCTGTGTGCTAGAGAGATCCTCGGGCACAAGTGCTCAGTCCATGCTGGTTGGGGACCAGGGACACTAAGACCAGAAGGGAAGCTGGGCATAGTGGCAACACCTCGGGGGGCTGAGGCAGGAGGATGGCAAGTTCAAAGCCAGCCTCAGCAATTTAGCAAGGCCCTAAGAACTCAGTGAAACCCTGTCTCAAAAGAAAAAATAAAAAGGGCTGGGGATGTGGCTCAGGAGTTAAGCACCCCTGGGTTCAATCCCCTGTATGAAAAAAAAAAGCAAAACAAAACGAAACAGAAGGGAGCCTCTGTGGAGGTGCTTGGGAGTTAGGGCTGCAGAGTTGAGGTCATATAGCAGGGTGCACAGCCTCACGGAGCCAGGGACCTGGGAGAGAATATAGGGGTCAAGGTCTCTTCCCTAGAAAGGGACTTGCTGGTCTGAT
Organism: Tamias sibiricus; assembly: GCA_025594165.1. Taxonomy (NCBI): domain Eukaryota; kingdom Metazoa; phylum Chordata; class Mammalia; order Rodentia; family Sciuridae; genus Tamias; species Tamias sibiricus. Next base: position 4,735,398 of record CM046665.1, read on the forward strand.
AAGAACAAGATTTGGGCTGGGATTGTGGCTCAGCAGTAGAGCGCTCGCCTAGCATGTGGGCCACCCGGTTCGATCCTCAGCACCACGTACAAATAAAACGCATTGTGTACAACTAAAGCAAATAAAAATAAAAATTAAAAAAAAAAAGAACAACAAGAGCGCAGTCCTCACGTGCACAATAACTTGGGCAGCTCCCAAGGGCCTTTCACTCTCTGTCAAAGGCCCGCTTGGGAGAGCGCCCCTGAATGTCTCCGTTTGTAGGATGCTCTCCAGGTGACAGCTGTGCCAGGATGGAGAGCAGTTCTGTGGTCGGCAGGGACATAAGTGGGGAGGGGTGACCACCAGCAAAGATGGCAGCAGGGGTTTTTGGAAAGACCACCATTCCCGATCCGGACAGGGTGGCAGTTAGACAAGTCTCTGTGTGTGAAATTCTTAGGACTGAATGCAAAGAGCAAGAGCCAGTGCACGGGGAGGAGGGCGCCATTGCAAGGGCCTGGGGAGTCCACACGCTCTGCCGGTGTCCAGGTGTCCACGGGCTAGGCTGGCCAATTGTGTCCTGGTGGCGGGAGATGCTGCCCTGGGGAAGCTGGGGGAAGGGAGCTCTCCAAACTACTTTGGCAACTTGTATAAAAGACTAAAACTATTTCAAAATTTAAAATTTTTTTAAAAAAAAGATCCTGAGATTACGATGTGGATCAGTGGTTAAGCGCCCCGGGTTCAGTCCCCTTGTACCCCCCCCCAAAAAAAAGAAAAGAAAAGAAAGAAACTTCCCTAAAGAAATAATGAAATGAGGGCCCAATTTTGTTCATTACAACATTATTTTTAAGAGAAGAAGGAAGGAAGAAAATTAAATGTTGAACAAATATTTATTCTCTGGATAGGGATTAAGTCAGGCATTTTTTGTTGGGAGTTTTATAAACTGAATCCATCCTTTAAAAAATTCATTATTTAAAATTAAGTGCTATCATCTCAAACACCTAATTGGCCTAAAATCAGGCATATAAATTATGGGCCATATGTATAATAGAACATTGTTAACATATGTTCAATAATATAGATAAATGTATATGTACAACCACAGTTGGGGGAAATCTGGTTATAAAATCGAATGTGTAGAATAGAATGTTGCTTTTTTTGTGTGTGTGTGGTACCAGGGATTGAACTCAGGGGCACTCACCCACTGGGCCATATCCCCAGCCCTTTTTTGTATTTTATTTGGAGACAGGGTCTCACATGCTGAGTTGCTAAGTGCCTCACCATTGCTGAGGCTGGCTTTGAACTCGCGATCCTCCTGCCTCAGCCTCCCAAAGTGCTGGGATTACAGGCGTGTGCCACCACACCCGGCAGAATGTTGCATTTTTATAAATTTATATATGTACATTGATTTTTATGCATTTGAATGCATTGAAAGCCGTCTCTCCTAAAAGTACAATTGAGTCTTATACCTCAGGGTAGCTAAACTTATTCTTCAAGGGACTTAAAACCTCACTAAAATATTTGGAATTCACTCCCGCTACTATTATTACTACCTTAATTCATCGTCACACGGTTGAATATTTGCTGCTTCAATGATAATGATTGGGCTAATAGCTAGATGCTCTACTTCTGCAAATTTTCGACAATCATATTCCGAAATCTCCTATACTGTCCTTTTGTATCAATCATCCTATCATATTCCCACAGGTAATAAAAAATCGAAACCCATTCCTAAAGCATTTAATGTATTTACAGATGGATCCCTACCGACGGTACTCGCTGCAGTAGTCACTCAAAATGAAAAAATGATTCATATCACTAATCAAAAATCACGACTCAATTAGTGGGAACTCGAAGCTATAATAATAGCTCTGGAAAAATTTAAAGAACAAGCCTATGAATATTTTTTTTCAGACAGCCATTATATTGTACATGCTGTCCCAAAATTGGAGCTAGCAGGTCCAATAGCACCACATTACTCCAGCTTTTAAATTGTGTCTAAAGAATATACACAAAATACTATCAGTGATTGTTGCTGGATAGTAGGATTATCTTTTTAAATTTCCTCTTTCATATACCTATATTTTCTCAACTTTTTTTTCTTTTATTAAAAATAAAGGGCTGGAGTTGTGGCTCAGCGGCAGAGCGCTCGCCTCTCATGTGTGCGGCCCGGGTTCGATCCTCAGCACCACGTAAACATAAATGCATTGCATTGTGTACAACTAAAGTAAACAAATAAATATTTTTAAAAATTTAAAAAAAGATCCCAAGATTACTTCTCCAGTGACAGCAGAGTGCACATTCTTCTCAAGTTTGCATGGGACATTCACCAAGATAGATCCCACTGTGGGCCATAGGACACCATAAACGTTAAAGAATGGAAACCGCACTGTGCTTGGTCTCAGATGGTAATTGAATTAACTAGAAATCAATAACAGAAAGATAAATCAATAATGGAAAGATAAATCAATAATGGAAATTCCCCAATACAGAAACTCCTCAACTTACAATGGAGATACATCTTGAGAGAGCCATCGTAAATCGAGAGTATCCTAAGTTGAAAGTGCACTGAATCCCCCTCACCTCCTGATGATCAGAGCCTGGCCACGTGGGGCAGGCAGAGCTCCCTACTGAAAGTGTATGGCTTTCACAACATTGTAGAGTTGAAAAGTCACAAGTTGAACTATCATTACCCAAGACCATCTGTATTTGCTACGTAAACAACATATTTCTACACAGCAAATGGGTTAAAGAAGGAATCTCAAGAACAAATTAAAAGTATCTTCTGAGATGGGAGGATCATAAGTTCAAGACCAGCCTAGGCAATTTAGCAAGACCCTGTCTGAAAATTAAATTTTAAAAAAGAGCCTGGGGATGTAGCTCAGAGGGACAGCACTCTTGGATTCCATCTCCAGGACTAAAAAAAAATATTTTAAATTAAATGAAAATTTAACTTTATCAAATCCATGTGGGATGCAGCAAAAGCAGAATTTAGAGGGAAATGTATAGCATTTCCAAACGTATACACACACACACATACATATATGCTTTAGGAAAGCATATGTTAGGAAAGATCTAAAAATCAATCATGAAAGCTCTTACCTGAGTAAACTAGGAAAAGCAGGGCAAATGAATCCAAAGCAAGCAGATGAAAAGAAAAAGACACATGCTTAAAGTCCCTGCTCAAATCTCAGAGGTCTGTGTGCAATTGATTAATAAGAATTCCAGATGGTATCGCTAGATGGCTGCATTTCTTTTACTTCCTGGAGGAGAGGTGGGGTGGGAAATAGATACCTGTCTGTAGCCTGAGTGTCCTGGAGCCCATCATCTGCTTTCTTTGGAGGCTCAGAAGTTTTGGGTCTCAGGAGTCAGATGGAGTTCGCAACCAGCCTCTGCTGTCTCATGGAGTGAGTTGAGGTGGGTTGAACATTTCCTCCATGCCTCAGAGCTCCCCTCTCTGCACTCCCTGGGGAAGGGTCTGGCTGGGCCCCTGAGAGGCAGTGAGCACTCCCCATGGGCTAGTTGCTACTGGAGTTGCTAGAAGGTTCGACAGGCCCAGTCCTCTTCTTTCCCCTGAGCTTTGCTACTTGCATGGTGAACTGAGTTGCTAATTGGTCCTGTGGTCAGAGAGTCTCTACTCAGGACCTCCTAGCCACTGCCAGGAAGGCTGGTGTTGTGGTTTGACTCTGTAATGTTCCCCAAATGTTCATGTGTTGGAGGCCTGGTCCCCAAAGCAGCAGTGTTCAAAGGTGGGGCTCTTGGGAAGTGATTGGATCGTGAGGGCTCTGACCTGTCAGTGGACTAATCCGGGGATGGATTTACAGCTGAACTGTCTACTGGGAGTTGGTAGTAGTACAGTAGTAGGATGCGGGACCTAGAGGAAAGGAGTGGGTCCTTCCTTGGGAGACCACGCCCTTGGGGACTGTATCTTGTTCCTGGCCCCTCGTCTCTGCTCCCTGGCTGCCATGAGCGGGGACGTTTTCTCCCCGTGCACTTCCTCCATGAAGTTCGGCCCCGCCTCAGGCCCACAGCAGAGGAGCCAGCCAAGGTGAACTGAAACATCTGAAACTGTGAGCCCCAAGCCAATCTCCCCTCCTCTAAGTTGACCTCTCCAGGTATCTTGTCCCAGGGGTGACAAGCTGACTCCGGCAGCTGGGTGTGGTGAGGTCTGTAAGCTGTCCGCTGCACAAGCACCACCAACCAGAGAGAGAAGGAAGCCACAGCCCGCCCCGTCGAGAAATGGGGCCTGGTGCACCCAAGGCTCACCCCCAGCACTCAGGTAGGGCACTCCTCCTCCCGGGGCAGAAAGGAAGGGTAGGCAGGAGGGCGACAGCGACGTGAGAGTCAGGGACGGCACTCCCGGCAGGCCAGGCGGTCTCCGCCGGCTGCCGTCAGTGTGCGCAGCCATGCTCCCGCCCCACCACCCCCACGCCCATCGGGCTGGCTGCCGCCCCCGAAGGCCCCTAGACCAGTGCTGGCGAGGAGGCGGAGAGGCCAGAACACGGCACTGCTGGTGGGGACGCTCCCGAGGAGGTGCTGCCAGCAAGGCACCCCGCCGGTATGCGCCCCAAAGGACTGGAGTCAGGGGTCGGCGGGTCTTTGTACACCCCTGTCTGGGCTCTTCCTCCTGCTGGTCTGCCACACGCTGGAGACTTGAGGCTCCTTCCCTGGGCCTCTGCACTCCGCCCTGCCCGCTGCCTGCTCTCTGCAGAGCTCAGCCGTGCAGCACCCCGAGCCGGCGGCAGGTGGCCTGTGCCTGGGCTTGGAGCCAGAGGGTCTGGGTTCAAATCTCAGCTCTGCCTGGTCCAACTGTGGGCCTTGGGTGAATTATTAGCCTCTCTGGCCTTAGGTTCTTCCTCTGATAACAATGGAGGCTGCCTGAGGACAAGATGAAGAGTGTCCACCTGGCCATGTAGTAAAGGCTGCCTGGAGTTATTAAGATGAGCTGTTAGACTGCTGAAACATGTAGCCACCGTGTTAGTGAAATAAAAGGGTATTGGGGTGCCCTGGCAAGGGTAGGGAAAGGAAGGGGGGGTAGGGAAGGGGATTAGGGAAGGGGGAAAAGGGAGAACAAAAGGCGGCAGGAACAAGAAAAAGGGCAGAGTTCAGTCCGGGGCTGGCTTAAATCAGTAGGGGCCATAAAATGGAGTGTCCTTGTCCTATAGGCCAGCAGTCATTAGTGGTAGTGGACAAGGGACTTGTGATCCCACTGAGGATCCTGGGAGCTGTAGTTTTTCACAAGGCACCTGGAGAGGTGTGGCCTTCTGCCTGGGAGGCGCGGCCTTCTGCCTAGAACCAACAAGAGCCAATGCAACTGAGCCCGCTCTGGGCCAGCACGGTCCAGACCCTTCCCCTAAGTCCTCACCACGTTTCTTGGATCATGCCCATTTTGTAGATGAGGAGATGGAGGCCCAGGGGAAGAGAGCCAGGAGAGACTGGCACACAGGATGCTTCCCAGCTGTGGAAAATCCCAGAAGCAACCTTGCCATGGGCTGCAGGTGCCCTTGGGTCTCTTGAGGCAAAATCTGACCTCCTTTCTCTGCGTGTGCTGGTTCTTTCCCACAAAGCGTCCCCACAAACTGATGACACAGGTGATGCGGAAGCACTCTGGGATGCGGATTTGGCCATACCCACCAGGAACTGTGTGCATGGGCTGATGAGCCCTCTGGGGAACAGCATGTCCACGTGGAGGAAATGAAGGAGAGGGACAGGGTGGAGCAGAGGCTAGTGAGGGCAACTCAAGGCCAGTCGTGCTCAGGAAGGGACACCTGGAAACCTAGAACTCCGGGAAAGCTGGCGGAGCGTTATTTTGGATGTGTCTCTGAGTGTTTATGGAGATTAGCATGAGTCTGTGTGGATTAGCTGGTGAACAGCCCTGGTCAGTGTGGGCAGCCACTGGGCACTTGCCCCAGGAGGAAAGAGCAATTGCAGAGGGCAAAATGGCCTCTTCTTTAACAGCTGGGCTAGACTCTTCTTCTCAAGCCCTTGCACGTCAGAACTCCAGGCTCCCGGCCTTTGGACTTCAGGGCCCACCAGTTTCCTGGCTCTTTTTCAGGACTTTGGCTTGGGACTGGAGCTAGGAATTACACCTTCTGCTTCCCTTTGGAAGTCTTTGGACTTGGATGTGGCCATACCACCAACTTTCAGATGGCCTACTGGGGACTTCTGTGGGCCAGCTCCCCTCATAGATCCCTCTCCTGCATCTGAATACCCCTCTCCTGCGCTGCTTCTCTGGAGACCCTGACTGACGGGTGTGTGGTGGAGAGAACGCCCTCGAGATGTTAGCCACGGGGAAGGCTGGTGGACAGAGTGCTCCCAGTTCATACTGCCAGGCTGACCAGGCACCAAGCCCAGTGAGGCCCTGTTCATGACACAGCGAGGACCAAAGGACGCAGCAGGGAGAGAGGGGGGACTGGAGGGAGAAGGCAGCCCAGGGGCCTCCGGCCCTGACACAGCAGTGGCAACTTGCAGGCTCTGGCTCCTGCCTGCCTCACCATCCTCCTCCTCCTTGTCCCCTTTGTCCCCTTCCATTGTTTCCACAGATACATTGTCAGGCCTGCCCTGTGCCAGACAGGTTGCTAGGAGCCACAAAGGACCTTTTGTCCTTTCTCTGTCTGCCTTTAGAGAACTAAATGATCATGTTCTTTCTAAAGACAGATAAGAGTGATGAGACAGTAAATGGAGGGTCTTGGTGACTGTCTACAGCCCCCACCAGACTGGGCACCCCGCATTAACACCCTGGCCTCTCCACCCTTCGGGCTTCCTCCTCTCCCACCCCCCATGCAGGAGCAACAGCCAACTCTGCCTGGGGTTTTGGCTGCAGCCCCCACTCTGCACTCAAGAGGGGTGGGGTCTTGTGTCTCTGAATCTCCAGTGCCATCACCCATCCTTGGACATTGGTGCTTGAATTTCCCAAGGCAGAGGCCACACCCTGGTTTCAGGCCTTACCTGCTCCTGCAGCGCCCCCTGGTGGGGAAGAAGCTGACCTGCCGACACGGGGTCCTGCAACCAGGGGGTCCTCAGATGCTTCACGTATTTATTTATGCACTCCCCCCTGCAGCAGGTGCAGGACCACTGCCTCACAGACCACACAGAGCCCCCGTCCCTCGGATGATAAAGGTTCTGAAGGAGGTGCTCTCATTCTCCATTACTGCACCTAATGATTTAGATCACTTTGGAAAATGTTTTTCACACAACAGTTTTTTAACTTCTTGGCACATAAAAGAAGCTTTCTTAGAAGATTTAGAAGCTAGGCCTCCAAGTGCCGTGCCAACATTTTCTGGTGCAGTTAAAAAAAAGTCCTCCTGCAGCCCAAGAACGCTTGCAGTCTTTAAGCAGCGCAGCCCCATGTTGCCGCCTGAAGCGATGGCCGCTTGGAGCAACGAAGCCGCGGGAAGAAGTTCAGAGGCGAACTGGAGACAAACAGCTTTTTATTCTGATAACTTCTCTCTCTGGCTCTAACAACGACTAACACGCACCACACACACCACCACAAAATGGCGCTGACCCGATCAGCAATCTCGGCCAAGTGACTCGAGATCCCAGGCCAAGTCCCGCAAGATCCCAGGCCAAGTCCCATGAGACTACGGAAGGCAGCAATGCCCAAAACTCCATGGCCCATAGTCAACCGCAATTTAAGCCATCTCCCCAAACGGGGCTCCTGCAGCCCCAGAACTGTGGTTTGGACTCACATGGCACCTGACCTCCTCGCCTGCGCCTGCTGGCCTGCCCTCCTCTTGGGAGAAGCAGCACATCTTGCTTTTCTTTGAGTCCTTGGCGATTCCTCCTGTGAAGCAACTGCTTTACCAGGAGTCTTCCAGGGTCACGTGAGGAGGGGAGTGAGGCACAGGGGACATGGCTGCTTAGTGAGGGCTTTACCACACGCAGAGCAGGGGACGCAGGAGAGCACCCATTCTTTGTTGGACACATTTTGGGGTGAGTTGAGTGTTACCTTTGCTACAGGTCAGGGAGTAGCTGTGAGGCCATGTGGCCAGCAACGCTGACAAAACGCTTCCATCTGTAGCCAACCAAGGACCACCATTAGTTTTTTTTTTTATTTCTCAGTATGCCTTGTGCTTGACACTTTGCGGAGCCCCCTGCCGGTCAGGGAACTTTGCTCTGTCACTCTGAACACAGCCGGTAGGGTGTAGCCGGTGAGTACCCAGTGTTTCCTGTGTGCACACAACTCCTGGACGCCAAAGACTCCTTGGAGGGATGTCCTATGCCCTCCAGAAACTTTTTTTTTTTTTTTTTTTTTTTTTTTTGTGGTACCGGGGATTGAACTCAGGGGCACTCGACCACTGGGCCACATCCCCAGCCCTTTTTTGTAGATTTAGAGACCCTGAGTTGCTAAGTGCCTCACCATTGCTGAGGCTGGCTTTGAACTCGCGATCCTCCTGCCTCAGATGCGTGCCTATGCCCCTACCCTCCAGAAACTTTTAGAGGTTATTGTGCTCTTGCAATCACAGAAATTGACCCTAGCATGACTGGTAGGTACCCAAGCGGTTAGACCTTATCCCCCACTTGTTGATACTTCTAGATAGCAGGGGAGCTCCAGACCCCAGCAGCAAATGTCCACGGGGGTCACCTAGGAGGACAACTGGGCATTCCCCTGCAGCTCCATCTTGTTATTGACTTAGGAAGAGGCAGAAGAACCAGTTTTCCAAGATCCTGAGGTCCCTCTTGAATCTCCAGCTGGTCGGAGTTGGGAGGGAGAGCAGGGAGCCAGGAAGAGGCCTGATGGCAGTGGTACCAAGGGCAGGGTGCACCTGGCTCTGCCAGCCTCCATTCTTGAGGCGTGACCTTCATCTAACATCTGTCTTATACTATGCAAACCAACTCCAAATCCCCATTTCATCCAGGAAGGCCCTGAACTATTCTCTACTTAGAAATCCTGTAAACACCTATTGACTATTTTAGTGGTTTTTTTGTTGTTGTTGTTTTGTTTTTTGGTACTGGGGATCAAACTCAGGGCCTTCTGCATGCAAGGCAGGCACTCTACCAACTGAGCTATAGCCCCAGCCCACTATTTTGAAAACTAAATGATGAGTTATGGACATTTGATGTCATCTCGCCCTTAGCTTTCATGGACCTTCTACGTTATACTCCATCAATTTCAAAGATCTGTAGTAACAAAATGACACAAAAACAACCTGGGGAAATGCTTATTTGAGGTCTCTAGAGGGCCATCTTACAAGACATCAAAATATAGATTGAGGCCTGGTGTATCTGCAAGGGACCCTTAAGCATTCCCTGTTGACAGGGTGAAAGAAAAAAATAAAATCCTAATATCACCCATACACACATATGCTTCAACTCTACATTTCAAGGGGGAGAGAAATAACAGTGCTGTGAAATAGTAGCTAAGGTTAGTTCTTCCCACCGGTTTTATTCTAAAGGAGGCACCCCCGAGCCACTGTTCTTCATCCCACTATTAAAATCACAAGCAACATGCTCATTTTCAAATAAAAAGGGAAACATGAAATCTTTTTCAGAGGAAAGCCTTTCCAGTAACACTTCATTTTACTTAAGTTATATACCAAACACCGGTGACTATATATACATTTGTTTGTCATGGATAAACCAAGACTGTGCCACTGTGGTGGCACTGGCCTGTAACTCAGGAGGCAGAAGCAAGAGGATTCCAAGGTTAAGGACAGTCAAGGCAACTTATTGAGGCCTTATACTGAAAATCATAAAGGGAGTGTAGCTCAGTGGTACAGTTCAAAGCAATGCAAGAGGCCCTGGGTTCAATTCCCAGCACTGCAACAAAACTATATAACTTATTAAGATGTCATACTTTGAAATACGACTTCAGAATTTGTTGCCAAAATACAATATATTTTCTCAAATTGTCTACTTTAAAGCCTACGGTTTATAATCCGTGTTACGAAAACCTGAAAGTAATGCTAATGTGCCACCTACCTAAAAGTAGGCCATACAGAAAACTGAGACATTATTAGGATTGATCAATAACAACGCTTTACTGGCTCAGTAGTATTTCTTATGATTATATAAATATATAAATCTTGAAAAGGTAATACTGTTAGTTGAATAGTAAAATCCATAAAAATATCAGTTTTGCCACAGTGCACAGATTAAGTTCATTCATTTTGCTCCCCCACGCCCCACCAAGCAGCTTTTAGATAACTGGAAGACACAGGAAAACTACACTTTCTACGTGGAATAATGACTATATTGAGAAGTTGTTTGCAGAAAATGAACTTCAAAACTCCATGCTCCACATCCTAAACGCCTATGAGTAGGACCTTTAATTAACTTAATACTCGGGGTAAGTGTCTCCTTTGGGGTCCTCCTGCAGCAGGGGCTGGGCGACTCAGAGCTGGGGTCTGTCGGGGCAACAGGGGAAGTGGTCTTCGGTGCGGAACAGCACCGGCGGCTCGTAGGCGGGGTGCGGCGGCCTCGCGGCAGCCGGCCTGGCGAAGAAGGAGGGCACGCTGATGGTGTGCAGGAGCTTCTGGAAGGCCCGGGGGAAGGCGCCCAGCTCGGCCTCGGCCCTGGTGACCTGCTCCTCCATCCTGGCCACGCTGCTGCCGATCATCCTTACGAAGGCCTCGAGCTTGTCGATCTTGCTGTAGATGCGCCGCATCTCGGTGGCCTTCGCGTAGATGCGAGGCACGCCCTCGCTGACCACGTGGGACGAGTCTCCGCGGATCATGTCCAGCATGCCCACGAACTCGTCCACTCTGGTGAGCAGGTCCTCGAGACTGGCGTCCAGGGCCTCCACCTCGGGCCGCGCCCCGGCCCCGGGCAGCAGGCAGGCGGCGTAGCCCGCGGCGGCGCGGCGCAGGAGCGGCAGGTCGCGGCCGGGCGCGCCATCCTCGGGGCCCTCGTCCTCCCACGGCCCCGAGGCGCTGCTGTGGCTCTGGGACACGTTACCGCTGTCCCCGCTCCAGGCGGTGCCCTGCGGCTCGGCCTCCTCCTCCCGCGAGGGCCCTCCACCGGCGGGGCGACCCTCCATGGCCCGCTGCCGGCGCCCGCGCGCCGCGCTCCCGGCCCCGCTCCCCGGCCCGCGCGCCCTGCTTCCGGCGCCAGCGCGCCGCGTCACGCCCACGCCCGCCCGCGCGGCCGCGCGCCCGCATCTGCTGGCGCCTCCGGCGTGCCCGCGCAAACGCGACTTTCTGCTTCCGGCCGCCGTGCGCTCCCGCGCGCGTAACTGTTTCCGGACCCCGGGCGCGCGCATCTACCTGCTCCCTGCCTTTGGGCGGGCGCGCGCACGCACGCACGCCGTGGCTCCCGCCCAGAACCCCGAACAACCGCAAACATAAAGACGGTGTAAGAACCTGCGAAGCGGTTGGCCTCGGTGCGCGCGGTGCCTTTCTACACCCCTGCCTCCCCGCAGCCTCCCTCCATATGTGCTGCAGAACGTGGCAGCGCCCTCGGGGCTCCCTCCTGCCCCTCCTTTCCTCTTGCAGTAAAGAGTAAAATAAGAGATGAGCAAAAGAAAGGTCTGTTGGCAAGGTGGGTGCTTGGGAGGACTTGGGAGGACTGGAAGTTCTTCAGGTCACGAATGGTTAGGAAGTGGTGTGTAAGATCATATCCAATGTACTGCAAGACCTGAAGATGATGCTTCTATTCATGGGTAACAGGCAGACCTGCGTGGTGGGAACACGAGGTTAAGGGGATAGTTCTATAAACTGGGCCAGCTGTGCTGACCCCACGTGCTTTCTTGCTTGCTTTCTTTTTTTTTGTGGTACCAGGGATTGAACTCAGGGGCACACGACCACTGGGCCACATCCCCGGCCCTTTTTGTATTTTATTTAGAGGCAGGGTCTCACTGAGATGCTAAGTGCCTCGCCATTGCTGAGGCTGGCTTTGAACTCGCGATCCTTCTGCCTCAGCCTCCCAAAGTGCTGGGATTACAGGCGTGCGCCACCGCGCGCCCGGCCAGGTGCTTTCTTTTAAAAAGCAATTTGCTTAGAGCCCTGCCTGGCTCAAGTCAATGGGGTATATTATGTTCCTCAGAAACCAATTTGTTATCTGCAGGAGAAATGCAGGCCCCGAAGTTTTCTTCCTGCCAACACAAATTACCCTAGGGCGGGGGACTTTTGTAGCCTTTACACAGACCAAGAACTTAGGGATATAGGATAATTAGAAGCAAAGACCCCCAACCAGAAAAATCTGTGAGGAGTTTGAATTAGAACCTGTCAGCATGGGCCAAAGGGACCCAAAGTGGCCTTGGATCTTTAGCATGTCATTATATTGGTAAAATCTCCCCTCCATCAGGTAAGACTGAGTGCAATAAGGACTTGAAAGTCTGATGCAGTCCATCTGTCAGTCAAGTCAAGAGGTGGACTTGGGGGACTCTCTGGAAATTTCCCTGGGACCTCCAATAAAACTGGAGGTCTTTCCCTCTCCTCTCTGAAAAGATCCCACTCTTTCCTTTGAAAGTTGTCCCCCTATTCCCTTTTCTTATCCCTGCTAATGAACACTGACTGCTACTTTGAGAGACATGTCTGAAATCCTCCCAGTGTGATCCCAAGAAGCGGTGAGAGGTTGCTTAGGCTCCACAGATGGTGTTGCTCTGTATAGTGGTTGCAGGAAGTCTTAAAAAGCCCAGAAACACTAAAGTCATTGCCTCCTACTGTTTTAAGTCAGACTTCTGCTCTTTGAAGAGGCCAAGGATGTGCCTCATAGGATCTATCAAACAATAGGGTCTCTAGAAAGCTTAAGACCTTGGTCTTCAGCACTTTTGGCAAAAGACCAAGACAGACATGGCTTCATCTTGAAGAGATTTGAAAGTGGAGCTTTTGTCTAATGAGCCCCAATGAAACTCACAGTTAACCTACAAAGTTTTAAAGATAATTGCATTAACACAAATGCTGCAGCGTGAATGGAAAGGGACAGAGATGGCACAAAATGAAAGGCCTTTGGACATCTCAGACTCCTACAAAAGCAGATGAGAAAATGGCTGTGGGCAAACACATGTTACCTTTCACACAAAAAAGAAGAACCACCCGGAGTGCAGAATTAAGACCCCAGATAGTGGAGCTGAGGGTCATGGGGTTATTGGTTCTAAACCTTGAGACTGCACTGCAGAATTCCTGTGGCCCCCTGACTTCTTTGTACTTTGACATCCCATTGCCCCCATTTTTGAACAGGAATGTCTATAATGGTTCTCCCACACCTGTGCACAATGTTTCAAAGGTCTACAGATCAAGAAAACGCTCTAGGAGCTGGACCTGAGGAACTACACCCATGGAGCTTCATTCACACCAGGCCTAGTTTGGAAGACAAAATTCTGCACTTGAAGCTGATGCTACAATAGGATAGTACACAAAACTATGAGGGTTTTTTAAAATTCACTTTTGAGGACCTTGGATGGGGGCAAGTGTGGTTTCATGTTGGAAGGACCTAAACATGGTAGTTAGAGGGCAAACAGTGGTTGCAGGCCAGCTTTCCAGAGGATCCCCAAGGACCTCCACCCCCTGTATTCATGCTTCTGTTTATTCCTTCCGTGGACTGTGGACTGCGCATAGTGATTTGCTCATAATTAGTATGAAAGGGTAGAAGCGATGACTTGTGACTTAGAGATTATGTTACCATGTGGTACTGTTAATGCTCAAGGGAAGAGGATAGGCTATAGGCTACACCGCTCACTCCTCCACAAATATTTGGAGTCAAATTGGTAGGAGAATAGGCTTTATTAAAACCTGTTTTGTTTTGTTTTGTTTTGTTTTGTTTGTTTTGTTTTGTTTTGTACCAGGGACTGAACTCAGGGGCACTCGACTACTGAGCCACATCCCCAGCCCTACTTTGTATTTTATTTAGAGACAGGGTCTCACCAAATTGCTAAGCACCTCGCCATTGCTGAAGCTGGCTTTGAACTCGAAATCCTCCTGCCTCAGCCTCCGGAGCCACTGGGATTACAGGTGTGTGCCACTGTGCCCGCCTTCAAAAACCAGTTGTAAAGGAGGACAGAAGAAGATTTTTTTCATTCCAAATTTCCATCTTCAGAGGCTGTCAAGGTGGGGAGTGCTTTTAGAAGAGGTGGCGAAATGGGACATAAAGCAGGAAATACACATTTGCAGATTTAGTCAGTCTGTGCCAGACTGGCTGGGGCAGGGTTGTTTCCTCCCATAGCTTCCTCGGATCCCCCAGGCCTGTTCCCCCTGTATGAGGAAGTAGTCTGCAGGTTTGGTGGGGCTCTGAATTTCTGTCTGTTTCATTTCATAAAAAGCAGCAGGGCATCCGTTCCTCTCTTAATCACTTGCTCTGTGTGGGGCGCGCCTTCCGATGCTGAGGAGTCCTGGGCTCATGGACGGTGCATGGTCACTGTTGAACTGGCAAAAGAGCGCATGAACAACCTAACTGCTGCATAAAGCTGTTCTAAAATTTGATTGGTTCCCTGCCATATATATACCTTGCGCGCTTCCTCAATGAACAGTTCCTGCTTTGGCAGAGCTCCCTGGTCCGTGTCTCTCTGGCTGGCGGGCTAGGCGACTTTACCTTTCCCCATCAGCCCCCTTTGTCCACGTGTTGGGCTTGTCTCTCCCTCCCTCGCTGGCCAAGGGTCTTTGCGAGGGTGGGCCCTACAGCTCTGGGGAAAACCAGTTGCCTACTCATGAGCACCCCCATGGAGAAGCCCACATAGCAAGGAGCTGAGGACGTCATGCAGATGCCAGTGAAAACCAGCCTTATGAGCCATCCTGGACGTGGCCTCTCCAACACTGGCTGAGCTCAGAGGTCACTGCAGCCCCCTGGATGATCCTGAGCTGAAATCACATGAAACCAAATGAGACAATGCTGTTGTCTGAATGTTTTGTCCCCTGAAATTCATGTTGAAATCCCAACCCCTAACACATATTAAGAGATTATGCCTTAGGGAGGCAGTTAGGTCATAGGAGCAGAACCCTCCTGAATTTGATAAATGGCCTTATTAAAGAGGCCCAAGATAGCCGGGCGTGGTGGCGCACCCCTGTAATCCCAGCACTTGGGAGGTTGAGGCAGGAGGATCATGAGTTCAAAGCCAGCCTCAGCAATGGCGAGGCACTTAGCAACTCAGTGGGACCCTGTCTCTAAATAAAATACAAAAAAGGGCTGGGGATGTGACCCAGTGGTTGAGTGCCCCTGAGTTCAATCCCCATTACCACAAAAAAAAAAAAAAAAAGAAAGAAATCAGAAAAGCAGTCCTATTCACAATAGCCTCAAAAGCAAAATGAGACAAAATATAGGAATAAATAAATAAATCTAACAAATCTAAACAAATAAATCCAACAAGCAGGTTAAGGGTGTTTTTTTGATGAACACTTGCTAGTGCTATGGTGCTTGCAAAACTCATACACATCACCTCATGGGTACCTCTTGCCACCAAGATGGGGTGGGACGGCAGGTCTTTATCAGATGAGAAAACCAAGCTCTGGTCTGCGGCCTTTGTGCAAGCAAGATGCCTCCCCAACCCAAATTCCTGCTAGTGTGGCACTAAGTAAACATGCCTAGAATTAGACTGCATCCATTTCACAGCCACATGTGTTGGTGCTTAACGAATGAATGTTAAAGCAACAAATGACCCAGCCCCCACGGTTTTTCAAGCCTGGTGACTAAGACCATAACCTACCCTCAAGGAAGTATAGGAGGAGCTTCCAGTTCGCAAGAGGTGCTTGTACTTTAGGGAAGACTGTCTTCTCTCCAAAGCATTCCTAAAGTCCCTACTCAATGCTAGGCCTCCAATAAGGGCAGAGGACAGAACCAAACCAGAAGTGGCCCCTTACCTTGGTGAACTGCTAAGTGACCGTCCGAGCACATTAAGTAGACAGAGGCAGATATGTCTTTGCAATGCCAAGATTTTATTCACAACCAAATTCACTTCACTCCTAACTAAGCCTCTATCTCCCCGAGTTCCCAGGGGCTCACCAAGGGACGTCTTGTTAGCAGCTCACAGGATCAGACGAGGCCTGGTCCAGAACCCAGCAAGCAGCTGGCGCGGTCCCGTCAGATGGGCAGCTGACGGGGTCTGGTCGTCTCGTGGGCTGGAAGGCGCTTCACTCAGTGAGGGAGGGACTCGGGTTTTTATACTACTTCTAGCTAGGTCACTACATCACTCCTAAGGTCATATCAGGGTTACATTGTTATCAGGGTTCCACGCGCAGGGCACGTGTGCAAGCGTTGCCACGGATACTCACTATACTTGTTTATTTCCTACTCCTTACATTGACCAGCACAATCCAAGGCAGGAAGAGAGACACCCCAGGCGCCAGGAAGACCAGAGTGAGCAGCGGGGCGGCCAGGGAGAGGGTTGTTGGCATCCTGGGGTTTTGAGTCTAGGGTTGTCCCAGAGGTGGGCATGTGCAATAGTAAAATGCAGGGACTAGCTGGGCGTGGTGGCGCACGCCTGTAATCCCAGCACTTGGGAGGCTGAGGCAGGAGGATCGCGAGTTCAAAGACAGCCTCAGCAATGGCGAGGCACTTAGCAACTCAGTGAGACCCTGTCTCTAATAAAATACAAAAAAGGGCTGGGGATGTGGCCCAGTGGTCGAGTGCCCCTGAGTTCAATCCCCAGTACCAAAAAAATAATAATAATAATAAATAAATAAACAAATAAATATATGTGCAGGGACTGTGGACCTAAACTGCCCTGGTTTCAAGCTCTGACCCACAAGCACAGCTTTTAGCCAGTTTTCCACTTATTTTATACGTTTGTGAGAGTTAGACAAATCAATAAAAATTAACCTAAGGCCGGGCGCGGTGGCGCACGCCTGTAATCCCAGCACTTTGGGAGGCTGAGGCAGGAGGATCGCGAGTTCAAAGCCAGCCTCAGCAATGGCGAGGCACTTAGCAACTCAGTGAGACCCTGTCTCTAATAAAATACCAAAAAAGGGCTGGGGATGTGACCCAGTGGACGAGTGCCCCTGAGTTCAATCCCCGGTACCACAAAAAAAAAAAAAAAAAATTAACCTAAGCTTGGGAGGGCGGGAGGCAGGGAAGTAAAAGCCCTGCAAGGAGCCGCTGCGAGCTGTAACCCCAGCCTTTCACAGAAGGCGGAGTGGGAAAGGGGCGGGGCGGGATGCCGCGCGCGGGCGCGACACCTTTACGTGCGCGTACCCGCGACAAGGCCCCGTAAAGGGGTCCGGCTCTGTCGTGAAAGGGCCGCAAACGCGCCGGGGCGGGGTGGCGCTGGTGGCGGCCGCACCTCCATTTTGTTCCCGCTCTGTGCGCGCGGCGCTTCCTGCCGCGGCAGTCCCGAGGCCGAAGGCCGACGGTTGAGCGCGGGGAGGGACCGGAAGCTGCCTGGCGGCGCCGCGGCCCGAGCGCGAGATGCGGCCCCTGGACGTGGTGGAGCTGGCCGAGCCCGAGGAGGTGGAGGTGCTGGAGCCCGAGGAGGACTTCGAGCAGTTCCTGCTGCCGGTCATCAACGAGATGCGCGAGGACATCGCGGCGCTGACCCGCGAGCGCGGCCGGGCGCACGCGCGCAACCGCGGCAAGCTGTGGGAGATGGACAATATGCTCATCCAGATCAAGACGCAGGTGGAGGCCTCGGAGGAGAGCGCGCTGAACCACCTGCAGGGCGCGGACGGCGGCGCGGCGCCCCGGGCGGCCCCGCGCTGCGAGAAGGCGGAGGAGAAGGCCAAGGAGCTGGCCAAGATGGCAGAGATGCTGGTGGCGCTGGTGCGGCGGATAGAGAAGGGCGAGTCGGCGTGACGCGGTGAGCGGGCGTGCCCGCCTCGTCCCCACGCGAGGTGGAGGAGCTGCAGGAACTCGGGCTGCGAGCATGGACGCCCGCTCTCTCCTACTCGTTCTCCTCCGCGCCGGCGATTCAGCCCGCGTGTAGGCTCGTGCTCTCCCGCCGCGCTGCTCCCCGGCCCTTTACGAAGGTTTTGTTTTGAGACAGAGTCTGAGTAAGGTGCCCGGGCTGGCCTCGAACTTGCTATCCTCCTGCCTCTGCCTCCCGAGTCGCTGAACTTACAGGCCGGGTGGTCATAGGTGTCAGTTCTAGGGCAGTGGCAGGGCGCTTGCCTAGCATGTCTGAGGCGCTGGGTTCAATGCTCAGCACCACGTATAAATGAATAAAATAAAGGTCCCTCGACAACTAAAAAATATTTTTTAAAAAAGTCAATTCTAATAGTTGCTACAGGTAGATCTGCCTAGGCGCCGAGGGAGTTGGCAGGAAACCAGACAAAACCCAGACTCTAGAGCAAGGTAAGGATGTAGACATAGGAAAGGGAAAAGGGGAAAGTGTAGAGCCAGAGGGTGTTACTAGACCTTTCCAGGTTTTCCTAGAAGGCAAGTGAGTCAGAGGACCCTGTGTGAGACAGGTGACATTCCTGTGGACAGCAAATGTTTCTTTTTTTATCCTGGGGATGTGGGAAACTAGACAATGTCTTGATGGTGAGTCTCTCCCGTTTGTGTTCTAGGTTCATAGCTAATGGATTGCTCACCCGGCAAGGATGGACTGACACCCGAGGGATCTGAACCAGCTCGCTCAAGACGTTTTCCAGCTCTACGTTTTCTGTTTTGCTTTTGTATCTTTTCTACCCCTCTGCAACAATCTTTTTTATGGTCCATATTTGGTAATGTTGATATGGATCAAGTTTATTTGGTTCTGGAAAGAACTTCTGTTGGAGAAATATTCTCCTTGAGAAATGGCGCTTAAATTGAAAGCTGTTTGAGTGGTCACACTTAATTCTTGTTACTTTGCTGTGTTTTGGAAATGTTGGGCATGACCTGGTGTTTTGCTGTTCTTTGTGTGACCTGATTGTTTTCTGCAACACGTGAAGACTTGGTCAGGATCTTCTGGTATTGGAGGTCCCGAGGAAGCTCTGCACTACTTGGCTGCAGCTGATGAAGGATGTGTGGGTAAGACTGCGCTGCAGGAAGCCAGGAAGAGCCAGAAGATAGTGGAGGTGGAAGATGAGTTTGCATATACATTGAATTTTCAGTTCTTCTGTGAGACAATGGAGGAGAGTTGTATTTTGCGGCACACTGTCTGATGCATAGTGTGTAACCCGCCGGGCAAATTTATTTAGACAACCTTATGTGGTAACAGTGTGAAGAGGGAGCTGCGTGGTGCGTGTCAGTGTTGGAATACCCTCGCACGTTACCTGGACTTCAGAGAAGAGCATCAGGGACAATCTACAAGGACAGGAGGAGGGAAGAGGCTTCACAAGGGCCAGGAAGGTCTCTTCCATTCATCAGAGTAGTCGACCCAAGTGATGTTTTGAGGTCAGAAATCATTCGTGCACTAAGTGTTTATTTGCCTTGCGAAACAAAGACCCCTTAAATATATCTATTTTTGGTTCAAATGACCAAAGCCCTGTTAATAAAAGAATCATAAGTTTTTTTTGGTTTTTTCGTGCATGGTCTTACTTGAGTGTCCTCAGCCTCCAGTGGAGGGAACTGCTGGTGGGCCTGAGCTTTCGGTGAGCCTGTGCTGGGAGGCGCCAGGGACAGGCAGAACTCGCAGTTCTAAACTTCAGGCCCTCCTCTGGCCTGAGCCCCTGCCTTTTGGAGTTGCAGGGTGTTGACCAGGGAACGTGATGGGCCGTGTATCCTGTCCAGGGCACAAGGAACACAAGGGTAAGGGTTGGGCAAAGTATGGGCAGAAAGTGAAACACAAGTGACAGGGAGTGTGCCTGCCGAGCCCTGGAGCCCTCATGAGGAGGAGAACCAGGGAGTGTCTGCAAGTGACTGGATTGCCTTGAATGCCAAGTCCACCTGGAGGAAAGGAGCGGGGCAGAGCCTCAAGGTCCTGAGCTGGAAACTTCTGCGCCTGGAGTGGGGTGGTGGGAGGCGGGGTGAGAGGCTAGTGGGTCTGAGGCCCGAGCCAGAGAGGCTCGTGACCTGCTGAGCCTGTGCTGAGGCGTCTTCACCCTGCAGCGTGGGCACGTTCAGAGCCGCAAACAGGCGTGCTGTGGTTTCCAGAGCTGCCATGCAGTTAAAGACAAATGTGGAATGATAACCAGCTTAGATAGGTGATTTGGGCTAATGCGTAAAGTAGGCATTTTAAAAATGAAGTTTCCAGGCCGGGGATATAGCTCGGGGGTTGGCGTTTGGCCTAGCAAGTTCAAGGCCCCGAGTTCCACCCCCAGTACTACGAAAATAACAAAAAACCCCACCTAGGAACAGCAGTGTAATTTAATGAGTTACAAGTGAATGTGTTAAAAAATTTTTTTAAGTAAAATCAAGTGCCCAAGTACGGAGCAAAATCACACTTGGTGAGGCTGTTTCTGGCTCTGGGCCCTGCCCCCCTGGGGTCTTCAGTGGCAGTGAGGACTGCTGGGAGCCATGATGCTGATGAGCAGAGCAGTGGTGACCACATGAGCTTGTGGGGTGAGCAGGTGAAGGCAGGGGGTGGGGCTGGGGCAGGGGTACAGGGGCAATTCAGTGCCCAGCAGGTCAGTGCAGGAGGGACCAGCTTGGCCTTTGTGGAGCCAAGACTTGGTGTGTGCGTCCACCAGAGCACTGTGACAGTTCACCCTGGTCTCGTGGCTTACGGCGACTGAGGTGACCTCACTGATGCACATCACAGTCAGGCCCCGGGTCCTCTTTCTGCAGGACCTGATGAGGGAGCTCCTCAGAGGTGTCGTAGACCTTGGTTCACTATTGATTCACTAATTTAAAAACGTGCTCGGTGGAGGAGATGGCTCGGTGGGAGAGCGTGTGTTAGGCCCTGTGTTAGGCCCTGGTGTGGTCCCCAGCACCAAAACAAAAAAACCTGCTTTGGGGTTAAAAACCGAATACATAAACATGAACGCACGTATGTGTCCATAGTATGTGTCCACATGAGTGAAGAGAAGTGGCGCAGGACTGATCTCACACACACACCTGGGTAGGACGCGGGCTTACTGTCAGGAGCCTGACTAGGCTGCTCTGCACAGAGAGGCCCAGCAGCAGCAAGCAGGGAGCGCAGCAGCAACTTCCCCTTGAAGGTTACCTGTTGTAGGCTAGACTCCTAGCCGAGTACTGGGGGCGGGTTTAGTGCTGACTGACATAGTGAGCACCCCCTGATCTTGTGGAAGGCAAGTTTGTTTCTTGGGAACAGAGACAGGCAGTTCTATTTCTCAGGGGTGGGGAACAGGGAAACCAGCGTGTCTCTTATCTTCTCAAGGAGAGAACAGGGAAACCAGTATGTCCCCATCTCAGGGAGAGAACAGGAGGAGACCACACGTCTCCAGACTAGTAGGTTTGATCTCAGGCTAGTTCCTATTTCTTGGAAATAAGAACAGTATTCATAAAGTGGGGGTGTGGAAAAGGAAGATGGCTGTAGTTATGCGAACAATGAGTGTGTGTACAGTTCCCCCTTGATTAATCAGCCATAAGGGATGACTTTAGGGCTGTGTTTTGTTTCTTAGTACTCCAGGGTACTAAAACAGTTCTCACATCATTTTGACCCTTGGCTCTTAAGAGAATTGCAGTGACAGGCCAAATGTCTTCTGACATGCTTATGATACAAACAGTCTAGAGACACATGGCTTGTGTTTCCCACTTATAAATTCTCCTATAGCCGATTACATGTAAGAGGACTGGAAGCCACAGTGGAGTGGGCTAGGAGCTTGGATTGCCCCAGTCCCTCTGGACTCAGCCTGTCTCCCTGCTAGTCACACCCCAGCTCCCCTTCCTTTGAAATCTGAAGTTCTGTGCTGTCTGCCAAAAGGCTCTACAACCGGGGCTGGGGTTGTGGCTCAGTGGTTGGAGTGTTTGCCTAGCACGCATGAGGCCCTGGGTTTGATCCTCAGCACCACAAAAAAATAAATAAAGGTATTGTGTCCACCTACAACTAGAAATATATATATATTAAAAAACAGAAAAAGCTCTACAACCTTCTCTTGCACTGGCCGAGTCTCGGAGGTTTTGTCTCGTGACTTCGTCGCAGGGTTTTGTTTCTTCTGACCACACTGTGAGTGTCTGGTGTCCAGGTGGCCTGCGAGGCTCTCGGGCTAAGCTTACCTCTTCCCAGAGGCCTTCCCAAGCTGCCTCTGCAGAGTACACGGCGATTCCCATCACTCTCTCTCCCTTTATTTTATTCAGTACTTGAAGTGTGGTTATTTGTTTTTCTCAAAAAATTTTTTTTCATTGTAGATGGACACGATACCTTTATTTTATTTATTTATGTTCATGTGGTGCTGAAGATGGAACCCAGTGCCTCACACGTGCAAGGCAAGCACTCTGCCACTGAGCCACCACCCCAGCCTGAAGCGTGCTGCGTGTGGGCCCTTTAGGGGAGGGACTTGGCACACTGCTGAATTCCTAGCACTTGGACCAGAGTCTGGCTGATGCGTTGTTGGCACTGAACGCTGAGCAAATGGGTGCCAGTTAGGTAGGTAAAGCGAGCTGAATGGTGTCTGCTGCCACCGCAGAGAGTTCAGCTGCAGGAAGCGTCAGTGTTACTCTTGGCACTGCCCTTCTCCTTGGCACTCCCTTCCCCAACCCAGCCACCACCAAAGCACATTGATTCCACCCTGATTCATGTGCCTCCAGCTACTCCAAGCCACAACTGTGTTAGTGATGGTCTTCAAAACTGGCCTCGAAGCTCTCAGTTTACTTCAGTCCTGTCCTTGACAGATCAGCTGGAGAGACTGCGCTGCCCTCGTCTGCTTGAAACCATTTTTTTGCAGTACTAGGGACGGAGCCCAGGGGCACTCTATCACTGAGCTACACCCCAGCCCTTTTTATTTTTTACTTTGAGACAGGGTCTCTTGCTAAGTTACGGAAGTTAAGTTGCCCAGGTGGCCTCAACTTGTGCTCCTCCTGCCTCAGTGTGCTGGGTTGCTGGGTCATGGCACGTGCCACTGTACCTGGCCTTGAAACACTTGACAATTCCTTTCTTCTCAGACGTCTTCTTCACCCACACTTAGCTCCCACAGTGTACCAAGCCCCGGTCTGTGCTGAGAGATGCAGTCCCACCGTCTGCCTTCTGGAACTTCCTCCTGGTGCTGAGGACAGGCCACAGGGGGCTCAGGACGGTCACTCGCTCCTTCAGCACGTGAACCCCACGTGTCCCCAAGCACTTCTGCCCCACCCAGAGCTGTCTCCTGGTTTTCCTGTCACTGCCTGAAATTGGCACCCTCTGTGGGTCCCCTGCAGCGTCTGTCCTCAACCTGTCCTGCCTTCCTCTCGCTCACTCGCCCTCCTCCACCTCCTGTGAACTCCCTCCAACACCGGCCACAGCGGGGGCCGCCTGCCTCAGCCCGGCCTGGGCCGCCCCGGTGTGTGGCCCCTGGCACTGCTCAGCTTCCTGGGCAAAACCGCAGAGAAAGCGGGTCCCCAACGTACATTTGGGGCTTGCGTTTTGCCAGGTGATTGCAATGGAAGAGATGTGTGTAGTTGATTCTCGTCACCTGTGCCAGTTATTCCAAGTCACCATGAACGCTGCGTTAGCAAAGGCTGCCTCACTGCCCCTGGGGAAACAGGAGTGGGCACCTCCCAGTCTCGGCCACGCACCTACAACTGGTCCTGCTGTAACTGCACCTAGTGCGGTTTCTGTTCAAAGGCACCCCGCTTCCCAGGTGCCACGGAGTTAGTACCGAACTCGGCCGAGCTCACCTCCCATGCTTTCCCCGTGAGGGGCGTCACCCCCGTGCGTAGGAACACCAGCCAGCGCTTCCGCAGCGGCAGAGTGAAATGCCAGCCAGAAGCACGAAGAGGCAAAGACCAGAACCCAAACCGAGGCCCTGAGGAGACCCTGCCCCGGGCGTGCTCACAGGGAGTTGGGCAGGAAGGCCGAGCCGGCTGTTGGCTCAGCTGGGGGTGAAGGCCGAGCCGGCTGTTGGCTCAGCTGGGGGTGTGCGTGTCCCATGACGCAGCTCTGCTGCTCGCACCGTCCGCAGGTGGCCAGGGGTGCCCCGCGAGCGCTGCTTGGTTACAATGGACTACAGGAGGAAGGTGAATTCACAACTTCACGAATGGCGAGGACAGGCTGTGCACCACCCCGACAGTGACATCAGTGTCCTGGTGCCCAGCTCAGGGCCCAGAGCCAAGTAGGATACACGGGACACCACCGCAGGGTCAGCCTTCTGAGTGGCTGGGGAGGGTGTCCCCAGTGTGGACAGTCCAGCGTGAGTAGGACTCGTATAGGGCGGGGCAGGGGCTGGGAGTCCAGCCTGGGAGCCTCTGCTGAGTGGGGAAGGAGGCCCCGGAGCACGCCAGGCCGTCGGCCCAGGTCGGCCCAGGTCGGCCCAGGTGAGACAAGGAGAGGGCCCACAGCAGGGGGGCCGGCCTTCGAGGGGACTTGCCTGAGGAGCGAGGGGCTGTCTCTGCAGGGAGCCACGTGGGCTCAGACAGCAGGGCGAAGGGAGGCTCGGGTGACCCGTGTCCTTGTTGGAGGTGGGGGACTGAATCTGTGGCGTTCGATATGCATAGGACAGATGCAGAACGGTGGGGGTGCCTCTGCGGAAGCTTCCCCGCACACCCACAAATATTCCCTGGGTCTGCCCATTGGGAGGGCTGGGAGCAGGGACACCCCAGCAGTGACGCACTCCCTCCCTCTCAGGCCTGGCTTCTAGATAGCACTAAAAGGAACCGGGGCTGCTGGGAAGAACAGCCAACTTCAGAGACAGGCAAGGAAGGACCAGGATGTACCCAGACACCTTGGTGTGACAGCAAGCAGGGGCCTACAGGGAATCTTGGGGACATGTCGGAAGGACAGAAGCCAGCCTAAGTAGGCTCCGCCGGTCCTGTCAGGGACGATTTGAGAGCCACAATAGTGACCATGACAGATCACAGCCCCCTGAGTAACGTGGGAAGCCGGGTTCCCACGCGCCTGAGCACGTGTGTTGATTGGATGTGTCACGAGGAGGGAGCGGCCCTCAGTGTCAGGGTCTGCAGTGCCGCAGCAGGGAGCAGGGACCAGAGTAACCGGTGGAGAGCCCCCCCGCCCGCCCGCACCTAAGAAGAGCCCCTGCCCGCCCCCAGGAAGACACCTCGCACCCAAGAAGAGCCTCAGATCTGGGCTGAGTCCTAGAACAGAGCGACAACGACCTCACACCTGCGACCTGCCCCGAGCCACTTTGGTCCCCTCCTGAAGATGGTGGCACACAGCTGTGAGCACGGGGAACGGGGGCAGTTGCTCACTGGAGACTCTCATCCCCACTTGTATTCATTTCTTCTCTGTCTCTGGATTTATGCTCTTCAAGGCAAAAATGATCTTATACCATTAAAAGTGTGTTACCTGGCCAGGCACAGGGGGCCCGCCTGTAACCCCAGAGACCCCAGCGGCTGAGGCAGGAGGATGCTAAGTTTAAGACTGGCCTGGACAACTTAGGGAGACTCCATCTCAAAATAAAAAATATAGCCGGGCGCAGTGGCGCACGCCTGTGATCCCAGCACTTGGGAGGCTGAGGCAGGAGGATCGCGAGTTCAAAGCCAGCCTCAGCAATGGCGAGGCACTTAGCAACTCAGTGAGACCCTGTCCCTAATAAAATACAAAAAAGGGCTGGGGATATGGCCCAGTGGTCGAGTGCCCCTGAGTTCAATCCCCAGTACCAAAATACACACACACACACACACACACACACACACACACACACATAAAATAAAGGGCTGGAAGAGTAGCTCAGTGGAAGAGCACCCCTGAGTTCAATACCCATCACCCTCAAAACAACCAAAATAATCGTGCTACTTGAAAACATGGTGTTGGGAGTGATGGGGAGCCTGGGCTCACTGAGCGCCCCAGGAAAGGCTGAGGGCGGATGACTTAACAGGTGGCCGGCTGGCTGGGTGCACGGTCACTGCAGGGGGTCCTCACTGTGCTGACAGATCCTCGGGGGTGGCGCTGGCCTCGGCCATGGGCTGGTTCAGGGTGCACACCAGGAAGTGGACAGGGAACGGACTGTTACCAACTGGCCTGTTTCTCATCTCCGTCTGTCTACCAGGCCGGGAGCGAGAGATTAATGGTGCACTTACATAGTGAATGTTCCAGAAAATCCTGGTCTAGTTTGAGAACTGGCTGCCAAAGGGGGGTGGAGCCAAAAGACAGAGGAAAGCCAGGCAGATCCCGGATCACACGGGTGCAATGTGTTGGGGACTTATGGATAGCAGTGTGTTTTGGGTGGCTGCAGGATGGAGGCCCCACACCATGAGGCAGAGAAAGGGGTTAAGTGTAAGAGGGACAGAGGTGGCCATGGCTAGCTGCCTGGCCTTTCTCAGAAACTATGCACATGTCCTGTGTTGGCGGCCTGCACACTGTGCTCGGCTGACCATCTTAACAACTTTGTTGACGCCTCAGGGTTGGGGTGTGTGCCAGGCTGCCACCAGATGGCTGTCGGTATGTCAGGCTGATGCCAGTGGCAATCCGTGTTTGTGGGGGAGGACTTTGGGGTCTAAAGGAGGTCGCCGCTTGCTCTGAGATCAGGATCATTCACCAGCATTTATTAATCAGGGGACTTTGGGCCCAGCTCAAGGAAGTAATTGCCCACAGGGGCTGGGAGCCAGGGACGCCTCCCAGGCCTTGCCCATGCAGGGCATCATTTGGGTGCTGTCTGTGCAAAGTACTTGTGACAGGCAGACGTGAGCGCAGCCACAAACACGACGAACTCACTGAAGTCCACCTTGGCATCTCCGTTGGCATCGAGGTCCTTGAGCAGTCTGTCCACAGCGTCCTTGTCCCTTCCACTCTAGAGGAGAGAGGCCCAGAATCAGGGACGCAGGTGCTGAGCTGTACGGAACGGACACTGGGTCCCTGGGAAGGACACTTGCATTGTACCCCGGAAGGACGCTGTATTGTAAGTGCTTCAAGGGGACCCACGGTGGATTAGCGTGTGCTTTAAAATGACGATGAGCCGGGCGCGGTGGCGCACGCCTGTAATCCCAGCACTTTGGGAGGCTGAGGCAGGAGGATCGCGAGTTCAAAGCCAGCCTCAGCAATGGCGAGGCACTTAGCAACTCAGTGAGACCCTGTCTCTAAATAAAAAAATACAAAAAAAGGTCTGGAGATGTGACCCAGTGGTCGAGTGCCCCTGAGTTCAATCCCCGGTACCACAAAAAAAAAAAATAAATAAATAAAATGACGATGACCCCAGGAAACGAATTCCCTCGGGGCTCGCGTCACTCATGCCAGCACTGAGCACACTTTACACAGACCCTCGGTGCTCACAACCCCGGGCAGGAACACCTGCCACCGGTGTTACACATGAAGACCATCAGGCCCAGAGGGCCCACGGGACCTGCCTGGGGTCACTCAGAGAAGGTCTGAGACCCGGGTGTGCAGGGAGCACCGAAGCCCTGCTCTTTGTCTGCGGGTCCTGAGCACTTGAGGCTCAGGACCCAGGGCCCCAGGTCAATGAGGGTCAAGCTGGCTTGACTCAGGTGACAGGGCAGAGGCGGCCTCCTCACCAGGGGACCAAGCTCCACCAGGTGCAGGTCTGCACAGCAGCAGCAGGGGGCGCTCAAGCCAGCCAAGAACGGAACACAGTGCGTCCAAGAAAACATCACCTGTGTCCTCTGGCTGAGTGAGGCACAGCTGCGCCTGCAGGCGTTTGTGACAGCACAGCAAAAGTCAGGGGATTGGACTGACAAGGGAGTGCCCATGTGTTCACCCTGGCATAGCCTGCAGCAGTTTGTAGCCAACAGCCACCTCGTAGTCACTCTGATTCTTGCATAAGAAGCTCTGCCTGAGCCAGGCCCTGGGCTGAGTACCGAAGAAACAGGACCACAAGGCCAGCATGGTCCCTGCCCTCAGATAGACATTGTCCTCCAACTCTCTCACCTCCCTGTGGAGGGGCGCTGAGATGCACAGGGCCAGGCTGTTCAGGGCCAGGGCCTGCTTTTCCAGGTTCCCCGCTGGTTCTGACCTGCCCCAGGGTGCAGAATCCCAGCTTTGGCACTAGTTGTCCAAGTGGGCTCCCTGGACACCTGCCTCCCCACCCTGCTAGAGCAAAAGTCCCACAAATTAGAACCTCACACTTTTTTTTTTTTTTTTTTTTGGTACTGGGGATTGAACTCAGGGGCACTCGACCACTGGGCCACATCCCCAGCCCTTTTTTGTATTTTATTAGGGACAGGGTCTCACTGAGTTGCTAAGTGCCTTGCCATGGCTGAGGCTGGCTTTGAACTCGCGATCCTCCTGCCTCAGCCTCCCAAGTGCTGGGATTACAGGCGTGGCCCGGCAAAATCTCACACTTCGATGATAGAACAACACAGGCCACATGCAAGTTCCCAGCATGGCAGGGTGGGGGGCACTTTTAGTGAACATCAGAGTTTGAGAATTTGCATGGCCACGTTCAGTCCAAGAAGATAGGAAGCTGCAATGAATCAGGATTTCGCTCACAGCAGTGTTTGTGTGGGGTAGAGACAGGAGAGGAGGCTGCACATTTCTGTGTTCCCCTCCTGCCTCAAGTGCACGTTATAGTAGAGAGAAACAGGTGAGCCTTGTTCTTAAAAATACGTCTCACTTGGGGCTGGGGCTGTATGTAGCTCAGTGGTCGAGTGCTCGCCTAGCACATGTGAGGCACTAGGTTTGATCCTCAGCACCACGTAAAAATGACTAAAATAAAACCATTGTGTCCACTTACAACTAAAAAGTGTATGCACTTCACTCACACCTAGGAAGTAGAGACATGAGTGCGAGGAGCTTGGTGTCTCGAGTCATGCTTTGGGCTGAACATCTCAGCTTTCACTTTCAACCGGCTGCAGCAGCCAAGACCCCACCGAGGGCAGGACGGCAGAGTGGTGGGTGCAGGGGGAAAGAGAGAGGGGCCCCTGTTGAGACCCACCAGAGGCTGCCCAGGTGCTGGTCCCGGGGCCCTGGGGGCTTCCTGGGAGTTCCAGGCCCCGTGGCTCCTGCCTGCTACAGCGAGCTCGGGGGATCTAGGATGTGTCTGCTGTCCTTACTCCTGTGGGTGCTACCAGGCCACAAGGGACCTGGGCACGGGAGGAAGGCCGGTGGGCAAGAGGAGGAGGAGGAGCAGGGACGTCTGTGGCCAGCAGCCTCGGAGAAGGAGCTGAGGGACCCACACACCACCTCAGGGACTGCCCTGCCTTCCATGCCGGCCCCACCCCAGCTCCGGAGTGCCACCTCCCTCCAGGGCCCTGCAGGGAGACAGTCCTGATCACAGACTGTGGGGACTCAGCTCCACGTCCAAGGAGCTGCCTGGGCGCCCACTTCCTGCCCAGATGCCCAGTGTCCCCGACAGGGGCTTCGGATCATTCCTTGCCTTCATCTGGGCCTGCTGCCACCTGCCCGCTGGCTCAGTGCCTGCCGTGCCCGTCACCTTCCCCTGTGCCACCCTCGGACCTGGCCGCACCTGCAGGAAGCCGGGGAGCTCCTTCTCCATGAGCAGCTTCAGCTGCCCCTTGGTCAGGGTCTGCCCGCTGCCCCCGCCGCCCGAGTACCGGGCGAAGACGTCGATGATGAGGCCCATGGCGGTCTCCAGCTCTGTCATGGCGCGGGTGTGACCTCCTTCCTCCTGGGGCTGGCGTGCTGGAGAAATGTCCCCCTGGAGGCCTCACGGTGCTTTAAAGGCTGGCCTCCTATTGACACAGAGGGTGGGACAGTCAGCAAATCCTGCCCTTCCCCTTTCGTCACCCAGTCCAGTGAAATGCGTTGCTGGGACCCTTTCCGCACCCAGCGGGGTCCTCCCCTTTCTCCCTCCCTGGGGGGACAGAGGGGTACATGGGGCACATGGGGCCTGGCTTTTGTTGAGTAATGGGTGAACACTGGGTGTGGGCATGAATGGGTGTCACCCCCTTTTCAGAACTCAGGGGAGATGTCCCCAAGCCCTCTGTGGCCCGTTCCTGCCACAGTGGGGGCGCTTGGAGGCTTTTCCACAGATGTTGAGGGAGCAGCCAGCAGGGACTGCAGGACAGGGACCTGGGTTCAAGTGCTGCTCCAGTCTCCCTCCCCCATGCTGTAGACAGGGACATGGGGACACTCCTGCACCAGGTGCTGGGAAGGTGCAGGGTGTGGCTGGGAATGGGAGCAGTGGTCCAACAGCTGAGGTTCGGACACAGGAGGCTCAGCGTGTGGTGATGGCGTGAGGAGCAGGCACTCGCCCCCGCACGCACCCCTGAGCCTGGCTGGGCCCTCTTAGGACACGATTTCAGGGAACAGGTCACCATTCCTGCCAAGTCCCCACCAGCACCTTAGTAGCATGGCTGGGGGAGCTCAGGCTGTCACCTCCGTGGAAGGAGAAAGGGTCACCAGGAGGCAGCTGGTCCTGGGGTCTGCAAGGCTGTCAGCCCGGATCTCTAAAGTGGCCTGAAGCTAACGGGAGGCGGCTTCACTGGGGAGCAGAGCGCCCCGCAACCAGAAACCCCCAAGATCAGCAGCCGGGCCCAGCAGGACCTGGCTTCCCTCTCAGGGGGACACAGCAGGCCTCATGAGGCCAGCTGCTGGCCACAAGCTTGGTAAGGCCACTGGAATGTCCAGGTCAGGAGGCAAACTGGTCGGTCTAGTATTTCTCAAACCCTGCTCGACTCCGGAAGTGGGCCCCCTGGCGAGTTAGTCCCAGACACGGTGGCTGTGGGGCAGCTCCCTGACTCCAGGAACCCCACGGGGCCCAGGGACTTTTGCTCTTTGGACCACTCTGCAGCCATTTAAGTTTTTATGCCATCAGGACCACCTGGGCTGCCCTTACTTGAATTACTCACCTGTGACCTCAAGGACAAGCCCCTCCAGTGTGGGCCACTCTTTGGAACCCCTCCTCAGGACAGGGCTCCGTATTCCAAGCAAGGGTCATTCATGGCCCTCTGGCAGAGGGCCTGCTAAAGAAAAAATACCCTGACATCTTTAAGCCGGTCAGCGACCTTACCTCAAGTGCTGCTATGGGGTCCTGAGGACCGCGGTGGGGAGCGCGCGGCTGAGGCCCTGCACAGGGGAGCCACTGCACGTCCCGAAAACCTGCGTTTTCTTTCTCTTTGCTAAAAAAAAAAAAAAAAAAAAAAAAAAAAAAAAGTCTGCTTTTCAGAAAGCTCAATTATGAACACGTGTTCTTTTCCAACGTTTTGATTTCATGCGTATTGCAAAAGGCGCAGTGGGTGAGGTGCTGCGGCGCACACCTGTAATCCCAGAGGCTCGGGAGGCTGAGGCAGGAGGATCGTGAGCTCAAAGCCAGGTTCAGAAACTTAGCAAGACACTGTATCTAAAAATAAAATACACAGCGGGCTAGGGTGTAGCTCAGAGGTTAAGCACCCCTGGGTTCAACCCCTGCTACCAAAAAAATGAAATTAAATTAAAAAAGGCACAGTGGCCTGTTGAAGGGCTTCTCATGGTCCAACTCTTTGTAGGGATTTTGAAAAGGTGGTCAGGTCATGGCAGAGTGAACGCAACAGAAAAGGAGGGCTGGTGAGGGAGCCCAGCTGTCCCCTGTGCCCGCTGACCGGCCACAGGGCAGCCGCTCAGCCCCTGAGGGGTTCTTCTCTGTTCAAGATGTAACCAGCACCGCCTTGGTCTGAAAGCTAGTTTCCCCCAAGGAGATCGTGAAGTGCATCGCGCCTGGTGCCTTCTCTCCGTCCCTGGCCAGGTGGGGACCTCTCTCTTCCCTCCCTCCAGCCCCGGGCACCGGGAGTCACGAGCCAGGGTCTCCCTTACAGCAGCCAGAGCTGTGGGGTCCTGGGAGCATGAAGCAGGCCAGGAGTGGCAGCATCGGGCAGGTTGGGTGGCTTTCCTGGCGCCTGCAGCACAGAGAGCTGGGGCAGAGGCTGGGCAGAGGCGGGCAGAGGGCCCCTGCTGGGGCGGGGTGGACGCCGGACAGAGGCCGAGGGGGGACACTCCTGGCCCTCAGGAGGAGCGCCCCAATTGAGCTCCCCCATTGCCACCTGCCAGCCGGAGGTCCACACAGGCAGAGGGACCGTGGTCAGGAGGTGAGGAGGCACCCAGGTGCCTTCGCAGGGACGCCAGCCAGTCCCCAGAGCTCTGGGCTCCCACTGCCCACCGGGATGCAGGGCCCTCCCGTGACCATTGTCACGAGAGCAGACGAAGAACTTGAAGGGCAGGTTCCTGCGTATTAACAGAGCACCAGAGTCAAGGGGACCCTGCCTAGTGGACAAAGGTGTGGCCGGGAATGAGGAAGCACGGAGCTGCCAGGAGCCAGCATGCTGTCACCTACTGCTGAGGCCACCTAGCACCGGGGATGGGCAGGCAGGAATGTCTCTGGTGCATCTGGCCCCGGGAAGAACATGGAGGTTGGAGGAAACCGCAGGTGTGAGGTGAGCCGGGTGAGCCCTGGCCTGCCTGGTCTGTTCGGAGTGTGACATGTGGTGGCAAGGGCTTGAGGACGTGACCCTCTCTGTCCTTTGGGTCTGAGCCAGACAAGGCAGACATCTGTGCTCAGTGGGCATGAACCCAGGCCAGAGTCCAGTGAGCAGAGACCCGGGTCCTGCCCTGGGCTGGGGGAGGCACATCAAGCCATGGAGGTCCCCAGCAGACGGGGCAGCAAGGAGGAGGTGACCGAGGAGGGGGAGTCAGAGCGGCGTGGAGGAAGGCGGGGTGCAGCTGGCCCGGGGCCAGATCCTGGAGGGCAGAGTGCCCTGTGGGAGGGAGAGGAGCTGGAGGACAGGAGGGACAGCGAAGGAACAGCGGCACAGGGACCTGGCACTTTGGGATGGGCTGGAGTCCAGAAGGACCGAGACCAGGAACGGCCTGTGGGCTGTGTGTCGGAGCTCCTGGTGGCCTCCTGGAGGAGCTGACAGTCCTGAGACTACAGGTGGCGCTTATGGGCAAGAGCAAGGGTCTGCAGGGCCTTCAGCTGGGGCAACATGTGGTTGGATTTGTGCTTTGGGGGCCACTCAGCAGCTGGTGTGAGACACGATTGAGGAGATGAGGCTGGAGGCCAAGAGGCCAGTGAGAGGCTGTGGAGAAAGAGGCCCTCCAGCCATCGCTGGTTCAGATTCCTGCACCCACGGCCCAAAGCACCTCCGGGAACTGGTGGGGGCCTCAGTGGGGAGCAGAGTGCAGGAAGAAGAGGGGGCCCTCGTGCTCTGTGGTGGGGAAGCAGGGGCTCGGGTGAGGCAGCGAGCCAGCGGGCTCCGTGGCTCCCGCCCACAGGTATGGCAGGGCCCACGCAGGCGCTGGTTCAAACCAGTTTTATCCTTGATAACGTCTCAGACAAATATTTGATGAGGGAGCCGGTAAAGGTTGAGAAAATGAGTTTCTCGGGGCCACCCTGAATGCGGGGGTCATGCACCACATAGCTGTGAGTCAGGGGCCATCTCCCGGCCCCCCTGCAGCCAGGACCCAGGCACCAGTTCTGGTCAAGTGATATTTCACTGAGGGCTGCAGGAGACTGGCCTTGAGGGACACAGCCCTTCTGCCTTCCGTGACCTGGAGTGGCACCAGAGAGGCGGCAGCCGCGTTGCAGCTGTGTGGGTGGGGAGCCTGTCACAGATTCTTACTGCTTGTCCCCAAGAGCGTTCCAAACTGGCTGTTTCCTTAGGGGCTCCTGTAGCCAGTCACCCCAAACTGGGCGACCGAACACAACAGAAATCGTCTCGCACAGCTCCAAAATCCAGGTGTCGGCGGGCCGGTCTCCCCGTGGGGTCTGGCGGGGCGATCAGCTCCTGGGCGCTCCCCGAGGCTGTGATGGGGGCTGGCAAGCCAGGCCCTCCTTGCCACGCAGCTGTCTCCTTCCTAGTATCTGCCTTGGCCACGTGGCCATCCTTCTCCTGTGTCTTAGAAAGACACCAGTCTTACTGGGTCAGGAGCCCAGCCTCGAGGTCCCTCCAGCGTGACCTCATCTGAACTCATCACGTCTGCAGTGACCCCATTTCCAAACAAGGGAACACCGCCAGTGCTCAAAACCAAAAACAAAAACAAAAAATGATTTCCCCTCCCAGGAATGTGGATTTCTAACTTGAAAATCAGAGGTCCATGGGGCTGGGGCTGGGGCTCAGCGGTAGAGGGCTCGTCTCCCATGTGTGAGGCCCGGGGTTCGATCCTCAGCACCACGTAAACAGAATGAAGGTATTTGTGTCTACCTGCAACTAAAAAGTATATTAAAAAAAAAAAAAATCCTGGCACGGTGGCGCACGCCTGTGATCCCAGCACTTGGGAGGCTGAGGCAGGAGGATCACGAGTTCAAAGGCAGCCTCAGCCATGGCGAGGCACTTAGCAACTTAGTGAGACCCTGTCTCTAATAAAATACAAAAAAGGGCTGGGGATGTGGCCCAGTGGTCGAGTGCCCCTGAGTTCAATCCCCAGTGCCAAAAAAAAAAAAAAAAGAAAGAAAAACATCAGAGGTGCAGCCACACTGGAGGCCCCTGCTGGAGCTGGGCAGCCAAACTCCTGCTGCCCCCTGGCTTGAGACGGGGCCTTCCTGGGCATTCGGGTTCCCCCAGCTCCTCTCCGGTTCTGGGTTCAGTGAAGCAAATATCCGTGGGGTGTTCTCCTGCTGGACCCCGGGGTATAGGAGAGCATCAGATGGGCCCCTCTGTTAGGGCCCAGCCAGCTCAGGTGCAGAGAAAGGAGGGGCGCGGCCTGGGGGTGCTGGAGAGCTGCAAGAGCCAGGGCAGACGGCTTCCCCAGGGCAGGGCCCTTCCCTAGAACTGCGCTGTCCCGTTGGGCTGTGGAGGGGAGTGGTCAGGGCGAGGGTGAGCACCCTAGTCCCTCTGCTGCCCACGGCTGGTGGCACTCTGGGCCTTAGGTGGGAAAGAGTCGCCATGCTGTTTCCCCAGGGGCACGGGAGTGGGTATTTAAAGTCAGTCGCCTGCCACGTCCGGTCGTCCTGTCCTGTCTGAACCTCCACCCCTACCCTCGCTGGGACGTTTGCGGCAGGTGGCGCCTTCGTCTCCCCACCTGAGAGCTGCAGCGCTGGGCCGCAGGAGATGCCTTCCTCGCTTCCCGTGACGCCTCCGTGTGTGTGTGTGTGTGTGTGTGTGTGTGTGTGTGTGTGTGTGTGTAGGTATGGATTATTTCTTTGAACTTTTTTTAACCTTTATTTTATTTATTTATTTTTACGTGGTGCTGAGGATGGAACCCAGGGCCGCACGCGTGCCAGGCAAGCCCTCTGCCACTGAGCCACCACCCGGCCCCTCCTGTGCTCTTCTTCCTCCACTTGCCTGTCACTGGGGTGGATCGTATCAGTGGACCCACGGAGGCTGAGGAGCTGTGGCTGCGGCCTTATGACATTTGCTGTTCAGGTCTTTAGAGAAATACTTCATCTCTGGCCTGCCGCAGGAATCTCTCCTATCCGGCAGTCCTCCTGGGGTTCTGGGAGGGACGCAGGGAGGAGCCGTCAGGTGTTTGTGGATGGGGAGGCAGCTCTGGAAAGGGCTGGTCCTCTCTGAGCATCGCACAGCTCAGAGTGCAGAAGCCAGGATGGAAATCTGACATGTCGAGTCCTCCACCCACCTCAGGGCCAGGCCCAGAAAATGAAAGGAAAGCCGGGCGGGCGGGCGTGGTGGCGCACGCCTGTAATCCCAGCACTTGGGAGGCTGAGGCAGGAGGATCGCGAGTTCAAAGCCAGCCTCAGCAATGGCGAGGCACTTAGCAACTCAGTGAGACCCTGTCTCTAATAAAATACAAAAAAAAAAAAAAAAAAAAGGGGCTGGGGATGTGGCCCAGTGGTCAAGTGCCCCTGAGTTCAAGTCCCTGGTACCAAAAAAAAAAAAAAAAAAAGAAAAGAAAATGAAAGGAAAGATGCCCAGTGCCCGGCCTTCCCAGAGAGCGGTGGGAGTGTGGGGTGGGGTGGCAACAGGCTTCTGTTTTTACCCTGTGCTCCCCCCCCCCCCCCAGCTCTCAGAAGCCTCTGGAGGTAGGCTGGTAGCATCCCAAGGAGAGAAAACACGCCCCCATGACTGGGCAGTCTGGATGAAGGGGACTTGCACGTGAGACTCCCGCATGAACCTTCACAGAGTTTCAGCATCACATAAAATGTCCTCCCCAGGCTGGGGTGGTGGTGCACACCTGGAATCCAGTGACGCAGGAGGCTGAGGCAAGAGGATCACAAGTTTGAGGTCAGCCTCAGCAACTTAGCAAGGCCCTCAGCAACATAGTGAGGCCCTGTCTCAAAAATAAAAAATAAGCCAGGTGTGGTGGCGCACGCCTGTAATCCCAGCACTTGGGAGGCTGACGCAGGAGGATCGTGAGTTCAAAGCCAGCCTCAGCAATGGCGAGGCACTTAGCAACTCAGTGAGACCCTGTCTCTAATAAAATACAAACAAGGGCTGGGGATGTGGCCCAGTGGTCGAGTGCCCTGAGTTCAATCCCTGGTACCAAAAATAAATAAATAAACAAATAAAAAGGGATTGGCGATGTAGCTCAGTTGTAAAGTGGCCCTGGTCAGACCCCCAGGACCAAAC
The DNA here is from genome assembly GCA_025594165.1 of Tamias sibiricus. NCBI lineage: Eukaryota > Metazoa > Chordata > Mammalia > Rodentia > Sciuridae > Tamias > Tamias sibiricus. The sequence goes on from CM046665.1 coordinate 4,771,560, forward strand.
CAAAGAAAAAACAAACCCCAAACAGCAACGATAAACAGCCTCCTCCCCAGGGGGAGTTCACCTGTGTCCCCCAGATGGAGTGGCAAGGGTCCCGTGCCCTCCTCTGCACTGCCCTGAGGAGAGTGCTGCCTGCATTCTTGTGTGTGTGTGTGTGTGTGTGTGTGCACACGCGTGTGTGCTGGGGCTTGAGCACAGGGGTGCTTTACTGCTGAGCTATGTTCCCAGCCCTTTTTATTTTCTATTTTACACAGGGTCTCGCTAAGTTGCTGAGGCTGGCCTCAAACTTATGATCCTCCTGCCTCAGCCTCTGGAATTGCTAGGATTACAGGCATGTTCCACCACACCCAGCTGCCACCTGCTTCTGAGTCACCAAGGGTGGGAGAGAACACCTCTGCAAGCAGAGCCAACTCAGCCTGGGGGGTCACCCACTAGCAAACAGTGCCACCTTCCTCTGGTGGCAGACTGCCTGCTGCGTGGCACTCAGGGTGACTGTGTAGCTGCCTGCTGCTGCCGCTTGCAGCTACGATGCCGCAGGAAACAATTCGGAGGCAGGATGGAAATGAAAAAGTTCTTTTATTCTTTTCTCTTCTAACTTCTCTCTCCGGCTCCAACAACCTCTCCAACTCCAACCACACAACTCCAACTCTCCTCTAACTCCAACCACAACTTCAACCACTCTAACTCCAACCACTCTAACTCCGACCACACTAACTCCAACCACCTAGCCACTAACCCTCACCCAGTCAAATACATTTTGCTTTAACAAGGACAAGTGCTTACAGCTCGAGCTCACAGGTGCGTCACACAGTGTTCACGGGCATAAGAAGATTCTTTGATAAATGCATGAATATCAGGTGGAACTTGAGCATCTTTATGGCTCTCAGCTAACCGCAATCTTAGCTCTCTCCTTGATTAGGGCTCCTGTGTGACTGCTTCTTGGTGGGGGGCTCTCTACTGCCCCCAGAGTGGCTGTGCTGCACATGCAGCCTGCAGAGGAAGCTGCCCTTCTACCTCCTGGTGGAAGCTTTGCAGGCCACCTCCTCAAGATGCCCTGGGGAAAGTGGCCGGGGACACGGTTCATAAATCCAGTGTCATCCAGCAGAGAACCCAAGTGCACTGGACTCCACCAGGAAGGGACGCAGAGGCCCTCTGGGTTATGGACCTTGTCCACCTAGGGTGGACTGAACCACTGGGACAATGTATATACGTCACACACTTAAAGGACACAGTTAATATGAAGGCACAGAAAGATGAAAAATAAAATAATGGTAAATGATTACCAGGTAAATCTTTAAAAAAAAAATTTTTTTTTTTTGGTTGTAGATGGACACAATACCTTTATTTCATTTGTTTTTCTTTTATGTGGTGCTAGGGATCTAACCCAGTGCCTTATGCACACTAGGCAAGCGCTCTAACACTGAGCCACAACCCCCGCCCTACCAGGTAAATCTTAACCAAAAGAGAGCTGGGGTGGTCTATATAGTAGCAGAAAGTACCAACTTCACGGTAAAACAGACGCAGCAAGAATCTCAGCTCGACAGGAAGAGAGCACGCCTCTAAGCTGTGTGCGCTGGGTCACGCGGCTCCAACGGCCTCAATCAAAAATGCACAGAAATAGCTGGGCGCGGTGGCGCACGCCTGTAATCCCAGCACTTGGGAGGCTGAGGCAGGAAGATCGCGAGTTCAAAGCCAGCCTCAGCAATGGCGAGGCACTTAGCAACTCAGTGAGACCCTGTCTCTAATAAAATACAAAAAAGGACTGGGGATGTGGCCCAGTGGTCGAGTGCCCCTGAGTTCAATCCTCAGTACCAAAAAAAAAAAAAAAAAAAAAAAAAAAAAAAAAAAAAAATGCACAGAACTGGGCTGGGGTTGTGGCTCAGCGGTAGAGCACTCGCCTAGCACGGGCACGGCCCGGGTTCGATCCTCAGCACCACCTAAAAACACATTGTGTACAACTAAAAGCAAATAAATATTTTTTTTAAAAAAATGCACAGAACTACCAGGAGAAACCCACGACCCACCAGCAGCTCACCAGGTGACTGACAGCTGAGGTGCCACCTGGTGGACCTGTCCCCGAGGAGCACTGACCTCTGAGTGTGGAGTTGGTCTGCACCTAAGACCGTGGGAGTTAAAACCCCGGGGTCCATAAGCTCAGGATGGCCGGGAGTGCCGAGAGCTGTGGGGGTGTCACCAGGTGGCCACGGGGCGCGGGATCACAGAGGGACTGCTCTTACTTGGCAGCCTTTGTTGAGTCGGGGAGGTCTCAAGGCGTCTGGTGCTGCCCAGAGAGACTCAGCCACACACGGCACCCAGGTGGCCGCGGCAGCGCGGCAGGGCCACGGTGAGATCCAGAGACTCGCGAGCATCCAGGACCCCCGTCCGCAGAGTGCCGCGGGGGCAGGCTAAACCTGTCCTGGAGGGTCACTTCCCATGATCCCGAGCCAAAGCGGACGCAGCTCCAAGGAACCCACGGGACGTGACAGCTCCGAGCGTGATCTTAGAGACTGTCACTTGCTTGAGGCCGCAGGGTAGTGTGCGGCGGGGCCAGGAATGAGCACTCCCGCCCCGCCCCTGCCTCTGGCTCCCTTCTGGGGACTCAGCTCTCCCTCCGTGGCCGCCTCCCCTTCCGCTGGGCTCAGACGGGCTGCTGCTGCTGGGAGAAGAGGACGGCCACCGGCCACCGAGCTGCTGGTGCCCAGAGCCTGGCAGCGAGCGAGCACGCGCAGGGCTACCCCCTCCTCCCTCCCTCCTTTTAAACGACTCTGTCACCCGTGAAAATTAGGTGAGGTACGTTAAGTGCCTAATCCCAAATAGACTTCTTGTAACAGATGTTCATTTTCTTATTTTTGTGTACCTAATGTCCCGTTATTGGCTGGGAGCTGTAGAAACTCTGCTTCTGCGGCAGGATAGTGGGAGAATCAGGGTCCCTTTGTCATTGTTTTGTTTTTGTGGGCTGGAAAGTACTTTATGTTTTTTATTTTGAGACAGGGTCTCTCTAGATTGCTGAGGCCGGCCTTGAATTTCGCAATCCTCCTGCCTGGGCCTTCTGAGTTGCTCTCTTTTATCTGCAAACAGGCCTGGCTTAACGGATGGGGACGCAGACTCTCCCTGCTTCCTTCCCCAGCCCTTGACTCTGTGACACTACTGCACACTCACCCAAGGCCTGGCCTCTGTGACAGCCAGGAAAGGGGCCTTGGGCTGAGGTGCAGACCTCAGTTCTCAGTCCTGGCAAGCCCAGCCCTGTTTGGCTCCTGCTCCTGGTGTCTCCTGGGTGTCCTCTGGTCAAGCCATGACACAGGACACATTTGTATTTCTGATGCGATAAGTGAGGAGTATAGATTTGGGGGTGGCAAGGGGGTAACTGAAGTTGGTGGCAAATGCAGCACAGTGGTCACAGCAGGCCAGGGGGGTGGGACGGCAGAGGCAGGCCAGGTGCCCATTTCCCTCTGTGTGTCCTAGTTCCTGTCCCCTCCACAAACCCGAGTGCCGTGGACCTGCTCAAACGGTTCCACGGCTCCCTGTAGCTCTGCTGCTCAAAGGTCTTCAAGCTGCCCTTAACACCAGAGGCCCTGGAACCTCGTCCAGCAGTGAGGCCTCACCTGGGGCTCACCAGAAGCCAGCTGCTCGGCCACAGGACCAGACCTGCACCTGAGCAAGGCCCGGGCTTCAGGTGCACTGGAAGTTTGGATAGCACCGGGTGAAGGGCCGTGTGCAGAGCTGCAGAGCAACTTCTCTGGATATCGGTCTTTAATTTAGGAAATTAAGAAGTGTTTTTCCAGCCAGGCATGGTGGCGCACGCCTGTAATCCCAGCACTTGGGAGGCTGAAGCAGGAGGATCGCGAGTTCAAAGCCAGCCTCAGCAATGGCGAGGCACTTAGCAACTCAGTGAGACCCTGTCTCTACGAAAATAGAAAAAAGGGCTGGGGATGTGGCCCAGTGGTCGAGTGCCCCTGAGTTCAATCCCTGGTACAAAAAAAAAAAAAAAAAAGAAAGAAAGAAAGAAATGTTTTTCCATCAAACATCAAATACGTTGAGCGTTCAGAATGGTCAGGACCTCCCTCAGCATGAGCTGCTGCCCACACTCTGGGCACACAGGCTGCAGGCGGCAAGGCAGCAGCACCTGGGGCCAGGCCAGACCTCCACACTGGCGCCCTGCCCCCACCCCTCCCAGCCACATTCCCAGCTGAGGCTGGGCTCCTCAGCCACCAGGCCACCACGTGGGGCCCGACCTGCTCCTTTGCTCTTTCCTCTGCCTGCGCTCATCCTTCTGGCTGAGCGGGTCCCTGGTCTGAAGAGCTTCCTCCCACCCCCCCCTCCTGGATGCTACCACCAAACCTGCAGCGTCCCTGTCTATGCCTGCCTGCAACAGTGGGAGGGCTGCCTTTTGCTTTCAAAAGTGGCTCCGTTTCTTTGACACATGCTACAGCCCTCCTAAACGCATGCTCGGGCCACAAACTTCAGAACCCAGGCCCAGGGGACACTTTCCCAGCACAGTCTGCACTCACCAAAGAGGCCCACGTCCCAGTCCCTGGCTGGGCCCTGTGATTATGTGGAGTTGCATACATTTTGTAATTATGAGTACATCATCTACCACATGGCAAAAGGAACCACGTTGAAGCAGTTAAACTTAAGGGTCTGGCTGGGAGGCAGCTCAGTGGTGAGCACTGGCCTAGCATGCACAAGGCCCTGGGCTCAATCTCTAGTACCAGGAAAAAAATAAATAAAATAAAATTAAGGGTCTTGGATAGGGATGCTTGCCTAGCAGGTGTGAGGCCCTGGGTTCCAACCCCAGCACCACAGAAAAATTAATTAATTACTTCAGAAAAACCTTAAGGAAATTAACCTGTGTCATTCAGGTGGACCAATCTAATCACAGAGCCCTCAAGAGCAGAGATGCTCTTGTTTTGGAGTCAGAGAGGGAAAAAGGGAGGCAGAAAAGCCCAGAGCTCTCCGGGTACGAGGCTGGCTGCCGGCCTGCCGTGCCGATGGTTGATTCGGGCGTGGAGGATTGGGACCCAAGCTTCCCAACCTGTCGGTTGGCTGGTTGATTCTGGACAAATGCAAAGCACAAGAATGATTTGACAAACCACTGCAGGTTCTGAGATTCATGATGATTTGACAAACCACTGCAGGTTCTGAGATTCAGGTGACCCCGTTCAAAAACCAGAGAGTGGCCTGTAGGAGTGGAAGGTGGTCCCTGGCTGACCATCAGCAGGGGACAGGGACCTGCATCCTACAGTCCAGGAACTGGGTTCTGCTGAAGCCTGAGTGAGTGGGAGCAGTTGCCTCCCACGGGCTCCCCTAGGAGCCCAGCTGCTCGGGCCCCTGATTTGGGCCACGGGAGACCCAGAGTGGACACCTGCGAGCCCACTGGCGCTCCTGACCTCCAGCTTTGGTAATGCAGCGATGTTGTGTTGTGCTGCAGGTTGTGGTGATTTGTTATGTTGGCTGTAGAAATGAGTGAAGGAGGGTCTGGTTGGGAGTGGGCCTGAGTGAGCCTGCAGGACATTTACATCTGGTTGGGAGAGCGGCAGTCCCTGCTCTCCCTATTCTTTCTTTCTTTCTTTTTTTTTCTTTTCCTTCCCTTTCCTTTCTCCTTCTTTCCTTCCTTCCTTCCTTCCTTCTTTCCTTCCTTCCTTCCTTCCTTCCTTCCTTCCTTCCTTCCTTCCTTCCTTCCTTTCTTTCTTTCTTTCCTTCCTTCCTTCACCAGGGATTGAGCTCAGGGCCACTCGACCACTGGGCCACATCCCCAGCCCTTTTTTGTAGTTTATTAGAGACAGGGTCTCACTGAGTTGCTTAGTGCCTCGCCATTGCTGAGGCTGGCTTTGAACTCGCGATCCTCCTGCCTCAGCCTCCCAAGTGCTGGGATTACAGGCATGCGCCACTGCGCCCAGCTTCTCCCTATTCTTTCTAAGCATGGGAGAAAGTGCCCCCAGTCCTGGAGGCCTTCTGGGAGAATTCTCCTCCGGGCTCTTTTATACAGTTTGGATCGCATTCCTTTTCTCCAGAGTGTGTGTTGCAAATGTCTTCTCCCAATTGAGACTTGACTGCCTTTTTAAAAATAGACTTTATTTCTTAGATGTTTTGGGTTCATAGAAAACCCAAGAAGATAGTACACTTTTTTTTTTATAAACAATATTCTACTTTGAATTCTTGTGGTAAAATATGCACAACCTAAATCTACTATTTCAACCTGAGCACTCAGTTCGTGGCTTTAAGCACACGCACACTGCTGTGCCACCGTCACCACTGTCCAGCTCCAGAACTTTCCATCTTCCCAAACTGAAATCTGTCCCCATTAAACACGAGCTCCTCGTCCCCTCCCCAGCCCTGGCACCTGCCATTCTACTTTCTGGCTCCAGCTTTTTAAAACTCCAAGGTGAAATTCATGTAACATGGCATCGACCACTTTAAAGCGTGAGATTCTGAGCTATTCTGAGCACCGACACCGACACCGCCCTGCAGCCACCGGCCCCTCTAGCTTTCTCATCATCCCATGAAAATATCTGGCACCCAGCAACTGCGCGACCAAACTTAGAACACGAAAGCCCGCTGGGCGTCTCAGGAGACGTCTGGCGTGGAGGTGGGGGAGACACAGACTCAGACCTTAAAAGGGAGGCAGCAGGGCTGGGATTGTGGCTCAGCGGTGGAGCGCTCGCCTAGCATGTGGGCGACCCGGGTTCGATCCTCAGCACCATGTACAAATAAAACGCATTGAATAAAACACATTGTGTACAACTAAAAAAGCAAATAAATAAAAAAAAAATTAAAAAAAAAAAAAAAAAGGGAGGCAGCAGAACCGAGCTGCGATTAACTGAAGATGGCCATGAGAGCATGAACGGTGGTGTCCCCGTCCACGTCAGCACGGAGGGTGAAGGAGCAGACCAGAAAGTTCAAGCGATACCATCAATTTAGTGTGTCCCCCACAACGCCCGCCACTGGCTATGTGTGCAGCAGTGGCCAGCGAGATGGACGTTAAACAGCTGGTCAACCTCTCTGAGCGGAATTCAAATCGGGACAACTGGTCAACCTTTGTTAAAAAAATAAATAAATAAATAAAAATAAAAAAATAATTGTGCCTTAGAGGTTGGACAACTGGTCAACCTTTCCAAGCAAGCACTATTTGAGATCGAGACAACTGGTTGACCTGATCTCATCCCGGAGAGAGAGGGAGAGAGAGAAAGAGAGATAGAGAGAGGGGGTCGACCTTAGAGATTGGGACAACTGGTCGACCACTGGTTTAAAAAAGAAAAAAGTTTTCGGGACAACTGGTCACTTTGTCACGGTGAGGAGAGCGCGTTCCCTTGCCATTTAGAGGAAGGGGGACAGGCAGGGAGGAAGGTGGAGGGCCATCGCCTCAGAGGTGTGCACAGTGCAGCAAGGATACCGTGAGCAGTGTGCATCAGATGAGGTGGGCCTGAAGGAGCGGGTGACTTCAGAGGCACTTGCCCTCCTGCCACCTCACTGGCAAGGCCTCACCACTCTCTGGGAGCAGCAGCTGGGTCAAGTGCTCATTTTGTGCATGAGGCTGTGGGTCAAGAACCTCTGTGCAGCATTTCAGCTTGCAGTGTGGTCTTGACGGCCACTAGGTTGTGTGACCATGGCACATTTTAATCAGTGTGGCACCTGGCTGGCCAGTGGTAGTGATGAGGGGAGGGAGACAGTGTGGGACTGGATGAGGAAGCAGCCAGTACTGGGCTTTGAGACTGGCCACAAAAATAACGTCTTCCAGGCTAAGTTCCTTCCTGATTGTGGTGATTCCATCCTGGCCACGTGTTCCTGTGATGGCCAGGTACAGGTAGCACAACTACCTGCTCCCACATGTGGGAAGAACAAAGTGTACGGCCAGGCACAGGGCAGCTCCCACAGCCACTCTGGAGCCAGACTCTGCAGGAGCCCTGTTTGGGGAGATGGCTAAGATTGCGGTTGACTACGGGCCATGGAGATGTTTGGGCATTGCCGCCTTCCGTAGTCTCACGGGACTTGGCCCGGGATCTCGTGGGACTTGGCCTGGGATCTCACGGGACTTGGCCCGGGATCTCGAGAGACTTGAGCCGAGATTGCTGATCGGGTCTGCGCCATTTGGTGTGTTGGATGTTTGGTGGTGTGTGTGGTGCGTGTTAAAGTCATTGTTAGAGCCAGAGAGAAAAGTTATCAAAATAAAAAGCCTATTTCCAATTCGCCTCTGAACATCTTTCCGCGGCTTCGTTGCTCCAAGCGGCCATTGCTTCAGGCGGCAACAGGTGGCGGCCCATACAGAGACTTCGGAGTGGACAGGTAAGAACTGAAAGGTCTCTAAAGATGGGTTTGCATATAACTGAATCCCAAGTGATAGGGGCTATGGAAAGACTCCTTGATATACCTGACTCCGTTCTCAATGAATAGGATTTAGAAAAAAGTGAAAGTGATAAAAAAAAGTGTAGCTTCCACTGGGCCAACTAAGACCAGTAAAGAGAGTATTAGAAGAGTCCCAAAAATGACAAAAATTCAAGCTATTAGAGCTATTCGGGAGTTATTGGTGATAGCTGAAGGATACTTGCGCTTAATGGAACCTGGGCCTCAGGATATTGCTGTCAGTGAAATTAGCAGTGGTGAGGAATCTAGTAAAAGTGATCCTGAGAAAACGAGGAAAAAGAAACTAAAAAAGACCAAGAAAAAGGACCGTCAAGTAGAGGAACCACTTGTGTCCTCTACTCCCCCATGGGTGGAATCCATTACAGAAAATATGAAGGGTATTACTAGGCATTTGCATACCCTAGAAACAGAAATAAAAAGTCTTTTTGAGCGCTTATGTGCTCTCGAGGGTAACTCACAGATACATTGGGAACTGCCAGCATTTGAAAAGAAAAATGGACAGAGGGTCCATCAGTCAGTAGATTTCAAAACAATAAAAAATCTCAAAGAGGCAGTAATGACTTATGGGCCCCAAGCTCCTTTCACGTTGAGTATGCTGGAGTCCCTTAACACCTTTAGCTTAACCCCCTTGGACTGGAAAAGTCTATGTAAAGCAGCATTAAGCGGGGGGCAATACTTGGTTTGGCGATCATGATTCCAAGAACTTTGTATAGAAATGGCTAAAAGAAATGCAGCTGCAGGGTTTGGAGACTATAATATAGAAATGCTCACAGGAGAAGGGCAATTCGCAGACTTACAGGCTCAAAAAGATTATGACCCAGGTGTATATGCTCAGATAAATGCAGCTGCCTTAGAGGCATGGAAAACTGTACAAGGACCTGGGAATCTACAAGATAGCTTGTCAAAAGTGATTCAAGGACCTAATGAGCCATATGCTGACTTTGCTGATCGACTTTTGAGAACTGCAGGTAGTGTGTTTGCAGATGTTGATCAAGCTATGCCATTAGTTGTTCAATTAGCATATGAAAATGCTAATAAATACTGCCAGGAAGTTATCAGGCCATGGAGAATTAAAAAGGATCTTTCCGTATATATACAACTATGTAAAGATATAAATGACGCCTTTGTCACAGGAAATGTGATTGCAGCCTCAATGAGAGGTGCTTCCCCTCGAAATTTCACAAAGACTAAACCTAGACATTATAATCAATCAGGATATTCCAGGAAAAATTATCATAATCAATCAGGCTATTCTAGGCAAAATCCCAAAAGAGAAATAAGACCAAGCTCATACCATGCCCCAGGCTGCTGCCCCAGATGTAAAAAGGGAAATCACTGGGCCAATAAATGCTATTCAAAATTTGACATCCATGGAAATCCTTTGTTCAGGAATTCAAAAAATGGGGCATGGGGCCCAATGCCCCAGGGCCTACAAATGTACGGGGCATTGGAGGAGGAGTATCCTCAAGCATCCACTCAGATGCTTCCCCAACACAATCCCTACTACCCATCCACTCCCTCACCAGAGGAACAGGAGGAAATGCAGGATTAGACCTCTGTTCCACCACCCGAATAGTGTTAACACCTGAAATGGGGGTTCAACTGATTCCCACAGGAGTCAGGGGACCTCATCCCCCAGGGACTATAGGACTTATTATCGGGCGAAGTCCTAAAAGCTTATTAGGTTTGCAAGTGACCCCAGGTGTAATTAACTCAGACTACAAAGGTGAAATAAAAATAATGCTTAGCTCATCCCAAAGTATAAGTTCTGTTAATCAAGGAGATAGAATTGCTCAGTTGCTTTTCCTTCCCAATTTACATAATTCATTTAAAATGAGTATGCCTCAAAAAGGGAACAATAGAGGATTTTGTTCCACTGACTCAAGACCCATGGCTTGCTGGGTTCGAGACTGTTCAAGGAGGCCTATGTGTAAAATAAAAATCCAAGGAATAGAAATGGAGGGATTAATAGATACTGGAGCTGACTCTTCCATTATTAATTTACGCCAATGGCCCAAGCACTGGCCTCTGCAGAAAGCTTCAACCATATTTTAAGAGGCTTGGGTATATAATAACCTCCCAGAAAAAAAGTGAGGTAATTTAAAATGGGAGGATGATGAAGGACATAAAGGAACGTTCCAGCCTTATGTTTTACCTAACCTACCGGTTACTTTATAGGGAAGAGATATTTTACAACAAATGGGAGTACACCTTGCAACCAAACCTGCAGGTGTTAAATGTAAAAATCTACAGGGTAATCTTAACCATAAAAGAAATCATTATAAAAAAAATACAGGGTAAGCTTAACCCTAAAAGAAATCATTATCATAAAGGAAAAGGACATTTTTCTTTGGGGCCACTGAGAAAATAATTTTAAAAATACCATGGCTTTCTGATAAGCCAGTGTGGGTCCCTCAGTGGCCCCTATCTAAAGAAAATTACAAGCGGCCCACCTACTAGTTCAGGAACAATTAGAAGCAGGACATATAGAACCTTCCACCTCTCCCTGGAATTCCCCCATATTTGTGATCAAGAAAAAGTCAGGAAAATGGCGATTGTTACATGATCTTAGACAAATTAATAAAACCATGCAAGTTATGGGCTCTACTCAACCTGGACTTCCTAGTCCTGTAGCTATTCCAAAAAATTTCCATCTTATTACTCTTGATATAAAGGATTGCTTCTTTTCTATTCCCCTACATCCTCTGGATGCCCCCAGGTTTGCTTTTTCGTTCCTTCTATGAACAATAATGTCCCTGATCAGAGATATCAATGGAAGGTTTTGCCGCAGGGAATGGCTAATAGCCCCACCATATGCCAAATATATGTAGACAAGGCTATCCAACCCATTAAAAATAAATATCCAAACCTCATGTGTCTACATTACATGGATGATATTTTACTGGCCCACCCTAATCAAAAAATCTTATTTAATATATTCCGTGACATGGTAGAAAATTTAAAAAAAATATGGATTATATATAGCAGAAGAAAAAGTTCAAACCAGATCTCCCATATTATATTTAGGATTTAAAATCATGGATACTTTTGTTAGACCCCCCAAAAAAAATTTTAATAAATAAAGAACATTTAACCACCCTCAATGATTTCCAAAAACTACTGGGAGACATTAATTGGCTTCGCCCTACACTAAACCTTACTACTGGCCAACTAAAACCTTTATTTGATATCCTTCGAGCAGACCCTGATCCTTCCTCACCGCGACGACATTGACTCCTGATGCTAGGAAAGCTTTAAAGTTAGTAGAAAAAGCCATCGAAGGAGCTCATTGTGATAGATTTGATTTAACTCAACCGCTGATGTTGATTATTATTTCTTCACAACATACACCCACAGGAGTATTTTGGCAACAAGGGCCTTTATTATGGATACATTTGCCTGTCTCTCCTAAAAGTATAATTGAGTCTTATACCTCCATGGTGGCTAAACTTATTCTTCAAGGACTTAAGACTTCTACTAAAATATTTGGCATTCACCCTGCTACTATTATTATTCCCTATTCATCGTCACAGATTGAATATTTATGCTTCAACGATAGTGTTTGGGCTATAGCTAAATGCTCTACTTCTGCAAATTTTGATAATCACCTTCCTAAGTCTCCTATATTATCTTTTGTATTAATCATCCTATTATATTTCCACAGGTAATAAAAAAATCAACCTATTCCTAAGGCATTTAATGTATTTACAGATGGGTCCTCAAATGGTACTTCTGCAGTAGTCACTAAAAAAGAAAATATGACTTACATAACTACACACAAATCAGCTCAACTAGTGGAATTGGAAGCTGTGGTAACAGCTCTGGAAAATTTTAGGGACCAGCCCATAAACATTTTTTCAGATAGCCACTATATTGTACAAGCCGTCCCAAAATTAGAGTTAGCAGGACCAATAGCACCTCATACTCCAGCCTTTAATTGTTTTATCAAATACAAAAACTTTTGTGGGCAAGAAAAGAACCTCTATTCGTAGGCCATATTAGAGCACATACTAATTTGCCTGGTCCCCTCCATGAAGGTAATCAAAAGGCTGATGGACTTACAAAAACAATATTTATACTTTCAGCACTACAACAAGCTACTTTATTTCACTCCCAGTTTCACGTCAACAGCACCACCTTGCAAGGTAGGTTTAAAATCACAAATGAGCAAGCCAAAATAATTGTAAAAGATTGTAAATCTTGTATGACACATTTGCCCAATCCTCATTATTGTGTTAACCCTAGAAGATTAATGCCCAATCATTTGTGGCAGATGGATGTTACTCATGAGCCTAGTTTTGGAAAATTGCGATTTATCCATGTGACCATAGATACATGCTCAGGCATGATTTTTGCTTCCTTACATTCTGGAGAAAAAGTTAAAGATGTTACATCTCATTGTTTACAAGCTTTTGCTGCATTGGGCATCCCCAAAATGCTTAAAACAGATAATGGCCCTGAATATACGTCCTCATCTTTCAAACAGTTTTGGGCAAAATTCAATATATCCCATAAAACAGGCATCCCATACAATCCTCAGGGTCAGGGCATTATTGAAAGAGCAAACCGCACACTGAAAGTTATGTTATTAAAACAAAAAGAAGAAAATTGGAAAAGTCCTAGGGACAGATTGGCAGTTGTTTACCTGTTTACCTTAAATGTTTTAACTTTAGACTCTAATGGTTATTCTGCTGGAGACAGACATTGGAACCCACATCAACAATATAAACCTTTGGTTTACTGGAAGGATGTTCTTTCAGGTACATGGAAGGGTCCAGATCCAGTATTAAATTTGGGGAGAGGATCTGTTTGTGTTTTTCCAAAGCACGAATCCTCTCCAATATGGATACCATCTAGATTAATAAAACAGGTACCACATCAAAAGGATCAAGATGAAGTTGTTGAAGAATCAAGATTAATAAAAAAAGTACAAAATCAAGAGGACCAAATGAAGATATGGAATAATTCCCTCAAAAAAAGGTCCTTCAAAATATTTCACAACTAGCCTGGGGCGCAGTGGCGCAGGCCTGTAATCCCAGCACTTTGGGAGGCTGAGGCAGGAGGATCGCGAGTTCAAAGCCAGCCTCAGCAATGGCGAGGCACTTAGCAACGCGGTGAGACCCTGTCTCTAATAAAATACAAAAAAGGGCTGGGGATGTGGCCCAGTGGTCGTAGTGCCCCTGAGTTCAATCCCTGGTATTTCACAACTTAAGTGTCATTCATCATCCCGGCCGGGACGAGGAGATCTCTCTTTAGTGTGCACACAATTGTATTTTTTTTTCTTTTTATACATGTCTTTATGTCTGTACATTTGTCTACATTTCATGTTAATGTGATGTCACAAATATATGTTTATATGTTTGTGCATCTGTCCAGTGTGACGTCACAAATAACAAAGCGCTTATGAAAAAAAAATATATATATGGATCCAAATAACTTTAATTCATTTTATATTAAGAGTATTCAATTTAGGTAAATAATTTTATAAATGAAGGTACTTTCAATTTTGATTTATAGGTGTCCCTGGGACTTCTCTTTAGCAAACAATATGACTAGTGCTATATAACCTGATATTTTGGTGTTTTGACATAAGATGGTTTATTTGTTATTAACTTCATTTTTTTTAATAGCTGATTAATTTAAATCATCTCAACAGGTAAAAGATTGCTGTGTATACAGAGACTCGAGGGTTCCAGCTAACAAATTATTTCTCCTTAGTGCCTTTAGCTTTTCTTTTCTTTTTTTTTTTTTTTTTTTTTTTTTTTTTTTTTGTGGTACCAGGGATTGAACTCAGGGGCACTCGTCCTCTGGGTCACATCCCCAGCCCTTTTTTGTATTTTATTTAGAGACAGGGTCTCACTGAGTTGCTAAGTGCTTTGCCATTGCTGAGGCTGGCTTTGAACTCGCGATCCTCCTGCCTCAGCCTCCCAAAGTGCTGGGATTACAGGCATGCGCCACCGCGCCCGGCAGCTTTTCTTTAATACAGTAAATATCCTCAGTCTTTCTTTGTTTTGTTCTGAATATGATATTTTGCCAGCTTATGTTTGTGAGAGCTCAAACAACATGTGTGTGTGAACAGAAATCAACTTTAATTTTCTAATCTAATAATTCCATTTTTTAGTTTGACAACTCGACTCTTGACTCAGTGCTGCAATAACACTGCCTTTTCTTTAATAATTGATGCTTCAGTTTCTAGGTAGCGGGCCCTTAAGATTTGCCGGTGGCATTGTCTAGACATAAAAAAGACGTTTGCTGCTACAGCTGCAGGGATCGCGGTCGCCACAAGCATCCCTGCTGCTCAAGCATCAAACAACCTCACCAACAGTGTGGCCTCTGCTCTACATGCATGGGGCCTCTTACGTCAACGTGTTATAACAAATGGACATTTTGATCTTTCATTGTTTGGGACTTTACGGGACAATGCCTTGCGGGTATTTGTCTAGAAAATTCAGTGTGTTACTTGATGGAACTTAGGGCAGCTGATTTGTTTAAACAATTTGATATGCTATGCAATTTGGCTCATCACCAAAAGGCTTGTCGCCTTAAAGCCGCACCATCTCCTCACAACTGGACGGCTGTTAGTCATCATACACAGTCGATCCTAAAGGGCTCCATTGAATGGCTGGTTAGCCAATGACAGGTAAGATCCCCAGAGGGGGACAACCTAAGACAGGCACAGTCGCACGGGACAGTCTCATGTGGCCGACATATCAACCTAAGACAGGAGTCAAGGGCACAGCCTTGATTATCTGATGACGGGTAAGAATGTTGGTTGCACATAGATGTCCTAGAGCATCCCCTCTTTTAAAACAAAAGGGGGGAAATGCAGGATCCCTGTTTGGGGAGATGGCTAAGATTGCGGTTGACTACGGGCCAAGGAGATGTTTGGCTGTTGCCGCCTTCTGTAGTCTCATGGGACTTGGCCTGAGATCTCGCGGGACTTGAGCGAGATTGCTGATCGGATCTGCGCCATTTTTTGGTGGTGTGTGTGGTGCGTGTTAAAGTCGTTGTTAGAGCCAGAGAGAAAAGTTATCAGAATAAAAAGCTGTTTGTTTCCAGTTCACCTCTAAACTTCTTCCCGCGGCTTCGTTGCTCCAAGCGGCCATCGCTTCAGGCGGCAACAATAAACCTTTGGTTTACTGGAAAGATGTTCTTTCAGGTACATGGAAGGGTCCAGATCCAGTATTAATTTGGGGGAGAGGATCTGTTTGTGTTTTTCCAAAACACGAATTTTCTCCAATATGGATACCATCCAGATTAATAAAACAGGTACAAAATCAAAACGATAAAAATGAAGTTGTTGGACAATCAAAATTAATAAAAAAGATACAAAATCAAGAAGACCAAGATGAAGACATGGAATGATTCCCTTATAAGACTCCTTCAAAATATTTCACAACTTAAGTCTTATTCCTCCCGGCCAAGAAAAAGAGTTCTCTTTAGTGTGCACACAATTGTATTTTTTTTCTTTTTATATATGTGTTTATGTCTGTGTATTTGTCTAAATTTCATGTTAACATGAGTCACAAATATATGTTTGTATGTGCATCTGTCCAATGTGACATCAAAAATAACAAAGCGCTTATGAAAAAATATATATACATATATATATGGATCCAAATAACTCTAATTCATTTAAGTTTAAGAGTATTCAATTTGGGTAAATAATTTTATAAGTGAAGGTACCTTCAATTTTGATTTAGAGGTGTCCCAGGGACTTCTCTTTAGCAAAAAATATGACTAGTGCTGTATAACCTGATATTTTGGTGTTTTGACAAAAGATTGTTTATTTGTTATTAACTTCATTTGTTTAATAGCTGATTAATTTCAATTATCTCAACAGGTAAAAGAGTGCTGTGTATACAGAGACTCAAGGGTTCCAGATAACAAATTATTTCTCCAAAGTGCCTTTACCTTTTCTTTAATCTATCTTTAATGCAGTAAATACCCTCAGTATTTCTTTGTTTTGTCCTAAGTATGATATTTTGCCAAATTATGTTTGTGGAAGCTCAACCAGCAATGTGTGTGAACAAAAAATCAACTTTAATTTTCTAATCTAATTATTCTATTTTTTAGTTTGACAACTCCCCTCTTGACTCAGTGCTGCAATAGCACTGCCTTTCTTTTAATAATTGATGCTTGAGTTTCTAGGTAGCGGGCCCTGAAGATTTTCCAGTGGCATTGTCTAGACAAAAAAAGACGGCTGCTGCTACAGCTTCAACCATTGCTGCTGCTCAAGCATCAAACAACCTCACAACAGTAGTGTGGCCTCTGCTCTGCATGCATGGGGCCTCCTAGATTAACGTGTTATAAACAAGTGGACATTTTGATCTTTCATTGTTTGAAACTTTACAGAACAATGCTTTGAGGGTATTTGTCTAGAGAATTCAGTGTGTTACTTGATAGAACTTAGGGCAGCTGATTTGTTTAAACAATTTGATATGCTATGCAATTTGGCTCGTCACCAAAAGGCTTGTCGCCTTAAAGCCGCAACGTCTCCTCACAATTGGACGGCTGTTAGTCATCATACACAGTCGATCCTAAAGGGCTCCATTGGATGGCTGGTTAGACAATGACGGGTAAGATCCCCAGAGGGGGACAACCTAAGACAGGCACAGTCGCACGGGACAGTCTCATGTAGCCGACATAGCAACCTAAGACAGGAGTCAAGGGCACAGCCTTGATTATCTGATGACGGGTAAGAATATTGGTTTCACATAGACGTCCTAGAGCATCCCCTCTTTTAAAACAAAAGGGGGGAAATGCAGGAGCCCTGTTTGGGGAGATGGCTAAGGTTGTGGTTGACTACGGGCCATGGAGATGTTTGGGCATTGCCGCCTTCCGTAGTCTCATGGGACTTGGCCCAGGATATCGCGGGACTTGACCGGGATCTCGAGAGACTTGAGCCGAGATTGCTGATCGGGTCTGTGCCATTTGGTGTGTTAGTTGTTTGGTGGTGTGTGTGGTGCGTGTTAAAGTCATTGTTAGATCCAGAGAGAAAAGTTTTCAAAATAAAAAGCCTATTTCCAGTTCGCCACTGAACTTCTTTCCGCGGCTTCGTTGTTCCAAGCGGCCATCGCTTCAGGTGGCAACAAGACTCCCCTCTGAGTTCCGAACTTCAGGGGAAGATGCAGTTATTTTTACCATGGATCTCAGATAAGGGCAGCCAGCTTCAAAAGTGGCAATAACAAAAGAGAAGGAGAAGAAAGGGGGCCTGTCCACAATCTGGGCAGATCCCAGCAATACCCACCGTTTGCAGTGGGTGGGCGAGATCAGAGAGACTGCGGAGAAGGAGAACAGTGGGCTTCACCACGGTCACGCGTTCCAGCACAGACATCACCAGTCATGTGTGTGACCACGAAGGCACAGGCTCCACGTGAGCTGCGGTGATGAAGACATCCACCTCTTCGTCTGCTCTGATGGGGGAGGGGCTCAATGCTAAGAGGTGGAAGGGCCACAGAAAAGGGGCCACAGAGAGAGGTGTGGGTTTCTGTGGCCCCAGGAGTGAGTTTGTGGTGGGCGGTAGCAACTGCGGCACGTCCTTCTTGGGAGAAAGCACCTTGCCAGATCATTCAGTCCATGGTGGGAGACAAGGGAGGTGCAGTCAGCTCTCCTAAAGCCCGTCCTTCGCCTACCTCTGATGGCGACCAGTGGCCTGGACCACAGTGGCAAGATATGGGCACCCACAGCCACAGCTTCCGCTGAGCTTACCAGGTTAAAGAATGTGCTCAAGCAGAACAGGCAGGAAAGAGGTGCAGGTGACTTGCCACCCCTGGCCTGTGTGGCAGTCCCATGCTTCTGCTCCTCACAAGTCACCCACACAGGTCAGTCATTACCAGCACTGGGGAGGTCCTGGCCTTGAGGGCAGGAGCGCAGACTTCCTTAAGTGTTCCAGACCTCAGATACATCTGGGGAGGAGGAGCCCAAGCCTGAGCGCAGTGTGGCCATCCTGAGGGGTCCACCCCTCAAGCTCGGGGTCGCCTCAGTAGACTGGACTTCAGAATTCAGCTTAAATATAGACTTGCCTTTTGTCTCCTGTTTTCTATAAGATATACTAGAAAATGTTTTTATTATTTCCTTCCTCTCAACCTTCCTTGCATGCATTCTTCCTCTCTCCCTTCTTTTACTCCTGTCTTTACCTGTGATCCTCTTGTGAACATGTGGCTATGCTATGTCTCTTCCTTTGTTCCATTTTAGTTAACCTCTAAGATTTCCTAATTCTGGCATCTATCTTCTCATTTCTGACACTCTAGAAATTGCCAATTTAAAATCTTTAGTAATTTACTTCTGAACATCAAGTTCTTCATTTGTCCTGAAATTTTCAGAAATATGTTTGTGCTTGAGAAGTAAAGTGAAATAAACCATGGTTTTGTTCCTTGAAAAAAAAAAAATCTGGCACCATTTTTTAATCACTGCACGTTCCACGCCCGCCCCTGGCCACCAGTGGTCTGCCTTCTGTTTCTCGGGTTAGCCTGTCTGGATGCGCCATGTGTGCTCAGGCTGCCGTGACCACACCACAGGCTGGGTGGTTTGAACAAGAATGTGTGTCCTCACAGTTCTGAGCCTGGAAGTCCCACACCAAGGTGCCAGCGGGGACTTGAAGATGGCCTCATTCTCACTGTGTCCTCTAGCCCTTTTCTCCATGCAAACACCCCCCTGCTGGCTCTTCCTCTTCTTTTTTTTTTTTTTTTTAATATTTATTTATTTGCTTTAGTTGTACACAATGCGTTTATTTGTACGTGGTGCTGAGGATTGAACCCGGGCCACACACGCACTAGGCGAGCGCTCTACCGCTGAGCCACAACCCCAGCCCTCTTCCTCTTCTTATAAGGGAACCAGTCACAGTGGGCTAGGATTCCATCTTTATTACCTCACTTAACTTCTATTACCTCTTTAGAGGTTGTGTCTCTGTTATGGTCTAGATATGAGGTGTTTCCCAGAAGCTCACGTGTGATACAATGCAGGAAAGTTCAGGGGCAACGTGCCTGGACCTAATCAGTGCATTAATCCACTGATCAAGAGGGATTAACCAGGTGGTGACTGCAGGCAGGTGGGGTGTGGCTGGAGGAGGTGGGCATGGGGTGCGTGCCTTTGGAGTTTATATTCTGTGGTGGTGAGCGCAGCTGTCTCTCTGCTTCCTGGTGGACATGTCCTGAACTGCTTTCCTCCGCCGCCCCCTCCAGCTCCGTGTTCTGGAGTCGGCTGTCTATGGACTGAGACCTTGAAACAGTGAGCACCAAATAAACTTTTCCTCCTCTAGAGTTGTTCTTGTCAGGCCCTTTGGTCACAGCAGTGCAAAGCTGACTAAAACAATCTCCAGATCCAGGCAGGGCTTCAGCATGAGATTGGTGAAGACATGGTTCAGTTCATAATGTAACAAGAAAGGCATCACAGGCTGGGTTTGTGGCTCGCTGGTAGAGCGCTGGCCTTGCACACATGAGGCACTGGGTTCAATCCTCTGCACCACATAAAAATAAATAAAGATATTGTGTCCATCTGCAACTAAAAAAAGAAAAATAAAAAAAAAAAAAGAAAGAAAAAAATAAAGGCATCACATCGGGCTGGGGGCTAGCTCAGTGGTGGAGTGTTTGCCTCACATATGTGAGGCCCTGGGTTCCATCTTCACCATTGGAGGAAAGAGGACTTATATGGTATGTGGCCTTGTGTGTCTGGCTTCTTAGTGTGTGTGTGCTCCTGGGGATGAACCTGGGGCCTCACACATGCCAGGCAAACACCCTACCATCTAGCCACGTCCCAAGCCCTTAGCACAACACCCTTGATTCATCAGCTTGTAGCACATAACAGCACTTCGTTCCTCTAAGTGGCTGACAGGGTTCCCTGGTGTGGATATTCCACAGTCTGTTAATGCAGTCAGCCATCGATGGCCATGGGGCTGTTGCTATCCTGGGCTATTATGGAAAATGTTGCTGTAAACATTCACGTACAAATTAAGATTTTAGTTTGGCAAAGACAAAACATCAAACTTTATTTTTATGCTTTGTTGTTTTGGTCTTAAGAAATCCTTTCCTACCCTGAGGTCATAACATTTTTCCTTTATATTCTCTGAAATACTTAGTGCTTAGATGTTCCTATTTGCAGCAGACCCAGCTGGAGATGATTCTCAAGCTGTTTGGGGCGGGGCCCTTATTGCAGTGCATCCGCCCCCAGCCGGTTGTCCTGGTTGTCCTCGTACCACACACTGACTCTCCTTCATGGCCCTGGGTGGCAGCGCAGCACCGGTCAGTGCGTCAAGCCTCCATGTTTGTTACGTCTGTGAGGCCGTCAGCACTCAGGTGTTGGTCTCTGTGTCCTGGCCACTGCTGCCCTGACTGAACGCCGGCTAGCTCCAAAGGAAGGACTGGTGCTCGGGACAGTGTGACAAGTGCCCTGGAGCGTGCTGGTTTTTCTGGTGAGATTTCTGTTGGGGCTGCCGACTCCCGGGCTAGCCCACAGGACGGCAGTGCTCACCAGTCATCTGTTTAGTTGTTCTTTAATGTGCTCTATGTAATTCCGTGCGTAAGGACGTTTCCCACATGACAAATCATACCTGCCGTGTCACAGTCCCAGCTACCCCTGGAGCTGGGCTGAAAGGTGTCCCTCCAAGGCTCACCTTCACCTGGAACCTCAGAATGTGGCCCTGAAAACAGAGGCTTGGCAGCTGTGATTAGTTAAGACAGGGTGGCCGAGTGCTGGGTTAGATGAGCCCTAATCCAGAGACAGGGTCTTCCTGTGTAGGCCACGTGTAGACTCGAGGAGGAAGGCCATGTGACCATGGTGGCCCACTGGACTGATGAGCTGCAACACAAGGAGAGCTGAGGCTGCCTGCAGTCACCAGAGCCAGGAGAGTCCCTGTAGGCACGTGAGAGGGGGCGTGGCCTGCAGCACCCAGATTGCAGACTGCTGGCCGCCAGAACTGGGGACAGACTTCTGTTGTCTCCAGCCGCTCGGTCTGTGGCACTTTGTTGCAGAATCCCTAGGAAAATCATACACATCAGCAATTTTTTGTGGATCCTATTATAAATGGTACCTTTTAGAAAATGTATTTCCTCTTTCATTCTGGTGAAGAGAGACTCTCCTGACTTTTGTGTGCTTGTCTTGCCTCTGGAAACCTTGAAATTTTAGAGACTCTGTTGTTAATACTGGCAATTTGTCTTTAGATTCTTTGACTCAGTGGTGTTTCAAAAAACAGGCCACAATGGGCTGGGGTTGTGGCTCAGGGGTAGAGCCCTCGCCTAGCACATGCATTCGAGGCCCTGGGTTTGATCCTCAGCACCACATAAAAATAAATAAAGGTATTGTGTCCAAATACAACTAAAAAATAAATATAAAAAACAAAAAAATCAGGCATGACTGGAATGCAAGGGGTGCTCACGGTGGTTTTAAAAGCACCCAGATTCTTGCTTCTCCTCTCCTCCCCTGGAGTGCGACTGGGCTTGCTGCTGCAGACAGTGCCACAGAAGCCCGTGTGCCCAGACACCACGCTATGGAGCACGGCTTTCACGTGGGCACTTCCTCTGGGGGGCTGTAGTTCCCATGCTGGGAGCTCCCCAAGGAGAGCTCCCTGTGGCAAGAAGCCCACGTGGGACGGCCCTCTCAGGAAGAACAGGGAACACGCAGCCTGTAGGAGTCATCAAAGCCGCTGGGCAGGAAGAGCAAAAGCCCAGGAGGGCCCCTTAGCACCTGGTCCTCTTTCTAGGGGAACTGCTTTGCCCACCCCCTCTGGGTGGCCAGCCGACGCCCCTGCAGACTCTTCTGTTATCTTCCCAGGCCACATACGGAGTCCACTGGGAAGTGCACCCTCTGGGGCCGTGCAGCTTCCGGAGCCTGCATCCTGCAGGCCTTGGCGAGGGCTCAGGACTGCCCTGGAGTGGACGGCCACAGGTTTTAACAGACCCAGCTTGGAATTTCTTTGGCAATATAATGTTTCCAGACCCTAGGAGGCCTCCTGTCTACTCCCACTGTCCACATAACTGTAACAGAAAATGTCCAGTCCTGCCGGTGCTCGATAAGGCCAGCAACTCAGGAGACAGTGGCAGGAGCAGAAAGAGCTTTACTCAGGGCAGAGCGGAGGAGGGGCTCTGCTCACAAATTAGCTTCTCAGCTCCAGGAGTCGAGGGATGAGAGAGATATGGGACGGGAGTGACGGCGAGGGAGGCAGGCTCCTAAGGGAGCAGTGGCCAAGTCTTTTCTGGGATAGGCGGAGATCACCCTGGAACTCAGGTGCCACCTCTTTGGCTTCTTTCATGGTCTGGTGTTTCAGATCATGGCGGCTGGTGGTGCCTATAGCCCAAGAGTTCAGGCCGCAAAGAAGACAGACCCAAGATGAAGACAGATGCCGAGTCTCTTCCTCTTGTCCTACTGGACACCTGCAGGCCAAGGGAAGGGCCAGTGTTCTGAGTGAAAGAGCCCTCAGGTCCCTGAAGAGTAACCCAGGCCATTATCAGCATGGCCCTTGTGCAGAGGCGGCAGAGGCAGTGGAGACAATGTATCATCCAGCTGTGTGACCTCCAAAACCAGTGATTTTTAAGTCAGCAAGTGAAGCTAGAGGGTTTGCTTAGGCTTTTCCTCAGTGACATAATCAACCCTCAATCTCACGGTCTTTGGTCTGGCTCCTGGTCTCCGCTCTGTGCTTTCCCTCATCTCTCAGCCCCGGAGCGTCCACGTGGGACAAGCAGTGGCTTGACAGGAGGGGAAGGTCCTTGCTGGCCCTTGCTGGCCCTTGCTGGCTTGGCGGGTGCCCCCGGCCTGGGAGGAAAGCCCAAGGGAGCTGCTCACGGAAGGCTCTGGCCCCAGCCTGTCTCCCCCAAGATGGCTGCTTCTGGGGCTGTTCCATAACTGCTCTGTTTTGGGGTGCAGAACCCCTGCCATTCTCAATGCTTTGAGGCCCTAAGTGACCGTGCAGGTGGCCTCAGACCTCTGTTACAGAAGCTGCCTCAGGGTGCAGTCGAGTGACTTCCTCCTGCTGCACCGTTTTGGCTCTTCCGTGTGGTCACACCAAGGCCATGCCCACCCCTCAGAGGGACCAAACTCAGGACTGAGCTCACCATGCACATCCTCTGCCTTCCCGCTGGTGAGCGGGGCAGGAGGTCCTGGACGCCATCCTCACGGCAAGCGTCCAGCAATGCTCTCCACTCCTGGGCCCCACCCCTGTTCCCAGGCCTTTGAGCTTGTGAGCCACTGCCAGCCTGGGCCTGATTCTTGGAGAAGCCCTGCCCTCCACCCCTCCACCCCTCCTTGCCCCTTGCTGGTTGGTCCCCAGGCCTGTGAAGGGAAAGGCACACATTTCCCCATGTCCTGTGTGCCAGCCAGGAGCTGGGCCAGGGCTCCACGCCCTCCTTTTGTCCACATGGATTCCTCTGGGTGCTTGCTGACCATCTGCCAGCCTCCCTGCCATGCCCACCTGCATCCCCATCCTTCCCTGCAGACCCTGCAGCTGGCTGCTGGCTGTAAGTTCCACACTCACATGACCACTAGCCCACACCTGGGCCTCCTCACATCCAAGGAGCTGCTCAACTCACTCCCAGGGAAACCTGCTGCACCTCCACAATCAAAATCCTGCTTCCTCTTTTCTGACAGCTTCGTCCCTCCAGGGAACATTTCTGCTACAGTCACCAACACAGTAAAAAAAAAAAAAAAAAAAAAAAAAAAAAAAATTCCCTGAGCTCCCATCCACAGCAGCTTTCTCCATCTTGCTTTCCTGCTCATCATTTCCCCGCTGATCTGTTTGGAGTACGCAGCCCATCACTGCAATAACGTCCTTGCCTAAACTCTTAACTTTTTGTGTTAGCTCAGCTTTTCATTGCTGTGACAAAATCCTGGAGAAAACCATCTTAGAGAAGGGAAGGTTCATTTTGGCTCACAATTTCAGAGGTTTCAGTCTGTTGTCAGCTGGCTCCATTGTTTCTGGGTCTGTGGTGAGGCAGAACATCATGGTGGAAGGGCATGGCAGAGGAAAGCTGTTCACCTCATGGTGGCCCAGAGGGAGGGAGAGCAGTGTCTGTATGTGATGAAGTTCCCAAGGGCACATCCCCAAGGACCCACTCCCTTCAACTAGGTCCCTCCTCCTCCAGTTTCCACACTTTCCAAGAGTCCATTCAGCTATGAGTCCTTCAATGGATGAATCCACTGATGGGGTCAGAGCCCCCCTATCCAATCACTTCCCAAGAGCCCCACCTCTGAACATTGCCTTTGGGGACCAAGCCTTCAACACATGAGCCTTTGGGGGAATTTCCAGTTCCCAAGCATGGCAGTCCAATCCCCCTTTTCTTTCTCCACTCCTCTCTGGTTAAAAATGCAGCCCCAAAGAACCCAGTTGCCGTCACCTGTGCTGGTACCAGGCAGCAGGGTGCTGCTGTGACCCTCAGCAGGGCTGCAGGCAGCCAGGGCTTGCAGAAGGGTAGCTTCAGCTGTGAGAGTCGGTCAAGAATGTTTTTTGAAGAGGCAAAGACGAGTTTGGGAATAAGACTGATGTATCTTGTGAACAAAGAATTACAAAGTTTGAAGAGGAGGAAGAGGAACTATTGAGTATTTTGAGGATCTGGGTAGAGTGAATTTAGGGCAGCAACTGAAGCAAGCTCTGGATGGTTTTAGTGGACTTACCTGGCCACGGTGTTAACCAGGAGAGCAAACCCCACCAGTATCTGATAGTAGATGCATAAGGTGCTCCATGTTTATCTGCTGCCTGGAAGGAAGACAGTGGACAGACCCAGGGATCTGACTTTGGGCTTCCTGCCCCGCTGGAGTCATTAGAGGGCTGAAAAGAGCGAATGAGTGACACAGGAGGTATTTATTGGACCATGCCCCCAGGCAGGCGGGAGGGATGAGATCAGAGGGGAGCATATAGGTCTCAGGAGGAAGCTTGGCTTTTGAGCAAGGCCAAGGAGAAAAATATCTTTTTCAGTCTAGGTTAAGTTTTTTAACAATCCCCAAATCTCAGGGGGTTAAAACACTAGTTTTTCTTCATTTTGCTACAACTTTGTCATAATTGTCAGGGAGCTATGCTCATCAAAGGCACACAGGCTGACAGTCAATCACCATCTCAAGTGTTGCTGGTCCCCATGGCATAGGAGACAAGAGGGTTCTGGAGGCCATCATGTTGGAAGTTCTGGCTTGAATGACAGGTGTCACCAACCAGTTAGTCACATGGTCCCACCTGAACACAAGGTGGCCAAGAAGTACAATCCTATTGTGTGCCCAAAATGTTGAGAATTTGGAATTTGTTTGGTGAGCGGCACTAATGATTCCTACAGCACTTCATCCCAAAATAGCTTCAGTTCTAGAAGTCATTCAGAATGCCAGGGCTGCAAAGAACAAGGGACAAGCCATGTCAAATTAAGATCACTGAGAGCAGGTGGCAGGATGAAGGGAGGCCAAGTTTGCCCATCCTGTCTCTGGCACTGCCCTGAGGCTCTATCTACAGCAGGATCCACAGCTCTTCAGTGTTCTCCCTTCCTCTGTGCTAGACATTTGTCAGTGTTTTGTCCCCAAGAGTTGTGCCACGGCTGTTGCCAGTTCTGGCATGATACCTGGCAGAATTCAATCTGCTTTGTTCCAAGGGGCCTTGGCAGTTCTTCAAGGCCTCCTTGGCTCGATGCTGACCAAGTGTGGACGCTGCAGGCTTCGATCACTCTCCATACTTGCCTGTTTCTCCTCAGGGCTTGTTACACACTTGTCTTCCACATGCCTTTCCTGATCTCCCACATTAGGTTAGGAAACACCCTGTGCTCCCACAGCCCTCATGTCTTCTTCAAGAGCACTTCACACCTGAAACACCATAGTACTGAGCAGATAAGTCCCAGCATGAGGTGGCCTGTGCAGTCAGGAGCCTAGGAGCCCCAAGAGGCCTTCCTGCACAGCTACCCATGACCAGACTTCTAGAAAGGGAGAGCCCCAGGCTCATGGTGATATGGATCTATAACAAACACTCACAGCAATCCCAACCAGATACAACTTTATGATTATACACACGTTAAGACTGCCTCTTGGGGCTGGGCAGTGGTGGCTCAGTAGTAGAGCACTTGCCTAGCATGTGTGAGGCACTGGGTTTGATTCTCAGCACTGCACTTAAATAAATAAAAAATAAAGGTCCATTGACGACTAAAAAATATTTTTTAAAAAATACTGCCTTTTGCAGACTCATTGGTTTGCTTAAAAAATGCAAGATTCGACTGATCTTGTTTATTTTTTTTGCAGTACTAGGGGCTGAACCCAGGGCCTCGCACATGCTAAGCAAATGCGCCCCCACTAATCCTCCAAGTGCTAGCAACTTGGGAGGATGGACTTCAGGAATTGGGGCAATTGGGGAGTGGTGGCTGCACTGCAATTGTGACCAGAATCATAAAAGAGAAACTGAGGAGTAAATGGAAAGAATTCAAAACAATAGTTCAAAACTTTGGTGTAAGAATCACCTGTACAACGTATACTATGCAATCTTAAAAAAAATACGCTGGGGATACAGGCCAAAGCATGTGCTCTGCATGCACAAGGGCCTGGTCCATCTCCAGCACTGCAAAAGGAGAGAGGGAAAAAAGACACTAACAGGTTACATAGTATACTCCAGAAAAGGAAAAAAGTCAGGGAGGGTTTTATTCTCTCTCACACACACATGCATGCACAAATGTGGACTATCATCAGGTTACCAGTAGAAGGTTGTCTCTTGGGTGAACTGAGATGCAGGGGAGAGAGGAAGGATTGCTCTTTTATCCTGAATATTGTGTCCTTATATTAGTCATTAAAAAAATAAACAAATAAATCAACTACCCAATGCAATGTGGTGTCCTGAATGAAAAAGGGCATTAGTAGAAAACTGGTAAAATAATAGTCTGCAGCCCAGTAGCATTATGTCAATGTCTAATTTCTTGGTTATGATAATGTACCAAACACAGCTTTTAGGTGTTGTCTCCTGACTTGTAATTCCAATAGGCGCAGTTTTCCCCACTAGGGAAACACAGAGCAAAAAATCTCTCTGATTGCTGGCATTTTCTCACACTCTTCCCTGTGACTGGCATGTCCCCCATTCTTCCTGACCTTGGAAGCAAAGTTTGCCAATTACTTCCTCTGGACAGGTTTCCTAGACACTCCCTCAATGCTCTCCTTAGATACCGTATTAGAGCTGGTGACACATGAATTTCTTGCTTTAGATTTTCCTACCAACTAGGTCCCCCAGGAAGCAGATTTCCTGCTGCTAGTTTCCTAGATGAAGACAGTGCAGCTAAGTTCTTTAGAAACCAACACCTGTGGAAGTAAGGAATTTAACACTGGGCTGTGATATAGTCCTAACCAAAGCTTCAGTAGACCCCACTGGAATTCTGAAGCAGAGATAATTTATATTGAGACAACTGGGAGTAGAAGAGGGCCCCCTCTGGATGTGGTCTACCCAGGAGCAGGGGTGTGGCTAGCTATAGCAGCTGTTCTGCAGAGTCGCTTCCCATGGGGCACCAAGTCAGCAGAAGGCTGTCAGCAACACTTGAGCAGCTAGGGGAGTAAGTCCTTGACTTCCCAAGAGGAGGTGGTGGTCCATCACACATTGTACATTGATCCACTCTACTATAATTATATCATTATATTCCCAGCGCAAAAACTAGAAAAAAACATGTTCTGATTTGAAAAATTAAAGCCATTTGGTTTCTTGGAAGGCAGGGCCTGGACCACAGGATTACATGAGGTTCCTTCCTACACCAAGAGCCACCTATGTTTTCCCCTCATCCTGGTCCCTTAAGAGCACACAGAGTTGAAGATCCCTTTGACCAGCAGTTTACTCAGAGCTTTGAAGACCACAGGATGACACCCCACCTCAGGAACATGGACAGTCAAGGAAAAAGACTTAATTTTTAAAGAACGAAAATTTCTTAATAATTTTCTAGGTATTCTTTTCAAGCAAATGAATACTTTTATTAACATGGTAAGTTTGTTTACTTTTTTAAACATGGTAGGGTTTTGACCTCAAATACTTATCAGGCCTGCTACTCAAATAAACTTAGAGCTGGACAACATATGAACCTTGAAGATGTCTCTTTCCTGTCCAGTTTAGAGTACAATGCAGACAGTTCCAGGCTTTCCTTCCCAGCCCCTGAAGGGTCTTTGCAAATATCTTTTTATCATTTTATGTCCAGAATCCCCTAAAATACACTAAGGGTATTACATCAACCCATACAGAACACCAAGATCTCACCCCCTACTCTAGGTTCCATGGCAAATAGAGCTGAGTTAGGTTGTCCAAACAAACCCACGAGACAGGTTACATCTGATAGTGTACCACATAAAATTTAAATTTTGAACAAAATACATCTCTCTGCCTTTGGTCTCACACAGAAATTAAAGTCCCCCAATACAAACAATACCATCCTCCACCCGTTCTCCAGACTCATCAGTCTTAGCCAGGTCAGGCCCATCTGCATTCCCAGTGCAAGTCTCAGCAGCTGCTGCACGGAGTGGTCTTCTGGAGTCCACGCAGCTCCTTCGGCACCTCCAAAGCTGGAGAACACCGAGTCTCATGTGTTGCACATAGACCCAAAGTTCCAGGGAGCTATCAGGTCTCACTAGAAAGAGCAAAGCACCTCAAAATTTAGAAATAACAACCAAAGCCCAGGAACAAATGTGACTGCCGCAAGAGCTCACAATCTAGGCCCTAATTCCTGTATGTGAGAGCTTTTTTCCAAACAAAAGTTACTTCCCCAAACAAAAACATTTAACAATCAAAACTCATATTGAGGTCATCAACCACAGACCACAGCAGAAACGTAGTGTAAGTGAGGACAGAGTGTAGACAGAGAAAAAAGGGAAAACAAAAGGCTCTCTGGTTTCAGCTTCTCCAGGGTGTCAGCCAACCTCCATCACTGGACCAGGACCCGCTGGCTGGAAACCTAGAGCACAAACGGGAGAGAGGCGTCAGAGAGGGCGCCGCGGGGAGAAAACAAAGCCGACCACGCGCAGCCGAGGCCTCCTCTGAAGCCGCCTGACTCATCCCAGTCCTCTAGCAGAACCTGGAGCGTCCAGCGGCCGCCGCGGACCGCCGTCTCCACGCCCGCCGGCGCTGCAGGCGGCTCCTTCCGCGGGCACTCCGCGGGGTGCGGCGGCCGCGGACACCCGACGGGGCTCGCTCGCGGCGGCGGGCGCCTCCTCGCCCGGCCTGCGCGGCGCCCCGCGCCCCCCGCGCCCACGTGGCCGCGCCCCGCTCACCGCGCGTCACGCCGACTCGCCCTTCTCTATCCGCCGCACCAGCGCCACCAGCATCTCTGCCATCTTGGCCAGCTCCTTGGCCTTCTCCTCCGCCCTCTCGCAGCGCGGGGCCGCCCGGGGCGCCGCGCCGCCGTCCGCGCCCTGCAGGTGGTTCAGCGCGCTCTCCTCCGAGGCCTCCACCTGCGTCTTGATCTGGATGAGCATATTGTCCATCTCCCACAGCTTGCCGCGGTTGCGCGCGTGCGCCCGGCCGCGCTCGCGGGTCAGCGCCGCGATGTCCTCGCGCATCTCGTTGATGACCGGCAGCAGGAACTGCTCGAAGTCCTCCTCGGGCTCCAGCACCTCCACCTCCTCGGGCTCGGCCAGCTCCACCACGTCCAGGGGCCGCATCTCGCGCTCGGGCCGCGCTGCCGACGTCTGCGGGGACTAGGTGGTCGCTCGCGGCGCTCAGCCACGCAGCCGCTGGGCGGTCTGTGCAACTTTCGCCCTTTTAAAACTTTTCCCCTCAGAGCAGCCACGGAAACGGCGACTTGAGAGCGAGAGGCGGCGAACAAAATGGAGTCCTGGCCGTCAACCAGCGCACTGCGCGTTGCGGCCCCTTTCACGACTCGGCCACGCCTCGCTTTACGGTCACGCTGCGAGGCGCGGGCGCGCGCACGTCCGCAAAGGGGCGTGGCGAGCCCCGCCGCGCGCGCGCGCAGCCCTTTTCCCGCGTGCGTCACCCCGAGCTCCGCCCCGTTTTGCCCAGGTTTGTGGGCGTGGGCTTGGGTCGCGCCGGCCTCCCTTGGCGGTTCTCTAGAACGGAAGTTTACGTTGAAAACGAGGTTTGCCCGCGCAGGATTTGTAGGGAGCGGTGGCACGATGCTGACAAGGCTGTGGCCTCCCGGGCGACGCTCGGAGCCCTTCCTCTTGGGCTCGACCCCCGAAGCGCGCCGCCGTCTCCTCGTGGCTTGCAGTCCGCGCGTCGGGGTCTTTCCTCCACGCCGACCCCACACCCCGGCGCCCGCGCGTCTCCAGCCGGGCCGCCGCGGCCCCCGCCGAGTCCGCTTCAGCCTTCGCTCAGCGCAGACCGACGTGACTGTGACTTGGTCGGTGTTTTGAGAACCTGGCGCCCGTTCTTGCTTTGCTCTCCAGTTAAACGGATAGAAGGCACAGTCCCGAGTACGGCACAGCTGGGGACTAAAATAGAAGCCACGAACGCACTTTGCAGACACCAAGCACGCACATGTGTCGAGGGCATCTCTTATTTAGGCCTTTGTCTGACTTTTTTTTTTTTTTTTTTTCCAAGCGGGGGCGGAGGTGGGGGTGATCCTGGGCTTTGAATCCAAGGATGCTTTACCCCCGAGCTACATCCCCAGCCTGGTTTTTTTTTTTTTTTTTTTTCAGTTTGAGTCGGGGTCTTGCTGAGTTGCTGACGCTGGTGGGGAACTTGCTACCCTCCTGTCTCAGCCTTCCAAGTCACTGGGATTACAAGAGGGTGCCACCGTGCCTGGCCTCAGATTCTTTATATTTTGTTGCTCTTGTAAAAATACAGCTTTTGGGCTTTCTTGATGTATCAGAAGCACCTGATCTCAATTTTTTTTTAAAGTAAGAATTAATGATCCAGATGACTATGAGATTCCATTACACAGTTATTAGCATAGTCACGATGCAGAATATTACCAATACCCAATATTAGGTTCCCGCGGACAGGCCACACCTCCCAGGTAGCCTAACCAGGCCATGTCTCCCAGGTACCTTAAGACAGGACACACCTCCCAAGTGCCTCAAGCTGGCCATGCCGCTGGCCACACCTCAGGTGGCTTACTGAGCCAATTACAACACACCGGTTCCCCCTTTCGACCTTTGGCAGCCATATGGAATTGGGGGGGTCTCTCTGGGGGGGTCCCTCTGACTGCTGGTTCGCTACTTAAGCTTTCTCCAGACTGAAACCCGCCCTCCTTCCCTTTTTCCTCTTTTCTTTTTGTCGTCCTGCCTCCTCTCCTCCCGCTGGTTTTCCCTTCCCCCTCCACGTGTCCCTTGGCTGATTAATAAACCCCCTTTACCACACGGGGGTCCCAGTGTGGTTCATCTGCCTTTCATTCTGGTGCGTTGGCCGGGAATCGAACCCAAGTCAACTGCTTGGAAGGCAGCTATGCTAACCACTATACCACCAACCATCTGCCTTTCACCCAATGCTAGTGAGGGTGTGGCTCAACAGAAACTCTTATTCCTTGCTGGTAGGAATGCAAAATGGCACAATCAGCCTGGAAACAGTGTGGTAATTGAAAATCATTTTGTGGTGCTGGGAATTGAACCCTCTTACTTCCTTGCAGGAGGTAGGAATGCTTGAAAATGGCACATGGAGATTTGGGCATCAGTCTCTGGACTTGTCCAGGACGAGTGTGGTAATCGGGTTGAATATTTGGTCATTTGTGTGCGTGTTGCTGGGAATTGAATAAAAAGTTGTTTGTTTCCAGTCGACTGACGCAGGCGCTTGGCAAGTGCTTTGGCAATGTGCTCACTGAGCTACATCCCCAATCCTTGTAGTTTATTTTATTTTTATTTTTTAAAAATAGTTATTTTTTTTTAGTTGTAGTTGGACATGATACCTTTTATTTTATTTATTTATTTTTACATGGTGCCAAGGATTGAACCCAGGGCTGCACATGTGCTAGGCCAGCGCCCTACCGCTGAGCCACAACCCCAGCCCTGTAGGTACCAGGGATTGAACTCATTTTTAAAACTTTTTTGTAAAGAAACTCTTAAGTGCCTCGCCTCTGAGGCTGGCTGAACTCGCGATCCTCCTGCCTCAGCCTCCCAAAGTGCTGGGATTAATCACACTCTGTGATATTTTTAAAACTAAAGAAACTCTTTTGACCTTCAACTGATATTTTTTCAACTGTGTTCAACCTATTTGTTCTCACAAAAACTTGTGCATAGATGTTTATGCCAGCTTTATTCCTAACTGCCAAAACTCAGTAGCAAGTGGTCTTCAGCAGGCGAATGGATAAACTATGTCCCAGATAGATGGAATATTATTCAGTCCTAAAAGGAAACGAGCTATCAAGCTGTGAATGGCATTGAGGAGACTTGAGTGCATCTTACTAAGTGAAAAACAGCCAATCTCTATGGCTACTACATGATTCCAGCTACAATGGAGATAGCAAGAAGCTCAGTGGGCTGCTTGAGGAGGAAAGGGTGGACAGGCAGAGCTTGGAGGATGCTCAGGGCAGCGAAACTACTCTGTGTAATACTATCGCGGTGGATAGTGTCTGAACCCTCAGAATGTACGCCACCCAGAATGGACCCTAATGTAAAGGAAAGACTGGGTAACAATGGTGTGCCAACATAGTTTCATTGTACAGATGCTGTGCTTTGCTCCAGGGATGTCAGAGGTGGTATGGGAACTGCGCTTGCTGCCCAGTTTTGCTGCAAACCTAAAACTACTCTAAAATAGAAAGTTGGTTTAGAGGAGGTGAGGGGCAGATGGTCACACCCTGCCAAAGAACTGAGAAACACTGTCTCTGGGATAAGGTGAGGTGGGTCCCCTCCACCAAGTGCTGTCATGCAGGGCATAAGAGGCCAGGTGTCCAGTGTTCATAGGGGCCAGATCTCCAGCATTTCTTTATTTTCTCTGTTAATCGTTTCCAGTGTTTATTATCTCCTTCTATCTACTTTATTTGGTTTATTCTATTTAACTTCTCAGGTGAAACTCAACTCATGAATGCTTTTGTTTCTAGCATAGCATTTAAGATCTAAAATTTCCATTGGGCATGACTTTAGCTGTGTCACACAACGTTTCCCTTTCCTTTTCCGTTCTCTTTCATGGTGCTGGGGATGGAACCCAGGGCCTCACACATGCTAGGCAAGTGCTGGACCCTGACATGTATGCCCAACCCCATCTACCACCCACCATTTAGTATTTGCGTTTTTATTATTCTTTATTTCTTTTTAAAAATATTTTTTAGCTGTAGATGGACACAATATTTTTATTTTTATTTATTTATTTTTATGTGGTGCTGAGGATCGAACCCAGTGCCTCACACATGCAAGGCAAGCGCTCTACTGCTGAGCTACAACCCCAGTCCATTGTTAGTCTTTATTTCTTTTTTTAAAAATATTTATTTATTTACTTTAGTTGTATACAATGCAATGCATTTATGTTTACGTGGTGCTGAGGATCAAACCCGGGCCGCGCATGTGCGAGGCGAGAGCTCTGCCACTGAGCCACAACCCCAGCCCCTAGTCTTTATTTCTAAGTACACTTATTCCCATTGTAATTTTTGCTTCACAAATTATTAGAACTTTAAAATATGTTTTTCAAGTCGGGCATGGTGGTGCATGTTGCTGCCTGAAGCGATGGCCACTTGGAGCAACGAAGCCGCAGGAAGAAGTTAGAGGCAAACTGGAGACAAACAGCTTTTTATTCTGATAACTTTTCTCTCTGGCTCTAACAACGACTAACACGCGCCGCACACACCACCAAAAATGGCGCTGACCCGATCAACAATCTCAGCCAAGTCACTCGAGATCCCGGGCCAAGTCCCGTGAGACTACGAAAGGCGACAATG
The DNA here is from genome assembly GCA_025594165.1 of Tamias sibiricus. Lineage (NCBI taxonomy): Eukaryota > Metazoa > Chordata > Mammalia > Rodentia > Sciuridae > Tamias > Tamias sibiricus. Next base: position 4,805,645 of record CM046665.1, read on the forward strand.
CCCAAATCTCCATGGCTCATAGTCAACCACAATTCAAGCCATCTCCCCAAACAGGGCTCCTACAGGTGCACACCTGTAATCCCAGTGGCTCGGGAGGCTGAGGCAGGAGGGTCCCAAATTCAAAAGCCTCAGCAAAAGCGAGTTGCAGCAACTCAGTGAGGCCCTGTCTCTAAATAAACACAAAATAGGGCTGGGGATGTGGCTCAGTGGCCAAGTGCTCTCGAGTTCGATCCCTGGTACCTCTCCCCACAAAAATGTTTTTCAGACACTTGAGAGCCATTTATGCTCTTCTAGTACTGATTTCTTACTAATTGCATTCTGTTTAGAAATGGAGTTTCGTCTTATGCTGTCTAAAATTTGTTAATATTTGTCTAATGACCTGGGCAATTTTAGCTCACTTTGCATATGTGCCTGAGAAGATTGAGCATTCATTCCAACAATTTTTTTTTTTTTTTTTTTTTTTGATGCTGAGGATAAAACCCTGGGCCTTGTGCATGCTGGCCTCTACTGCTAGGTTACCACTGCAGCCCCATGGAGGTGAAATGGATCCCTTAGACCTCCCTTAGAGGACACACCAGGAACCACACACATTAAAAGATCTGAGAATAAAGAGAAGGTTCTGTACCATTTGCACCCACTGTGTGCGTGATTGCAGGCTTCCAATCAGGACTGAGACGTCCGGCTGTGTGCAGAGGCACTGAAGAAAGTGCATGCCAAGGAGGTGATAAAAGGTTGAGAAGGGCACAACACAGCTCGTGGTGGAAGTGGGCTACAGAAAGCTCCTTTGTAGTTTTATGTGTTTTGTAGTTTCATGGAAGTAGTTTCATGGAAGCGTTGCACTGGGAATTGTGAACTTTGATGCAGGGGAGACTGTGTCGGGCCTGGGTGGTGGCGGGTGGAGCAGGAGGCAGGATACAGAGGCTCTGCCCCAGCTAGTTCTGCTGTCTGGCCATTTTAGTCAATGTTGCTGTGTATTCAAGGACAAACAAGCCGCAACGCCCCCATTATGCTCAAAGCACAGGTGGTGAAATAATCCCTGTGCAAAGGTCCTTTTGTTAGTTGTTAGGAAGGACTGTTCCTGGGAGTAGCTTTGTCAACCGCCTCTGGGAGCCGGAGCCCTGCTCTGTGGCTGGGAAGGTCAAGGGCAAGCAGAGCAAGGTGTGGGAGGTCTCCTTGCTAGGATCTCTGCAGCTCACAGCTGATTTGGATTGTACCTATAGGTCTGGTGCTTTGACATAAGGTACCTGTGTTTATTGTGGACTGAAGGGGGTCTTTATTTTGAGGCACCTAGGCTTTGTGGATGTCATGCACTGACAACATGTGAGGAAAAGTGAGCTAGTGGATTAGCTGGTTTGTAAATATCTCTTTATTAAATTGATAGAAAAGACACATCTTGGATGTGGAATTGTTTTGCCACCTCTGGGCAGCATGTTAGGACTTGACAGTGGGCAGCAGCGGAGGGTGGGAGGATTAGGAGAGGTGAGCATAGGTGTGTTCAGATTTACTTTTCTTTTTTTTTTTTTTTTTTTGATACCGGGGATTGAACTCAGGGGCACTCGGCCACTGGGCCACATCCCCAGCCCTTCTTTGTATTTTATTAGAGACAGGGTCACACTGAGTTGCTAAGTGTCTCGCCATTGCTGAGGCTGGCTTTGAACTCGCGATCCTCCTGCCTCAGCCTCCCAAGTGCTGGGATTACAGGCGTGCGCCACCGCGCCCGGCTTACTTTTTGTCTTTTTCTTCTTTGGTGCTGTGGATGGCACCCAGGGCATGGTGCGAACCAGCTGAGTGCTCCTGCCACTGAGATCCACCCTGGCTCTGTGGGCACCTCTCTGGCTGCACTGTGGGGTGTCAAGCAAGTCAGTGGCCCAGAGCCTCTTGCTGACATGTGACAGTGTGGATGTGGAAAGGAGCTCTGCTGGAACCGAGCCTCCTGCGCCCTGTCGACAGTCTCACAGCGCAGCACTCCACCAGAGCTCTGCCGATCCTCTGTCTCATGGTCTTTGCCATTTTTGTCTTTTGTGATTTTTTTTTGTCCCTGAGAAAGGCAAGATTACATTTTTTTTTTTTTTTAAAATTTTTTTGCCGGGTGTGGTGGCGCACGCCTGTAATCCCAGTGACTTGGAAGGCTGAAGCAGGAGGATAGCCAATTTTTTAAAAATATTTATATATTTGCCTTTAGTTGTACACAATGCGTTCATTTGTACGTGGTGCTGAGGATCGAACCCGGGTCGCGCACGTGTAGGCGAGCGCTCTACCGCTGAGCCACAATCCCAGCCCCAAGATTACATTTTTTTGACCAGACTGAATTTGCACAGTGTATTCTTGGTTATCAAAATATGTAGCTCTGGGCTGGGGTTGTGGCTCAGCGGCAGAGCGCTGGCCTAGCACGTGCACGGCCCGGGCTCGATCCTCAGCACCATGTAAACATAAATGCATTGCATTGTGTACAACTAAAGTAAGTAAATAAATATTTAAAAAAAATATGTAGCTCTGGGGTTCTGGGTCGGTCCATACTCACGATGCGTGGGAGGCCTGATAGGCCTCGCCAGCCGACCACACGGAGCTGGGTGTCGTGGGCACGGGGAGCTGAAGGCCACACAGCCGCAAGCTGCTCCTGGTGTGGACGGCTTTGTTCTTCGTGTTTTTCTGTTTCCTACAATGCACATGACTTTTTTATTTAAATGAAGATTATTTAAAAACCAAAAGAAATTAAAAGAAAGAAAGGAACACCCTTGGCGTGCGAGGAGAGGCGGGGGCTGGTTTGAGCACTAGAGAGGGAAGCCCAGACTTTGTAATATGAATTTTATTTAAAAACAAATAAGAGAGAAAATCCCAAATTGGACCATTCCCTGCCGCCAGCCGGCGGGCCAGCAGCAGGGCCCCAGTCCCTCTGACGCTCTTCCAGGCTCTGCTTCGGCACAGGGAGTGCGGCTCGGGCAGTCCTGCGGCCAGGGGCCGCTGCCCGCTCACTGCTGCTGGAAGCCAATGAAGAACGTGCGGATCTCCTTGGGGTGGACAGTGACGGTGGAGCCTTCCTTCAGTCTTGAGGGAGCGGTGGGGTGGCCTGGGGGAGCAGAGTGTGTCCCGCAGGGCATTCCTTCCAGACTCCCCCCAGAACCTGCAGCTGCCTGCAGCCTGCTGTGGCTCCCGTGGTGACGATGGCCCTTGCTGCCTGCGCCTGCGGGGTCCTTACACAAGTGGGTCTCTGCACGTCTCCCTCTCCCGAGGCATGGCCCGGCTGGAGCCTATCACACAGGCTGGTCCTGGTCCCAGTGGGCGGGGTCCCCCTGGGGTCTGTCCTCAACACCTGCGGGATTCCTAACGGGGGCCACCTGGTGAAAGCTGGCCACCTGGAGGCAAGCCTGTCCTCCCTCCCTCCTCCCCGGCCCCTCCTTCCCTGCCTGCCGCTGACGGAGCGTCCACTCTGCTCTCGGCACCAAGCTGCGTGCAGTGGACACGAGGCGACGCCCAGGCAGAGGACGCACGGGGGCCAGGAGAGCAGCAGAGCCACCTGCCCAGCCGGGGACTGGGGGAGGCCAGAGCACAAGGACAGGGGCCTCCTAAGGTGGAGGGAGGGGATGGCCGCGTCCGCAGGGCCGACTCTGGCAGAACCCCTGGGCCACACTCGGGAGCGAGGGGCTCTTGCCCAGGGCACGGGCAGGGTGTGCGGTCTGTGTGTGTGTGTGTGTGTGTGTGTGTGTGTGCTTTCCTCACACACGTGCGGGCTCATGCCTGCGAGTGGCACTGGCAGGTGGGGACTGACCCGGCCTCTCTCAACCCACTCTGGGGATCAGGCGGCTGCGGGTTCAGACGGGAAAGGGCCCCTTGAGGCCCCGCGGCCTTGAAGGCGAGTGGCTGGATCTGCACCGGGTCTGGCCAGCTTGGAGCCTGGCTGGGGCCTAGTGGGACTATGACGGGGGCTCCCACCTCTCTGGTGGCCAGTCTTCGTCATCCAGCTCCAGCGCTGCAGCGAATTTATGTCCCAGGTCCCCGTGAGCGAGCGCTCCTTGACGGACACCACGGGCCCCAGCCCCCGCAGCACAGCCTGTGGGGACAGCAGAGTGAGGGGTGGGCCCCACAGATGCCCAAGACCCGAGCAGGGCACAGAACCCGAGCAGCGGCGGGGGTGGCCACGCCGCAGCATCCCCGCGAGCCCTGTCCTGCTTGCTGCACACGCGGCTCCCCTTGGCTCTCACAGCTCTCGACCCTGCAGGAGGGTCTGTCGGCCCCTTCACAGACGAGGAGACTGAGGCCAGGCTGGGCGCTTCCCCAGTGGCCTGGCTGATGACGGCCTGGGGCAGGCACCACCCCGGGCAGATGCGGGGTCTCTCAGGTGCCAGGCGCTGTGCACAGAGCCTCTCCACGGCCTCTCCCTCCGCCTCCCCACCTGACGGGGAGGAAACTGGCCCAGAGGCTGGTGGGGGTGGAGACAGCCCAGTGGTGGCGCCTGGGCAGCCCCTGGATCCTCTAAGTCAGCTTCAGAGTCTGCCGCGGTCTGCCGGTCTCTGGTTACGCCAACGCTGTCTCTGAGAGAGCTCAGATGGGGACACACAGACTCGCTGCGACCCACAAAGCCTTGAGGGGGCACGAGGGAGGTGGGCCCAGGGGTCCTCACTCAGGGCCTCAGGCTCTCCTGGAGAGGCCTGCCGCAGTGGTCTGGGGGATGGGCAAGGGGCAGTCACCTCCAGATCCACGGTCACCGGCTGAGACAGGAACGGGTGCTCCCCCGCCTCGTACAGGTGGTGCAGCCGCAGCAGGACGCGGTGCAGGTCTGCTTGGGCCTTCCTTTGGTAGCCTTTAAAAACAGAAGGGGGCATGGAGGACCCCAGCAGCCAGCCTCAAGGTCCTGGTGTGTCCCAGGCCTTTACACCCCACCCATTCTATACCCTCCGCCTCCCTGGGAGAGATGCTTGGTCCCCTCGACAGCAGAGGGAGCCGAGGCTCAGAGGGCAGCCCGGGCCAGGAGGCTGGAGCACAGAGGAGGGAGGGCTCCAGGCCTCCTAGCCCGTCACTCAGACGGAGGCCGGTGTCCTCATCCCCTGTTGAGGTCACTAGTGGGCTGCCCTCACGGCTCCGATTCTCTGCTGCCCTGCCCTGAGGCGAGGTGCCGCCACACCAGCCAGCTGGTGGGACCAGCTGTCGCTTTCGCACCACAGTAACGAGGAGGCAGTGCTGCAGTACAGCCTGCACGTGGGGTCCCAGTGGCCTCAGTGAGAACGGCCTTCCCGCTGACCCCCGTGGACACACACGGGGGAGGAATGAATTCATGCTGCACCAAGTCAGGGAGAGCTGGGGCTCCCTGCTACCACAGCACTCCCAGTCGCCCTGACTGACCAGTGGTCCTGGGGTCTCATGGCCTATCCTTGGCCGCCCCCACAGGGAGGCTCAGTGCCAACGCTCGTGTCTTATGGGTGAGAGGAGCCAGGCTCCGGGGAGGCACCAAGTCCAAGGTCCTGGGCAGAGGGCCCGGCTGACCGTGAGACCCTGGCTCGGGAGCCCAGCCCTGCAGCCACCCCAGCTGCGGAGTCAGACTCTGGGCTGGAACCGAGGCGCTGACGTTCTACGAAGCTCGCCTCGGGGCTCGGAGCTTGCTGGTGTTCAGACGGGCATGTAGGAAAGGCTGCCCGAGCCCACGCAGGCTGAGAGGTTTGTAAAACGGCTTTTCTGCATGCTCTGGGGTAATGGTCAAGGATCTGAGTTCCAGAGTCAGAGAACGACCCACCTCCTGCCCTGGGTGCGGGTGCGGTGGGAGCCCACTTTACAGGTACCCGGTCCCCTCATCTAACAAGCGGGGATGGACCACGACTGCAGACAGGCGGGGAGTGGCTCCTGCCCACTTTCTGGGAGATGGACCCCACGCAGCCCTGAGGCTGGGCAGATGAGGACAGCCGTCTCTGTGGGTTGTGCTGCAGAGTAAGGGACCAGGTGGCCCCACAGAGCTGTGATGACTCTGAGGTGAGTCCTCTGTCTGGCGGGGGCGGAGGGGTCTGGCGGTCTCCTGGAAGGGTGGGTCTGGGCCACCAGATGCCTGCCTTACCTTTCCGAAGATTGTGCACGTGCTTGGCATGGACCGTGCTGTAGTTCCAGCCAGGGACACTCAGGATCTGCAGGTGCAGATTTGGGGGCAGTGTCACGGCCTCTTGCTCCTGGGGTCCTGGGAGCTTTGGGGCAGATCCTGCAAGGCAGACAGACGGGATGAGGAGTGGGTTTCAGGACCAACCCCTCCTCCTGGCACTGGGAACTCTCCATGTCGCGTCCCCGGCCCTCCGGCCACCTCCCACCCATCCTGGGCGCAGCCCACACTGGTCAGCCTGAGACCTGCAGTCTTGGCACCTCAGGCTTCCATGCCCTGCCCTGCCCACGCAGGCCTTTTCCCTGAAGGCTGTTCCCTGCACATCCGACCCCTAGGGTCCCAGAGCTTAGGGGCTGGAAGGGTCTGGAAAACGACAGGTGAGGCCAAGGCCCGAGAGCCTGACCGAGATCCCGCAGCTCTGCCTTCCACTCGCGGTCTGGGAAGCCAGGTCCTCCTGTCCTGGCGTCTGTCTGCCCTGCTCGGAGGCACGCTCAAGCTGCAGCTTCCCACAGCACCCCAGCCACACAGACTGGTCCTGGTCCTGGCCCAGGCCACCTCACCCAGCAGCACCATTGGAAGCCTTCCCTGGGCCTGCTGCACTTGAGACGAGAAGTCAGAGTCTTAGTGTTGGGTGGTGCTATGGTTTGGAACTTGTATGTCCCCAAAGGCCATGTGTTGAAGCCTTGGTCACTAGCCTGTGCTCTTGGGAAGGAGTTAGCTCACTGGCGGCAGGCCCTTAACGGGGACACTGATACCCCAGTCCCTTCTGTTTCCCAGCCTCTGCAAGGTGAGCTGACATCCTCCACCCCAGGCTCCAAACATCACGTATCGCACTGTCAAAAAGCAACAGGAGGCTGGGGTCGTGGCTCAGAGGTAGAGCACGTGCCTCACATGCGTGAGGCCCTGGGTTTGATCCTCAGCACCACATAGAAATAAAATAAAGATACTGCATCCACCTATAACTAGAAAAAAAGAAAGAAAGAAAGAAAATCAACAGGGATAGGCAGCCTGGGACTGGACCCTCTGAAACCATGAGCCAAAATGACCTTTCCTCCTTGAGGTTGGTTTTCCCAGGGATCTCATCGCTGTGGTGGGAAGCAGACTAGCCTGGGGAGCAGGGGAAGCAGGTGCCCTCTGAGCGCAGCCTGTCTCGGCTGGGAGGACAAAAACTGTCCCTAGAGTGGTGCGCACCCTCCCGGCTATGCTACTGCAAACATGAGATGCCAGCCCCTACAGCACGGTGCCCCCCACCCAGCACGCCCCCTTCAGCCTGTGAAAACTCCAGCAGGGCAGGGCTGCACCTGATGCACCGCAGCCTGTAGCACACCTCGGGGGCTGCGTAAATGCAGGCCGCAAGAGTGGGTGCCAGCCCGCCAGCCTGCTGACTGTGGAGGCCCTGGGCAGGTCCTGCCCTGAAACTGAAGGAGGAAGTACCTTGCATGCACACCCGAATCAAGGAGGAACACCTCTGCAACCCGTGGGCAGTGGGCCGGAAAGAACTTAGCTCCAGGATCCCGAGGACGGGGCCAGATTGTAGCTAGGCCTTTACTTCTTCACAGGCTGCTCCAAGGACTGTCTTTTGTTTTAGTTGCTGACGGACCTTTATTTTATTCACTTATTTATATGTGGTGCTGAGAGTGGAACCCAGGGCCTCACTCGTGCTAGGCAAGCGCTCTACCACTGAGCCACAGCTCCAGCCTCCAAGGACCGTCAGTGGGATCCTGGTTCGAGGTTTCTCCTGTCCCGCGGCCCGGGGCTGATCTACAGATGGCTCCCAGAGGCAAAGCCCAGCCCGCAGGCTAGGCCGCGGACAGGGGCGCTCTCACCTGGTGAGCACGCCCAGACGCAGACAAAACCCATCTTTTAAATGCTGGGCCCCCAGGCCTCAAGTGACATGGTGACATGGGAGACAGTGGAGGAGAGGACACAGGGCAGAGGTGCAGAGTGGCACAGCTGCGAGCCCCAGCTCTGCGCTTGCCAGCAGTGCACACCCTTGAACAAGCCACCGTTTGCCCTCAGTCTCCGAGGCCCCTCCCTGCCTCAGAGGCTGCCCAGACCCGCGGGGGCACGAGTCCCTCCCGAGGCCACCCTGGCCCAAAGGCTGGTTCTGGGCAGAAGCGATACTCACGCGGAATGGGCACCCCTTTGCTGGCCAGCTCTTTGACTAGCACGACGGGCCTGTGCTGCAGGGCCAGCCCAATCCTCGGGCGCAGGGCAGTGGCGACTGAGTGGGGCCCCAGCAGAAGCCAGAGCGTGGGGGAGGCGACGGAGGTGTCGTTGAGCGTCAGGTTGTAGTACAGGTCCCAGTCCCAGGTTGTTCCAGAGCCGCCGATGGAGCATGACCTGCGGAGGGCGTGTCTGAGGCCTCGGGGCGAGGTGTGCTCGTGGGCGGCTCTGGGGGGCTGCGAAAGGACGGGCCGCGCCCCTACCTCCACCTGCCCGTTGCCCTGGCTGGAGACGCCATGTGCGCGTTCCGACAGCAGCACGAGCCTGCTTCTGCGGTCCTCGATGAAGGCCGACTGCACGATGGGGAAGTAATTCTGCAACAGAAGCACCACCGCGGGCAGTCTGGGTGAAGGGGGACGCAGCCCGGCCGGCCAGCCCCCCACGGCTCAGCAGCACACTGCCCAGGAGGTGCCCTGACCTTGGAGGCCAGTGCCTGGGGGTTCGGCTCTCTGCTCTGCGGCTCCCTAGCCACGTGGCCCAGGCCTTCCACACACATCCGTGCACCAACCCTCAAACCACTGACAAAGCACTGATCTTTCAGAAGAGGAAACGGGTAAAAACCAAGACCTCACATACATATGTGGTGGCACCAGAATCCAGACACAGTCTGACTGGGCGCCTGTGCCCTCAACCCTGCGTAGACAGGTCTGGGGCAAGGGGGCATTAAAGGAGGTCTCTCCAGAGGCCTCTGCTGCTCCAAGGGGTCAGGCAGAGTGTGGCAGGGGTGCACTGTGTGGCATGGTGGGTTACCCGGGCGATGACGTTGTTCGCAAAGGCCTGGTAGTGCCTCCGCTGCATCTGGTAGCCATTGTTGTCGGAATAGATGAGCTTCTGGTTGTTTATGTCACTGCTGGTCCTCAGGATGGCCTCTCGGTTCACCTCCAAGGGGCCCACTCGGTACTGCTGCTCCATCCGGTGACAGAGCAGCTCTTGGTCGGGGCCTGGGGGTGCGTGGGTGAGCCGGGAGTGGATTGCGAAGGTGAACCTCCGGGCCTTGGTGCTCCTGGGGAGAGGGAGGCGTGGGGTGAAGCTGCACAGCCCCACCGCTCCTGTCCTCTCCCGTCCTTCCTGCTGGCAGGTGGGCAGAGGGGCCTAGGGCCACGTGCACAGTGGCACCACCTGGGACACCGAGAAATGCTGCGGAGGAGCCTGGTCCCTGGCACCACGGAGCTGCCGTGTGGGCCTGGGCCTGACAAGGGCCCCTCTGCTGTGCTCCGAACCCACGCTTGGCCAAGCGACTCGGCCCATGCACGTGTGCAAAGCATACCCAGAGGTGACAGCCACACCGAGTGCCAGGGCAGGCCCAGGGGAAGGCCCTGGGCACGATGGCCACGCGCGCTCACTCATCGGCCAGTCGGGGCACTCCCCGGCTCCAGTGGGGGGGCCCAGCGGAGGCACCTGTAGAAGTACTGCCGGACCTCGGTCACCAGCTTGCCCCGCACGAGCTCCATCTCCACGGCTTCCCAGGCGGGCACTGCGCTCTTATTGGCCGTGAACTTGTAGTTGTCAGAAACGGGGCCCTCATTCACGTTGCCGTTGACGTGGTACTCCAGGAACTCCTGCGTCACGCGCACCGTACGGTTGCCTTGTCTGCAGCAGCGAGCAGAGAAAACACCACGTTGTCCTGCACGGGCTCTGGACTGGGCTGGCCGTCCCCATCCAGATGTAGCCAAGAGCCCAGGGTGAGGAGAACCACCACGAGGAGCCTGCGTACGGTCACCAGGACAAGGCAGGTCCACGTAAAGACCCCGCCAGAGCCGGGGGGGGGCCTCGGGTCCCACCCCCATCTCTGTGGGCTGCTCTCCAGGCCTCAGCAGGGGCACCAGCACAGAGGGGGGGCTGGGCCGTCTAGGTGGCCAGCAGGGAAGGGATTGCTGTCCTGCGGGCCCTGAGCTGTCCAGCAGGACGCCATATTTATGACTCCATGTCACATGTCACATGCCAGGGCCTTCCTTCACCTGGTTAAATTCTCCTGACCCCCGGGACCTCAGGGGACACGACCTGTTAACCCGTGTCACTCTGAGGCACGCGGAGGCACAGTGCTGGGCCATGGGCCGTTGCTCGCCCACCACGGTGCACCTGGGAAGGAGGCCATCGGGTTCAAGTTCGCTCTGACTCCAAGTTCCTGCTCACTCCCCTTAGGCTGTTCTGGTTAGGATGGAGGATGTGGGCAGAGCGGGGGTCCCATGGCCTCAGAGAAGTATATTTTAATTGCAAACATACATGCAGCCTCATCAAGTGACGTATTGGTATGTTATTGGTAACGGGCTTGGCCTTGCTGTGGGCAGAGGGTGAAGCAGGCTGGTGGTGGCCGGGGCCCTAGGCAAGCTCACAGGGAAGTGGCCGCTACGCTGCAGGAGGGTTCTGGGTGATGAAAGGGCTCACAATGGACTGGGGCACAGCTGCCCAACTGCGGTGACACCACACTGCTGAACCGCACACTCAGAGGCGAGAGGCGGGGAAGGTGGGGATCTCAGGGAAGCTGTCACATTAGGGCAGAGGGCCCCTCAACTCGCACGGCTTGGGGTCGGTGGCTGTGCGCACCGCAGCGCCCTCCTGAGGTTTCTGTGCCGGCCGGTTCCCTTGAAGGGGGCAGCGTGCTCCTGGCCTCTGCGCCTGGACCCCGGGCTTCAGCCACCTCTGCTGCAGCCTCCTCGGAGCCTCCCAGGCCCGAGGCTCCTCCTCTGGGCAGGCGACAGGTGCTGGTTCTGCAAGGCTCACCTGGTGGCTTTGGGGAGCCTGAGAAAAACACCCCTGTCCCCACCAGAGTCCTAAAGCGAGAGAGACCGGCCAGGCACAGGACAGTGCGGCGTGGGCTCTGGTACCGGAACATGCCAGGGTGGGGCGTGGCCCAGGCGGGCCACATCTGTGGACTGGGGAAAGGAGACGGCAAGGGGGTGCCTGTGGAGGGTGTGTGCAGAGGCCGGGCACTGAGTGAGGAGGGCAGCGTGCAGACCCCGCCTCTCCCCGCCTGGCCAGGGAGGCCCAGCCGGCTGGCGCCTTGCTCCCTTCCTGCTGCCTGCTGTCAGCTCTTCACCTGCCCACGCCCGCCCGGGAAGGAGCCGTGGAGGGCTGAGGAGGAACCTGAGGGCCAGCTCCTGACAGAGACCCCGCCCCGAGCTGTCAACACCCACAGCACAAAGGCCTCTCCCACAGCAGGGACAGCGGTGGCGGATGAGCGCAGGGCTGAGGGCGTGACGGAAGGAAGGCCAAGAGTGGGGTGGGGGGGGTCCAGGTGTGGAGGGGTGGACGGAGAGGTGGGTGGACAGATGGACAGGGGAGTAGGTGGGCATGAACAGGCGATGTTGGGGGTCCCTTCCTGTTATAGTTTGAATCTGAAGGCCCCCCAGGGCTCATGTGTTGAAGACTTGGTCTCCAACGTGCAGAGGCAGGAATCTGGGTAGTGACCGGGTCTGAGGGCTGTGACGGACGGTGGGTCACCCCACGGCAGCCGGTGGCTGCTGGGAAGTGGAGGAAACCGCAGGAGGTGGGAGGTGGTTGAGAGTGGGTCCCTGAGGAGCATGCTTTTGGGGACTATGCCCTGTACCTGGCCCCTTTCCTTCTCCCTTGCTCTCTCTGCTGACGGGCCGCCTGTGAACTGAGTGGCTGGCCTCTGCCATGCCCTTCCACTGTGATGTTCTGCCTCGCCTCAGGCCCAAAGCAATGGCGCTGGCTAACTATGGACAGAAACCCCTGTAACTGTGAGCCAAAATAAGTCTTTTCTCCTCTAAGTGGTTTTTCTCAGATATTTTGACATAGCAATGAAAAGCTGACCAACACACTTTGTGTTCTAAAGATAGTGTGACTATTTCCTGAATAGAGATTCTAAGTTAAAGTGGACAATGTGAACATATTTTTTCCCCAGGGTGATTCCCTCATGCCGCTCTGTTTCTAGATAACAGCTTTGGAATGAGAAGGCATAAGAAAGCTTGTTTTTTTTTTTTTTTTTGTCATACCCCCTGAATTAAAGATCACAAGAGCAGGAAGACGCTTCACCGCCATTCGGTCCTTCTCTCAGGCAGGTGAGCCAATGGAGACACCCGGGGGGACCAGAGGACCTGCTCTGTCCAGGCCCTAGGTGGCCCTCTGCCGCAGACCAGCAACGCTGTGCCTCACCTCTCCCAGATGCTGTGCATCAGGTTGGTGTCCTGGTTGAACAGCACGACGTAGCAGTCGTTGGCCATGGCCACCAGGCGCCTTCTCTGTGGGCTGCTGGGCCTCCTCAGCCTGCGCCTGAACCGGAGCGTCCTGGCCGTGCTGGTGGGCTCCTGGGCCTCTGCAGTGGGCACGACCCTGTAGTGCCGGTAACTGAGTCCCGGGATGACGCTCAGGATGAGCAGGTCGAACACGGAGGGGTCCTTCGTCGAGTTCTGGATCTGCAACAGCAGGACGGGCGGCGGTGGGCTCCAGGGCGGGAGGACCCTGGGTCCACTCGAGACCCCTGGCTTGCACCCGTCCTGGACGGGTGCTCACTGTTCCACCGAGGCAGCCGTGTCCTGTGTCTCCTGTGCCGAGCTGTCCTGTGTCCTCGTCTGTGGGGCCACCACAAAGCATGTTGCCCCCGGAGCGTATTTTAGCGGACCCTCCCTGGCAATAGCCCAGATGTCCCCAAACCCACTCCTGTCCCCACCATCTACCCAGCACAGGGGAGTTTTAAAGACCCCCCCCCCCCGTGAGGGGGTCCTCGGTCCCAGCGAGGTCCCCCTCGCTTCCTAGTAAAGAGTGACCCCCATCCCTTATCTCCGCAGAGAAGGGCCCTTTCAGACCAACCCTCTGGCCTCTGCCCAGCTCCCAGGTATCTGACTTGGGGTGGGGGTGTTGGAAGGGAAGGGGTCCCCTGAGCCCCTGCAACAGAGGGAAAACCTAGGAAAGCCCCTGGCTCAGCTAGCTTTTAGCTACTTTATAAATCACTCACTCTGGAGGTCACGTGGGTGAGCTATTCACATTAGTCTTAGTCTCCGTGACGGTAACGGCTGCCAGGTGCCTGCTTTTTTTTTTTTTTTTTTTTGGTACGGGGATTGAGCTCAGGGGCACTGGACCACTGGGCCACATCCCCAGCCCCTTTTTTGTATTTTATTAGACAGGGTCTCACTGAGTTGCTAAGTGCCTCGCCATGGCTGAGGCTGGCTTTGAACTCGCGATCCTCCTGCCTCAGCCTCCCAAGTGCTGGGATTACAGGCGTGCGCCACCGCGCCCGGCTCCTTGCTGTTGCTTTGAACTTGCATTCCTTCTGCCCCGGCCTCTTGAGCCCCTAGGACTACAGGCATGTGCCTGGCACCAAGCCTGCTTTTGCTGAAGGCACTGACCCTTCACTTGGGCCTGGCAAGTGTCCTACAGGCGCTGGAACAGGGCGGGGAGCCTGGCCGCTCTGCCTTCAGCTGGATCGGTCTCCTTGCAGCCTGAACCCTGGGTCAGGTTCCTGCTCAGCTCTGCCCGCAGACGGGTGCTCACTGAGGCACGCCGTCCAGGTCTGGAAGCACAGGCTGCTTTGCCTGAAAGTCACCTCTGCCCCCCACGTCAAGGCAGACGACACCAAGACAGCAGGAATAAGACATCTCCAAGGCCTCCAGGCCTCGCCGCGAGCAGACGCCGCCAGGGCACCCACGCGCCTCCAGTCAGGCCCTCTCCTCCTCGGCCCTCCCTTCCCCTTGCCTGGTGCTCGCTGAGGGAGCTGGTTTGGGGAGCCCCCAGCCTGCCGCCTTCTCTTCTCTGGGCATCGTGAATACATCTTTTTCCTGCCCCTACAACTTGTCTGATTCACTGACCCCTTTGTGAAGGCCACAAGTAAATGGCTTGGGCTGGGTGCCACCCAGCCTGCTCGGTGGCTGCGGCGTGCAGTTCCTGAGTCCCCTGGGGAGGCCTCCTGGGGGAGGGGGCCTAGTAGCAAACCCATGTTGCGCTTATGCCTCCAACCTCACCTCTGCCCCAAACACAGACGCTCTGTCCCCATTCACCCCACCGTGCAGGACGAGACCTGGGCCACCCCAGTCAGATGTGCCCCAGCCCTGGGGCCTGCTGTTTCCCCCACAGTTACCACGGGCCACCTGCTTGTCACATCTTACTTTGCTTCTCATCTGCTTCACCCACTAGAATACTAGCTGTGACAGACAGCAGGGATTCTGTCCTCTGGTCACTACAGTATCCCTGCTCTGAGGAAGGGTCTGACACACAGGAGCTCCAGAAGCCCCTGCTGCGAGGAGCCCCTGTCCGCGGGCCTGCACTCGTGGCACAGGGGTGGCACGCGCTGGGTCTGCTCCAGTCCTCCCTCCTCCTCGGTCTCGGCTTGGGGACCCTCCAGAGTCACCTTCCACATAACCAGCTGTGTCTGGGTCCCCTCCCCTGGGGGCTGGGCCTCACTCCTGTCAGGGACCCAGCGCCCCACCCAGGCCCTGGGAGCTGGAGAGTGGGTGCTGGGTGGCTGAGTGATGCCAGCCCCCCACTCCCCAAGGGGGCGTGGGCTGGGTGGCAGAGACCCTCTGGAACCAGGGCGGCTCCAGGCCGTGGAGGGGGAGAACAGACGGCAACTCACGCGGGACGCCGGGGTGGGTGGAGGGGCAGCCTGTCCTCGCCAACCTCCGCAGCCCAGCTAACCCCTTCAAGACCCCCAGGCCTTGTGCATGTGCAAGTGGGACACAGATTCGATCAGCAAGTGGCAAACGGCCAATGTCCCTCCTGCAGGATCACATGTCCATACCTGTGCGGGCACAGGGTGGCCCCTTTCATCTGTGACACTGACTTTGGGGAAGTGAATGGTCAGGGTGACGATGGTGGTGATGGTCCAGGCCAGGGGGTTGTAGGCGGAGGCGGAGTACCCGGCAGGCCTCGCGGTGCCGCCTGGCTCACTCCACACCTCTTGGTGCTCTGCGTATGGGGAAGCAGGCAGGTGAGACCCCGCCCTCCGGAGCCCCCGGGAGCCAGGGAGGAGCAGGCACACAGCTTAGCCACATGTGGCTCAGTGCAGACCCCGAGCAGGGGAGGCATGCAGGGAACCTCAGGTGTCCCTCGGGTGGCCGAGGGTCCACTATCTCTCACACGTCTCTCCCCACTGACCCACTTCCTGACGAGGCAACGCAGACCCGAGAAGTACAGTCACTGGCCCAAAGTGGCCCAGCTTCCCAGGCCGGGATCCAAAGCTCTGAGGACTTGGCACGTGAGCTAACCACTCTCCGGAGCCTGGGCTGGCGTTCGAGGGCCCCGCACTGGGGGCTGGCCTCCCCGTCTGCTCCGTGCTGCCATCTCCTGCGCTGGAAGCCCCGGGGTCCCTGAACACGTCACCCGCTTAACAGCCTCCCTGCCTCTGCTGGCTCCTTCCCTGTGCCTGGGACGCCTTCTCTGGCTCCCCTCCCGACTCCCTGCTCAGGGGAGCCTCCTGTGTGCTTGTGGGGACGGCAGGAGCACAGCACTGGGCGGCTGCCCATCTACTGTGCCACCTGACCATGACATCAAAGCCCGGCTCACAGGGGCCGTCTCTGCCCGTCTCTCCGGGAGCCCTGATGCCCCAGGGTGGGGGTCCTGTCCATTCAGCCCTGGTCCCCAGGGCCTTGCAGATCTGCAGGTGGGAAGGGCTAGGGCAGGGCTGGAGGATGGCACAGCCCAGACACTGCTGGGGCAGGGGGAAGGCCGGGGAGCATCAAGAAGTGCTGTGACCACAGTGACGGCTGAGGCGGGGACCCGGGACCTGTATGTAGGAAAACCTCATGCTTCTGTAGGGGGACCAAGGTGTCCCCATTTTCCCAGGACTTTTCTGGTTTGAAGCCCCTAGTCCCGGGTGGACTGGTATGCCGGTCACTCTAGCACATGAAACCTCGTGATCAGGGGCAGATTTAATGGCTGCCAGGAGGGGATCTGCAGCCCAGCTGAGCTCAGGAGGGAGTTCAAGGACATTGAGGGGGTCAAGGACATTGGCATCTTCCCCGAAAGGCAGGGAAGCATGGGTTAAGGATTCAGACCCCTGCTCTGTTCCTTCCTACCCGTGTGGCCCTGAGCTAGCAAATAAACTGAGTTTCCCAGCTATACAACGAGGGCCGTAACAGGTCTTGTCTTAGAGATCTTGCAAGACATCAAACTGAATGCACCAGGCTCCCCATCCTCAAGGCTCGTTTGCCCAGTCCCTTTCTCAATTGCATCAGCCCTTCCTCATGAAGAAATGCAGGCCTGGGGCACGGAGCCACTGCCAAGGTCAAGGTCATGCCACTGGTAAGGGGCTCGCAGGGGCTGCGGACTCAGAGTGTGGAGCTCAGGTCGCTCGCCCCCCCCTGGCGCTGCTGGCCCTATTCTCAGAGTGGGGCCTCAGCTCCCCGGGAGGGCCTGGCTTACCTGAGTCGGCTGCCCGGGCCACCGCCCTGAGCTGCAGCCTGTCCAGGGCAATGGAGGACATCAGCTTGCGCACGCCCAGCATCCCGGCGGCCAGGTGCTCCACGTACATGTCTCTCACCTTGGGGGACTCGGTTCCCGTGATGGCGTCGTGGTGCTGGACCTGCGGCACCCCAGGGGCAGATGTGAGAAGAGGGGGATCAGGACCTGACCCTACAAGGTGCCTACGCAGTGCTGGTTCTCACGCCAGGGCAGAAGGGGGCATCCCGCCCACTTTAGAGAAGAGGACACTGAGGCAAGAGAGGCTGCAGAACTGGCCCACGTTTCCTGAGCTTGTGGAGCCCGTGGCCAGGTTCTCCGTCTTGGGCAGCGAGGGCTCCGCCTTGGTCCCTCCTGCCCTGTGGGCAGCTGGCTTGTTCAGACACCCTTCACACCACCCGACACTGACTTCCCTCTGCTCTGAGGCAGGGGCAGGACTGTGTCCTCACAGAAGGGGACATGGAGGTCCCCAGCTGCCCTGGCTGGCTGCTCTGATGGACTTGAGGGGCACTCTACTCCTTCCCAGCTGAGACAAGTCCTGCCAGCTGCCCCTGCAGGCAACTGTAAGGAAGCTGTGTCTCTGGCATGGCCTCACCCATGCAGGTGGGTGACCATGGACAGGCTACGAGGCTCCTTGGGCCTCACTTTTCCCATCTGGGGAGCACGCAGAGAGGGAAGGCCAGGAACCCTGGCTGCGTGGCAGCCGCAGGGCCGACCGGGTCAAGCCTATCGTCACGACGGCCCTGCCCCCCTCCTAGGCGTTCTCACTACAGTCACAGCGGGGCTACGGTTTATTCCAGGCAGGACTGGCCGACACCACTGCCTTCTGCTTTGTCCTTTACTCCTCTTGGAAGGATCACATATGAAGCTTAATGAAGCCACCAGCTGAGTGCCAGGAGGCCGTGGCCCAGCCTGGGCCCAGCTTCACAGTGCCCACCCCGGGACCGGGAGTCTCGCTTTTCTCATCTGTGGATGGGCCCTGAGAACCCGGGTGGGGAGGATCTGCCAGGACAAGGTGCCCAGCAGGAGTGTCAGTCCCACCACGCGGCTGAGGAGCTGGCGTTACCTCCGAGACGGCCCAGCGGAGCTGCTGCAGCTGCTGCAGGGCCCAGGCAGGGTCCAGAGCCCCGTGGGGCACTGGCCACAGGTAGCGCGTGAACATGGACTCCCCCGCGTACAGCAGGGCGCTGGCTCTCCGCGCCATCCCCTTGAGCACGCTGCGCGAGGTGTAGAAGCCCGTCCAGGCCGCAAACGGTTCTGGGAGACAGGGCGGACAGTGAGTTTGAGGGTCCCTGTCCTGTGGAGCCCACCCAGTCCTCTGGCACTGCCGAGGAAGCTGGGGCCAGAGAGGCAGGCTGTGCCTGGGGGGCCTGAGAGGGCAACCTGGGCAGGCGGTGACCCCAGGCTGTGGCTCCCAGGCCAGGGATCTTCCCAAGCCAGATGGAGAACAGAGCCTGAGGCAGGGCCGGAGTCTGGGCAGGCTGGGGACAGGGTGGGTGCCGGAGTATCAAGGCCAGACAAGAAAGCCAGGTGGTATCTGGGAAACCTCAGGGAGGGATGAGAGTGACAAGAGGGACCAGGGGGGCAGGACACAGCCCAGAAGGGCCTCGAGCGCTGGGGAGGGCTTTGTGTGAGGCCCTGGGCTGCTGGGAGTCCTGGGAAAGGCCTGCACTTCAGCGGGGTCCCTCCCGCGGCCCAGGGAGGATGCTCGGTGGTGGGGGAGCTAAGCCATCCCAGGGAGCTGCTGTCCAGAGGCCAGGGCCCTAGGGGGCGAGGCTGCGCACCTCGGCCTGGAGTCTCAGAAGGCACTCCTCGGTTCCCTGGGTGTGCCCCCTTGCCGCCCAGGGTCTGCCCTGTGCCTCTTCCCTGCTCTTCCCCACAGACCTGGGCCAGACCCTGGTGGGTGTCCCCATGGCCCAGGGGAAAGGCCACAGGCTGTGGAGTCAGATAATCTGACAACGTCCCCGCAGCTCACAGCAACACTGATGAGTGCTTGGGGCCGAGGCTGGGGGGCGGATTCCTCATCAGGCAACCTCACAGCCCAAGCCTAATCAGAGCAGCCAGCCTTGGCTGGCCACACCCACTTCGGCGCAATCCCCACCCACCTCACCGCTAGCCACGCCCACACTCTCCCGCTTGGCTCTAACCACCCCCACAAGGGCGCATTCCTGCCCTCAGGACATAGCCCCTCCCACTTCCTCTGTAGCCACGCCCACAAAGCTCCGCCCAGCTCCTTTATAGCCATGCTGCAAGCCTCACTCAGGCCACGGGTGAGTCTGGGCAGCAGCCAGGTCCCCGTGAGCTCTGCAGCCAGAGTCCATTTGTGTTCTCTTTGAAAGGAAATAAGCAGGGAGAAGGGAGCTGCCCACCAGGGAGCTTTCCCGTGGGTGTCCCCTAGTTCTGCAGAAATGACACTTTAACAGTGACCACCCCAGAGTTCAAGAGGTGTTTTCCCTTGGTGGAGCAGCAGCCCATGCTGGGAGGGGTTGTGAGCCAAACCCAGGCGTGCTGGGGATCACTGCCCAGACCCAGCCCCTGCCTGTCACTGTGGCTGGGAGGCCCCAGATAGGCCTAGCTCCAGGTGCCCAGACCACATGGTGGCCACTCGGCCAGATGCCCCTAGGCTTTCTCAGCTCTCTGGTTGGACAGCCACGACAAGCCTCTTCTTCCCTGCCTCCTTTTCCAAAGCAGCCTCTGGGAATCAGTCAGTCCAAGCGTGGAGGTCAGTGCTAGGCAAAGCCTGCCGGGAGGAAGGGCCTGCATTCGAGTCCCTGAGCTTTCCTGGCTCACGGTGGCCCAGCCACCATCCCACCCAGCCTGGCTGGGCTGCTCCAACTGTGCTAAGGTGGAGCAGGACCACAAGGCCCTTGGAGGGCTGCGATATGTGGATTTTGAAATTTGGCTACAGAGCCATTCCCCTGTGGAGGCCGAGGCGGGGCCTGGAGTGGTCTGGGAGAGCGATTTCTACCTGCCCCAAGCCAGGCAGAAGAGCAGACCTGCAGGAGCCACCAGAGGGGTGCACATGGGTGTGGGTGAGGTTTGGGGCACGGGGCCTGCCAGGACAGGGTGCTGATGTGGCAGCTTTGCTGCACCCTGCAGGCCGTGAAGCATCTCTAAAGCAGGGGCCGGTGGGCCGCGTTCCTAACCTGGCACAAAGGGCTAGGGATGGCATTGAAGCCACGCCCGTGTCCTGGAGCAGCAGGCTGGGGGGGCTGGAGGGCAGGCATTGAGCGTGGGCTGCAGCTGCGGCTGAGCTGGTGTGGGCCTGAGGAGCAGTGAGCCAGGGCTGGGGCAAGCCAGGGTTGCCTCTGGGTGGCCAGGCTTAGGCCTGGTGCCAACGGCCCCTCCACACAGTGCTGTAGCCTTGAACCCCGAGTCCTCCTGACCTGCTGACCTCCACCTCCCTCTTCTCCAGCAGGGCACACCTGGATGGGACCGCAGGCCCAACCAACAGCACTGGCACTTTTCCAAATCCCGGTCAGCAAACTCTGGACCAACAGCATTGACCCAGGTGCCATCTACACCCCTAGACTAGCACACGTGAGTGGCAGCCCCTGGCGTGTCCCCGCGTGCCCTGAGAGAGCTGTTTTTTTACTTGAATAAACGCTACTCTCACACTCGCTCGCCCTTGTCTGTGGATTCCATTCTTTGAATTTGCTAGACAAGAACCCAGAAAGAAGAGATTGGTGGTGAACGGCGGGGTCTGCGGCAGCGCTGAGAACATGACCCGCCACGAAGAGGGGCAACACCTCACCCCATGGGGGTGGAGAGTGGGCCTTGGTGGCTGTGACTCTCAGAGCTGACGCAGGCAGGCGCCCCTCCCGCGACCAGCTGCTAACACTAGGACAGGCCCTGGCTGCAGAGGCAGCCTCCACCGGCTGAAGCAGAGAGTCCAGCTTCCTCTCAAACTCTGGTTTGAGCATCATGGTCCTAGCAGCTCCCTCTGCCGGTGGCGTCCTGTGTGCTGGGTGGAAGGCTGACAGCTCTTCTGGTCTCATTCAATTGTTACGACCATGAGAACAAAGCACGCTATGTCCCCAATTTTGCTGCAGGGAGGGTTCATGGCTTTTAAGCAGCCCTGGCCGGCCAGCTTCGGGCCTAAGGACACGTGCATGATGAGGAGGCCAGGTCCCTGAGAGTGGTGAAGCAATGGAAAAGCAAGCCTGGGGCTGCGGGGACAGTGAGGAGCCACCCACCCAGACTCAGTGTCTGGGAAAAGGCTGCCTGGAGGAGGTGCGTGTAGGGCACAGGAGGAAGAGCAACGGGGGCACCGAAAGGGCAGAGGTGGCAAACTGCTGGGCGTGGGCGAGGGTGGGAGCTGAACCAGGAGCCGGGCTATCTGGCGGGGGGCAGGTGGGCCCAGCCTGCCTCAGCGCCCCCCACAGGGCCCGCCTGGCACCTTGTGGGCACTGAGGTTGTGGAAGTCTTGTGTTGCCCTGCACTAACTGCTACCCCAGCCCCCAGGGCTCGTACCCGAGGAGTAGGGCAGGAAGTCACGGTGGTTGTAGACGGGCCAGGAGATGTTGAGGGCGTGCAGGGCGCGGAAGTAGTCGCCCAGCGTGGCGTACTCCACGGAGACGCCCAGCTCCTGCGAGCGGCTGTTGATGTGGTCCAGCAGCGGGTCCATGTTGGAGAACTGCACCGAGGCGTTGAAGAACTGCTTGTCACATCCCTGCAGGGGACATGGAAGCAACAGCTTGTGCCTCAGAGCAGAGACCTGCCCAGGAAGGTGGGTCATCACTGCCTCCCACCGGCAGCCCTGCCACTCTCCGTGGCGCCAATAAGGGTCACCGGTTCCCACAGCCAGCACCCATGGGCCTCCAGGGCCTGTGGTACTGCTGCCTGCCCGTAGGACGTGGCCCGTCCAACAGTGTGATGACCACCAACAGTGACGACCACAGCCAGGGCTCCCGTGGCCTTTGTGTACCTTCGGAAAAGGCAGCCACGGGTGACCTGGTCTGGACACGAATTCCAACCCTTCCTAGCTGCCCTGCTAAGAGGCTGAGTGGCCTCAGGACAACGCCTTCACCTTCCTGAGCCTCAGTTCCCTCAACTGCAAGATGGGACAGCAGGAATGTCCGCCTTCTAGGCTCAGTGGTGCGAATCAGGTGGACGAGGCAAACGGTCCCATAGAATAGTGCCTGGCACACAGCAGGTGCTCAGTAGAGGTCTGTGGCAATGGCACGGTGCCCTGCCTGGCACTGCCCCTTGGGAACGTGTTCCCTCGCCAGCCCCGGATGGAGACTGCAGCAGGTACTGTCATGGTTCCCATGTTACAGAGGGGCCTGGAGGTCAAGCAGGGGGGTTCTGGCCCAGGCCCCGGCCCCCAGCGCTGCAACAGCAAGTGAGCTGTGCTGGGAGAGGTGGAGGCTGGGTGGCCAGGGGTCTGCTGTCAGGCAGGAGAGGCCGGGGCGAGTCCAGGGTGGAGGAGTGGTTGAGGCCCTGAGGTCTGCGGGGAAGGCTGGCAGAGTGGCGGGGTCTGGACGGGCTGGCCTGGTGTGACTGGCCACAGAGCCCAAGCAAGGGGCTGGACTCTCTGCACAGCAGGCCTTGGGCTGTGACAGGACATGAGACCCAGGACCCTGCCTCACCCAGGGCCAGAGGATGTAAGGTGTCCGGAACCAGGCAGCCCTCTCCTTCACGTTGGCCACCAGCTCCTTGGCGTAGAGGTCGATGTTGTCGGTGGTGACGGGCTCACTCATGTTGGGGTATAGCCCGTCGGGAGGTGGCTCTGGAAAGACAGCCACACCATTCCAGTAAAACCCGGACCTGTGGGGAAGCAGAGTGAGGGGGCAGGAGGGCTTGCCCGGACAGGGCTCCACGGGGCTCCAGCGCCACGCCGCTCACCCACGGTGGGAGCTGGGGCGCCGCGGCCTGGTCAGCTCCGGCTGCCACAAGGAGCCAGCAGGCCCTGCTCCCTGACCACGACCACCCAGCAGGTTCATCTGTTCACCATTCACGGGTGCCCAAAATCTTGGTCGTCAAGATCAATGACATATTTTCTTTTTTCTTCCTTTTAGGGGAGGTACCAGGGCTCGAACTCAGAGGCCACTGGGCCACACCCCAGCCCTACGTTGTATTTTGTTTAGAGACAGGGTCTCACTGAGTTGCTTAGCGCCTCGCTTTTGCTGAGGCTGGCTTTGAACTCCAGAGTCTCTGGGAAGATAAATGACATAATAACGTGATAGAAAAAATAAAAATCCACACAAAAATCCATGATGAAAAACTACCAGTTGTAAATAACGGCAGGACGGGTATCCACGGCTCTCCCCGCCGCCTGGGGCTGCATGGGGGCTGGGCATGGCCCTGACAGTAGGATGGGGAGCGGGAATGCTCAAGATGCTGTCACAGAGACTGCTCCCCTCCCGCAGGGGCCAGACACGCCGGTCTGGAGTCCCTGGAGGAGGCGGAGGGGCAGGTGGCGGCTGCAGGTGAGGCTGGTACCTGTTGGAGAAGCTCAGGTGCGAGGGCGTGCAGTAGCTGAACTGGTCCATGATGTGCGTGAAGATCTGCTGCTGGGCCGAGAGGGTCTTGGACCCTCGCCACACAAACTGCAGTCCCTGCGAGGCCACAGGGGCAGTGAGGACAGGGCAGCCAGGGCCCTGCTGTGTCCCCCCAGCCTGTCCTCACCCTCTACTCTCCTGGGTCGAGACCTCCTGTTGCTGCCTCCTCTGTAACAACCCCCCCAGGCCACGCCCAAGCCACATGCGGGGCCTGGGGGCCGTGGGGTCTGCCTGCCGCGGCTGCTCCTCACCCTCACCCTCTTGCAGGCCCCTCTGCCGAGGCCGCCAGGAGAAGCTCGCTCTACCTTCACCTGAATGCTCCCAGGCGAGCCCCTCCCCCCCAAGCACGCAGTCTGTGTTTCCGGAGTTCTGATGGTCAGGAAGTACTCAGGGTTGCAAAGCAGGTGGGTTCTAGTTCTGCTGGGCTCTGGCTGGGCCACACACAATCCTCAAGCCCAGGACTGGGTTTCTGCATGACAAATGGGGAGCCACACCCAGCATTCATAGGGTCCCGTGCAGCTGAGTGAAGAGGGCCCTGACAACCTCTCTGCCTGCCACCTGGAGCCTGGGTTTCCTTCTGTGAAACTGCCCATGGCCAGCTCTACCACTGCTCTCCAGGGGATCCTGGACAGGACAATTTAGCCTTTGGGGCCTTAGTTTCCCCATGTGTGAAATGCTATAATCATGAATCTACCCATCTACTACGGGTTGAATAACACCCTCTACAAAGTTATGTTGGAGTTCCAGCCCCCAGTAAGCAGGGTCTTAGTGGAGGTGATTGTGTCAGAATGAGGTCATTGAGGTGGTCCAATGCGAGGACGACTGGGGCCCTTATAAAAAGGGACATTTGGACACACAGCAGAGACACAGGGAGAAAACGGCCATCCATCGACAAGCCAGGAGAGGGGCCTGTGGCGCTGTCCCTGCAATTCAGGCCTGCAGCCCAGAGCTGAGACTCCAGATGTCCGCTGCCCAAGGGCCAGCTGGGGGGACTTTATTCCCGCAGCCCCAGCAAACAGCTCGCCACCTCCCTGGCCGCTGGGAGGTCACGCTGTCCACTGTCGCGCTGCCTCGGGCCAGCGGGGGGGCGTCAGGCGGCCTCTGCTGCGCTCCCGCTGAGCACGCCTCCCCCCTCTGTTCCTCAGTGAGCTCTGCTGGGTCCCCGCAGGGGCCTAAGAACTCGGGCCAGCCCCCCGTGGAGGGGGAGGACGGGGTCTCTGGACTGCAGCGGCCGGGCGGGCTGGGCCTGCTGGAAAGGGCACCCCCGGAGAAGGGGGCAGGAGCGAGGGCCGGGCCAGGCAGCTGCAGCCTGGGAGGCTGCACGCACCCCACACACTCGCTCGGGCACCCCGCAGCGGCTCCCTACGATGCACTGAGCAAGGGGTGACGGCGGGTGTGGAGAGCGCGCACCTTCGCCTCCTGCATGGCGTCCTTCAGGTCGTAGTCAATCCGGGAGATGAGGTGGGCGTCGAAGCCCGCCAGGGCAAACAGCGTGGGGGTCGTGGCCGAGGCACCGAACGGGTCCACCTGCCAGGAGAACTGCGGCCGGACCCCGAAGGTCTCGTAGAGAAACCCGTGTCCTTCTGCAGAGAGAGCAGCGCCCTGCAGGGACCCGCGGCAGGCTCGCTGCCCGTCCAGCAGGCTGGGTGGGGCGCCAGCCGCCAGGCCAAGCGGGTCCCACAGAGGAAGTGCCCAGGGTGGTGCAGCGTCACCGCCGTCCAGATCTCTTTCTGTCTTGCATAACGGACATGGCCCCCACTGGACGCCACCTCCTGTCCCTGGCGAGGCCATTCTGCTTCCCGTCCTTATTGCACGCCCTCAAGGCCCACCCACGTGGCAGCTGGGTGTCAGTGAGGCTGTGTCCCTGAGCTTGGACGAAGCTCTGGACCTGGGCACTCACTCCCAACGCACACAAAAGTGAGCTGGTGCTAAGGGGCAGGGCACCTGCCATCACCGTCACCCTCACCGTCACTTCTGCCTTCTCTCGGGTCCCTCCTCTGGGGACTCCAGCCACAGCACACGCGCGCTCCCTTCAGTCAGAGACTGGGTGGTGGGTACCCTCAATGACTCGGAGGCCACGGGGCTGCGGCGGCACTAGCGCCCTGGGTGTCTACGTAAGAGACTAAGGCAGGGACCAAGGTAAGCCACCAGGGCCAGACTCGCATAAGTGGATCCAAGTTGGGGCTTTCCACGTTAACCAAACGCTGGATCCCGGCAGGAAGGTTGTCCCCACACGGCCTCTGCGCCCTGGTCTCTGCGGCGTGTGTTGCTGACTCAGGGGTGCCGTCGACACAGACGCGCTCCTCACAGCTTCCACGCTCCCCAGCTTATCTTTTAATAGCGTGAATTATGGATGCAGCCAGCACCATGTGTGGGCTAACCCTGCTGGGCTTCAGGGAAGACTTCCCACCTTAATCGTAAAGAAAGTCTTCCACGTTTTCTTTCTTTAAATGCACACGTATGGCAGCATGATGCCTGGAGCTATGGTAGCCATATTGTGACCATGAGGGTAAGGACGTGAGAATCACATACATCAAGGTGATGTCTCAACTGCTCTCCCACCATTCCCATCTCATCGGGTACACAGCAAGTGTCCTCAAGACTCAAATCACTGAGGGTTTCTGACCCTCCAACAGAAGGCATTCCTCACACCTGGTGGAGGAGGGGATGAATGAATGAAACTGCTAAACGTCCCCAAGGTATCTTCTCCCTCTGTTCCTTTTGGTAATGGAAGTGTACACACCCTCTCAGTCACCGCAGGGCACGTGGCCTCCCCCCAACAGCGACCTGCCAGGCTCCCTGCAGACAGTGAGGCCATTCCACTAACTCTGGTTGACCTGAGATGACCAAAAATCGTGGCACGCTCGCAGCTCCCCTGCAGCCAGCAGAGACCACGCGACTAAGTTCTGCTCCACGGAACGTGAGCAGAAATGATGGCTTCCTCTGCCAGCCGCCCCTGCAGCGGGGGCGCCCTGGCGGCCAAGTTGTGGCCAGTGGGGAAGGGAGCGGAAGCGACGCAGGCAGGCCTGGGTCACCCTCTCTCCCCTGTTCCCCTCCTCCACCTCCCAGAGGGACGCCTGCGGAGCCGAGCCCCCCACTCGCCCAGCGCGGGCAGCAACTGCAGGCTCTTCTCCAGGAGGGAACGGCGCCCTCCTGCTGGTGGGGACACGGTCTCGTGGCCTCTGTGGAGCAGCTGAACCAGTATCTGACTTGTGCAATGACCAAGTGGAGAGGCCCAAGCCACGTGTGGAGGCAGGGACCGAGGGGGGACGGGAAGGCCAGATGTCCACTCTGCCCTGGGCTGCCTGGACCTGCAGACATTTAAGATGTTGTTCTTTAAGTACTGCTGGGGTGGGGGGCGGCTGGGGTTGTGGCTCAGCGGTAGAGCGCTCGCCTCACACGTGTGCAGCCCGGGTTCGAGCCTCAGCACCACATAAAAATAAATGCATTGTGTACAACTAAAACAAATAAATAAATATTTTTAAAAAATGCTGCTGGGGGGAAGCTGGAGGGATGGGGGAGGTGGTGGTGATGGTTGTGGTGGTGATAGTAGTTACGGTGGTGACTGAGGTGGAGATCATGGTGGTTGAAGGAGCCCCAATCAGGGAGACGGCTATTGCGGTTAGCTGGAAGCCATAAGTTCCACCTGATAATAATCATATGCACGTGACGCACCTGTAAATGCACGTGACGCACCCGCAAAGCTAAAGGTATATAACCGGGTGAAAGCGGTCAGAAGCGGCATTCGTTCAGTCAGTCGTGCAGTCGCTCAGTGGTAGGAAGAAGAGTTCGGGTCAGAGAAGAAGAAAAGAGTCAGAGCAGCCAGAACGTAGTCAGAAGAAGAAATAAGAGTCAGAGCGGTTAAGAGTTCGGTCAGAAGAAGCTAGAGAGAGAAATGAGAAAGAAATGAGAATGAGAAAAGAGTTTAGTATAAGGAATGAGAAAAGAGTTTAGTATAAGGAAAAGAGTTTAGCTAAGAAGAGAAGAAGACTAAGAATAATAGATTCCTGCCACTGAATCTCCTCCCGCAGTATTGTGGTTGTACGTCAGGCAGCTACAGGTGGTGATGGTGGTGGTGATGGTGATGGGATGCTATGGGTGATGATGGTTGGTGGGGGGTGATGGGGGGTGAGGTGATGGTCCTGCTGTGGTGCTATGGGGTGGTGGTGGTGGAGATGGTGATGGTCCTGCTGTGGTGCTATGGGGTGATGGGGTGAAGTCAGCTGAGCCTCCTGAGGGCCACACATTCCACTTGACGTCCTTCCCTTGAATCATCCAAGTGAACCCTCCCGATGGCTCTCAGGAGGCATCACCATCACACTGATGGATGAGGAAACTGGGCACAGTGAGGCCAATCCCAAGCTCAGGGCCACGGGAATGGGACTAAGCAGGGTCAGGGGGCGCCCATGCCACGTGGCTCTGAGATCCAGGCTCTAACCCTGGCACTCAGCTCCCTCCGCCAGGCATGGATGTGCTCCAGGGAGTCACTGTTTCCGCTGGGCAGGCCTCGCACTGCAGGGGGGCCCAGCCCGGAACTCCTAGCCCACCGAGTCCCTGGGTAGAGGGGGGTGGCCATACCTGTGAGCTGCAGGATCTGGTCATCAAGGTGGGTCACAGCCTCATCATGCATGACCTGGCCTCCAAGGACAAACTCCAGGTTCCCTTTGTTCAGGAGCCGGTGGACCTTGGTGGGCAGAGAGAAACAGCCAGGTTCAAGCCCTGAACTTGGCTGGGTGTGTGAGGGCCGTGCCTGCAGCACCTCGTTAAACTCCTCACCCTGGGTTATTCCACAAAGGCAGGACACTGCCCTGGTCCATCCTGTGCCAGCTGCTGTAGGAGCCCTGTTTGGGGAGATGGCTTAAATTGCGGTTGACTATGGGCCATGGAGATTTGGGCATTGTCGCCTTCCGTAGTCTCACGGGACTTGGCCCGAGATCTCGAATGACTTGAGCAGAGATTGCTGATCGGGTCAGCGCCATTTTTGTGGTGGTGTGTGTGGCGCGTGTTAGTCGTTGTTAGAGCCAGAGAGAAAAGTTATCAGAATAAAAAGCTGTTTGTTTCCAGTTCGCCTCTGAACTTCTTCCCACGGCTTCGTTGCTCCAAGCGGCCATCGCTTCAGGCGGCAACAAGCTGCACCCAGAGAGCACCTAGCCAGGGGCTGCTATCTGAGATTCATACCTGTATCTATACACGCACGTTAAGTTTTAAAATAATTTCAAACTAGCCGGGCGCGGTGGCGCACGCCTGTAATCCCAGCACTTTGGGAGGCTGAGGCAGGAGGATTGCGAGTTCAAAGCCAGCCTCAGCAATGGCGAGGCACTTAGCAACTTAGTGAGACCCTGTCTCTAACTAAAAAACACAAAAAAGGGATGGGGATGTGGCCCAGTGGTCGAGTGCCCCTGAGTTCAATCCCCGGTACCACAAAAAAAAAAAAAAAAAATAATAATAATAATAATTTCAAACTTAGCAAAAAGTTCTAACAGCTGGTTTACTTGGGAGGCTGAGGCAGGAGGACCATGAGTCTGAGGCCAGCCTGGGCAACTTAGTGAGACTCTGTCTCAAAATAAAATAAAAGGCTGGGGATGTGGCTCAGTGGTAAAGCACTTGCCTGGCCAACACAAGGCCCTGGGTTCGAACCCCACTACAACAAAACAAAAACTTGCAAGAATAGCACAAAGAGCTAAGCTACATCCCCCTGCAGGTTCGCCCGTTTCTAGCGTGCTTTGACCTCTTCGGCCTTAACACTCCGGCTCAGACACTCCCCGTGTGTTTTGGAACCACTGGAAGGAGCTCAGGAGCAGCAAGGCCTCCAGTGCGCTTCAGAAGGGCAGCGGTAATTAGTTAGAGCCACAGCATAGTGATGGAAACCAGGACATCTAATGTTGACTCAACACTACCAGCTCACCCACAGACCAGGCGGGTTTCCTGTTCCTGATGCCAGGCACCGCATGACACTGTCATCTCTCTTCGGGACCCTTTAGTTTGGAACAGCTCTTTGGGCGTCCCCTTCCCTTGTGGGGTTGACAACTCTGCAGACCACAGACTAGTTATTTTGCAGACTGTCCCTGGATTTGGGTTTGGCTCACGAGTAGCTGACAAATATTTTTGGATAAACGAGTGAGCAGGAGGTTGGGAAGGTGGATGACCCCAAGAACGTGGGCCTGCGGCTGTGGCTGGTATTCCAGGGTCCAGCGTCTGGGGGTCATTTGCTTGAGGCAGCCTGCTACCCATGGGCACTGCACTGGCAGGCCTGGGGACGCTGCAGTGGACAAAGGAAACCAAGTCCCTGACTCCAGGGAGCCTCCCAGGAGTGTCCCGCCAAGTCTCCACCAAGACATGCAGGTCACGTCCCTCGTCCCTCTCGGGAGTTAAGAGATGTGCCGCGGGGCGTAGTGTCCACATAAAGAGCTGCAGACTGTCCCCGCGTGCTCCCAAGTCAGACACACCTGGCTCTGAATCTCACCCGTCACTCACAGGCCGTGTGACCTGGTGCCCGCCCTCTCTGAACCTGGGCCATCTCTGTAAAGCTGGGTAACGTCCCGTGGCCGGGCACCTGGCAAGTGGCCCTCACGTGCTGGGTTCCTCATCACGGCTGGACGGGCTGCAGCTGAAGAGACCCTCCAGTGGGCAGGGAGGAGCCCCTGCTATGCCTCTCAGCTTCGCTGCCCCAGCCAATTGCTTAACCTCCCTGACGTTCCTGTTCGGTGACTTCTGAAAACAGGAACGCGCGTGCGGTTCTGGGTGTCTGTGTCATGGAGCAGGGCTGGTCTGGCTCTCCGCACTTGGTGACGCCGTCACTGTCCTGGCCCACGGGGCTGCAGCGCCCTCACAAGGGCCACCCACCCCTGTGCCGGGGCCCAGGCAGACAGAGAGAACAGGGGAGAGGAGTAGGGGCTCAGGAGGGGCCACCAGCACCAGCGCCGCCTCCTGGGAACATGCCCCCCATGCCAGAGCCGGAGCCTTTCTCAAGGACATCCGGAAAGCCCAGATTTAAAGAGAACCCTCTCCTGGCTGTGGCCCTGACCACGAACCCCGGTCTAGGCAGTCCCTAGGGCTTGGTTTATGCAGACGCAGCCGTGGCCTCAGCCAGAACCCACCGAGGTCCCTGCCCCAGCCTCCAATGGTCCCGGGTGGCCTCACCTGGTGCTTCTGCTTCTCCGAGGCCACGTGGGACCACCACAGCCGGAAGAACTCCTGCTCCACCGCGATGAACCGGCGCTGGGGCCAGCGGGTCAGCTCGGCCACCACGGAGGTGTAGACGTTGGCAGCGTATGCCCGCATGCTCTCCTAGGGAGGGGGACGCGTCACGCCAGCGCCCCAGGAGTTCTGCAGGGCTTGGCCCAGGAAGCAGGACAAGTCAGCCAGAACAAGTGTCCCAGGCCTGGCACCTGCAGGGCCGTCTGTGGACTCCCCCTCACGTCTGCCCCTTCAGCACCTTGCCAGACCAAGGTGCCCACCTGTGCCCAGCACATGAGGGTGGACTCGGGGAACAGGCAGGGGACCAGGAAACAGGCAAGGACACCTAGTGGGCAGAGGGATGTGCCAGTCAGCCTGGGAGCCAGTCAGCTTGGCAGAAAGGGCTGTGTCAGCTGCCCTGAGGGTCCGTGGGCAGCAGCACAGTGAAGCGCCAGCTGCAAGACGGGTCATGGCTCAGAGACCACAAAGGGGCCTGTGGGGCGACACGAGGGGGGATGTGGGCGGTGGGAGCTGAACTGAGAAGAGGTGCTTTGGGTTGTCCCTGGGGGACTTGCTGCCCAATGCCCCCAGGCTGGGCACTCTGAGGGACAGCAGAGTCTCCAGGCCCTGCACACTGGTGCCGAGAGCGGCCGGCCAATGAGCCCCGGGCAGGAAGTGGGAGGCTTGGGGTTACTCCTGAGTAGCCTCAGGAGATGCACCCACCCTCTCCGGTCCTCAGTTTCTTCTTCCGGGAACTGGGAGTGGTGGGTGCCCCTCCCCCACCGCCAAACTGTCTCCTGTGGGGGGGGGTGGCCTCCCTCACAGGGTGCCAAATGCACCAGGGACAGGATTTAACATTTGGCATCAGGTCCTCTTCCTGTCTCTCTTTAAAATGTCACCATTTACTTATAATGTCCTTTGTGAGCCATTCTGTCCATAACCACTGATTATTTATTGATCGATTGGTACCAGGGATTGGATCCAGGGGCGCTTAACCATGGACCCACATCCCCAGTCCTTTTTAGATTTATTTATTTATTTAGAGACAGGGTCTGGCTCAGTTGCTCAGGGCCTTGCTAAGTTGCTGAGGCTGGGCTTGAACTCATGATCCTCCTGCCTCAGCCTCGTGAACCATGGGGATTACATGGCGCGGCGGCCAGGCCACCGAGGGTTTGGCTCATTAACTTAGGCATCTCCTTCCTCACCCCACAGAGGAGTTCGGGAGGCTGGGGTGACGTCATGCAATGCCCACACGAGAACGGAGGACCCCAAGGGCGTCCACGGATTTCCATCCACACTCTTCTTATTTATTCATTCAACAAATACGCATCTGCCTGCTGGGCGTGGTGGGACACAGTGGACACAGTGGACAAAGCCCCTGCCCTGAGGAGTGCAAGTTCTAGTGGGAACAAGATCAACAAGCCAACAAGCAAAACATATGGCCCCTTAGATAGTGACAAGTGCAGCGGGGACAATCCTGGAGGGAGAAGGGGAAGGCCACTCCTAGAAGGACTTTTAAATAACAACAGGAGGGAAGGGAGGGGCTGTGTCCACAGGTTCTCAGGAAGAAAGCTTCCTGGGCAGAGAGCACAGCCAGGGCAAAGGTCCTGGGGCAGGAGGGGTCTTGAGGTGCCAGAGGCGGCCCAGGAAAGCGGTGTGGCCAGAGTGAAGCAACCCACACAGTCCTGTGTCCCAGAGTCTGGGCGTCAGCTGACTGCTGCCTGCCTTCACAGCACAGGCGCAGGCACACGGGGCTGAGCACCTGCACTGAGACCCTGAGGCTGGTCCCTCTCCTGCTTTCCTCTCAGGACTCCGGGGTGGGGTGGGGGTGGAGGGGGGTCTGTCCCACCAGTGTTGGGCCCCAGCAGGGAGCTGCGGGGCTGCGCAGGGAGCCGGACACCTGCCCTTCCAGAGCACCCAGGCGCCCCTGTGTGTGGGGCGGGGAGGGCAGCGGCTGCCCTCACTTCACAGACAGGAGAACTGAGGCTTGGAGGGCAATTCCCCCTGCCCAAGGTCCTGAGCAGAACCAGGAGGTGACCACGGGTCCGACCCCAAGCCATGCGCTAGGAGGGGGGGGGGGATGCTGAACTGGCCTCCAATACCAGCCTCACAGGGAAGCGCCTCTTTCTAGCCGCCACCTGACGTCCACCTGCCCTGGAGCCTGCCCCTCCTGCTCCAGGCTCACTTGGACAGCCTCGGTCAACGCCCAGGCTGGGGCCGCCACTCCCCTCCGCAGCCTGGAAAGCAGGGGCCACCCATTCAGCGTGCCACCCCACAGGAGGGGAGAGCGGGGTTCAGAGGCAGGGAGTGACCAGCTGGGTCGGCGACTCCTCCACTCCGAGCCCAGGCGGGCCACCTGCGCTGGCACCGACCGGGGCGCCCCGGCGGAGGGCGCGCGTGGAGCGGCGCCGCCACCTACCTGGACCGTGTAGACCCAGCCCACGTCCATGTGGCTGTGGGGCACCACGAAGACGCGGACGGGGCCGGCGGCCTGGGGCCCCGGCGGCTGCAGCAGCAGCAGCTGCCCGAGCAGCGGCAGCCAGCGCGGCGGCCCCATCCCGGCGGCGGGACCGTGCTCCTGGCGGCCGGCCGGCGGGGCGGGCCGGCGACTTCCGGGTGCGCGGGCCGCGTCACCCCGCGCCGGGCGCGCGGGCGGACGGGGTGCGCGGGCGGCGGGGCGGGTAGGGGCGCGCGGGCCCGCCCGTTAGCGCCCGCCCCGCGCGCCGCCGCGGACGTGGGGGTGGGCCCCAGGGGCTGCGGACCCGCCGACGTGTCCCGGGTCACCCGTGGCGGAGGGGTCAGGACCCTGCTGGATCGCTGAGCCCGGTGAAGGCACTGGGGGCGGTTGGTGACCTGGGGCCAGTGCTGAACCCCTGGGCCTCCATGGAGTGGCCAGAAAATAGAGGCTGTGCGCTCGGGGGAAGCAAGGGCCAATCAGGGGAGGGCCGAGTGGGCTACCAGACGCGGGACAAAACCCGAGCGCCCAGCGCTCAAGCCAGACTTGAAGTCCCCTTCCAAGTGCGCCTACTGGGAGCACAGGCAACGCTAAGTCCATCATCAGACCCGATCCGCGGATCCGCAAGTACCCGTTCTCCCGACCTGGACCTGAAGAAAAACAGGCATGATTCAACTTCAAAAATAAATAAATGAATAAATAAATAAATAAAAAATAAAATAGAAAAAGGCTGGATATATGGTAGAGCACCCATGGATTCAATCCCCAGTACTGCCAAAAAAAAAAAGAAGAAGAAGAAGAAGAAAGAAAAAAAAGAGTAAAAAATAAATTATAAATTATAAGAAAAAAAAAAAGAAAGAAAGAAAAAAGAAAAGAAAAGAAAAAAGAAAGAAAAACAGGCCTCAGAAAGTTTTTGCTTGACCAACAGAATTTTCTGTGATTTCTGTTTTTAGGACCTGATTACTTCGCGTGTTGCATTCTTGGTAGCTGCTCAGTCTTACACAATTGTAATACTTTTTTAAGTTTACAAAAATAACGCCTGCCTTCCCTATGGGGAAATTAATAGGGATTTTCCCATTAAAAAGAGAAGAAAGCAACCCTGAGATGTAATGGTTAACATGCTGAGTCACTTGCTAAGGGGAACTGAAAGGAAAATGCCCCCTAGGGTCATGTCTCTGCCTTATAGATTTTTTTTTTGGTACCAGGGATTGAACTCAGGGGTAAATAAGTATGCCTTAGGCAGGGGAAGCTGACCCGTCCCTCTCCAGAGCTTCCCTCTAGAAAGCTCCCTGCTTTCCCTTAGTCAGTCAGTCTGTGCCTCACTGTGACCCACCCTTAAATTCCTTTCTGCAAGGACATCAAGGACACTCTCGGCCTGAGTTGAAGTCCTCCTGTTTGGGGACTTCTCCAGACGTATCGGGCTCACAAGGAGAAAACCTTCCTTCTCCTTCCTGCCTACCTTCCAGAGGTGCAGAGGTCACGTGGTGCAGCCTGGTGGGACAGCGGGTTCTCCATGCCACCTCTGTCCCCCAGAGCAGGAGGCCTAAGGTTTGGGGTTTCTGACTAGGAATCCAACAGCTGGGCCCTCATAGGAATTTTTGGTGGGGCCTGGGCTCGGCTCTGGCCTGTTGTTGGAGTGGTCCAGCTGCCCTTCATTCAGCAGATACACCCCAAGAACATGTTCTCCGGGTAGGCTGCATGTCCTCTGTGTCACCCACCCCTTGGGCCCTCTATGTTGGATTCCGGGCAGGGAGGTAGAAGGCCACACCTCCCAGGTACTTTGTGAAAAGACTACATTTCCCAGGTGCCTCAGCCTGGCCAGCAGGTGCCCTCGCCACTGCCTCCTGACCTCCAGCAGCCTATGGAGACACTCGCCCCGGGGTCTCCCTGACCACCAGTCCGCTATTTAAGCCTGCTCTAGACTGAAACCGGCCCTTCTTCTTCTTCCTTCCTCTTCTCCCTTCCCTACCCCCCCTTCCCTTCCCTTCCTTTCCCTACACTTCTCCACGTGGCACCCCAATAAACCCTTTTATTTCGCTAACACGGTGTTCCCGGCTAAGTTAACTTTGTTGAGCATCTTCTAACACTCTGCATCCCCAGGTCAGGCCCTAGTGGGCAGCGCTCAGGGCCCTAGTCACGGCCTTCCAGGACTATCAGCCGGACCATGCCTCCCAGCCGCCTCCTATCAAGTGTGGCCACAGGACCGAGTGCTAGCCAGCAGATGTGGGGGTGGGGTGCTGCACTTCCAGGCCCACCCCAGCTCCTTGCTGGCTGTGCCAGTGGGTGCTCCGAGAACCTCAGGGGAGGGAAGAGCCTCCGGGGACCACATGGAGCCCTGTGGGGCTCAACAGAGCGTGATGTGAGGGGGGTAAGGTTTTACTGTGCTCAGTCCCTGGGCTTAGTGACAGAGCAGCGTCAACCTCACCTGCCCCATGAACTCTTGTTAGTGCCACCAAGGGAACGCGAACACCCCTCAGCCACACCTGCTTTCAGTCAACCTAAAGATCTGAACCCTGGAGGTCCCAGCTGAGCAGTGTGTTGGTCTCCCACGGCGCTGCACGCCCTGCTGCCACGTGGGGCGCGAGGACAATGGCTGGATGTCTCGACGACCTCTCAGCGCCCCAGGCCTGCTTCTGCTAAAGGCACTGACTCTTCACTCGGGCCTGGCAAAGTGTCCTACGGGCCCAGGAACAGGGCAGGAAGCCTGGCCGCTCTGCCTTCAGGCTGGCTCTGCCTCCGTCGCAGCCGGAACCCTCGGTCAGGTTTCCGCTCAGCCCTGCCTGTGGGCAGGGAGCTCACTGCCTGCAGAGGGCCCTCAGCCCAGGTGATGCTCCTCCCTTCCTTGGAGCGGTCACTCTGGGGAAGCCAGCAGCCGTGTCATGAGGACACTGGGGCAGCCTTGGAGAGGCCGCAGCAGAGGGGACCCGAAGCACTAACCCCTGGTCCCAGGGTGCCACTAGGAAGCAGCCTGTTGGGCCCTGGCCCTGCAGTCCTAGTTGACATCTTGACTGTGGCCTCAGGAGAGACCGGGAGCCAGAAACACCAGCGAGGTCCTCCTGACCTGTCACCTAATCACACTGCGATGATGATACACATTTGTGTTTAAGTCACACCCCTCAAGATACGGGGGGGGGGGGGGGCTAGGGTTGTGGCTCAGTGGTAGAAACGCTCACCTAGCACGTGCACGGCCCGGGTTCGATCCTCAGCACCATGTAAACATAAATGCATTGCACTGTGTACAACTAAAGCAAATAAATAAATATCTTTAAAAATCTTTAAAAAAAAAAAAAAAAAAAGATACAGGAGGCTCTTTCCCCAGGGTTTGGCTGCCTGCATAAATGGCTGTAAGCCACACTGACGGGGACTGTGCACACGCCTTCACCAGGTGGGGCAGGTCTTCTCCCCAGGACACAGCCCCGCTGTGTCCATGGTGTTGGGTTTGAGAGCCAGCTCAGGTCTGGGAACGGGGCGAGGGGCCAGGGCCTTTGCATTTTCTGTTTTGATCCCTAGTTCCTAGAATGGTGCTCAGCAGCTATTAGTATTATTATTTTTTTTTTTTGCCGGGGATTGAACTCAGAGGCACTCGACCACTGGGCCACATCCCCTGCCCTTTTTGTATTTTATTAGAGACAGGGTCTCACTGAGTTGCTAAGTGCCTGGCCATTGCTGAGGCTGGCTTTGAACCCGCAATCCTCCTGCCTCAGCCTCCCAAAGTGCTGGGATTACAGGCGTGTGCCACCGTGCCTGGCTTATTATTTTCTTTGTAGTTGAGAAATCAAGGCAGGCGATGGGGTTCGGATGACCTGCCCTGAAGGAAGTGGCCTAGCCCAGTGCTGGGGAGCCTGAGAGGACTCCCTGGAACGTCAGATGTTTGTATCATGCATTTATCATTGTTTTTGTTTTCTGCTTTAATGCTGCACTGGACATCATTATTTTTCTCTCCTCAAGGAAGCAGTTCACCTTTGGGAGGGAGCTTCTCTGCCCTAACTTTAACCGTGGGGCCAGTGCCTCTGACCTCTGACCTCACAGGGTGGACCTGAGAATCCTGGGAGAAGCCCCCACCCCGCCAGCCAGGATAGGAGGGGCTGGCTAATGGGGCTCTGCTGAGACTCTTCCCAGGGCCGTCCTCCACTCCAGAGCCACCTCACCCACGGCCACAGCTGCCCTCGGGGAGCAAGTTTCCCAGGAGCGGTGGAGCTCAGTGGGGGAGCCCTGCCCCGCACGCTCAGGCCTGGGCTCCATCCCCAACACTGCAAAGAATAAATTAAAAAATAAAAACCAACGTGTCTCCCTGGACAGAGCACAGGCAGAGGCTGCTCTCTGCAGGGGAAGGAAGGCCAGGCTTGTTTGCCTCTGGGGCAGCTCAGAGCTGCCGTGGGGCCGGCGGAGCCCCTGCGGCTTCCCCCATAGACTTGATTCCCTTCCGCCAGTCCTGCTGCCCCTCCCTCCACTCCAGGTGACCCCGAGCCTCCCCACCAACTCCCCAGTCAGGAGCCCCTGTGATGACTGGCCCCGGGACAGCAGTTTCTGGTGAGGGCCGGGGGTTGGGCCGGCCGCTGACTGCGGGGCCACAGGGCCTCTCTGGTCTACCCAGCAGTCCAGCCCCCAACTCCCACCCTGCAGGAGCCCTATTTGGGGAGATGGCTTAAATTGTGGTTGACTATGGGCCATGGAGATTTGGGCATTGCTGCCTTCCGTAGTCTCACGGGACTTGTCCCGGGATCTCGAGTGACTTGAGCCGAGATTGCTGATCGGGTCAGCGCCATTTTTTGGTGGTGTGTGGCGCGTGTTAGTCGTTGTTAGAGCCAGAGAGAAAAGTTATCAGAATAAAAAGCTGTTTGTCTCCAGTTCGTCTCTGAACTTCTTCCCGCGGCTTCGTTGCTCCAAGCGGCCATCGCTTCAGGCGGCAACACCACCCCAGCCGCCTGCAGCCACTCCCTGCTGGGTGGTCCACAGTGCCCTGGGGTGTGGCCCTGGTCCTCCCTGGAGGTCTCCATGTCCTCCATCGGGGATCTTTGTGACTTAACCCTAGTAATTGACCTGGGGTGTAGGGGCGATTCCCCAGGGAAGGCGAGGAGGAAGCTCTGTCCTTTAAGGGAGGAGTCTGGACTTCTGCAGCCAGTGGGGTGAGGAAACCCAGGGCCACCGCTGCATGAGGGGCCTCAACTGAGTCATCCCCCACTCTTCCCAGGGCCTCCTTCGTGGTTGGGCCCTATCTGGGCAGCGGACGGCCTGGCCTCCTCTCCTGCTCCTCACGCCTAGCCCTGGCCTCCGGCTGCAGAAGACAGAGTGTCCTGCCAAGGACAAACAGAATCCCCTATTTTGGGTTTCGCGCGGTGGCCATTATGCCCCGCGGCTTTCCCTGTGTTTCTCCAAAGCACTGGCAGCTCCAAGCCAGGAACTGACCTCCCCTCTGGCTCGAGAGCTGGGAGACCATGGCGCTGGCTAGGGGACACTCAGCATGGGCTGGGCACGAGTCCACTCAGGTCACCAGCGCTGGGCTAGGCGTAGACCGTTCCTTTCAGGTAAGGTCGTGTTAGGGTCCAGTTTTGCTAGTTTCCCACGAACCACAAAGAGCCGGTCAGTAATGTAATACACAAACGGAGTTTATTGAGCCAGCTAGCTGGGGTCAAGCTCTCCCAAAGACACGCAGGAAGTGCAAGACCCCGAACAAAGGAAAGCCTCAGATTATATAGCATTACCTACGTCATTGCCCGCACGCGAAATTCACCCTGAACAAAGAGAAGCCTCAGATTACCTCCATCCTTGTTGGAGCAAATAGCCCGCAAGTGTGAAATTCAAATAGCCCTCCTCGGGGCTTAACATCCTAGCCCACCTGGGGGCGGGGGTCTCTATCCTAACATTCCAGCCTGCCTGGGGGCCTCCATTACTATCCTAACAGTCGTCCCGGTCCCTGCTGCCTGCCTTGATTTCTCAGACTACAAAGAAAATAATATTTGCTGAGCACCATTCTAGGAACTAGGGATCAAAGCAGCAAGACCCCGCCCTCCATGGGGCTCACGTGCTGGTGGGGCGAGCAGAACCAGCTCAGTGAAGAGCCGTGGGGTCATGGCGGGTGCTGAGGCTGCTGGGAACACGCCGAGGCAGGGGGGCGACGGCGGACTGTGCTCATCTCATTTCCTCTTTGTCACCCTCGGTGGCCGGGTTGGGGTCTTCCCTCCTCCATGTTTCCTGAGCTCCGTGAGCAGGGAGGGCTGTGGACGCACCCCACTGTGGCTGGGCTGGGCTGGGGCAGGTGGCCACGGCTCATCTTGGGGTGGGGAGTCTGGGCAGCGTCTGTGACATCCTCTGGTGATGGTTCAGCACGCAGGGGCATGCTACAGAGAGGGGACATTCTCCTAGGAGCAGACTCTGGCCTGTCCAGCCGCAAGAGGCTGCTCCAGGGCCGGCCGTTCCTTTGGTCAGCAGGAGAGAATCCTCGGGGAAGCGTGGGGCCAGCTCGGATTCCCCTGGGCTCAGATGCCCGGCGAGGGCTCACGTCTGCCCGAAGCTCTGGGAAAACACAGGGCGCTGCCTGCTGCCACCATGTCCCCAGTCCCCGGTGCACACATGGGCTCTGTGCCCTGTGACCGTGGAGGTACCAGCATGCCAGTGGTCGCCCTCTGCAGACCCGTGCTGGGTGCCCGGCAGGAGCAGGGCCTGGCTGCTCCTTGCGGGCGTGAGTGCAGTGAGGGTCCCAGGGCAGCCCCCCTTTAGCCACACCCCGTGACGCCAGTGTCCTCTCAGCACTCCAGCCAGTGGGGCAGGTGGGGGCTTGCAATGGCCTTGAGGGACAAGTCACATGGGGATGGACTGGTTATGCCCGGTGCTGAATGGCCCTGGCCTGCCCCTGCCCAGAACCCTCACAGATGCCCCTGGCTGCCTGGGCCTCCCGCAGAGGCAGGTCCCCAGCCCGCAGTGCCAACACTTTGGGATCCGTCTCCAGCTCGCCCTCCTCCAGGACCCTCCTGCGCTCCGTCCACCGGCACCTGCAGCCAGCCTCCACGGCCATCTGAGGCCCTTTTCTTCCAAGACGTCTCCTCTGCCTGGAAGGAGCTTCCTCCCGCCGCCACTGCAGCATGACCAACCCTTCCCATGCCTTGAGCCCTTTCCTACCTCAGGCCCTTTGCATGTGCTGGCCCTTCTGCCTGGAAGCCTCTTCCTCCGCTCTTTCCCAGCATGCTGTTCTCCTTTGTGGGGCTCCTGGAGTGTCCCACCTCGTCCCCTTTATCGATGCAGAGAATTGGTGTGGTGGCTCACGTCCTCCTCCCCCACGATGCTCTGCGCTCTGTGAGGTGTCCTTTAGCTCACGGGACTCAGGACCTGGCACGAGCGAGGAGGCCCCCGTTTTGGTTGAAAGAACCGGTGAGTGTCATTGTTGCACGCGTGCCTGTCCCTGCATGTCCCCTCCCCTCTGTGCAGTCTCGCAGAGGTGCCTAGCCCAGCCCCACCTCCTGGGCTGCGGCTGCAAGCAAGTCTCGCTCCCCCACGCTCCCCCACACGTGCGTGCGTCTGGGGGTTCCTCTGGCCTGACCCAGGCCGGGGTTCTGACCGCAAAGTGGGGCCACTTGTGTCACGCCTAAGGCTGTTGTAGACACGGAACTGGGGCGGGAGGTGACTCTGCGTTCTGTAAGTATTCACCTGCACAGGACCCACAGCCCAGCCCTGTGCCAGGAACAGCGCTGGGGAACAGGACGTGGAGACCAGGCCTCCTGAGGCCCCCTGCAGCCCCGGAGGTCTTCCTGGGAGAGGCCAGGAAGGAGGAGGAGGGCAGGGGAAGTGGAGCCAGATTTAAAGTTAGGTAGTGAGTGTAGTGAGACAAATTGGGTCTAATATCGAGTTTAATAAAGAAAATGGGAAATGGAGTCGGTCTGAGTCCTGGAAAAAGCAGAACAACCCCAGGGGAGATTAAACTGCCAACGTCCGCAAGGTCAGGGCCCACCCTAAAGAAGGTCAGTGAGGCAGTTCCCAGTAAACCGATGCTGAGGAACTTGCCCCGGGCCCACCTGTGTCACGCCCTTTTGCTTTTACTGTCCCCCAGCCTTACAGAGAAAGATAAACGAAAGAGCAAAGAAGTTTAGATATAAAAGGGAATAGTCAGCCGGGCGCGGAGGCGCACGCCTGTAATCCCAGCACTTGGGAGGCTGAGGCAGGAGGATCGCGAGTTCAAAGCCAGCTTCAGCAATGGCCAGGCACTTAGCAACTCAGTGAGACCCTGTCTCTAAATAAAATACAAAAAAGGGCTGGGGATGTGGCCCAGTGGTCGAGTGCCCCTGAGTTCAATCCCTGGTACCAAAAAAAAAAAAAAAAAAAAAAAAAAAAGGGAACAGGCCTCCCCCTCCCAGGGACTCCAGGTTTCCTGGTCCCCTTCTCCCTCCGGGGGAAGTCTTTTTCTGCTGTCCTTTAAATAAAGCCCTCCATTTTCCACTCCATGCTTGCCTCGGTGTGCATCTTTGGTGTTATACTTCAGCGTTCGGGGAAGCAAGAACTCCTCCCGGTTAATGGCACTTTTTCAAAAGCGCGTTGTAGCGGGCGCTGGAATCTGGGGGAGGGGCCAGGGTCTGGTCTGGAAGGAGAGCAGGGACAGGCGAGGCAGCCTGCCCTTCTGGTCTCCTCTTCCTCCTTTTGCCCTTTCCACACCCCCTGGCTAGCACCTTGGTGGCCGCTGCTCCTCCCGGCCCCTCCGGGGCAGTCCGAGGTGTTGATCTTGCTCCGAGCTTGGACCGGGAGCCTGTGGGTTGGGCGGGGTGCAGGTGCTCTGAGGATGAGGCGGGACCCCCACAGAGCCAGGATCAGCCCTGGGCCACTCCCCTCCTGGAGCTGGCCCCTGCGGCTCTGCCCGTCCTCCACAGGACTTCCTGCCCCTCGTGGACATGGTGGAGAGTAGAGCAGTGACCGGACCCCAGCAGGACCCTCGGGGTGGCTGGCTGTGAAGGTTCTGGGGAAGTGGCTGACCCTGGCCGAGGCCCCTCCCGCCTCCGGCCTCAGTTTATCCTGGATAAACTGGGTGTCACGGAAGGTAGCTC
The DNA here is from genome assembly GCA_025594165.1 of Tamias sibiricus. Lineage (NCBI taxonomy): Eukaryota > Metazoa > Chordata > Mammalia > Rodentia > Sciuridae > Tamias > Tamias sibiricus. The sequence goes on from CM046665.1 coordinate 4,847,459, forward strand.
GCGGGTGCCGTGACGGCTCACGGAGGCCGAGCAGTGGGGCTGGCGGGGCAGAAGGGGAGACATGGCACCCAGCCGCCCACGACCAGTCTCAGCGCGGGACACACAGGCCAGGCGCACAGCCCACGCCCTCTTCAGGCCCTGTGGTCTTCACACCCCTCGCAGTCGGGGCCTCGTGAGGACCGCTGCCCCGCCCAGCCCAGACAGCCCCAGGCCCTCACCAGCCCCTGAGCCAGGCCCAGTCCCGGGGCAGGGCCCGCCTGCTGGGGTCTGGACAGGTCGGGAGGAGGCCCGGCTGAGCCCCGCCCCCACTGTCCTCTGTGTGAAGCTGAGCGAGGCCTCCGGAGCCTCAGCCCGGCCTCTGCAGAGCGGGCAGCTGAGCCCGCCCGGCTGTGTGGCTGCAGGGCCGGCGGGGCCAGGCTCCGGCAGGGGCAGCGTCTAGACGCCGAGGGCCGTGGGTGGGCTGCCCCTGCTTCCCAGCCAGCCTCCGCAGCCGTCTGCCCTGGGTGGAGGGGGCACGGAGTCAGTGCCGGGCGGGACAGGCCCTGGCCTGGACTGAACCCGGGCCTCCCCCTGCCTGGCTGGAAGGCTGGACGCAGGTCACTGACACTCGGGGCTGCAGTTCGTCCCCATAAAATGGGCACGAGGCTGGCCAGGTGGCGAGGTTGTGGCAGAGGTGGGACAGGCTCCTGTCTCGGGAGTCCTCCCCCCGGGAGTGTCCCCGGCCTCTCCTGAGGGCAGGACCTGGCTGTGCGGGCAACCTCCTGGCTTCTCAGCAGGGCAGCGTGCTTGAAGGTGGACGGGGTCCGTGGGACGGGGGAGCCAGAGACAGCCCCTGGTCCCCCTGCCCCGAGGCGGGAGGGTCATGGCCAGAGAGCGGCCCTGGGTCCGAGCCAAGTCCGTGGGCCTTTGTGTGGGATGTCCGTGTGGCACGTCCGTGTGTCCCGGTTTCCAGGATGCCACCGGTGAGCTCCTCCTGAGCGAGTGCCCACGTGACTGCCCAGGTCACACCCCCACGAAGCTGGCCCCTGACCCCACATCCATGGGTGAGCGCTGAGGACAGCTGCGGACCCCGGGCGTGCGAGGCCTTCCCTGGGAGAGCGGCTTTGTCCCCACAGCAGCGCCCTGTGATAGTGGGGGTGGGGGTGGGGGTGGGGGTGGGTCAAAGGACAGTCAGTGCAGGTGACGAGTGACGGTCAGGAAGATGGCGCTGAGGCTGAAATGAAAAGCTGAGGCCGGCAGAGCCCCCCTCCCCCAACCTGGTGCAGGCCCGGCCCAGGGCGTGGCTCCTCCCTGGTTAAGGGGCCGGCCACCCCCTCCTTACCGCAGGCCAGACTAGGGAGGAGGGGCAGGAGGAGGGAGGAAGTCTGAGATCTACTAAAGGGGCAGGACACCCACTCCCTCAGGCCTCCTTTAAATAAAACTTTTTGCTCTTGCTCCGGTGTTTCTCGGGTGTTCAATCCAACACTGGGGGACGGACTTGAACCTGATTCTCAACACTGTATCAACAGGTATCGACCTATTAACTTTGTTGTGCTGAGGCACAGAGAGGTTAAGTGAGCTGCCAGAGGCCCAACAGCACGTGTGGGGAAGAGTGATTTCCTGTCCCACTCCAAGGTTGGTTTTCAGTCACTCTACTCCCTCACTTCTCAACAAGGGCTCAGAGACCTCCTTCTGTCAGAAAAGAGCAAATTTACTTTTTTCATTTGCCTGTGATGGGAATGTCCTTGGTTTTGTAGTTGCTTCTAGGAAGAGATAAGCTCAGTCTGGCCGTCCAGAGCCAGGTGGGCTGGGCTCCCCCACACCGTCCCCTTGTCCTGCTCCTGACGTGCTGGCCCCTGAGAACCCCAGTTTTGTACAGACTGCTCCTCTGCCCTGGGTCCCCGCCCCTCGGGTGCCTGGCTAATGCCGAGGCAGCCTGCTAAGGCCCCCAGATGCCCCTTCTTGGTGGGCTTCCCCTAGTCCCCGTGGGAATGCTGTACCCAATTTTCAGGAAAAAAATCTCACAAGCCACTCACGTAATAGCCAATGAAGCCTTTATTCTGGCCAGGGCCACCATCTACGTCCAGCACAAAGCAGGATAGTTGAAAATGGTGTTGGCTCATAGCAAGGGCAGGGTTTATAAAGCACAGGGTCAATACGCCCTCAGGCCCTCAGGTGGAGACGGTTTAAGGGTGGGTCAGTGGGCCATCAGTTGGAGACAGTCCAAGTCCAGTTTAAGTCGCCTTTGCTTATAACAGGAAGGTCAGTCTCAACATGGGGTCCTCCATGTCTGACCGGCCCCTTGGGGCCACACACCACAGGCTCCATGAGTATGGTCATCTGGAAATCTCATGGGCACACCCCATGCAGAGAGGGCAGGCCTCCTGGCCCACCTGGGCTGCCACAGCACGGCAGCAGCACCACAGCTCCCAATTCTGGGGGCCAGGAAGTCCTAGTTCAAGGTGCTGGCGAATTAGCATCTGGTGCGGGCTGCAGATTGGCCGTGGCGCCTTCTCATCAGGTCTGCACAGGGGAGGGCCGAGGGGCTCCCTTGGGCCTAGAAGCCTTGAATTTGCCCCCACTCACCACCCCCTCCTCACACAATCACGGTGGGGTTAGGGTCTCAGCATGTGAGCGTTAGGGGCCGCACATATTCAGTCCTCAGCATGCGGGGGCTTCTGCGGGACCTGCGTGGTGCAGGGTTGGAGCCGGGTGTCGGGGAGGGAGGCACTGCTCACCCGAGCACCTTAGTCTTCGCCTCGCACAGCTTTTTCTGCACCGTGTTGCATCAGCTGGGAGCCCCGGCCACAGGGCCCGGTGGCAAATTCCAGGTTGTGCCTGGGTGAGGGTGGGAGATGCAAGCGTGCTTCTTTGTGGGTCTGGAGTGGATGGTGGCTCAGGTCCTTGTACCACAGATGGCCTAGTGCAGGGCTCCGTGTTGAGCAGGGTGTGGTCTGCACTGGCAGGACTGTCACACATCCTCTCGCCTACTTCTTATTGGAGACTGCTGTCCCCCTCGATGACTTAGTCACTGTCTTCCCAAAAGCCTTTCCATAGCCGGGCGCAGTGGCTCACGCCTATAATCCCAGCACTTGGGAGGCTGAGGCAGGAGGATCGCGAGTTCAAAGCCAGCCTCAGCAATGGCAAGGCACTTAGCAACTCAGTGAGACCCTGTCTTTAATAAAACACAAAAAAGGGCTGGGGATGTGGCCCAGTGGTCGAGTGCCCCTGAGTTCAATTCCCAGTACCACCAAAAAAAAAAAAAAAAAAAAAAAAAGCCCCAGCCAAGTCTGCCTCAAGTACAAAGTGGATCAGGTTGTGTGTTAGTCTATCTTCTGTTGCTATAACAAACTACCAGAGACTGGGAACTTTATAAAGAAAACAGGTTTATTAAGTTCATGCTTTTGCAGGCTGAAAGTCCAAGATCAGGTAGCCCATCTGATGAAGGTGTCCTTGGCTGTGTCACAGCATGGAAGATGGCATCATGGGGGCAGTGAGTGGGAGAAGGGATTACATCATGAGACAAGAAGCCAGAGAGGGGTTGTTAGGGTCCAGTTTTGCTAATTTTCCCACGAACCACAAAGAGCCGGTCAGTAATGTAATACACAAACGGAGTTTATTGAGCCAGGAGCTGGGGCCAAGCTCTCCTGCAGACATGCAGGAAGCAAGACCCTGAACAAAGGAAAGCCTCAGATCATACAGCATCACCTACGTCATTGCCCACGTGTGCGGAATTCACCCTGAACAAAGAGAAGCCCCGGATTACCTACGTCCTTGTTGGAGCAAACAGCCCGCAAGTGCGCCTGAAATTCAAATAGCCCTCCTCGGGGCTTAACATCCTAGCTCACCTGGGGGCGGGGTCTCTATCCTAACATTCCAGCCCACCTGGGGGCCTCCATTACTATCCTAACGGGGTCCAGGGGCCGGGTTTGCTGTTCTTTCTCACTTGTGAAAACTCCCTAGGATTCCCTGAGGATGGCGTCACTGTCTTCCAGGGCGACGCGCTCTTGACCCAGCCACCTCCACTGCTCCCGCCTCTTAGAGGCCCCGCTGGGCAGCTCTGCGCCACCAGGATGCTGCTCGGCACTGACCCGGCTAGTGAAGAAGGCCAGCTGATGGGGCGGCTGCTCAGCAGATGGGACCGTGGCAGGTGCGGCTCCGTCATCTTCATCCAGGTGAAGGACAGGGTGCTAACAAGGCTGGGGCACGCGGGGCTGAGTCAGCAGGCGCTGGGCACAGGTGGCTGTGGAGGACAGGCGGCCCCAGCCCTGCGGACACCTGAGTGCCCAGACCCTGCGCACTGCTGTGGCCCACGGCAGGGGTTGAAGTGAAGCTCAGGCTCAAGCATGACCTTGAGTGACCTCAAGATGAGGAGGTCACCTGCAGTGCCCTGGTGCCCTGGTGCACCCGGTGTGACCAGAGGGTCTTTATAAGAGAAGAGGGAGGCAGGGGGTCAGGGTCATGGGCCTCGGCCGGCCTTGGCTGGCCTGAGGAGCAGGGCGGGGCCAGGGAGAGGGAGGGCCTGCTGGGGTTCTGGCCCAGGGAAACTGGACGCAGGGATCTCCTCCCCACCGCACAGGGAGCTCCTGCTGCCCTGGGTGCTGAGGCTGTGGAGGGGGTCACGGGCCGCAGGAAGGTGGGGTGAGGGAGGCCACGCAGCCACAGACCCCTGGAGCAGGGCCACGGGACGGCCGTGGTGGGGGGTGATGGGCCCAGGCCTTGCTGTCTGCTGGGCCCTGTTGCTGCCTGAAGCGATGGCCGCCTGCAGCAACAAAACCGCGGGAATAAGTTCAGAGGCGGACTGGAAACGAACAGGCTCTTTATTCTGCCAGCTTCTCTCTCCGGCTCCAATAACAACTCCTACCTGCAAATCACACTCCTCCAACCACCACAGAATGGCGCCAACCTGATCCGCAATGTCCCGAGCCAAGTCTCGCGAGATCATGGAAGGTGGTGACCTGCTCCGCAATGTCCCGGGCCAAGTCTCGCGAGATCATGGAAGGTGGTGACCTGCTCCGCAATGTCCCGGGCCAAGTCTCACGAGACCATGGAAGGTGGTGACCTGCTCCGCAATGTCCCGGGCCAAGTCTCGCGAGACCATGGAAGGTGGTGACCTGCTCCGAGGGCCAAGTCTCGCGAGACCATGGAAGGTGGTGACCTGCTCCGCAATGTCCCGGGCCAAGTCTCGCGAGACCATGGAAGGTGGTGATGCTTGAACGTCTTTATGGCTCACAGCTAGCCTCAATCTTAGCTATCTCCCCATTTAGGGCTCCTACAGGGCCCTTTGCTGCCAGCCTCCTCGCGGCGCTCCCCGCCTTTCCCCGCGCTCCCACGCCCGCTCGCCCCTGTGCCCACAGGTGGCTGGCTATGGGCCCACCCGTGTGCCGGCGGCTGCCCTGGGCTTGCTCTCGGGCTCTGGGTGGGGCCGAGGCCCTGAGTCTGCTGCATGTGGCACTGGCCCAGGTGGACTTGGTAGTTTGCTGGAGGCTGGGCTGGGTGGGTGGTGTGGTGGCCCCCCGCGTGTCTGATACCGTCACCATACAGACGTCCCCTGGGCACCTGCCACAGCCTGGTCTATGCCAGGACCCAGGGTGCGCACTGGGGTCCGGGCGGTGGGCAGGCCCTCAGGAGGTGCTGGGCTCTCTGAGAGTCCTCGGGCGTCAGCCGAGCCCTGTGTAAAGCTGAGAGCCGGGGCTGGGGTCACGGCTCAGGGCGGAGCGCTCGCCTGGCACGTGCGCGGCCGGGTCTATCCTCAGCACCACGCAGACGTAAACGCACTGTGTGCAACTGAGGCAGATCAACATAAAAAAATAAAAAAAGCTGAGGGCAGAGGCCGCGGCCTGCTGGAGCCGCCCAGCGGACGCTTGGAGAGCTGGGCTTGGACGTGGCAGGTCACCCAGCGCCTCCTGTGTGCCTGCAGCGTGTCGCCTCGGAGGCCAGGAGGGGGCAGCGGCCGACCTCCCAGAGGGTCTCCTGGGAGAGAGACCAAGACAAGTGTCCCGAAGGGTACTTGGTGAAGTCTTGTGACGGGTCCCTGGGGCCTGGGTCAGGGGGACGCAGCCAGTTCTGCCTCCAGGCTGGGAGACGCTTCCTGGAGTGGAGGACACGAGGCCGGGAGGACAGCGCGGGCCGTAGGAGCGATGGCTCGTGTGGAGAAGGACCACGACCTGGGCACTGCGGCAAGGCCGCCCGGAGGAGAGGCTGGGGGTGCTGGGGCATTGGAAGGGTCTCGTGTGCCTCCTGGAGAGCTGGGGTCTGCTGGGGTGGGAAGAGGTGGGGGAGCTGACCGGCTGTCTTCAGACTGGCCAGCTGGCGTCCACAGGGAAGGGAGTGGGAGGACGCTGGGGGGGCGACAATGGCACTTGGGGATGCCAAGTGACTCCCCAGCATCACACAGGCAGTGAGGGTGAGGTGAGACTAGCTGGTGGGTGAACCTCTGCTGTGACCTCAGCCACACCTCGTGCTGCGGTGACAAGGTGACAGTTTGAAAATAAGGTGCTGCATGCAGTGGGGCCAGTCTTTTATTGGCACTTGGTGACACCTGGACTTGTCACTTTTTAAAAAAACTCTTCTCTGCAATGTCACGCGGGTGGGTTTCTTTCCGGTTGCCCACCTGGATCTGAGAGGGGCGCGTCACAGCCACCATCCCGTGAGGACTGTCAGGACTGGGCTGATAATCAGCACTAGTGAGCGCCTGCTGCATGCCAAGCCCTGCGCAGGAAAGGAGGTCAGCCCTAGAGCTCCTGCCCTGCCTCCAACGGGCACCGGTGCTTGTGGGCCCTTGTCCTCCTGTCACAGACGAGGAGGGGCCTCCTGGGGTCACCCAGCCTCAAGTTTCAGCCATTCCTGTAGGTGTGGCGGTCTCACTGGGATTTTAGCTTGCATTTCTCTCATGGTTAAAAACGTCGAGCATCTTCTTCTGAGCGTACGTTTGGGCCCGCGATCCTTTCTGAACAGCTGCCCTCCGCGGTGCGTCCAGTTCTCTTTCTTTGTTTCAGCATGTGGGTGTCCAGTGGTTTCAGCACCACTGGTTGCAGGACGACCCTTTGACACAGGCCAGGAACCCACGGCAATCGCCGCGTGTTTGCCCTGCAGGACATGCTGCCTTCTGGATGCGTCTGCTTCCGTGCAGGGTCAGTGGTCACCTCCACGGGCCCCTCTATTTTCTGTACTCTGGAGTCCACAGGGCTTTTGTAGATTGAGGCTCAGCCTTGCATTTCTTGGTGGGCATGCTTCTTACTGGTGACGTGGCCTTCCCAGCGCGTCCCCCACGGGCCCTGGAGTGAGCGCTGATCTTTCCGTAGGGTCTTCCCTGGGTCACCTTCTGTATCTGGCCTTCTTAAAGTTTCATTGAGATACTCAGGAAAATTAGGTTGGGGACTCCTGTGATGCCTCCCGGGAACTACTGCTGCTGGTTTGGTGTGACAAAGGCACCGTGGTGACGTAAGAGGAGCCTGCGTTCTTAGGGATGCATGCTGGAGTGTCAGGGGGAGATTTTGCTTCAAAATCTCCAGCAGCGAGGGGCTGGGGCTGGGGCTCAGCAGTGGAGCGCTCATCTCCCATGTGTGAGGCCCTGGGTTCGATCCTCAGCACCACATAAATAAAATAAAGGTATTGTGTCCAACTAAAGAGATTTAAAAAAAAAAAAAATCTCCAGCAGCGAGCAGCAGGCAAGAAGAGAGAAGGAGAGGTGCGCAGCGTGCAGCATCTTGGTGACTCTGAGCCGCTGCCTGCTCTGAGGAGGAGTGATGCTTCCTGCAGCGGAGGCCTCGGTTGCAGAAGCCCTCCCAGTGCCTGGCCCATGCCTGGCCATGTTCTCGGGAAAGTGAGCTGTTGGGGGACTGACTGCACCTGTGGTGAGGCACCATTTGCCTCTCCTCTTCCTCCCCACTTATTATTTTTATTTTTTTAATTTACTTATTTTTGGTACTGGGGATTGAACTCAGGGGCACTTGACCACTGGGCCATATCCCCAGCCATCTTTTGCATTTAAAAAAATATTTATTTATTTTAGTTGTACACAATGCTTTTATTTATTTTTAAGTGGTGCTGAGGATCAAATCCAGGCTGCGCACATGCTAGGCGAATGCTCCACCGCTGAGCCACAATCCCAGCCCCCATTTTTTGCATTTTATTAGAGACAGGGTCTCACTGAGTTGCTAAGTGCCTCGCCATTGCTGAGGCTGGCTTTGAACTCGTGATCCTCCTGCCTCAGCCTCCCAGGTGCTGGGATTACAGGCGTGCGCCACCGCGCCCGGCTTCCTCCCCACTCTTTAAACCTCCTTTCCCCCTCTCTCCTTTTCCCACTTTCAACCCCACCCTTTTCCCAGGACACTAGGGGACTCAGGAGGAGCACCTGGCCAAGCGTCCCGTCAGGTCCTGCTTTTTCTCATATGACCACCAGAGGGCACCGTAATCTAAGCAGCCGCTGTTCTTGGTGCTGAAATTCCGACCGCGTGGGGAGAAGGGTCTGGGAGAGCCAGGTGGCCTCAGCCCTATTTCTGTCCCTTTGAAAACACATGTTCAGGCCCAGTAAGCATACTACCTAAGCTTCTCCAGCAGTTGTGGGTCCCAGTTTGCATCCCTGAGGTTGGGAAGGGAAGAGACAGTCAAGATGCCTAGCTCAGTGTGCAGCCTGGGAAGGTTCCATCAGAGCCTGCCACTCCCCAGCTCTGGGACCCTGGCTGGCCAACACCTCTCTGACACTTGGTTTTCTCACTTGTAAAATGAGAATGACAATCGCACCTTGTGTGTGTGTGTGTGTGTGTGTGTGTGTGTGTGTGGTACTGGGGATTAACCCAAGGGTGTGCCACCACTGAGCTACAGCCCAGCCTTTCTAAAATGTTTATTTTGAGACAGAGTCAGAAGTTGCCCAGATTAGCCTCCAATTTGTGACTGTCCTGCCTCAGCCTCCCAAGTTACTGGGATTACAGGCGTGTGCCACCACAGCTGGTTGACAATCCTACGTCTTTTAAAGATCACTGTGCACATCAGTGAGAGGCTGCAGATTTCAGGGATCCCGCCATGCTGTTGTCTCCCTGCCCGCGGCCACTACCAACCCTCAGGGTCACATCTTATGCATCAAAAGTCCTCCAAGGCATCCGCTGCCGGGCGCGTCAGAAGAGCGACAAAGCTCTGGACACGGCAGCAGGGGCAGTTGGTTGGTGCCAAGTCAGTGACAGCCCTCTCGTCATTCTGGGCCCTTCTGGTTGGGCCACGCGTTCATTCTATGCTTGTGGGTGACGCCCAGGCCTCCCCCTCTTCAGGCCTCTGTGGAACGCCCACCCTGGGACTGTGCTGCTGGAGCCTTTGTCCCTGCCGCTTCCTGCCTTAGCCACCACAACCCTTCAGAACTCACGAGGGGGACATTTGGCCAGCGATTAGGATTTGCTACCAGTACCTTGTTTGAATGTATGTGGCAGAGCCCAGGGGGCAGAAAACCTGGCTTACGGTGCTCAGTTTTGCCACTGAAGAAACTGAGCCCCAAGGAATGAAATGGCCTCCCAGCTGCCGTGGCCAGCTCAGCGACTGCATGAGAGACAGCAGGCCCCGCGGTGCAGAGGCTGACTCAGATGCTGAGTGCGCAGGCGTCCAGCTGGAATGGAGGCTGACCTGGCCCAGAGCCCTTCAGCGGAGTCCCCTCTCCGCCTGGAGCCACGTGGGTGTGGGGGAATGCAGACCCACGTCAGAGCAGCAGCCTGGCTTTGTCACCCCTAAGCCTTGGGACAGTAACTCTCAGCGTCTGGTCTCCTGTCACATCTCAAGAACTGTGCCCCCTGACACTTGGTTCTGTGCACACTCACACCTTTGAGCCCTTGTGAGTAGGGGCAAGTTGACCTACTGATTTTTTTTTTTTTTCTTTTTTTTTTTTAACGCCAGGCACAGTGGCGCACACCTGTACTCCCAGTGGCTTGGGAGGCTGAGGCAGAAGGATCATGAGTTCAAAGCCAGCCTCAGCAAAAGCAAGGTACTAAACAACTCAGTGAGACCCTATCTCTAAATAAAATATAAAATGGGGCGGGGGATGTGGCTCAGCGGTCAAGTGCCCCTGAGTTCAATCCCCAATACTCCCCCCAATTTTGTTATGTTATTTTTATCCAAAAAAAAAATAAGAATTTTTTAGAAGTACAAGTTTGTCTCAGCATTTTCTTTTATCTGTCCCTGATTTCCCTTTTCCTCCACGCTAACCCACCCTCCCAGCCTACTGATCCAGTAGCTGCACTGCCGTCGGATTTCAGTGGTGATTGAGGCGGTTGCTGAAATGGTGTCTGCATGGAGCTTTTTTAAAATGAATTATTAACGAATTCTCTTAAAGTGTGTGGGCTTTCTTTAAATGCAATGGTCGATCAGCCTGGAATTTTAAGATATTCAGTGCTGACAGGGTGAGGGTCAGCCTGGAAGAGCCCTGAGCTGCAGGAACCACTCCTTTAGGGACCTGTGTGACACTGGGCTGCAGGAACTGGAAAAGCCTTGTTCTCCTCCTACCACACCTACACTTACACTTTGGGGATTTATCCTAGGGTAATCAACCCCCCCCCATTAAAAATCTCTGTCTAAGTTTATTTACTGCAAAATTACTTAATAATAGAAACAACAAAAATTTATCCTGGAATCAACCCAAACGTGCAGTAACAGGGACCCAAGTTTTCACTTGTAGCCTTCATTTGCTTTGGGAGCTTGTGTGAGTTTGTTTCTCTGGGTGCTTGCAGACCACAGAGAACAACGGATGTCCTGCCCGGTGGCGCAGGCGTCCTCCTCACCTCTGTTCACATACTATTTAGAAAAGCGTTTCCTCAAGGAAGAGGAAAATTGGCCAAGTGGACTTCTGGTAGTCGGAGCCTAAAGAAAGAGAGTGGTGAGAAACCTGGCCCACAGCGGGTTGGCCGTGTGAGTCCTGAGCTGCCGCACGGATCAGGACACCATCAGAACCAGGTTCCTGCTGTCTTCCGGTTCTGGCGAGCTTGGCCCTGGCCCTGCATCTCCTTTGTCCTTGGGACTGGTGGGTCGAGGTGAGGCTGAGCAAGCGAGGGAAACGCTGGGCCGCTTTCTCCCGGTCCCTGGGGCAGTCCGCTCTGGGGACTTTGATCCTCCCGCTGGTCACAGGCAGCTTGGGAGCCTCAGGAGTCCGATGAGATCCCATGAGCTTCCTAGGTGTCACAGAGAAAAGAACCGTGCCCGCTCTATTCCCCTAAGACTGGGATGAGCTTTCTGGGTGTGGCTTTCTAGCTCAAGTTCACACAGTGCTCTTGGTTGTCTAAGCCTTGGGTGGGTTTGGGGGTAGCAGGGTGGGGCAGTGGTGGAGGACAAGGCGTGGCCTGTCACCTGGGAGGTCTTTCCTAGCGTCTCCTGCTCTTGCTCCAGGTGACCAGCTGGGTCGCCTGGGCTGCTTGCTCTCTGGTCCCTGTAACTCCTTACTGTTGCGAGAGGCCTCTCGGCCACCTTCCCACCACTAGCAGCTGAGGTCACAGGAGGAGGGTGTGGGGCACTCTTTCTCCCGGCTGCCCACGGACACAGCCTGCTGCAGGCCTGGCCTGGCAAAGCAGCACTTTGATGCCTCCTGGGAGGGGCTTCTTCCAGCCCTCTCCTCGGGAGGGAGGGAGGGAGGGCGGGAAGGGCCTGTGTCCTTGGAGCCGAACCCGGCCTTTGGAAAGCAGACAGAGCCTGCCGCTTGACTCTGAAGGGAACTGCGCCCTCGTGGCCGGGCTGGCCCTCTGCAGTTTCCAAGCCTTTGGGGGACACTGTCTCCTTGGGCCTCCCCTCCTCCCTGGGACACTGCCTCGGCAGCCACAAACCACTGTGGAGGTCGCCCGAGTCCCCGATGTGACTTCCTCGCGGTGAGGGGCGTTTGACGACCTGGCTTTCCATTCTGCATGCCCCAGACAGACGCGGGCTGTCAAGACCTTCTGGGCTTCCGTTAGGGCTCACCGTGTACGTCGGGGGGTGCTCCGTGCGCCTGGGCTGTGTGCGGAGCCTGCGCTCTCTAGCTCCCGTCGAGCAGACCCTCCAGTTCCGTGGGTGAAGCCCACCCAGGGTGCTGGCCAAACCAGCCTCACCGGACCCAACCACAGGGCGTGACTCTAAATCTGCAAACATTTTCTGCAAGCGTTTTAATAACCGCGCGCTTCCTCAGCAGCGGGGTGCAGTCCTGCGGTCCACAGTCCTTGGGCGCGTGGTGTGTGAACTCCTCTGGTGGAGGCGAGCCCTCTGCCTGGCCAGCAAACCAACCTGGGAAACGCAGCTTGGGACGAGATGCAGAGTGGCGGGCAGATGTCCCCTCTGGTCCCCACCCTCCTCTCACGGTCCAGCACGGCCTCCCGGCTGGCCCGCGGCCTGGGTCCTCCCAGCGTCTGGTGTCTCTCACCTCCATTGGCACCAGGACCCAGGCTCAGACTCAAGCCATGTCTCTGCCAGCCAGGGCCGACGTGGGCAGGATGGGCAGGATCACTCTCGGCGTCTTGCTCTGATCCACTCTCTGGGCCCTGATCCACCATCGCAGAGTCTATTCATCAGCTCAAGAGAAACAATGAAATGATACCTGTGACGTGCCCCTCGGGTTAGGAGAGAACATTCTGGTGCGTTAGAAGCCTCGTGTGGACCCCCGCCCTTGGCCGTCATCCAGCCACTTCCTTGATGTCCCACTAGTGACCCTGCTCACTGCTGAGGCCCTTCAACAGTGTGCCGTGTGTGTCGTGAGTTTTTGGCCCCCTGACAGCATTTTTTGAGGACTTCTTACCTGATGCTGTGTGTTCTCAAGGGCCACTAAGTCTCAGGGCTATGTGGCATTTCATTGGGCAAATATGCCACGGCTGATTTATCTGCTGGGCTGTTGATGGGTGTTCCGGCCACTTCTGTTTTGGGCATGACATGCTTTGGGGTCTGTTTCCTGATGTGTACACCAAGGGCTTCTGTAGGCTGAGTGTGGGAGAGACTCACTGCCCGCGGGCGTGCGTGTGTTCCCCTTCACCAGGTAGCTTCACGCCGTCGTCCGGTGGCCGCTAGCTCGACATCTTTCTCTGTATCCGTGTTTTAACAGTCACCGTTCCTCTGGTCCTTGTGGTTCCTGGCTCCTCAGGGGGAATTCACAGTGCAGGTGTCTATGAGAAGCGTCCTGGGGTCCACAGGCAGCAGGATGGGACAGGGGAGAGCAGGACTGTGTTTCAGGCCAGCGACAGCTGTGGCTGACCTGGTGAGGAGCTTGGGGCTGAGATGGCCTGTCCCACCTGTCCTGCACTGGGACAGATGGCCAGGCCTTCATGCTTTCCCAGTCACAGGAGGGGACCACGCCTGGAGATGGCCACCGGCAGCATGCCCGACTGCTGGAGCCGGAGGCCTTCCTTGAGCCCGCTGTGCGGGCTGAGCCTGGTTATAGTCTTTGAAATGCAGCCCCTCCCCACTTTTTTCTACTGGATTGTTTTTAAAAAGCGATCACCCCATTTTTCCTTTTAATGTTTCCTCGTGTGAACCCCTTGTTCGTGTGCTGCAGATGCAGGGTCTGAGTCTGTGGCTTTCCATTTCATGACAGGCACAATGCATATCTGCTTTCTTATTTGTTCTTGTGTCAATTTTGGTGAGCTGTTTTTATTTTTAAAAAGAAATTCATTGTTTCTTCTTCTTCTTCTTTTTTTTTAAATATTTATTTGCTTTAGTTGTACACAATGCAGTGCATTTATGTTTACGTGGTGCTGAGGATCGAACCTGGGGCGCGCACACGTGCTAGGCGAACGCTCTACCGCTGAGCCACAACCCCAGCCCCCTCATTGTTTCTTCTAAGTGTTCACAATATTCTCTCGTTATCTGTTAAGCCCCTGTAACACATCTCTGTGGTTTTAGCCAAATCATTTTTCCTTAATTAATAGTGCTTGAGGTCTGTCTACTTCATTAATGTTTTTAAAGATGGGTGTGGGCTCAGGGAAGCATCCAGTAGGCATAAGACTGCCATGCATCCCTCATCTGTGGTTCAATTACTCAGGATCAACTTGTAGTTAAAAAATATTGGAAGGAAAATTCCGGAAACAAACAATTCATGTTTTAAATTGTCAGCTTTTCAAAGTGGTGTAATGAAATCTTGTGCTGTCTCATTCTATCCTGCTTTGTTTTGCTGGGCTGGCCTCATCCCTGAGTGCAATGTATCCATGCTGTATATACTACCTGCCTGTTAGTCACTTAGTGGTTGTCTTGGTTATCAGATGGACTGCAGTGCTTAGGTTCAAGAAACCCTTATTATGCTAAATATTGGCCTCAAAGCAAAAATTTTTATTATAGTATATTATTATAAATGTTTTATCTTGTTATTAGTTATTATTAACCTCTTAACTCTGCCTAATTTGCAAATTAAACTCGATCATAGATATGTATGTAAAGGAAAAACATCGTGTATGTAGGTTTCAGTACTGTCTGTGAATTTAGGCCTCCCCTGGGGGTCTTGAAAAGTATTCCCCAGGGATAAAGGGGTGACATGTAAGTTCTCTGTGTTTTCCGTAACAACGTGCCACAGGAGATAGTTGTCTCACGATTCTGGAGGCTGGACATTCCAACTCAAGGCCTTGGCAGGACCAGCTCCTCTGGGCCTGAGCATCTTGGTGTCCGGGGCCTCCCTCCCGCTCCTGGTGCTGGCCACAGTCCCTGGTGCTCCTCAGCTCACAGGTCCTTCGCCCCAACCTCTGTCTGTGTCTGCATGTGACATTCTCCCTGCGTGCCTGTCTGGGTCCAAGCTTCCCTTCCTCTAGGGACACTGGTGATATCGGCTCACTGGCCTCGAGGACCTCATCTTCAGTAACGGCAGCTGTATGCTTCAGTAATCCTTTTAAAAATGGGTGTGGGGGGGCTGGGGTTGTGGCTCAGTGGCAGAGCGCTCGCCTCGCACGTGCGCGGCCCGGGTTCGATCCTCAGCACCACGTAAACATAAATGCATTGCATTGTGTACAACTAAAGTAAATAAATAAATATTTTTTAAAAAAAATGGGTGTGGGGTCATATGTGAGGTGCTGGGGCTCAGGACTTCAAACTAAGCCATGAGTGCCGAAGGCCAGAGACAAGTCTCGGGTGGACAGCGGCTTGCTGTCCGCTGTGTTCAGCACTTATGGAGCGCCTGGGGAAGCAGCCTGACAAGCCGGCAATGTCCCCACCCTCACGTAGTTCAAACGCAGGGGCAGAGAGGACATTTCATGGCAGTGCTGGAGGGTGGCCAGCTTCTTGCGACTGTTACCTTTATGACCAGAAGGGGTAAGAGGGACACAGTGCATTAGAGACTGGCTCTTTTCCAACTGGAGCACTTAGCCTGGGGCGTGCGATTGCCCAACCATTGGACGCAGGACTGCCTGGCCCAGGAGGCATCTGCTACACAGTAGATGGCTCAGGATTTCATTTAATTTTTTTTTTTTTTTTTTTTTTTTTTGTGGTACCGGGGATTGAACTCAGGGGCACTCGACCACTGGGTCACATCCCCAGCCCTTTTTTGTATTTTATTTGGAGACAGGGTCTCACTGAGTTACTAAGTGCCTCGCCATTGCTGAGGCTGGCTTTGAACTCGCGATCCTCCTGCCTCAGCCTCCCAAAGTGCTGGGATTACAGGCGTGCGCCACTGTGCCCGGCTTCATTTAATTTTATTAAATTTAAAATTTCATGTGCTGTGTTATTGGAGTTTGAAAGATGACAAGGGCCGGACGCTTTGGCACATGCCTGTAATCCCAGCAGCTCAGGAGGCTGAGGCAGGAGGATCGTGAGTTCAAAGCCCCCTCAGCAACAGTGAGTACTAAGCAACTCAGTGAGACCCCGTCTCTAAATAAAACACAAGATAGGTCTGGGGATGTGGCTCAGTGGTCGAATGCCTGAGTTCAATTCCTGTTACCCCTCCAAATAAAGATGACATGGCCTGATCCTAGGGTTCTTTACAGAGTGAAAGAGCATGGGTGTTTCTCCCCAACCCCCACTGGCACGGGGGTGCTGCCTAGACTCTCACTGCATGATCCCGTCAGCTTGGAAACGCTCAGCTTACCTGGGGGTTAAGGGCTTAGTGTGCCCTGTCACGGCAGCAGGGCGGAGGGGCCGTCCTGGGACCTCACGGGAAGCAGACGGGTGCGGCATGAAGAGCTGGGAAGTTGGAAATCTGGGCTTAATTTCCAAATCTGATGTTGCAGCCAAGGGACTGGAACAAGTTATTGAACCTCCATCTCCTCCTCTGTCGGGAAAAGTCTAGGCTCCCCGCATTGCTAGGCTCTTAGGGAGATTAAGAGGATGACGGACAGGGCCAGGGTGTCTGGGCGTGACAATGGCACTCATGCCAAGGGTACACTGGGTGACCCCGAGCACGTGCACACTGCTGCCAGCCTCACCCGAAAGCTCTGCACCTTCCAGGCAGGAGCTCTGTCCTCCCCCGCGCTCGCCGGCCCCCTCTTCTCCACTTCCCAGCTCCAGGGATTCCTTGCTCTGGGCCCTCACACGGGGACCCCGCAGCGCCTGTCCTGTGACCGGCTCATGCAACTCAGCGCCCTGGCTTTAGGGCTCGTCCGTGTCGTGGCGGGGGTCAGTTTCCGTTCCTAAGGCTGACGGATACTTGTGGGAAGACTTTCAATCCATGAGTTGCCACGCCATTTTCAAAAGCCCAAGTGTCACATGGTGCGTGGAAATAGCACACAGACGTGGCGCACGTGGCCAGGCCACATGGAGGACGCGCACGGGAGCTGTGCATTCCTTCCTTTCCACCCAGACTCATCCCCAGCAGCTCCCACGCACCAACCCACACGCACCCTTCCGGAGACTTCTCGGCACTTCTGCATCCCATCGATGGTGGCCGTAGCTCATTTCCCAGGTCCATAATGATGCCCTTTGGGGTGATCTACAAATTCCTGCACCTACAAACAGCGCTGGAAACGACCGTTCTTGACACAGATGCGATATTTGCCCCTGGGCCCCTAGGAGATAAGAGGTGTGTGCATTTAAAAGTCTTATACTGTCTGACTGCCCTCCGCACAGGTGTCCCTTTATGTGCCACCCCCACTGTGCGAGGGGCCTTCCCAGATGATGGCACCTACAGGTGTGTGCGCAAAGACGCCATCGGATTTTGTGTCTGTCACATTTGGAAAATGCTACATTTCTGAATTAATTCTATTTTTTAAAGTGTCATGAGAGAACAAGCCTCTTTTCACTTGACCTCGGCATCTCTCTTTTTGTGCAAACGACTTGCTGATCTCATTTTTTCTGTTGAATTTTCACATCTGCCTTGTTTCCTCACAAGGTTCTCTATGTAGCACACTCCTTGCTGAGTCGGTTTCACCAGGGATCGTGTCCGAATGTCGCGTAGAGAGCAGGGTCTCCTGCTTCGAGGTCACCCTAAACTTACAGGGGTGCTTCCTTTGGTCATCCGTGGGGGCCTCCTGCCCAGCTCTCTCCGGCTGAGCCAAGCTCCCCTTTCCCCTCCAGGCTGTCAGTAAAGCGTCCACGCCGTTTCTTCCCTCCAGCTGCCCACAGTGGGGTGGGGATGGTCGTGTCCATGCAGGGCCTGAGCCAGGGAAGCGCTGGTGCTGTGATGAGGGCAGCCCTAGGGCCACGCGGTGCCTGTCAGCTCAGGGTGGCAGCACTGGGCAGGGTCCCTGCAGCAGGGCAGCAGACACGCTTCCTGGAGGGGTGACGTCCCTGGGCTGAGACATCAGTGGCCCTGTTCCCTCATTCCCAGGCTCTGCAGTTGGCCAGGAAGAGCGGTCACCATGCCGTGGCCCACGCAGGGGGCTTTCTTTTCCCTGTTTTAAAAGCTGGGAGCCATGGAGAGCCCCTGGGGAGGACTTTGAAGTGGAGGAAACTGAGAGCCCACGGAGTCGGATTTTGGAGGTGATGACGAAGTGGACATGGGAGTGGCCACCACGTTTGGTCACATGCTGAGGGACAGCTGGCCGGTGTCACCCTTGTTTCTCAGATTTGGAAAGTGAGGCTCAGGGAGGTGACCTCAGTGGCTCCCCCACTGGGAGGCGGGGAGGGGGTGAGCCACGACGGGGGACACGGGGGCCATGGGAGGTGGAGGGACTTGGGCGTCCACTCTCGTGATTCTGTGTGATATCTACATAGGTTTCTACATTCTGTTTGTGTTACTCAGTTTTAGTTTTTATTTTTCTGATTGTAGCAGCCTAGTGTGAGGAGATGATTGGAACATTCCCGAGGTAACCTCCTCCTGGATGGGGACGGCTGCACCCCGAGGCAGCTTCAGCTCACAGAAGATTCCAGTAGGAAGGCTGCTCAGGTGGTGGCCAGGTGCCAGTGGCCATGGAAACCCTGGGCTGTTGGTCACAGGTGTCTGGACACAGCCTCAGTGAGTGCTGCTCTGAGCAACCTGTGGCTTGTGTCCTGGAACATTCTTAAGGCACTCCAGAGACCTGCCCGGGTGACTCCATGGGGTGTAGACAGCAGTCCTCAGGCTGTCCCTGCCCCAGGTGACTCCATGGGGTGTAGACAGCAGTCCTCAGGCTGTCCCTGCCCCGGGTGACTCCGCGGTGTGTAGACAGCAGTCCTCAGGCTGTCCCTGCCCTGGGTGACTCATTGGTGTGTAGACAGCAGTCCTCAGGCTGTCCCTGCCCCGGGTGACTCCACGGTGTGTAGACAGCAGTCCTCAGGCTGTCCCTGCCCCGGGTGACTCCACGGTGTGTAGACAGCAGTCCTCAGGCTGCGCCTGCCCTGGGTGACTCCATGGTGTGTAGACAGCAGTCCTCAGGCTGTCCCTGCCCGGGTGACTCCATGGGGTGTAGACAGCAGTCCTCAGGCTGTCCCTGCCCCAGGTGACTCCATGGGGTGTAGACAGCAGTCCTCAGGCTGTCCCTGCCCCGGGTGACTCCGCGGTGTGTAGACAGCAGTCCTCAGGCTGTCCCTGCCCCGGGTGACTCCGTGGTGTGTAGACAGCAGTCCTCAGGCTGTCCCTGCCCTGGGTGACTCATTGGTGTGTAGACAGCAGTCCTCAGGCTGTCCCTGCCCCGGGTGACTCCATGGAGTGTAGACAGCAGTCCTCAGGCTGTCCCTGCCCCGGGTGACTCCACGGTGTGTAGACAGCAGTCCTCAGGCTGTCCCTGCGCCCCCTGCCCCGGGTGACTCCATGGAGTGTAGACAGCAATCCTCAGGCTGTCCCTGCCCCGGGTGACTCCATGGGGTGTAGACAGCAGTCCTCAGGCTGTCCCTGCCCCGGGTGACTCCATGGGGTGCAGACAGCAGTCCTCAGGCTGTCCCTGCCCCGGGGTGACTCCATGGAGTGTAGACAGCAGTCCTCAGGCTGTCCCTGCCCCGGGTGACTCCATGGTGTGTAGACAGCAATCCTCAGGCTGTCCCTGCCCTGGGTGACTCCACAGTGTGTAGACAGCAGTCCTCAGGCTGTCCCTGCCCCGGGTGACTCCATGGTGTGTAGACAGCAGTCCTCAGGCTGTCCTTACCCCGGGTGACTCCATGGTGTGTAGACAGCAATCCTCAGGCTGTCCCTGCCTGGGTGACTCCATGGTGTATAGACAGCAGTCCTCAGGCTGTCCCTGCCCCGGGTGACTCCATGGTGTGTAGACAGCAGTCCTCAGGCTGTCCCTGCCCTGGGTGACTCCATGGTGTGTAGACAGCAGTCCTCAGGCTGTCCCTACCCCGGGTGACTCCACAGTGTGTAGACAGCAGTCCTCAGGCTGTCCCTGCCCTGGGTGACTCCATGGTGTGTAGACAGCAGTCCTCAGGCTGTCCCTACCCCGGGTGACTCCACGGTGTGTAGACAGCAGTCCTCAGGCTGCGCCTGCCCTGGGTGACTCCATGGTGTGTAGACAGCAGTCCTCAGGCTGTCCCTGCCCTGGGTGACTCCATGGGGTGTAGACAGCAGTCCTCAGGCTGTCACCCCGGGTGACTCTGTCCCTCAGGCTGTCCCCCGGGTGACTCCATGGTGTGTAGAGCAGTCCTCAGGCTGCCTGCCCTGGGTGACTCCATGGTGTGTAGACAGCAGTCCTCAGGCTGTCCCTACCCCGGGGTGACTCCACGGTGTGTAGACAGCAGTCCTCAGGCTGCGCCTGCCCTGGGTGACTCCATGGTGTGTAGACAGCAGTCCTCAGGCTGTCCCTGCCCTGGGTGACTCCATGGGGTGTAGACAGCAGTCCTCAGGCTGTCCCTGCCCCGGGTGACTCCATGGTGTGTAGACAGCAATCCTCAGGCTGTCCCTGCCCTGGGTGACTCCACAGTGTGTAGACAGCAGTCCTCAGGCTGTCCCTGCCCCGGGTGACTCCATGGTGTGTAGACAGCAGTCCTCAGGCTGTCCTTACCCCGGGTGACTCCATGGTGTGTAGACAGCAATCCTCAGGCTGTCCCTGCCTGGGTGACTCCATGGTGTGTAGACAGCAGTCCTCAGGCTGTCCCTGCCCTGGGTGACTCCATGGTGTGCAGACAGCAGTCCTCAGGCTGTCCCTACCCCGGGTGACTCCACAGTGTGTAGACAGCAGTCCTCAGGCTGTCCTTACCCCGGGTGACTCCATGGTGTGTAGACAGCAATCCTCAGGCTGTCCCTGCCTGGGTGACTCCATGGTGTGTAGACAGCAGTCCTCAGGCTGTCCCTGCCCTGGGTGACTCCATGGTGTGTAGACAGCAGTCCTCAGGCTGTCCCTACCCCGGGTGACTCCACGGTGTGTAGACAGCAGTCCTCAGGCTGCGCCTGCCCTGGGTGACTCCATGGTGTGTAGACAGCAGTCCTCAGGCTGTCCCTGCCCTGGGTGACTCCATGGGGTGTAGACAGCAGTCCTCAGGCTGTCCCTGCCCCGGGTGACTCCTGCCCGGGGTGTAGACAGCAATCCTCAGGCTGTCCCTGCCCCGGGCGACTCCATGGGGTGTAGACAGCAGTCCTCAGGCTGTCCCTGCCCCGGGTGACTCCATGGTGTGTAGACAGCAGTCCTCAGGCTGTCCCCTGCCCCGGGTGACTCCACAGTGTGTAGACAGCAGTCCTCAGGGTGACTCCATGGTGTGTAGACAGCAATCCTCAGGCTGTCCCTGCCCTGGGTGACTCCACAGTGTGTAGACAGCAGTCCTCAGGCTGTCCCTGCCCCGGGTGACTCCATGGTGTGTAGACAGACAGTCCTCAGGCTGTCCTTACCCCGGGTGACTCCATGGTGTGTAGACAGCAATCCTCAGGCTGTCCCTGCCTGGGTGACTCCATGGTGTGTAGACAGCAGTCCTCAGGCTGTCCCTGCCCCGGGTGACTCCATGGTGTGCAGACAGCAGTCCTCAGGCTGTCCCTACCCCGGGTGACTCCACAGTGTGTAGACAGCAGTCCTCAGGCTGTCCTTACCCCGGGTGACTCCATGATGTGTAGACAGCAATCCTCAGGCTGTCCCTGCCTGGGTGACTCCATGGTGTGTAGACAGCAGTCCTCAGGCTGTCCCTGCCCTGGGTGACTCCATGGTGTGTAGACAGCAGTCCTCAGGCTGTCCCTACCCCGGGTGACTCCACGGTGTGTAGACAGCAGTCCTCAGGCTGCGCCTGCCCTGGGTGACTCCATGGTGTGTAGACAGCAGTCCTCAGGCTGTCCCCTGCCCTGGGTGACTCCACGGTGTGTAGACAGCAGTCCTCAGGCTGTCCCTGCCCCGGTGACTCCATGGGGTGTAGACAGCAGTCCTCAGGCTGTCCCTGCCCCGGGTGACTCCGCGGGGTGTAGACAGCAATCCTCAGGCTGTCCCTGCCCCGGGCGACTCCATGGGGTGTAGACAGCAGTCCTCAGGCTGTCCCTGCCCCGGGTGACTCCACGGTGTGTAGACAGCAGTCCTCAGGCTGTCCTTGCCCTGGGTGACTCCATGGTGTGTAGACAGCAATCCTCAGGCTGTCCCTGCTCCGGGTGACTCCACGGTGTGTAGACAGCAGTCCTCAGGCCGCGCCTGCCCTGGGTGATTACATGGGGTGTAGACAGCAGTCCTCAGGCTGTCCCTGCCCCGGCTGACTCCATGGTGTGCAGACAGCAGTCCTCAGGCCGTGCCTGCCCTGGGTGACTCTGCTTGTGCAGGACACAGTCCTCCTTTCTAGACCTTTGCTACTCTGAGTCGAGGCACTGAGGGGCGACTCCACAACTTGTTTTTCCAGTCAACGTGCTCCATCTGCTCAGCACCACTATGAGGCACAAATTGATAAATAAATTAATCATGCTAATAAGAATGACTGCCCAACAGCTTTTAAATTAATGAGAAGCACAGGGTGTGGGGGTGTATCAAATTCATATGGAAAAAACCAAGCCCATGAGCTTGTGGAACACACCAGACCGCCAGGTCATGCAACCTTCTTTGTAAGCTGCCTGGTACCGAAAACCGGGAGGAAAACTCTCGGAGGCAGAGTTAAGCTTTTACTACTTTTACTTCTACTTTCTTAGAGCTTAGAGAGGGAAAGAAAGATTTTTAGAGAGAAAGATTAAAGCGAGCTTTTCTTCTTGTCTTCTTAGCTTAGAGTCTTAGAGAGAAAGAAAGATAGAGCTTAGCTTAGAGAAAGATTAGAGCTTCTTTCTTCTCTCTTCTTTCTTCCTTCTTCTTTCTTCTGTCTTCTGTCTTCCTCAGGAGCCTCGGCCTAACTCTGACCAGTCATTACTTCTTCTATCTGGTTTCTCTTCTGTAACCGCTCTGCCTACGTTCTGGCCGCTCTGATTCTTCTGACCGACCGAGTGACTGCCCGGCTGACTGAATTCTCCGTTCTCCTAACTCGGACCGCTTTCACCCGGTTATATACCTTCAGGTTTGCGGGTGCCTACAGGTGCGTCACATACATATCAGGTGGAACTTATGGCTTCCAGCTAGCTGCAACAGCCCTTCCTAATTAGGGCTCCTTCACTTCTTACCTGAGACTCATAAAAAGGGGGGCACCCTGAGACTGGACACGTGGCCCCGACTCTTCACCTGGTCCCTTGCTAGGAGCCTTGTTGAGGAAGTTGCCACAGCAGTGAATCTCTGAATCTCTGTCCTTGGGCTCCAGCAGAGTGTAGCTTCTCCTCCCCCATGACCACAGAAATCCCACTCCAAGCCGACACGTCGCGGTCCACCGGACCCTGGCCTAGCGTGGTCCCACGCTCTGCCAGCTGTGCCCTGAGCAAGCCCTCCAAGGCTCCCCGTGGTGTCTGACCACCCACGTGACTCTTGGCCTCCATGTCACTCTCTGCCTTGGCTCTCAGTTCAGCCTCCAGGACCTGCGGCTGCCTGGACCCTGTCTTAGCCTTTTTGTAACCTATATGTGTCACCGTTTCACGTGTCACGTGTCACATGTGACTTGAGTGTTACAGATATTGAAATTAAGATGAGAACAAAGAACCCGTGGCTGCCGGGCTCATGACCACCAGGTGACCTGCAGGTGTTCGGTGAGCTGCCAGGGGTGGAGGGGGCACCTGTGAGTCACAGATACGCAGTGACTGTGGCTGGAAGGACGGGAACGTGTCTGGGCTGTGTCAGTCACAGCTCACCCAGGACAGGGTGCCGTGGAATGTTTTCATGTGTATGTATTGGTGTGTGTGATGGGGGGGTGTGTATTTGCAGGAGCCCTGTTTGGGGAGATAGCTAAGATTGCGGTTGACTACGGGCCATAGACATTTTTGGGCATTTCCGCCTTCCGTAGTCTCACGGGACTTGGCCCAGGATCTCGAGAGATTTGAGCCGTGACTCAGCAGATCGGGCTAGCGCCATTCCTGCTCGGGCGCATGGGATGAGACCAGAAAGAGAACGGACAGGGTTATCGCTATTGTATAGATATATTGTAATTTCTTGTAAGAGTAGGTGCCTTGGTTTCTTGTGAGAGTGTGTATGTGGTGTTAGAAATTACAAGGGACAGAGAGAGAAAGATTAAAGAATATTTTCGTCTCCATCCTGTCTCCGGACTCCTTCCCGCGGCGCTGCCGTTCCAGGCTGCAATCCCTTTCCGGCGACAACATGTATTGGTGTGTGATGGGTGTGCATTGGTGTGTTTATGAGTGTGATTACAGTACATATTGGGGTGTGTTGACTGGTAGATGTGTGTTGGGGTGTGTGTTCATGGTGTGTATTGTGGTGTGTGTGTTGGGGTGTGTGGCTGTGGCACGTGTTGTGTGTGTGTTGGGGTGTGATCATGAATATATTTGGGGGCCCAGGCTCTTCTCTGCGCAGCACGACTCCTGACAGCCACCTGTTCTGCCGCCCTGTTGACAGATCATTGCTGAGCTGGTCCCTGACTCTGGACATATAAAGTGTGTCTGCTTGTTCTCGCTTATAAATAGTGCGCAGCAGTTTTATTTTTATGCTTTCACTTAAGGCACAAATGGCATCTTTAGAGAGTCTTAAAAATCTCCAGTTCTGCATTTGGATAGTAATCTAGCTGCAGACTTGCGTTCCCTGGGAAGCCTTTACCAGCTGCGTCTCCAGCATCAACTATACAACACCTAACAGCTACGCCTGTCATCCCAGCTACTCAGGAGGCTGGGGCAGGAGGATGGCCAGTTTGAGGCCAGCCTCAGCAACTCAACACCCGCTCGGGCAGATGTCTTGCTGTCCTGCACTTGGCCCTGATGTCCTTCCCTCTGCCGGTCCCTCTGGTCCCCATAGCCTGCCTCAGCCTCCCCCTCTGCCATCTACCAGTGGCCCCTGCCCCCTCCTAACACATGAGACTTGGTGGCAGCGTCCTTGAAGGGACCAGGAGACCCCAGAGATGCTCACTCCAATAGCCAGTGAGCAGCCCTCGGAGCCCTGGTGCCCTGCGCCCGCTGACCCTGGCAGAGGCACCTGTGCTGCTCAGGCTCCGGGCAGCGCTGTGGGGACGGCAGCCCTGCCCGCCCAGCTCCCTCCTGTCCCCGAGGCCAGCTTCCTCCGGTGCTGCTGCTCCGCGTCCCCTCTCACCCAGGGCAGCCTGCTCTCCTACACCTGTGTAGTGATCCCAGAGCACGGTGACACCGCAGCCGCACTCAGGGAGCAGGAACACGTCCCCTCTTCTTGCCATTTGGGGGCATTACTGGGAAAGTCCACCTCACCCAACCTGAGGACCGTGGCACTGGCCCGTAAGGAGGGCCCAAGGTGGTGGCCACCCCTCTCTCCCGCTGAGCGTCAGCTTTGCTGGTTCGCAGTCCGTGTTCTGTCTGGGTGCTTGGTGGAGGCAGTCCCCAGAGGGCGGCGACGGGGCCTGTGCTATCTCCGTTTAGGAGAGCAGGAATCTGAGGCCGGGCAGTTCAGTCCCTCAGGACACTGGGCCTAGGTGGGCCGCTGGCCTCCAGCCACAGGCTGGCTCCTGCCTTCGCGTCGGACTTCACAAAACCCACTGAGGATGAGTCTGCCGCAGTGACCTCAACGCACCCTGGTTCTCCTGGGGTTTCTGGGACGCAGGCACCTCGCTGTTGTGCCCCATTGTGTCTCTGAGTCCCTGAGACGCAGGCTGTGGCTTGATGCCTGGCTAGGAGGACCAACCTGCGGGCTAGCACACCTTGCCTCACCCAACCTGCGGGCTAGCACACCTTGCCTCACCCAACCTGCGGGCTAGCACACCTTGCCTCACCTTCCACCACACGTGGTGTTCAGACCACGCCAGCACCGGCGCATGGGCAGCGCCGGGAGCCCGTCTCCCGCGAGCCCCGTGGACAGCACTGACTTCTCCCAGCGCGTGTGCCCAAGGCACAGGGATGTGTGACATCACGTGGGTGTGTCTCGGGAGAAGAGATGTCTCTGAAGAGGTTCCCAGAGGGAGGGAGGGCTCGACTCAGGACAGGTGGGTCTTGGCACACACGACCCAAAAGGACTTCGGCGTGTGCCACTCAAAGGCACAGACAGGCCTATTCGGGACACAGAGGCACCTTCTAGGGGAACGGGTGTCTGCAGGGGGAGCCGCAGTGCTGGGGCATGGGGCGTTGCTCTGCGCAGGCGCTAGGGTCGGGCCGCGTGTTGGCCGGCAGAGCCGCGCCCCCTCCCGCCGGTTTCCCCAGCACTTGGGCTCCGCCCTCCGGTCACTCGTGCAGACAAGGGCAAGGGTCCAGAGCCTGGGCCGAGGGCTGCGTTGCTCAGGAGTTGAAACCGTCGCGGGTGCTCAGTCTCAGGGGTGCATGGCACTTCCTTGGGCACTCAGTGTCCTCTTGTCCCCAGGCTCCGACCTCAGGGGTGCTGCCGGCCAGGGGAGCTCACCCAAGGCCTGGGGCGCAGGGTTTTCACTGGGCTCAGCCACTGGGTCCCCGGTGCCCACCCCGTCCTCCTGCCGTCCCCCTCCTGCCCCCCTGGCTATTTCTCGCGGGGGCTCCTTGTCGGCACAGGCTCCTTCCCAAGGGGGCCTGGACAGGGCGCCAGCTGTCGTCACCGCCATTCCTCCCACACGCATGTTCTGAGCACCTCCTCTGGGCAGGCCCTGGGTGGGTGCTGGGGACCCGGCAGGGAGCGAGGCAAAGCCAGGGACAAGGACCCTCTCGGCCCCTGCTGACCTTCCCTCAGGGAGGATTGTGCCAGGGCGAGGGACGAGAAGACGGGTGGGGGCAGGGGCAAGGCTTCCTAGCTGTGGAGCTGGAGCGCGCCCCGCCCTGCGGCCTGGAGCACTGTCACGGGCCTGAACGTCAACCCCCTGAGTGTCCTCACTGCAGACTGGGAGTCTTGGACCCCACCTCTCGGGGTCCCTGGATGCTGGTGTCCAGCCCAGTGCTGGCTCCTAGCTGGTGCTCAGGGAACGCACACCCAGCCTTGGGTGGTGCTTGGGTGGGCGGCTCAGGTTCACGGGGCTGGGGGGGGGGGGTCCGTCTGGCGTTCTCCGGCACCTGTCTGACCCGTGTTAATCCCACCCAGCCAGATCTGCTGGGACACAGGTCCGGGTGGCTCCTGTGTGACCCGGGTCCTCCGCTGGCCTGTTAGGTGCTGTTCCTGCAGCCTCGGCAGGTGGGAACTCTGGCCTCAGGGCCTGCAGCCCCCGCCCTCATGCCGCCCCACCTTTGCCCTGTGGGCCCAGGTCGAGCCATCTGCTCGGGAGTCAGGATGTGCCAGCCCTGCTCTGCCCCGCATCCTGCCCACGGCAGGAGGTGCACTGAGGAGGGCGGCCGGGCCGGCCCACTCCTCCCCAAGTCCCTGCCTGAGCACAGCGACTCTCAGGGGCCAAGCCAGGACCGCCGTGGCGGGGGCTCCGGGCAGTCCTGCGGAGTGGCTGACCATCCTCACGCGGCTCCGGAGGACCTTCAGGCTGCAGGGACCGCGGGGATCCCCGAGGCAGCCGCGTCTGGCAGTTGTGTGACTCCCACCCCCGCTCGGGCGGTCTCCTGTGGCGCGGGCAGACCCTGCTGGCTGCGCTCTGGTCGGGGTCCTCGGGGCCACGCCGTGCAGCACTTGGGATGTGGACACTGCCATGGTGCTCACCCAGGCACCCAGCTGGACCTAGGAATCTCTGTCCTGTCCCAGCAGCACAACATGAGTGACCGGCAGGGATAAGGAGCCGCAGTTGACACTGTGGCCTGAGTCCCCTCCATCATCCGCACCTGCATCCCAGGCCCAGCTCTGCCGCTGCTGCCACTGCAGTGGACAGTCCTTGGGCACTCTGACAGTGCCTGCTTCTCAGTGGCGCTTCCTGCCTGGGGGTTGGGGACCCTGTGGGTCATGCGTGGCTGGGGTGAGGGCCCCCGGCTCCCCCCTCCCCACTGCACACTTGGCAATCTCTTCCTTTCCTAAGAGTGTGGCCTGGTGGGTGGATGGTGCTCAGAGCTGTGCCACCCTGGGCAAGTTCCTTCCCTCTCTGACTCAGTTGCTCATCTTGAATGGGGATCATGGTAGATCTGGTCTCACAGAGGCGGTGTGCGGGTGAGATGAAACAAAGAGTCCCCAGAGCTGGGGGACTTGGTGGCCACAGCTGGCACTAACCACTTTTTTTGGGGAATTCCAGGCAGAAACATAAAAGTTCCAATTGCACAGAAAGAGGGAATGGCTGAGGCCGTCTAGGGTCAGGCAGTTAGTGAGGGAGCTGCATTTCTGACCTCAGCAGGGGCTCCCCTCTGGTGAAGCCCCCAGGGTGTGGGGTTTTGCATCCTGCAGGAGGTGAGTGAGGAAGAGAGGTGGCAAGTGTGTGTGGGGGGGTGGCAGGGCTGGAACTGTCACCAGGGAATGGGGCCTGATTGAGCTTGATGAGGCTGGGTGGGGGGTGCTGCCTCTGCATTTCCTGCTCAGTGGGAGGTGGCCTGATGCATATTCATTTATGCAAAGCCAGGGAAGACTCTTGGCACCTCTGCTCTTCTCTGGCATAGGAACCCGAAGCCCAGCCCTAGGGCTCACTTCCTCCCCCTTGTGGCTGCCTGTTCCCTCTGCGCCAGGCGTCCTGCTCAGCCCCGGAGGAGGCTGACCACCATCTGCTCTTCTTTTCCCTTAAACTGAAGCAGAATTCACATCACAGACAATGCACCAGCCCGACATCTTGGAGTGCGCAGTTCAGTGCAATTAGTGCATTCGCGTGCTATGTAACTGTGGCGCCTGGTTCCCAAACTTTCCCTCGCCCAAGAAGAAACTGGGCACCCTACAGTCACCCTTCGTGCCCTCCCCTGGCCTGGCTTCCACCGATCTGCTCTCCATGATCTGCCTGTTCTGGACACTTGGTGTCAAGGAAATCACACTGCCCACGGCCTTTGGTCTGGCTTCCTCTGAAGGGCAAAAATCACACCGGAGACAACCGTGGAGCCAAGAGATTTATTCACCAGCCTTTATGGCTGGTCGGAGGTAGAAGAAGTACAGGGAGAGAGGAGTCAGGGAGAGGGGAGTGTGCAAGCTCTGGTGGGAGAGAGGAGTCAGGGAGAGGGGAGTGTGCGAGCTCTGGATGGAGGGTGGGGTGCCTGGTTGTGCAGGCTGTGGTCTCTGGAGCTGTCTGCTGGGGCAGCTGGAGGCTGGAGCTGTGGCTGGAGCAGCTGCCGTCGGGCTGGAGATGGTGAGTCTGGAGCTGTCACAGTGGCTGCTTCCTCTCCGCAGGGAGGAGCTGTTGTGTCTGAGCTCCGGGCAGGCAGGGACTTAAGTAGGGATTTCTGGTGGGGGGTGTGCCAGAACAACCTTTAACACTGTTGGCTCTTTTCCCAGGGAACAGGGCAACCTTTAAGCCGATTTGCTCCTGCCTGGGGAAAATGAAACCAGGTTGCTCCTCATGGAAATTTCCGTGGGGGAGGGGGCCCATCGGCCAAGCCTGTCTATTATCCTCCACTTCCCATTCTGTTTTCATCCATGCGACGGGAACACCCAGAGGTGGGGCTGGACTGGGAGGATCAGGTGTGCAGGGCCCAGTCTACAGTTCCCTCTGAAATCCAGCTGTTGCCAGTGATGGAGGGAAGAGTGGGCTGTAGGAGGTGACTGGGCCCCGAGGGCTTCTTGCCTGCAAATGGGATTGAGGCTGTTACATGAGGCCTCATACTGTGGGAGGCCTTTTTACCCCTTCTCCCTTCTCCCACATGAGGACACAATGTCCCTCCCTCTGGAGGACGCAGCAACAAGGCACCATCTTGGAAACAGACACGGAACCTGCGAGCACCTTGATCTTGGACTTGCCCAGAACTTCAAGAAATAAATTTCTGTTCTTTATAAATTCCCCAGTCTTGGGTATTTTGTTACAGCAGCACAAATGGACTGAGACACAGCTTGCACAGCCAGGAGTGACGAAGGGCATGAGGGAGGACCATCCTTCAGCTCTTCCCGGTCAAGCCCTCCTTGCTCGCCCTGAGCAGGGGAAGGAGGGACGCACTTCCCAGGGAGAAGTGCTGAGCCACTGGGCTCCCACCCTGCACCAGGATTCCCGGGCTGGAGCTTAAGAACTGGGGAAGTGGGGAGTTTGGACTTCACTTTAAAAGTAGGGGGAGCCACTGGGGTCCCTTGAACCCAAGTGATGTGTCTTCTCTGTGAAATAGGACTGGGGAGGGGACAGCCAGGTGGGCAGTAGGAACTGCCCTTGGGTGCTCCAGGTGGGACTGCTGGGTCCTGGGGGGAAAGTCCAAAGGGACTGGGGCCACGGGGTGTTGGGAGAGAGGAGGAAGGGCTGAGCTCTAGGATCCAGGTGACGTGAGCTCCTGGGGACCTTCCCAGGGGGGCGAAGAGGGAGGAAGGACAGGCCCAGGTAGGGGAGGGGTTTCAGTCCAGGTGCCCACTTGACACCGTGGATGCTGGTTTGGTTACGGGGATTAGAAGGCAAGGGTCACATCGTGAGCAACTTCCTGCTGGTTTGGGACCAACTAAGGAACAAGACACCAGAGAGAGGCAGAGGGAGACGAGAGGTCTGAAAGGTGGGAGTGGGCAGTGTGGTGTCTCTGAGGATCAGGGTCCTCCCCCACGAGCCCAGAATCTGCCAGGCTCACCAGGGCCCTGGCAGCCCTGAATGGCTGCTGTCCCCACGGAGCCCAGACACTCAGGGCAGCTGGGCATGGGCACTCCATGTGGGCCAAGGGTCTGCGAGAGAAGGCACTGTGGCAGAACTGCACCAACGGGGCCTGGCGCTGGCCGAGGAGCAGGGCACTGCCCTCCAGCCTGCTGGAACACCTGCTCACGGGCACCGAGGGGTGTGTCCAGCTTGCTGAATGCCTGCCCGAGCCCTGGCATCCTCTGTGTGGCCTGCTGGGGCAGGTGCCACGGTGGCCCTAGAGAGTCTGAGGACACTGCTCGGCCCCCAGCATCCCCTTTGCTCACGTCACCCCAGCAGCCAGTGCCACAGGTCTGGCCTGCCAGTTTGTCCAGTGGCTCTCCTGGTGCTGAAGGCCCCTGGAGACTTCCCTGGCTGTCCACTCCTTCGTCCCCTCTGGGGTACATGTTTCGAATGACCAAGCAGAGCCCGGGGAGCCAGGCAGCCCGCCCACGGCCACACGAGGAGTCAGCCAGGCAGGACTTCCCAGCAGCCTGTGGGCAAGACCATGCCCTCAGGCTGCCCTCTCTCCTCCTGCCTCTTCCTGAAGTCGGAACCTCTGTGGGTCACTGTCAGGTTCTTCCTGCTTCTCCATTTCCCACCCGCCACTGGACTGGAAGAGGCATGGGGCGGCCTGCGTGGACCTCCGGGCCTCACCCTCAGCTTGGCGGATCCGGGCTCAACCTGCTTCTTCATCCTTCATTTCATGGCCGCACGTCAAGCCTCCCCCAACCCCCGTGTGTCTGGCTTGTTACTAGTGTTGGGGACAGTGGGGCTGAACGTGCCCGACTCACCACCGGCAGGTGGACACAGGACACTCAAACAGCAGAGAGCAGCGGGGGGCAGCCTGGACCAGAGGCCCGTCCTGCAGGCAGGGCAGAGCAGCTTGGCAGGAGCTGGGCTGGGCGTGGCCTGTCCTGTGGGGCCTGGGTGGCCCTTAAGGACCCATGGTTGTCTGTGGCTCTCCAGAGCATGTTCTCCTTCGTCACTCCACAGGGACCGTTTCACCTCGCACCATGAGTGATTTCCTCCTTCCTCCTGCCATGGTCACCTGGCTTCTTAGACACTGTGGGCTGTCATATGACCCCAGCCCAGGCATGGCCCTATAATCTAAGGCCCCCGCAGCTGTAGATACCTGGGGTCCCAGCTGTGCTAGCTAGAGTCAAGGCAAACACTTTCCCTTATGGGTCATTCTGTCTCCCAAAAGATTGCACAGAATTGCTGTAACTTCTTCCTTAAGTGTGGGCAGAACTCTCCAGGGAACCTGCCTGTGTCCAGAGCTTTCTGTTCTGGGAGATTATCAATTATTGATTCAATTTCTTTAATAGATAAAGGAGTACTCAGATGATTGATTCTTGTGTGAACCTTGGCAGACTGTGTCTTTCAAGGACTTGGTTCATGTCATCTAGGTTATCAAATTTGTGGCATAGAGTTGTTCAGAGTATTAGTCAATTATCCTTCCAACGTCCATGGGGTCTGTAGTGATGCCCTCTCCCGCGTTTCTGAAATTAATCCTCTGCGTCTTCTTTCTCTGCTTAATTAACACGGCTAGTGGCGGATCAATTTTGTGTTCCCAAAGAATCAGTTTCCTTTCCCTCCCTCCCTCCCTCCCTTCCTTCCTTCTTTTCTTCCTTCTTTCCTTCCTTCATTTCTTCCTTCCTCTCTCCCTCCTTCCCTCCCTCCCTTCCTTCCTTCTTTCCTCTCTCCCTCCTTCCTTCCCACCCTCCCTTCCTTCCTTCCTTCCTTTCTTCTGCTGGGGATTGATCCAGGTCCTCATTAGGCAAATCCTCCACTACTGATCTACATCTCCACGGCTCTCCCTCCTGCCCGCATGCTGGGGATTGAACCCAGGGGTACGCTCCCACTGAGGTCCATTCACAGTCCTTTTTACTTTTTTTATTTTGAGACAGATTTTGGCTAAATTTCCCAGAACGGCCTTGAACATTCGATCCTCCCGCCTCAGCCTCCTGAATAGCTGGGATTACTGGTGTGTGCAACTGCATCTGGCTGACCTCAATTTTTTTGATTTTATTGACTTTTCTCTATTGATTTCCTGTTTTTAATGTCATTGATTTCTGCTTTAATTTTTATTAGTTCTTTTCTTCTGCATGCTTTGGATTTAATCTGCTCTTCCTTTCTTGTTTCCTGAGGTGGGACTTAGATGATCAATTTTAGATCTCTCTTCTTTTCTAACAAATGCCTTCGATCCTGTAAGTTTCCCTTGAAGATCTGCTTTGCTGGCTCCCATAGATTTCAGTAAATTGTGTTTTTATTTTCAATGAGCTCGAAAAATGTCTCAAAATCTTAAAACTTCTCGAGATGTCTTTTTTGACTCACGCATTACCTAGAAGTGCGTTGCTTGAGCCCGTTCCTCTCTGGCAGTCACGTGGGGTCTTTGCTTCTTACATCCTGCACGGTAGCCTCCTAACTGCCTGGAGACAGATTTGCTGTCTGCCTAGGACCGATGTCAGTTCACTGAGCCTCAGTTTCCTCATCTGTTCAGTGGGAGTGCCAATCTTCCTGGGCCTGGAGAATTCATGGGGGGGGGGGTGGAACTGAACCTCTGTCTGCCAGATCCCGGTATTTGCCCCCTTCCCACACTGGGCTCCAAGCTGGACCCTTTGGGGCAGCATAATGGACATGTGTGGCAGGTGTCTGTGGAAATGGTAAAGGAAGGGAAGGGATGTGTTCCTCTGGGAGGACTTCCTGAGAAGCCGGTGGGCAGTTTCTCCTCTCGCCTGTTCCCAGTATCGTGGGCCAGCCAGCCCCTCTCAGAGCCTCAGCTTCTGTGTTGGTCACGTGGGGTAGTGATGTTGTTCCCCGCGGCTTGGGACCCCCAAGAAGACCACCAGAGTCCTTGGTCAATGTAAATAACAAAGAGTCATTTATTAGCAAGCTCGAGCTTGGTCCTCCGCGCACTCGGTAACCGGTGACGCTAAGAGGCCCGAGCCCAGATTTAGCAGGGTTTTTATAATGAAATACATGCAAGTTAAGGGGGGCTTTACAGAACTCTTTTGATTGGTTAACATATAAAGTCACGTACAAAGCATTACTTTTGAGTTTTGGGTCAGCCTGACTGCTGGGGGAAGGGTGATCTGCCACCGGGTTTTGCAAGCTAGACAAAATAAGGAACAAGAATAAGTTTTGGGTCAGTCTGACTGCTAGGGGAAGGGTAGTTTTTTCAAAAAACTGAGGACAGTTTTGGGAAAGACTTATGTTTACACAAGCGTTTGCATTTTTCACCTTTCAGTGATACCTAGCCAGCGACTGACGGGATGACCTTGCATGTAGGAAGGGTTCCCCCCACCCATTTCCACCAGCCCTGCACACTTCCGGTGCTCCGGAAGCTCTGATTCTCCTTCTTTCATGGGGTGGCGGGGAGTTCAGAGAGCTTGGTTGACTTGCCTGGGCTCCCTTGCCGCCGTCAGACCTTCCAGCCTGGCTTTGGACCCAGCTAGGCCGACGCCAGGGCCACCTGTTGGGGTGAGACCAGGTGGGTTGTGGGCCTGGCAGGGTGCCCGTCACCCAGGGCAGGTACTCAGCAAGGGGCTCCAGGGTCTCAGTGTCATCAGGAAATGTCAGTCCTGCCCCACGCCAAGGCCCCGCCGTCTCTGCCAAGCGGGCGGCCTAGTGGGCTTGCTGAGGCGGCGGCCAGGTGCCTTCTGCCTCGGGGCCCCTCTCCCACCTGGGGCCCTGAAGGGGAAGCCGCAGGAGGATATTTCTGGGAGCGTGGGGAGCTGAGAGGAGCCAGGGCTTTTAAAAGAAAACTCTGCCATCTATAAATACGCCCTGCCGCCCTCCTGCTCCGGAGCTCTGGGACAGTGCGGTGGCGCCCTGCCTACGCGGCTCCGGGAACTGCTGAAGGGTTCACAGTGGAGGAGAGTGTGGGGTCAGCTGGGGATGGTGGGCGACGCCTCCCACAGAGACGCAAGGGGCCAGCATCCTGCCACCTGTTCTTGTGCCAGGTGAGGACTTGTAAAAACAGGATTGCTTACTGTCACCATCGTGTCCAAAAGACCACCCATGTTCATGCCGAGCAAGGAGAGAGGACAGACGCTCAGAATGAAGGGCAGCCAGTAAGCTCAGCACATTTCTTAAATGTGAAAAACTCACTTTAGGGTCCTTGCTGTTCTAGTTCTTCTGGAAATTTCTGAAAGCAGCAATGGACAGAACATGGCGACGAGGAATCCCAGAGCCCAAGGCTTTGAGGGGCTGCCCACTCCTGGGGGAGGTGGACAGATGGACGCCGGGCTGGGCCAGGAAGCTGGGCTGTGCCAGGTCCTGGGGGGGGGGGAGGTAAAAGG
Organism: Tamias sibiricus; assembly: GCA_025594165.1. Lineage (NCBI taxonomy): Eukaryota > Metazoa > Chordata > Mammalia > Rodentia > Sciuridae > Tamias > Tamias sibiricus. Next base: position 4,882,033 of record CM046665.1, read on the forward strand.
CCCTGCTCTGACATGCAGCAGGGTGTCCACCCAGGGCAGGGGCCGGAGAGGCGATGGGTGGGTTTGCTGTGGCACTCCGCCTCCGGCCCAAGAGGTCCTGGTCGTCCCCTTGCAGACAGCAGAGCCAGGAAGCTTTCATGATGGCCCTGGAGCCTTTGGGGCGGTTTTGGGGCATGTATAGGGGATGATGGCCAGCTGGAGCATGCTAGGTGCGTGCTGGGGACACCTGTCAGCAAAAGATGTCACTGAGGGCTGCGGTTGGGTCTCAGTGGTAGAGCACTTGCCTAGCATGTGTGAGGCACTAGGTTTGATCCTCAGCACCATGTAAAAATAAATAAAGGCATTGTGTACATATACAAGTAGAAGAGAAATTTTAAAAAAAGATGTCACTGATGCTGATAATGAGTTGACTGGTGCCCCTCCCAAGATATAGGTGGAAGTTCTAACCCCCGGTCGCCAAACGTGAACTTGTTTCAAAACAAGGTCATTGCTAGTCATTATGGTTTGGGTCTGAAATGTCCCCAAAGGCTCCTGTGTTGCAGGCGTGGTCCCCAGTGTTCAGAGAGAGGCTCTGGGTTATGTGGGCTCCGACCTCAGCAGTGCGTTAATTAATTCACTGATGGAGTTGTGTTTCTGATGGCGTTATCTCCAGCTGATGGAAAGGGTAGCAAGTGGGGCTGGCTGGAGGAGGCACATCACTGGGGCCTGTCCTGGAAGGGCATATCTTGTCCCAGCCCCTTCCTGGCTGTGCTCCTTCTGTTTCCTCGCCACCACGGTCTAAGCCACTCTCCTCTGCCACACCCTCTGCCATGATGGTTCTACCTCAGAGCCAGCCAACCGTGGCCTGAGAGCTTTGAAACCAAAGCCAAAATCAATTTTTTTAAATATATATTTTTAAATATTTATTTATTTGCTTTAGTTGTACACAATACAATGCATTTACGTTTACGTGGTGCTGAGGATCGAACCTGGGGCCGCGCACGTGCGAGGCGAGCGCTCTGCCACTGAGCCACAATCCCAGCCCCTAAATTTTTTTCTCTAAGTTGTTTTTCCCAGGCATTTTGTCACAGTGACGGAAAACTGACTCACATAGAGAAGTCAGCAGTTAAGATGAGGTCAGCAGGGTGAGCCCTGATCAACAGGACTAGCCTCTCCGTGAGAAGAGAAGAGACAGACACACAGGGAGACGTGAAGACGGACTCAGAGGCTGGAGCAGCGTAGGTCCAAGCCAACCGACACCAAGGATTGTCCATAAGTACCAGAAACGAGGGGGAGGCAAGAAAAGGCTCTCCCCTATAGGTTTTGGGGGAGCCTGGCTCTGTGGGCCCCTTGCTTTCTGACTTCCAGAACACTGGAGCTCTGTGATAGTGGTTCTTTGCATTGGCCCCAGGGAGCCAATGCAAATGCCTAAACAGTGCTGGTACACAGGTGGAGCTCAATAGATGTTTGCTGAATGAATGTTTACTGGGTGCTTACTGTATGCAGGCACTGGGCTAAAGCATCTGACGCTGGTTGGAACTTGTCTGGTGTTGAGTCCCTGTGGCCCAGAAGCTCCCCAGCAGCACCCACTCACACGGTCTGCAGGACGCGCCTTGGCCTGAGCGCCCTGGAGTGCTCACTGTGTGCAGAGAGGAGACGAGGCTCTCCCCAGGGTCGCCCGAGCAGCTGCGCCGAGATGCAAGCCCACGCAGCTGTCACTCAGAGCCCTGGACACTCCTCCCAGCCTGTGCCCAGGGCAGAGTTGGTACTGGGTAAATGCTGCCAGTGCCCTCGATGGTCTTCCAGCTGCACTGAGAAGGTTCCAGATGCTACGTCCTCCGTTTTCCCATGAGAGGGGTTCTTTTTATTTTTTAATATTTATTTATTTTCTTTAGTTGTACACAATGCATTTATGTTTACATGGTGCTGAGGATCGAACCCGGGCGGCGCATGTGCTAGGCGAGCGCTCTACCGCTGAGCCACAACCCCAGCCCCATGAGAGAGGTTCTTGCTCTCCTACCCTCGCCGGCCCCGAGCCTCTGGTTTGCTGGTTAAGAACAGGGCTGATTGATGCCACCTTTGGCATTGTCACTTCCTCCGAGAGCCGTTCCTGACCAGCCCCATCTGTATCAGAAGCTACCGACGACTGAATTGTGTCCTCCCTAAAGAGACGTGGGGTCCTCACCCTGATGCTTCTGACTGTGACCTAATTTGGAAGCAGGATCCTTGCAGATGCGACCCATTTACGATGAGGTCACACTAGATCAGAGCTGGCCCTGGTCCCACAGGACAGGTGTCCTTGTGAGGAGAGACACACAAGGGGAAGCCGCGCGGGGTGAAGGCAGAGCGGGGGCCGGGGGTGGGTGGACCTACAAGCCAAGGAACACCGAGGGTGGCCGGAGATGGGCCTGGAGCAGAGCCTCCTGGAAGCTTCAGGGTGGGGACAGCCCCCCAGCACTTCCATTCAGGTTTCCAGCCCCGGGACTGCGCGGGAACACGTTCCAGCTTGGAGCACAGGCTGGAATTTTTTCTGGCAGCCTGAGGAAACAAATACACACCCCACGCAGTGCCAGGCTGACCTGGGCTTGTCCTGTGTGCCCTTGGGCCCTGCGCTCCTCCACAAGTTCCGGAACCCAAGTACGGCAGCTTCCCCAACACGATGGGCCAGACGATCTGAGCAACCGCCCCTTCGGGTCAGACCCTCTGCCCTCCGCCTCTGTGCTGTGAAGTTCAAGGGTGGGGCCAGACAGTGGTGGGCTACCAGCTCGCCCGGCAGCTCTCCTCGGCCGAGGCCTGTGCCAACCGGTGGGTCTCAGCTCCTCAGCACCTCTTCCGTGGAAGTGCCCATGACATCACCTCGAGAGCTGCCAGCGTGCGACCGCAGCAGGTGTGACCTCTGCAGCCCTGACCCTGCCTGGCCACTTCCTGAATTGAACCTTGTAGAATAACAAACCCTCCTGTGGTTCATTCAGCAAATGATACTACATCTCTCCTACTATCAGAGGTTCACAGAATTGAAAAGATTAATTGCATAATAGTTTCACCTGCTTCTTAGATAAACAGCTAAACATAACTCAGTGGTACTAGGTTTTGTACTTTCTGAAAAGACCAAAAAAGTCAAAGGGAGGTAAATGATTTTTTTTCCCTTAGATGAAATGAATTTAGGGCTCATTAACATGGCTCTGCTTTTTGTATTCTTCAGCTTCCTAAATATAAGAGGCCCGATTTATACACCCCATCTGTATTTGAATATTTTTAGCATGCCTCTAAATTAGCGTTGATTTAATTTATTGTCACCAGGGATTTGCAAAATATTTTCCTGGGTTATTCTGAACCGGAGGTGATTCACTGGGGAGGGTGGGTGGTGAGCAGGGAGGGGGTGCTCCCCGCTGGAAGCCTGCGCAGCCAGGGGCAAAGAGCAGGCCCGTGGGTGCCTCCTGCCCCTCCCTGGAGTGGCCTCCGCACGCCTGTTGCCTGAGTCTGCGAGGCTGCGTCCCCCAGGAGACAGCTGCCGCTTCTGACCGCCCGCCTTGTCCACCCCTAGCCCGGCCTGCTCACGCTCCACTCTTGGTCGCCTCTGGCTGGTCAGGGAGGAGCCGCATGGGTGGGGGTTCTGCTGGGCCTGCTGTCTGCCGGCTGGCTTGCCACGCCCCCCCAGGAAGGCCTTCTTTGCTCACTGCCCTGTCCCGCCCAGAGAGACCCTCCCTGGGCTCCCCCACATGCGCTCTTCCCGGCCTTAGCCCAAGGCCTCGCCTCCTGTCTTCGGACCTGACAATGTCTCCTCGCAGGCAACCCCCTGCCTGGGCCGCTCCTTGGACAGGCTCCACGGCGCCCAGGGCCTGTTTGTTCTCTGAACGCCAAAGCCTCCAGGACCATGATCTGTTCACTGATCTCGCAGGTCCCAAGACTCGCATGTGCACTGCGTAGATGCTCGTTAGGCGTTTGTGAATGACGAGCAGGCGGATGAATGAGTCAGGCGTTGGGAGGTTTTCTAGCTCGAAGATGTAATCAAATCATCCCAGCTGCAGTGAGTCTCTTTAAAACCCTCACACTGAGAGCAAAGTTAATCACATTGTTAAATAAGATGCCCTGAGATGCAATGAAGGGCAGTGAAGTCTTTTCTGTAGCCCTGATATGAGGACCAGCTGATACTATTCAAGCAGCATTTTAATGGGTGGTTTTATTGGATCTGAGCTCACTGGGTTTAATCATAAGACGACCCATTTGATTTGGGGGCAGAACTGAACTGAAATGAAACCCACAGTGACCAGACACCTATCATTTGTCAAGCACCAGCCCGGCACTCTTATAAACACTCTAACATTGTGCAGGACTCCTGGCCCAGGCCAGGCCTCTTCCTAACTCTTTTTTCCTCATCAGTTATCATCACCACTACCACCACCACCATCACTACCATCAACACCCTCACATCATCATTCCCATCAATATCACCATCATCACCGCCACCACAATCATACCCACCCCTACCACCATCATCGCCACCACCACCACCATTATCACCATTGCCACCATCACCACTACCACCACTGTCACCCTAACCACCACCATCACTACCATCAACACCCTCACATCATTCCCATCAATATCACCATCATCACCGCCACCACAATCATACCCACCCCTACCACCATCATCGCCGCCACCACCACCATTATCACCATTGCCACCATCACCACTACCACCACTGTCACCCTAACCACCACCATCACTACCACTACCACCAATAACACTACTACCTCCACCACCACCATTATCACCACCACCACCACCACCATCACCCTAACCACCACCATCACCACCATCACCCTAACCACCACCATCACCACCACCACCACCAATAACACTACTACCACCACCACCACCATTATCACCATCACCACCACCACCACTACCACCATCATCATGACCACCACCACCACATTCACCCTAACCACCACCATCACCACGACCACCACCATCACTACCATCACTACCATCAACACCTTCACCATCATCATGACCACCACCACCACCACCATCATAACACCATCATCACCAAAACTAATGTCTATTGGGCACTTACTTCAAGCAAGGCACCATTCTAAGCATGTAGCATGTTCTTCTGATGTGACCCTCCCCACCACCCCATGCAACAGGCACTATGATCACCACCTCCATTTTACAGATGAGGAAATTAAGAGTAGGATAAATTCATGGGCTTTCTCAAAGATGCAGCTAGGGAGTGTCAGAGCTGGGAATCAGATCGAATGCATTCAGCAGACGTTTTCAGAGAGGCCTCCAACATGTCAGATGCCATTCTAGGGATTGGAATTGCAAGGCTAGCAAGACAGACAGGAAGTCCACATTTGTACATGTGTGTGTGCGTGTGTGTGCGTGTGCGTGTGTGTGTACATGTCACAAGCAAGCAAGCGTGTGCATGGGGGGTTGGCGCAGGGATGCAGACAGTGAAAGGGCAGACACATAAACAAGGACGACTTCAGACAGAGACAGTGGTGTGAGGAGAGGTCTACAGGGTGGAGGGACAGAAGGCCCAGGCAGGGCTGCTGTGACTTGTTCAGGGAATACACAGGGAGGTGCGATTGGAACTGGGACCAGAAGACAAGAAGGGGCAGGTCTGGGGCGGAGTTCCTTGGGGGGGGGGGCGCAGGGCTGAGGCCAGGAGCCTCGTTCCAGGAAGAGAAGGCTGGCGGTGCCGGGTCCTGAGCAGGCCAGAGTGGAGGCCGAGGAGGGGTGGGTGTGGGGTGGGTGTGGCCTGCGAGATGGAGGGTTTTCCGTGGCTGGCAGGACCCTCTGGGGTGCTGCACAGGGAATGGATGGAGGGGCAGGAGGGGTGGGGAGGTGCAGAGCCCAGAGGCTTGAAATGGATGCCCCCAACCCGTCCCTCCTGTCCTGCAGGCCCTCTGATGCCGGGGCTGCCGCTCCTTCCACCAGGAGGCCTGGTCTGTCCCCTCCTCTTGAGTCTGGGTGGCTCTCGGTGTGACACTGTGGGAGAACAAGCCACTCTCCTAATGTGCTGGAAGCAAAAGAGAGGAAGGGGAGGGCGGGCCCCCAGCCCCCTTCAGGGCTCGCCCCCAGCGACTGCAAGACCCACTAGGCCACCACTCAGCTTTCGCCGTCACTCCCCAGTCGCTGCAGGCTGGGGACGCGCCTTCAGCACCTGGGCTTCATCACAGGGACATTCCAACCACCGCAAGCTGCTGTTGCGGCCGCTGGTACTTTCTGTCGGAGCCTTTTGTATGGTTGGTTCTCCTGTGGGAGGGCGGCTGACCGGGGCTCCCTCGCACTCCTAGGAGCAGACTCCCCAGTCGTTCTCCCGAGGAACAGGGCCGTGTGTCCACCCTGCGCGGCTCTGCCACGCTCCTGTCCCTGGCGTGTGGGTTGCTCTCAGGTCTGTCTGTCCTGAACAAGGCGGCCAGGAACGTGGGTGGGCGAGGCCTTGGTGCAGACAGACGCTTTCTCTGAGTGAGGGCCCAGGACTGGAGCGGGTGGGCGGTGGGGGGGGGGGGGCCGGGGGCGGGTTGAACTTGATAGGAAGCTGTCAGCTCCTGCTGGCCCCTGGGTGCCGGGCCACGCTGGCACGGGGAGACAGTGGGGAGTAAAACACGGATGACAACAGAGCCTGGCCGCGTGGAGCCCAGGGAGCGCTAGCGGGTGGGGCGCTGTGGAGAGAAGCAGAGGCAGTGGGGAGGGCAGCGGGGGAGGGCGGCTACTTAAAAACGGCAGGTTGGGGACACTTTGCTAGAAGGGGAATCTGGGCCAAGACAGAGCTGCTGAGTGAGGAGGAGGGTACCAGACCCGGGCCTGGGTGGAGGGAGGGCCACGAGGCCAGGGAGTCTGGGCAGACTGGGCGGAGGTGGTGCTGAAGGTCCCTGGGAGGGCCTTGGGTTGAGCCCAGGCAGGCCGGGAGGCCGGGAAGCTTTGGCACCACATTTGATGGCGGTCACTCTGGCTGCGTGCTGAGAACAGACAGCAGCCAGGTAGGGTTGAGACGTCGCAGCCAGCGTGATGGTGGCCCAGGGGATGGGTGAGGGGACAGCGATGGCCAGGGGTGGGGTGCAGTTGAAGGTACAGCTGGTGGGCTCTGCTGACCCAGCAGACGGAGGTGGCCGGGACGGCTCCAAGGTCTTTTTGACCCAAGTGATGGGAAGTGTGGAGTCTGTGGTGAGAGGACAGCAGGGAAGTGTGTGACGTCACTGTCCCACGACCCGCCAAGTCCTCCAGGGCCTGGGAAGGGTTAATTTCTTTCTTTTCTTTTCTTTTCTCTCTCTCTCTCTCTCTCTCTCTCTTCTTCCTTCCTCCCTCCCTCCCCTCCCTCCCTCCCTTCCTTCCTTCCTTTCTTTCTTTCATTTTTTTGGTACCAGAGATTGAACTCAGGGGCACTCGACCACTGGGCCATATCCCCAGCTCCCCCTTTTTTTTTTTTTTTTTTTTTGTATTTTATTAGAGACAGGGTCTCACTGAGTTGGTAAGTGCCTCGCCATTTGCCATGTCCCCCTCTTGAACCACCGATGAGCAAGGACTCTCCGAAATGGAGCTGGTGCCAGGCGACCCTCCTTTAGGGAGACGCGGCATAGAAATGGTGTTAGAATGGCTTGTTCTTGTTCTCTATGTTCTTGCTATTTTTCTTATAGTTTACATGACTGCCAAGACTAACGTGATAATTGTACTGTCTGCAGTGGGTCAAAGCATGTGGAACCAGATATAATAACATAAGAAAATATCCCCAATTTGACCTTCCTTGCTAAAGTTATGAGGGTTCAGACATAAGAACCTCCTTTGTAACTTCTTCAGGGTTTATTATATTCCTTTGAAGATAAGATAGTCAAGTATAGAAATGTATTCCCTCCACAGATGTGAAACTTTAGACCTGCACATTTTAATTATTAAAAGACTTCTATGTCCTTTGGATAAAAACAGCTATGCCTCCCTTCCCTGTCCTTGGGTTCAAAACAAAACCATTATAGAAAAACAATAATGCCAAAAAGTCTGAGCTGGGTTAAAAGTTAGATAGGCTTAAAAAGTAACAAAAGTTCAAAACATGATTGACTAAGGTGCACTTTAAGATCCAGACAGGAGGGGTCTTAAACATGGAAAAGACTGTTTTTCCAAGGACCCGCCAGACGCCCCTGCTTAGTAGTAACTGTGTCATGTAGCTTTTGAATGGATAAGATTAATCAGTAGTCCATGTTTAGAAATGAATGCTTGCTTCTTTAAACTGTATAACCATGACTTTTTTTTTGATGTAACGTCAAGGCTTTGTTATGCCATATAAACTATGCTAAAAAGTAAAGACTGGATTCAGCCCCTGACTTGCCTGTCTGTGTACTGTTTCTCCACCGTTTTCACCGACTCCTCACCATCCTTTCGTGACTTCACACCCCCTGTTGGAGCTGGACTCCGGCAGCCATGGCTGAGGCTGGCTTTGAACTCGCGATCCTCCTGCCTCAGCCTCCTGAGTGCTGGGATTATAGGCGTGTGCCACCGCGGCCGGCTCTCACTTCTTTATCTGTTGTTCTTTGTCGCTCTCCTCCGCTAGAAGACATTGTCCCCAGAGGGCAGCACAGTGTCTGGCAGGGGGAGGAGCTCCACAAATATTATGGGATGAAAGGATGGAGGGAGGGAGGGGGAGCAGGTGGGAAGAGGGGCTCTCCCGCCAGGCCCCGCAGCCAGCTGTGGCCTTCGCGGCCAGCTCTGCTGTGCATCTGTGCAGCCCCACTGTGTGCCACAGGCCCGTGGGGAGACCCGCGGCCCTCCTCTCTCCTGGCACACAGAAGGGCTGTGTGGCTTCGAGGCTCCGGCTTGGGCTTGCGCGTGGCTGGCATGTCCCCGCGCCGGGCAGCTGGGTGGCCCCCAGTCCTGTCTTCTCCAGGCCACATTCCTGATCTTCACTTCTCCATCCATCAGACGCTTCCTGAGCCCTACTGTGTGCAGGCCTGTGCTGAGCTCGAGCTCAGGGTCAGAGAGGCACAGACTCCAGTCCCCCCCTGTAGAGCCACATGGGTCATGGCTCGATGGCAATCTCCAATCTGGGGACTCCGGGACCAAGGACTCTATGCTTCAGGGAGCAGTTGGGGACATGTAGGGACTCTGCCGCTCCCCAAGGCATTCAGCTTCCTCCTCTGTAAAATGGACCAACGGTGGTGCCTTCCTCGTGGGGACAAGGACACATCTCCTTTGTGCCTCCACACGGCTCTCTGGAGGCTAGTGCAGCGCCAGTGAGTTCCACTGCAGGACGAGTGGGTGTCGCGGGCTTAGGGTGCTGCTGTACGTTAGCCCTAGTGATCATCCCTGGGCGGGGCCAGGACCCGCGGTACCCAGCTGACCCACTCCTGCTGGTCCTGAGAACAGGCCCGGCAACCTGGAGGGTCTTCGCGGGCATTTGCTGGGGGAGGGCCAGATTGCAGCCCTTTCCTGTGTCACTGGGCTGCTGTTCTCAGAAGCCACCTCCCTGACGCAGAGGGGGCTGGTCAGGGCGCAGGGTGCGTCCTGGTTTTAGAGCAGCTCCGAGGCCCACTTTGAAGGGCAAAACATCACACCGGGGACAGCCATGCAGCCAAGAGATTTATTCAACAGCCTTCGTGGCTGGTAGCAAAAGCGGAGAAGAGGTGCTCTGGTCGAAGGGGTGCTGGGAGAAGGGAGTCAGGGAGAGGGGAGTGTGCAAGCTCTGGACAGAAGGTGGGTGCTTGGTCGCACAGGCTAGGATCTCTGGAGCTATCAGCTAAAGCAGCTGCTGTCTGGCTGGAGGCTGGAGCTGTCAGCTGGGAGCAGCCGTCGGGCTGAAGGCGATGGGTCTGGAGCTGTTGCAGTGGCTTCCTCCTCTCCGCAGCGTTGAGCTGATGTGTCTGAGTGGCTTCCTTCTCTCAGCAGTGACGAGCTGATGTGTGTGTCCGTGTGTCTGTGTGTGTCTCTCAAACAGGGCCCTATATAGGGATTTCTGGTGGGAGGTGCACCAGAGCAACCCCAACACCATTGGCTCTTTGCCCATAGAACAGGGCGACCTTTAAGCCTATTGGCTCTTGCCCGGGGAAGAAACATCCTGCCTGGGGAAGAAACATCCTGCCGGGAGAATGAAACAAGGTGGCTTCTCTCAGGATGTGGAGAACTCTGGGGGGGTGGTATCCCATCTATCACACTTGTTCATTGTTTCCTCTGTCCCCAGGGCCAGCCAACCGCGCTTGGTGGCGGCAGCCGGGTTAGACGGGCGGCGATGAGAACCCAGGGCAGGGAAACGTGGGGTCTGGGCTTACCCTCGCAGCATCCCAGGTCGCTGGAGAAGGCCTGGGTCACGCGGGCTCCTCCCTGCAGGGGTGCACCGATGCGTCACAGCTGCCTCCTGCCTGCTGAGGTCCCTGATCCCGGCCTCTCCAGCATGACGTGTGCTGGCTTCCAGCCATTCTGCCCATCAGCTGGTGTCCCCATTAGCACCCAGCGCCCTGGGGCCTGCAGGACTTCAGATGATCTCTCACATTAGAGCAATCGCCCGCCGGGCACCTGGAGGGGTATGCCACACAGAGGGCTGCTTGCCAGGGGCAGACACACCCAGGGCTGTGTCAAAGAGCCCCCCTTCCTCACGGCCACACAGTCTGCCGCAGAGGTCCTGGGGAGATGCTCTGGGCTCCTTGGGGTCCCACCGTGTGGGGGTCTTCCCAGGTGATGGCAGGGCCTGCTGCCCCGTGGGTGAGCTCAGAGGGGCTGGGCTGGCCTCTGTCTTCCCGTCTTCATTCTCCTGCTGAGGAAAAGTCAAGAATGCCTCCTGTCGGCCGCTTTTGTTCACGTGGTTTACCAAGGACCCCTGTGGGGCTGGGGACAGTCCCGGGCTGGGACACAGAGGTGAGGAGGCCAGAGAAGTGAGCTGAGCAACGAACCCTGAGGGCGGAGGGAGAGAGCCTGCAGGTCCCCGAGTGCGGGGAGTTTCAGGGGTGAATCTGAGGCTGGGAAACCCTAGAAACCTGGCGAGGCACTGTTTTGGGTGTATGTGTGAGTTCTCTGAAGGAGGCTGTGCCACCAATCTTTTTGATAGATGGGCTACCCTTCCCCCCCAGAGTTCTCCACATCCTGAGAGAAGCAACCTTGTTTCATCCTTGGCAGGATGTTTCTTCCCCAGGCAGGATGTTTCTTCCCCAGGCAGGATGTTTCTTCCCCGGGCAGGATGTTTCTTTTCCCCGGGCAAGAGCCAATAGGCTTAAAGGTCGCCCTGTTCTATGGGCAAAGAGCCAATGGCGTTGGGGTTGCTCTGGTGCACCTCCCACCAGAAATCCCTATATAGGGCCCTGTTCGAGAGACTCAGAACACACACACGGACACACAACATCAGCTCGTCACTGCTGAGAGAAGGAAGCCACTCAGACACATCAGCTTGACCCTGCAGAGAGGAAGAAGCCACTGCAACAGCTCCAGACCCATTGCCTCCAGCCGACGGCAGCTGCCCCAGCCGGCAGCTCCAGCCTCCAGCCAGACAGCAGCTGCTTTAGCCGATAGCTCCAGAGATCCTAGCCGGTGCGACCAAGCACCCACCTTCTGTCCAGAGCTTGCACACTCCCCTCTCCCACCAGAGCTTGCACACTCCCCTCTCCCTGACTCCCCTCTCCCAGCACCTCTTCCACCTTCGACCAAAGCACCTCTTCTCCGGTTTTGCTACCAGCCACGAAGGCTGTTGAATAAATCTCTTGGCTGCACGGCTGTCCCCGGTGTGGTGTTTTGCCCTTCAGTTCCCTCCTCCTTCCTTCATCACAGGCTGGCTAGGGGGGAGGCGTCATCCGGAGCAGAAGGAATGTCTTTCCAGCAAAACCCGCCTCGTGCCCCTCCCAGGTAGCCAGACAGCCCGTGCTTGGAGCGGGGCGGCCCGCGAGGCCTGGCTCCTCCGACTGCTTCCTCCAGCCATGGCCGCTTGCCCTCTGGGTCTGCCGTTTTCTTTCTGTACATCATAGGTGGGATTTTGTTCCCTTCCGTTTTGTCCAAGACCTAATCACTGGTGACTGTGGGTGTGACCTTATTTGAAAACAAGGGTCATGGCAGGTGAAATGAAAGGTCTCCAGATGAGAGCGGCCTGGCTTTGCTGTCAGGGGTCTGTCCTAACGTCCCTGCCTGTGTCCTTATGAGAGAGGACAGAAGGGGGTTAGTGAGAGGGAGGCAGAGACGGGCCTGTGTGTCCACAGCCAAGGGATTCCCAGGTCAGTGGCAGACACCAGCAGCCAGGCAGAGGCCTGCGAGGCCTGTCCCCTAGGCCTCTGGAAGGCACCAGGCCTGCCAGCACTTGGTTTTGTCCCTTAACACTCCTTGGACTTCGGCCTCCAGCACTGTGAGGGCAGGAGTTCTGTGGCTTGGAGCCACCAGCCCGCTGGCTCCTGGCCACAGCTGCCCCAGGAGCTGACACACCGCGGAGGATTAGCCGGAGGAGAGCGCGGGGCGGCCCAGGCCCTCTCGCTCCCGGGCAGCAGTCCTGCGATTTCCTCGTGGCCCTGGGAGGAAGGCCGGACCTTCGTCCCCACTCCCCAGGTGGAGAAGCCCCCCTGCCCAGCTGCACTTTCCTTCCTCCTGCCAGGGCCCTGGGGAACCCGGGTCCCACCCCAGGCCAGGCCCCTCCAGCACAGGTGCCCCAGGCCAGCCCCAGACTCTTCCCTCCCTGCCCCTCCCCTGCTGCTGGTGCCCCGGCCTCCTCGCTGACGGCTGTGGCATCTGCTGCACCCACGATGCCAGCTGCTGTCCCGGGACAGGCTCAGCCGTGCCAGACACAGGAATGGGGAAGGGGCGGGGCCTGGTGGGCTCACACCCGGTACTCGAGGGCTGCTTGCTGGTCTCTCCATCACTGCTGTCCTCGGGCAGGCTGAGCAGGCGGGGGCTGGCGCCCTCACCCAGGGTGGGGCGGGGGGGCCACACTCACCAGCTGGCTGTCCCCAGTCACTCTTCCTCCTGCAGCGTCTGTCCACAGACAGAGTCCCTGCCACAGGGACAGTGGGCGCCCAGGCCTCCCGAGCACTCTCAGGGCCACCCCTCCCCTCCACAGTGTGTCCCCAGGCCGGGCCACCTCCTCCCCAGGCCTGGGCGGTGGCCGCAGCCCCTCAGGATCAGCCCGGCCACAGCAGCCAGCACAGGTCTGGGCAGAGCCCGTGCTGCAGGCCGGCTCCCCAGCCTCGCCCGGGGCTGACAGCCTCTGCCCCGCCCTGCCTGGCGCCCGCCCGCCTCCCAGCACCGGCTCCCTTCCTGGGTGCGCTTGGTGCCCTGAGCACGGAGCCCGGGGGCTGCCAGCTCCTGCAGCTAGGGACAGGAGCACCTGGCACCGCGCCCGGCGGCCCCAGCCTGGGTCCAGTCTAGGTTGTGCTGGGTCACATCCAGCTCCTTGAGGGCAGGGCCTGCGGGCAGGTGCGGGGCCTGGTGAGGACACCTGTGGAAGTGGGTGAGTGAATGGGCAGGCGGCGGGACGGGGCCGACGTGGGGACTCCTCGGACCCGGAGGCGCTTCAGTCCACACTGCTGACGGCCACTGGGGACCTGAGGTGAGGACCGGAGGTCCCTGCTGCCCAGGCTTGCTGTGGGGTCTCTGGACTGCCGGGTCCCGCCCCTCCGTGGCAGAGCAGCTGCCTGGTCCTGTCCCTGGTGCGGGGACAGCACAAGACTCAGACTGATCAGGAAGGCCCGCCCGGGCGCTCTGCGGGGAGGGCCTGCAGCCAGGCGGGGCAAAGAATGTGTTTGGATTTAAAAGGCCAAAGCTTCTAACAGCCGGGGAGGTTCTGCCTTCTCCTTCCAGCATGTTCTGTGGACGTATGGCCGTTGCCAGGCAACAGAGTACACCGAGGCGGGTGTGATTTTAGCGCTGTGGCTCCCGACCAAAGAGAAAACCATTAGTGGGGTGGGGGCTGGGGCGGGTTCCAGCGCAGCCCAGAGGACCTGGGGCTGTCGGAAGCAATTAGAGCCGAGCCGGTCCCCAGGCCTCGGAGCGGTCCTCCTGGGCCCGCTCACCGAGAGCCGGAGCTGCTGCTCAGGGGTGCGCAGGTGCGGGGTCACCTCTTGTCCTGCAGGGAGTGACTGCAGCAGTGTGTCAGGCTCCTGTGGGGACCCTGAGGGTTGGACACCGAGAGCGTGCAGGGGCATCCTGGTGGCCGGGCCGTCACGGCCTTTCTGTGGCGCACCAGCTCAGCCTCACTGTACGGTCCACGCGCTGCACGGGCACCGACACCTCCCACGCCCCAGGCGGGACATGGCAGTGAAGTAGACAGAGGCCCCTCCGTGAAGCAGGCGTTCTGCGTCGGGGACAGACAGGAAGCAGTGGTTTTCATACACAGGCAAATCGCACCTCGTGATGTTAACGAGAGATAAATGCCGTGGGGAGAAAAGGGAAAGGCAGGGCCAAGAAAGATGACCAGGGACAGGAGTGTGTGCTTCAGGGCTGGTGTGGGGGGCTGGCTGCATCTGTAAGCGGGAGAACCTGGTTGGCCTCACCAAGAAGGTGACATCCGAGCAGCATCTTGAAGGAAGCGAGGGACTGTGCCTTGTGGGCACCGGAGGCAAAGCAATGCAGGGGCCCAGAGCTGGTGCAAAGGCCCTGAGGCTGGGGCCCAAGTGCTGTGCTGGAGCGACAGCAGGGAAGCCGGCCTGGCTGGAGTGCAGTGAGGAGAGGACGGGAGGGGAGCAGATCCCACCGGGCCCTCACAGTGCGGGACACTGTCACCAGGCCGGGTCAGAGTTTCATAGCCGAGGCCCGTGTCCTGTAGACAGGCCACCCGCTTACCCCAGGCCAGCCTGCTCCTGCACCTGTGCCCTTGCTCCCTGTCCTCCAGGCCCCGAGGAGCAGGAGCCCTCCATGGTGCATCGCGGTTTGGGTTCCTTGAAAGCAGGCGGTTGATTTGGGATGCAGTCCCAAGGTGTGTCATTTTGGTCCCTGCTGTAGGGACCTGCAGATCCAGTCTACCGAGAAGTCTAGCAGAAGACTCTAATAAAACAGACTCGGAAAGACAGGGGGTGGCAGCCATTCTCCAGGGCAGGGTCAGCTCGGGGCACTGACTCCTCCACGCCCCACACCGCCTGTGCCCAAGACCCAGTGTGCCCGGCGAAGGCCTCAGGGCAAACGCAGGAAGACACCAGAGGGTAGTGCTGGGCCTGGCCTCCTGTTCCAGCCAGTCCTGCCCCTGGCTCTCCAAGGCCCCCTGGACCCTAGCAGTCCTGCCGGGCTGACTCTCTGGCCCAAGGGAAGCCTGGGCTGGTCCCCAGGCTCATATAACTCCAGGCTTGACCCACGGAGCCACACCCAGACTGGCTCTGCCCATCTCTCCCCAGCAGAGGTCGCTGGGCAGGTTGCTGGGTGAGGCACTGTCCTTTGGGAGGTACCGCGGGGCCACCAGGGTGCTTGCTGGCTTCCCTAATCATCCAGCCATTACTAGTCCATCCAACAAACCCAGGACTCCCACGGCCTGCCAGGCGTCACCGGGGGAGGAAGGAAAGACAAGGCGGGTGGGCGAGACGTGCGCGTTCACCACAGTGCTGAAGGGAAAAAGCAAGACGGAGCCAGGGCGTGGGCCGCGGGGCTGCGGCTGAAACCGTAGGCAGCGGCGCCCTGGGTTAGTGTGGGAGAGGTTTGGAGCCCCGCCCTGGAGCCAGGTGGCGGGTGTGTGTGACCGAGCAGAGGTCACTTGACCTTTAGGCCTCCGTGTGCTCACCTGTGAAATGGAGGTACTGGGTCCCTGCTGAGGGTTAGAGGGAGAGTGAACAGTGCTCAGAGGGTGTGCAGGTGCGCAGGCTGTGACTGGTCCTTCAACCGGGGCCTCTGTCCGGGCTCCCAGTCCCCCTGGGCCTGAGGAGTGTCATTCCCTGGTGCTCCATGCCTGACCTTCCTCTCTCCCTGGGAGGCGGAGCTGGGGTGCAGGGAGGCAAGTGTCACCCTTGGGTGGGGCCAGCGTGCTCCATGCTGGCTTCCCATCCCTCTGTTCCCTGTCCACGTGTCCCTTGGGTGTCTGTGGCCCTGAGATCTTGAGGGCGGGAACAGTACTGTTCATTGGTTTGTGCTCCAATGACCGCTGAGGCCTTGATACTCAATCGGTGATCGACCACTTTTAAAATTAAGCTGATGAACGTTGAAGGATCGCTGCAAGAAGTTGGGCTTGAGCACAGAAGCAATCCAGGACGGCTCCGTGGAGGAGGCGTCATGGAGGAGGCCTGGAGATGCCGGTGGAGAGGGAGGGCACCGTCTCACTGGTGCAGGCCAGGTGGAGCCCGTTCACAGGTGATTGTCCATCCACAGACGAGGCCGGCTCTGGGTGGCTGCCCCTGGAGTCTGTCCCCCACCCCGGGGGCTTGCAGCCTCCTTTCCCTGATGTGGCCAGGCCCAGGTGACAAGTGGGGATGAGCATGGGGCTCTCAGGGCCTCTCCAAAGGACAGGGCTGCCTGGCCAGGAATGGCAGTGTGGAGGCTGCGCCCGGCCAGCAAGTGCTGTGAATTATTGATCACCAGAGAGGCCTGTGGAGGCCGAGGTCATCTCCCTCCCAGGCCAAGCTGCTCCATCATGCTTAATTGCCTGTTCTCCAAATTTCCCCAGGGCTGGCCCTGGGCAGGGATTAGCTCAGTGCCCATTTGTTTTGCTTAAATCCAGTGGAGGGTGGGGGTGGGGGTGGGGGTGTCACAGGGCCGCCTTCCACTTCTCTTGGGGATGAAGTTTGAATCCGTAGGTGGATCAAGTCAGGCGTTCCTGGGGGGCTGCATGGCACTGGGCGTTGCAAGGAGGTGTTTCTCTGCGCCCCACTTCTCCCGAGTCTTGGCTCACTTGTTTGGTGGGCTGTTAGAATCCCCCCAAATTAGGAGCAATATATAATCTTTGAACAATTGCCATGTGCCGGCTGTCTGCCTGTCACCCCTGCACTCCCACCGAGACTTCTGAGAGAACTGAGCACAACACACTAAAGACGTCCAGAGAAACTGTCAGAAGCCAGCGGTGAGGACTCTCCTACCCTTGGAGGGGTAGGGTGTGAAAGGGTGGGTGGTGGGTAGTAAGGGGATTTGTGGGGAGTGCCGCTGGAGGGGGCTGTGTTGGGAACCCTGTCCCTGCTACGAGGGAGGAATAGGAGGTGCCCACCCCTCACCTGGACCCCCGTGTAAGGGGATGATGCAAAACCTGAAATACAGCTGCTGAACTTCAGGCAGAGGTGGAGTAAAGGCAGCAGACTCACCTCCTCCCCCAAACAACCAAAAAATGGGACAAAACATGAAATGGTTGTTTTCAAGCAATAACGACACCCCAGGCAGCAAAGGACAGTGATCGCTGAGGGATGGAACAGAAACAGGCGAGCCTCAGCATTCCTCCAGCGCGCGGCCCTGAGCTGCCAGCCCTGGTGCAGGGAGAGGCTGCCCTGAGCCTGGAGGAAGCCCTCAGCTGAGCAGACAGAGCCAAGAGCCAGGGGGACCACGGGGACCGAGAGCCAGGGACCAAGGGGGCCCAGAGCCAGGGGACCAAGGGAGTAGGCGGAGAGTGCAGTGTAGCCGCCTGAAGTGATGGCCGCTTGGAGCAACGAAGCCGCAGGAAGAAGTTCAGAGGCGAACTGGAAACAAACAGCTTTTTTATTCTGATAACTTTTCTCTCTGGCTCTAACAACGACTAACACGCACCACACACACCACCAAAAATGGCGCAGACCTGATCAGCAATCTCGCTCAAGTCCCGCGAGATCTCGGGCCAAGTCCCGTGAGACTACGGAAGGCGGCAACAGCCAAACATCTCCATGGCCCGTAGTCAACCGCAATCTTAGCCATCTCCCCAAAAAGGGCTCCTGCAGTGTAGAAGGAGGGCTCTGGAGATAGCCAGAGTCCAACCTGAGCCCTGGGCTGAGGCATGTGAGAAAATGACCCAGGTGAGGGAAAGAGTCACGAGGACCTGAGGGAGCAGAGTGTAAGCACACAGGAGTTGGGAGTGGCGTCTGCTCTCGTCACCCAGACTGGAAACAGCACACTGGGTAGACAACTTGGGAAAGTCTTGTCTCTGTGGTGGGGAAAACAGAACAAAACCAACCTTAGTTAATGTGAAGGGATTCAAATCATAAAAGTATGTTCTCTGTTTTAATGGGATTAAATTAGAAATTCAATAACAGCTCTGAAAAAAATCTCCAAATATTTAGAAACCATGTAATACACTTCCGTGTAACCTGTGCATCCAACAAGAAATGGAAAAGGAAAATAGAAAGTATTTTCTCTTGAGTGAAAATAAAAACACAATGTATAAAAATCTGTGAGGAAGGGCTGGGGTTGTGGCTCAGTGGCAGAGCGTTTGCCTCGCACATGTGAGGCACTGGGTTCAATCCTCAGCACCACATAAAAATAAATAAAATAAAATATTGTGTCCATGTATAACTAAAACAAAAACAAAAAAAACCTGTGAAGCGTCACAAACACAAGCCCCACAGGGGACTTCTTAGCCCTCAACTTGTGTATTAGAAAGGAAGAAAAATTCTCAAGTCAGTAATCTTATGTTCCACCTTAAAAAAACTAAAAAAAAAGAAGAAATGAAACCCAAAGTAACATAATGTTTTAGTCAGCATCTTTGCTGCTGTGACCAAAATATGTGACAAAAACAATTACAGGAGGAAAAGTTTATCCGGGGCTCGCGGTTTCAGAGGTCTGGGTCCACAGACCAGGGACTCCACAGCTGTGGCTCAAGGTGAGTCACCAAGTCATGGCAGAAAGGTGTGGAGGAGAAAATCTGCTCAGGATGCAGCAATGAGGAGGCAGAGAGAGGTCTGTCCACAAGGGACAAAATATGAACACTCCTGTGACCCGCCTCCTCCAGCCACACCCCATCTGCCCACAGTTACCACCCACTTAATCCTCGCCAAAAGATTGACCCACTGACTAGGTTGGCGCCCGCCTCTGAACCTTCTTGCCTTGTCTCACACAGGAGCCCTGGGGGGCACCTCGCATCGAAACCATAACAGGAAAGAGGGGAGAGGATATGGAGCAGAACAGAAAGCAACAAAATGTAAAACAAAAGCGATGGAGAAAACCGAGGAAACCAAAGCCAGCTATTTATTAATAAAGAAGTATTTGAGATTTCTGCTAATAAAATTGACGACCTCTTGCCAGACTGACCAGGAGGACGAGAGAAGAAGAAATGATCAAGGTGGAAAACTCACGGGGGTTCTGAAAAGCCTCTGTACCGGGCGGGCCCAGCTCTTGTCGCCCGCCACATCCAATCACTGGGGGCCCACTGAGCCAGACGTAGACCCCAGCTCCCGATCACCACCAAGGGCCTGAGGCAGAGGGAGGAGGCTGTGGAGGAGGCTGAGGAGGGAAGGGCCCTGCTAATGCCATGCTGATGAGGGAAATGCAGAGCAGGAGGCTGACGGGGGAGGCCGAGGAAGGAGGCCAAGAGGGTGGTGGAAGGAGGATGGAGACGGCAGAGGGGGCTGAGGCAGCTGTAGGGGACAGGGTGACCGCAGGACACCAAGAAGCAGGAGCCCCACGAGGATGACTAGACAGCAGCACAGGAAAAGTTAAACATAAAAAGAAAGAAAGCACTTGGGAGGCGAGTTCAAAGCCAGCCTCAGCAATGGCGAGGCACTTAGCAACTCAGTGAGACCCTGTCTCTAATAAAATACAAAAAAGGGCTGGGGAGGTGACCCAGTGGTCGAGTGCCCCTGAGCGCAATCCCTGGTACCACACACACACACACACACACACACACACACAAAAAAAAAAACAAAAAAAAAAAAGCAAGCAGCCGTCCCTCTCACCTTCGTTTCCCATGTCCTTCACTGGCATTTCCCAACTTGATCTAAAGGTGGTCACTGGGAGTTCAGACGCCCACCACCCACTGTGGGCTGTGCCAGCGCAGATGACCCGCACTGTCCCCAGCAACCAGAATCACAGCCCAAGCCATCGCAGTGGCGCAAGCCTATAATTCTAGCGACTCAGGAGGCTAAGGCAGGAGCATCCCAGTTCAAGGCCAGCCTCAGCAACTTAGTGAGGCCCTAAGCAAGTTAGCGAGAACCTCTCTCTAAAAAAAATTAAAAAGAACTGGGGATGTGGCTCAGTGGTTAAGTGCCTCTGGGTTCAATCCCCAGTACCCACAAAACAAAAAAGGAAAACTGTAAGCTGCCTGGTACCGTAACCCGGGATGAAAACTCTCAGAGGCAGAGTTAAGCATTTACTACTTTTACTTCTACTTTCTTAGAGAGAGCTTAGAGAGGGAAAGAAAGATTTTTAGAGAGAAAGATTAGAGCGAGCTTTTCTTCTTGTCTTCTTAGCTTAGAGTCTTAGAGAGAAAGAAAGATAGAGCTTAGCTTAGAGAAAGATTAGAGCTTCTTTCTTCTCTCTTCTTTCTTCCTTCTTCTTTCTTCTGTCTTCTGTCTTCCTCAGGAGCCTCGGCCTAACTCTGACCAGTCATTACTTCTTCTATCTGGTTTCTCTTCTGTAACCGCTCTGCCTACGTTCTGGCCGCTCTGATTCTTCTGACCGACCGAGCCGAGTGACTGCCCGGCTGACTGAATTCTCCGTTCTCCTAACTCGGACCGCTTTCACCCGGTTATATACCTTCAGGTTTGCGGGTGCCTACAGGTGCGTCACATACATATCAGGTGGAACTTATGGCTTCCAGCTAACTACAACAGCCCTTCCTAATTAGGGCTCCTTCAGAAAACAAAACCAAAAAACAGTACAGATTTTCAACAGGGGAGGGGGGGAAAAAAGAACCAAAACTTCCAAGGCCCTGCTTTTTTTCTTAAAAGTACTTTTATAAAGGAAAAATTGTTTTCATGTGCATTTTACATATATTTTTAATTTTTTTGAAATTTGTTTTAGTTATGGATGGACACAATACTTTTATTTATTTTTTTTATTTATTTGTATGTGGTGCTGAGGATCAAACCCAGTGCCTCACACATGCTAGGCAAGAGCTCTACCACTGAGCTACAACCTTTTGTACATATTATTAGGGGTCAGCCGTTTTTAATCATCTCAGATGACCAAACCAGTTCTGAGTGCTGTTCTGTCCTGCTACTGATGTTACTTATGGTGTGACCATGTTCATTATCACCTCAAAGGAGGACAAAAAATAACAACAAAAAAATCTTATTCTGAGCATCCCAGTAACTTTTTGGGATATGTATTTTAGCTGTACTAAAAGTAGTTGGTTTGTATGAAATGGCTAAAAAGGCCCAAAATAAAAAGATCACATTCCATTTCCTTTTATTTATTTATTTTTTGGTCTATGTCCGTTTCCTTTTTTTTTTTCCTGTTTATTTATTTACTTTTGACCTGTTTGATGTATGTGTGAAACAATGTTGTCCAACAAGAAACCTGACTTCTATTTTGCTGAGTAGTTCTAAAAAAAAAAAAAAAAAAACAAAACAAAAAAAGTGACATCTTTGTAGATTCTACAGTTCTTAAAAGAATAATGAAGGAAAATTAGCTGGGCATTCTGATGCACACCTGTATTCCCAGCTGGTTGGAGGATGAGGCAGGAGTGTCACAAGTTTGAGATCCTGTTTTAAAAAATAAAAAGGGCTGAGGATGTAGCTCAGTGGTAGAGTCCTTGCCTAGCATGTGCCAGGCCCTGGGTTCCATTCTCAGTATTGAAAAATAAATAAATATTATGCATGTTTTACTAACATTAAGAGGCAGATGGAGTCAATAACTTCCTTGAAACACACAAGCAAATATTACTGAAGAAGAAGTAGCCAGCCTGAGCTGTCTTCTCTGCAGGAGCCCTGTTTGGGGAGATGGCTAAGATTGCGGTTGACTACCGGCCAAGGAGATGTTTGGCTGTTGCCGCCTTCCGTAGTCTCATGGGACTTGGCCCGAGATCTCGCAGGACTTAAGCGAGATTGCTGATCGGGTCTGCGCCATTTTTTGGTGGTGTGTGTGGTGCGTGTTAAAGTCGTTGTTAGAGCCAGAGAGAAAAGTTATCAGAATAAAAAGGCTGTTTGTTTCCAGTTCGCCTCTGAACTTCTTCCCGCGGCTTCCTTGCTGTAAGTGGCCATCGCTTCAGGCGCCAACACTTCTCAATAATACAGAACGGACATGCGATTCAACCCTTCCCATAGGCAATCTCCAGGCCGGCGGCTTTACAGAAGGCCCCACCAAACACGTCAGGAAGACGCAGCACTGCTGCCACACACGATTTTCCAGAAAGCTGAGGAGGAGGGAGGACCTCTGGGTCCTCAGGTGAGGTCACACTCATCTTGAGCCAGAGAGAGCAGCCGATGGCTGCAGCTCCGCGGCACAGATCCAGAAAAGGAAAACTGTGCAGTCATCTCAGCGGACCACGGAACACACGGGCAAGACCAGCCTCATTCCTGATCAGGTCTCTCAAGAGATGAGGAAAAGATGTGAACTTCCACTTGACCCAGAGTGTCTGTGAGAAAGACGCAGGTGTGTGGTGTGAAGCCCAGGCCCAAGGCGAGGACGTCCCCTCCCCACGTCTGTTCCACCCAGGCCTGGAGGTCACAGCAGTGCTATGACATGGGGAAGAGACTCGAGGATGCCCGTGTCAGAGGGGAAGAAACGAAACATCACAGATTCCATGATTACCAGGTAGCTGTGGGGTCTACCAAAAAGATGTCAGAACTCTCAGGGGAGCTGATCAAGCTGTAGAATAGAAGAGCCATCAAAATTTTAAAATTAAAAAAAAAAGATTTTATAGTTGTAGATGGACAACGTGCCTCTATTTATTTATTTATTTTTATGTGGTGCTAAGGATCAAACCCAGTGCCTCACATATGCTAGGCAAGTGCTCTGCCACTGAGCTACAGCCCCAGCCCCAGAATTAAGATTCAAGAAGTACCATTTATGATTTGAGGTATGGAGGAATAAGTCCGACTCAAGACGTGGAAAGCCTACGTCCTGAAAATTACAAGACGTTGATGACAGAAATTAAAGAGACTTAAACAGGCAGGGAGAAACACCACACCAACGGGCTGAGAACTCACCACTGCCGAGACATCAGTCGCCTCAAATCGACCTACAATTTAACAATCTCAATGAAACCTGAGCAGCCTTTTAGAAACTGATGAGGCAAGTCTAGAATTCTTACGGAAATGCGAAAGGCCTAGGATAGCCAAAACCACTCTCAAGTAAGAACAAAGAGGACTAACAGGATCTGATTCCAAAATTTATTAGCAAGCCTCTGTAATCGATACAGGTAGCACTGGTGTCAAGGCGGAGGAACGGATCAATGGAGAACAGAGTCCAGAAAGCTCACGTAGCTTCCCATACAAGACACAAAGGAGAGCACTGTAGCAAATGCTGCTAGATCAAGTGGGTGTATGTAAAAAAAGCCAGCTTAAACACAGGCCTTGCACCCTCTACAAACACTAACTCGATATGGATGATAGATCTAAATTGTAAACCTAGGTCTACAAGAGAAGTTGGCAGACTGTCTTCAGGGTCCAGATGTCAGTACTTTAGGCCTGTGGACCACGTGGTCTCTGTTGCAAGTACACAACTCTGACATCGTGTTGTGAAAGTGGCCATAGAAAGTACAGAAATGAGTGGGGTGACCGTGTTCCAGTGACCTCCTGTAGGTAAAATAGGCAGCTGGACTCCAGCCATAGTTTGCCAGTCCTGCTGTAGAAGAAAACAGGATGAAAACCTTTGTGACCTTGAGTTAGTCAAAGATTTCATAGATATATGACTCTTAAAGCAGGATCCATAAAAGAAAAAAAAATTGATAATTTGGACCTCATAAAAAACTAAAAATACCCCTCTATGAAAGACACTATTCAGAAAATGAAAAGACAAGCCCTAGACTGGGAGAAGATCTTTGCAAAGCACACATCTGATAAATAGATTGCATCACGAATGTATTAAAGCATTCTCTAAACTCAGTAATAAGAAAACAAACAGCCCAATTAATAAGTGGAAAGAATGTCTGAACAGACATGTCACCAAAGGTTGTACACAGGGGGCATGGAAAGATGAGCAACGTCGTTGATGCCAATTAAAACCACAAGGAGGTGCCACCACACACCTGTTAGAATGGCCTACGTAACAAAGGCTGGCCACACCCAGCTGTGGTGAAGACATGGAGAAAGGACTCCTCCTATCACTGCCGTTTGGCATGTAAAACGGTGTAGCCATTTTGGAAATAGTGTGGAATATTATCTCTATCACATAAAAACTATTCCATAGAAACATAAAAAGAAAGTTCTTCAACTCTTTTTTATGTTAGCATAAGCCAGCTAGTAAACTGCAAGAAAAAAAATTACTACTACTATACAACCTAAATTCTAGACATAGAGGCAAAAACTCAAATAAATATATTAGCAAAATGAATATGGATATATTTGTATCTTGACCATGTAGTGTCCACCTTAGGGATGAAAGGATGGTTACGGACAAATTGATAATCCAACTCACTCCATTAATAGATTAAGGCAAAATGTCACATGAACATTTCAATAATATAATAAGAAATCACCAAACAAAAGCATCTACTTTAGGAAAATGTCAGTATTCACTTTTTCAGAAAACTAGGAAATGAATTCTTGGCCTGAGAAAGAACATTAATCAAAACATGAATGCCAACATCATTTTTTTGTGGTGAAATTTTTTTTTTTTTTTTTTTTTTTTTTTGTGGTACCAGGGATTGAACTCAGGGGCACTCGACCACTGGGCCACATCCCCAGCCCTTTTTTATATTTTATTTAGAGACAGGGTCTCACTGAGTTGCTAAGTGCCTCGCCATTGCTGAGGCTGGCTTTGAACTCACGATCCTCCTGCCTCAGCCTCCCAAAGTGCTGGGATTACAGGCGTGCGCCACCGTGCCCGGCTGTGAAATTTTAAAAATATTGCTAGACCCAATACAGAAATGCCTTCTAGCTGGGCTGGTGGCACATCCCTACAATCCCAGACTCTCAGGAGGCTGAGGCAGGAGGATTGCAAGTTCAAG
This sequence comes from Tamias sibiricus, assembly GCA_025594165.1. Classification (NCBI taxonomy): domain Eukaryota; kingdom Metazoa; phylum Chordata; class Mammalia; order Rodentia; family Sciuridae; genus Tamias; species Tamias sibiricus. The sequence continues at coordinate 4,906,895 of CM046665.1, forward strand.
GCCAGCCTTAGCAATTTAGTCAAGACCTGTCTCAATGAATAAAATAAACAAGTCTGGGGATGTGGTTTGGTACAGCACCCCTGGGTCCAATTCCCAGCACTGAAAAAACCCTCTAGCACCACGTCTGTTCAATATCACCGTGTCTTGGAACTCGCTGGGACAGAATGGCCAAGAAAAGTCAAAAGTGTCTTCAGTTATGGATATTGTGATTGTCCACTTGGAAAATCCAAGAGAATCTAATCTTGAACCATTAGAAGCCTGCACAGCTCAACAAATTGCTGGACACAAGGCAGCATAGCAGATCAATAGCATTCCTACCGAGAGTAACACCACCATGCAAGAAGGCGCGAACCCCACTGACAGCAGCAGCCAACTCCAGACCGGGCTTAAGATGCAGTCTAGCAACATTGGCGTGAGTGGTTCAGCTGAGCAGAGAGCGCCTTTGAGCCAGACCACCAGAGCTCAGATCGCAGCTGTCCGCCCTCCACTTCCTGGCCTGCGTGAATCAGTCCCTCACCCTGTGCCTCAGTTTCCCCATTTATAAAGGGAAATACTAACCTGTATCTCCTGGGGAAATTGGGAAGGTCAATTGAGCTAACGTGTTCAGAACAGTAGCTGCTACACTGTAAGTTCTCTATACGTGGTTACTGTTGCCGCCTGAAGCGCTTGGAGCAACGGAGCCGCGGGAAGAAGTTCAGAGGCGAACTGGAGACAAACAGCTTTTTATTTTGATAACTTTTCTCTCTGGCTCTAACAACGACAAACACACGCCACACACACCACCAAAAAATGGCGCTGACCCGATCAGCAATTTTGGCCAAGTCCCTCGAGATCCCGCAACAAGTCCCGTGAGACTACGGGAGGCGACAATGCCCAAATCTCCACGGCTCATAGTCAACTGCAATTCAAGCCAATCCCCAAACAGGGCTCCTGTAGTTACTATTGTTATGGAGAAAACTACAAAGTTTCATTGTAAAGAGGAGAAAGAAGATCCAAATAAGCAGAGAGATGGACCACATCGTGGATGAGGGGATTCGGTGTCAGGAAGAACAGCACTTTCCTCCTGGTCAATGTAAGTTCACTGTAATTATAATGATACTCCCAAGAGGATTTTGAATAGAACCCCCAAAACTAGAAATTTATACAGAAGAGTAAAAGTCCAAGAATAGCCAAAGACAGTTTTGAAGAAGAGCCAAGGCAGAGCCATTTAATCTGCTTGAGGTGGAATTATTGTAAAGCTAGCCTGAGACGGGGGTAGTACTGTCACCTGAGCAGGACAAGAAGACCAAAGGAACAGAACGCAGAGTCCAGAAATGGACCCCCCCACAGGCACCTGGTACAGAGGTGGCACTACCAGTCAGTGGGCAGTGGATGGGCTCTTCAGTGAGTGACTTGGATATTATGTTGCTCACGTGGAAAAGTATGCACCTCCATCCCTCCTCACCCCAGGAGCAGAGAGTGCCCTAGATGGGCCAAATCTCTAGATATACCTTCTTAAGGTCGGGATCTGCAATGTCCTTCCAAGGCTCCCCTGGTGAAGGCTCGGCCCCCAGTGCAGCAGTGTTCAGAGGTGAGGCTTGGGGAAGCGGCTGGATCACGAGGGCTGTAGACAATCAGTGGATTAGTCCACGATGGATTCATGATTTGAAAGGACCACAGGGAGGTGGTGGTAACCAAAGGACATCAGGCCTAGTTGAAGGGAGTGGGTCCTTGGGGACTGTATCTTGTCCCCAGTTCCTTCCTCTCTCTCTCTCTCTCTCTCTCATTCACACACAGACACACATCTGCGTGTGCCTGCGCGTGTGCACACCACACACACACACACACACACACACACACACACACACACACACACCTCTGTTTCCTGTTACATGCTTCCTGCCTTGATGTTCTGCCTCAATACAAGCCCACAGAGATGGGGCCAGCCAACCATAAACTGAAATCTCTGAAACCATGACCTAAAGTAAATCTTTCCTCCTTTTAGTTGATTTTCTCGGGTATTTTGTCACAGTGATGAAAAGCTAACTAATAGATCTTCACATGTTAATGTAAAGGAAGGTCATTCTGAAGGACCACCTTTATAACTCAGGGGGGAGAGCTGCTCAAACAAAAGGAAAAACATTTAAAAGACAACACTAACAAATTTTACTGCATTAAAATTAGTGCCTTCTGTAGGACAAGAGTCCTGTAAACAAGTTTAAGAAAAAAGCAACAAATGAGAAGAGAATATTTTCATCAGATACAAGCAGATGAGAACAGGTAGTACTTTTGCATAAAAAGCTCCAAGAAGCCAGTATAAAGAGAGACAAGCAACCTAACAGGAAAACAGGCAAAGGGAAAGAACAGGCAATTCACAGAAGAGGAAATCGCTATGGCAGCTCTGGAAAGATTCCTGACTGCACTACCAATCTGGAATTGCAAGTGAAGCAACCACCAAGTATCAGATTGCTGTCAATGTCCCATGGATTTGCATTTGCCCCAGGTCTTAGTGAGAATGCTGCAGGAGTACAGATGGTTTCTCAATTTGGCAAGAAGGTCAGGAGTTGAATACACACATCCTCTAGTAGAAATGACCCAGCATATGTGGTGCCACGTGTACCATGATGTACACATGTGACGTACTCACATGTACACATGTGATATGCAGACTGGGCATGTGTAAAGGGTGGCACCCCCTCTGTATCCCAGCGAACCTTGGCATTTGGGTTTGAGGAGCTAGGTGGAAGGACACTGCTGCATGCTGTTTGAAATCCTGAAAGGCTGGAAACAACCCAAATATCCTCCAAGGTGGGCGGAGGAAGGGTGGGCGAAATCCTAAGTCCACCACGGTCCCTCCCTGGTGTGCTGGTAAATGTTTAACAGCCCGCTGCTTAGGGAGAAAGCTTTCATTTGCCAATTTCTGGGATGTGAATTCTCTGCCATGGCTGATGTCTGTCCATCCCTGTGACATCACTGGCCACAGAGCTGGGAGAAGATGCACAGGATCGGCTCTTGTGGGAAGGTGCTTGGGGGAGCAAGTGGCCGGGCCAGCATTGATCGCTTTCTCCCAGCAGCCAAAGTCGATGAGAAACCAGGTAGAGCTGAAGCAAATAATGCTTAGGGTGAAAAAGAAGCAATTTTCAATGTGGGACGATCAATATGATAATGTTTATATAAATTTAAAAATTACGCAAAATGGTATAATGCACACATGTGTGCTAAAGAATAGAACATGCACGGGCAGAAGCACCAACGGGGAGCTGCTGTTTGCCTTTGGAAAGAGAAAGGGAAGAGCTGGATGAAGGAGGGGTGTGAGGACGCACCAGCCTTCTTGCTCTTTTTCTCTGGTTTTGTTTCTTAAGCGTAAAGAGCTGAAGCAAATATGTGGGATTGGAAAGATTGATTTATGTTGGATCAATATTCAGGAGGTGGGGGATTGTCGTCATGCATGTCTCTGTATATTTGAAATACGTCATTAAAACAAATACAATTAAAAAAAAAAAAAAAACTGGAGTGAAAACTAGCCTGGAAGGCCCTGGCATGACACACGCCAGGGTTCTGGCGGTCACGTTTGGGTTCAGGGTCATGACTTCCCACCCTCTTTCATGTCTGGATATACCTGTGCAGGGCCAGCACACCTGGACCTTGGGAGTGCTAGGCTAGGCCGTAGCTCTAGGCCCTTCCGGGTGGACGTCACCTTCCCCTGCTGGGTCGTGGCCCGTCCACAGGCCTGCTGACCTAGGCTAGGGGTGAGAGGGTGGGAGTGTGTCCATCCTGGTCCTGGAGGAAGAGCCACGTGGCGCTCTTTCAGCCACCGGCTGGTGCATCCTGGGAGGGGTCTGCCTTGCTTGGGAAGCTGTGGTCTTTCGGGGAGGACCCAGGATGCACACAGGGACGGCTGGAGACATGGTTGGGCACTTCCTGGGAAGACCCTTGCATTCAGGTGAGAACAGACAGGTCACAGTGCTGATGTGGGCTGGGACCACCTTGAAGCTGGACCCCAGGATCTGGGTGGTCACAAAGGGGGATGGTGGCAGAGAGTAGCTAGGTTAGTACCGGCTGTGTGGACCGACCCAATAAGCTCTGGATTCACTCAGACCTGGGTAAATCTCCGCACTGCCACGTACGTAGGAGCTGTGTGACTCAGAAAAAATGACTCAGCACCTGTTTCTTTCATTTGTAAAATGGGAACCATGATAGACTGTCTTATGGTGAAAAATAATTGCAGATCTTTCCTGGAGGAAGTTTGTCCCCTTGTGCTCCACTGGGTCTGTGGAGCCATGCGACCTGGGTCCCTGTCCTTCTTGAACTCATGTATGGTGTTATGTGACCTGCGTGGGCCAGTGATGCCACAGGAGTGAGCTCATGGGCCCAGGTCTCTCTCTTACCTCTGCATGAGCCCAATGTTCAAATGTGGGGCTGCTCCGTCAGCTTGGGTCCTGGAACAAAGATGGGAAGGATGAGAACTATAGCCAACTCATGATGGGTGTGTGACTTGCATGAGAATTAAGCCTGTAAGCCATTGCATTGCTGCAATATAAGTTGGGCCATGGTGGTTGAGCAGGGTTTCTCATGTTCTGAGAGAAGGTGCAATAACACATGTGAAATGCTTACAGGGACAGAGCAGTCGGTATAGGTGAGGGTATGCTGCAGTAATAAGCAGCCTGCATGTCTTGGTGACTAACACAGCACATGCTTTTTCTTGCTTACCCTACATGTGCAATAGTTCTTTAAAGAAATAAAGGAAGGAAGGAAGAAGAGAGTGGGGTGGGGAGGAAGGAAGGTCTGGCAAGCCATGCACAGGCTCCTGAAGCTCTGACCCAGAGGAGGCATTGTCTTCTCACTGGCCTCAAGCTTCACTGCCCAAAGCTAGTCTCATGACCACAGCTCATTTAAGAAGGGACAGGAAGTGCAAATCTACCCAAGCAAGCAGAGAAGGAGGTGAGAAGCAGGAGAACAGGGGAGGGTGGACAAGATGGTACTCCAGGCAGGGGACCGGCTGGTGCATCCTGGGAGGGGTCTGCCTTGCTTGGGAAGCTGTGGTCTTTCGGGGAGGACCCAGGATGCACACAGGGACGGCTGGAGACGTGGTTGGGCACTCACTGGGAAGACCCTGGCATTCAGAATTAGCACGTGGGAGACAGGATCCCTGGCGTTCTGGTGCGGTCGTGTGGCTGGATGGAGGAGGGCTTGGGAGCTCTGCCTGAGACCAGGAGGAGGCAGGCTGGGAAGGCGTGGGCAGAGGAGCTGGCAGGGGCTCACCCTCAGTGGGAGGAGGCGCGGGCCACTCGGTGTCAGCACGGGGAGTTAGCGGCAGAGGCAGCTGGTGGCAGGGCTGGGCCCACAATCCAAGGCAGTGGCTCCCTGAGGGAGGGGGACGCCAGCAGGGACTCTCTAATGCCACCTCTAAGGAGACTGCTTGCCCTCTGCAGCTAAAGTTAAATGCCCATAGACGTCGCGTGGCAGTGCTGGCACCGTGTGCAGGTGAATGCTGACGTGTGGGAGCTTCACAGCTTCCAAACTGAAGGCAGCTGCAGTGCCCCTGGGCAGAGGGCACATTGCCGCGTTTCCATGAGGAACAACACAGGGCAGTGCCTAGGTCACAGCCACGTGTGTGTGTGACACCAAGAGAACCTCAGAGAGAGAAGGTTAAGCAAAAGACACAGGTGAGTGGCATGCGTGCCCTGAGAGTCTGTGGCAGGAAGTCTCCAGAGCCCCAAGGCTGCAGCGTTACAGGTCAAGGCGGGGCTACGTATGGTGGCGCCTCAGCCAGGGCTTAAACAGGACGAGGACTCTCTGCGGCTCAGGGGGCCGCGTGGCTCCCATGACTTGGAGCCGGTCCTCTTCTTGCTGTGTCCCCACTTGACAAAAAGGGACAGGATGCAAGATCTCTGTGTTCTTGTGGGCATTGATCTGTCACTAGGGTGCCACCTCATGACCTAATCACCTCCACTGTCCCCCTCCTAAAACCTAGCTCTTGAGGGACAAGATTTAAACATATGACTTTTGGGGGACATGCACATTCAGTCCCTGATGGGAGTGCAGAGGGGACAGAAGGAGGCCTCGCGAGGTTGGCTGTGCTTCCCTCCTGCCACGGCAGCCACAGGGGCTGCCCCGAGGGCCCACAGCGCCAGTGTTCAACTCTGCACACGGCCACCCTCGCGAGACACCAGGGACAGCACTCCCTCTCTCACAGCTCTGGAAGCCAGGAAGTCAAGGGCAAGGCTCCGGCTGCTCTGTCCCACAGTGAGGCTCTCTCCCCACCTCCCCAGGTGCCCACGTGACCTTCGGGAGGGAGCAGGAGGGCTTTCTTGTCTTTTTTTTTAAATAAAGGCAGCAATCCCACCACGAAGCCCTCTGTGACCTCGTCTGACCCTAACCACCTCCCCGAGGCTCTACCGCCAAACACCACGGCATTGGGGGTTGGGCTGCGACGCTGCGGTCCGGGTGGGGCACCATCTGGTCTGCCCCTTCCAGGGGCACAGGAGACTTGGGAAGGTCCATCAGGAGGAGGAAACTCCGAGAGCAGCGGAGGAGCGTGTGGGGCTGCCCACCTGGCGGCAGCCAAGGGAGGGGCTCCAGTGTCCCCTGGCTCCAGGAAGTCTGTCTCTGCCCCATGAGACCAGCTTCTTTTTGGTAAGGAGAGGTGATGGTGGTCAGATGCTGGCAGGAGGGGCCGAGGCAGTGACAGGACAGGGCGGAGGCCGCTGCCCATATGGATGGACGAGGGTGTGGGCAGGGGAGGACGGTGCTGGCACTGGAGGGACCTGGGCGAGGACTGTGACTGTGGTAGAGACCCAAGCAGCATGACCCTAAGCTGCGAGAGCCTCTGCAGGGCAGCTGCCAAATTCCTCCTTATAGAGCTGTCCCCCTCCCTCCTCGAAGGACCCCAGGTGTCTCCACTCCAGCCCCTTCCTCCTCTTCCCCACCGACTGTGGCCTCCTCAGGACATGCTCACGCCACTAGGAGGCCTGCCCCGCGGGAGCAGGTGTCTCATCTGTCTGCCACTCTAGCCTGTGCCAGGACGCGCGTGCACACAGCAGGCGCTCAGCAGACACTCCTTGGGAACGAGTGAAAGGCAGGGGGACTCTGCACAGACAGAGAGGTGGGGTGCAGGATCTGGAGGTCAGGTTCCAGCCAGGAAGGACAGGGACGTGTGCAGACATAGAGGCAGGAGTGGTGCACTCTGTGACTGAGTGGGTGTTGCCGCCTGAAGCGATGGCCGCTTGGAGCAACGAAGCCGCGGGAAGAAGTTCAGAGGCGAACTGGAGACAAACAGCTTTTTATTCTGATAACTTTTCTCTCTGGCTCTAACAACGACTAACACGCACCACACACACCACCAAAATGGCGCAGACCCGATCAGCAATCTCGGCTCAAGTCACTCGAGATCCCGGGCCAAGTCCCGTGAGACTACGGAAGGCGGCAATGCCCAAATCTCCATGGCCCATAGTCAACCGCAATTTAAGCCATCTCCCCAAACAAGACTCCTACAAGTGGGTGCCAGGAGCCAGGAGGCAGAGGGAGGGCCTTGGCTCTGATTGGGGGAGGGCGCTCCAGAAGAATGGGGAGGCAGCCTGGAGAAATCTCGAGGGATTCGGAGGACTTCCTGGGGATTTGCTGAGCCTTGGGGTCCAGCAAGTCTGGAGATCACCAACCACGGGGTCCTAGGCTTGGCTCAGAGCTGATGGACTGAGGCATGGGTGGGCCATTTCAGTGCAGTCCAGGGCATCCCTGCAGGCGAGGCTCATGCCAGCATGGGCTGGGTGCTTTGGCAGAACTGACAGATGGGAAAGGTGGGTGTGGAGATTTCTCCAGGACCAGAGAGGAAGGGGAAGGGGCTAGCAGGATGCTGCAGCTCGGCATGACCACACTGTAGCACCGCTGAGGCCAGGGTCCTGCTAAGCACGAACCAGTCGTGCCAGCCTTCTGAGGTACCTCCTGTCACGTCCCTCGCGGTTGGGACTTGCAGGCAGCCTGTCTGTCTTCCAGTGTCTGAGGCTGCAGTCATTGTTTTGCCATCCTGAGCTGGAGAGGTGAGGAAGGCATGGACCGAGAACGGCGCTGGTCCAGGATGTGCAGGGGGCACTGGAGCAGACCAGGCGTGAGAGACAGAGAATGCGCCCGGTCGGTGCACGAGCCCATGTGGACATCAGTCACCTTCCTGTGGGGCGAGCGATGTGGAACCAGCACATCTGGAGGCCCTGCCTTGAACCTGCACCCCTCCGCTCCAGGGAGAGCGGCGGTGGCTTGCTCTGCAGTGAAAAAGCCAAGGCTGGGACAGGTCAGGGCACAGGTCCTGGGACACCGGGCCAGCAGGTGCTGGCAGAGCCCTTAGGCCTCTGATGGGTCCAAGCCTTTCCATTATACCTGCAGGGTGTTGGGTGGGACACTGACCTCTGGGCATTTTGAAGAAGGAGAGCCCAGTTCCAGCTGTGAAAGCTCCCTCCCTGTCCCCATCAGGGCGCCGTAGGCAGCACCTCTGCTTTCCCAGAAGCCTGCCCTGCATACCCAGCACCTCCTGACCCTCCGGTCTCCACCACATTTTAGTGGGCTTCCTGGAATTCCAAAACCCAGCTGAGAGAAGCAGAGAGCATTGCAGAATTGCAGAACTGGCAAGACCAGCCCCACTTATCCTCCCGGAGCCTGGTGTCCCTAAACCTTGGGCCCCAGGGCCTCTCAGCCTTGGTCACCACATGGACTCTGTCGCCCCATGGCACACTGCAGGTCTTCTCTCCCCTCTTTTCCAGGAGGTCCTGCTGAACACCTAAGAAGGCCTATGAGGCCACCGTGCCCCATGCGTCAGGCACAGAGTGAGCCTGGAAGAGATGGCAGCTCGACAAAAGAGGAGACAGATATTGTTTGAGGGCCCACTATGTGCCAGGTCCAGTGTACATGGAAGGGAGGGAGGGAAGGAGGTAGAAGGGAGGGGAAGGGTGGGGTGAAGGAAGAAGGAAGGGAGAGAGGAGGGAGGAGGTAAGCTCCTCAAGCCTGAAGCAGGGAGATGGGTGTGGGAAGGTGCATTTTCCAGGCTGTTTCTGGAGTGCCCCCAGCGCTGGTGTCCACAGCTGGACCTCACTTGTAGGTACCGGGGTGAGCAGGAGGAGAGACCAAGGGCCCTGCCTAGGGGAGTAAAGGCACCCTGGGCAGAATCATCCAGTTTCACCTTGCAAGTGCTGGCCGCCTCCCCTAGCTTCCTCACAAGGACCCAGTGTGCGCTCCGGAGGGCCCCCAGAACTTGCCCGACCCACTCGCTCTTCTAGTAACCAAGGGGCTTGTGGTCCTCCCAGCTCACTCCTCAGGTCTCCCCTTCTACAGGTGCCCCCTTCAGCTGCGCCCCACCCCCTCCCAGTCCTTCTATCCCTCTGCCCAGCGAAGCGGCCCACCCCTCCCCTCTTCTAGTACCCTTACCCGTTGGCTATCTCTTCCCCAATTGGAGCACCTGGCACCCAAGGGACCCTCCTCCCACAGCTCAGCCGACCAGCACCCCCGCCCCCACCCAGGCTGGCGGTCTCCTTCCATCTCTCCTCCGTGGCGCACCCAGCTACCAAAGGTGCCCACCGCGAGGACTCGAGCACCGCGGCCCCACCTCTGCCCGGGCGCCCGCTGCACCTGCAGGGTGGCTGGGTGCACGGCGGGCGGCGGGCGGCGCGGCCGCGGGGGCGGAGGAGCGGGCGGCGCGAGGGAGGGGCTTGCGACAGCGGCGGCGGCGGCCGCCCCAGCCCGCGCAGCCCGGCTCGGCCCCGGCTCGGTCGGCGCAGCGCAGCGCAGCGCCGCGCGCGTCCCCTCGCCGCCGCCGCCGCAGCCAGGCGCACCGGCACCAGGCCACCACCGCCGCCGCTGCCGGCGCACGGACGCAGCGCGCACAGGCCGGCCGGGATGCGCGCCCGGGTCCCGGCCCGCCCGAACCCGCGGCCGCCGCCCGCCCGCCGCGCGCTCGCCTGACCGCGGCGCCCGCCCCGGCCACCCCGCCCGGTCCCGGCCGCCCGCGGCCGAGATGCCCGCCCCCCGGGGCCCCGGCGGCCCGCGCCCCTGCTAGGCTGCGGAGGCATGGCCCGCGCGCCCGGCGCGACCTCTGCGGATTGCATCGGTGTGCGGCGGCGGGGCATGCCCAGGGCACCGGGCACGGCCTTCAATGGGCGAGGACACGGACACGCGGAAAATTAACCACAGCTTCCTGCGGGACCACAGCTATGTGACTGAAGGTAACGTACGTGTTGTCTGAGACCCCCTCCGGCCGGCCGCGGCGTGGGGATGCCGTCGCACCGAATGCCCTCCGAAGGTTTGGACCGCGCGCTGTGTGTCGTGTCCCCCCGCCCCCACCCCACCCCACCCCACCCCACCTTCACCCCACCTCACCCCGACCCGGGCCTGGAGGGAGGGAGCCCGAGGGCACCGGGCCCCGCTGCCCAACGCCGGGAGAGGCCCGCGCCCTCCTCCGCGCCGCCCTCCGGGAGGCAGCTTTTGCCCCCTGGCCGGGTAGCATCCTGATCGGCCGTGGCCATCGTTTTTTTTTTTTTTTTTTTTTTTTAAAAAGGCCATGCCCGCGGTTAAGGTGATGCGGAAATCCCGGGGAAATGTAATGGCTTAGAATCCCGTATTTGCCATTTCAGCCCTGTCCAAAGCCCACAGAATTTTCTAGGCTGCCCACTCCTTGGAGACGAAGAGGGGCCCAGGGGGGAAAATCCATTGCCAGATCCTCCGGAGAGGCTCGCCTGCCGCCGGCCTCTCCCTGCGCCCCAGAGCCAGGGTCCTTTTCTGGGAGGGAGGCGCAGATTTGGGACTCGTGTTTTATTCCTAGGGAGTTATTTTGAGACAGGGATAGTGGGGCGCAAACCTTCAGGATTCCCCCCACCCAAGTGGTACGTTTTACCCCAAACAGGCCCTACATTTAAAACCCCCTAAGTTGGCCCTACAAGCCCAACCCCCACACCAAGGCTGGTGGAACCCAGAGGGTCAGCGCCCCTCTTCTATGGCAGTAACTTCCGGGGTCCCTCTGCTCTGCCTTGCCCAGGGAACGGTGGGACAGCTCTGGTGCGCAGCCAGGGGACAGCGGAGTGAGCCCTGGTGGAGGACAGGGAGACCTGGCCGTGGAGCAGCAGCGGGCTGCGGCGGAGGGGACCCTTGTGCTGGAGACCCTCCCGGGTGTAGGGCGGTGCATCTTCCCCGGGGGCTGCTGGGCAGATTGCAGAAGTGCTTGTGTGTTTTTAGCAAGGGCTCCCTGATGGGCACCGGGGGGAGGGGCCCTGGCACTGCGCCCCGCGGGGCTGGTGCGCATGGGTACGGGCCCTGCGCGGTGACTAGCCTCCGGCCGGTGTCTAACGCCTGGCTCCGCCGGAAATGAGGCCGAGAGGGAGCGGAGCCCTGCGGGGACTAGGCAGCGGAGGACGGCCAGGCGGGCTCCCGCGTCCCGACCCCGGGGGCGGAGGCTGGGTGTGTAACCTGGGCGGACAGACGGGGGCTGAGGGTGGCGTCCCCGCTCCGAGAGGAGAAGCGCTGAGTCATGCTTCGCCGCTGGGTGTGTGTGGGGCTGCCGCGCTGGGTGACAGCGCTGTCAGGCGGGCTTCGGGAGGCCCCGGGGAGCCGAACGGCCCTTTGTCGCTTGCCTTGGTGAGGTGGAGCCCGGGCCCGCTGAGTGCCGGGGTGCGCCTTCCGCTCGCAGCCCGCGGAGCGGCAGAGGGTGGGAGGAGGCCGCGGGCTGCTGGCAGGAGCCCCAGTGGCCTGGCTCTAGAGCAAGGGAGCTTGGCAGGGCCTCTGCTGCGCCGGATCTGGCTCGGGTCTGGCTCCCTGGAGGAAGCCTCTGTTTTCTCATCTTTATATTGGGGACGGTGGGACTGGAGGCAGGACTGTGCTGTAATTAAACATAAACAGCACGGGCCCAACTCATCGTGGACATTTTCAGCCTTAATTCCTTAGCATCCCCCTGGCCTTCCTGTCTGATGACTCCACCAGTTCTCAGCTGTAGGAACTGAAGTCGTGCTTTTGAGTTCCTCTTCCTTTATTTAACAGATGGTTCTTGAGCCCCTGTGTGTGCAGTCACTGCCTTAGCCCCTGGGGACTGGTCACAGATTCCCTTGTGCATCCTGTATTAGCAGGGAACCTTGTGACCTTGAGGTGAGTTCGTTCCACCTTGTGTCAGTTTCCCCACCTGTAAAATGAGAGTGAAGAAGACCACCCTGCCTACAAGGTCTTGGCATTGCTGAGGTCCAGGTGAGGTGGTGAGGAAGGAGGCACCTTGGAACCGTAAATTGTCAATGGCAGCTAAAGTGTGTTGTGCACCTGCTTTGTGCGAGGGCGTCACACAAGGCCTCACATAACCCTCATCTCAGTTTTTTAGATGAGGAAACAGAGGCTTAGTCTGGTCCATGGCTCAGACAGAGTGTCAGGGTATGTAGGGCACAGGGCTTGGGTGCTAGGGCCTGGGAGGGGCCAGTCAGAGACTCCTGCCCTCTACAAGAAGAAACAGTAACAGTAAATTGAGAGAAAATTAAATGAGAATTGTGACCTCCTTAGAGGAAAATGGACTTTCACGCTGTGGAATCCTGACTGCATTTGGTAGAGCATAGATTTGTCAGCCGTCAGACCAGTGTTAGAATTCTGCTTCTGACGCCTCACCTCCTGTGCTGCCTTGGTCAAGTTGCTAGAACTTTCTGAGCTTCGCTTTCTTACTTTGTAAAGAGAGAAATAAAAATGACTTCCGTCACTGACGGGATCATTGAGGTGACTGTGCTAATGTAGAAAGTGCCTAGTGCAGTGTTTAGCTTATCAGAGGCATTTGATGAATGGCACCAGAATTTCACAACCAGTAGTGGGTGCTGAGACTCAGTTTGCAAAAGACCAGCTGTGCACATTCCTGTCTCACCTGGTGTCTGGGTCCACACTCACTCAGGACACCCCAGGTGCTCTGATCTACTTCCTGTCCCTTAACATGCCATCTTCTTTTGATCTCAGAGCATTTGCTCTGGCAGTTGCCTCTCCCTGGAGACCTACCTCCTGCATTTCTCCTGACTCATACTCATGCTTTGAGTCCCAAGTTCAATGTCATCTTTGCCAGTGGGGGTCCTGCCTGGGTTCCCAAGCCTTGTGAAATCCCAAATACCTTGAGAAGAGTTTATGTCTTGTTAGTCATTCACACCTTGGTGGGAATTAGACCAGCTTGGGGTTGGTTTTGTTTCTGTGCTTACTCTTGGCTGAGCTCTGCTGCATTGAGGGTTGTTGTGATCATTAGGAGTGGGTGTAGGGCACAGAGAACTTGGGGGCAGGAGGGCCAGCAGTGAAGTGGAAGCACTGAAGATAATGGAGAGACCCGAGCCCTAGGGAAAGGGGACCCAGGGAGAGGAGGATGTTGGGAAGTCTCTTCCAGATGTTTCTCAAAAGCTGAATATTTCCGGGAAGGACTCTTCCTGGCTGCGCTCTCTCTTGCTGCAGAACCCAACACTCAGCCTTCGAGTGAGTTCCGTGGGTGTTTCTAGGCTAGACTGAAAGGGTTTGGATGTGCCAAACCCCTCTGGGCACCAGGTGCCAGGCATATCCTCCTCTGGGCCTGGCTCTGGTTCATCTCCCACACGAGAGCTCAGCTAGGGCATCGCAGGTGGATCCTGGCGGGTCTGGGTCGCTCTGGGGGAGGAGCAGCGACTCCCATGTCCCGGTGAGGATGTCAGGAGCGTGGTGTTCAGCTGGGACCACCATTAGTGTCCCCTCCCTGGAGCCATCAAACCCTTGCAGACACTGTGGCTTGCACCTGAGGAAGGGGCGTGCCTCTGTCTTCTTAACCTCATCCTTGTGTGTTCCATGTAAATTCAGGGGTGTCTGTTTTGCAGTTATCCTGGGTTTGCAGGGAGGAAATGAAGGGGGCTCAGGTGAGCAAGGGCCGCTGGCATGTGGGCAGGTTACTCTGTGGGCACTTGCCCTGGGTTGTGCCCTGGAGGCCATGGTTTCCTGTCCACCCATAGCCACACTGGAGGGGGCGCTGCTTGTGGGAGATGGGGTTCAGTGGACTTTGCCCCTTTGTGGTCATGTCCCAGCCGATCTCCCCAACACGGTCTCCCTGGCCCCGTGCAGCACACGTGCTGTTCCTGGAAAGAGCCCACAGCCATGGCTGGGTCTGAGGGGTCCAAGGGTAGGTGGTCTCATCCCCTGCATAGTGACTGGTCCCAGAGGGGATGTGGGGGTAGTTTTGGAGGTTGAGTGGAAGGAAAGGGAGCTATGGAATCCAGTCCCTCTGTTGGGGTGAGCACACCAAATCCCTGTGGTTGCTGGCAGCTGTGTTGGCACCCTGAGGGGAGCAGTCTTAAGATGACATTGTCGATGGCCAGGTGGAGAGTGACGGAGAACCCAAGACCATGGTGACATCCAGGCCTGATGTCCACCCCACCCCTGGGCATCCATTTGCATGAGCTGGAACGTTTCCTGTCCCACACTTTGAGTCAAGTCTCTGTACCTTGCAGCCAACAGCACCCACTCATGCAACCCTGATTGGTATCAGGAAAACCAGGAGGCTTAGCTCGCAGGCAGAACCCTGCATAAAGCCAGGAGGGTTCTGTTCACTTCCTGTTTAGGAGTCCTCTTGTCTCTTACTGCACTCAAGTCAAGGTTGCCAAGTTCCGTTTTCCCCTTCTGGGTCCTACTGAGGTGAACTGATGTGTGACCACAACACCTGATTTTGGGGACCTGGGTCTGAGGGAGTCTGGCTCTGGGCTGTGGTCTCTGGCTGGCAACAGGCTGTCTGAGCCTCAGTTTCTTCTTTGTTGTTGCTTATCTTTGCAAATGAGGGACCTGCCATTGTTTGGAGTTTTCACATCTCTCTGATCTCCCTGGCCCATAGCTACGCCCCCTTCCCCACGCCCCGCGAGCATTAAATGCTGGGTATATCATGCATGCCCAGCCCAGGGCTCACGGCACAGGCAGCCCTCATTAGCGCTATACATAAATGACGGTGTCCAGGCTGGTCCTCGTTTTCTCTTTTCCAGGGCCCATGAACTGTCATCATGCCCAAATCCTTCCCCCACCCGTGGGAAACAGGCTAGGCTCTGAGGGAATTAGTGGATGCAGGACCTACAGCCCAGGGGGCCATCAGGGAGAGCCTGGCTTGGGAGTTTGAAGACCCACATATGGACGGCCTGGTTCCGCCTTCCTTCTTTGGGTCCTTCCTACTCTCCACTGAGTGGGGTAGAGTGTTGCTAGGCCGCAGGAATCAAGGAGCCAATAGAAGAGTTATTTCTCGGCGTCTTGCCTCTGCATTGGAAAGAACAGCAACGCGCATGTGCAAAATACTAATTGTGCCTTTCAGTGATTTCACATTCTGGGTAAATGCTCTAGCACTTAAAATTGAAATTGCATGACAATGATGGGCAATAAAAATCATTCTAAAATACAAACTTTTACTTTCTCTTTATTTCGATTGACTTAGACTGAAATAAATAATATCCTGACAGATATGGAAGAGGTGAAAAGGCTTTTTTTTAGACCAGTCAGTGATTCCTCTTGCTCTTTGGTGGAGGGACCTGGCATTTTCTCTTTTCCAGGGCCCCACCCATGACACCCTTGTGCCTCTTTGCAGTTCAGGAAAGCTGAAGCTCAGGAGGAGGTGGGGTCCTTGGCCACGCCCCTCTCCTTGGTTTTTGTGATTGGTGAAAACGGTGAGAGCCCGTTATCCATTGGGTGGCTTTTCTCTCTGGGGCGGGGTCGGCTTTGGAGGGCCCCGCCCCCTGCTTCTCCATCCCGAAGGCCGCTGGTCCTTTAACTTCGAAGTCTAGACTTAAACCCGCGCCCCCGGCAGGTGCCTAGTTCATGATTTGCCTCCGGTTTGCATGTATCATATATTCTCAAGTCCCAGAAGAGGTGGGTCGCTGTGACGTCAGCCCGCCCCAGGGCATGTTTTGACCCTCATTTTATTGGCTGTGTGGGGTTGGTGTATAGATGTACTGTAGTTAAGTCACTTCTTATTGTTGGATGTTTAGTTGCTTTTCGTCCTTTTATAGGATTCCCTACTCTGTCCCTTCTCCTAAATTTGGAATGGTGTTTTTTTTTCAGAGCGAGTTTTATAAGTGTAATTTTATGTAAACATCGTAAACATTTTTAATGTTTGATTGTACTGACAAATTATTCTCCAGAAAGTTTCTGTGTTTTACTGCAAGCTGAGCAGCATTAGGTAGTCTAATTTGTTTGACCTTTGCAAATATCATAGATGAAAAAGATTTGTTTTAATCTACATCTGAATACCAATGAGGCTCAACACTTTTCTCCTTTTGTTCGACACACATGTACGGACTTCCCTTATGTGCCAGGGTCATGTTAGATGCAAGGTGCACCAAGTTGACAAGCTAGGCCGTGACCTTCACCCAGTCATTCAACAAGTATTAATGGAGTGTCCACTCTCTGCAAGGCACAGAAGAGGTCATGTTGCTGGAGTTGGGGGAGTGACAGGTGGGAGCAGAGGAGAGCTGTAGCTCCAAGGTTCACCAGCATCTAGGGGACCAATAATGAGACATCTGGAACAGGGACAGAGACTGAGTGGCCGCAGAGCAGGAAGAGAAGAAGGAGGGCTGTGGAGTCCTTGAAACACCTCCTTTCCAAGGGACTAGGGCATCAGTGATGGATCAGGCCGATCTGATGCTCTGGGAGGGCTCTGCAGCCCCATAGCACTCTGGGAGCCCTGCAAAGCCAGACACCTCGCTGGTCGGCCCTCGGAACTTTAGGATTAAATGATGATAAAGCAAACATACTTTTTTTTTTTTTTTTTTTTTTTTTGTGATACCGGGGATTGAACTCAGGGGCACTCAACCACTGGGCCACATCCCCAGCAGTTTTTTGTATTTTATTAGAGACAGGGTCTCGCTGAGTTGCTAAGTGCCTCGCCATTGCTGAGGCTGGTTTTGAACTTGGGATCCTCCTGCCTCAGCCTCCCAAGTGCTGGGATTACAGGTGTGCGCCACTGCACCCGCATACTAGCCATTATTATGATTAACCATTTATTGGATACATATTTATTGAATACATGTCTGTGCCAGACATGATGTGGGGACCATGTTGATTGGATACTCATAATACCCCGTTACATCCCCATTTACAGAGGGGAAAACTGAAGTGTGGGTACTTGCCTAGCCTCACATGGTTCGTAAATGACAGAGCTGGGTCATCTGCCTGCAGAACCTGCAGTCCTTACCCCACACTGAGTAGCTGGGACAACAGGACAGGGGCAAGTGGCCTGCTCAGTTCTGATTATGCACTGTCTTTAGAGGGCTTGAGGATTTGAACCCAGTCGGCCTGGCTTGGTCTTCTGGGCTCATGGAAGGAGTTCCTATCCGTGCACAGGCGTGTGGTGGTGGGGCATGGGTGGTGGCCTATAGGAGACAGGGGTTCAGGTGCCGGAGGGTACGTGGCAGTCCCTAGATTTACAGTGATGGCATGTTAGGACATGGCCTTCTAGTGCCTTCCAGGCAGATGGAACAGCCAGTGCAAAGTGCATGATGCTTGCTCCTGACAGCGTCTGAGCTCCTTCCTGTCCTGAGTCCAGGAGGCAGTTGCCTGCCGTGCAGTCCCAGGGAGCAGGGCACAGGGGGCCGCTGTGCTGCCCAGGAGCCTTGCACAGTGGGGGCCATTGTCTTCCAGATCCTGGCCTGAATGACCCATTGATGCAGAACAAAGACCGTCCACAGGCTCCGGCTGGGGAGTGTGGGCTGCCCCAAACAGGGACTGGATCTCCAACTGCAGGCCTGAAGGACCCTGCGGTCAGCCTGGCTTCCCAGTCCCCTGCCAGTCCCTGTCGATACCCCCCGGCTGCAGCTGCTGGAAGCTGGGGCTTGGGCTCGGCTTCGACACAGCTGTGTGCTCTGGCAGCTCTGCAGCCTCTGAGCCAGTGTCCCCTTCTCTAAAGCAGAGAGAGTGGCCAACTGCCTGGGCTTCCAGCCAGGACTAAATGAAATGATATACACGCTACGCTGAAATTGGAAGAAAAGGGAGCTACTTTTATTATTAACTTTTGAATTTAAAAAAGTCCAAAAAAGTTTTCATGAAAACTTTCACATATGTAAAAGTAGAGAAAATAATACTCTGAATTGCTATGAATCCAGCCCCTGCCTTCAGCTGCTAGCAAGATTTTTCTGTACTTCCTGCATTTGGCTGGAGAATTTTTAAGCAAATGTAAGACTGCTGTCATCACCTCACAACATCAGGCGTTCCTGAGCATTAGGCACTTTTCTTTTCTTACATAACAAAATCTCATTCACTCACCTAACCAAATGGGTACTAACTCCTTGTTATGTAAATCCTGGTCCATGGTATCATGCCCCAGCTTGTCTCAAAAATGCCTTCTTACTCGGTCGTTCTGACCCAGGATCTGCGCCCTGCCCTGCCTGTGGCTCTTCTTCCTCCTAAGTTTTTTCTGGTCAGTTCTCCATCCCATTTTCAGTCCACTGACCTGCAGATGACATTCTTTATTATGTTCTGAGGATGACAGTGCCACCTCTGCTGCCCTGTCCCAGGCCTGAAGGGTCTGGGAGGCTGATGGTGACTGCTTCCTTCCTGGGGACCAGGCCCGGGTGGCCCTCTTCACCTGGACCCTTCCCTGAGGCTGGTGCGGGCCGCAGGCCGCCATTCACCAGCAGGGTGGACTTGGGCGTTTGCTTAGCTGGGCCGCACCTGTGGGGTGGGAGAAGCCGCCTTCCTCTCAGAGCCGCAGCTTGTGTTGGGAGAGATGACCCCTGGAGGAGCTCGGGGCTGTCTTTCTCCCCGAGCTGAGGATGCAACGGTGGAACCTGGAGCCCCTGCAGGCCGCCCCTGCTCGTGCTAGGCCGGGAGACCACAGGCCTGGACTGGCTGTGTGTGCGGGTGTGCGCTTCCTGAGAGGAGAGGACAGTTCGTTCCAGCCGCTGGTGATACTGTAATTGACACCTGCCGTGAGGAAGCCCCAGTTGGTGGCTTGATACCAGCGAAGCCTTTCCTCCTGTGACAATCCACTGCGGCTGATCCCAGTTGGTGGGCAGACTCGTCCACACAGAGTGGCTGGGGGTCCTAGCCCCTCTGCCTGTCAGCTCCCTCGTCCTCTGTTCCCTGGGAAAGAGTGGAGAAGGTGCCCTCACTTCTTACACACTTTGGCCGTGAAGAGCCTCCTAGGGTCTCCTCAAATTCCATTGGCTGGAGCTGGTCACACGGCCTGCCCAGCTGCAAGGGAAGCTGGGAAATGCTGTCCCTGGCTGGGCTCCCAGGGACAGCTCTACAGATGGAACAGATGATCCTTGTGGACAGCTCGTCATCTTTGCCACATGACCCAGCAGAACAAACTGTCACTTTTTGGTCTAAAAAAAAATCCTGCTGAGAATCCTGCAGGGGAGACACCCTTATTCAACCCCTGAACTTCTAGTGTCCCTGCCTCAGTGTCCCCTGGTAGAGGGACCAGAGTGGAGAGTTGCACGCTGGCTACGGGGTTCAGGCATGCCTTCCTGGGAGAGGTGGTCTGATCTGAGTCCTGAAAGCCAAACGGGTTGAGCCCAGGCGGGTCAGGCAGGAAAGGAGTAGTGGGGATTGGTCTCAGCGGGGTCGAGGTGGGCACCTCTGGAAAGGGCGTCCTTCTTGGGGAGCCCTGTGGGCCTGTGAGTCCTCGAGGATGTGTGAGGGAGGGGTGCCCAGAGGAGGAGGGGGAGGGGAGCAGGGAGGCAGGTAGCACTGTAGGGAACTGGATTTCATCCTGTAGACACCACGGAACACACAGGACTTTCCCTCCACCTCAGTTGAGAGCAGTGTAGTTTGTATTGGCTTATTGTTTTACCACGAAAAGTAAATGCACTCCTTGCAGGGAGTCCAGAAAATATGCATAGAGAAAAGGAGAAAAAGAAAATCCTACCACTGAAAATATTTAGCTTACTTTTATTTGCCTGGGTGTAGATAGTCTATCTATTTACTATCTATCCATTCCTACATTTACTCCCTTCACCCCAAAAATATTGTTTAGACATCTACTGTGTGCTCATCCCATTTTGCACTCCTCTAAAATTTCCCTTAACAACATTTATGGATAGTTTCCAGGTTATAAAATGCAGAGCCAAGAGCTGGAGAGGGGCTGGGCCAAGCGGCCATGGAGGGTCAATGCTGGCTGCCGCAGGAAGCCAGTCCTGAGGTCACCAACCAGTGCCTGTGAGGTCGTTAAGCTAAAAGGGTAAACCTCTTGGGCTGTTGGGCTGTCTGTGACAGATCTGGCAGGGTCAATTTTGAAGAATCTTAGGAGAGTGCGTCCAGTTTCCACTATGGTTAAGGGATTATATGGGATAAAGGAAGAGATCTTTCTCAGTGTCCCTTGTATCTTGGGGCGGAATGGCATCTCAGATATTGTGGAGGTTAACTTGAATTCTCAAGAGGAGTCCCTTTTCAAGAAGAGTGCAGATACACTTTGGGATATTCAAAAGGATCTGACATTTTAAAGCCTTTTAATGTGCCATTGTTTTGTAAAACAGAAGATAGAAGACGGTATATTTCACATTTTGAGAGTGTTTTTATCTGATCTGTAAAGAAATAAAGAAACATTGGAGACCTAAAAAAAAAAAAAAGAAAAATGCAGAGCCCCCTGTCCTAGGCCGCTCGGCTGTCATAACACAGGGCCAGAGACCAGGGGCCTTGCACAGCAAGATCCATCAGCTCACAGTTCTGGACACTGAGAATCCAAGATCAAGGTGTTGGCAAGGTTGGTTCCTCCCGAGACCGCGCTCCGTGGCTCGCAGATGGTGTCTTCTCCCTGCGTCCTCCTGGTCTTCCTTCTGTGTCTGTGTCCTTCTGGGGACACCAGCTATGTTGGACTAGGTCCCACCCAGACAAGCATATTTTTCCTTAATGGTCTGTTTGAAGGCCAGATCTTCAAACATGGGGACATTCTGAGGTCCTGGGGGTTAGGGCTTCAACAAATGAACTTGAGGGACCCATCGTCACTGTGGAGTGCACCTCATAGGCATTTAAGTCACTGTCACGTTGGCGGATTGGAGGAAGCGTCCATCTGTTCAGGGTCACGGCTGGTCTCTGAAGGGCGTCTGGACTGCACGTCTTTGGTTCTCTCCCCAGCAAGTGGAATCTCCGCTCCTAGAGGCTTGTTTTTTTTAGGGCCTCCTCACCTGACACCAGCTTCTCCTGATGCCCTAAACCGGCAATGTCTGAGCCCTTCCCCAGAGCCTTGCTGGATTCAGATTCGCCAATAAAACAGTAAAATAAACTGCATCTGCCCCCTCCCTCACTGCCCCCACTCCTGGGAATCGACCCCAGAGCCTCACACATACTAGGCAAGCACTCTACAACTTGCTACACCCTGACCCTTTTTATCTTCTTAAACTTAAATACAGCAAAGATACTTTGTTTTAATGAAGGAGGAGTAAAAACAACTTGAGAAAGCTACTGATATCTGATTCAATACATTGTTTTATAAATATGTGATCAAAAACATAATCAAATTATACATATCATGTATTTGATTTGAATTTGAATATTCTATTACTTTAAGACAGTGTTTCACTAAGTTGCGCAGACCTGTGGTCCTCCTGCCTCGGCCTCCCGAGTTGCTGGGATTCTAGGGTGGCTGGTGCTGTCCCTCCCGGCAAGCTGTGTGCTTCGGAGTCACCTTGCGGTGAGATTCAGCGGCCGCGCTTATGCGTGCTGGCCATGGCATCCATGTGGCTGTGCGTTTCGCACTTCCTTGGCTTGCGCTTCTGCATCCTTGGTCGTCTCC
Source organism: Tamias sibiricus (assembly GCA_025594165.1). NCBI lineage: Eukaryota > Metazoa > Chordata > Mammalia > Rodentia > Sciuridae > Tamias > Tamias sibiricus. The sequence continues at coordinate 4,928,577 of CM046665.1, forward strand.
GTCACAGAGATGACCCCTTGGTTTGTTGGTCACCCCTGGTGGTGCTTGATTTCACTGATCAGATGTCAGCTGCGCCTCTGTGGGTCAAAACTCTGCTGAGAGTGGATCCGCGCATTCCTCAGGCACGAGAAGAACCGCGGGGATACGGCGGAGGTGACACTGTGTGGCCTTGGGGGTCAGGCCACAAACAGGCCAACACAGGACCGGGCCTTGCTCTTTGGGGACACTTGGTCTTGGAAGCCAGTCACCATATTGTGAGGGAGCCCAAACAGTTTGTAGAGAGGTCCACGTAGCCCCTGGCAGAGGTGCCAGCCAACAGCCAGTGCCACCCTGCTGGCCAAGGCCATCTTAAAGGCTGATCCTGCAGAAGTGTCCCCCCACCGCCAGGACCCACCCAGATGGCAGACTCATGAACAAAACAATAAGTGGTTTCTGCTGGGAGTCATTCCATTTAAGGTGCTGCACACAGCAGTAGATAACCCGACCTCACGCCTTCCCCACGGCCTGCCTCCAACCCCTGCTGAGGCCAGTGTTGTCTCCCACCAAGTCAGCAGACGCCACGTCTGCCTGGTCATGTCGTCTTCCTCCACGCCCAGCTCAGCCCCTGACGCCCAGCAGATGCCCAGTGAATGGTTGGGTGACGAGTAGCCAGCAGATGACGCTTCTCCCCATCTAATCTCAGAGCAGTGCGGGTGGGGTTTCACCAAGTGTCCTGCCTTCCCCTGGCCAAACTCCCCGAGGACAGCCATCCTCACTGTGAGTGGCTCCAGTACGGACTGACACTGGTTACCGTGGTCACTTAAGTAATGCCAACCCCAGCGGCCCCACTAGGATCTCACTTAGCCAGCCAGGCAGGTCATGGCGGGGAGCACCCCCTCTGCTGCTAGCTCCACAGTCCCCACGTCACCAGAGAAGGAACAGAGGCACTTCGTGGTGTGTGACCAGCTCACCTCTCTCATGTGTCGCCCGTGGGTCTCCACGTGTTCGTTCATGCACAGGCAACAAACAGGTAGCTGTGTTGCTCCCTCCTCTCCCTGCAGCGGTGGGAAGACTCGTGTCCCCTACAATTCATGTTGAAATCCTAACCCCAATGTGAGGGTACGTGAGGGTGGGGCGTTTGGAAGGTGATTAAGAGGCAAGGGTGGAGCCCTGGTGAACGGGATTGATGCCCCAAAGAACTCCTTCTCTCCCTTGCCACGTGAGGATACAGTGAAAAAGACTGTCTGTAACCAGAAAGCCATCCTCACCAGACACGGGACTCTGCCTTGCCTCGACCTTGGACTTCGGCCTCCAGACCTGTGAGAAATGAACGTGTTTTTTACAAGTACCCAGGCTATGGTGTTTTGTTATAGCAGCGCAGATGGACTAAGACATTCCCAGTGATAGACATACATGTCCTTTTCCAAATAATTGAGAGGAGGAATTGGCCAATGAGGGTGACATTCAGCAGACAGGAAGTGATAATACTGGGGTAGGGTTGTAGCTCAGGGGTAGAGCACTGGCCTGACATGTTTGAATCCCTGGGTAGATTCCTAGCACTGCAAAAACCAAATCAAACCAAACCAAAACAAACCCACAAGGAAAATAAAAGTGGTAATTCTGGAAGTGGACTCACAACTGAATCTAAGTGGAAGTCCGGAAGAAGTCACTGCTCCTGGGAACGTCAAAGCTTCTGTCCTTCTTGAGGCTCGTAAGGCTCGTCTATAGCCAGAGGAACTGTTCGAGGAGGGACTTGCCCTTGCACGTGAGGAAAGTGGTTGTGCCCCAGAGGGTGGAGGGGCCCTGGAGGCAGTTGCCAGGAAAACACATTGTGTTCAAGGGACTCTGGAAGGTGTGACCTGATGTCCAAAGCACAGGACTCGCAGTTTTGGATGCTGATCAAACAGCCTCACTTGGAGGCCCAGGAGCCTTCTCCGCCTGCCTTGGGTCTCATCAGAGCACAGGATTTCTCCTCTCCCTAGCATTTTGAATTACAGTGTCCTGAATAAACACCATGACTAGTTTTTAATTTCCCTGTGCATTTGTAACAGTCAGTAAGAGAGTTTTTAATGTCTTGAAAACACACTTTAGAGGACACAGGACAACTGTAAATTTCTTCGTTGATTGTGAACATGGCTCCGAGCTGTTTGGGCTGCATGGCAGGTGACTTTTACTGTCCTACACTGCCAGCCGGAGGGCAAACTGCTTGCCCTCTGTTTTAATCAGCTTTTTTGTTGCTGTGGCCAAAAGACCTGGTAAGAACAACACAGAGGAGAAAAAGTTGACTTGGTTCTTGGTTCCAGAGGTTCAGTCCTTGGCCAGCCGACTCCACAGCCCTGGCCTGAGCTGAGGCCATGATGGTGGAAGGGCGTGGTGGAGGGAAACAACTCAGGACGCGGCCACAGGAAGCAGAGAGAGCTCTGCTCACCAGGGACAGGAACCCCGAGGCACGCCTCAGTGACCCACCCCCCGCCCAGCCTCACCACCCGTTAATCCATATGAGTGGATTAATCCACTATTAGGTCACACCCTCCACAGTCCCCACCTCTGAAAACCCCTGTGTTGTCTCATACATGAGCTCTTGGAGGACACCCCACGTCCAACCCGAGCACCCGCATCAGGATGAGCAGTGTTCTCTGCTGCGCAGCCCGTCCATGCGTGAGGCTGCCGTGGTGCCCCGGACCCCGGAGGAGGCTCAGTCTCTCCCTGCTGAGGCTGCGGCTTGAGAACGCCACGTAATCAAGTCCCTCGTTGTGGGCATGGTCAGGTGGCCCGTGATTGCTGTGGGGGACTCAGCTGCCCCATCTCTGGTCAGTGTGTGGACCCAGGGCTGGCCTGTCGGCTTTGGAACAGCCCCTCGTGGAGAGAACGGATGGAGGCCGAGGCCGAGGCCGAGCGGTCCCTGCACCAGCTCTCGGAGTGAAAGGCGCTAAGACAACCATGCATATTTTATAGACCCAAGGACAATAGGGTCCTTCATTGAAGCTTTGTTGAACATGTCGTTCATCATCCTGTGACCCAGGTCCTGGAACTCGGGGAGCTAAGTTGGATCTGTGTTAAGGTGCTGCTCCTGAGAAGGCTTTAGTCACATTTCTCTGTTTCATGTCAGTACAGAAATGCCTGATGTTGCAGAAGGCAGTAAGGGGGTGGGTAGCACCCTGATTTCATTGTCCCAGAAACATTGCTCACGTTTTGCAACTGCCCCCAGATTGTAGTATAAATAGTTTTGTATCATTTAAAACATCTGGCATACCATCAATGATTTTCTGGCTGTGTAGTATTCCACCACACAGAGACAGTCACTCACTGGTGGCTACTTAGGGAACCACGCATCAGCTAGTGTTGTATGTGGCAGGGGTGAGGATGGGGTACAGGAAGGAGGACGGGGCGCGGCCCACTCCCTAGACCCTCTGGGCCTGACATCGGTCCTAACGCAGTGTTTGAGCAGGGGTGCTGTGGCCCCGTCTAGCCTGGAACAGGAGGTCAAAGGCACTAAAGCTGTGACAAGCTGTGACGGGGAACAGGGAACAGGGAGAAGGGTGTCCCTCGCAGAAAGGACCTCATGAGCGGGCTCAGAGGAGGGTCAGCTGGTGAGGCCCCGTCTACCTGCAGGTCTTGGAGGTCCCGGGCTCCATGGTGCCGTCCAGGCAGGGAAGGAAGAGGGGGCTGAGAGTGACCAGAGGTCCTGGGAAGTTGGAGAGGGCCGTGAGGGACAGGAGGGCACGTGGGCGCTCCTAGCAGAGGCTGGGAAGCCCCAGGGAGGCCCCTGGAGCTGCAGGGAAGGGCAGCAGAGGCGCGAGGCTGCTGGGCTGGGGGCGGCCAGGTGCGAGGCAGGCTGAGCCTCCGCTTTGGTCTCTGACAGACAGGACGGCGGCCTGCAGGGGCAGATGTGGGGCAGGACGGGGAGGGCTTCTCCCGTCCCACCAGGCTCCTGTGTCCCCAGCTTCTGGCTTCTGGTGATCAGATCAAGATGGATGAGCGCCGTGCGAGCGTCCGTCTCCTGTGCCGCGCTGCCTCGTGTCTGCCCTCCAGGGAGGCCGCCTCCTGGTGAAAGGGCAGGAGAGTTTCCTAGGGCTTGAGGAAAGACCTGAACACGATGCTCTCCACTAAGCTGAAATTCAAACATCCAGAGGTCTCCGGGCAGTTTTTAAGAGTAAGTCCACTTACAGGTGGCCTGATCTGGAGCCCCCGTAGACCCCGGCCTGCCCGTCTCTCTTGCTTACACGCGGGGCACGTCAGCTCCAGCGTGGGGGCCGTGTCTCTGTTTGTCACCTCTTGATGGGGACCCGATGGCGAGGACTGTTGCCCCGCTGGGGATGAATCGCCACTGGAACTGCCTCTAGGTGGACACGGCTGTTTTGTCTTCATGGTAAACATCGAGGAGGTGGCAGGAGGAGCCGCTTCTTGAGTGCCACTGTGTCAGGACGTGTCCACCGCGGGAGGTGGTGGGGACGAGTCCCCCCACACCAGGACACAGCCTCAGAGAGGCCGAGCCACACGCCCCTGCCCCACCAGGAGAGTGCCGCGTGACGAATGGCCCCCAACCCGAGGGACACGAGGGCACTGTGTGGTTCTGCTCCTGCGCGCTGTGGGCCGGGCTCGGGCGCGGTGCGGCTGGCCAGGCCTCCACTGCGGAGCGACTGCCGAGCCCCCGGGAGCTGGTCCCGGATGCAGGCTTCCCAGTACATTGCCTGGGGGGGAGTGGAAGGCGCCCCTCTCCAGCAAGGTGGGCTGGGGCAGGTGGGCTCAGGCGACGGCCAAGTGCCCAGGGTATAGAAGCCGCTTGGCCTTCCCTGAGTTCCCCGCAAGTCTCACAGCATCTTGTCACTCTCATAGTTGGTGCTCGTCGCCCGCCGGCCAGGTCGAGGGGAACTGGACTGCCCTGGATGTGGGAGAGGCCAGCTCCTGTCCTTCAGGAGCAACGGGGACAGGTGACAGCGCTGTGCCCTGCCCCAGAAACTCAATCTGCCACAAATGTCCTGGGCAGGGCCCTGAGCCAGGCTGGGCTCCCTGTGGCCTTGGGGCTGCCACCCTCTGCTGGGCTCTCCGCACTCCTGTCCTCCTGACCGGTGGAGGAGGCTCAGGTGCCTCTCTGCTGCCATTCCCCGGGTCAGGAGTAGCAGAAGCACCCAACCTTTGCTCACTGAGATACAGACAGGGGTGAGCAAGGCGCTCCTGGGGTGCGATTAGACGCCGCCGCCTCCCTGCCCGTGCTCCAGGGAGTCACTCGGAGGGACAGGGACGCGCGCTGGCTGGGCTGCCTCTGGCCACACCCCCTCCGGCTTGGCACTGCCCGCAGCAGGGCACAGTGGCTGAGGAGGCGCTGTGCCGGCTTCCTCGCCAGGCCGCTGTGTGGGCAGAACGCTGGGCGGCAGAGGTGAGCGGGGCAGGCTTTTCTGCTTGGTAGTTCGGAGCGGCCTGGTGCCAGGAAGGAGGCCCGGCCTCCCCGTGGGCTTCTGTTCGGCCTCGAGCAGCACTTCTGTTGGAAGCCGCTCCCGTCCCTGTGGCTTGGGTCCTGGCCTGGCCGTGGGGGCCATTCTCCGCTCCTCCTCCACCTGCCTGGTGGAGCGGGCGTGCTGGGCACCGCCTGTTAGGTGGGCCTCGCTGAGGTCTCCCTGACGGGCAGGAGGCGGGCTGGGCCGTGCCCTTCCTCTGTGGGAAGCTGCCTGCAGCTCATACCTCTGCAGGGGTGGGCACGGAGAGGGACTCGGCCACCCCAGGACTCACCTCTGCCAGGGACCACTGCCAGGGTGCATATGCCCACTGCGGCCCCTCCCGGGGCTCGATGTCTTCAGCTCTAAATCAAGCGTGTCCTCTCGGATCTTCAAGGGTGGACAGAAATAGCACGCTAGGCGCGCTGATGCTCGGAAGGATGCCAGCACACACCCGCCTGTGCTGAGCTGCGGTGCCCGGCCGAGGCCTCTCTGCTTCCGCCCGGGCTCTCCACCGTGGCGGGGAGGATGTCCAACCCACTCCCATCCCCGCCTCGCCCTTCAGCCAGACCAGGACGCCCTGCCACGTGGCCACGGGGACTGGAGCCGTGAGCAGGGTCAGGGGCTGGCAAACCAGCCCCTGGGCGTGGCCTGCCCAGTGTTCTGAGGAGGGGCCTGTGCTGGGCCGAGAGCATGGTCCTGCTCGGGCTCTGGGCCTGCTCGGGCTCTGGGCCAGGAGATCAGGCGGGCGGAGCTGGGCCCAGGACCCACGTGGACTTCATGCTGAGGATTCCGGACTCACTTTGCTTCCAGGCTTGGGCACCTTGGGGTCAAGCGGGGAGCCCGGCAGCCAACCCCGGGGCCCCAGGCACATCTTGCTGATCGCAATTCTGGCAGGTGACCCCGTTTTCACATCCCCAAACTGGGACCTTTGTTGGGCCACACTGTGCATTTGGGCACAGTGGGGACATCAGGTGAGAACCTGGGGTTGGCGTTGCTGTACCCACAGCTCTGGGGACGCGTGGCAGGCATGCTCCTCTCTTGTGAAGGGGGAACTCTTTCTCGGGGGCCACCAATGCCTGAGTGTCCTCCGGGAGGGACCATGTCCTCCCGGCGAGTGCAGCAGCAGGCAGTGTTGTCGCTGGAAAGGGATTGCAGCCTGGAACAGCAGCGCCGCGGGAAGGAGTCCGGAGACAGGATGGAGACGAAAATATTCTTTAATCTTACAAGAAACTACAATATATCTATACAATAGCGATAACCCTGTCTTTTCTCTCTCTGGTCTCTTCCCATGCGCCCGAGCAGCAATGGCGCTAGCTCGATCTGCTGAGTCACCATTCAAATCTCTCCAGATCCTTGACCAAGTCCCGCGAGATCCCAGGCCAAGTCCCGTGAGACTACGGAAGGCGGAAATGCCCAAAAATGATAGTCAACCGCAATCTTAGCTATCTCCCCAAACAGGGCTCCTGCAAGGCAGCACGAGGCCAGGCCCCAGGCAGGATCCCGGAGCCTTGGGAAAACCATCCAGAGGGCTGGGATGGGAAAGGGTGGCAGGGCCGGTCCTTGGGACCTGGGACAAGAGGACGATGCAGCTGATGGCTTCTCTGGCTCCAAGTAGGGAGTGCACTGTCCTCCTGAGGGGACACAAGCCCTGGGCCAGCTGGTGGGGCTGCATCCAGTTCGTCTGTTTCTCAGCAGTATCTGGCCAGCAGAAGTACCTGGTCCTCCCGCCTCCTGTCCAGGCTGTGGGCCCTACTCTCCAGCCCCCATCCTGCTGGGGAGCCCTCCCGACCCGGCCCACCTTGCTCAGGCCCCTGCAGAAACCGAGCCACGAGAGGCGCAGTGATGTGTGGTTTGCTGGAGGACCTGAGCACAGGGACGGGGTGGGGCAGTGGGGCGATGGCTCTGGGTCGGGACTGTGCCTTTTCTCCCCAGGAGCCAGGAGCGAGGCCCCTGAGCCCGCCATCTGCCAACTACGGGTCTCACTCCGCTTCCCTCCAGGAGGTTCCGACTTGGACAGGAATCGCTGATGGGCCCCGGCCAAGCCAACCCGTCACTCAGAGGACCGAGGCTGGGGTGGGCTCCTTGCTGCAGTGACAGGGCGCAGTGGGAGCCACCCAGGTTTCCTTTGTCCTCCTTCTTTCTGGCCACTGACCTGGGGAGGCCGGGAGTTAATTATGCTTTGTCTTTGTGAACAGGCGGCTATAAAAACCTATCAGCAGCGGAGCTCCTTCTCCATGAAACAGGCCTGGCTGGGTTCAGGACCAGAGGCCCTTGCCCAGGGGTGGGAGGCCGGGGAGGAGGCCTGCGGCGCAGGGGAGGCAGACGGAGAGCCCAGCCACGCGTGCGCCTCTGGGAGAAGGCGGAGTTGTTGGGGGTCGCGCTGCTTAGGAATGATCTGGAAGAGTGGCAAAAGCTGTGGCCGGGAGTCTGCCTGGGCAGGCAGGGCAGGGCGCCCGGGTGTGGGGCGCAGGCGGGCTGGCGGGGACTCTGCACATCCCGCCGTCCAGTCGCAGGCTGTGGAGCATCGTTGGGTCAGAAGCGTTACCGGGTGGGGAATGTGGCTGTGGACGGGATTGACAGGTCTGTGTCCTGAGGAGTCCCTGCAGTTGACCACATGGGCAAGTGACCAGTGCTGGGACACTGCAGGGAGGGGCCTAAGGGCCCAGCTGCCTAGATGAGGTGTCTCACCAGTCTGGATGGCAGGAGGTCAGGGGGCTTCCTGGAGGAGGGACCTCAGGGCTGCTGCCGGCAGCAGGGCTAGTGCCGGGGACACTGGTGAGTGTGGCGCCAGCGGGGCAGAGGGCTCTGGGTGGGCCGGAGCCTGCACTGTGGAGGGAGGGCTGGCAGGGCTCGCCCTGCTGAGGACTGACATGTCACAGACCCTCCCGCCAGGGCTGGGGTTTCACCCAGGCCTGCAGACACCGAACCCAGCCCTGGCGCTACCTGCCTGGGCCTCCTAGCTCCGCAGGGCTCTGGGTGACCGCCCGGCCCTGTGTCTGGTCACTCGTGGCCTTTGTTGGCCCTATCCCCAACCCTTCCTTGATCATTCCCCTGGCTGCCCGAGGCTGGGAGTCCCTTGGCTGACACCCTGTGCGGTCACCTGACACTGTGCTTCCCACACCTGGCCACCGTGGCCGGTGAGCCTGACCCGGGGCTCAGTGTCTTTCTGACCCCGGTGAAGAACTGGGGACCCTTGTGTCCAACAAAGCGAGACCTGTGCTCAGGTTAGGAACTGGGGCGTGAGGACGGGGAGGGAAGCCAGGGCTCGGACCCCTGGAGCAGGTTCTGGACTCCTGCCAGGTGCGTCCGGTCCCGACTGGGACAGCCACCTGCAGTGGGTGCTGCCATCCCACCCCGAGATGAGTGAACAGAAGCCCCAGAGGGCAGCCCTCTCCTGGGGTGCACAGCCACAGGGGTGCACAGCCCCGGCACCGTCTGCCACCAGGGCCCGCGCCACCCCCACCACGCCGGTGTCTCCCAGGCTCGCTGTGTTGCTGCAGGAAATTCCAACCCCACAGCCGTCCCGACAGGCTGCTGGACGAGAGAGCGCGAAGGGGTCCTGGAGCGCAGGCTCGCGGCCAGGGGTCGCCCTTCCATCCTCCCTGGCCAAGGCGGGTCGCGGCCCCCCAGACCCTGCTCTCCATCCAGGACTGGACGTTCTCTGGAAATCGCGTCCCACCAGGTTCAGCTTCTGGAGAAGAAGAGAACGTCTGGCCGCCGGAGCCGGGGCGTAGCTTCTTTCCAAAACTCCAGGAGGGACACCGTGGCCGTGCCGCCTGGGCCGCTGCTCAGGCCCAGGGACCTGTGGAGGCCCCGCTTCACTGGACCCGCTCCCACGGGCAGGGACGCTGCTCCCACAGAGGCTAGAGGCCGCGGGGCCCGCACCGTTTTCCTCTCTCTGTGTGTATTTGGTAGAAACAGGTGAAGGTCAAAGCCGTGTGTTCTTGTGGTCCGGGGTGTCGGGAGGGTGCGGAGTGTGACGCAGACTGCGGTTCCTTCCCATTGCCACTCAGAGACCACCGAGCTCTGAACAGAGGTGACTGCAGCTTCACTGTAGGGGCGGAGCATGAGCCATCGTCACCTGTCGGTGGGCCTGGATGGACCTGCGCCTGTGTCTCGCTCTGACTGTCCCACTGGACTTGATGCCTGGAGACAAATCCCCGCAGGGCGTTGGGGGCCATGCGCCTCCTGCTTCTGGTGGGTGTGTGGACTCCCGGTGTCCTGTGGGGGTCATGCCGTCACAGCCTTTCCTTCTGAAATGCTCCCTGACCCTCTGTGCCCGCCAGGTGTGAAGCCTTTGAGCTGACCTTGACCTTGCCCCTGCCCTCTGCTGCCCTTGGTCACTCAACCTGGCTGGGGTCCTGGAGGAATGTGGCTCTGGGCCTTCCAGGGTGGCTTCCAGGGTGACTGGGGGCGGGGGTGGTCTCAGCTGGGAGGAGGACACGCCTACCAGGGCTGGAGTCAGCTCTGGGCCCTGCGGTTGACCAGGACCTCACTGGTGGCCTCGCTTGCTTCGTAAAGGTGGACTGCAGCAGGCCGCTTGGGGTGGTGGCCATTAGCTTGTGTTCCTGTACCTGGGGACAGAGGGCATCCAGGCACAGATGAAAGGGGCTTGAGTGGCAGCTCTGGCCCTTGCCCAGGAATTCCCGGCTGAAGGCCCTGCAGAGTGTCATGGTGCCCTGTGCCTGGTACCTGGTGACTTGGGTGGTGGCGATGGGAGTGGCACTGGGCGCAGCGGGAAGCCGGTCCAGCTGTGAGTGGCTTCTCTCCCGTCTGCTCAGGAGCCGAGCCTGGTGCTCAGTGGGGGGTGGGGCCGGCCCAGGAAAGGCAGGGCAGACCCGGAGCAGTCTGTTCCCACAGAGTAAGGGGCGGGGCACGAAGGTAAGTCCCCGAGGCCGTGGAGTGGCTCTCTGCAGGTGCTCAGGGTTGTGAGTCCACGGGAGCTGCTGCAGGGTGGCCACGTGGGGGTGGGGCACGTGGCACTCGACAGCCTCAGATTTCCGCAGCACCCTGGGCTGGAGCCCCTCCCTCTCATCCTCCTGGGGGCTGTCCCCCGCAGGGAGGAGCAAGCCGCGGTGGGGTTATTTCAAGGGGATCCCCATGGAAACGGAGAGTGGGAGGCTCCCGGCGGCACCGGGTGCTGGAGCCGGCCGCCGTGGCAGCGTGCCCCGACTGCAGGGTGCGAAGGGCCTGCTCTGCACCGTGGGGTCTCAGAGGCCCAAGGGAGGCTGGCGCCCCCCATGCCCCTGCCCCTCTGCCCAGCTCAAGCCCCCCCCCCCCCGGTGCCTCGGTGGGAGTCAGGCCGTCTCCCGGGCGCTCCGAGGCCTGTGGGCCTCTTTCTCCAGCAGGTCTTGGGCTGCGGCCAGCTGCAGCGTCCAGCCTGGTCCTGGCGGCGCCTCTGCTGTGGGCTGCAGATCCTCTCCCAGAACCTCTTCCCCAGCCGCGGCCTGGATCCGCTGGGAACCCCCGAGGCCCTGTGCCGTCCCCTCCCTCGTCCACTCCTTTCTCCGGCAGACTTTTGTTGGTAACAAGCTCCATTTGCTCCCTGAAAGAGTGGGCTGCGTGACCCCCCAGCCGCGCTCCTCTCGTTGGAGTGACGGGAACCGTGGCGGCTGCCCCGCCTGGTGGTGAGGATCTGGTGGGCTGGGGGCGAGCGTGCTGAGCCGCTGTGGCCAGTGTGTCCAGGGCACTGGGCCTGGCCGGATGGACAAGCTCTTAGAGGCAGGGAGGCCAAGCAGGCAGCCTGCGACCTGCAGAGATGCCCGTGTGACCATGAGATCATCAAGGGGGCCCCAGACCCTCCTGTGGTTGTACTTGATCTTTATGCTGGGCTCGTGAGGCAGGTGATGTCACTCTCCATTTGACAGAGGAGGAAACCGAGGCTGGGGAGGCGGAGTGATCTTTGTCTGTGCCTGTAAAGAGGCAGGGCCAGGACGCAGGGGTGGCTTCACCCCCGCTGCTGTTCTCAGGATGCGTCCCGCTCCCACGCCTGCTCCCCGGCCTGGCAGGGGAGGTGGGGTTAAGACCCCCAGGAGGGAACATCGAGTCTCCGTGTGGGTGGGCTGGGGCTGGGACTGCCCGTGGGCTTCTACGTTGAGTTCTGCTCAGCCGTGTGTTTGGGGTGCTGAGGGAAAGGGCCTCTGGAGGGGTTAGAGATGCTGCAGGGACACCTCTGAGCTCTGGGGCCCCAGGACTGTGCTGGCATTTTCTAGGAGGTTCCTGTGGGTCAGGTTCTAAGAGCTTCAGCCTCCAGCCTGACCCTAAGGATGGGCAGCTTCGGTTCTGGTATTTAACAGGGAAGCAGAGTAGGAGAGCCTGGGGGTGCCCAGTCAGCAAGAGCCCACCCCGGGATGACCAGGGAACACGGGCTTTAGGGTCCCTTAGAAAGGGCCCAGCACTGTCATCATGCTGGGAGACCTTGGGCGTGGCCGGAGGCCACCTGACCACTTGGAGCCGGGAGTCCTCCGCAGATCTCCAGGCTGGCGTGAGCGTGTGGGAGCAGGGGGGCCTGGGGCCCAGAGCACCGTGGGCCAGTGAGCACCCTGCATTCAGTGCTCCCTTTGTCTTGAAAGGTGACTTGTCCCTCCCGTTGGTCTGTGTACCAAGCTCTGCTTTGACCTAAGGTGAGGGCCACTGTCACTTGTGCCTTGAACTTGTGACTAACAGGTAAACGGTGAAGCCCGTTGACAGCTTGTCCTTTCACAATGTGGTTCATTAAATGTCCCCCAGTGGGTTCCAGCTGCATGTTGACGGTGCACAGGTGCAGGTGATTCCAGATGGCCACGTCCTACCTGGACACTGAACACAGGACTCTAGAATATTCTTAGCTGTTGGGGGAAAGGATCAGGAATCCCCTTGGACAGGTGTGGAAGAGGCTGTGGTCACTGAGCCATGGATATGAAGGTGCCTGGTGGCCCAGAAGGGACCCGTCCACCCTCCCTCTGTCCAGCACATGTAGCCCAGGCTGGTTAGGGTAAGTCAGAGCCATGCTCTTGGCCATCGTCACTCGGAGACGTGGAGACGCTTGGTCTTCTGCCACTTTCTCTCATACGCAGCTTCTTTGAGCTGAAAAAATTTAAGAAACTGAGCTCCGGTTGGTCGTTTGTGAAATGCAGAATCGTTCCTTGAAGCTGTGGGGTAGAGAAAAGAAGAGGTCTGACGGCTTGAGCAATCTGGGAGATTCACGGCGGGCTGTGCCAGGGCCCCGGGAGCGGCAGAGTGTATTTGGAATTGCCTGTCGTCCTGCATGTCCCACTTATTGCCCGGAGGACCCGGGACAGTTCTGTGGTCTGTCCAAGCCTCGGTCTTCTCATCTGTAGAATGGAGAGTGGGGGCCGTAACCACAAGCTTTGGTGTTGCTCAGAAGACAGACTAAGAAAATAGGCCTGAAGGGCTGTGCCCGGCCGGCCCTCCCTGGCGGTGCTCCCTCCACAGACGCAGAGCCCCTGAAGCGGGCACTGGCCTCTGCTTGCCCTGCCACACCTGGGAGACCGCCCCAGCCAGAGCTGGGCTGGTGGAGGGTCCGCCCTGTCCACTAGGAGACTCTGGGCTTTGTCTCCCAGTCTGCCCGCTCATCCCTAGGCAGGTGCTTGGACCAGACGGGGTGCAGGCTTGGGGGTGCAGGCTCGTGGGCGCAGGGCCTCGGGCAGGCCGAGTGCTGGCCAGGCCCGGGTCGCCGTGCTGCTGCTGTGTTGGAGCAGCCTGATGCTTGGCTTGTCACAGCGCTGCGTGGGCTGGAAGAGACAGCCAGATAAGCTGCACCAGAGCCATCTGTTTGCAGCCCTTGGACCAGATGGTCTGCAGGGACTCCCGGGGGCGGGCTGGGGAGGGATAAAGTTGCAGAGCACCCGGCGTCTCCAGAGCTTCCCACAGCCCTCGGAGCTGGGCCTTGCCATCCACCCTGTGCAGACCAGGAGCACGAGCCCAGAGTTGTCAAGACACTGATGAAGGTCACACAGCCAGGAAGTGGCCGAGGTGGGGTTTGAAGGCAGGGCTTCCTGACTCCCGGTGTTCGCTGCACCGGGCTGCGGACGTTCCAGCGGAAGCTGCTGCAGAGTGACTTGTGAGAAAGGCCCCAAGTGGGGGTACGCATGCAGGAGGGGGGCCTGCCAGTGCCCGATGGTCCCAGGTCCCCATGTGTCCGTGGTGTTGCCCGTAGACTGTCCTGCAGCAGCACTGCCCGGCCAGGCTGGGTCTGGAGGTGGGCGCTGTGCACTGGCGGTGCCCCTGCCTAGAACACGCGGCGGGGGAGGTGGAGAAGCCAGGCCCAGGGACGATCCTCGCCCTGCCGGCCGTGGTGGCCAGGGCGTGAGTGGACTCGGCCCTCTGGGCAGACGGGCGGGGGGCCTGTGAGGGGGTCCAGGAGAAGGGCAAGGGCCTGTCTCTCTGGTTAAACAGTCGGGGCCACGGGAGGGCCTTGTTTCCCAGGGTGCTGAGCATGGAGACGGTGGTTTTGCTAATGGGCATTTAAGAGGGGCCGCGCTCTGAGGCGTGTGTGGTGCTGGAGGGAGATAACGGGTGCCTCCTTGATGACCCCTGGAGCCCAGAAGCCCTGAGGCCGAGCACTGGGCCCTGGGGTCCCCACCACAGCCCCACACCAGGCAGTGGCGAGAGCAGAGGCTCTGTGGTCAGGGCACAAGCCCCTGAAGCCCCATGGCTCCTTTCCCCAGCGGTGTGGCGTGTGGTGAGTTGCCTGACTTCTCTGTGCCTCACTCTGTTCATCTGTAGATGAGGATGGAGACAGTGGACCACATCCCGGGGCTGCTGGGAGTCAGGCACTCAGTGAGTGCTGGGTGCACAGTCAGTGTCAGTGAGTGCTGGGTGCACAGTCAGTGTCAGTGAGTGCTGGGTGCACAGTCAGTGTCAGTGAGTGCTGGGTGCACAGTCAGCGTTCAGGTGTCTCGTGCCCGTGACGGTCACCATGACATCATCATCGTTACGTGCCCCTCTCCCTGGTGGCCCATGCACCCAAGCTAAACTGAAATGAATGGGGTAGCTCCAGCCACCCACCCACCCTCCTGCCAAGGACAGGAACAGGACCAGTGCCCCGCCCCTGCAGGGGGGAGGGAGGCAGCCCACGGCGTGGAGGGGTGGCCAGGCCTCTGCTGGGGGGCAGATGGCCAGAGCAGCAGGCCAGGTGCTGGGCACCAGGCTGGGAGATGGCGTGTTAGGCACAGTCTGGTGGCCTCCTTGGAGCTCAGGCCAGAGTCCTTGCCCTGCGTCCCCCAAGCCACTGGTGGTCTCTGAATCGCATCCAAGCGTGGCGGCTGAGCCGGCAGCTGAAGGAGCAGCGTGAATCGAGGTCGAGGTGGTCACCTTGGCCAGCTGCCTTCTCCCACCCTTGGCCAGAGTTTGGCTCAGTCTGAATGGGTGGGTGGTCGGGCGGCACCCACCCTGGCCTGCACAGGGGACGGCAGGCTGGGGTGATGACAGCTACGGGCACCAGGCATTCAGTTCTGAGGGCAGCGCTGGGTGCCCACCCAGTGGAGCGCGTCTTGTGTGGGCGGGGCAGGCCCCAGCCTGCACTCCTCACGTTCACCTCCAAGTCTCCTTGTTCCTCACTGGGACAAAATGGGGGGCCAGGCCTGGGGTGCAGGATGGAGGTCTGGGCAGTGGCGAGGCAGGGGCGTGGGTGTGCTGAGCAAAGGTGATGTGGAACCACGCTCCAGGGGACACTGGGGAGGGTCCCAGCCCCAGCAAGGGCTGGCGGGGACCGAGTGCACCCAGATGGCCAGTGAGCAGGAGGAGCAGGGCGCAGGTCCCGGGCCTGTGGGGCAGGTGGAGGAGGAGCGTGGTCTCTGCAGCTGGAGGGGCCCGGGAGGCAGTGGAGGCCAGGGCTGAGGGTAGCAGGTCACCGAGGGTGCGCTGGAGGAGAGGAGCTGGGGTGGGCCCGTGGCCACAGTGGCCAGCCTCTGCCCACGCCCATCCTCTCTGTCCCTCGGCTCCATCTATGCACCAGGACCTGTGGTGGCTCCCTCACCACCTGGGTGCCTGGTGGCAGCTGCCCTCAGGCTGCTGGGTCCCCTGAGAGCGGGAAGTCCCTGGGAGTCATGCCCGCACCCAGGGACCTCCAGGAACCACGGTGCATACACCCCAGCGCCCTCGCTCCTGACTGGGACACCGAGGTGTGACCTGCACTGTCCCCAGGGCTACAGGCGTGACTGAGCCCAGGCTGCCCTGCGTGGGAGTCTCCGGGTACCACTCTGACCGCCTCCTCCCTGTCCTGGTTTCCCTGGGAACACTCCCTGATGGCTCTGCAGGAGCCCTTGCCCGCGCGGCTGCTTCAGGAGGCCTGGCCCCCCCGTGACAACCCTGGGACGAGGCAGGGGAGAGGTCCAGGAGACCCAGACGGGGCTGCAGCTGTGGCAGGGCTCCCAGAAGTGCGAGGCTGGAGGCCAAGCTTTGGCACCATGGACAGCACCCAGGGGCTCAGCACCTTGGGTCTCCCCTTGGGTTTGCAGACCAGTCTTCCCACTGCTTAGGGCCTCTGGCAATGCCAGGGTGCAGGGCTGGGCCCTCCCTAAGGGCCTGCTGATGACCCTCCACATGACCACTGGGACAGGACCTAACAGGACTTGAGTTCCCCTGCCTCTGCTCTTCTGCTGTGGCTTGGAACTCAGGCTTGAGCTTGGGCGCACAGACCTGACTGCTCAGACAGGAAGCCCTAAGGAAAGGGGCCCTTTTCTGAGGACTCATGGGATATCTGCTCCCCTGTCCCCGTCCCCCTGCCCAGCATGTTGTTTGTTGACCCCACACTAGGCCTGGGCACCTGGGGCTGACTAGGCTCTGCCTTGTTTGTTTTGTGTGGCTGTAACAGAGTACCTGAGGGTGGGTAACTTATAAGGAAAAGAAATTCGTTTCTCACAGTTTTTGGAGGCTGGGAAGTCTACAGTCGAGAGGCCGGCACCTGGCTGGGGTCCTTGTGTTGCCTCATCCCGTGGTGGAAGGCAGAGGTGCACGAGAGGGTGAGGTGAGGGGCACACCCACTTTCATGGCAGACCGCTCTCCTTGCAATGATGACATTAATTCTTGGGGGCTGAGCCTGAGGCCTAATCAACTCCAGGCCCCTCCCCCCACCTCTGCACTAGGGAGCAGGTTTCCCAGTGTGAACTCTGGGGCCAGGCTCAGCAGGCCCGTGGTCACACCTGGGAGCTAGGTGTGGAGGGAGATGCAGGTGCAGAGAACACCGTGTCTTCATTTTATTCTATTTATTTTTTGGCACTGGGCATTGAACCCAGGGGCGCTCAACCTCTGAGCCACACCCACAAGCCCCTTTCTATATTTTATTTAGAGACAGGGTCTCACTGAGCTGCTTAGGGCCTCACTAAGTTGCTGAGACTGACTTGGAAGTTGTGATCCTCCTGCCTCAGCCACCTGAGCCGCTGGGGTTACAGGTGTGTGCCACCGTGCCTGGCTGACGTCCTGCCATTTTGATAGGCTCTGGAAGGAATGGGACACAGGGGCCTCTGTGCCGTGGTGGAGGGATGGGGATGAGGGATGGGGTTTGGCCACACCCAAGTGAGACCTGTGATGGGGGTGTCAGGGAAGGCCTGGGAACTATTCTGGAGCTGGCCTCCCAGGGCTGGCCAGGGCTGGCCCTGTGGTAGCATGAGGTGAAGGCAGGCTAGGGTGGGTCACACCTAATGGCGCAGTGTTGCAGAAGCCTTGTGTGGAAAGGCTTGGTCAAGGCACAACCTGCATGGGACTGGAAGTGTGGGTTTGGTCTCAAGGACTCTGGGAAATGTCACCCAAAGCCCTTGCACCTAACCCTTCCAACAGAGGGGTGAAGCCAGAGCATGAGTGGTGAGACAGTCCGTCCAGGAAGACCTCCCTGGGCCCGGTGCAGGGAGCGGGTGGGCTGGGCGTCCTGGAGGCAGGAGGGCGGGGATGAACACACTGTCCAGGTGGAAGGCGCTGGCCCAGGCCTGGATGTGAGAGGGTGACCAGAGCCCCTCCGTTAACCTGGACTGTGTCTCCCTAACGTAGAGGAAAAGAAGAGGAAAGTCCTGTCTGTCTCTGCCTCTTCTGGGATGGAGATGAGCTATTTTGAACCATGCTAAAGTTAGATTTCTAATTTTCTTTGAATCCGTGTCTCATTTAGAGCATTAGAAACTGAAAACCATCCCCCTGTGAATGTGGTGCCATAAATCAGTGCCCGTCGCCAACTGCGGGACGAGTCAATCCGACCAGCGTCACAGCCTTGCATTTATAATGCATCTAATTCTTTATCTTTGTAGGCTTGGACTGGAGCAATTAGTCTTTTCTGCTGATGAGGGAAGGGCGGGGCCTGGGGAGGGCGGGGCAGCGCTTGGGCGGGGCCTGAGGAGGGCGGGGCCTGGGGAGGGGTGGGGCAGCGCTGGGGCGGGGCAGCGCCTGGGTTGGGTGAGTGGTGGCAGATTCCTCCCAGGGTTTCCCTGCTTCTCCTGGTGGGGCTGTGTCTCTCCCACCTGCTTCAGGAGATGTTCTCTCTCTCTCTCTCTCTCTCTCTCTCTCTCTCTCTCTCTCTCTCTCTTTTGATATTGGGGATTGAACTCAGGGGCACTCGACCTCTGGGCCACATCCCCAGCCCTCTTTTGTGTTTTATTAGAGACAGGGTCTCACGGAGTTGCTTAGTGCCTCGCCATTGCTGAGGCTGGCTTTGAACTCGCAACCCTCCTGCCTCAGCCTCCCAAGTGCTGGGATGACAGGCGTGCGCCACCGTGCCCGGTGGGGATGTGTTCTCTAGAGCAGGTGAGGCGGTTGTGCTAGCAGACCCATTTCTTGGGCTGTGACCACGCTGGTGCTGTACAGGTTCTGGAGGGGAGGGTCCTTTATCCACCTGGAGGCTGTCCCCCTGTGTCGTGAAGGCCTGGGCCTGACCATGTGCGGCTGGGCTCTGTGTCCACCCTGCACCCCGTTTCTCCCTCCCACACTGCCCTCAGGCGCCACCTGTCAACCCCTCACGAGTACTCGCCCCTTCTTCCCTAGCAGGTGACCCTGGACACAGAGGGGCGGCCAGCACTTCAGGCCAAACACAGAACTACAGACAGGTGCAGGTGGCTCTGCTCTAACAGGACACAGGCGTCCTGAGAAGGCCCCTGGTCCTAGGATCACACACGAATGAACCAGGCCCATGGACGGGGTCAGGTCAGTGCAGAGGCTGAAAACCCGCGTGGGCCCCCCCAGACGCTGGCCAGTGCCCGTCCTGCAAAGCTCTGCCTCGGTGTTTCCCAAATCTGCTACGTTCACCAACATGAGATGTCGCAGCAGTCACGGGCTTATCCTGAAGGGAGGGGTGAAGGCACCGATGGAGGGGCTGCGAGGAGCAGGCTGACCCAGAAGGGACACGGCGACCTGAGAGAGCCCACCAAGCTCTTCCAGCAGGGCAGAGGGAAGACATGAGGGGTGGCTCCGGCCCTGTGCTGGCTGCGTCTTGTGCCCTGCTCTGCCCAGCCCTGCTCGTTTGCTGCAGCTGCGCCCGTGACTGGCACAGACAGGACACACGGAGGGACACTGTGTGTGAGCACGTCACGCTGGCGTCGCTCTCCTGCTCACGAACGTCTGACCTGATTTGCTGTGTGAAAGCCCTGGACGTAGCAGGTCTGTGTGTCCACTGGCAGGAAGGACAGTCACCTGCAGGCCAGATGCTGCGTGGCAAGGCTGTGACCTGGACCGCTACTCCAGTTCCTGGGGAATGCAAGAGGGCTGGAGGGAGGAGGCCGAGGCAGCGCTGGCAGAGCTCCGTGAGGCCACTCCTACTTGCCCTCCAGAAAGCCGGGCTGGGCGCCTGGGCCGGCGGCAGAGCTGGCTTAGGCCTGGTGCAGAGGACTGAGAGGGAGGCCCGAGGCAGCCCCCGTGCCCTGCCTCCCCAGCACCACAGCCCTGGGGTGGCGAGGGCAGTGCACTCACAGGAAGCCCAGCTGTGCTCACACCTGGGGGTCGATGTAGCTGCCTGAAGCGATGGCCGCTTGGAGCAACGACGCCACGGGAACAAGTTCAGAGGCAGACTGGAAACAAACAGGCTTTTTATTTTGCTAACTTTTCTCTCTGGCTTTGACAACAACTCTAACACGCACCACACACACCACCAAAAAACCAACAACCAAATGGCGCCGACCCGCCACGATCTCCGCTCAAGTCTCGTGAGATCTCGGGCCAAGTCTCGTGAGATCTCGGGCCAAGTCCCGTGAGACCACGGAAGGCGGCAATGCCCAAACATCTCCATGGCCTGCAGCCAACCACAATCTTAGTCATCTCCCAAATCAGGGCTCGTGTAGGTCGAGGGGCCACAAGGGCAGGTGTGCCCGGGTATGCAGGGCCGTGGGCTGTCCCTGCGGGGGTGAGGGCTGTGCAGGGCCAGTGATGCATGTCTGTGGGCCACAGAGAGTGTCCACCTGTCTTGGGCACTGGGCTCCAACGTGCTTGTGGGTCCTTAGCATTGAAGAGATGAACAGAACCCGGCTACCCAGACTGCCTTGGGTTGGAGGAGGCCCTGGAGGGTGTAGAAGTGACAGGGCCTGGGCCAGGTGACACTTGATAGAGCACCGTTCCCAGCCTCCTCTGATCTGTCAAGGCCCTGCTCTCCCTCTGGCTTCAACGCCCTGTCCTTTAGCGTGAAGGGGTTCAATCAGTGGCCAGGAGAGGGTCCCCAGGCGTGTGACTGGATCCCGTGTGACAACCCTAAGGCATGGCCCAGGCCCCGGGCACCCTCTTCTCGGCAGTCCAGCTGCGTTTCCTGGCAGTGTGCACAGCAGCCCCTCTCCAGGCCTTCTGGGGGGCCGAGTGGGAGGCCTGGCCTTTGCCTGGTGACTCTTGGAACCTGGACGTTCAAGGACATCAGGGCAGGAGCTGCCCTTGTTGGGGCCAGGGCCTCACCGGCACCAGGCTCTGCTCAGGCTTGTGCCTGGCCAGTGTCTTCCACTCCCAGGTGTTGCTGCCTGAAGCGATTGCCACTTGGAGCAGCGCTGCCGCGGGAGAAAATTAGGAGGCAGGATGAAAATGAAAAAGCGTCTTTTATTCTTCTTCTCTCTCTGGCTTCAGCAACCTCTCCAACTCCAACCACAAACTCCAACAAACTCCTTCCACACTCCAACCAGCTCCAACTACTTCCAACCATCCACCTCCTTCTTCCAACACCCTCTAACCAACCTCACCCGGCTATATACATTTAGCTTTAACAAGGACGAGCGCTTACAGCTCGAGCTTACAGGTGCGTCACGCAGTGTTCACGGGCATACAAAGATTCTTTGAATAATGTATTACTATCAGGTGGAACTTGAACATCTTTTATGGCTCTCAGCTAACCGCAATCTTAGTTATCTCCTTGATTAGGGCTCCTTCACCCAGGCTTCTGCTCTGCTGAGTCTGGGCCTCCGTCTCAGCCCTGCGCTGTCCTCTCTGGGGAGAGTCCTGGAAGCCCCCAGGCCTTGTCTCTCACTTTACGAGAGGCAGGGTTCAGCCAGGGGTTCTGGAGCTGGCTCGCACTGGCTCCTGAGAGCCAAGTGCTTCGCTGTCAGTTTTGCAGGCCGGTGGAGGAGTTAGTGGTAGTTTGGAATCCGCAGATAAGGATGTTCGCACTCCTGGGACCTGGCTTGCACCCAGGGCCTGGCTTGTGCAGCTCAGCCCCGCCCTGGCTGTGTTAGATGACAGTGCACTGCCGGCTGCCTCCCGGCCTCCCTGCCTCCCGCTCAGCGCCCCTTCCAGCCTGTCCTGACCTAGTGACAGCCTCCTCTGTCGTCCAGCTTCTCCTCAGGACCCCTGCCCTGCAAGGGGCTCCCCGAGCCCAGGCTTCCCCAGCTGGGTGAGTGGCAGTGCCCAGGGCGGAGGGAAGTGGGCCTGGGCCCTGCGCTGGACAGGGTGATGCACCTGAGGGGGGTTTTGTTGAAAGCAGGCGTGGGCAGATTACAAAACTGGCCCGGATTTTCAAGACGGACGCATCAGCCATCATCTCTAAGTGGGCTGGCAGCGGGCCACTGTTGTCCACGCCGGCTGGGCTGGTGTGTTCGCTGTCCTCTGAGGTTCAGTGTGACCCTCTGGGAACCTCAGGCTGAGGGTCTTGCCTCACATAGAAACTTTGGGAACCAGTGTTTCCAGCGCCATGGGGTGGAGGTCGTGGAGGGAGTCACCTCTCTTCCTGGGCCTCTTAGGCTCCTCTGGCCTTTCCCTGACGCAAGGAGTGAGTGCACAGAAGAGGCCTGGACTTTGGAACCAAGGGCTGGTACAGGCTGTGAGGCCTCAGCCATGTTGCTTTGCCTCTCTGGTCTTTAGCTCCTTCTGGAAAGTCATGATGCTTGTCCCCAGGGTTTTGCAGGGAGCAGGTGATCTGGTGCAGGGGCTGGCAGGGAGCACTAGACCCGTCAAGAACACAGTTTTGGCTACCTTCACTGATTTTGGTGCTGGGAAGTTTCGAGCATTCTCATGGAAAAGGAAATGGGTTTGCGTGGCCACTTCTTAAATGGGACCCGCATGTGATCCTGGTCCAGGTTGGTGTTGGTGCTCCAGTTAGGTTCCTAGGTCCTGGTTCTTAGTAGCCTCCTGTTGGACAAGTGGAACCTTCGGTGGGGCATCACACCCCTACCTTCATGCACTGTGACCTCAGGCAAAGCGTTTGGCCTCTCTGGGCCTCGGTGTCTCGTTGGAGTGGGCCATCTCCGGACAGGCCTTCTCCTCGACCTTCGTGGGTGCCTGAGGTCCAGCTGGCCCTGGTCTGCCCTCTCAGGCTCTTTCCTCTTGGGTGTGCAGCAACCTCCCGGGGTCCGGAGTTGATGGCTGCGGTGCAGCTTCAGGAGCTGGTTAGACAGTATGAGGCGGGCTGCGGATCGGGCTTTTACCCCTGCCAGAACTTTCTTATTCCAGAAACCGAGAGGCAAGTCAGGGCAGGTCCTCTGCCTAGTGTGGAGTGGCCCCGGACGCCCGCTGCTTGTCACCGCAGCTCCGACCGTCACTGTCCGCCCGCGGTGGCGGTGCTGATGGCGTGGCTCTCGCTGTCTGCTCCGGTCTCCTGCCCGCATTTGCTTTTGGTGTCTTGAAAGGTGCTGCTTCCTGCCGCCCGCAGACACCCGAGCGCGGCTTCCGGGTTCCGCTGTTGTCTCTGCCAGGCACCAGGGCCCGACACTGGACTCTGGATGGCCTGATCTGATCTGAACGTGCGTTTACGGCCACGGTCTCAACACACGGCGGAGAGACCGCCAGCCAGAGAGGTCGTGCCCTGCTGGGACGCACGGCCAGTGGGCGGTTGGTCCTGAGCCTGTGGCTGGTGACCTCAGGTTGGGTGTGGCCACGGGGCTGCCGGGGCCCTGCACAGCCCCGGGGGCACTGACGGGAGAGGGACTCCTTTGCCCACATCTCCGTCTTCCTCGCCATGACCCTGACGGTAGAGGCACTTGACCCCATTTTACAGGGGAGGAAGCGGGGGCCGCAGCGGCCGCCAGGAAGCTGGCTCCAAGTCCTCCGTGTTGGGCGTTTCCCACCTGTGAGGAACAGGCGCTCAGGGGCAAGCTGACCTGTCCTGCTCTCGTGGGATGCGTGGGGGACATCCGGTGATCCGCCCCTGCCTCTCCACGTGGCTGTCAAGCCCACGGGCTCAGTCCCATCTTTGAGCCTTTGCACGTGGTCCCTCCACCCAGGACGCGCTCCCCGAGGTTGTCAGACCCCACTGACTGTCAGGACTCAGCGTGAGCGCCTGGCGGTGCCTTCCTGGTGTCCCCAGGAGGGTGGCACCCACACTGCCTGCTGTGGCTGTCTCTTCCTGGCCCTTCACGTACTGTGTCTCCCCATCCAGAGCGTCAGCCCCTGCAGGACAGGTTTGGGCCACGGCCCTCCTGGGGTCACCTTGTCACATTGGTCACATTGTCCCTATCTCACAAGATGCTCCCAACAGCCCTGGGAGTGGGTGGGACAGGCGCTGGACTGTCCTGTCGTTGGCATCCTGGCAGGTGTGTCCCCCTGGGAGGTGGCTGTCCCGAGTGCCCAGCGCAGCACTGCCCCTTGGCCCTCAGCCGGGGCCCTCTCAGCACCCCCCAGGGTTGGCGTGTTAGTGAGGGGTCCGCCTGCGCCTCGGCTCCTTGAGCCAGGTCTGGGGACTTTGTGTTCCAGAGGTGGCAGCCACCAGGACATCTGGCACAGACCAGGTGGCACTAAGTATTTGGAGCTGATGGTCCAGGAACCTATTCAGTGCTTGGGTCCCCCTAGGGGTTCTGAAGCACCAGAGCGGAGGAAGCCAGGCCCCCGGGGGCTTGCAGACCGGCCCGGCTGAAGGCAGCGCCTGTTACCGCGCAGCCGGGAAGCCAAGGCGCGGGAAGCGTGCGGTTGCGGGCTAGTGGGACAGGCCAGCTGCCTGACCTGCTGTGCCCACCCGGCCGGCCACTGCGGCCACAGCTGAACTCATGGTCACAATCCCCTGGCTGCAGCGTTTGAGCCTGAACCCAGGTAGGAGCATCTGATTGGCCCACAAGGGTCATGTGCCCTTCAGGAAGTGGCGTGTGATTGGTGAGTCTGCCCCATGGCACGTGGCTTGGAGAAGAGGAGGACGTGGCCCTCCACTTCTGTGGCCCCGCTCGGAGGGAAGCTCCCCCAGTGGGAAAGCGGGACACCGGGGCAGGAGAAGGACAGCAGAGCCCACACCTGAGTGCCCAGGGAGCCTGTGTGAGGAGGCGGGAGAGGAGGGCAGCGCGGGAGTGCCACTCTGCCACAGATGGCGGTGGCTTGTTCTGCTGCCATGGCACGGGGTGCGCCTCTGTGCCCAGGCCCCTGTGACCCCTCTTCCAGGACTGCCGTTTGTCCTTTTCAGGGTCCAGGCCCTGCTCCCCTCCCCATGAAGCCCTGCCCAGGCCCACCAAGGGTCAGGACGCCTGTCCTGCTGGCGGGGGCCTCCCCCCAAGGGGTGGGCCGGGAGAGGACGCCCCGGGACGTTCCTCGAGTGTTCAGGGGGTGCCTGCTGTGTGCCAGGCACGGGCTGGGCACCAGGCACGCCCTGGACATCGCTCCCCGTCAAATGCTGCTCGGCTCTGGGGTTCCACTCTGCGGCCACCTGTCGTGTCTGACCCATGCTCTTGTTAAGTGGCTCTGTAGTCTGTGCTGTTGTGACAGAGCACTTGGTGCTGAAGGGTGATGGGTACAGAGAAGACGCTTCCTCTCGGCTCCGGAGGCCGGGAAGTCCCAGACGGAGCCAGGGTAGAAGGCACCACGTGGATGAAGGCGCACAGGACAGGGCTGACCTTGCTTCTAGAACAATCCCAACCCCGTGCTGGTGACAGTCGTCTCACAAGGGCCCAGCCCTTGCCCCTTGAAGGCCCCACATGTCACCCATGAGCCTTGGGGACACATTCAGGGCCCAGCCCGCTGACATGTCACCCATGAGCCTTGGGGGACACATTCACGCTGAGCAGCGGTGCCAGGTCTCCGTGTTTACTCTGCAGTCCATCCACAGGGCCCTGGCTCCTTCGTTCCCGTCAGCTTGTCCTAAAGTAGGTTAAAGCGCATCAGTGAGGTCCCCATGACAGTGTCCCCACAGCTAGCAGGAGCTCCACCAATGGCCCTGCCCTTTCCAGACCTAAGAGGCGGGAGTGGGAGGTGGGCATGGGGACAGGGGAGGGCACTGCCCGGGGCTCTTAGGGCAGGGCTGCCGCTTTGCAGAAGGAGTGTTTTCTGTCCTTGCAGCTTCAGATCCAAGCTGGCCTTGCAAGGTCCCCGCCTGCTGAGGATGGAGGGGGTGGATGGTTTTAGGTCACGTGCAGCGAATGATTTTATTCTCACCTTCATCGCTGGTGGTAGGTCCTGGTGGAAGACATTGGCACTGGGACTTGGCAAGAGACAAGTTATTTGTCATGGCCGTGTGCCAGCTTGCATGTGTCCTGCAGCCTGTCCTTGGGAAGTCTTGCCCGCCTGTCATGTGGAGTGAGTGTGTGTGTGTGTGAGAGAGAGAGAGAGAGGAGGAGGAGGACGTGTCCATGCTGCCAAGAATACAGTTCCCCAGAGGAGGCAGAAAATTGGGGGTTCAGAGGATAGTGTATTGAAAACGTCCCCAAATTTATGTTCACTCAGAACCTTAGAACGTGACCTCACTTGGAAATAGAGTTCTTGTATATGTAAAAACAGGTCACCCTGGATTAGAGTAGGCCCAGAAGCCAACGTCTGGCGTCACTTTGAAGAGGAGAAGGGGACAGAGACCCAGGAGCGGGCTGTGACAATAGCTGCAGAGACAGGAGAGGTGCCAGGAGAGGCTGCGCTCACCTCCAGAGCGCCCACAGGAGCCAGCCTGCTGCCACCTCCACGTTGGACCTGCAGAGCTGGAGAGGTGCCGTGCTCTGGTCTCGAGCCCTCCTTGCAGTGGTTCCCGAGAGCAGGAGGCTGGAGCCCCGCCTCTCTCTGGCCTGAGTCTCTGGCCGCAGGTTGGGGTGTGGACGGAGCAGGGCCAGGAGCTTCCTGGAGAGGGCAGCAGGGCGGGAGTTTGCAGCCACACTGTCTCTGTGGCATATTTTTTTTTCTAAATATTTATTTATTTGCTTTAGTTGTACACAATGCAATGCATTTATGTTTACGTGGTGCTGAGGATCGAACCCGGGCCGCGCACGTGCTAGGCGAGCGCTCTACCGCTGAGCCACAACCCCAGCCCCTGTTGCATATTTTTTGTGTGTTGTGCTTACAGTTCCTTAGAAGTGCAGAGGCCGTTCTCAGCCCTGGAGAGCTGGGCCTGCAGGGGCGGGAGTCAGGCGTTCATCTCATTCACGGGGGAGCCCCTGCCCCACGCACAGGCCCACTACCAGGCCCAATGGGCACAGACTCGTCCTGGGGGTTCTCTTCTGTCAGTGGGAATAATGATGGTTTTCCTGGGTGAGGGGACAGCACCAGGTGGTCACATGCCCGTTTCCGTGTCCAGTCGTAGCCTGTGTCCCAGTGCTGGGCACAGCCCTCAGCACAGGGAGCTTCGGGGACTTTCTGGGAAGTCGAGGGATCTTCTCCAGAAACCTCTCTGTGCCCTGTGTCCGGGGCAGGGTTCCTCCGCCTCCTTGGGCTCCCTGGCCTTCCTCTGTCATAGCGGTGACTTCCATGTGTCCCTGGGGAGGGCAGAACACCAGCTGAGACATCTCTGGGTGACGTGGGCCAGCACAGGGTTTGATGACAGAGTGCATGTGTCTAATGGGGTCCCAGGCCTGTGGGCAATTTGGCCCCCACCCATCTGCACGGCCGGGAGTGCGGGTCCAGGGAGACCACTCCAGAAGGACTCAGGTGGGTGACGGTGGCTGTGCTGCTGCCCAGCTGTGACTCTGGGTCAGGGTCTTGACCTTGCTGGGCTTCACCGCTCTTTCTAGGAGGCTGCCAAGCACGCCCCACCTGTCAGGCCTGTCACAGGGGTGGGGGTAGGCAAACCATACTTAGTGACAGCCCTGCCACCTAGCGAGTGAGTTAGCCTCCCTTCCTGTGGAGCCCGCCCCTCCACAGCACTCACTCCCGTCACCCCTTAGGTCCATCCCGTCCAGCACCGTCTGTGGGTTGCTGTGGCCACCCCATTTCACAGATGAGGAAGGAGGCAGGCGCTTCCCACAGCCACCAGGCAAGGCCAGCACTGCACAGGGACCCGCCCGCTCCTCCCGCCCAGCCTCCCTATCTCGAGTCTCCATCCCTGGACCAGCAGTGCGTGGTCAGCCACCTCACCAGGGCCTAAGTGGCCGACGTGGTCCCACGTTGGGTCGAGGGCCGGAAGTCCCCTGGAGTGCGCCATTCGCGGCACGGTGTCCTGGCCAGATGCTTGAGCCTGGAACCAACCGTGGGGGCCTCCGAGTGCCCACACTGGGGTACAGCCACCCCCACGCTGTCCCCCTCCCGCGAGTGCCGACAGCCCGTCTCGTCCTCAGCCTTGATCACAGCGGTTCTGAGAAGGCCTGCTGGGTTGTCCTGGGCCGGCGGCATCTCTGAGTCACTGCTGCTCAGCTGTGGCCATGGGCGTGGTCCCCGGGACCCTGGGAGGCCCTGCGGGAGGTCTGTTTATGCTGTAGCCGCAGCTTCCTCAGGGAGCCGGGCCTGACAGCAGGCAGGCTGGGCCTGGAGACGCACCCCCGTGACCTTGCCCTTGGGATACCAAAGCCAGGCTCGACCTCAGGTCCTGGGAGGGCAGACCCAGGCCAGACAGGGAGGGGCCGAGGACCCTGCAAGGGCTTCTTCCCTGGGGAAGAGTCCCAAGCCAAGGCCTGGGAGGAGGGGCCGTGGAATTGGGGGAGTGCCCCCCATCGCCATCGCCAGGGGAGGGTCCCCGTGATGACCTAGGCAACGGGCCTGGGTCCACAGGCTCCGAGGCAGCGTGGCGCTGGCTCCCAGCCTCACCTCTTCTCTTGTGCCTCCCCCTCCCTGCGGGGTCTGCAGGGGTCTGCGCCCCTCGAGGCTCGGGTCAGAGGAGGCAGGATGTAGGAGGGTCCTGCTTTGGCCGCCCACGCTGCTGACCTGGCGGACCTGGCCCGGCACGGTGGCCAGATGGGCTCCCTGAGCCCAAACCCCTGAACTGGTCTGGCGCACCTTCCTGTTGGGACGCTGGCGGGGAGAGGAAGGACCATGACTCCCAGGAGGGGGCGGCCCGGCCCGCTGTCCCTTCAGATGCCGCAGTCACAGCAAGTCACCGCCCCTCCCAGAGGAACACGGGTGGGAGTGCGGAGCCCAGGAGCACCCCAGGAGCCCACGGGGGGCGTGGGATGTGTCTGGAAGACCCTGTGGCTGCAGCCGCCCTGCTGGGGCCTGTCCCTCTGTAGGATGGGGACATCATGGCTCTGAGCAGAAGGATCTGGATTTGGAGCTGGCCCTGGTGTCCGCGGGGTCCTGGGCAGGAGGGCGTGTTGCAGCCTGGGCCTGGGAGTGAGGAGGTGACTGTGCAGAGGTGGGGCAGGGGCAGGGCTGCCAGCGGAGCCTAGGGTGCTGGGTGCTGGGTGCCAGGGAGCTCCAGCTGGAGGGCGGGCAGGTGACTCTGGAGCCTCAGCAGGGGCCGGAGAGGCTGCAGAGGGGTTCCTGGGACAGGCACTGAGGGCTGTGGGCGCTGCAGGGAAGAGCGGCGGAAGAGCCTTTGCCATGCAACCCGAGTTTGCATCCTGACCCCACTTGGGGTAGCTGTGTGACTTTACTGAGTTTACAGGGCCTCTCTGAACCCCAGCTTCCTCATCTGTAGACCGGGGAGGGCTGTCAGCGTGGGGTTGTGTGCACACAAGACATCCACTCCAGGGCTGGGCCAGGGGCCTGAGGCTGCGGTTGCCTGTCTGTGAGGGCGAGGGTCACTGAGCACCGCCTGCCTCCTGGGTGGGCTGATGGTGGAGTGGTGCAGGAGGGTTTGTTCTGGGAGATGGTGGCTCGGCCCTAAGCACCTGCTTACATTGCTGGTGGGGAATCCAGACAGAGGGTCTGGTGCGACGAGCAGGGGTGGCGAGCGACTTGGGACAAAAATTGGCTTCCTCCGCGCCTGCGAATAGAGGGCTGGCGCTCTGTTCAGGCCAGCTGGCCGAGCCGGTGCCCTGGGGAGTGCCCCCCCAGAGCTCCTCAGGCTGAGGCGTGTCAGTGGTGGTGAGCGCTCGTCACAGGAGGCGTGCCCCGGTGTCCCCATGCTGCTCGATGATCGGGTGCACTCTGAGAGGCACCGGTCTGGATTCCGTCTTCTGGTGGACACTGTGGAGTTGCTCACGTGGACCTGGACGGTGAGGGTCGGTCACCCCACGGGGCCCTTGGTTCCACCAAGAGACCTGGCAAACATGGGCTGGGGGAGGCGCTGCCGTGCGACACGGCGGGACGGTTCCGCAGTCACTGTTTAATAAGCAGGAGTACTCTTGCCAACCACAGAGGAAGTCTAGGGCACCAGGCTCCGGGACAGAGGCCACCTCTCAAGAGCTCAGCACGGGGCTCGGTGCCCCTGTGCCTCTGTGAACCTGGCTGTGCAGTCACACCAGAGCCCAGGAGTGACAGGCATGTGACAATGCGTTACCATTTCCAGGTGATAGGAGAATCTCAGCTCCATTAGGATCTTACTGGGTCCCCGCTGATGCATCGTGGCATGGCACGTGTCCCTAACGGGAGGGGCACATGCCCATGCTTAAGGCTCTTTGAAAGGCAAAATGAGACCCAGGCCCTGGCTCTCTGTGACTCGAGAGAGTGCCGGTGACAGGCTGGGAGGGACCGCCGCCTTTGCCTGGCACTCCCCTCCCCTCCTCCCCTCCCCCTCTGACCCGCTGCCCTCGCCCCAGTCGCGGACCCCAGAGCCGCCTGCAGATGGGAAGAAAGCTCTTTTGCTAGTTTCTGGGCACAGAGACAGAGCGTGGCCCGTCCAGCCCAGCTCTGCAGAGCTGGGTCCCTCCACATGGGTGGAAAGTACCGGCCGCGCTTCGGAACCACACCGGGTCTCCGGGACTTGAGCTCCAGCCAGGGGAGGAGGCCGCGCTGGCAGCTTCGTTTCCTTGAGTATTTGGCCATCAGCGCACGCGCCCATGCCCGTCTGTGCGCACATACCCATTTATGTCACCACCGGGTGCGTCGCGGTGTGGATTTGGACACGTCCATCCGTCCTTGGCCATTGACAGGGCTGTGAGTGCCACTGGTTCTAAGTGTCACCAAGATGCTCGTGGGAGGAAGGCACTGAGCAGGGACTGTGGGGGAGCATGGTGGTTGGGAAGGTCACCTGTGTCAGCTGTAGATGGGGTGGGACCCCAGCTCTGCCCCTACTCAGCAGTGGTCTTTCCAGGCACCCCACTTCTCAGGGCTCACCATCTCTGCCTGCTAACAGGAGGATGGTGGGTGTCCAGAGATGAAAATGCAGGGCAGACCCAAGCCTCCGCTCTCGCTGTCACTAATGGACCTTGGTGGCACTCAGAGGCAGCTGGGGGCTTCTCTGCTGCAGGCTCAGATCTTGCTCCGATGACCTCTTCAGGACAGATGCCCCCCCCACCCCCGCCTTTTGACACGTGCCCACCAGCATCTACCTGGCGAATTTAATCAGGGGCTGAGACAAGCATGTCCCAGTGTCCAGGTCACCAACAGTGCTCCCTCCTCCAGTGTTGAGGCCAGGCTGCGCCCTCCCGGAGGCTCTGGCTGTGACCCCGGGCGGCTCAGCTCCAGCTCCTGGGATTTGCGCATGTGTGCACGAGTCTGTGTGTGTGTGGGGGGTGCGAGTGCGTGGATCCTTGTGAGCCTGAGTGAGTGTGAACGTGTGAGCGTGACTGAGTGTACTGTTTGTTCTCGAGGGAAATAGGAGCCAACCTCCAAGAAAATGACCGCGTGCCTCGGAGCCAGGCCGTGGTACCGTCGTCACCTTCGGTGTTTGTCTGGGCCTCTTCCATCTGCTCGAGCAGCCGCAGACTGGGCTCATAGACCACAGGAATTCATTTCCCACAGTTCTCAGGCCGAAGTCCAGGGTCACGGTGCCAGTCGGCAGTGTCTGGGAGCCCCTCACCTCCCAAAGGCCCCGCCCCCCCCAAAACAACGCACCGTGAACCTGGGGATTAGGTTTCCAAGAGGTGACTCAAAGTGGGAGCCAGAGCAGGGTGTGGTTAACACAGAGGGGGCTCAGCATGCAGTGGAGGTCAGGGTGGGCTGTGACCCTGGAGAGCCCTGTCCCGCAGTTCCTGTGCGGGAAGGGCCTGGAACCCCCGCCCCAGCAGGAAGGGCTAAGAAGTGATGTCCTTAACAAACGTTTACCTGGGCTTGCTGTTCAGCAGGTCTGTTCTTAGTGACTCTCAACCCTTAACTCACTTAATCCTCAAGACAATCCCTCAAGGTATTGTTATGTCCCTTTCCTAGGAGAAACTGAGGCACCAGGGATGTTAGGCATCCAGGGAACTGGCCACGCCACTGGGAAAGAGGAGAAGAGACATGTTTGTTTTTTTTTAAATTTATTTATTTATTTATTTGCTTTAGTTGTACACAATGCATTTATTTGTACATGGTGCTGAGGATCGAACCCCGGGCCGCACACGTGCTAGGCGAGCGCTCTACCACTGAGCCACAGCCCCAGCCCCGAGAAGAGACGTGTTTGAAAACTTAAGAGGCACACACACAAGGCTGGTTCATTTGGGAAGAGGGGAATTCATGTGGAGCCAGGGGGTGGAGGGAGAGGGTGGTGGGAGGAGGCTGAGGCAGGAGAAGGCGCCTCCTCCTGGCTGCTCCTTGCTGCAGCTGTGCCGGGCATCACACCAGCCGCTCCAGCACTCATGCCAGAGCTTCCAGGTTGCCTGTGGTCCTCCTGGTGAGGCAGGATGGTGCAGGGGTGAGCAGCGAGCTCCGTCCTGGCAAGAGTCCTGCCCCGCCACTTCCTGGCTGTGTGGCTGCGGACATGTTACCTACCTTCTCTGGATTTCCGCATCATTAAGACGGGATAATAATAGTGCCCCTCGTGGGGCTGTGGTGGGCTGAAAGGAGAGTGGGTACGTGAAGGCGTCTACACTGTGGCGTTTCTGGGAAAGGGCGGCCTGTGCAGGGCAGAGCTGGGTCTCAGGGCTTCTCCCTGCACGCTGCGCTCCTCAGGTCCTTCAGCCAGGATGCTTCACGCTGGGCCCCTCAGCAGCTGGGCGGCCCGCTCCCAGTGCCTCTCCACGTCCCCAGCCTCAGTGCCCTTCCACCTTCCCTCTAAATCTGAGCTCCAGCCCCAGAAGCCTGGCTGGCGGGTGCCTGGGGCCTCTGCTCCCCCTGGGGACCTTCTGTGCACACCCACCTGCTCCCTCCTTGCCCCTGGCCCCCAGCAGGCTTGGGTCTGCTCTGCCAGTGGTGACGGGCACACCGGGGCGGGGGCTAATTAAATCACACGGTGAACTTTGTAGAACACGGGATGCCCCATTAGGCTGTGTGAACAAGCGCCCGCCTGCTCCACCCCCGAGCGCGCTCAGGCGCGGGTGTAATTACAGCTCACACGCAGCCTCATTAGCCCAGGAGGCAGCAGGAGGCCTGCGCTCAGGGGCTCTGCCAGTGTGGGCCTGAGGCTCCCCAGCCCCTGCCAGGCAGGTGTGTCTGCTGGCATGCCAGCTTGCCTGGTGTGGAGCTGGTGCACTGGTAAGATTAAGGGCATCCGAGGGACGCGTGTCACGTAGATGGTGACGCACCAGCCTGGTTCCTTGCTCTAAGTCTGCTTCCCAAGAGAAGACCCTGAAACTGGGCAAAGCCTCAGGCTGAGCTGAGCATGGAACTGTCATCAGACAGAGGCCAGGCAAGAGCTGGAAGGGCGCCAGGCAGAGGGACCAGTGGGGGCAGAGGCATGGGGGACAAGAGCGCCTGTGTTTGGGGACAGGCATGTCCACTGAGGCCAGAGACCTGGTTCTCCTCATGGCTCTACTCCCAATTCCATCACGACTGGGGCGAGGCTGGGTTCTCCCCCATCTCAGTGTCCCCAGGGCTGACATGGGGTGGCAGTCCCTGGTCAGTCATAGTCTTGATTCTGGTGCTCCTGTGCCTCCCTCCTGCTTACTTGCTGGTCACAGACAATGTCACTTGACATGTGGATGTGACCTGCAGACCACAGAAGAGCTCTGGATTACACTCTTCCAGGTGGCCTCACCTGAGCTTCTGGGCTCTCTGCCCCTTCAGTGCCTCTTCCAGATTCCTAACAGAGAAATGTGATTGGCTCAGCTCCTGGGAAGCCTAGTGATTGGCTGCTTCTTGAAGGGCGTGGCTGCCTTTGGATCCAATCAGCTGAGGGCTGGGAGGGCCCTGTGGTGAAGAACCTCCATCTAGCCAGGGTGATTGGCTGCTTCTTGAAGGGCGTGGCTGCCTTTGGATCCAATCAGCTGAGGACTGGGGAGGGCCCTGTGGTGAAGAACTTCCATCTAGCCAGGGCTCCCTGGAGCTCCCTTAGCCTGGAGTAGGGGCTGGGGGAAAGGGACAGTGAAGTCCCTGCTGCTAGTGGTTCATCAGTTTGTTAACATTTGGTCCCTTTTGGGTGTCTTTGCATCCTTTGTGGGGAGGGTTCTGGCTCGTCTGCCATTTGGCTGGCATTTTAATTCTTTTGTTAACTAATGTAAGGGCACTTTCAACTACATTCCCAGCACTGTTCTTACCACATTTTCTGTATCCTCTAAATCAGTGCCCAGCAATGACATGCAATGGGAACCACGTGTGTAATTTAAAATCTCCTAGTAGCCATATTACACAAATAAAAAGAACATAATGCAGACTTATTAATGACATAGTTAGCATTCTTTTATGTCAAGTCTTTGAGCTCTGCTGTGCATTCTAAGCTCACAACGCACCTAAACTCAGACCAGCTACATTTTAGGGCTCTTGGTCCTTGTGCTGGGCCGCACAGCTCTACATGCAGGCTTTGTTGTATATCCTCAGGGAATAATTTTTAATCTACTTTTTTTATACTCTGGGAAAAAGTTTAAATCCATTTTATCCACTTTTGAATAGTTGAAGAACTTTCCAATCCATTTATCTAAGGGTATTTGGCTTTAAAACGTTGGGATTTTTGCAATAAATGCTCACAAAATCTGCTGGACTTTGGAGGATTAGGTGCTGTCATCCCATTGCTGAGTCGTGTTTCTGTGGGGGCATGGTGGACCCCAGCCTACGTTGCACACCGTCAACGTTCATTTCTGATTGGTGGGCATGTTAGTTTCCTGTAATAACATCATGTTGTGTTTCCTGCCGTAACATCATCAAAGGGTGGCTTAAAATGACAGAAGTCTGCTCTTCACAGCTGTGCTGTCCCCAAGGCTAAAGCCGAGATGGAGAGAGGGTGGTGTGGGGAGCACCCCGTCTGGCCTCGCGGCTGTCAGCACCCCGGCTGTATGGCCTCATTAGTCCAGTTTCTGCCTTCGTTTGCATGTCACCTGCTCTTCTCTCTGTCTTCTCTGTGTGTCCGACAGGGACACTGTCACTGCATTTGGGCCTGTTGGGATAGTGTAGGACTATCTCCTCGTCTCAAGATTCTTAACTGCTTCACATGTGCAAAGGCACTTTTTCCAAATAAGGTCATGTTCATGGGTTCTGGGGATTGGAACGTGGACACGTCTTTGGGGGCACCGTTCAGCCCACTGCAATGACCTCTTAGTGTTTTGATGGAGGGAAGATGAAGAAGAGTCAGTGTTGCATTTTTCCAAGCCATGAAATGCACAAAATGACAGGGGGTTGTGAGGGGCACCTTCCCAGAGAGCAGTGTTGCCCACCTCTGTGGGGCTGAGGCCACTTTGGCCGGGACCTGCGGGAGCTGGTTTTGTGAACAAGCACATTGGATACTGCTGGCAGGGCAGGTAGAAGCCAGCAGAGGGGTGAGGATGCCTGATGTTGTGAAAAGTGGCATTTGTTTTTAAATATTTATTTATTTGCTTTAGTTGTACACAATGAAATGCATTTATGTTTACGTGGTGCTGAGGATCGAACCCGGGCCGCGCATGTGCAAGGCGAGTGCTCTACCGCTGAGCCACAACCCCAGCCCCAAAAGTGGCATGTTAATGTCAGAGCAGGGCAGTCTGCGCACCTGAGAGTGCTGAGTTTCATCCTGGCCTTGTAACGGTCATTATTATACACTGGCAGCCCCACCATGTACTTCTAGATTATTAATGAGGATGATAGCAGATAAATTAAAGGGAGAGGAGACCCCCACCAGGATACAAAACTAATAGCTGAGCGGAACCTGTAAGTTACCAAGTGGGTCTCCATGACAGCAGCCTCCACGGGCTCTCCCTGCTCCTCCGTGATGCCGTCACCCATGGTCGTGCTTGTTCCTGGCTCTTTATGTCCCATCTTTCTTTTATATGATCATCAGAGTGGCACTAATCTGGGTCTGCAAATGAGGTTTCTGGGATGTTGTCTTGTCAGCATCTGGATTTGAGACAGGCTGTGTCCCAGAGCCGGGCGCTCTGGAGTGACGGGAGCAGGCCTGGCCCTCCCCCACCTAATCGCTCCCCCAGGAGCCGGGGGACTCCTGTTAATAGGCCCAGGAAGCCATAAACTGTAATGAAAGTGCTTGTGTTGCCGCTCGGCTTGGGGTTGCCCTGGGGGCCCCTCCTCTTAATTACGTGGGGGCTTCTCCGTGTGCCTGTGCGTTGGGGGAGAAGGCTGGTCCTCCTGCCATGCTCCTCTCTCACCCCCCTTCATATGCAGCTGTTTATTTGTTTACCAGACCTCAGGTCACTGCCTGCTGAGAGCCAGGACAGGCAGGCAGGGGGAGCGGCTGCAGGGGGAGGGAGAAGGGCTGTCCTGCTCCTCTGCCGCTCTGCCCCGCCAACGGGGTTCCCTTAACTTCTCGCTTGGTTTTCTCATCTGTAAAATGGGAAGACTGATGAATTGACAGCTACCCCACGTGGGGGCTGTGACGATGCGGGAGCTGGTGGTGGCTGTGCTGCAGACATGCCGCCTGGCACAGGCTGTGATGGAGGCGAGGACCCCAGCTCCCACGTCATGCTCGTGCCAGTGACTCCCCCAGCAGGTCTGCGCAGGAGGCCGCGCTCTTTGGACTTCACTGACGGGGCTGTTGAGGCCTAGGGGCTGCCGGGGCTGCTCTAGATGCACAGTGGCCAGGCTGTCACCTGGCAGACGTGGCCACAGCGTGGGCAGCCAGTGCCTGCCTCTGGGCACGCCAGGGCCCTCTCTCTCCTGGGGTGCCTCCAGGGGGTCCAGGTTTCCACTGTGATCATCCCACCACCAGAGGAACCCAGGGGAAGGAGTCCCTGCAGAGTGGAGATTACCTGGGCAGCCGAGCGCTGCAGGGACGCAGCACTCCCTGGGGAGGGCGGAGGCCGGGGAAGTTCTCCAGGCACAGTGGAGAGGATTACGTAAGATATATATATATTTTTTTTAGTACCGGGGATTGAACTCGGGGGGCACTCGACCACTGGGCCACATCCCCAGCCCTTTTTTGTATTTTATTAGAGACGGGGTCTCACTGAGTTGCTAAGTGCCTTGCCACTGCTGAGGCTGGCTTTGAACTCGCAATCCTCCTGCCTCAGCCTCCCAAGTGCTGGGATTACAGGTGTGCGCCACCACGCCCGGCTTACGTAAGATATTTTGAAACGATGATCCTTGGCCACAGGATCAATAACCAGGGTGACATCGCCCGAGGTTGAGCAGACAGTTGCTGGACAGACGTCCTTGCAGACCTGCTGTTTGTGAAGGGGTGGCCTTGGCAGAGCTCTTTGTGGTGGCTCAGGTGACCAGGTGTGGGCAGGCGCGCCCTCCTGCCGCACCTCCTGGTTCTGTTACTTATTTTGGTTAGGGTGGGACAAGATGGACTTGACTTGGATTCTGACTGCCTTCCCGGGGCTGCCCCGTCCTCCTGGCCGCCTCCTGCCCCCTGCCTCTGGGCCTCTTGAAGGTCCCTGCTCCTGCCCTATGCCTGCTGCCTGCTAGCTGCAGATTCCTGGCCCCACCCCAGCACCCAACTTGGGATTTTTGGGGCCCATGATTTCCCTTCAGGCCTTGAGGTTCGTTCTGACACACCTGCAGGACGGGGAATTGAAGCAGCCCCAA
This sequence comes from Tamias sibiricus, assembly GCA_025594165.1. NCBI lineage: Eukaryota > Metazoa > Chordata > Mammalia > Rodentia > Sciuridae > Tamias > Tamias sibiricus. Next base: position 4,965,386 of record CM046665.1, read on the forward strand.
TCAGGGAGATGGCTATTGCCGTTAGCTGGAAGCCATAAGTTCCACCTGATAATAATCATATGCACGTGACGCACCTGTAAATGCACGTGACGCACCCGCAAAGCTAAAGGTATATAACCGGGTGAAAGCGGTCAGAAGCGGCATTCATTCAGTCAGTCGTTCAGTCGCTCAGTCGGTTGGAAGAAGAGTTCGGGTTGGAGAAGAAGAAAAGAGTCAGAGCGGCCAGAACATAGTCAGAAGAAGAAATAAGAGTCAGAGTATAAGGAAAAGAGTTTAGCTACAGAGACTAAGAAAGAAATGAGACTAAGAAAGGAAAAGAGTTTAGCTACGAAGAGATAAAGAGAAAGCCAGAGACTAAGAATAATAGATTCCTGCCACCGAATCTCCTCCTGCGGTATTGTGGCTGTACGTCAGGCAGCTACAGGGAATCTCTGCAGGCCACTCGGGGTGTCCTGCAGCCTTGGAGTGACAAGTGTGCTACCTGGGTGCCTCACAGCTGATGTTGCAGGTGTCCCACCAAGCATGAGAAGTGAACGTCTCTACCTACAGGGTGCTGGCCATGGCCATCAGGGGCGGCAGTAGCCCCTCCGGGCAGGGTGTGTGCCCATAGGACAGGAGGGGCCTCCTCCAGGGCTCCCGCTGTGCCAGGGGAAAGGGCTCTGATCGCAGAGAGCGGCAGTGCGCTCTGTGAGCGAGGACCGAGGCAGCTTTGGGGAGGCGGCCAGGGACCTTCCTGCAGCTTGGGCCCCTCCACTGCAGCTGGTCACCAACCCAGGCCTCTCGTCACCTCCGCACACTTGGGCACAGAGCTGGGGCTGGAGTGCAATTTCTCTCTTCTTTTTCCCATGCCCAGGAACATGGGAGGGTCCTCAACCGGCCAGGAGCTCCAAGAGCTAAGGCATGCGTCAGTTGAGGCCTTGGTGGGTCAAGTCGAGTGGCCAAATTGCCTGCCGTGCTTTTCGGGCAGAACTTTTTGGTCTTTATATCCTTTTACACTCTTAAAAATTATTCAAGAGCTAAAAGCCTTTGTTTACGTGGGCTGTGTCTGTTGATATTTGCCCTATTAGAAAAATAAAACTGAGACTGTTAAAATGTTTATAAATGAATTTATTTCAAAATAAAAATTATGATTCATTATATGGTAACATAAATAATTTTTTTTTTTTGGAAAAATGAACTGTACTGGGGCTGGGGTTGTGGCTCAGCGGCAGAGCGCTCGCCTCACACGTGCGTGGCCCGGGTTCGATCCTCAGCACCACATAAACATAAATGCATTGTATTGTGTACAACTAAAGTAAATAAATAAATATTTTTTTTAAAAAGCGGATTCACTACCATCATTTAAAAAAAAAAATGAACTGTACTTTCCAAAACAAAGCATTAGTAAGAAGAGTGGCGTTTGGTAAACCTTTTTAATGCCTGGCTTAATAGACGAAGCCGGATTTGCGGAGGGCTGCTGCTCTGTCTGTTGTGTGCGTGGTGTGGCTGGAGAATTGTGGGTCGCCGCCTCACACAGACACGGAGTTGGGAGGGGGAGGGCCCTGCAAACCCCTGGAAGGCCTTGGGGACCCCCAGGGGTCTGAGGACACAATCTGAGATCTACTGACTCAGGCGAACTGAAGGACGATGTGTGTTAGCCCCTGTTAGCCCCAGGGGACTTCATGCGTGGGCAGGGGAGCCCAGGGCCTCAGGGGTCCTGACAGTGCCCTACTTGGAAACGGGCCAGGAGAGAAGCACCAGCCTCACTGGCCTGGCCTCAGGCCCCCACAAAGCCCTCCACCCTTTTTTTTTTTTTTTTACTTTAATTATTTATTTACTTATTCATCATGCACAAGTATAGCATCTTTTTACATACAACTGCTTGTATACAAAGTATATAAGTACAATTCAGATCTTCAATCATGCATTTAGGATAATGATATCCATCTCATTCAACCACCATTTTTTTCCTTTCCCCCCTCCCTCCCCCCTTACTCCCTCCCTTCCCCTCCCTTTCCTTTGACCTTTCTAGTGTTCCTCTAATCCTGTGTACCCCCATCCAACAACCCAACTAATTGGGAACAAATATTTAATACATGCACATCCGATAGAGCACTAATTTCTAGAATATATAAAGAACTCAAAAAACTTAACACCAAAAAAGCAAATAACCCAATCAATAAATGGGCTAAGGAATTGAAAAGACACTTCTCAGAAGATACACATTTAATCAACAAATACATGAAAAAATGCTCAACATCACTGGCAATTAGAGAAATGCAAATCAAAACTACTCTGATTTCATTTCACTCCAGTCAGAATGGCAGCTATCAAGAACACAAACAACAATAAATGTTGGAGAGGATGTGGGGAACAAGGCACACTCATACATTGCTGGTGGAACTGCAAAATGGTACAACCATTATGGAAAGCAGTATGGAGATTTCTTGGGAAAATGGGAATGGAACCACCCTATGACCCAGCCCTCCACCCTTTAACAGCTGTTTCATCCTGACGCAGACGTCTGGTGTGGGACAGGACTCCAGGTTTCTGGTGGGAACCTGCCAGCAGGTGGCCACTGTCAGCCGAGCCCTGGTTTCAGGCTTCCCTGCTGAAGGCCCCTTCTGCACCCTTCCTCTGCCCCCAGGCCACGGCTCCGCCCTCCTCAGCACCCCAGGATGTGGGGGGGAAGGGCTCTGTGGTGGAGGAGGCAGCTCCGGCCCTAGTGGGGTCTTTGCCATTGCCCACAGTACGGCTGGGTCACAGGTGGTCCATCCTTCACCTGTGGATGGAGACGTGGGTTGTTTCCGGGTCTGAGCTGGGCGGATCCGGCCACCGTGAAGAGGGACGGGCACATCTTGTGTGCGCATGTGCTCCCGCCTCCTCTTGGCTTCGAGGGACGGGTGGGTCGCATGGGAGGCCGTGCGTGGCTCTTTAGGACCCTGCCAGGCTGATCCCGAGGGGCGGCTTCATGGTGCAGTCCCGGCAGTGTGGGGGCGCGAGCCGCTCCTCTTCGCCACCAGCCGGGTATTTTTAATTGAGCCGTCCTGGTGGGCGAGTCCTGGCGTCTCCCTGTGGTTTCAATCTGCTCCTCCTCCATGGCTCAGGATGTGCCCCCAGCTGTGGTCTGGCTTTCGCATGCTTTGCTGGGGGCGTCTTTCCCACCCTTCATCAGGCTGCGGTGTTCTTACTGAGCGCTGCGTCCTCGGGTGCTTGGGACGCGAGGGGCTTGTTGGTGCGAGCATCACAAGTGTTTTCTCCCACCCCATGGCACGACTTGTTCTTTTCATAATAGTTTCTTTCAAAGAGCAAATGTTTTCAATTTTGATAAAGTCCAAGAAACCCCATTTTTCTGTTGTTGCTCATGCTCTTTGGGTCTTGTCTAAGAAATAAAAGTCACCAAAGTTTTCCCCTGCAGTTTTACCGTCTCGACTGTCATATTGAGGCGTGTGGCTCGCTGCTGGCTTCTTCCTGCGTGGACACTCGTGTGGTGGGAAGACCACCTCTCCTCCTGCGCTGCCTCGGTGCCTTTGGAAAAGCAAGTTGATCATGGACTTGCAGGTCTGCTTCTGGATACCTGCTCTGCTGCAGGGATCTCTGTCTAGCCTTTTACCAAGGCCACACTCTCTTGCTTGTCGTCACTTTATCTTAGTCTTGACATCAGGTTGAGTGAGACTTCCAGCTCTGTCCTTTTGTAAAATTGTCTGGAATAGTCCAGGGCCTGTCTGTGAGGAACCCCTGCTCGCTCACTGAACCCTGTGGCCTTCTGAGACGGGGTTAGCATTAAGCCCTCTGACAGATGAGGAGACTGTGGCGGGGGGATGAGTAGCCTCCTTAGGTGACAGGGAGAGGAAGGGGAGCTTGAATCCAGGGGTCTGGCCAAAGCGGCTGTTTCTGACCACTAGGCTGTACTGTCCTCTCCTGGGGGTTCTGCCCAGTCCCGATGCAGACTTCTTCCCGTGAACCTGTGAGGCTGGAATGCGCTTGTTGGTTTTCCTGTCTGTCTCCCTCTAAGCCACCCTGGAGGCTTAAACCATCTGCACATCCACCTTGGTGGCCTGGCCCCGGGGACTCAGCATGGACTGGGCATGGGTGAGCGTCGGGCCAGTGAATGAATGGCGCTGGCCGCAGTCAGGGCCAGGTCCTGCCAGCCCGGGCCCCACGGGGAGTGGAGGTGGAATGCTGGGGCTTGGGCTGACCGCGGGGCTGGGGAGGTGCAGAGCCAGGCCTCAGCTGAGACCTGCCAGCTCCTGGGGTGAGACAGAGACACTCACCGAGCTGGAGGGAGGAGGCCCAGGTTTGCCCTGCAGGAACAGGTGCAGGAACAGGTGTCCTCCATCAGGGGCGGGTGGGCTCCTGGGTCCCCTGCTGCCTGTCCTCTGGGCCCCTGTTCATCCTGCCCAAGCCAGAGCAGCTATGACAAAGAGGTCACTCACAGAGGGAGCCCCAGGTTGGTCCAGTCCCCTCACCTGGCACCCGAGGCTGGCACCCACCCAGCATGGGGACAGCACCTGACATCTCTGGGCCAGGCGGTGTATTTCTGTTCGTCACCCCAGGGCCCTGCAGGCGAGGCTCCTGCTGGCCTGGGGATGACCGCAGCGAGTGGGGCCTCCGGGTCCTTCCTCCCAGCCGAGCTCCTGGCCTGGCGTCTGCAGTGCTGCCTGGGGTGCTGTGGCTGGCGAGGGTCCTGCCGAGTGCACGGGGGGCTCCCGGGGCGGCGCTGGGCTGGGGTGTGTGCAGGAGCTGCTGAGGGGAGAGTCTGGACTCAGCAGTGACGCTGGGGTTGGAGCCTGGCCTCGGGCTCCTGCGGGTGTGAACCCGGGTAGCTCACTTTGCCAGCGTGAGCCCAAGCTGGCCCGTGGTGGCTGGTGGGAGCCAGCAGTGACAGCTTAGAAGTCCTTGAACCAGCTCTTAACCGCAGGTGCTTGGCATCAGCCCTGGCAGGGTGTTCGTCCACAGACTGGGCGAGTGCCACGAGCCAGGGCCCTCTACCTCACACGTGGTTCCCCAGAGCACCTTGGACCCCTCCCAGCCTCAGTTTCCCTGTGTGTAGAAGGGGGAGCGACGCTCACCCCCCTCCGGCTGCTCCACCACCATTGGCGTCCCAGGTGTGCAGCGGTCCTAAATGGCCTAAGCAGGAAACCAAAGGTGGGGGGTCTCCACACCGGCCACCTCCATTGTCACTCACAGAGCGGCAGCTGGATCCCGTGCCTAGCTGTAGGAGGGCGGCCCGAGGACGTGGGCAGCAGCTGGGGCAGGAGGGCTCTGCGTCTGCACCCAGGTCTCTCTTCTCTGTAAGTTAGGCACCGTGGTCCCAGTGGCGGGTTGGTGAGTGCGGTGGCACTGCAGTCCCCTTAGGCCACGCCCATGCCTCGGGAACTGCCACTTCCTCGATGGCCATCTGGTGACCCAGACGGAGATCTGTACTGGCAGGGGGGTCAGGAGAGGAGGAAGAGGGGCAGGGAGCCTGGAGGCCACCGCTGGGCTAGAGGGTCCCCGGAGTGCAGGCACAGCACCCAAGGACCTGCCCGTTTTCAGAACAGAGGCCCTGGGGACGCGGCAGCTGCCATCGCACCACTAGAGTTGGCGTCACCTGTCTGTCAAGCCCACACCCTCACCCCATGGGGTCTCTGGCTCTGCATCCCAGCCAGCACCTGAACAGGGTGACTGGCCTCCTCTACCTGCTGTCACCCAGGGATGGCACATGGGGCGGTGCCCCAGGAGGGCCTGGGCAGAAGTCAGCTTTGCTCTGTGCCACGGGCGGTTCTTGCTGAATTTGAGGGCGAGCTCCCTCCCTGGTCAGACTGTGCCCACTTGGCACGATTCTGAATTCCTGTTGCCTAGGATGCGGTCTAGCACTTAGTAGGTGTGCAGTAAGTCCAGTTTGAATAAATAAGCATCCTCCTCTGGAGAAATGAAAGATGCCTGGGTTGGCTCAAAGCAGGCTGGTGTTGGGCGTGGTGAGCGAGAGGGCCGCCAGGCAGGTGGGCCTTTACTCCGAGGGCCACGGGGAGCCACAGAAGGCTGCAGGGAGGCGCGTGACGTGATGTGGTGGTAGTCTCCGAGAAGACCCCTGAGGCGGCAGCTGCTGGGTGATGTGGCCTGGGCTCTGAGAGGCGAGAGAGGTGGGCAGAGGAGGTGGGCCAGAGACATAGTGGCTCAGTGCCCAAGCCCCAGCCTGGGGAAATCTGGCCAGGGACATAGTGGCTCAGTGCCCAAGCCCCCGCTGGGGCAGACAGGCCTAAAGGGGTGTGGTGGTCACGCTGACGTGATGAGAACCGAGAGGCGTTGCAGTGGCTTGGACAGCTCGCCCCCTCTTTCCGCCTGCTGGCTGGGGTCTAAGGAACTGGGCAGGGAGCACAGGGCCGGTGGGACCCCAGGTGCTGGGAGGACAGCAGCCAGCCGGGCCAGCTGGCCTGTCCAGACCGGGGTAGTCCGTCTGAATCAGCGTCAGGCCTGCACGCTCCTCCTCTGGGCATAGGGACCGCCCGTCACCGTGCGCGGAGTCCCCAGCACAGACGGCTCTGGTCATCAGCGTGTTGCCGACGGGGAGACCGAGGCTCAGGGCCAGCAGGACAGCGGGAGCTGACGCCTGGGCAGACGCCCTCTCCCGTCTCTCACTCCCCTGCCATGGCCAGGCGGCTCTGCGGGCATGTGTGACAGCAGTGACAGCACACACTAGCTGCAGTCAGCGACTTTCAGCAGGTCCTTGGTGCCAGGCAGTTCTGTGGCCCTCGCCTCAGTCATTGTCACAGCCAGCCCGGGCATCCCCCGTTGGAGATGGGGGTGGAGGCTCAGAGCCGTCCGACCCCCGAGAATCGCTGAGCCCGCCGGGGCCGGCTCTCTCGCCTTCCAGCCCGCTCTGCCAGGCCCTCAAACCTCGGCACGCAGAGGGAGAGCCTTCCCCGTGGTCTGCCCGGGGAGCAGGGCGAGAAGCCCAGGTGATTTGGGGGTGCTGGGGGCCGCAGGCTTCCTGGAACCTTGTTGCAAGGGAGCAGGTGGCCCCTTCACCTTGACCTGTCCTGAGGTCAGTGGCTGGCCTCAGGCCGCCTTAAGGCCCCAGGAGTCTGATTGAGAGAGGCCCCTGGAGGCTGTGCAGAAGCCAGAGCTGGTGTCACCCCTGCTCTGGGCACAGTCCCGCCTGGCCTGGCGTCAGACCCAGCGGCTTGCCTGGACCCTGCTGACCACAGGCCAATCCACCGCTGCCCGTCCCTGCCCCGGCCCGTCTGCCTCTGCAGCCCGGCCGGCAGACACTCAGCGGGGCCCGTGTGGCCTGCGTGGGGAGGAGCTGCTGGCCGCCACCCCGCCTCCCCTCCCCTGTGCCTCGTGGGGTGGCCTGGAGGGGCAGCGTCCTCCCGCCCCCACCCTGGCTCCCACAGCCGTCCCTCAGCTGCCAGAGCCGGGCACAGCCGCAGCTCAGGGGCTTCCAGAGGCTCGTGACGTCCCCCGGGGACCCGTCTTGGAAATATTGAGATGACTGGCGCAGTGCCCGGCCATGAGAGGGGACCGAGGACTGCGGTGAGCTCTGGAGGCCCCTGCCCAGGAGGCCACGCGGCGGCATGGCCCAGGAGGCCACGTCCAGGGACACAGGGAGTTGGGCGGCGGTGGCGATGCCCTGGGTTAGCTGGGGGATGTTTCCCATGTGGTGGTTCAAAAGCCACAGGAGCCAACAGCTGGAAGCCGTGAGGGTGGTGTGGTGGAGGCCGGGCCTCCGCTGACGCGCTCTAAGATCAAACCAGACCCAGCGTGACTCCAGCGTCTCTCCGAGCCCGAGGAGCCCGAGAGGAGCCTGGAGAGCGGTCACGTGGGGAGCAGAGATGGCACCCAGGCTGCTGCTGCTTGTCCCGGCCCACCCAGCGAGGCTCTGTGGCCCCTGGCTCAGCAAGCCTTCCCCGGGAGCTGCTAGGATGCCAGGCCTGCGCCCCGAGAGAGCCCCTCTGTGCCACGGAGACACAAGAGGGCGGGAGCAGGCTTTAAGCCTAAGTCAGATCAGGGCTCCCAGCTCGCTTCCAATGAAGTCCCTGGGCCACCTCCTGCAGGCTGGCTGGACGCTTCATCCTGCCCTGCCTCCCTCCGCACACACTGGCTTCTTGCTGGCCTGCAGCAGACCTGACTCACCTCAGGGCCTTGGCATGTGCTGGTCCCCCAGGTATCCAAGCACCTCCCTCCTGGCTCCTTCAGGCTGCTGCTGGAGCAAGGGCCCTTCCTCCCAGAGTCGGCCTGACCTCCCTGGCCCTGGCTGTGCCGTGGCCCTCGGCCCTCGCTCCAGAAAACATCGCTTCCCATGGAAAGTCGCTGCTGGTCTCTCACCTGGGGGAGCCTGCTATGCCCAGTCCCCGCGTGTGCGGTGCCAGGAGCAGCCGTGCCCCCAGTCCTAGTAGAACACACCCACACCACATGCCACTCCGGCTGCCCTTAAGCATGTGGCTCCGAGATGAAGCTGTTCTGGGTGTCCTGCAGCCACCAACACTGAGTTCCAGACTCTTCCGTGGTCCCCAGAAGCTCTGCACCCACTGGGCGACGCCCCCCTCCATCAATCTGGTTTTGAAAGAAGTGAGTGGCCAGTGGGCTTACTGAGTGCCCGTCCCGGGTAGCTGAGCACTTCGGGAGGCCCGCCTGTTGCACAGGTGAACAAATCCACTGGCTCAGAGACTCAGAGAGGTGCAGTGATTTTCCCAAAGTCACACAGCTGGCAGGGATGGGATTTGAAGCAGGTCTTCCCTTTGCCAGACAGCGACAGTTCCTGGTCCACTCCCCCCAGGCCTCCCTCTGCTGCTCCTTCCTCCCAAGGTCACTCAGCCTGGCTGGCTGGCCACGCGTCAGCAGGTCCTCTAATGTTCGAACGTTCCATTCCTCCCAGGCTCCGGGGGCGGGGGCCAGGATGCTGGCTCCCCCGGGCCTCGCGGCGAGTCAGTGCGAGGCCCCGTTTACCTGCTGCCCCGCGTGCTCTCGGCTGGGAGGTGCTGGGAGTCCAGGGCTGGCCCGCAGCACCCGGCTGGGCTGTGGGGAGGATCGAAGGCCCAGCCCTGGGCTCCGCCCGTCCCCCTGCCTCACCTTGTCCTCTGTACACAGAGGTGTGACCAGAGAGGGAGGTGGCTGCTACAGGGTCACCAGAGGGAAGGAGGTGGATTCCTCCTGAGGCCAGGCCAGAGCCTGTGGGCTGGGGGGCCTGCACTTCGTGCCCTGAGGATGCTCTGGCCCGAGGGGCAGAGCTGGGGTCCTGCGCCCTGGCTGTGTGAGCAGAGCAGGCGGCCCTGGACTCCCTCCCCGGGCCTCGCCGAGTCAGTGCGAGGCCCCGTTTACCTGCTGCCCCGCGTGCTCTCGGCTGGGAGGTGCTGGGAGTCCAGGGCTGGCCCAAAGCACCCCGAAGGCCCAGCCCTGGGCTCCCCCGTCCCCCTGCCTCACCTTGTCCTCTGTACACAGAGGTGTGACCAGAGAGGGAGGTGGCTGCTACAGGGTCACCAGAGGGAAGGAGGTGGATTCCTGGCCAGGCCAGAGCCTGTGGGCTGGGGGGCCGCACTTCGTGCCCTGAGGATGCTCTGGCCCGAGGGGGAGCTGGGGTCCTGCGCCCTGGCTGTGTGAGCAGAGCAGGCGGCCCTGGTGCCCACAACTCAGACCCCCAAACCTCCCCAGCCCCACCCTGTGCTCCAGCCAGTGGCCACGCACGGCTCAGGGAGCTGCCTCCTCCCCAGGCTCCCCAAGTTGAGGCTGCAGGGAGAACTGCTCGCCAGACCTTGCTCGCCAGGCCTGCGTGGGGACCCTGGGATTGTCACCCTGCTGGTGAGGACCGTGAGCCAGGTGCCCCGGTGAGCACAGAGGTGCACAGCAGGCGGGCTGTGACGGACAGCCTCCCCTAGGGAGGCCCCTTCCCCCGGCCTGGGGGAGGCCCGGCCTCCCAGTTGCCCTGAGCTACGTGCCCCTCGCCACGTGTCCAGTAGTGAATTTCCAGACCCGGTGCCTGTCCCCATTCTGAGCTAGGCTGGCATCTCTCCTGTGTGCCTGCAGCCGCCCAGGCCTGCTCCTCCCGAGGCCCACGGTGGGGAGGGCCTGCGGGGGACGGCGCTGGGCTGGCCTCCTGTCTGCCCGCCCACTGGCTGGGCGGTCACGGGAGACGCGGGCCATCTGCTGGGGCTCTGGTGGGCCTGGCAGGGCGCCAGGCTGCCCACTTCTGTCCTGCAGAGCCCTCCCCCTAGGGCCCTTACCTGGGGACCAGAGCTGTTTGTCCAGCAGTCCTGTGGCTTTCCTCGGCCCAGGTGCCCCGTCCCCGCCCGGCCGCCCTCCCGCGTCTCCTCCTGCCCAGGCCACCAGTGCACAGCACCTGACATGACCCAGGCTGGCTCTCTCCTGCCCCCCACGGCAGAACCCCCTCCTGACCACCGGACACCAGGTCCCTCTGCTCCAGGACTCGGGCCTCGTCTTCAGCTCTCTCCAAGGGTCCTCTTCTAAGGGGTGTGGGGGGTGAAGGGCAAAGCATCACACCGGGGACAGCCGTGCAGCCAAGAGATTTATTCAACAGCCTTCTTGGCCGGTAGCGAAAACCGGAGAAGAGGTGCTCTGGTCGAAGGTCGAAGAGGTGGGAGAGGGGGGTCAGGGAGAAGGGAGTGTGCAAGCTCTGGTGGGAGAAGGGAGTCAGGGAGAGGGGAGTGTGCAAGCTCTGGACAGAAGGTGGGTGCTGGGTCGCACCGGCTAGGATCTCTGGAGCTGTCAGCTAAAGCAGCTGCTGTCTGGCTGGAGGCTGGAGCTGTCAGCTGGGAGTGGCCGTCGAGCTGGAGGTGATGGGTCTGGAGCTGCCGGCTGGGGCAGCTGCCGTCGGCTGGAGGCGATGGGTCTAGAGCTGTTGCAGTGGCTTCCTCCTCTCTGCAGCGACGAGCCGATGTATCTGTCTTCCTCCTCTCAGCAGCGACGAGCTCAGCAGTTGCTTTGTCCCGGGGCCCATCTCTGACTCCTTTAGTGTCCTGAGAAGCACCAGGCAGGGTCAAGTTCAGGACTCTGGAGCCAGCCCGCCTGACACTAAATCTTGGCTCTGCTCTCATTAGCTGGGTGGCTTCTGGCAAGGGGTTCCCCTCTCTGTGCCTTGGTGTCTCGTCTGTACAGTGGGGACGATGGTGACTGTGACAACTCTTGGAGTTGTGGAAAGGGCTCAATGTGTGCGGCGTGCTACGACAGGTCACTTCCTGGGGCTGGACCTGTCGTAACCTCTCCTGGCCTTCCCAAATTCGACTCGCTCTCCATTGGCAATCCTGAGTCTACCACCCCTCACCCTTGTCCCTCAAGACCCCTCTCCTCTCACTGCTTATAGGAGGACTCTCAGATCCTCTCTGCTTCACCTGGCCACCCCTTTCCTGCATGTGTCCCTGGACCTGGGGTGCCACTGGAGGGCAGGCCTGAGACCCCCTCCTCCCAGGAGCCCAGAGAAGGTGCTGGGTGGATTCACTCACGGAGCCCCAGCCCAGGGGACTGGGCACCTGAGCCCCTCCCTCTCCTGCTGCCTGGCCGCAGTCCTCCTCCTCCTTCCTCTCCCAGCCCTGGCCCTGACGTGCTCACCCAATGCCAGGGTCATCAGAGGGACGCTGGGCTCGACCAGGCTCCTCTGCTCTGAGCTCCAACACCTGGGGGATCATTACTGGTGTGGACAGCACCTGGGGTGATGGACAAGGAGAGGGGGTCCCCTGACAGCATCCGAGTCTCCTGCATTTGCAAGCCTTGGCCAGGACCTCCAGAGAACTTTCTAGTCTGTAGGCTATTTGAGTTTCACACACACCCTAGGAGAACGGTGACCAGGTAGTGATGATGATTCCCATGTACCCATGGGGCAGTCTGGGCTCGGAGAGGGTGAGTGGTTCGGGTGAGGCCACACAGCTGGTAAGGAACAGGGCTGGGGCTGGAATGCCCAGGTGCACCACACGGGTCATCTTTGAGGTCCACAGACGGAGCTTCCCCACATGGTGTAGTGGAGAAGGAATCAAGCACATGCCCAGGGCAGGGTGTGCCCTTGGAGTTAAGCAAGCTTCTTAAATCTGTAAACTGGGCAGATGCATCCTTTCCAAACTGGGGGAGTTCTCAGGGACTGTCTGCGGGCCTTTCTTCCTCTGTTCTGTCCTTTCTTCTGCAGCTCCAACTGCATGTATGTCAGGGCTTCCCCCCGCCACTGTCTGGGGATGGAACCCAGGGCCTCACACATGCTCAGGCAAGTGCTGAGCCACATCCCTGGCCCTTTTTATTTTACTTTGAGACAGGGTCTTGCTACGTTGCTGAGGCTGGCTTTGAACACGCCATCCTCCTGCCTCAGCCTCCCAAGTAGCTGGGATGACAGGCGTGCGCCACGGTGCCCAGCTCAGACCTTTTGATAACATCCCACAGGCCCCTGTATATCTCTGCTCTTTTTCTTTTAAAACATTTTTGTCTTGTCTTTGTTCTTCAGGCGGGGCGATTCCTGTTGCTACCCCAGTGCACTGCCTCTTGCTTCCGTCATCTTTTTGGGTTCAGCAGTTCTGTCATCTTTCTGTTCCAGATGCTGCCTTCCTAGGTTTTAGGGTTTCCATTTAGTTCTCTCCCCGCCTGCCGAGTTCTCCTTTCTTGTTCTTGGGTATGAGCAGCCTTTCTGTGTGTCCTTCTCGCAGTTCTAAGAGCTATTTGAACGTCTCTGTTTGCCGGTTCCCGCACCCAGGACACCTCAGGGTCAGTGGTCCCTGATGTCCGTGGACACCTGGGCCGGTTCCATCTCATGTGCTGCAGGGAACACCGGAGCGCAGGTGTCTCTGACACCTCCTGCGGGTATGCACCCAGGAGCGGCGTGGCTGGACCGTGTTGTATTTGGAGACAGTCAGCGTGCCCAAGATCAAGTGGGCGCTCTGGCTGCTGGTGGGCAGCGCCAGGGACCTCGGATCACTTCTCTGAGCCCGCAGCTGTTTGGAGCCGGCCTCGTGCGTGCATGATTTGGGGGCAGGCAGAGACGGGCAGACTTTACCTGCCACGTTTGGGGATTCCTTCTCCAAAGGGATCTTTCCAGAACCTTCCCTCTTGCTTTCGCAGCTGGTAAGGTGTCTTCGGACTGTTCTCTGGTGTCAGCCTTGGGACGGTGGCCGTCTGAGTTTCCACAGTTGCGAGGCCCAGGCTGGGGCTCCCCCTCAGGCTGCAGGCTGGGGGCAGGCCCACATGGGGCTTTTCCTCAGTGGCTGCCCACCTGCTTTGGGTGGCCGTCAGGTGCCTCCAGGTAATTCTGCTGGTGGTGGTGTTTTGTGGCCATTGAAGGCCTGTCATTGCCACCTGTGGGAGGGCCGTTGGGTGGGGCTGCTGGGCCAGCGCCGGAGCACTGGGGGCAGCGTAGGGAGCGAGCCTGGTGGGCGAGGGGCTGCGCTGCCCGCTGTCCTCAAGACTAGAGGTGACGGGCTGGGACTGGGCTCAGTGGCAGAGCGCTTGCCTACCATGTGTGAGGCCCTGGGTTTGATCCTCAGCGCCGCATACAAGTAAATAAATAAATATAAAAAAAAAAGACAGTGGTGACAGTGACACAGGGCCTCCAGGGGGGGAGTGCTCGCGCCCTGGAGGAGCACCCACTGGCCCTAAGGCCCAGTGTGGGAGAGGCCACCAAACTGGGGGTGGTGAGAGGAGGCTAGCGGGCTCCAGGGGGAGGTGGTACAGGGCTGAGATGTGCCGGGCTCTCAAGGTGACAGGGTGGCCGTGGTCCAGAGGTGGCACCAAAGCCCCTGACTTCTTGGTTTTGGGGATGGGAACTTCCAGGCCTCAGAAAAGGCCACTTTCCCAAGGGACAGTGAAGCTGGCCACTGTGAAAATGGTCTCTGCTCAGCTCCCCAGCCGCCTGCTGGCCCGTGCAGGGCTGGGAAAGCAGCTGAGCTCTGAGGCTGCTCCATGGTCACTTGCAGAGAGGGACTGGAGGGCCGGGACGTGGCAGGTGAGGCTGGGCGTCCTCCTCTCACACACTTCAGGGCTGGCCTCTGCAGGTTCTCTGAGGCAGAAGCAAAGGCGACAAAGAGCTTCAGCTTCTGTCCAGCACATTGCTTTAACTCATCGTTCCTTGGAGTCCTGGCCCCGTCTCCCGTCTCCTGGCCCTCTCAGCCCCGGCTCATGTGCCTCTAATCCCTGGAAGACTCTAATACGCATATTGCCGGTGAGGAACCAGGGCTCAGAGCAGTTGTGTGACTGCCCGAAGCCACACAGCCGGGGGTCTGGAGCCCAGAGTCCCACCCACGCTTCTGCCTGACCCAGGAGGAGTGGGGGGTGCCGGGGTTGCTGCTTGCCAAGGGGGCGCTGTGTCTGCCGCTGCCAAGTGGAAATAGTGATCTCTCCCCGGGGGCTGCGTGGCGTGCGAAGGAGGCGGTGGTTATGAAATGACACATAAATCGTGAATCGCCCACAGACGCTGGTGTCTGTTACTGTGGTAACCACCCAGCTCCTGTGGCCTCCATTCACTCTGGACAGCAAGGTCACACTGGCACTTAAATTTAATAGCATTGTTATTTTCCACCATAAAAAATAATATGCATTATGCATATGTCTAAACACATCCAATTGCATAGATTAAATGTGTGCAGATTCTGCATTTTGATTATACCCCAATAAGCCTTTTTAAAAACAACATACCTTCATTACAGAAAATCTGGAAAACAGAAAAGTAGAAAGAGGAGGAAAAATGATTGAATTTCAGCCACACTGAAGGAAGCTCTGTTAACGTTTTGGGGAGTTTTCTTCCCGCCTTCCCTCCGTTTGTTTGCTTATTTAACATGGCTGTGATCACTGGTCTATATAATTAAAAACATTTTATATACAATTTTACATCTTGTTCTTTCCCCTTAGGGGGTTTTCATAGGAAATAGGGAGAACCACATCTGGGAGCCTGCACGACTGGGCTGAGGCTGGGGCTCCAAGGGCAGCCTCCAGCTCTCTGAGGGACAGGGTCAGGGGCCAGGACGTTCTGCCCATGCTCTAGGACCCTGTGCCTTCTGGGCCTTGTGTTTGAAGCGTAATGGAACGTGCGTCTGTCTTCTTCGCCCACCTCTGGCTTCTAAGCTGGCTTTTCTCTTCTCCTCTCTTCTGTCGCTGTCAAAGCTGTGTTGACGGCTCAGAGGGCCTACACAGAATGACGTCTTAGACTGGCCACCACAGGCCGCACCGAGTTTCAAAGTGTCATTGACAATCAAGGAGCCCAAGTCCCTGCCCGCGCGGCCTTGCGCCCAGGCAGGAGACGGCCCGCACACAGAGCAGTGAAGTAGAGAGAGCCAGCCTGGGCGGGGGTGGGGGGGGCTCGGGCTGCTCTGGAGGGGCTGGGGGTGCAGATGGCGATTTCAACACAGGTGGTCAAGCTGGGCCCTGGGAAGCAGCAGATGAGCAGAACTGAAAGGAGGGAGTGACACTCAGGGACCACTGCCCCAGGCCCCGGGAGCTGTACTTTGGAGACAGAGGCTGGGTGAGGAGAGGAATGACCAAGATGGAGTGCAGTGGCTGCGGCTGGGGCTGGGGCGGGTATCGGTGATCTGTGGGTGAGTGAAGACCCCAAACCACTGCATGCAAAAGTAAACACGCAGCCAGACTCAGGACGCACTGTGTTCCCAGTAACGCGGAGGCTGAGGCAGGAGGATCACAAGTTCAAGACCAACCTCAGCAACTTAGTGAGACCCTCAGCAACTTAGACCCTTGTCTCAAAATAAAAGAAAATAGAAAGGACTGAGGATGCGGCTCAGTGGTAGAGCACCCCGGGCTCAATCCCCAGTAACAGAAATAAATAAATAAATAAATAAAGCCGTCTCATCTTACATCTACAGAGGCCAAGGTCAGGTCTCATCTGGGCTTGGCCAGAGACTGTCCTGTACCTCCCTCCTCTGGGCTGGGGGGCCCATCCTGGGCAGGTCCTTCTCCTGGCAAGGGTAGAGGTCCCGGGTGGGAACTCCAGTGACCGAACCCTTTCGAGCATCTGCTGATGTCCTGCAGGCCCAGCAAATCCCACGGCTACACACCGTGGAGAGGGGCAGGGTTGCCTGTCCAGTGCGGTCACTGCCGAGTTCCATGGAGGGCACGGGAGAGAAAGGCTTGGCCTCCTGATGGGTCCCACTGCGGGGGCTTTCAGCCCTCCCCAACCCTAACCCTAACCCTTGTGTCACGAGACGGGGCCACGGGAGGCCTTTGAGCAGGGGCATGGCGTGGCAGGCTCCCTCTCACTGCTCCGCAGAGGCTGGACTGCAGCTGGTGAAGACAGGGAGGTGACAGTCAGGAGGCGTTGTGGCATCAGGTGGGGTGGAGGTGGCTGGCATCTGGGAGTGTTGCCCTGGCAGCAGGGTTGGATGTGGTGTCAGGGAGAGGTGGAGTTGGTGACTGCAAGGCTGGGTCTCAGTTAGCTGCCATCCCTGAGACCAGGCGGCTGCAGAGGGGGTGGTGTGGGAGGGTCCGAGTCAAGTCTGGGGATGGCTGGAGGGTTCTGAGCGGCCGTGCCGTGTCCCAGGAGTTGACACCTGGCTGTGTCAGGAGAGAGGATGTGGGGCCCGGCGGCCTGCTGGCACTGCCTGGGGCGGAGGAAGGGGCGTCTCTCTTGGGGCTTGTTTGAAAGTAGGTCCAGATTGCTAAAGTCGGGGTCAGGGTCCTCGGTGCCTGGAGTCCAGGTCAGGAAGGGGAGGGCTGGCAGAGCCACATGCATGGGGTCTGCTCTGCTCCCACCAATCTCTGCTTGGGCGGGTGGGGACAGTGTTCTAGAACTGTCTGCTTTTCCAGACATAGTGGAACTGGGGTCTCACAGCACACCTCCACTCGCCAGGTATCGGGAATGAGTCTGAACTAAGCGTGTTGGTGGAAAAGCCTGGAGGGGGGGGCGCTGCAGCAGCTTGGAAGCTTCCTCCTGCCAGGCCACCGTCCTGTCCTCCCACAGCTCTCCCCGGCCCCCAGGCTGGCCCCTGGAACCTTCAGGCTGGTCATCTCTGCGACTGGAACCCTGCTGGTGGCGGCAGGGGAGGCCTTGTGCTCCCCAGATGCCAACTCTGGGGCCTGGGGGTGGGGCTGTCGGTTCTCTTCAAACACCTGCCTGTGCCTAGCGCCAGTCCTGGGGGCCGAAGGCTCCAGGTGCCGGGCGACTCCGTGTGCCCATAAGGAGGGTCCCAGGATACCTGAGGACACGGGTGGGAAGCAGAATGGGAGGGGCAGCAGCCAGGAGCAAGCGGAGCTGAGCTCAGCCTCCCGGGCATAGGCTGGAGGACCCCAGAAGCCCGCCTGGAGGCTGGGCCCTGACCAGGAGGGAGACTCACCCACCCTGACTGGCCCCTGGCAGGGAGAATATCTTGTCGGTCTCCAGAGATGCTGGGGGGGCTGGCCTGCCCCGGGGGGCTAGAGCACAGGGCCGGGGTTCAAGACAGGAGGGGCAGGCCACATCTAGGTGCCTTTGGAGGCCACCTCCAGTCTCCACGGAAGTCGCCCAAGTTCTGTGGAGTTTGCCTGGCCACTGTGCTCCCCCAGCCCTGCCCCACCCACCCTCTCACGGTGGCTTCCTGAAGGCCTGCATTCTCCAAGGGAGCCCAGTGGGGACCTGTGCAGGACACTGTCTTGGCCCATGCTGACCTCAAGTCTAGAAGGTGACCGCCTGCTGTCACCCAGCCCTGAGACTGAGCTCAAGGCTCAGTGAGTGTCCCCTGTGCAGGGGAACCACCTGCTCAGCACAGGAGAGAAAACCTGCAGACTCTTCTAGAAGGGAGGGGCACAGGCAAGAGGGACACACCCCCAAACAGGGCTCGCAGTGAGGGGGGCGGGGGGAGGGCCCTCCGCATGCTCCCCCGTCTGGCTCCTTAGTGTCCTGTGGGCGCTCGTCCAGCGCCTGAACCCCGCCCTAACGAGGGGCGCCCTCCGGTTTCTCTTCCCCCAGCCGATATCATCTCCACCGTCGAGTTCAACCACACTGGGGAGCTGCTGGCCACAGGCGACAAGGGCGGCCGGGTTGTCATCTTCCAGAGGGAACCTGAGGTGTGTGGTTGGGCAGGGCAGGGGTGGGATCTATGGGGGCGGGGCCTGTAGAGGCGGGGTGGTGGGCGGGGCTGATGGGAGTGGGGCCTGGAAAGGTGGGGCCCACAAGGGGCGGGGCCTGGTAGAGGCGGGCCGGTGGGCGGGGCCAATGGGTGGGGCCTGGACGGGTGGGGTCTATGGGGCGGGGCCTTAGAGGCGGGGGGGGCGGTGGGCGGGGCATGGCTGGTGGGAGTTGAGGGGCAGGGCCACGTTCCAGGCAGGGCCAGGGGCTGGAGGGAAAGGCGGGGATGGGACGCGCTGGTGCAGCGTGGCGTGGACCACGGAGCCTTCCACTTGGCAGTGGGCAGACTGCACCCTGTGTGCCCTGCCCCCCGTCCTAGACCCCAGGAGGACGGCGCGGGGGCGCAGCTGCTGCAGGCGCAGCTGAAGCCTCCAGTTAGACCTTGCTCTGCCCGGGTGACCTGGGCCCTGGGCCAGAGAAGATGGGGAAGAGGATCCCCCTCCCTTTTAGTAGTCCCTGCCCCTGTTTCCTTCCCTCCCCTGCCCCTGGCCCTGCCTCATGGGGTTTGTTGTCAGCAAAATTCTGGGTACAACAGGAGTCCTGGGACACCTGCGTAGAGGGTCACTTTTGAACCGTTTGGTAAAGGCCCTCCATTTACTGAGCACCTACTATGTGCAAAGGCCTGGCTGAGTCTTGGGTGTACTCTCTTTGTTTGCTGTATTGCTCACCTCGGGGAGTAAGGATCAGCACCCATAGTACAGATGAGGAAACAGCCCAGGCACCCGGCTGGGAGCTGGCAGGAGAGGGGAGGACACCCCTGAAGCCAGGAGGGGGGAGGAGCAGAGAGCCGCCCTCATTCCCTCCTGAGTGGATCCAAGCTGACCTCCTCTGGCCCTGCCCTCCCCTCAGCCTGGCTGGTGCAGTTAGGTGCTGCCTCTCCCCAGGCATCAAACGGGGACCCCTGCATCACGGGCCTGAAATAGCCCACCAGCGACACAGGCTAGGGGAGGGCCAGCATCACTGACCCAATGCATCATTGGCAGCCCATGTGGATTTCACAAGGTGGACCAGAGTGTCCCTCTTGGGGCTAAGGAAGCCTTCCTGTTGCCAAACTGCAGAGGGAAGCTGAATTAGCAGATGTGAGCTGCTCGTTTTGGATTTCTCTTCATTTTAGTTCCACTGATCTTTTTGTCATGACCAGGGCTCCTGGGAGATGAGGAGAATTGAAGGCAAATATTGCAATGAACTTTAAATGTTTTAAAAAGACACTTAAAAAAAATGAACAAAAAAACCCAAAGTGCAGGGGGCGACTGTCTTCATCTGCCCTGGTTGCAGTTTTGCGTCATACAGACTTGAACTGTCTACTGGGAGACAGCCTCTGGTGCATGTGGCAGGCCCTCCCCCTCATTTGGGGAACGCCACCAGCAGCCTCTTACTGCTGCCTAAAGCAGAACAGGAGCCACCAAGGGAAGTCAGGGATGGTATTCTGCCCAGGCCTGGCATTGCAGGACGTCCTGCCCCAGGAAGTCGCCATGCACAGTCTGTCCTCAAGTCGGGCCCCAGCTGGACACACAGACACTAGGAACAGGTTGGCGCCTGAGACAGGAGCGTGGTCATTGCCATGTGACCTCAGTGGAGTGAGTGGTGGCCCTTAGTGGACACAAAGCTTTGGAAGGTCCACTTGCCTGAGTCTCTACTTGCAGGTCAGTAAGATGGTAGCTGTCCTGGTACTCCCATCCCCATAAAGGAAGCCTGGAGGACATGAGGGACAGCCCGAGAAGCCCTTAGCTCAGCGTCCAGCACATAGCAGGTGCTCATTTAAATGAGAGCTGGTCTGGATTGGACTGACCAGGAAGCGGGTGTGGCCTCAGCCACACAGCAAGTTTTTAGCCCTTTAAAATGTAGTTTCCTTTGGCCCTTGAATTGGCCCAGCTGGTGCTGCTTGGCGGTCAATCGCAAGGCAAGGTCTAGTCCTCCCAGCCCCTTCCCCGAGTCTACTTCCCCTGCCCTGGCCAGTCCTGCAGCTCAGCTCTGTCCCTGGGGTCTCTTTGCAGAGTAAAAATGCTCCCCCACAGCCAGGGCGAGTATGACGTCTACAGCACTTTCCAGAGCCACGAGCCGGAGTTCGACTATCTCAAGAGCTTGGAGATAGAGGAGAAGATCAACAAGATCAAGTGGCTCCCGCAGCAGAACGCCGCCCACTCGCTGCTGTCCACCAACGGTGAGGCGCCCGCCCGCCCCCAGGCACTGCCGTCAAATGCTGTTTACTTTACTTGTAGCGTGCGCACCTCCAGGTCTTTACAAAGCCTTCCACATAATATTTGGAGGCCAGGGCCTCCTTGGCTGGACCCGCTTGGCTAGGCCTGGGTTGTAAATAGTGCTGTCACGGGCACTTGTCTGTGGGGAGGGGGCTTGATGTTCCAGACGAGGGTCCAGGTCAGGAAACCCAGTGGCACCTGACGCAGGCTGCACCCTTCAGCCCCACAGCCAGCCCACCCACAGACGGGCTGCTGAGCCATGGGCATGGCGGGCAGTCAGACTGGCGTAGGAGCCTGGCTGGCCTCCGTCACTCTGCCTCAGGAGGAGGACACGTGTCCTGCCACAGGTGCCACCAGTGCCTGCTGGGCCACGTTCACTCGCTGCAGGGGCTCTGCACAGCAGGGTGCTGCGCAGGAGGAGCAGACAGGCCGCCCTCTTCCCCAGCAGTGAAGGGCTGGCAGAGTGGGGCAGCAGTGGTCCTGCCTTGGCAGAGGAGTTCAGAGGCAGATAATGAGCCCCCACAGTGTCACGCCCTTGGCCCCCAGTGCCACCTTTGGGATCAGTCACGAGGAAAGAACAGGGTATGGACAGACGCCTCACAGGTGGGGTCCCTGCTCAGCCCAGGTGAGCACAGGACCCCCCCCCACCTACCGCAGACGGGGTGGCGAGGGCTGCCCCAGCGCACTGCGCGGAGCTGGCTCTCCTGGGGACTCTGTTCCCGTCCTGGTGGTTAATTCTGTGCCTCGTCTTCCTTTGTTCTGTTCTTAAAGATAAAACTATCAAATTATGGAAGATTACCGAACGAGATAAGAGGCCCGAGGGCTACAACCTGAAGGATGAAGAAGGGAAGCTTAAAGACCTGTCCACGGTGACGTCGCTGCAGGTGGGTGGCCCCCACGGAGGGTCCCGGGAGGGCAACCTGTTTATGCTTCCTCTTTTTGTGTGTGTGTGTGGGTACCGGGGATTGAACTCAGGGGCACTTGTCCACTGGGTCACATCCCCAGCCCTTTTTTGTATTTTATTAGAGACAGGGTCTCACTGAGTTGCTAAGTGCCTCACCATTGCTGAGACTGGTTTTGAACTCGTGATCCTCCTGCTTCAGCCTCCCAAGTGCTGGGATCACAGGCGTGCGCCACCACGCCCAGCTATGCTTCCTCTTTTAAGCCATGAGAAGTTTTGGACTCGAAGGGCCTTTGAGGTTTGAGCCAGGGCCAGGGTCTCATCCTGGACCGCTTCCTTGTGGGGTGGCCGTGGCCACCTCTCTGCCCCATGCCTGTTTCCTCACCAGCAAAGGAGAGGACCCTCCTCCTGGAGGTCAGGTGAGCATGAGGTGTCAGTCTCCGAGGTGCTTTTCATCTGCGAAGGAGGAGGAGGAACAAGCCAGAGCCTTGAAAGTGGGCGGTGAAGGGGAACCTGAGAGCCCAGAGGGCAGCAGCTCACCGGAGCCTCAGCTGGAGCAGGCAGGGCCAGAGACCTGTCAGCTGAGCCCCGCCAGCCACGCCTCCGCCTAGCGCACAGGGGAGCGGGGCCAGCCGAGTCTGCAGCACTTGCCAGGCCCAGCTGGCCAGAGAGCACTCGTCACCGAGGAGGCCAGGCAGAGCCACGCCAAGACGCAGGCTGGCCCGGCGTGACTGAAAGGCACAGGTGTCCTTTCCCCCAGCAGGAAGCTAGCGAGGCCTGCAGGGGCGAGTGCTGGAGTCACAGGACAGGGTCCGCATCCCACCTCTGCCACTGCCCAGCAGTGTGACCTGGGACAAGGCTCAGAGCCTCCCCCAAGCCCCGGAGTCCTCATCTGCGGCAATAGTGAGCATGTGTCTCCCACGCACTGTCATCACAGAGCTGTCACAAGAGCTCACTCGGCCCTCGCCAAGTCCTTTAGGCTGGCCCTGTCACCGTCATCCCATTTCACAGATGAGCAGGCGGGAGCTGGGGTCCACGCCCACAGCGTCTGGCTGCGGTCAGCGTCCTGTCTCCTCAGTGAAACGGGAGCGAGTCCCCGCTTCCCGGAAGAGCCGTGGGTGGTCAACGACATCATGCTGACAAGACTAACAGTCACCTTCCTTTTGAAGCAGGGCAGGGGAGCTGGGCCTCCTTGTCTGCCCCTGGCTTCCAGAACCTTCCTGGGACCCCGTCTCTTGCTGAAATCGGTGCTCACACAGCGAGTTCACCAGCTACTGGGCACCTCTGTCCCTCTCTGCTCTGGGCACTGGAGGCCTCAGTAAATGCAGGCGTCCTGGCCCCTGGGTCAAGTGTCGCTCAGAAGAAGTGACCTGAGATGCCGGTGAAGGAGCAGGGTGAGCCCCGGGGGGCCCAGCAGCTCCCCGTGGCCTGGCATTCCATCGCCCTTGGTTCCTCCACGACTGCAGGGTGTTGCTCCCGTGCAGAAGCCTCCTAGTGTGAGGCCTGGGGTCGGCGCCTCTGCAGGCTCCCAGACGCTCACCCGCAGCTGGTGGGTGGCCGCGGCCACTTCCCTGCTCTGTGCCTCAGTTTCTTCACCAGCAAAGCAGACCTGGTGAGTGGAGTCCTGGAAGGACCCGGCAGGTGCCCCGCTGCCCGGCCTCCCACCCGCTCCTGGAGAGGCTTAGCAGGTGCGGGCACGCCCCTCCCCGGGGAGTCTGCAGAGATGGAGAGCCGTAAGGGCTGTTCCTGAGAAGGAAAATACCTGCTCAAACACACGGGCGCTGGTGACTGGCACATTGCACAGAGACCCTGAGCAAGCCCGGAGGCAGTCAGTCCATGATGGGCATGACGCCCCTGCCCAGAAAAGCCTCTGAGTTGTCCTCCAGAGGGAGACCGGAGGGTCACGTCTCACTGGCCTGGCGTGCAAGCGGCATGGTGGCCCTGAGGACATTTCTGTGCACATCGCATACAGCCCGGGACACTTGACTGAACGGAGCTGGTGTCCTGGCCTTTCTTCAACTTGCCTCTTCTTCATCTTCTCCCTTCCCGTGTCACCGAAGCCACCCAGCCCTGCGGCTTTCTGCCCACCCGTGAGTTCTGCTGGAGGAGCCAACATGCTGGGCAGGTCTGTTGCCACCTGAAGCGATGGCCGCTTGGAGCAACGATGCCGCGGGAAGAAGTTCAGAGGCGAACTGGAAACAAACAGCTTTTTATTCTGATAACTTTTCTCTCTGGCTCTAACAACGACTAACATGCACCACACACCACCAAAAAATGGCGCTGACCCGATCAGCAATCTCGGCTCAAGTCACTCGAGATCCCGGGCCAAGTCCCGCGAGATCCCAGGCCAAGTCCCGTGAGACTACGGAAGGCGGCAATGCCCAAATCTCCATGGCCCATAGTCAACCGCAATTTAAGCCATCTCCCCAAACAGGGCTCCTGCACAGGTCCCCAAAGCAAGTCCAAGCCAAGACTCACCCCTGCCCCCAAAGTGTTCCCAGACGCAGAGTCACTGACATGGGTCAGGACTGTGACGGGGACACACAGGCCGGGAGCCCAGCAGGCCCACCGTCCTCTCCCTTCTCTGGTGAGCTCTCCTCATCCTGTCTGGCTTCTCTGTAAAGCGCTTTCTACTCAGGGCAGATGAAAGTCACTGTCCTTCCTCGGTCCCTCTGGCCCTTGTGGCCAGCACTGCTCTGTCCTTGGTGCTTGCTTGTCTTCCCGCCCCTCGCCGACAGCACCTGGCTTTTGGAAGTGTGGGGAGCGTGGTCTATCCATGAAGCCCCCGCGCCTCGGCACGCGTGTCTTTCGCGCTCCTCTCCTTTTTATGTCAAAGGCTTCGAGATCTGGGCAGGGGCACAGGGGCAGGGACAGGCTCAGGGACGGCTCCACGGAGGGCTCCAGAGGCACCTGGCGTGCAGCCTAGGAGCACAGACACACAGCAATGACCCCAGGACGCCAGAGCCAGGTGTGCACACACACCGTGCTACATGCATGCACACACACATGCACACACACGCACGTGCACTCACACACGCATTTACACCCACACCTGCATGCTCATGCAGCCCCTGGACGTGGGAGCACTGAGTGTGGACTACAGAGCCACATCTGCACCAAAGGATCCTGGTGCTTGTCACTCACTTCAATACTGAGCCTGTCCCCTCCCATCCCAGGGGTCCCCAGGAGCTCAGGAACACAGCCTGTCGTTTGCTTGTTCATTTGCCCACTCACTCACTCACCAGAGGGCCTCTCTGCGCTGGGCCTGGACTGAGTACCAGACACAAACAAGAGAAAGTCACGTCACACCCTGACTGGTCCCCAGTTTCCCGGGGAAAAAGGAAAGCAGACAACCAACTCAAACTGCTTTAGGCCATGGGAACTCCAGGGCCTTGCCGGCCTGCGCAGGGTGGGGTCAGTTTCCCTTTCCTGACACCAGCCTAGGCCAGGCCTTGGGAGAGCTCCACAAGGCCACAGCTGACTGCCTGGCCACCTTTGGAGACCTGTAGTTGAACAGAGCTGCACCCAAGATGCTCTGCAGAGCCCCACACTGTGTGCAGTGAGCTGGGGACTCGTTGGGCAGGGACACCCCTGCAAGGCAGGCTCAGCCTCTGAAGTGCTGCCTCTGGTCTTGTGGGAGGAAGCAGGGTTGACGAGGAGTCCAAAGGGGGTGAGCCTTCCAGGCACGAGGCAGACAGAGGCCAGGGCCACCGTAGGGACCTGACACGGAGGCGGGTTTGGATGAGTCAGGCTCCGGTGCTGTAACAGAGAGCCCCGGCATTCCAGGGCTGGTCAGGGAACTGCGTTCCTTGCTGTGAGGAGGTCCAGTGTGCAAACACCTTGATGGTGCGTGGCTGTCCTGTAGCCTCTTCCATCCCCCAGGGCGTGGGTCCTCACTTCCAGGCCAAAAGGCACACCCTTGCTCAACCACCTGCCCAGGAGCACAGGCATCACTTGCTGACATCTCATTGGTCAGGATCAGTCATGTGGCCACACTCAGGTGCAAGGGCAGCTGGGAAATGTAGTCCCCTGGTGGGCAGAACTGTCCCAGTGACTTTACTGCAGAAAGTAGAGCAGTTTGGTGGACAGTTGCCAGGTCTGCCATGCTGTCTTCCCATGCCATTTCAGAGATGGGAAGTCGGGTGCAGAGGGGTTCTTCAGCCACTCAGACACAGTGGGCAAGGATCCAGGCCAGGGCTCGGAACCATCCCAGGACCTATGTAAAAGGCAGCTCTCCTGAAGGGCTGGGCGGGCGAGGGACCCTGGCCGTCTGTCACTGCTCATCTCAGACAGTGCAGCATCAGGACAGTGGCCCCTCGAGTGCCGTGGCCTCTCGTTAAGATCGTGTGCCCTGCTGTGCCATGCTCACTCCCTGCTGACCCCTGACCCCTCTCCTGCCCTGCAGGTGCCCGTGCTGAAGCCCATGGACCTGATGGTGGAGGTGAGCCCGCGCAGGATCTTTGCCAATGGCCACACCTACCACATCAACTCCATCTCTGTCAACAGCGACTGTGAGACCTACATGTCTGCGGGACGACCTGCGCATCAACCTCTGGCACCTGGCCATCACCGACAGGAGCTTCAGTATCCTTGCCATGGGGCGTGGCTTCAGGGGCGTTGGCATGGTAACGGCAGGCTTGTGGGGCTCTGCTTGCTTAGCTTCTTCAGGAAAGCGCCTCTGGCTCAGCGTGCAGGAGCCTGAGAGACCGTGCGCTGTCTATTTATGAAAGCCTTAAAGTCGTGGCCACCGGGGCTCACATCTGACCCCTCGCCTCCTCCAGAGTGGCCAGCATCCCCTCATCCTGGGGCCTCTCTGGGACAGCAAAGGGCCCAGGGTTCATCAGCCCAGGAGAGGGACGTCTGACCCTCCTGGAAGCTCCTGCGGATTCCTCTTGGGGCCTGAGGCCGGCTGTATCTGTGTGTGATGGGCAGACCTGAGGGCCTTTCCAGGACTCACAGGGACAACCAGGGAGCAGAAGCCCAGCTGGAGTGGGGGCCAGGAGGACCTCTGCTCGGTGGTCCCTGTGTCGGAGCAGGTGAAGGTCAAGAGGGATGGCTGGCTCACACTGCCTGGTAAGGGAAGGACCCTTGATCCATGACCGCTGGCTGGGAAGGGGTGAGGCTCAGCCCCAAGGGCAGTGGTGGACGGGGCTGCTGGATGTCACCGTGCTGCAGACCATTCATGATGCGGCCCCACGAGGTGCTGCCCGTGGGCTCTGACCTCCCGTGCTGCGGGGATTCTCAGGTCACCCTCGCAGCAGCCCCAGGAGGCGGGCACGGTCACCAGCCCCTTTCCAGATGAGAGAACTGAGCCACAGAGCCCAGGCTCACTTGCTCTAAGCTGACAGCAAACCCGGGGCCCTGTGGCTCAGACTCCTCACAGACCTCCACCTCGCCTGCCCTCTGTGGCAGCGGCCACCTGGGTGTGATGGGAGATGGGTACCCCGGGACCTTCGTGCAACTGAGTCTCCAAGTGCCCAACAGCACCGGGTACCCAGGGCCCAGAAGGCTCAGCTCCACAGGGCTGTGAGCCTGGCTGGGCCATGTTCCTTCAGCAGATACCAGGACTGGCCTGGGGGGGGAGGGAGGCAGAGCAGGAGGGAGCAGGCTGGGGGTCAGAGGAAGGACAGAGGGTAACAGTGGCTTCTGGGCAGGGAGACACTGGTCCCGTAGGAAGAGAATTGGGAGCAGCTCTGAGCAAAGCCTTTGGGGGGCCCTGGGCCCAGCAGGAGGGCTCTGGCACACGCAGGGCTGTGTGAGCCTCAGCCTCCTCCGTGGTCCCTCCTCACAGGACCACAACGTACGGTCCATGAGCCCCTCCTGCCGTGCCCAGCACACAGTCAGCCTCCATGGTGTCACGAGCATCTGCCTCCTTGTTCCTGCTCTCTAGAGTGGAGGGTGGTTGGTTGGCAGGACTCCCGGAAGCACAGGGGCTGGGACGTTGGGGGGCTAAAAGCTCAGATCTGGCTGGATGGAGGGGCCGGGCTGCCCCGATTGTCTGCCCAGGCTAAATCCCAGTGGGCCCTGCCGTCCCCGGTGCTCAGAGCATTGGTTGGTGGACTTTCTGTTGCCGGGGTCAGGACGCCTCACTCCAGCTGGCCTGAGCGCAGCGCGGGCCTTTACTGGCCGACATCACCACAAAAGAGCTCCAGCACGGGTGGATCCGGGTGGAGCGGTGTTAGGGGCGGCTCTCTGCTCATTGCCTCTGGTCCCTGGCCTGGCCGGTCTCAGGCTCCGTGTGAGAGCCAGCAAGCTGGTGGAGTGAAAGTCCAGGAGAAAAGAGACCTGCTCTCAAACTCTCCCGGAGGACCTGAGGTGGCACCCTATTGGCTTGGGCCTGGCTCGCTCTGAACCAATCACTGTTGAGGGAGGGTAAATGCCATGCTCTGATTGGCCAGGCTGGACTTACATGCCTGCTGGTGCTGGAGGCTGTGAGCTCCGCCCAGCACAGTGTCTAGGTGTGGGAGGGGTCAGTCCTGTGGGACCAGGAACACTGCCCACTGCCTGGTCTGAAACTATTGACTGACTCCCCGGAGCAACTGACCCCAACGATGCCATGCGCATGTCCATGAAGCAGGATGGATGGTGCAGGAGCCCTAATTAAGGAGATAGCCAAGATTGCACTTAGCTGTGAGCCATAAGCATTACCACCTTCCATGGTCTCGTGAGACTTGGCCCAGGACATTGCGGATAGGGTCGGTGCCATTTGCATGGTTTCGCGAGACTTGGCCCGGGACATCGTGGACAGGGTCAACGCCATTTTTTGTGTGGTGTGGTGGTGGTTGTAGGAGTGTGTGTGGTGTTGGAGTTGCTGTTGGAGCCAGAGAGAAAAGCTGGCAGAATAAAGAGCCTGTTTGTTTCCAGTCCGCCTCTGAACTTATTCCCGTGGCGTTGTTGCTCCAAGCAGCAATCGCTTCAGGCAGCAACAGGATGGATTGGACTTTTATGTATAACTATAAAGTGCCAATTAAAAAATAAATTACAGCACTTTGGGAGGCTGAGGCAGGAGGATTGCGAGTTCAAAGCCAGCCTTTGGCGAGGCACTTAGCAACTCAGTGAAACCCTGTCTCTAAATAAAATTACAAAAAAGGGCTGGGGATGTGGCCCAGTGGTCGAGTGCCCCTGAGTTCAATCCCCGGTACCACAAAAAAAAAAAAAAATAAAAATAAATAAATAAATAAATAAATAAATTAATAGAAGGAAGGGCTCAGGGTGAGGGAGGAGGGGAGGGAGAGGGGAAGTATGGGGTATGGAAATGGAGCAGATTTTGTTATACGCATTCATGGACATGTCAAAATGAACCCCACAGTTATATAGAACTATAATGGACTGCTAAAAGCACTAAAAAAAAAAAGAAGAAAAATAGAGACTAAGGAGACTAGAACACAGGCTCTCCGGGTCGACAGTGGGGGTGGCGAGACCCGAGGGCTTCCTGGCAGTGCGCCACAGCTCACAGAGGGCCCCTCCACCCCTGTGGTGCCCATGGCGGAGCTCAGGACAGTGGCCGTGTTACCAGCAGCCCGTTCACAGGTGGGGACGTGGAGGCGGGGAGCACGTCTGGCTCCTAGTCCCCAGCTGGCAGGGCAGAGCTGGCTGGCCCAGTGCTGTCTGCCTTGCCCGGAGCTGCCCACTGCAGACCCGGACGGTGGCAGCCACCCTCCTTGAGCCCCAGCTTCCTCCAGGTGTGGGCCTTGGGTAGGGGTGGGCTTTTCCCCGGGTGCTGTGTGGCGTTGGCCCTGCCCCTGCTCCTGCGGGCTCTGCAGCCCCTGAGGGCTGGTGCTGCGCTGCTGCCCTCTGCTGTTGGCTCCTCAGGGCTGCCCTGTCCAGGCCCCCGCTGAGCCCTGGGGCCCAGGGAGGAATGGGGGGCCTGCGGGCTCAGGGGACTGGAGGGTGAAAGGGGTCCACCCTTGCTGGAACCCGGGGTCTGCACAGCTGTGTGGGCCACCTACGATGAGGCGGGAGAGTGGGGCTGGTCGGGGAGCTCCCTGGGGCTCTGGAGGCAGCCTAGTGCAGGCGGGTGGGGGCTTGACGGGGAGCAGGGCAGGAGGGGGCAGCACAGCAGTAGGCAGGCCGGCCAGGCTGTGGGGCGTGGGCTCCCGGCCTGCGCCATTCGCAGACCCCTGTTCTTTCATTCACTCTCTTCCCATTTTCCCCAAGTTTTACTAATTTTCTTTTAAGTCAGTTTGCTTTAGTTTTGCCTAAATAACTCCTTTTTTGGAGAGGAAATTAACTTCACATTGTAAATTAAAATAAAACACGATGTATTCATGGCCCGTCACATGCCGTAAGTAGGAAGGAGCCATAAAGGTCAGTGCTATGAAATCATTCGTGACGTCTACGTTTAACACAGTGGAGCAAAGTCCACCCTCGCCCCACCCAGGAGAGCTCGGTCTGCACTGCAGGGTGGCAGCTGATGGCCACCTGTGCTGTCCAGTACTGCAGTGTGACTAGGACACTCAGGTGCCGCCTTGTAGGTTCCGTTTAGTTTTAATAAGTTGCAGCTGCAGGCTAAACACCCACGGGGGCCGCGGGCTCCGGGCTGCCCCGCGCGCTCTGTGAACATCGGGCTGGGGCTGGTTCTTC
The DNA here is from genome assembly GCA_025594165.1 of Tamias sibiricus. NCBI lineage: Eukaryota > Metazoa > Chordata > Mammalia > Rodentia > Sciuridae > Tamias > Tamias sibiricus. Next base: position 4,995,063 of record CM046665.1, read on the forward strand.
TGGTGGAAGGAGGGGGAGGCAGTGCTGGAGCGGCAGAGGCAGAGAGCAGGGACCAGAGACCCCCTCCTTCATCGTGGGGGGTCCCACACCCTGCCCGGGGGATGGTGGTGTCAGAATCCCCGAGTCCCTCTTACACATGGTGTGGTGTTTGCATGTCACCTCTGCGCATCCGACCATAGGCTCAACACCATCCCTGGGTTGCTTGCACCGACAGTGCAACGCGTGTGCTGTGGAAGGAGTGGTGACACTGTGTCATGCAGGGAACAATGACAGGAAAAATAATCCACGTGTTCAGTAGACACAACTTTTTTTTGAGTATTTTCTGCAGCACTTGGTTGGGTCTGTGGATCCAGAGCCTTGGGGTGTGGCGGGTGGTGGCACGTGAACTGTGACACGCAGTTTCTGTCTGCCTCGACCTCTCTGCTTCAGGTCTGAGAGGCTGTGTGCACATGGGAAGCAGGGGAGTGTCCCCGGTCAGCTTTGCAGGGGCCGTGAGGCTGTGTGTGTGGTGGTGGACGGGATTCCACGCACGGCCTGGGAGCCAGGACCGGCACGGAGGTGCAGGAGAGAGGGTGGGGGACAGCTGGGCGTGGCCACGGGCAGGTGAGGTTCCCAGTCAGGATGTAGACTTCACAGATTTGGGCTGCTGGCCCCAGGACATTAGAATGGCTGGTTGTGAAAGGGTTGATCCACCCCAGAGCTGTGGAGTTCTCCCTGGGCATTCAGTCAGCCGGGCCTCCTGCCACACTATGAGCACACAGATGGTGCTGTCTGCATGCTGCAGGGGATGCCACCCACTAGCAGGTATTTATTAAGCACCACTGTGTGCCAGGAACCATGCTTGATGCTGGGGCTGGACGAGATCCTGCCCTCCAGGCGTGGATGGGTGATGGACTGTTAGTGAATTGTCCAGTGTGGGGGCTGGTGGCTGTGTGTGCCCAGCTGGCACAGTGGTGAGCCCCTTCCCAGCCGTGCTGTCTGATGGCTGTGGGTGTCGGGGAGGGGCACAGTGAGTCAGGTCCTGGTTTTGCCAAGGGACAGTGCAGCCCGGAGCTGGTGGGTGTGCAGAGGAGAAGGGTGAGGAGGGACTGGAACCTGAGCCAGGCCCGGGGGGTCATGAAACGGGGTGGGTGTCACTGGATTATGGCTTCCCTGGGAGCCTGGGGACCTCCCTGGCTGCAGATCTGCCCTATGACTCTGTGCAACCTGGAGCAGCCTCTAGCTTAGTGAAAACTGTCAGCTGGTGAAAATACACGCGCTCCGGCTCCAGCCACAGGGAGGGGGACAGGCCGGATGCGGCAGGCCGTGGGCGTGGGGAAGGCGTGGGGTGCGGTCTGCAGAGATGTGGGCGTCTCCCCGGGGTGGGAGTCCTCCTCCAGGCAGCCGCCTTTCCCTTCCGGTGGCCACGCACCGGCAGGCACCCAGAGCAGAGACCCCGCACAAGCCTGGGGAGCCGGCCGCCCTCAGTAGGGGGGTGTCGGAGCCCGGGTCGAGGGCTGCGTGGCTCTGGGGATGAGGAATGGCGTTTCCTGTGGAGGAGGAGGAGGAGCGTGGGGGAGCCCAGAGGGCAGCAGGACTGCACCGAGCTGGGAAGCTGCTCCTAGTGATCGTGACGCCCTTGGGCAGAGCCCGCCCGGAGGGTTCTGGATGTCGGATGATGACAGTCCTGACTGGCCCTGAGGAGAGACGCCAGGGCCGAGCCTGAGGCAGAGTGGAGGGGCGTGGTCTGGGCTGGGAGCTCCCCTCACTCTGCTTGTCCCGAGGGCTCTGCGCAGTCCTCACGGTCCACTGGAAGTCCCCTGTGTGTCCCACTCCCCACCTCCACCGCAGCCTGGCACTCACATGGCCCGGTGGTCACCGAGGCTCACATGACAGCTCCCTCCCTCCTCCCCCTCGAGGTGGAAAGAGTGCCACGCCTCCCCGTCCCCACCGGGCCCTGCAGCCTGTCTGCCTGCACCACTGTGAGGGGCCCTGGGGACCCCAGTCTGAGCATACCCCCCACCTGCACCCTCAGCCGCGGCCAGCTCCCTGGTGACCAGGCCCGTGGCCTCGCCTCTCACATTCCGGTGACCAGACTTGCCCTCTCTCCACTTCCGGTCAGCGTGGGCCGTGCACGCTGCTGACCCTCTCAGAGCCCCGCTGACTCCCACTGCTCCAAGCGTCTGCTCCCAGCCCGTCCCTCTGCCACCTCCTGCCTGTCCTTGCCCTGTGCCCGCTCATGCTGGCCAGGACCCTGTGGGCCGGGCTCCTGGCCACTCCTGACTGCACTGGGCTTTTCTGGGAATATGCCTGCCACCCCCATCCCTGGCGGAAGGCTTGGGATCAGGAGCCCAGGCGAGCACAGTCCCTGCTCTCCTGCGGGGCTGCACACAGTAGGTGCTTCTGCATCGCTGTAGGTGGACAGGCTGTGACCTGGGGTGAGGGAGCCACTGTCCCCACAGAGCCTAAGGACATCAACACCTGCTCGTCAGGCTGAGCTCAGGTGGCTCTGACCCCGGCACCGAGACCCTGAGGAGCAGCCTGGGCTTAGGGACCATCGACTTCCACGAGGACAACATGGGGAACGTCCCCTCCCTGAGGACACGTGGGAGGGAGGGAGCAATCGTCACGTGGGGGCCTGGGGCCTGGCGGGCCCGCGGCCTGCTGTGGCGTTTCCCCTCTTGCACAGTAGAAGCCCCTCGGTACTTACGGCCGGCCTCGCAGAGCCCCCTCATCCCTGCTGGCCAAGTGCCAGCTCAGCCTGCTGAGTCAACCCCTCGCGTCCTTTAATGGCAATGTTCTGGGACAGCTGCGCAGCGCGGGGGCGGGGGGTTCCTGGAGTTCGATGCATCTCAGAGGTGACAAATGGCCCAGGAGGCCCAGCCGAGGACCTCTGCTTTATTTTTAGCACCCGGAGGATTTTAAAGACAGTTCGATTGATTTTTCTCCCCTGAGCAATTCCCTGCGCTGGAAGGGGCGCTGGAAGGGGCGCTGGAAGGGGCGCTGCAGCAGCCGCGGCCTGGAACCGATTTCTGACTCTCATTCAGGCAGGGTCCCCACAGCCGGGCGGGGAGCTGGTTGGCGGGAGGTTCAGGACCCTGGTCAGCGCACAGCGGTCTGTGGACTTCGCCATCTTTCTGGGCAGGGAACTAAAGGAAGGACCCTCCTCCTGTGCCAGGCCCTGTGCTGGGTCGAGGATGCCAGAGCTTGGCGTCCAGCCTGCCTCCTCTGCTCCCTCCCCTGGCCAGCCACTCAGCCAGGGCCTTGCTCCTCTCCGTCCAATGGGGGACGCCTGTGCCAGGGGCCGTGAGGGCAGAGTGGCCCATGAGTGGCATAGACACGCAGACCTCACCAGTCTGCCATGCCCTGTCAGGCCCCCGTGGGCTGCCTCTTCATCCTGCCCACAGTGCAGGAAGACAAGGAAGCCCCGCACGCCCATCCGGAAGGGCTCTCTCCACAGCTGTTGGATGGGAGAGCTGATGGCATGAAGCAGAGGCCACGCACCTGCACCCCTGGGTGCTCGTGCCAGCTCTGCTGCTGCTTTCTGAGTACCGTACCAGGTGCTAGGGATAGGGATACAGGCAGGGTCTCTGCCAAGGCTTCCAAGTACAGTTGTATAGGTTGTTTACTGCAAAAAAGAGGTGATGAGTGAGGCCAGAAATCCAAGCCAGGCATCCAGGAAGAATTTTTTATTTTAAATCTGCCTAGAAAAGGCATCTGTTCATGACTTGCACAGAGACATCTTTTGTGTGAGTGAGGCTCCCAGTACTGCCCTTGAGGGGTTTAGAGTTGACAAGCCCCAGTGAGCCTCTCCCTCTGAGCATGTCCAGGCCACTGCTGGCTCTCACCTTGACTATGGCCCGACCTCCTGGCCTCCCTTCTCAGACTTAGGAATCACTGGGGTTCGGCCTCAGCCCCTCTTTGTGAGCCTCTGTGTCTGAGACTCCACGTGGACCCTGAGCCAGCTCTGACCCGAAGCTTTCAATGCCACCCCGTCGCTGCAGGCTCGGAGCCCTCAGAGACTTCTAGCAGCGCTGAGAGGCTCCGCCCCTGCCTCCAGCTTGGAGGCCCTGGTGCCACTCGCCCTGGCTCCTGGACTCAGCCTTGCTGGACCTGCCGCCCGGTGGCCTGGCAGGCTGCCTTCCCCACTGGACCGTGTCCCCCGTGTCCCCTTGGGTGGGCTGTGGCTGGACTGGCCCCTGAAGCTGTCTCTCAGATGACAGGTGACGTGACCTCAGTCTCCCTTGTCTGGCCAGGTGTGCCCCTGTGCCGTGCCACCGTGCTGGACCTGGCCCCTGGGTGGCTCCGTGTCCAGGGACGGGGCCTCGGCAGGAGCTGGACCATGGTGCTGGTGTGTCCCTGCAGATGCCCACAGACACCAGGACACCTGCCGCCGCCTTCCCAGAGGGCAGCTGAAGGCGCACCACGCCGGGCCCCAACCAGGCCCAGGGCTGCTGCGCTCAGTGCCGCTGTCCGCGGTGCTGACCCTGCGGAGCCCAGTGTCCTGTGTGGCCATGGCTGGGCCCGCCCCTGCCAGCACCGAGCTCGCCACGCAGTCTCCAGCAGCTCTGTGGTGTCACTCACCTCCCCTTCCACCAGGGACGAGGCTGAGCACACCGTAGGTGACCTGCCCCACGTCACGCTGCAGGGATGGCCGGGGCTGGCCGGGGCTGCCTGCACGAGGAACCCTAGCGCCTGCTCATCTTCATGATGACATCACCCCTGGTGGCCACTGGGGGACTCAGAGGCGAGCACGCCTGGGCAGCTTCATCCAGTGACCTCTGACAGCGCCCACAGAGGGGTGCGGCTTTCCCCCTCAGCAGAGCAGGAGATGGGCTCAGAGAGGGGACGCCTGCCGAGGCCTCTCAGGGCCCCAGGTCCCTCCAGCTGCCCGTCCGGCTCCGTGGCTGGGGCAGTGTCTCCTGGCTCCTGCTCTAGACCCTGAGGGAAGTGTGCCACCCAAGACAGTGGACAGGCTTTGTGCAGCGCGTGGCTGAGGTCAAGGGCTTGGGAGAGGGGACTGGCGGCCCTGCCCTGAGTCCCAGCCTTCCTGACAGGCCTCAGGCCATTTACGGAACAGGCTCCCCACTGAAGTCCCTGTGACCCCAGGCCAGAGCCCAGGCCCAGCCTGTGGCCACCCCTAGACTTGAACAGGGCCACCTGTACCTCACCCACCCTTACCCGGGCTCCTGCCACGCTGCCCTCTCATCACCCCTCTGCTCTGGACAGAGGCCCAGCTGGGGCTCCCCCCCAGCCCTCAGAGCCCAGGGCACAGCCCTGCACACCCTCCTGGTCCTCCCAGGGGGCAGTATTCTGCCTTTTGCAACTCAGCTTTTGTTTTGTTTCATTTTGGTTTTCCCCAGAGGGAGTGAAGGACTCCAGGTCTCGGTTCTGATTTAACGTTAGCCAAGTGCAGACCTTCCCACAGTGTCGTCTTCGGAGTCCTTTCCACAGCCCCGCAAAGTCGTCATCAGCCCCGCCCAGATGAGAGGCCCGGTGCAGAGAGGCCACCCAGCTGTTAGCGGGTGTCTGGACTCTGAGACTCCAAGTCCGTCCTTGGGATCCCTGCGAGTGGCACCTGGCTGGTTGCTGTCTGCACGTCTGGGGGTCCTCGGCAGAGCTGTGCGGATGCCCCCAGGCAGAGCAGAGCGGGGCTCGTGGAGCAGAACGGGGCCTCCCCCTAAGCCCGGGCATCTGGGTTCTGCTCCCCAAAAGGGACTGTGCTGTCATAGTAAGCAAGAGGGGAGGGGCTGTCACACACCGGGCACACACCCGATTGTGGCCCAAGACCTTAGGACTGTTTTGGGGACGGGGCCTTTAGGGAGTGACTGGGTTAAGGTCAGGCCATGGGGTGGAGTGGACACCCCCCCCCAGTATGGCTGGTGTCCTTCTAAGAACAAGCGATTAGGGCACATGGGCACCGAGGATGCCAGCGCCCAGGGGCTGGGGAGCGGAGATGGGCACCTCAATGCCCAGGAGACGGGCCTTGGAGGGCAGCCCTGCTGGCACCTTGATCTTGAACTTCAGGCTCCTTGACTACGAGGGCCAGGCGTCTGCTGTTCAAGCCGCCGTCGAGGCGTTTGCTGTGGCAGCGGGAGCCGCGGGGGTGGGCGTGAGGCGGCCTGAGTGCCCGGCCCCGTTGAGGCCAGGCCACCTTTTGGAGATTTGCTGAGGAAGGCGGTTTCCCAGGACTGTCTCCTGCACCCAGTGTCCCTGAGAGGCCAGCGGGGGAGGCCTTCTGTGGCCTGGCCTGGCAGGATGCTCCTCCCTCCCCCCCTCCTCCTGAGCTGCTTGGTTGCCATGGTGACAGTCTCTGGTCCTGAGAGCAGGCCTCGCAGCGCTGCCGCGCGCAGCGGGGGAGGCAGGACATCTGGAGGAGCCAGGCTTTGCCGGCTTCCCTCTCGTCCAGCGTCTGTCTGCACGCGTCCTGCCTTGCTGAGGGACCCGAGCCAGTCCAGCGCGCCCAGCATTGGGGCCCTGGGGCGCCACCCCACGGGGGGGTGCTGCCGAGGGGGTGGACGCGCCTGCGCCATGACAGGGCGGGCCTCGGGCTCCCGCTGCCTCTGCTGCCCGCGTGGCCCTGGGTGTGGTGCCGCCCGCGCCTCCCTCTCCTCCTGGGTGGCCAGAGATGGCCGTCCTTCCTGCAGGGACGGGCCTGCCCCGGCCAGCTCCCCACTCCTGAGTGTGGCAGCTCGCCGTGTCTCCAGGCCAGCTCTCCTGCGTCCCCACTGAGGCCCGCTGGGCGTGCCTGGAATTGCCACACTGCCCTGGCCCGCACGGGTGGCATCCTTACCGCTCTCACTCAGCTCCTCACCAGAACCAACCAGGGACGTCCCCCTCTCCTGACCTCTCGACAGTTGGCAGGTTCGCCCGTGGAGTGAGGAGCAGACTGAGGCTGGAGGACTGAGAGCCAGGGATGGGGTACCCCTTTCCCACATGTCACCCGCCCTCATGCTGGTGTGACCTGGCTGGGGCTCCTGATAATGCAGAGCCCTGGCAGCAGGAGACGGAGGTGCTTCCGTAAAGGTCTCTGCAAACCTGTGGGAGGCCCGAGTGACCCGCTCCCTGTGGCCTTGCAGGAAGAGCCAGGAACTTCACTCTTGGGGGGTGAGCCCCCCATTTCTGAGCTTCGTTGACCCCCCCAGGTGCAGCTTAGAGCCCACAGGCTGCACTGAACAGCCGGGTACCCACACCCCACCAACCTGCAGGGTGAGCGGGCCTCATCCCGGGGTCGGGGCGCACCCACCCTCCAGGGCAGCGCCTGGTGGTCCTGTCTCTTCCAGCTCCTGGCGGCTGTCAGTCACCCTTGACCTGCATCATGGACCCTGCCTCATCTTTGCAGGGCCTTCCCCTCTGGTGACTGTCCTCTGTGTGTCTCATGAGGACACTCGCGTTGGATTTAGGGCCCCCCTGGGTAATCCAAGGTGGTCTCATCTCGAGATCTTGAATTACGTCTGCAAAGACCCCTTTTGCAGATAAGATGACTTTCACACTCTCTGGGGGTCATGGACACCTTTGGGGGCCATCCTGAGCCCAGGGCTCTGGAGAAGGTCACTGTATTCAGTCGAGGAGGAGATTTTCCCACCGTCCGCGTCCTCGTCCTTGCTGTGTGACCTGCTCCTCTCTCCTGAACCTACCTGTGCCCACAGCTTTTCTTCTAGGGAAAATGATTCTTACTGCCAAAGAGTGTGGCAAGTCAGAGCCCCCGACAGCTGAGCGGACCCAGGCGAGAAAGCGGGGGGCTCTGATGCACCTGGTCATGCCCCTTCCCAAGGGAGGCCTGTCCTGAGGCGGGCCAGGGCAGCAGGGGAGGGGCCGGGGTCCGTCCTCTGGAGGAGAGGAAGCGCCCTGCTCACGCCCACCCCCTCGCTCTGCAGACGTGGACGGGCCGCAGGGCCGAGGTCAGGTTCCTGTGTGACAGCCGGCTCCAGAGAGGGCCAGGCCCTCACGCCCCGCCCAGGGCCTCTGGCTTCTGACCTGGTCACCCCAAGTTAGAGCCGTCCAGGGTGGTTGCTGTTGGACTGAATGTCTCGCAGCTGCACAAGTGTGGCTGTGGGGGTGTGAGTGGGGGCTGCCCTTGCTGGGCCCAGGGGCTTCTGCCACAGCGCCTCCCTGGGCAGGTGCCCACCTTCAGGCCCGTCCTGGGGGTCTAAATGAAACCACCCCTTCTCGGTCATTAGCTCCGTTACATGCCAATGACATCCACTAAGAGCGAGGCAGCAGGACCGGTGGTTCAGGGACCTGGTGGGCCCCGACCCAGTGGGATGCCCACGGCCTGTAGGACGCCATGCTGCCCAGAGGCACTGGCTGTGGCTTCAGAGGGCAGCACTGCCCACCGGCTCCAGGGCCCCTGCTCAGAGGGGCCCCAGGTCTTGGCTGTGACCGTGTTGTGGCTTGTGGAAGCCAAGCCTGCTCACAGAGTTGTCCTACAGTGTCCCCTGTACCCAGCATCCTTTGCAAAAGCAAGATTTCCCACAGAGTGCTCTGGCTGTGACAGCCACTGTCCTGGGCCGCTGAGAGACCCCGGCTTTGGGGCCTGCGACTCCCCAGCCCGCACATAGGCACAAGTTGGAGCTGGCCCAGAAAGGCAGGAAGGCCCTTTTCCCACAGGAGACTCCAATGCCATGGGCAGAGGGGAGAGGTGCTGGGGAGGGGGACAGAGGCCCACACACTTGGTTACAGGCACATTTAGAGTGACAGAGACATGGAATCCTTCACCAAGAGTGTTCCCGCTCAGCGTGTAGTAGGTGCACAATAAAAGCTCCTTTCCTTCTGCTCCACACTGATGGGCTGGGAGCGCTGGGGAGAGAGCTCAGCGGGCAGCGGGTCCAGCTTTGCAAGGACAGCAGACACCGCATGGAAGGGGTGGCAGCAGGCTCTGCTCCGGGAAGCTCTGTGGCTCAGGGGACTCTGCTGGGGTGTTTGCCAGGGGTCCTGGGGACAGAGGTGAACGGGCTTGCTCGGGAGGCCTTCGGGGCTGGGGGAGGCGGAGCCCCCAGGGTGCCGTTGCTGCCCTTCCTTGACCTGGCCCCAGACATCGTGGACATCAAGCCGGCCAACATGGAGGACCTCACGGAGGTGATCACGGCCTCCGAGTTCCACCCCCACCACTGCAACCTCTTCGTCTACAGCAGCAGCAAGGGCTCCCTGCGGCTCTGCGACATGCGGGCCGCGGCCCTGTGTGACAAGCACTCCAAGCGTAAGTGCCACCCAGGCCTGCGGGGGCGGTGGGCGAGCTGCGCGGGGCGTCCTCCTGGTGCTGGCTGGGGTGGCCGCGCAGGGGGCCAGAGGGAGCCGGGCAGGAGGGCGGCACAAGGGCAGGTGGCTCAGGCCACCCCGCAGGCCAGGGCAAGGGTCAGAGGTCAAGCGTGCTCCAAGTGAGGTGGGCTGTGGGCAGGGGGAGCGGGTGTCTGTGGGGGCTGCAGAGGAGCCGCCCTGCGGGGGCCACATGGGAGCCTGCTGTGGGGGCTGCCCCGGGCCTGCGACTCCCGGGTGGGGTGGCCTGAATGGTGGCAGGCCTGGGCGCACGAGTGCGACATCTGTAGACCAGGCTCCTGGAGGCCAGGGGGAGGCCTGGGCCTTTGATGATCAGCGTGTGGGCAGGACAGAGGGGAGGCCGGGGCCACCTGAGGAGTGTGGGCAGTGCTGGCCCACAGCCAGGCCCAGGACGGAGCCGTCCCCTGCTCTGCCACAGGGAGCAGCCTGACCAACACGAGTTCAGGCTCTTCTGCGGGCAGGTCGGCGTCGGGTCGGGGGCCACCAGGCAGGGCTGGCTCCCCACAGGCTCTGGGAGAGGAGCCCTTCCCTGGCCTCACCAGCTTCTAGAGGGCGCCCACCGTCCTGGGCTTGGGCTGCCCCGGACCCGTCTCCAAGGCCACTCTGCCTCCCTCTTTGCCTCATAAAGACCCTCTGGTCACACCGGGGCGCTGCGGGTCACTCCCATCTCAAGGTCGCCGGCCAGCGCCCGAGCTCCGTCTCCCCCACTTGCCGGGCACACAGCAGCCCTCAGGGCCTGAGCATCAGGGCCTCCGCAGGCTGGGCCGCCCTGCCCTCCACAGGGCCATGTGCCCATGCTGCGGCCTCAGCCCCGTGTCCCCTGAGCGTGGCCTGTGTCCGGCTCTGCCTCCGAGGGCACGGAGTAAGATGGGACCAGGCGGGGCCAGGCCCTGACCACCCGAGCCCAGAGGGACCCGAGGCTCCAGGCCGCAGCCTTCCCACAGGACAGCACAGGACAGGAGCTGAGGCGCCTGCGCGTCCCGCAGAGCACAGGGGACCCCGTGAGGTCCCGCCTGCGTGGTGGAGCGCTGCTGGTCTTTGTCCCCAGCATCGTTTTAGAGGATTTTTAGGTGGCGTGGAAGTGCTTCTGTGAAGGGTTCAGTGGGGTAAAAGAGCAACGGCCATTTGCCAAGGCGGGAAGCAGGGAAGGCCCGGAAAGGCCTGGGCGGGGAGTCAGAGCCCCTGGCTTCTGTCACCCAGGTCACCCAGGTCCCCGGGTGTGCGGGAGCGCCTGTGCCTTTCCTGAGCTGGGCACGCGGCATGGATTCCGGCCACGTGGCCGCCATCCCCTGGTGATGAGCCAGCCTCGTCTGAGTCACGGCAACCCTGGGAGGAGGGGACGCGGCGCTTTATTGTCCATGACTCAACCCAATTTTCCTTCTGGCCCCGTCGCCCGGGGCTGCAGGGAGTGTGGCCTTGGGGCCCTGGCAGAACCCTCCCATGAGGGGTCTTCGGGGACACTGTTGGCATGGTGCTTGGTGATGTGTGGCCCGGTGCCTCCTGAGGCCTCCCTGCGGCCTGTTACCTGGCTGCCCGTGACTCCCGGGAGCTTTGGCAGCATCCTGGTGTCCAGGCCCCTCCCGGCCAGTGGACAGGCGGGCCGCGGGCGCATCACTGGTTTTACATAGGCCCTTGCACGTGCTCCTGGGTGACGTTGGCCTTTGATTTCCTTTCCCTGTCCTTTACCCAGTTTTGTTAAGATTATTTGATTTTCTACGGTGAGCTGGGTAGCACGCTCTTCCTTTTTCTGGAAAGTTGGTGGAATAAACCTGCCCTGACATCTTAGTGAGGCTCACACGTGAACCTATACAGCGTCTTTTTTTTTGGTACCGGGGATTGAACTCAGGGGCACTGGACCACTAAGTCACATCCCCAGCCCTTTTTTGAATTTATTAGAGACAGGGTCTCACTGAGTTGCTTAGTGCCTTGTGTTGATGAGGCTGGCCTTGAACTCTCGATCCTCCTGCCTCAGCCTCTGCAGCTGCTGGGATTACAGGCATGGGCCACCACGCCTGGCTGGCTCCTGTGTCTTTTCTGAGAGAGATAACTAAAATTAAAAGAAAAGGCCAATTTCCTTTTTGATCAGTGGTTTATGTGGTTTATGCAGTTTTCTATTGCAGTTAATTCTGTATTTTAAAATTTTCTAGGATTTTTTATTCTCAAACTCAGCAGCCTGCGTGGGTGGAGTTGTCCTCTCTCGTTTTCCTTCTGTGGTGCTGGGAAGGGACCCAGGGCCCCGGGCATGCCAGGCAGCCTCTGCCTCTGGGCCACACCCTCTGCCCACAGCGTCCTCCTCAGTTCTGGCGAAAGGCTTCTTCTTGCTCTTGACGCTTGGTCTCCTTGTCCCCCTGAGTTGGTGTAAGAGTGTGGTGAGGGCTGGCGTCGCCTGCTGCCCGCTTGACCAGGCTGCTCTTGGTTCTGAGGCAGGGACTAAGCAGGCACTCTTCCCGGTTAGCAGGTGGTAGAGGCTGGTTTTTTTTTTTTTTTTTTTTGGTACCGGGGATTGAACTCAGGGGCACTCAACCACTGGCTGGGCCACATCCCCAGCCCTTTTTTGTATTTTTATTAGAGACAGGGTCTCACTGAGTTGCTAAGTGCCTCACCATTGCTGAGGCTGGCTTTGAACTCGTGATCCGGTAGAGGCTGGTTTTGATCAGAACACAAATGGTCGTTGCTCTACTAACTGTTTCAGACCTGGACATAGACGAGTTCCTGACCTCCCCCTTGTACCCGTCTGCCCACTTGCCACCCCCCAAGGAGGCATGCCTTCCTAGCGGGACGAATCTGCGATTTTCAGTTCGCCCGTGACCGGAGTCCTAGCCCACAATGGATGTCCATTTCCACAATGGACAGATGAGGAAACTGAAGGTCTGAGAAGCACAGTAGCTTCCTAGACCCTGAGCACCGGGGGGGTAGGAGGGCACTTGGGCTGCCCTGCCCTCTGGCACATCGCTCCAGCTTCTCTCCGCACTAGAAACCAGGGTCTTTTGTCTGCTAGGCGTTGAGACAGGGTAACCATGGAAACGGCACTCCGTGAGTCCTCAGAAGAGACCGTCATTTCTGCACTTGACAGCTTAGCTGTGGAAGGGACGGGCTTCTCTGAATGGGCGGAGGCAGCCCAGGCCCTTGGTGGGGCCCGACTGTGCGCCCAGCCGGTGCTGGGCCCGAGGAGAACCCCAGCTCACGTTTGCTGAGGGCACGGGGCGCGGCACGCGCTGCCCTGGGTGGGCATCCACCAGGTCCCAGAGCAGCCGGGAGGAGGCCGGGGCGTCTCCCAGGCGGAGCTGGGTGCGTCCACCCGCTGCTGCCTCGAGAGCCCTGGGAGGCGGCTCCTTCCTCTGAGGCTTACAGCACCCCAGTTCTGGAGGTCAGGGAGTGGGAGGCTGGTGCCCGGGGTCCCTGGGGCCTCGGGCGGAGTCTGCCTCCAGCCTGCAGGGCCCTCGTTCCCCAGCCCACGGCTCCCCTCACCCTCCACGCGGGTCGCTCTGAGCCCTCCTCCCTCGTCCCTGGCTTCCTCTGTCTTGATCTTCCTGCCTCCCTCTAAGAGGTGGCTGTGTCGTCACCGTCGGACAGTCCAGGGTCACCTCCCTCAAGAGCCTCTGGCCCTGCGCGCAGGTTCCGGGGAGCAGAGGGTAGACGTCTTTAGAGGCCGCTGTTAGCTACCACACTAAAGCACTGAGAAGTCAGGACACTTGCCCAGGGTCACACAGTCAGGTAGAGCCGAGTTGGAGCCCCGATGGTCTCCTGTCACCACCTGAGCTCTTCCTGTCTCCCCAGAAATCCTGAGGGCTGAAAACCCATGGGAATTGTGGGTGAGCCAGGCCCAGAAGGGAAAGGGAAGGAGAACAATGTGAAGACACAACCGGAAATAGCTACGCTGTTTTATTGAGCAGCTACTACAAGTCCACAGGGCCCAGGTGTCCCTCTGCAGGCCCATCATGCCCTTCCTCCAGGTGAGGGAATAGGGCTCAGAGAGGTCGGGGTGCCTGCCCCACCCCCGTGCAGGCCTTGGGCACTGGCAGGAAGCCGCAAGCTGGGGGGAGGGGTGGGCCCAGTGTACGTGGGGCCAGAGCAGCAGGTTGGTGGGGACCCAGTTAGAAGGGCGCTTGTCAACCTCGGGCTGTGGCCTGAGCCCTGTCCTGAAGGCTCTGGGGAGTCACGGAGCTGGAGCTGTCGGGCAGAACAGGCACGTCAGGGTGGTGTGTGAGGCCGGCGTCTGCCCTCGGGCTTCCCCTGGGAGTCCCTGTAACGCACTGGGCCTTCAGAGCCCAGCGCCCCGGGTCTGGGGGTGGGCGTCGCCTCCCCCACCTGGACCTGAGCCTGGACCTGAGCCTGGACCTGAGCCTGGACAGGGAAGAGATGCCGGGGCAGGAGGGCATGGCTGTGGGGCACCAGCGGGGCCATGAGAGCCTTCGTTATGCAAAGTCACGAAGAAGAAGGTGACGGAGGGAGGTTCTGCTGACGCAGCCCCTGTCAGGACGAGAGCAGGAAAGAGGGACGAGACTGGGCCACCACAAGTGACAGCGGGCTCTGGGACGTGTCTAAATTCCTGGCAGCAGTGTTTGCTGTGAGATGTCCTTGGTGACTCCGCCTGCTGGCCGGCCTTGTCTCTCGCGGTGCCCTGGGGAGGAGCCGCGTGTGCGCCTGTGCGCGCGGGGTCGGGGAGGGTGAGGCAGAGTGGCGTCTTTGGGGGGAAGTCTATTATGTCAAAATGTCACACTCATGTTTATAAAGAAAAATGGGACTCTTTAGGGATGGCTTCTTCAGGCTGGTGACGGCCCTTTCCCACTGACCCTCTGCACTTCTGCCCTTCTGTCCTTAGGAGCCACCGGAGGTGCCCGGGGTTAGGGTTATGGGGCTGGCGGCCTGCGGTCTGTTTCGATGGCTGGTTAGTTGTCCTCTCCGCCTTTGGCCTCTGCAGGTCTCTCCTCCTGGAGGCCCGCGGGAGGCTGGGTGATGGCTCTGCCGCTCACTGTGGGTGCAGCCGTGAGCTGGGCCGCTCTGCCTGCCTGCCTGTCTCTGTGAGGAGGGTGTCAGCTCTACAGGAACAGGGCTTTGTGCCACTCACGGCATCCCAGCTTCTGGAGCAGTGCCCAGCACATAGTAGGTGCTCAGGCGGCTGGCTGTGTGCAAGCTCCACAGTGGCGGTGCATGTGGCGTTCCTGCAGCTGCCTGCAGGGGGAGCCAGACAGGGCTGCATTCAGAGGGCCGGGTCCCAGCTGTGGGCTAAGAGGCTGGGACAGACCTTGGGAGCAGGGCAAGGCACCTTGTGACCAGGGACCAGGGGGAGGGGAATTCTGTGAACCTCCTGGGAGCTGTGGTCAGCGCTCTGCTTCCCTAGTTCAGGCCTGGAGATGTGGAACAGGCCAGCGGACAGGGCTGCCACTCTGCCGGTGTCCATGGGGACGGCTGGACAGGTTGACAAGTGGTTAAATCCCAGACTGGCTAGTAATGGCTGCCAACCTCACCGCCCCGTCCTCGTCCCGTGGAGTGTGGGGTGTTCATGCTTGGGCCAAGGGATCCTAGCATCAGGGCCACTGCAGGAGCTGATGGGCCACAAGGACCTTCTACACCATGGACAGAAACCTGCCCAGGCCCCAGAGCCAGCTGCTGCTGAAGCCACAGCAGTGCCCAGCCTGGGGCAGGATGATGTCCAGGCACTTGCAGTCTGATGCCGGACGTCACCAGTAGGAGGCAGCGGAGGGCAGCCCTGGAGCAGAGATCTGGGTTCAGATTCCCCACTTTCTTCCAGCTCCGACACCTGGGTGTGACATGTAGTGTCTGCCTTGGTTTTCTTGGCTGTAAAATGGGGATAATTAGGGCATCAACTTGATACTTTTATTGGGGGATTAGACGAGGTGACACAAGGGAAGACTTCAGCACAGAGTCTAACACAGAATAAATGTGTCACTGTTCCCACAAATGAGCCCTTCTAGGGCTGGTTCTTCCTCCGTTGGATGACGTCTGGGCCAGTGCCTGGCCGTGTTTGGTTATAGGTTTGATGAATGAATAAATGACCTACAGACAGCTGGGCCTTCTGACCCGTGGGCTGGGGCACGCCAGTGACAGTCATCAACTCTGTCTCTGCAGTCTTTGAGGAGCCCGAGGACCCCAGCAACCGCTCCTTCTTCTCGGAAATCATCTCCTCGGTGTCAGATGTGAAGTTCAGCCACAGTGGCCGGTACATGCTCACACGGGATTACCTCACGGTCAAGGTCTGGGACCTGAACATGGAGGCCAGGCCCATAGAGACCTACCAGGTGGGTGCCGCCGCCTGCAGGTGGGGGGTCCCATAGGCCATCACTGTGACCCCTGTGGAGGGACCTTGCCCACCCAGCCCTGCCCCCCAGGGAGCCGGGCATGTCCCTGCACGGGGGCCTCGGTGTGGGGAGGAGAGCGTGAGGAGGAAGACGGATGTGGGCTGGGGCTGAATGCCGGGGGCAGGGTGAGCCCCTCCAGCCCCTGCAGTCCTCTTGCTCAGCAGGGTGGGCACTGCCCGCTCCCGGAGCAGCCGGAAACGGCTGTGCAGTGGGGCGGGGAGGAGCCCACCTCTAGGCCCCGGCTCAGGCTGTGAGCCAGGTGCAGGCGAGCTCCGGCTCCTCCCTGGGAAGGGCGTGTGGCTCCTCCCACGGCCCAGCAGGCCCTGCGGGGGCGGCCAGCCTCACGAGTGTCGCTGCCTGACGCGATGGCCGCTTGGAGCAACAACGCCGCGGGAATAAGTTCAGAGGCGGACTGGAAACAAACAGGCTCTTTATTCTGCCAGCTTCTCTCTCCGGCTCCAACAACACCCCAACACCATCCACACTCCTGCAACCACCATCACACCACACACAATGGCATCGACCCAATCCGCGCTGTCCCGGGCCAAGTCCCGCGAGACCATGGAAGGTGGCAATGCTTGAATATCTCTATGGCTCACAGCCAACCGCAATCTTAGCCATCTCCTTAATTAGGGCTCCTACACACAAGGTGCTGGGCTCACGCGTGGAGCTGGGGGGCCGGCTTCCTGGAGGAGGCGGCGTTGTATAGACTGGAGGGATGAGCAGGGGCTGGTCGCGCAGACGTGGCCGGAAACCCCACCACAAGCCCAGCTGGATCTTCACAGCGTCACCTGGGATGAGTGCACGGGTGTCACACGTGTGCCAGGCAGGGGGTCACCTCCATTCCGTACTGCCCTGTGAAGAGGGTGTCGTCAGCCCTCCTGCGGGCAGGGAGCCCGAGCTCTAAGGGGCTGGGGTGTGAGGGAGGCGACCAGACTCAGTGCCCCACACCTGTCGCCCTGGGCCTGGGAGGGGCGTGTCCTATGGGCACCGGGTGGGGGACTGGGAAGCGGCACAGAGCTCAGAAGGCTGGGCACTCCGAGGCTGCGCTGGGCCATGGAGCAGGGCCCCTGGAAGCCACGTGGCCACAGGAGCATCTCCTGGTGACGGCCCCTCAGTCGGCCACAGGTGAGGCCCTGCGGCCCCACCCCTCCCCCACTGCACACCCCGGGCAGGGACAGGCTCGTCCGTGTCCCTCTAGAAAACAGCAGAGACCTAAGAATGGGACAGGGACAGACCACGCCTTTCGTGACCCTGTGGTCAGTGCAGACCTGTGGAGCGCGTGCCTTGATTTCGAGGTGCCTTGTGGGGGGGTGTGGCGTCTCCTGTGGCTCTCAGAGCGGCTGGGGACCCAGGAAGGACTTACCACGCGCCCGGCTTCGTGGGGAGCCGGGTCCCGCTGGCCTCCTGCAGCACCTGACCCACAGGGCTCTTTCTCTCCACGAGGAGTCGGGGAGGGCGGCCAGGCACGGCCCGTGCCCGAGGCGTCGTCCCTGTCCCCTCGCTCACCAGGCCTCCTCTCCCCAGGTCCACGACTACCTTCGGAGCAAGCTCTGCTCCCTGTACGAGAACGACTGCATCTTCGACAAGTTTGAATGTGCCTGGAACGGCAGTGACAGGTGAGCCTGGCCTTGCCCCCTGCACGCGGCAGGAAGGGCCCAGACCCGCAGGACCTCAGCGGGCAACTGGGGCCACTGTCCCAGGTGGGCACGCCTTGCTGAGTGAAGTGTCAGCGCAGGGCCACACGCTGGGCCATCGAGCGTGAGGGCTGCACCCCAGTGCCCTGTCTCCATGAGGCAGAGCATGTGGCTCCTGGTCACTGCCATCTGTCCATACCTGTGGGCCCCAAGAAGGCCTCACTTCTCTGCAGCCGTGACCACGGGTCCACCTGGCCCCGGCGCCTGCCATTAGCGTGGCCACCATTGGCAGCAGCCCTGAGCAGACCTTCCGCCACCCACCCATGCAGTGGGGAGAAAGGGCGGGGTCTGGGGGCGTGGGCGGGGTCCAGTCACGTGGGTGGCCTGCCACACACCTCCTGCTGGGCCGCGGGGCCCTGAGCTGCTGAGGGCCACCATGCTGCTGTCGTCCTGCAAGGGGCTGTGCTGTGACCTGCTGTGGCTTTGGACACAGGGCTGAGAAGGGTGGACAGTGACTGGACCAGGGCCAGGAGGGAGCCACAAGGAGACAGGCCTGGCCCCAGGTGGGGCTGAGCCGGCGGTGACGGGGAGCCCCTGGGCCTGCTGCTGCCATTGGGCAGAGCCGCCTGCAGGGTCTCTGACCAGAGCTGTGTGCAGTGGCCAGCGTGGTGGTCACAGGGCGTCCACTGAAGGACACCTAGAAAGCCAGCCTGAGGCTGGCCTGGCACCCCAGGCACCTCTCTGGCCTGCAGGCTGACCCCCACCGCCCCAGGAGGCAGGACTGCTCAGATCCCCCTTCCTGTGGCCTCACGCACTTGGGGACTCCCAGGGACACTGGGAGGTCCAGTAAGAATCTCAGAGAGGGACTTGGTGCTGAGCTCCTAGGCATCTTGGGGTCCCTGCCCACAGTTGCCACCCACTGCCCGTCCTTCCTCCACGTGGCCACCAGGGGGCGCATGTGACCAGGCGACGGCTGCGCCCAGAGCCAGAGGGCTGAGCTCCGGGTGCCTGGCACGAGGCCTTTGGGGCTAGGCTGTCCTGTCCTCCTCCCAGCACTTCCTGTGGCGTGCACCTCCCAGGCAGCTGTCCCGGCCTGGTGGTCCCCACCCCTCCCCGCCTCCTGCTCCTGCCTCCCGTGAACCTGCCCTGAGGGCTCCGCTCCTGGCTGCTCCCGTGGCCTCCTGCAGGTCCTGGGGCCCCCATGCCCCGCAGCCCCCTGGGCGTTCCTCCCGTGGCCTGCCCTGAGGGCTCCGCTCCTGGCTGCTCCCGTGGCCTCCTGCAGGTCCTGGGGCCCCCATGCCCCGCAGCCCCCTGGGCGTTCCTCCCGTGGCCTGCCACCCACCCCATGCTTCCCCCGGCCTCTGTCCCTGTCTTCTGACAGGAGTGGCCGGGGCCCTGCGGAGGGGTGGGCGGGGCTGGTCCCAGTGCAGCCGTCCTGCAGCCAAGGGCTGTGGCTCTTCTGGGGCACAGAGACGCCTGGCCCCGGAGCTGGCCTGTCTGTGGCTGGGATCCCAGACTGCCCTTGGGGGCTTCGGGGGCTCAGGGAGAAGCCGTGCCGCCCCAGGACCCCGTCCTTGCACACCGAGGCCACTCAAGCCCGCGGCCTGCAGCCGTGCTCCCTGGCTAAGGGGCAGCTGAGCCCCACCGGACAGAGGGTGTTGGGCGACAGCCTGGCAGTGCCCCACCCAGTTCCAGCAAGGCGCCCGGCGGCTTCCCCTGGAGAGCGCCTGCTCACGTCTGCCCACCTGGAAAGTGACGCTACAGAGCACGGCCGTCGTGGCTGTCCTATGACACCACGCCCAGTGGTGCGTCCGCGTGGCCAGTGGGCATCCCCGACTGTGCACACCGTTGGCAGGCCTCGCTCTCCCTGGTCACCACGAAAGACGCCTGCTGCCCTCTGTGGCGGCCTGGCGCACTCCCTCCCTGAGCCCTCTGCAGTCTGCCCTCTTGGCGGGAGGCGTGGGCCCTGCCAGCGTCTGTGGTTGCCAGGCTCAGCCAAGCAGCCTCTGTCTGGAGCCGCCCCAGCAGGGCTGCCCAGGCCGGCCCATCCCGGGGCCTCTCCTTCTGCCTGCCGCGTCTCCCCCTCTGCTGCCGCCCCGTGCACCGACTCCCTCCCTGCTGGGAGGACACCCACAGCCCCCCCACTCTCACGGCCCCACTCCTCTGGCAGAGTGACACAGACACAGCCACCCTCTGAGGCCCCAGCAAGGCATGAAATGACCCTCTGTCTGTCTGTCCCTCTCTCCCTTCCTGTCTCTGGGCCTCTCGCTCCTCTTCCTCCCCATCTTCCTCCCCCACTTCTCTCCCTGGTGACTCCCCCTCCTCTTGCCACAGGCCTGGCACAGAGGTGACAGAACCCTAAACCCACCAGTCCCAGAGCCCTGCACTTCCCCTGTGGCTCCCTTGGAACCTTCCAGAACTATTCATCAGTGCTTGGTCCTGGGTCTCTGGGCCACCCACTGGCATGAGCTCTCATGAGTGAACCCTCACCGGGTGGGCCTGGGTGCCCCAGGGACATCCACAGAGGAGCCTCCTGTGGCTCACTGCCCACCTCGTCCCTCAGAGCCAGCTGGGTGGAAGGGAGGTGACGGGCAAGGCCAGCGCTGGCCCAGTCCTCCCATGAGAAGGAAGCCCTGTTAGAAGAGACGTGGCCCCTGCAGCCTGGCACACCATCGTCCAGGGCCCTGAGCAGGCTCCTGAGCCTCCCAGGACGCCCGTCCTGTCACCTCAGGGTCCCGGGAGCAGCTCGCCTCGGAGGAGAGAGCCTGCAGGGCCAGCGCCCCCCTGGGTGGAGGCCCAGCCTCTGCACCTCTCGTTGCCCTGGGACCCCCTCCAGGTACTGCCCCGCCGGCTGCCCTGGGCCTCTCCTCGGCTGAGCCCCAAGCCCCTCCTCTGGACCCAGCCCGCGCTGCTCTTTCTGGCCGGGGTCTCACTCTGGGTCCACTCTCGGCCTTCCCCTCCCCAGGCAGAGAGCCCGCTTAGGAGAGGGGAGCGGAGAGGAGGAGGTGGTGCGGCAGAGCTCTGTCGGGGTGGGGACCCCGGGGAGCCCCCGCCCCAGCCGGGGGGTGAGCCTCCTGCAGCCACTCTACAGCCGCGGCTCCTGGAGCGGGGCCCGGGCCTGGGGAGGCGGGTGGGAGGCCCAGAGGCCTTGCCCAGCCGAGCGCCTGGCCAGCCGCCTCGGTGTCCTCCCTGGGAAAGCGCCAGAGGGGGTTTCTGCTGTGCGGGGTCCCGGCCCCCAGGTCCGCGTAGTGATGGCAGCTGAGGTGCGAGGGAGCCGAGGAGACCCCGGGGACAGGTGGCGGGAGGCAGGGGTGGCTCCTCCGGGGACGCGGCCACTGCCCCGCCGCTGACCCCTCTTCTCCCGCAGCGTCATCATGACGGGGGCGTACAACAACTTCTTCCGCATGTTTGACCGCAACACCAAGCGGGACGTGACCCTGGAGGCCTCGCGGGAGAGCAGCAAGCCCAGGGCCGTGCTCAAGCCGCGGCGCGTGTGCGTGGGCGGCAAGCGGCGGCGGGACGACATCAGCGTGGACAGCCTGGACTTCACCAGGAAGATCCTGCACACGGCCTGGCACCCGGCCGAGAACATCATCGCCATCGCGGCCACCAACAACCTCTACATCTTCCAGGACAAGGTCAACTCCGACATGCACTAGCGGCACGGCCCTGGCCGTCCAGCAGCACAGGAGGAGGTCAACTCCAGAGGTGGCCGTGGGGGACACGGGTGACTTGGCCGGTCCCCTCCAGCTTCCCTAGACTAGCGTCGTGGCGATGACCGAGAAGGAAGGAGAGTCATAGCCACAGGTCGTGAGACGGGCGCGACTGTGGAGTCCCAGTTCAGGGTCCCTCGGTTCGGGTGCTGTCCGCCGCGGCCTGCGCTCTTCACCACACGAGCAGGACTTTTCCTGCCCGCAGGTCCTCCCGGGGGCGGGCAGGAGCCGGTCCCTGACCTGGCTCTGGGGACGGCGGGCTCTTTGGACTGTGAACGGGGCAGCTTGTCCTGTCTCAGAGCTGACGGTGCCACCTGGGTTTCCCGGGTGGTGAATTCCTGCTGAGACTTTGTGGGCCCCACGCTTTGGTGTCTGGACGGTCATTATCCCGGGCCCAGCTGGCCCCGGGTTCCTGAGAGGACGCGTGGGTTGCTTCTGGGTGTGGCGCGGGCCGGAGGTGCGCCTGGCCTGAGCGGCGGCACCCCACCTCCCCCTCCACCCTGGCCCAGTGTCTGTGGACTTGATCATTCCTTCTTGACCACGAGGTGGGCGTCCGTTCATTCTCTCCACAAGCAGTACCTGCTTCCGAGTGCCAGGCTGCGAAGGCAGCAGGGTAGGGTGAAAGGTGAGCGCTGTCATCCCCTTTTGTACACAGGACGCAGAGGCTCTGAGCAGACAGGCAAGTCGCCCAAGGTGGGCACCCACCGAGTGGCAGGCTCAGGGGTCCCTCGGGGTCTTCCCACAGGCTCTTCATGGTCCACCATTCTGATGGAAGGTTCTGGAAGAGGGGAACATCTCTCCATCTTATGAAGAGGAGAGTAGGCATCTGTGTGACAAGGGGTGACGAGGGGAAGGTGGAGAAGCTGGTGGCTGCTCCCTCTGGGTGGCGAGGTCGTGAGCTTTCCCTCCGGGGACTCCGTGCTTCACCTGTGACGCACCTGCAGCGCCTCTTCTCAAACACTCGGAATGTGCATGTCGAGACCACTTAGGATCACACACAGTCCCAGAGGACACTCGGAGGACGTGGCATTTCCGTGGTGAACCCCGCTCTATCAAGACCAGAGCCCCTGCAGGGTCCTCTCGTGGAACTCAGCAGGACCGCGCGGCGTGGCACCTCCACAGAGAAAGCGGGGAGCAGAGGGAGCCCGGCCGAACCCAGCTGCGTCCCCACGACTTGGACGACAACCCAGGAAGCAGACCCCGCTGGTCTCTCAGTGCATCACGGACAACTTTTGTGTGTGTAAAAGCACAAACCGCATGTCCACTCACTCCGGGCCGTGTCACTACACACAGACATAGGTCCACTGGTCTTTTTTTTTTTAAATCAACGTGAATGAAGAATGTCTGTTTATATGTCACTACAAAACCCAGGCGCCTGGACAGTATTATATGTACATATCTATCCTAATTAAATCTAACAACCAGAGGATCGGGTGGCTTTCCTGCCCTGTGAAGAGGTTTGGGGACGTGGTGAGTGTGTGGTGGTCTGTGGAAGCTGAAGGCCAGCTCCGAGGGCCTGGCACTAAGCCCGGGCACTTGGCGCCACCTCCTTCCTTGAAGCCCGCATTTGAAGCTAAAAGTCACTGTCCAGCCTCAGGCTTAACGCTTCCCTCATCTTCAAAGTGCGGATCTCCATCTTCAAAAGGGGTTCTTAAATGCAGTTCCTAGTTCCTTACTTCTTCTGTTTTAAACTTTGGGTACCAAACCAAAAAGAAAAGAAAGACAGAAAGAGATCTTCTTAGAAGAAGAGTGTGTCTTTAGGTCCCTGGAAGACACCCATGTCTGGAGCAGACTGTGGGTCCCACAACACTGCGGAGGGCGAGGGCGGGGACGGCACGCGGCGGGGGGCCTGCCGACGGTCAGCCTCCGCCGCCCGCTGCTGACACTCTCCGGTCTCCTTGAATGTGTGGGCACTCACACGGTCACTGCGGCGTTGCCGGGCGTTTTGATTTTCTTCTCCTCTGACTGCTCTCAGGGGAGGAAGCCCTGGTGTGGCGTCGGTGGTGCTGGTGGCGTGGGCCTGGTCATTTTGGACTCTGTGACTCATAGGTGCATTCTTTTTTTCTTCGATGTCTCACAAATTATCCAACTGTTGAATAAAATTATAAATATGTTAATACCAGCTTTTTCCAATAAAATAACAAATGTTACATCTAACACGAGGCCCAGAATGCCGTGTGTGCTTAGGCTGCTGGCCGGGAGGCAGTGGTGGGGTTACACCCGGGCTCCCGCTGGGGCCTGGTGCCCACCAAGGCTTAGCTGCCCACGGCCTCCTGCTGCCCCAGTCCTCTGGCTCAGGAGCCAGCACCGAGGAGAGGGAGCTGGCGGAGCGCCTGCCTCGTGGGTCTGGCGTGTGGACGGCCAGCAGGAGCAGCTGGACCGTGCCGGCAGGTCGCACTCAGTGAACGAGAGTTGGCTTGTTCTGTTGTGAAGCAGGTGTGCACAGCCCCCAACTCCCCTGTGCGACCATCCCGATGAGGAGACTGAGGTTCAGGGAGGTTCCGACCCCGCTGCAGGTCACAGCTACTGCTCACTAGGGCCCAGCCCACCTGGGCTGCTGGCCAGCCCCTCCTCCAGTGCTCCCCAGCAGCAGAACCACGCATGGCTTCTGGGCCCCGGGCGTGGCCAGCTGGTCGGAGAGAGGCCACAGGGTCCCTGGGTTCACTCAGGAGGCCGGAGGCCCAGCCTCACCTGCTTGACTGCGAGTAGACAGGAGCACATGTGCAGAAGTGCTGGGTCGCCCCAGCCTAGGTCTCACCTGCACTTCCCAGAAGGTGTCACATCCAGACCTAGCGGGACAAGGACAGGAGCCCTTCCCTGGGTCTGCCGGCAGCATCTACCTTGGATAAGTTCCCCATTAACTACACAGCCCCCCAGGACAGCACGAGGGAGAAGGCCACTTCCTGGCTGTGGGCATGGGAGGCGTGGCTAACCTCTCTGGTCCACACATGTAAACAGAGGGCACAACCCCTTCCCAGCAGATGGATGACTAAGGAGCTGGTGGTCCCCTCACTGGCCCTGGTTCCACTGGGCCGGGTATGACTCAGCTCGTACTCGAAAGCGTCACCTCATGTAGACTGCAGGGACCCTTGTTGCAGAGCCTGGTGGCAGTACTGTGGTCGTGCCCACTTCGCATGTGGAGAGACGGAGGCGTAGGGAGGTCAAAGAGTTTGATTCGTGCCTAAGTGCACAGAACTAGTGAGCGGTGGGAGCAAGGTCACCCCAGGACGGCGAGAGCACATCTGTGGGCACGCTGTGGAAACTGGCCTGGGGACGTGTCGTGTCCTCAGCCAACAGAGATGGAGCCCGCACGGTGGCACTCCGCGGACGCGCCGTGGCTCCGACGTGGGGACGGAGCGGGTGCTGGGTCACCCAGGTGAGGTCACCCAGGTGAGCCGACTTCTCACCCAGCCCTTGACAGCGGGACTCGCCCTGGCTGGGTGGGGAGGGGAGGGGACAAAAGAGAAAGAGGCTGACGGTGTGACGTGGCTCTGAAGATGAAGGGCCGCGAGCCGCGGGCCTCGGGTGGCCTCTGGAAGCTGGAAGAGGCGGGGCGTGGACTCTGAGCCTGCAGGAGGAGCCGCCCGCCTTGGCATTGGCCCCCTGGGGTCCCGGTCGCCCCTCTGACCTCAGGGCTGTACAATAATAAATGTGTGCTCTGTTAACCACCGAGCTTGTGGTCATTTGTCACAGCACCCTGGGGACCCACACACCTAGGTGCCTCGCCCCCCTTCACAGCTGCAGGTCCTCAGCGAGGCCAGGACGGTGCTGAGGTCATCAGCACGGGGACGCCTGAGGGTGAAGTGCTGACCGGAGGGTTCCGCCCCGTCGCAGCCCTGGCTCCCGGAGCTAACCGTGCCCTTTACCCCGGCACCCGGGCCTCCCAGCTGAGCCCGGTGTCTCCTCCTGGCCCTTAGCCCCTGCTCCCTGTGGGTGGCCTCAGGGGGCCACGTTTCTCTCCTGGTGCTGACGCCCTTGAGGACCCGCTGCCCAGCAGAGCCTGTCTGGAGGGCCGGCTGCCGCGGGAGTGCCCAGGAGTCCTGACCAGCGGCCCAGACCGCACACACCCTCTTACCACCAGCCACTCCCGGGGCCAGTAAAGTGGCAGTAAAGGGATAAAACGCAGCAGCCAGAGGCAGAGAATGAGGGTACCAGCCTTGAAGCTTCTGAAGCAGGCAGTGGGCAGTGGCTTGGAGACAGAAGGCCAGCCGCGGGCCAGCTACCAGGAAAGCCGTCTGGAGACTTGCTAGGAAGTGCACCTGTGGGGACGCCTCCACCACTGTGGCCTCCGCAGCTGCTGTGAGGGCTGTGTGCTGACAGCCAAGGGGGCAGCCGTGCCGGGCAGCCTGCTGTGTAAGGGGCAGGAAAGAATACCCCCGAGCCAGAGGCAAAGGGACAGGAAGCCTAGTGCACGTCGGAACAGAAGAAATTCTGAAAGACATACTGTAACAGCCAGGCTCAGCGGAGCACGTCTGCGATCCCGGTGACTGGAGGCTGAGGCAGGAGGGTTGCAAGTTCAAGGCCAGCCTGGGCAATTTCGGGAGACCCTGTCTCAAAATTTAAAAATTTTTTAAATTTAATTTTGAGACCCACAGTGTGCCAGGAGTGTAGCTCAGTGGTGCAGCCCCGCTGGGTTCAAGCCCAGGAGTGCACGTGCACACACACACACACACACACACACACACACACACACACACACAGAGAGAGTCACTAGTAAACGCCTGCACAAGAAGGGGGAACGCAGGCGTCACAGACAGGAAACACCAGGGAACAGAAGCCATGGGAATTGGAAGCGTCATTGCAGAAGCAAAGATTTCCACAGGGATTAGAAGGTAAAGTTGGGACAATTTCTCAGGAAGTAGAACTTCTTTTTTGGTATCGGGGATTGAACTCAGGGGCACTTGACCACTGGGCCACACCCCCAGCCTTTTTTTTTTTTTTAATTTATTAGAAACAGGGTCTCACTGAGTTAGTAAATGCCTCACCATTGCTGAGGCTGGCTTTGAACTCATGATCCTCCTGCCTCAGCCTCCCAAGTGCTGGGATTACAGGCGTGGGCCACCGCGCCCGGCAGGGAGTAGAACTTCAAAAGTCAGAGAGTCGGGCTGGGGTCGTGGCTCAGCGTTAGAGCACTCGCCTACCACGTGCACGGCCCGGGTTCGATCCTCAGCACCACGTAAAAATAAAAGCATTGTGTACAACTAAAATAAATAAATATTAAGAAAAAAAGTCAGAGAGTCTCAGGGAAAAATAATCTCTCGGAGGTCTCAACCTACAAAGAGGAGGAGCTCAGGAAGGCGAGGAGAAAAGACAGGGAAGGGAAATCATCAGGAAAACCTTTCTAGACCTGAAGAATCAAAGTTTCCACATTAAAGAAGCCACAGCGTCCAGCACCCTGGATGAGGTGATACGTATGTCAAGGCCATTGCTGCGAACTCTCCGCACAAGGGACGAGGACAATGAAGAGGGACAATGTGAATGATGCCTGAAGAATCGGACAACCCCAGGCTGCCCAGAGCAGTAAGAGAAGCTGTCAACATTCTCACCAAGAACCCAGCAGATTGTCACCTACATACGAGGAGGCAATGAAGGCTCCTTTCCACCTTGAGGTCTTGCATCAGCTAGTTTTGCTGTGTAACAAACTTCCCCCCAATTTTAAAATCTGGAAAAGCAATAGGCGTTGCTATTTCTTACTGTTCCATGGGTGAGCTGGGGCATAGCTGGTGCTGCACATTCTAGAACAGTCTCGCCCACACATGTGGCTGTTGGCTTGAGGTCAGCTGTGGCAACCTGACTGCCATCAACACTTGCTCTTGTGCCACTGGCCACAGTAGCTCACAAGGCCAAGACCAGCATCCATGCAAGAGGAGACTGCCCAGGGCTTGGGTCCATGTGGGGTTTTAAAAACTCCTCCCATCTGGGTAAAGGCCCTTTTCTGGCAGGGCTGTGACCACTGTGCTGGCACAGGGGACCCTGCTGTCTTCCTCCCTGTGGAAGCGGACATGAGCCTGAAGATTCAGAGAATGAATGGTTGCATGAATCCACGAATTAATGAATAAATGATCAAAAGAATAAATGGAAGAATCATGAAGAGTGACCGCGTGGATGACGGTGTGATGGCTCGTTTCTCACCTACTCAATAACCCTGAAAAGCAGTTCTTTATGATCCTGGATTCATAGGGAAGCCAACTGAGGCCTAGGAAGCTAGGAAGCATGTGGGAGGCCCACAGACAGGATAAGGACAGGCGCAGTGGTGCCTGGTGGAAGGGAGGCAATGAGGCTCAGGAGTCTGACAAGCCTTCCAAAGTCACGTGACCAGTGGCTGGGAGAGGAGAGATCCGATGGCATATTAGTCCACCTGCTGATGCTGTAAGGGAATGCCTGAGGCTGGGTACTTTATAGAGTATAGAAGTTCATTTGGCTCACAGTTTTGGAGGCTGAATGTCGGAGATCTGAGGCTGCATCAGTTTGACCTCTGGTGAGGGCACCCTTTGGCCATTTCACAACATAACAGAGGAACAGCAAGGGAAACAGACGCAGGCGAAGGGGCCCAGCATGTGGGCCAATCTTGTTTTAAAACAACCCATTCTTGCACACACTAATTCACTCTGAATATTATGGGTCCTGGCTCAGGGTCTCCTAGGAGTTTCCAGCCTAGCCATTGGCCATACCCCTGTCTCTGAAGAGCCAGCTGGGAGTGGCAGCTTTGTCCCAGCTCTCGGCCGAGGCCTCAGTCCCTGGACACATGGGCTCCTCCGCAGAGCCGCTCAGCGCCGTGGATTCACCCGGAGCGACTGATCTGAGACAGGGCCGCAGTCTTCCATCAACCAGCCTCAGAAGTGGCAGCTCCTCCCCTCTCCACTTTCTGCTGGTCACAAAGACCAGCCCTGCTGTGCTGGGGGAGGTGGTGGGGACCACTGGGCCATCCTAAGGCTGCCACCAAGGAGTCTCAGGCCAGCAGCTGACCTTCTCTGCAGACCCTCTGTGCCCAGGTCCCAGGCACAATACGGGGACAGCATCGACCTTGGGAGGCAAGCAAGCCTGAGGCGGATGACAGCCGAAGCTGTCCCCAGCGTCTCCGGGAGCCAGCTGGCTGTCCCTCTGCCGGCTCCTGCAGAACTCAGGAGCCACTGGACCTGGCCCCCTCGCTGCAGGGCACCTGTGCCTCAGCTCCAGGGGTACATTCGCTCCCTACCCTGGGCACTCTCACAATCCCATCTCCAAGCCCTGGCTCCTCTGGGGTGGATGCGGCACAGGAGGCTTTGGGTGCGTGCCCCCAGGAGGCTCTACTGTCCTAGAGATGGGGTGTCCTGTGACTTAAACAGGAGGAAGGGGCCTCTGACGGCAGGAAAACACACCAGCTAGTGAACTTGGTCCATTGATCCTGTCGCTTCTGGAGAGGAAGACGAGGAGCTGAAGGCTGCCGGAGGCCACCACTGGAGGAGCAACTGTGACAAAGGTGTGCCAGCCTCCAGCCTGGTTTCCTAGCAACACAGAAGCTTTTAGAGCCTGAAATAATTGCTCATGTGGGGAGCGATTCTTCAAACTGAGGTCCTTTTAAAAAAAACACACAAAGCCCCATTATCCTTACCTGGATGCTGTTAGGATTAGGCCCGAGGCCCACACAGTCAGCCGACAGGATGAGTTTCAGAGAGAAATTGAAAGTCCACAAAAGGCAGTGATGTTAGGAGGAAAAAGGGAAGAATGAAAAATGTAAGAATTCCATTATTAGCTCTACATCCCCCAAAAGTCGTAAAATGCAAAATAGATATGGGTATTTGGAGAAGTGAGTTATTCGTGTGTTGCATTTGCAGAGCTCTGAGAGGTGCAAATGGTGTGCCCTTTAAGAGCGAGGCTCCCTTCAGAGAGATCAGCATGTGTCTGCAAGTGTGGCTGATCAGCCTTGTGTTCACTCAGTCTGTTTCCTGAGCACCTACTATGTGAGTGCGATGAAGCTCTGGACACCTGGATTCTGGTCCTGGCTTTGAGGCCAGCCGTGGGCTTTGGGATGTCACCCTGACCTTGCTGTGCCTCACTGTGGTCACCTACAGACATGAATGAGAGTCCCCACCTGGGGGATGGTCACCCTTCCCTCATATTGTGACTGACCCTTCAGTGGAGCCTTGCTCTGCTGCAGCTGGGCCCCAGCCACCTGTGGGGGAAGCGTGGACAGTCTGTGGCAGTGCACTTGGACAGGCCACACCCCCCAGGCACCTTGGGGGTCTGCCCAGTTGGGGGCCAACACTGCTGCCGGCAGGGAGGAGGCAGGGCAGAGCAAGGGGTCCAGGAACAGGACTGAACTTCCCTGTTAGGGAAATTCCAGGCCGCAGGCCACACCTCCCAGGCACCTTGGACAGGCTCCCACACACACCCCCAGGCACCTTGGACAGGCCACACCTCCCAGGCACCTCGGGCAGGCCACACCCCCAGGCACCTTGGACAGGCCACACCTCCCAGGCACCTCGGGCAGGCCACACCCCCCAGGCACCTTGGGCAGGCCACACCTCCTTAAACTGGCCACACCTCAGGTCCTTACTGAGCCAATCAAGACCCCTGGCAGCCTATGGAGTCTGGGGTCTCTGGGACCACCAGAATGGCTATTTAACCCCCGCCAGGCTGAAACTCGTCCCTTTCACCCTTCACCCTTCCCGTCCCTCCTTCCCTTTTCGCCCCTTTTTCTTCTTCTCTGTCGCCTGCCGTCTCGTTCCTCCCCCTCCCCTCCCGCTGGTTTTCCTCACTCCCTCCCCCTCCCCTTGTCCCTGGGTCCCCACCGGCCACTAGGGAACTGTTAATAAACCCCCTTTGCTACGCGGCCCCCCGAGTGCTCCTTTGCCCTCATCCCCACTTGCTGAGTGGCCTCCCACCCCAGCCCTGCAGGCAAGCCAGAACTGCCCCCGGGCCCTGGCACTAGTGCTCACCGCTTTCCCTGGACTGTCTCCAGAAGCAGTGGCCGTGGCCTGCCGGCTGCTGGGAAGCTGTGGGGGTGCGGAGGGCGCCTCTCCTCCCCTGCCAATGGGCCTCTTGGGACTTGCAGGCACAGCTCCTCAGGGCTCAGCCCTGACCTCACAAGGGCGGGAGAGCCAGGTGGGGCTCTCAGCTCCCTTCAGGACAAAGGCCATATCCCTTGTCACCTCCCAGCCACAGGGAGTCTCCTGTCCAGCCAGGGGCCACGCCATATTGAGGCCCTGCTGCCTCTCATGGCCTCTCCACTTCCTCTCCTGGCTTTTCATGTGAATCTGGCCAGGGTCCTTCCTGCCCCCTTCAACTCCAGGCCGGGAGGCCACTCTCTGGGTTCCCATAGCACTTCCTGCTTGGCGCTGGGGCCATCTGCCCCCCACCCCTGTGCGCCACGAATTCCAAGGCAGGGACCAGGGTTTGGCACTACTGGGGAGTCACAGTGCCACCTCAGTGTCACAGCAGTACATACTGCTCCAGTGTAGGAATGGCCTCAGAGCCATTAGCTGAGGCGGAGGAACATTCTGGATAGGAAGTCACCTCAGCAGACACTCCTGGCTGTGCAGTTCCCTGTGCGGACAGAGCATCAGGAGACGCCACGCCCGGTGTTGAACTCAGCCCCTCCGATCAGTGCCAAATCTAAACCGATCAGTGCCAATCTAAACCGTTACACTCACTGTTTTAAGTTCTTTGAAAGCTAGCCAGGACTTCACAATTCTCCTGTGAGAGCTGGTCTAAAGGTTCTTAGTGAGTCTCAAGTTCCAAGAATGTTTAACCTTAAAAAAAAAATTTACCAAATATCTATAGAGCATTTACTGAAGACATCCCAAGGACTCACCAGGAATCTCATTCCCCTCAGAACAGCCAGGGAGGCAGGAGGAAAGTGGCCTGAAGAGGCCAGGCGTGCCCAAGGTCATGCAGCTGGGGGGGGAGTGGACCACCCGCTGCCCACACTGCGGCTCTGGGCTGCGCCTGCTGCTCCTGAACTGCCGGGTGCCCCTCCCGCAGAGGGTGGCATGACACTCGGTCATTTAAAAGCGGGTCACTGAGCTGGTCACAGTGGCCCGCACCTGTGTTCCCAGGGGCTCAGAGGCTGAGGCAGGAGGATTGAGTTCGAAGCCAGTCTCAGCAAGTTGGCAAGACCTTGCTTCTACGTAAAAAGGGCTAGGGATGTGGCCCAGGGGATAAGTAAGTGCCCCTGGATTCAACCCCTAGAACCAAGAAACAAAAAGAAGGGTAGGGGTCACTGTGGAGAAGCTGCGGAAACCATGACCCACTTCCTGTCTCACAGGTGGACACAGAGGCCTGGGCCACACAGGACTGTGTGGTGCAGTGAGGTAGAACATGGACCTGTGCCCAGTGCGGGCACTCACGAGTCACACATGCCCTCCTCCAAGCTGGCCGCTCTGCTGGTCGGCTGGAAGCTCATGGTGGGGTGCCAGGAGCAACAAGGTGGGCCAGGGCCAGGGCAGGTGCGTCTCGGTCCTCCCGGCTCTGCTGCTCACGCGTGCTGGGACCTCCCCCTGAACCTCAGTTCCTGCGGTGGCTGTCACAGCACTTCCACCAATGGGGGCGTGAAGACAAGGGAGACCATCTGTGTTGGCTTGGAGTGTCCAGTGACGACCCCTGCTGGACAGTTGGGGTACCTCTGGGGACAGCACTGCATCTTGAATGCACCTCCTGCATCACCACTGGTGGGATGGGGAGAGGGAGTGGGCCGGCCTTGAACCCTACTTTCCAGGAAGAAGTAGGAGCAAACACACCAGGGCGATGACAGCTCCTGAGCATTCCCTAGGTGTGGGACCGCAAGTGGAACCTGCGGGCAGAAGGGACAGAGCTGCCCCCACCCCAGTGTCACGGGCAATGCTGGAAGAAAATGGAGGCAGCCATACCCCAAACCCCGAAGCCCAGACCACGGAGGTCCATGCTCCCAACCAGAGCGGGAGAAGCCCGGCCTGCGAGGAGCAGGCGGGGGTGCAGACATGTCCTCACCCTCAGGACAGGGACCCGGCCCTAAGGGGCCCAGACTCATCCCAGGTGGGTGCCCAGTCCTGTGGATTAGCATCGTAGGTGACTGAACACAGGACACCCTGCCTTGGTGGGGGCGTGCTGTCACCAAGCCACGAATCTCCACGAATGCTGTTTCATCAGCAATTTGAGTCTCAGAGCCACTGTGAGCACATTTCACCTAAGACCGGTCAGCAGCTGGGCTGCCATTCCACGCTCGTGGGCACCAGGCAGCCCTGTTGCCCCACCCAAGTGTCACGGCCAAGACCTCAGGGCCCCTCGCACTCGGGGTGGCTGCAGGGTCTGCTCCTGGGCAGGGGACCGCCACGTGGAGGCCACTTCTGCCTTCTCCACCCCGACATGCACCTCATTCCACACAGGAGTGGACGCCTGCTGACACTCACCACATGCAGAAGCCACAGGCAGAGAGGGGAGCAGGGTTCACCAAGGCTCTTTATTTCAGCGGTGGAGGGCTCTGAGGTCTCTACAGCACTGAGCTCGGCCAACCTTCCTGGGCAGTGGGAACGCCCCAGGGTGCTCCCTGCCTCCCGAGTCCTGGTAGATTCCAGCGATCCGGCACCACCGTACCCAACAGCTGCTGGACAGTGAAGCCACAAGGCAGGGTGTGGTGCCCCAGCCCAGTGAAGCACGCCCTGCCCACGGCTGCCTCGCCCAGCTGTGAGTGGGGCATCGGCCAGTCTTTGACCACATGCCAGGATGCAGGCAGCAGTGCACCCCCAGAGAGGCGAACAGCTGTCAAGGCTTAGCAGTGACCAAATAAATAAGAAATGCTTGCTATCATGGAGTCCACAGACACACTTCTGGTTCTTTGAAAAACAAACCCAACACAAAAGTAAGCGAGGGCCAACAGGGTTCATGGAAGTGGGGGAAAATCCCATGCGTAAGGTGCTTGGTGGGACACGGGGCCTCCCTGGCCAAGCGGTGCCCCAGCGTCACTGGGAACGGCCAGGGCTGTGGGCAAAGACTGCATGCGGTTCCAGCAATGCTCGGCGGCCACCGTGGACAGACCAGGGAGCAGCCACGCTCACCCCCGGGCAGTCCGCACACGAGCAGAAGGCCCTCGAGCCCGGGTCTGCACCCTCGCACGCGGGAGCACACGCAACGGGGCTCGCAGCAGCAGCAGCATGCACGGCGCCTCTGCGGCGCTGCTCCTCAGGCGGCCGACAGGAACGGGAAGAAGAAGAAGTCGAAGGCGAACTTGAGGGCGCCGTGCACGGTGCTGCGCCAGTCGCGCTCGATCTTCACGTGCCGCCGGGCGGGCGAGAGCTGTGCCATGCAGTTGAGGCAGCTGATGGCCTTGAGCTCGAAGACGGGCCACTTGCTGCCCAGGCGGCCCTCGAGGATGGTGCTGAACTCGACGAGGCTGCCCTGGCGCAGGCCGAGCAGCACGCTCTTGAACTCGCTGCTGGCCCGCAGCACGATGTCCTTGGTGATGTCGTCCTCCTCGTGGCCGCGGGTGCCGTTGGCGCTGGGGCTGAACGGCATGCCCACCGTGATCTCGAACTTGTAGCGGTCAAACCTCTTGATGTGGCAGGGGTGCTTGGCCAGGTGCTTGAGGCGGCAGAGCTCCTCCTCGGCCGTGGAGGTGTTGCCGGGGCTGCAGGACGGGTAGGCCTCGCCGTAGAGGCAGCGCATCCAGTCGCCGATGAAGTACGGGAGCATGTTGATGGCCGCCTCGGCGCTGTTGTCGATCTCCGTCACCCGCACGTACTTGAAGCGGCCTGTCCACGTGACCCTGTGGCCCTCCAGGTGGCTGCACAGGATCTGGGTGCGTGCCATGTTGGTCTCCTTCCAGGCCCGAGGCCCGCACAGGAAGCCGTACTGCTGCCAGGTCAGCGTGGAGTTGTAGACCTTCATGCCCTCCGACCGGTACACGTAGAACCAGCAGAAGAGCACGATGGCCGTGAGCCACACCAGGATGAGCTTGACCATGGAGCTCCGGGTCAGGGACTTGACCATCTCCACCGCGGAGAAGCTGGCCTTGGTCCACCAGCGGAGCAGCAGGGGCACGCTGCAGACCGCCACGGTGACCAGGATCTTGGTGAGCTCCAGGGACACGAACCACCGGGCAAACTGCACCACGCCCACGAGGGCGAGGCCGGCCACCAGGATGGGGAGCGCGAAGAGGAAGAGGAAGTAACCCAGGGAGGCGCGGACCAGGCCCAGGCCAGTGGACTCCTGCAGGATGACCACAGAGAGCTCGCACCACATGAAGCAGACCAAGTAGGGCACCAAGTAGCAGTAGGTGCCCTTGAAGTTCCTCAGCTGGGCCATGCGGAAGAAGAGGTAGAAGAGGTAGACGTAGAGCAGGCAGGGGAGGCTGGCGTTGAGGACGACCAGGTGGCCGATGGGCACAGTGAAGAAGGTCTGGCCCAGTGCCTGCAGGAAGCGCCCGTCCACAGGCATGGAGGGCAGAAGGGAGAGCAGCCCAGCAGCCACCTCGGTGACCAGGGCCCTCCTGGTGTAGGGCTCGGCTGAGCTGCTCAAGCTCATGTAGCTGGTCACTGTGAAGAAGGCGGCAATGACGGCCAGCTCCGAGCAGGGGATGCAGTCCTTGCTGGCCAGTGGGAAGGAGAAGATGACAAAAGCCACAGAGAGCAGGAAGTGGGCATAGGGCTCCAGGTGGTTCCAGCCGAAGTTGACCTCAGCCTGCTCCACGTCCAGGTTGGGCTCGAAGCGCAGCAGCAGGTCAGTGAGGGTGCGGAAATTCTCCCAGGCCTTGCTGTCCTGGAACACCTTGAGGGTGCAGATCACCATGGACACAAAGGACAGGTAGAAGATGACCAGGGGGATGAAGAAGGCAAAGAAGTCGATGGTCAGGTTGCTGATGATGAAGAAGAAGATGAGGGCATTGATGTGGTGGGTGGGCACAATGGTGGACAGCCAGTGCATGCCCGCCTTGGAGGCCACGTCGATCAGGTGCTCTTTGATCTCCATGATGGCGTGTAAGGGGTACTTCATCACCTGTGAGGAGATGCCGCATTAGAACCACCTGAAACAAGGACCCCACGCCCTCCACCCGCCCTCACTCTGCACAAAATGACCAGCACGCTCTGCCGTCCTCCTGCCGCGGGCACCTCGTCCCAGCGGGCCCTCCCACCTGGCACACGCCCCCCTGGTGGGAAAGTGCTCCCTGGGACCTCCTCTCACCCCCCAAGTCCTGGCCCTCCCTCTTCTGGGCCCCAGCGTCTTTCTCTACCAGCCCCCATGCCTGGCTCCCCACCTTCTGCCACAGTGACAAAACTCACGTGTCACCACCTCCCTTGGGAGACCGCCCGCACCTGCAGGAAGGCACTCAGCTCCCTCCTTGCTCCCAACACAGCCGCCTGCTTGAAGGGACAACGGCCCTGGGCCACCTGTCTGGGAACAGCTGTCTCCCTCAGCCTCCACGGCAGCAAGGTCAGCACCTCCCTGAGCCTCAGCCTCCTTGTCAGTCGAGGGGGACAGCAGCCACTACTGTAGAAGACTCTGCTGGGCTCCGGAGGGCAGCAGCAGCCCTGGGCGGGGTGGCTGGGCAGCGGGGAGCACACAGGGCCGGCCTGACGGCAAGCACAGCACTGCCCTGGAGAGCCGATTCAGCTGTAGGGGGCGTGAGGCCCTGGGAACAGCTGCCCACCACGCACACCACACGCATGCGCACACGCACGCACACCACACTATTCACAACAGGCAACTCATGTAGCCCTCCCCGCCTCCCCTCGAATTCCTCTCCCAGTCAGTCTCTAGTATAAAGGCCAGAAGCAACTCGTGGCTTTTATCACAGTAAGATGAAAAACCAAAGCCAACTATGAATGAAGGGTCGTGGGAAGCCAGGCAGGGACAGCCTCGGTCCTGCCATCCAGAGCAGCCCCCGCCATGCTGCCCATCTGCAGAGCCCTGGAGCTCTAAGCCTTGCCAGGGCACAGGGAAGATGGGGAGGACAGTGCCCGTCCTCACACAGCATGGTGTGGGCACAGGGCCGGGTCCAGGGCCTGGGCCAACACCAGGGAGTGGATCCCCGGAGGGCTCAGTCCTGTGGGGCGGGGAGTCTGCTGGGTGCCAGGGCCCACCTGAGGGGGTGCCAGAGCCCAGCCTGGGCACCAGCGGGCAGAAGAGGCAGCTGCACGCCATCAGCAAGGGCCAGGGAGCAGCGCGCCCCCTCCCTGGGCAGCTCTCCCCACCTGCCTCACTGAGGGCTGAGGATGGCTCCTGGTAAACACAATGACGTGCCGCGTGCAGGTGGCCCTCACCCGCCATGAGCCTGGGCTGTTGATTCCCGATGACCAGAACACCTGCAAGCCACAGGAGCCGACTGCCACAGCAGAGGGACGGGCACGGGGAGCGCTCAAGGTGTGTGTGCACACGTGTGGAGGAGAGCCCGTTTCCTCTGGTGTGCTGTGGCAGCACCCTGGTGTGTTCCGCTTTGTCTTGGTTTCATATTGGGGATTGCATCTAGAGGTGCTCTATAGTCACATTCCCAGTCTTTTTTGAGACAGGGTCATAGTTGTGAGGCTGGCCTTTAATTTTCAATCCTCCTGCCTCAACCTCCGGAGTTGCTGGGACTACAGGTGTGGCCACTGTGCCTGGCTCCTCACTATGTTTTATGACAAGCAAACAAGTGAATGAGCTGATCAACAGCTAGGGGTTCCCTGCTCCCTGGGCTACCACCTCTTCCTATGAACAAAGGGACACCCACATCTGCTGGGAGGTGGTCATGGGGACATTAGGCACTGGCACCGGCCTTGGGACGTATTTCTGACACATGCCCGAAAGCAAACCAGCATTTCTGAAAGGACACCTCCTCTAGGAATGCCTGGGAGGAGCCCTCTGGCAGCAAGCCAGGCAGCTGGCTGAACCCACAGCCGTGCAGCCAATGTGAGCTCGCCTGAGGGTGGGCCTGGCTGCAGCGGGAGGATCGGGGTGCCCTCACCTGCACTCCTCATCTCTGTGTGTGGCCAGCCCAGGCAGCCTGGGGGAAGCGGCCTGGCAGTGCCCAAGGGGCTGGAGTCTAGTGTTCGGAGCCACCCACTACTTTTCAAGCTGGGGAGCCACACTGCAGCCTGGTGCAGAAGGCCTGTAAGACAACGAAGCTTCCGGAACCGAGACCTGTGGCGTCCAGCACCTCCCCCGGGAGCCTCTGTGACAGGGAAGCCTCTCCTTTGAGATCCCAGCCTCTGTTCCCCACCATTTCTGCCCAAGCCCTTTCTCTTGCGGATCCACCAAATTGTGGGGCTAAAATTTTAGCATCCTTTTCTATAGAGAATTTCTAAATAAATTAAAATAAACTCTTCCCTGAGCTGGAGGACACATGAAATAATAATTTGAAAAATACAAGTGAGGAATCGAGGTCCAGGAAAGGAGCACCGAGGTGCGCTCCGTGTGGCAGTGAGCGGCCCGCAGAGCTCGCGACACGTGAAGCCAGGCATGGGCGAGCCTGCCGGCAGCACTGCAGCGCAGGTGCGCACCTCAGCCAGGGCTGCGCTCACCTGTTGGTCTTTCCAACAACTCAGTGTAAAATGTGTCAGGATTTGTAAACATTATTGTTCACTTGAAGAGGGCGACAACTTGTACCCCAGCTCTAGAAGAGCGGCTTGGCCTCGGGCACTGTCTGTGGAAGGACATCAGCTCACAAGGAAGTGCCTGCCATTTCCCCGAGTGTGGCTGACCTCTCCCAGAACAGCTCCCTTCAGTCCTCTGAAAGGCCACTAAAGCTGGAGCAGCTCTGGAGCTGGGAGGTGCTTGTCATGGCTCATTACCTGCTTCCAAGATTTTAACAGGACACAGGGAGGGGAACCAAAGGGCTCTGACAGTTGCAAAGCCTGAAAGCAGGCACAGAGCCTTGACTATTTCCTGTCACAGCAAGCAGAGCTTCCGGCTGTGCACGGCACTGGACCCACCACCTGGAAGGGGTGACGCCCATCTGCCGCCCCAGCCAGGGCACTCTGGGAGGGGCATCAGCACCCACACTGCAGGCACAGACTGGGACGCTCCAGCCCGAGAGTCTTCTCCAACTTACCCATCACCTCTGACCCTCGCTGGCATTTGGGGGTGCCTCCTCTTTGCCAAGAGCTATGCCAAGCACCCTAGGTCCCTTCCCCCAGTGAGAAAGTGAAGGCACCCTGTCTGTGGACACCCAGGGCCAGCTCTGAGCAGGCTCCCTGGGTGCTGGCTGTGCCACCCTGTGTCTCAGAGCGCAGCCTCTCCTGCCCCGTCCACACCACCAGTCCTTCATGGAAAGAGCTGGGCTTTAATTCATCACCCAGGGGACCTGCCAGCTTTGGGTGCTCCTCAGGGACGCCTACCCAGACGTGAGCTCAGCACCAGTCCCTGGTTACGCCCTGCTCTGGCCTCTCCTCTTCCTCGCTCCCTCTCCCTGCCCGCGGCTCCGACTTCTCACTCCCAGCTCCCGCTGCTGCCTTTCCACCCGGCCGCCTGCCGGCCTGCAGCGAGCCACCTTATTGCTGTCCCCATCCCAACTCGGCCGCCCCATTCTTACACAGCCACAGGTCCTTGGTCAGTTATGAATACCCGAGATGAAGAGTGCTGGGTGACCCACACCAGGCTGCAGGGCACGTCCTCTGCTTGGAGGAACTGCCCTGTGGCGGCCCTGGCGGCCCAGCTCTTGGAACTCCCCTTGGCCCTGCAGAGTGAGGTAAGGACACGTCTGATTCCACCTTGTGGGCTGACCAGGGCAATTCTGTGAGAAGGCCCACAGCCTCGGTGTGTCTGCAGTCCAGACCACCCGCGCGGCCACCCCCAGGGGCCTAAGGCAGGGTGCAGGGCCGCACTTCTCACACTCCGGCCACCGTACTGCCCGCGTTCCTCAGGTGTTGGCCTCCCTCAGGCTCCTGGAGCCCTGGTGGCCCAGCAAACAGGCATATGGCCTGCCCTGCCCTGGCCTGGCCTACAACTGGATCATCTGCCTCTCCCCGTGGCAAGCTGAACAGAAAGGCCAGCTCCAACGCCTCCCTGCTGTCCACACAGCGCTGGGTAGCAAGCCACCAGAGGGGCCGCAGCACTCGTCCCTGCAGCACCCCACCGACACCTCCTTGCTGCTGAGGAAGGCCTCCTCTGTGGACACGTCCTTAGCAGGCACGAGGGCAACCCAGGAGACGAGGCCTACTCCAGGATGTCCCTTCCATGGCTGCCCGGAGGGGGACAGTGTGCTCGGCCTGGCTCACCTTCTGGCGTAGTGGCAGGTCCTCGGGGCTCTTCCCCGCCAGCTCGTCGTCCTCGTCATCCTGAAGGAAGAGGTTGGTGGGGATGATGCCCTTGGCGTACTTCTTGGTGATCTCCACGAAGTCGTCCAGCGCGACGTAGTTCTTGGCTGAAGCACAGGAGAAAACAGCCCGGGTGTTCCACCTGCCAACACACTGTGACTGATGTGGCAGACGGGGAAGGGCACAGCGCTTGTGACCAGCTGGGACAAGGGCTGAGATGAGGTTCAAAGCCCTTTCCTGGTGTGATGACAGAGGAAGGCCAGCGTAGGGAGAGGAGCTGGGTGGGGAGTGTGCTGCGTGCCAACTCCACCACTGCCCCTGCTGACACGCCATCCTCCGTCTGAGGTGACCGGCCCACCCAGCTCCTACTGCCCGGAGTCTGCCTGACCTCTGGGCCCAGCTCCACGGCTCTCAACAGCCTCCATGCCCTGTGCCCTCGACTCCCTTTCTCTCCCTGGTGTGCTCTCCAGACTCTCACAACACTGGTGACAAGTCCCCCAGGAGCCAGCCACCACCTCCAAGCCCCATCCAACATGAGCCACTGAGGGCCAGCTGGTGACCTCCACCCAGCACGGTCTGCCAGAAGCCTACCACGCACCAGGCGCTCTCGGAGCCCCGGGAACTACTTAGGAAACCCAGTGCGCCTGAGTCCAGGCTCCGGTGGGGAACAGATTCCAGACGAGGGTGGGAGTCGCCACGGCCGCATCTGTGCCGGGAGCTCTCCTCCAGGCTGCCCGGGGGTGTGCAGAGCAACGGACACAAGGGAGCACAGCTGTGAACCCTCTCCTCCCAAGTCCCTCTCAGGTCTGGCCTCTGCCTCAGCCCGCTGCTGGTGCCGAGCAGCCCTCGCGTCCCCGAGGAAGGGTGCAGGAAATGGAGCGGCACAGGCAGGAAGGAGACGCAGGCGGGAAGGACCAACTGGACCTGAAGGCCCTGCACTAACACGCCCCACACCCATCCTCCCCACGTCAGTCTTTCTCCCAGGCCTGTCACTCCCAGACTTCTGAGAAATCTACAAATCTTAAGACCACTACATGTTCACTCCCAATCTTAGTTACTGCAAATTCACTCATAAAACTGCCCTGTGCAACCTACTACCATGTATATTTTTTAGAATAAGCAAAAAGATATATGCTATCTTACAGGTACATTCCAAAAATTATCTGTAGAACAGATAGACGTTAAAATCAACCTGAAGATCCCGAGAAGAGCTGGACCCCGTATGCCACCCTGTGATCACTGGACGACCACCCTACACACCTGTCCCTGCCCACTCCTCATGGAGTCGCCTTTAAAATAAGAGTCTGAGACCCCAGAGGTGCTTCTCCCCTTGACAGAGACCACGTTCTGTCTGAGAATGAACATACCTTCACCCTGTCCTTTCCAACAAAGCTCCCCCTCTTTGGAAAATCCCGGGCACTCTCAAATTCTTTCCTGCTATGTGTCAAGCCCTGCAGTCTGAGTAGAGGTCTCCTCTGCCCCTGGAGACCTCCTCAGCCTCTGCAGTGACACCCCCACCTGTCTTCCCCAGGACGGCAGCCCCGGGACTCCAGACTGCAGAGTGCACTCACACAGATGGAGCGACGGCCAGGTCGGGCAGCTGCATGCCGAGGATGCGAGGTTCTCTGACCCTGGATACCCCAAAGGGTGTGCAGAGCTCAGCAGGGCCCCAGACCTCCAGCCCCTCCTTGTGCGAGCTCTGCTCCTCTGCCCCCGCCTCCCCAATGCCCATGCTGGGGCAGAGTTCTGCACACACCTACTGATCCCCTTTGGACCTATGCCCACGCTGATGCCCTGCCCGGAGCACCTCCTCTTGCTGTTCCATGAGGCTAACCCCTCCTCACCATTCCCACTCGGGCACCTTCGCCTGCCAGTCTTTCTCATGTGGCAGGGCCCCAGCTGTCACGTTGCAGGTGTGTTTTGCTGGAGGTTGGTGAGCCTGGTGGGCAGGGTCTAGATCCCAGTGCCCAGAGCACTAGCACCCAAAGGGACAGGACCCAGAGCCCATTCACATCCCCCAGAACCCTGGCCGCGGCCCCGGCCTGGGCCCCACACGAGGGGCAGACGCTGCCCTGAGCGGCAGGTCCAGGGAGGTGCACTCACATTCACTGCTGACCAGGCGCTCCAGCATTCGCCGCTGCTTCTGCAGGGACTTGGGGACGGGGCCTGGCTGCACTCCTCCATCTGCCAGAGACAGAGTGAATTGAGCACAGGGCTGTCTTTCTCCTTCTGCCCTGCAGCCCACCAAACAGGGGTCCTCAGGCTCCTGGGGTATCATGAGCTGTGGGGACCTAGGACCTGAGGCCGTCATGGCGGCCCTGAGTCTTGCAAGCACTGCGCCTCTGGTGGCCACCTCTGAGCCTCCCCATGAGGTGCACTCAGCACCTCCTAGTGTGCCCACTCAGGGAAGGACACAATCTCTCACACCTGGGGACATGGTCACTGCACCCTAGGCACACCGCCCTCTTTGGTGGGCACTACCGGATCTCAACCACTTTGGGGTAACACCAGGTACTGGCTTGGTTCTCCCACTGAGCAGTAGGCTCCCCAACAGTGAGGGCAAGGTGTCGGTCACCTCTGTAGGCCTGGCCCAGACACAAGGAGCTCAGCACGAGTGTGACCACTGAGCGAACACACGAGCCAGGACTGCCACCGTCCTGTGAGCATGCCGCACCGCCCTACTGCAGGTCCCAGGCCCCTCAGGCATGCCCCGGCCCCACAGCGAGAGCCCCGGCCCCGTGGAGGCCGAGGCCCGGGAAGCCCGAGCCGAGCTCGCCCACCGTGCTCGTCGACCTGGCCGACATTCTCCAGCAGCTCCGACACGGCCACCTGCTTCTTCTTCTTGGGGTTGAGCTTCCAGTACATGACCAGCGCGGCCTTGCGCACCGCCCTCTCCAGCTCGGTCTCGGAGGAGAGCTGCTTCACCTCGGCCTCGTTCTCGGAAGTGATGCCTGGCAGACAGAGCGAGGGTGAGTCCTCCGCCCGCCCGTCTGGCCCTCAGTGCTGCTCTGGCAGGGCCAGGAAGGCAGCACGAAAGACACCTGGCAGGTGCCTCTGGCTGCCAGACAGTGGCCCTCTGACCCAACTGGCCACCTGAGCCGAGCACCGCCAGCACCCACTTCCTGGCTGGACGCCCATGGTCTGGTGGCAGGTGGCGGGTGTCCGCTGCGTGCAGGTGTGTAAGGCTGCCTGCCTTCCTGGCGCACTCCCTTCCCTTCCCGCTGAGGCCCTTCTGAGCAGGTGCAGGTGTGGAGCCGAGGCACACAGCGCGGTGCTGGCTGGCCCAAGGCCAGGGTCCCAGGGAGACAGCACTGCCTGGAACCCAGCTCACCAGCTGGGAGCAATGGCGGGGCCACGCCTGTGTCTACAGTGCTTCACGGGCTCAGGCCCCTGCGAGCAGCCGAGGGAGCAGTGTCTCCCGCACGGCCAGCCCTCGAGCAATGGTGAGTAGGGTCCACTGCTTTGTCCCTTCACCCATCACTACTGGGGACAGCAGCAGGCTCTTCCCGGGGGCAGCCAGACTTGGGAAGAATGACTTCTCCTTCTAAACGCTTCCCAAACTTTCCATACAAGCAGGATGGCATGACAACTGGCCTCCTCTGGGCTGCCACTTCCCTGGGACCCACCCGCCCCCAACCCGGCCGCCTCTGCCCTAGTGCCCCCCTCTTATGAGTCATCAGCCCACCTCCTCCTCCTGGGAGCCCAGTGAGCAGGTCTTCCTGGGCCTGTGGCCTCCAGCTGTTCTGCAGAGACTGGATGGACAACCAGCCCAGGGACCAGACATTCTGACCACAGGCTGTCACAGACCTCGGCTCTAACACTGTGCAGCTGGCCCTCGGCAGCTGACCCCAGGATCTACCCTTCAGTTCAGATCAGAGCCCAGAAGGGAAGATGGCTGTAGTTAATCACTCCTTACACAGATACCAACCATTAGCCGAGGACCATTAGCCCAAGGGCATGGAGACCGCGTGGTCTGTTAATGCCCCATCACGCCCAAGTGTCTCCAGTGACAAACGCACTCCTCACTTCCCAGCAGTGTCCCCAGCACCAGGATTCCCCGCTGCACCGTCCCAGCCATCCACTTAGCGAGCAGCGTCACCAACTGTTCCCAGGCAGCGCCGGCGGCCCGCGCTCACCTTTCCTGTCGGCCAGGCACCGGCGCAGCAGCTTCACCGCCTCCCTCCGGCCCTGCTTGGCGGCCAGGATGAGCCAGCCCACGGCCGTGCAGTTGTTGAGCTCTTCGTCCACGTCGCTGGCCAGCCGCAGGTAGTGCTTGCCCACCTGCAAGCGAGACGCCGCTCCATCTCGCCCTCTGGACCCCCAGCCCTTGCTCCTGCAGCCCACCCCTCTCTCCCCTCCCCGTGTCACCCAGGCCAAGAAGAAAGTGGTGGGAGTGGGTCCCACCACGCGCCTGCGCGAGGCTGGACTCCTGCAGGTCCCTGGGCTCTTGCTCCTGCCCCAAACTCTGTGAGGCGGGCGAGCAGCGGGCGAGCAGCCTCCGCAGAGGAGG
This sequence comes from Tamias sibiricus, assembly GCA_025594165.1. Taxonomy (NCBI): domain Eukaryota; kingdom Metazoa; phylum Chordata; class Mammalia; order Rodentia; family Sciuridae; genus Tamias; species Tamias sibiricus. The sequence goes on from CM046665.1 coordinate 5,038,680, forward strand.
GACCCACAGCGCCCGCAGCTCCAGCTCCTCCCCGAGCTGCTCCTGCCCAGCAAGAGCCCGAGGGCGGAAGTCAACACAGTGACGGCCCACAGACCTCCCCTCAAAACAGGTGACTACATAAAATCAGGTGGAGAGAGGGCGGCCAGCCAAGGGCTGAACTGGCCCACTGGCCAGACTTTTTTTTTAAATGAAGTTTTATTGGAGCAGAGCCATGGCCACTCACTGACCTCCTGGGCATGGCTGCTGTCCTGTGAGCCATGGTAAACTGGGGAGATATGACACAACACGGAGCCCCAAGTACTCACTATCTGGCCCTTATGAAAAGAAGAGTGCCGCCAACCTAGTCCGACCCTCTCATTCTCAGGACACAGTGAGGCCCAGGACACAGACAGGGCCCCCAAAAGGCGGAGTATGTGACCCAACCCTGGGCTGTCCAGCAACAAGCCGCAGGAGGAAGCTCGGAGTGCAGTGGGACAGGCCTCGGGGGCCTCGGGCAGCCCCGCTGGGAAGGACGTGGTGTCCTCCCTGCAGGGTGGGCCAGGCAAGGCTGAGACAGAGGTACAGGGCACAGAGACCTGCCCGCCGCGCCCTTCCTCCCGCCTCCCAGGCCCTCGGCTTCTCCAGGTTAATGACAGAAAGCTGGGCTCTGGGAACCCCTCCAACGTCCCAGATGCTGACAGGAGAAACAGCAGGAAGTATGGGGACAACAGCTCACACTGAACCAAGGACCAGGTGGGAGGTCTTGGAGCTGCTGACCTGGGCATGGATCAGGGCTCCGCGCCTCCTGGCTGTGTGAACTTGGCAATCACTCAAGCTCTTTGGCCTTAGCTTCATTCAGAGAGAGAGATGATGAGTCCCACCTCAGGACATCGTGAAGACTACCCAGATGACCTCACGGGCTGAGAGCCCCGTCCCTCCTCTCTCCCCCGCACCTCCTTGTGTGATGGCTCCTGGCGCCCACTAGGCCCTCTCTGTCCTCAGGCCTCTCTGCATCCTTCTTCCGTCCACTGCCTCGGCTGAGGTGGCACCTCCTCAAAGGACACCAGGACCCTCTGCTATCTGCTCTATCAGGAGCATCTGCTTCCCTTTTTGTCAGCCTCTTCCCTTTCCTGTCACCTCCATGAGACTAGGCCCCAGTCACATGGCACTGGGTCCCTGGCACAGGCACAGCCCAGGTCAACGGTCACTTCTCTGAGGGCTCTGTGCACTCCTCTGGTGGGGCACAGAGAGGCCACTCAGAGAGGACAGTGAGCAGCACAAGCAGTGGGAGGGGCACGGAGCAAGGGGCAGCAGGAAGGGGGGATGCCCAGACGAGGGGGAAGCCGGACCCGAGGGAAGAGCAGGTGCCCGGCAGGGTGCTGGGGTGTTGGCACTGCGATGCGGATCACACCAACATGGCTGGACACAACCTTCATGAGTCTCCTCTGTGGGCTGCAGAGCCCTTGGCCAGGCCTGTTCTGCTGGGGCTGTGTCCCGAGTCCCCAGTGGGCCGGTGTGGTCCTCACCTCTGTCTGTGCCTTAGGGTCCCCGGCCTTGGCCTTCTCCAGGACCTCCTCAAGTGGGATTTCCACGTCTCTCCTCACAGGTCCTTTAACAAGGGGAAAAAAGCAGAATGTCATCAAGCCAGACCTTGTCATTTGTCCGAGTGGAGAGGCAGCAGGAAGAGGCCTCAGAAGACTTGGTGCCATGCTTACGGTACAATCCAGGCCAGGAGCACCAGAACCAGCGCAAAGACAGGGCAGGGCTAAGGAGCAGCAGTTTCCTTCCCAATTCTACCAAAAGCCCCAGGGCAATGACCACAAAATCCACCACGTGCAAGAATGGGAGGCGCGGGGACAGGCACAGTCCTGAGTCCTACTAATGTCCCCCTCAGTTCAGGCCTTCTCTTGTTGGAGCTCTAGAAAATCTGAGGCTCCATTTGAAAGACTCTGGTCTGAACAAAAAGAATGTGCCAGAACTCGGCATGCCAATGACCATCACCACAGACACCTGCCTTCTGGAGATTAGAGCCAGCACACAGACATCTTGGTTCGAATGTGTTTTACTGACAAGTGAGTGTCTTAGTTTGTCAGTGTGCTGTGACAAATGCCACACACCTGGTGGCCTGCAACAGGAATTCATTACTCACGGCTCTGGAGGCCGGGAGTCCAAGATCAAAGTGCCAGCAGATGGCGTCTGGCAAAGGCCCAGTTTATAGAGATGGCACCTTCTTGCTACGGCCTTGCATGGAAGGGGTGAAGGAGTTCTGGGGTGGGGGTCTCTTTATAAAAGAGGGCACTAGTCCCATGTATGACCTCACCAGCTCCCGAAGGCCCGCCTCCTAGTAGCACTGCACAGCAGGTCAGGAGGCCGGCATGTGACCTGTGGGGCACAGCAGTGACTCGCTCAATTGCCACACTGCACCACAGTGAGTTCACACCTCAGTGGCTCCCAAGTCCCATGGGGGACATGCTCAGGCTTCCTAGCCTTGCCCTCTCTAGGCCTTTACGTTGCTCCCCGTGATCCCTAACTTCATAAGACGGTGCCGTGGACCGCTCGGGGCACCCCTTGTTTTCTGTGGGAGATGACGCTCCTGACATCGCTTCTTGAGTTGGCCGACTCGCCGTAGGGCTCCTGCTATGTCCATCTCACTAAAAGTCACCTACAAAAGCATCATGTGACTCCACCAACTCCATCACGACCTCATTGACCCGGGGTATCACAACAATAAAGAGAGCTTTTGAGACAATTGCTTTGTACCAGTTCCTTTCTTGGATCAGGCAGACAACATCGAAGGGCCGATGCTCAGCTCCGCAACTTGACTCCACCCCTGCTATGCGCCCTCTCGGCAGGAGACAAGTCACCTAGTCACCTCGTCTGGCACCTGGGAAGCACGATGGGTGCCTGGCAGAGGTGAGCAGGCTTGCACCCTCTCACTGTTTCCAGACGCTGCAGGCAGAAGTAAGGGACATGACGCCTGGTCCCCAGCCACACAGAGGGCCAGCCTCCTCACCACTTCCTCTGCGGCTGTCCCAGCACCAGTCTATGCCCGGCCCTGAGCTGGGCTCTGCTGCAGTGCCACTGGCCCCTGCCTCAGGGCACCCAGTGCTCCAGGGGGAGGCAGTGGCGATAAAGTGGCCAGGTTCAAAGGTGAGGGTGTGAGGGTCACATCCAGTTAGGAAAGGGTGGAGGGAGACTGGGGACGACTCCAAGGAGCAGGTGGCATCAATAAAAGTGCAGGTAGGGTGTTAATGTCCAGAATACACAAAGAACTCAAAAACCTAACACCAAAAAACCAAATAACCCAATCAGTAAAAGGGTGAAAGAACTAAACAGACATTTCTTAAAAGAAGAAATACAAATGATCAACAAATACACAAAAGATGTTCAACAAGCCGGGCGCGTTGGCGCACGCCTGTAATCCCAGCACTTTGGGAGGCTGAGGCAGGAGGATCACGAGTTCAAAGCCAGCCTCAGCAATGGCGAGGCACTTAGCAACTCCGTGAGACCCTGTCTCTAAATAAAATACAAAAAAGGCTGAGGATGTGGCCCAGTGGTCGAGTGCCCCTGAGTTCAATCCCTGGTACCAAAAAAAAAAAAAAAAAAAAAAAGATGTTCGACATCTCTAGCAGTTAGTGAAATGCAAATCAAAACTACACTGAGTTTCATCTCACTCCAGTCAGAACAGCAATTATCAAGAATACAAACAATAAATGTTGGCAAGGATGTGGGGAAAAGGTACACCATACCTTTTGGTATTTTGATAGGACTGCAAGTTAATGCAACGGGAAAAGGGGAAGAACTCCACATAGCAGTATGGCGATCCCTCAAAAAACTAGGAACGGGACCACCACATGATACAGCCATCCCACCCTCAGTATACACCCAAAAGATTTAAAATCGGCTACTGCAGTGACGCAGCCACAGCAGTGTTGACAGTGGCACAACTTGAAACAACTAAGCTGTGGAGCAAACCTAGGTGCCATTGACAGATGAACGGACGTGCACAACGCAGCCATCAGAAGAATGAGATCATGGCACTTGTTGGTAAATGGATGGAAGCGGAGGCCTTCCTGGTAAGAGAAATAAGCCAGTCCCCCAAAAGCCAAAGGCAGAATGTTTTCTCTGATATGCGGAAACTAATCCAAAATGAGGGGAGGGGCCATAAAAAAAGAAAGAGATAAAGGAAAAAAGGGAGAGAAAATGTCATTAAAATAGAGGAAAGAGCAGTAGAGTGGACAGAGGGGATTCAGAAGGAAGGAGGGATGGGAAAAGGGAAGGACAGTGGGACACGTCTAAGCGGGTCTTCTCATAGACATGCATGAACACAGCACAACGGACCACAGCACCGAGTACATACACGAGACACTGACTTCAAAAAAAATCTAGACGTAAACTACAGGACGATCAGTAGAATAGAGGGAGGGGAGGAAGTGCTGTCAAAATGTACCCTAAAGTTATACAAAACTAAAAAGAACAACAACAAAAAAAAGTTGCAAAAAAAAAAAAAAAAAAAAAAAAGTGGGCGCCGGGGTTGTGGCTCAGTGGTAGAGCGCACACCTAGCACACGTGAGGCACTGGGTTCGAGCCTCAGCACCACAAAAAAATGAAATAAAGATGTGCCCACCTACAACTGAAAAATAAACATTTTTTTAAAAAAGTGCACGCAGCCCGTGAGGACCCTCTGATGAGGCAGGTGCTGGTGAAAGAGGAGCAAGAAGAGCCTGGGGAAGGTGCAGGTCCCACACACAGTGGCGATTCTCCCTGCAGAGTTTTGGGCCCAACTTCCCTCAAGGACTTTACTCAGCAATGACTCCAGGGCCATAAAGTGGCACTGAGGACAGCCACGCTTCCGAGTGGCCGCTGTACCTTTGCTGCTGGCAGCTGTGAGGCAGCCCCCAGGCGCTCCGGGGGTGCAGTCCACTGCCCTGGGCCGACCTGTCTCTAAGCCCTGGTTTCTGATAGAGCACTACAGCGCAGCTCAGGGAGTGCTGGACCAATGGGGACGGACACATGGGGGCCCAGAAGGGAGCCGCGTGAGCAGGGCCCTCGGCGTTCCTCCATCTCCCCAAATCCTAGCACAGCCACAGCCCAGCACGCACTTGGCTTAGTGACTGAACTGCCAAGTTCAACCTCCTTCTGTAGAGGAAGGGTGAAGAGAGGGACCTTCCTGCCCGTTAGGAGTGCAGAACCCCGCCCCAGCCCCTGCCCACACACGGCAAGCCTCGGGTCCTTCCCCCAGCTGACCACGCAGAGCTTCCCTGGTTGGCCAGCAGCAGCAAACTGGCCTCCACGTCCACACTGCGCTCTCTGCGTGGGCCTGCAATTTCTGAATGCACATCAAATGCTCTTAAAAGAGCACAGTTAGCAACACAGTCAATGAAGATGATGGGATGTCCTGCCTCTAAGGTGCCGCCGTCACCTCCTACATCTCTACTTGCTGGCCCGCGGGGGCCCTGGCCTCAGCATCTGCCTGTCCCTCTACCAACCACCACGTAGGGCTGTGGTGAAGCAGAGAATGGAGAGGGCACTGTGTGTTGGCATCATCCCTGAGGCCAGAGCACAGTGCTGTGGCCTTGTCCCAACAGAACACCTGGGGCCACCCGGGACCAGGGGAGTCTCACACATGGGGAAGCTGAGGTGACCCTGGTCCAAGGGGTGCTCCTCACACAGGGCAGTTGGGGCCACCATGCACGAAAGGAGTGTGCATCAGCCTCTGCCACTGACTCTGGCCTTGGGAAGCGGCACAGCGAAGGCTCCTGTGACAGCAGCCCTGTCTTCCTGAGCTGACTGAGCTCTGGCAGGGTGGAGACGGTGGGTCCTGGGGCAGGTCTTGCCCAGGAGTTGCCCTTCCACTAGGCCCAACAGGACGTGTGAACCCAGCCTCACCCTCACCCCCCAGTGTGAGTGCCAGGAGCCAGAGGAGCCAGCTGACAAGGCATGGCCCCTGCCCTCAGTAAGGCCCACCCCCAGGGACAGCGAGGACAACCCCATTCTGCCAGGCAGGTGGAGACGTCAACGCAGACAGGGGAGGCCTCGTGTCCAAGAGGCCCAGAGGCCATCACGGAGCCTCAGGGACCCTGCTTTGTGCCACGTCAGCTATGGCAAGGGGTCACGGCACACACGCAAGCTGACAGCCAGGTCAGGGCAAAGCAACGCACACAACATGCTGTTTCCTAATTGCTGGCGGGGGCTCGGGTGCTGCCCAGTGCTGTGCCGCTCCCCACCAGCATCTAGCCCACACCCACAGTGCACTGGCGCCCCGACCCCTCCTCACACCCACTGCGGGACCAGGCTCTGAACCCTGCCCCTGGGGCCCCGTCTCAGGCTGTGCCACCACTGTCCACCTAGGGGCTCCTGAGGTCACCCTGGCTCCCTGCTCTCCCTGTCCATGCCCAGCCGCCATGCAGACGGGCCCCCTCTCGTGCTCCAGGCTCCAAAGCCTCACCCTCCTGCTCGCTCCCGCCATCTTCCCTAGCACGAGGCGGCCCTCTAGTGTGGAAGTCAGCTCCTTCCCCACGGGGGCCCTGCCAGCCCCTCCCGCTCACGGCACTGCTCCTGTCCCGCCCCGCAGGGCCCTGCAGGGCCCCGCCGGCTGGGCGACATGGGCCCCACACTCTGACCTTTCCTCTGCCTCAGCCCCAGATGCACACCCCTTTCACGGTCTTGGAACTTGGTGTTCAGTTCTTCCCGCCACAGCCTGGCGTGCCTTCCAGGGGTGTCTTGCTCCCAGCCCCAGTCAGTACTGGGTGGGGCTTCCTAGCAGACCAACCCGGTCCACCTCAGGGTCCTGCTAGTGTCCTCATCATCTGTGTCTCTACGGCTGCCAAGCATATGCCATCTGGCACTAGCGGGTGGGAGGCCATGAAGACTCAGACTGTGCAGGATGGACACCGACCATGGTCTTCCAGGGTCTGCAGAAAGGGCACCTCACTATCCCGCAGCCTTGACCGTGAGCAAGGCCCCTGCATGCATCTCTGAGCAGACTGTTCCGAGAGCCTCCGCCTCATCTCCTATCCTACCAACTTGGGCTGTGGTCCTACGTGAACGCTGTGAGGCCCAGATGCTCCCAAGAGGCCCCAGGGGGACAAGTGGGAAGAGGCGAGGCCAGGGCTGAAACCCAGGCAGTCTCTACACCAGGGCCGTGTGCCTGAACCAGTAGGCCCAAATCTTCATCATGTCAGCTTAGGAACTGACTTCCTTAATAAGACTCCTAAAGTGCAAGATAGAAAATCAAGAATCAATAGATGGGATGGATTCAAACTAAAACGCTTCTTCTCAGCAAAGGAAACAATTCATGAAGAGAGAGCCTACAGAATGGGAGAAAATCTTTACCACATGCACCTCAGATAGAGCACTCATCTACAGGATACATAAAGAACTCAAGAAACTTAACACCATTGGGAGGCTGAGGCAGGAGGATCGAGAGTTCAAAGCCAGCCTCAGCCATGGCGAGGCACTTAGCAACAACTCAGTGAGACCCTGTCTCTAATAAAATACAAAAAAGGGCTGGGGATGTGACCCAGTGGTTGAGTGCCGCTGAGTTCAATCCCCGGTACCAAAAAAAAAAAAAAAAAAAAAAAAAAAAAACAGAAACTTAACACCCAAAAAACAAATAACCCAATCAACAAACAGGCTAAGGAACTGAACAGACACTTCATTTCATCAGAAGAAGAAATACAATCGATCAACAAATGTGAAAAAACGTTCATCATCTCTAGCAGTTAGAGAAAGGCAGATGGAAACTACACGGAGATTTCATCTCGCCCTAGTCAGAAGGCAATTATCAAGAATACAAGCAACAATAGTTGCTGGTGAGCATGTGGAGGAAAAGGTACACTCATACATAGCCGGTGGGGCTGCAAATTGCTTTCCATCTTCCCAAATGTGCCGGGTCAGCCTCCCTGTGCAGCCACCAGGGCCACAAGGCCCTAATGGGTCCCACGGTGGAACCAGCCCAGGATGTACTTGCGCATTTACTCCTATCGCCCACCTGTTCAGAGGCTGAGCCTTGGTCCTTCTGTCTCCAGAACCTATCCAGACACCATTCTGGGGACAAGCCAACCTGCTCTGTGTACTTCTCCTCAGACACGGGCCACCTGAGGCACCAGGCACACAGCAGTGCTACACCCTTGGTCACCCTGTGATTGCAGCCCATCATGGTGGGTGAGCATAGCTCAGACTCTGTCCAAACCCTGTCCCCTCAACAGCTGAGGATGCTAGTCCTTGGCATCTCTTTCTCTCCATTTTCTCTTCTGAAAAATGGGGTGGCCCCAGTGCCTACCTCCCAGTGCTGTTGGAGGGTAAGTGCACTTAGAGGCCTAAAATGCGTCCGTTGGGGTGGGCATACTTTTAAATATCCATGCTTGTTGTTGTTTCCTACAGGCATTTTAGCTGACGCTCCTCACACCTTTCCTAGGTGGACAGGTGAAGTAATTAATCGAGCTCACCATGGCAGATACTCTGCGCCCTGCCCCCCTCCAGCCCTGCCTGCCCTCCCACATCAGTGACCAGGGATGGAGAGAGGAGCCATGAGACGCCCCAACCTGCACAGCAGGGACACCAGGGGCTGGGACCCCCAGGCTATCAACCACCAGCTGATTCCCCCCGCCCACTCAGGGCCGAGTCAGAGCCCCCACCTGTTTCCTGACAGTGAGACTGAAGCCCTCGATCTCAGACCCATCCTCCGTGGGCTCTACCACGTTACCCCAAATTGGAATCCTGTCTTCCAGCTGTGGGCTCTACTCCTGTGGCCACCAGGCAGCAGAGAGGGATGAGACTTGCAGCCAGGTAGATCCCAGGCTCAGACCCTGTCTACCCAGAAACACCAGAGACAAAGTGGAAGAATATGGCCATCTTTTAAAAGAGAAGCAGAGACCAAAAGAGGCTGAGGCGAGGCGCGTCTCCAGCCTGAGCTGCACAGGGAGCCCAGGAGCCCTCCAGCTCATGACGGGAGGGGTGTCGCTAGTGGGCCACCTGTGGACAGGGCTGGCACACAGCCACAGCAGGTGCACACAACAGGTCCAGGGCCTCGGCATGGATGGGAGGAGGGCACTGCTGATGGGGAGGTCTCTCTAGGCTGCCAGCCTCTCTCAGGGAAGAGAGAAGATGACAGGGGCTGGGGAGAGGAGAGGTAAGCCGGCCAGGGCAGTGGGGGCAGGACTCCTTCACTCATACTCCACCGCCCAGGGAACAAATGGAGCCTCATGTCAACCCAGCCTGGGAGCAACCAGGGAGAGCCCCGCATCTGTCCAGGGGTGGTGGAGGCCAAGGAGGCTGCCCCTCCACACAGTCTGTGGCACAATAGGCCCCAAACTGTGACAGAAGAAATCCCACACTAAGGACTTCCCCAGCCCACACCTTTATTCCCAAACGCAGCCCTACTCTTGGCCAGCCTCCCTGGGGGGGCGCAGCGAGCCCAGATGATCTACTCCCGACAAGATCCGACAGTCTCAAACTGTAAGAGCCTTCATGAGGAGGTGCCAAGATGGCGGCTGGCTGAGAGCCAAAGAGGAGGCGTTTAATTGTTTTCTCCTGACCTTATTGTGATCAACTAAGAATCTTTCTGTGCCCGTGAACACTGTGTGACGCATCCGTAAGTTGAGCTTGTGACACGTGTATACTTGTTAAGGTGAAGGGTATTTAAGCAGGTGGGGCTGGCGTTGGAGAGAGAAGTCGGCAGAGAAGCAAGAATAAAGAACCTACTCGTTTCCAGTCTGCCTCCAAATCCTTTCCCGCGGTGTCGTTGCTGCAGGCGGCAACATCAAACATAAACTGTGAAGTGCACCCAGGTGCCAGAACAGCACCACCACGTGGAGGAGCAGTGCAGGCCTGACCTGTGGTCCAGGGTCCAGGTCAGGCCTGCACCGCGGCACGGCTGTCCCGCAGAACCAGAAGAGCCGCATCCCCGGTCCTCCCACCTGCCCGCCTGCCCCCAGCCTCGGCAGCCCTGAACCTGCCCTGCTCCTCTGCCCCACCAGTCGTTGCTGATGCTGTCCCCAGTGCCCAAGTCCTTCCCCACAGCCTCACCCATGTTGTAGACCAACTCTTCCCCTCTGCCTGGTGTCCAGCACACAGAAGGAATAAAACAAATGCTGCTGAGGGTAAAGAGTGGTCGTATCTGCTACCACTACTGGGGCTGTAGAGTACGAACCACCTCAGGTACACCGGTGACCCTAGGCCTGGCCATCACCTGCTGTGGACATGTCCAGGGAGGCCAGACGCAAAGAGAGAAGGCCCAGTGAGACCACATGGGCCTGTCACTGCAAGGCACAAAGCACCACACTTTCAGCTCACTCACCCACATTGTCACCCCACTAAATACCCAGGACACTTCTGAACCAGGGACCCTGGCAAGATGGGGTCCTCCTCTGCAGACAGTGGATTTCAAACTGCAGTTTTTACCCAGGAGAAGGCCATGAGGTCAACTGAACTGCCCCAAAGCAGCATTTACTTTTAATCACAGGAGCAAACTAGAACACAGGCCAGGCCACACAGGAAGGGCCAGACTGCTTTGGAAACTTGCTCCCAAGCATATGAACGCATGCGTACGTGTGCCACGCCGCAACAGACATACACCTGCTCTGGGGCCAAAGTCGGAAAGTGCCAGAGGCAGGAGAGCCTTGTTAAGCAGGCGGCATTTGGACGGGTGAGACGTGGTACCATATCTGGGACAGAGGCTCCCACATGGCCACAGGGAAGGCGGGAAAGCATGGAGGCAGACTAGGGGAACCCATAAAGGACACCCCAGCAGCTCTTAGACCTGGGGCTCCGAACAGGACTGCAGAGTTGGAAGCAGCCCCACCTGGGTCACTCCACAGCCACAGCTGGGCTGAAGGCTGCTGGGATTCCTGCCCTGGCCCTGCCCCTTACCAGCTCCATCCGTTTCTTCCCGGCGCCTGGCATGAGGGGCCTGAGGCTCAGCTAGGACAGCTGCTTCTCTGACACCTGGGCCAGGGCCAGCTTGGGGCCTGGGAGCTCGGGGTGCCTCGCTCCTCTCCTCTTCCACTGAGGCAGTGGCATTGAGCCGAGCGCGTGCTTGAGGCTGTGGTGCCAGTGGAGGCTGTGGGCTGCAGGGGCTCAGCGGAGGGGTGCTGGAGGCCATCTTGCCTGCAAGAAAAGCATAGGGTCAGACACACTAGGACCCCCAGCCCACCTTGTGCCAGCTTTTCATTTTGGGAAAAGAGAAGAAAGCAAAGAGATGGGTGGGTGCCAGGCACCCTGTGACCTCGTTCAGCCTCGTAGCCCTGCAGGCAGCCCGCACTGCACAGCGGCCTCGAGGTGTCCAGGCCAACACACAGGGCAGCAGTCCTGACCTCGGGCCTCCAGTCTTAGGCTTTAATTCCCGAGCTCCCACCTCACCAGGGCAAGCCGCGAGACCTTGGGCTTTAGTGTCCTCATCTGAGAAAAGGGGATGGGAATGACAACATTCAGAGATAATCTGCAAGAAACACTGAGGACAGCGCTTGGCTGTGGGAGCTTCATGTGATATATTACCCAACAGCTGCAAAAGTGAGCTTGTTTGGAAAAACGGGTGTTTACAGATGCTAATGAAGTTAAAGATCTTGAAATGAAACCCTCCCGGATTAGAGTGGCCCTAAATCCAACACCTAGCGTTCCTTTTTTTTTTTTTGGTACCAGGGATTGAACTCAGGGGCACTCGACCACTGGGCCACATCCCCAGCCCTTCTCTTTTTTTTGTATTTTATTAGAGACAGGGTCTCACTGAGTTGCTAAGTGCCTCTCCATTGCTGAGGCTGGCTTTGAACTCGCGATCCTCCTGCCTCAGCCTCCCAAAGTGCTGGGATTACAGGCATGCGCCACCACGCCCGGCTACACCTAGCGTTCTTATAGGAAAGAAACACAGACATACAGAAAGGTCACGTGAAGCAAGGGCCAGAGGCTAAAGTGATGCAGCTATAAGAGAAGAGACCCAAGGATTGGTGGCCACCATCAGAAGCTGGGGAGAAGTAGGGAACAGACCCTCAGAGTCCCCAGAAGGGACTATCACAGCCTTGACCTTAGATTTCTGTCTCCAGAATTTTTTGTGGTACCGGGAAACGAACGCAGGGGTGCTCTACCATTGAACTACATCCCCAGCCCTTTTTATTTTTAAAATTCTATTTATTTATTTTTTACAGTGCTAGGGATGAACCCAGGACCTCACACATGCTAGGCAAGCACTCTACTGCTGAGCCATATCCCCTACTTTTTTTTTTAATATTTTTATTTATTTGCTTTAGTTGTACACAATGCATTTTATTCAATGCGTTTTATTTGTACATGGTGCTGAGGCTCGAACCCGGGTCGCCCACGTGCTAGGTGAGCGCTCTACCGCTGAGCCACGATCCCAGCCCCTCCCCTACTTTTTATTTTGAGACAAGGTCTTGCTAAATTGGCCATCTTCCTGCATCAGCCTCTCAGGTTGCTGGGAATACTGACATGCTCCACCACACCTAGCCAGAACTGCTGGTTTAAGCCACCTAGTTTCTGGTGATTGTTCATGGGGACCTTGGGGAACAAACACCTTGGTATAAAGAAAAAGTTAATAAACTGAGAAGGCTTAGGGAAGGCTTGGCAGGACAGGGTAGGAGTGGGAATGGCATGCAACTGGGGAAGCCAGATCTCTCCAACCAGATCCGCCCCAATCCAGAGCCTTGCAGACTAGGTCCAGATCACAGGAGGAGTCAGAGAACTTCAACACCTCAGCTACTGACACTCATTAAAAAGCAAATGGAAGCACACAGGGTGGTGGTGGCCTAAGAAGAGACTTCTAGAGCAGACCAGAGAGCACCAAGAGCCCATGGCACACGTCATGATGGGGGGAGGGCTCAGTCAACAAAGGGCCCCTCGTGCTGCTCAGTGACATGCAAAATGGTGCCAACACAATTCAGACCAACTGCAAGCCACAGACCGTGGGGCAGAAAGCTCTAGAGGGTTCTTAATCTGGATGATCTTCCGGGGAGCACAGACCTCTAAAACTGCCAGGCCCCATGCACACTGAGCAGCGTGGGGGAGATTTTTCTTCAAATTCCCAAATGACCCTCCCCACACACAAGGCAGCTCTCTTCATCAAAGATGAGGAAACTGAGGCACAGAGCAGGAGAGGCTGGTGATGAGGAAATGTTTCCCACCCCTCATCTGCCAAGACCCTTCCTTTTGGCTCTGGACCCCCCAAACTGTGTGGTCCTGAGCAGCCCAAGCCCCTCTCTGTGCATCCGTATCCTCATCTGCATGAGGACAGCATCTTGTCCTTGGACTGACTGTGAGGACCAGTATGACCACAGCGGCATGAGGGCTAGGGTTCTGGCTCCTAGCCCCAAGTCAGTGCAAGTGGGTGGTACTGGATCTCTAGACTAGTCACTGAAAACAGGAATGGCCGCAGGCCCCATCAGTTCCAGACTGTTCCATATTGCTCCATCCCCAGCTACCAAGGGGGCCTAAGGATCAGATCTTTGTTCAAAGAACAATGTAGATTTCAATCTGAACATTCTTCCCTCAGAGGGACTGAGTCCTTATTTTAATTTAGTTTAGGTTTTTTTATTTTTTATTTTTCCAAGCCCTTATTAAAACATTCCCGGAACAATGTCTTAGAGCCAAAAGCATGGCCAATACTCATGAATTTGCTTGGAAATCAATGCAGGGCTTGGTGCTGTCTCCAAACTTTGAGCTTCTGGGAACTGGCGGCTCCTGGAGTGCGTGGCCAGCTGGGGCAGAGAAAGTGAACCCACAGCCTGGCATACAAAGCACAAGTCATGCAGGACACCAGACCATCTGAGTCAGCAAGAAAGGCCATGTTCTGGCTCACTTTCCCCATGGCTCTCCTGCCCCAGAAACAATGGCACCTTCTCTAATGGCAGAAGAGCAGCTTACCTTTACTGAGAGCTAGCTTGAGGCAAGGCACCTGTCATTAATAACAATGGCAGGGCTGGGGTTGTGGCTCAGACGTAGAGCGCTCGCCTAGCACGTGCGCGGCCTGGGTTCGATCCTCAGCACCACGTAAACATAAATGCATTGCATTGTGTACAGCTAAAGCAAATAAATAAATATTTAAAAAAATAAATAAATAACAATGGCTCTGCGCCAAATACTCTTCCCCAGGGGTTGCTCCTAGGCAGGTACAACAGCATCCAGGTGCTGCTGGTAGAGAACCTGCTTCACCTCCTGCAGGAGCCCTGTTTGGGGAGATGACTAAGATTGTGGTTGACTACGGGCCATGGAGATGTTTGGGCATTGCCGCCTTCCGTAGTCTCACGGGACTTGGCCCAGGATCTCTCGGGACTTGAGCGAGATTGCTGATCGGGTCTGCGCCATTTTTTGGTGGGTGTGTGTGGTGCGTGTTAAAGTCGTTGTTAGAGCCAGAGAGAAAAGTTATCAGAATAAAAAAGCTGTTTGTTTCCAATTCGCCTCTGAACTTCTTCCCACGGCTTCGCTGCTCCAAGCAGCCATCGCTTCAGGCGGCAACAACCTCCAACCCTCACCCCATTTCACAGACTAGGTCACCGAGGTGAGAGACCTGCTGAACAGCTCGCAGAGCTGAGGTTAGAATTCAAGTCCATACCTGTATTCCCAAACCGCAGCAAGCTCTTTTCTGGAAAAGAGGCCTTTCAAGCTCCCTCCACCCTCTCCTCCCAGGTCCCTTCCCTCCACAGCACTGGGGGCTGGTCTACTGCAACAGGCAACTGCCCACGCCCACACTCTGCTCCTGGGGAGCCCGTCCATCCACGCCAAGCTCCAGAGACACCTTTGCAGGTATCTCCCAGCTGCCTCTGTGAATTCCCTGTCTTCCTCATCTGCTCACAGATAAACACACAGCAGGCAGGCCTCTCTCCACCAGCCCTTTTCTGCTGGGAGGCACAGATACCATCCCAGCCAATAGGACTCGGTTTTAAAACCACAAGCACCATGGGACGTGGCTGCTCAACCTCAGTGTCTCAGTTTCCCCACCTGCAAAATGGGATGGCACTTTCCATGTCAGGCTGAGAAGGGGATTCCAGGTGTCATGGAGGATAAAGCAATCTGCAAACTGGAGCCATTACATTCCCACTCAGTTGGAAAACATCTTATAAAAGGAAAATGCAGCTACTGGCTAGATGATTGGGTCAAGTATTATGCATATCGCATTACAGTCAAAGTAAATCATTTAAAGCCAAACCTCTGATTAGTAAGAATGGATGAATGCAGGAGGATTAATTGTCAGGTTCCCTAAGGGTTGGCCAAGCCTGATTTAGATCAAAAATTTTATTTCAAAGCAAACAAAACAATTCCTGGATATGGTTATTCACAGGGACAACAAGGGCCAGAAAGAAGCAAACAGAGGAAGGACCTGCCTGGCAACTGCTCCTTTCTCCTCTGACTAGTGCCACCAAGGCAGGGGCAACAGTTCAGGGTACACACTAGTGGCTTAATGTATGGGGGACAGATGCCTGAGGCAGCCAGGCTGTGGAAAGGTACACTAACTAGGAAATGATATGTCTAGGTGATCTCAGGCAAGTCCCTCTCAAGGACTGGCATCCCTGATTGCCGAGCAAGAGCCTCATCCCCCATCTCTGCCCGCCAGCAATCCCACTGACATGATGCCAGAGCAGGAGCTGGGAACCCATCCTTGGGTAAGATCGCAAAACACAGAATGGCTAGCATTCTTTCCCTGTGAGCACCAAGGCATATTTTTATCCCATCAAAACACAAACACCAGCACCAAGGAGCTCAGCTGAGGAGTTACAACTCCCAGAGAAGGCTGCTCCAACCAAGTTCACAGAGGGCTGGAGCAGAATGACCACATGCAGTCTTCTGCCCAGAATGCACTGACCCTCCCCCAGGCCAGCCCTGATTCTGCTCTGCAGGGTGGTCCCCACCCTCTAGAAGCCGGGTCCTTAGAACTGGCCTGTAGGAAGCCAAGAAAATGACCAGTGCCTCCACCTCCAAAATCCAAAGATGGGGAATCCATGGAGATACTTGTGGGGTTCACACACAGGGGTGTCCCTCCAGCAACACTCTTTGTCATCCAGAGTGATCTGTAATGAGATATGCAGCCCTCCATGTGGTACAGCACTGTACTGCTATTTAACACGATCACGTATTTGAATGTTTATAGAGGGGGAAAACGTTTTTATAACACTGATGAGCAAGATTAAAGCAGCATAAGATATTATCCTGGACCTGTTTGGGATGAAAACAAAATTTATCTGCAAAAAGATATAGAAGAAAATGGCTTTTAAAATGTTAACACTTGCGGGCTGGTGTTGAGCTCAGTGGCAGAGCTCTTGCCAGGCATGTGTGAGGCACTGGGTTTGATCTTCAGAACCACATTAACAAAAATAAACAAATAAAGGCATTCTGTCCATCTACAACTCCAAAAAACTTAAAAAAAAAAAAAAAAACCACTAATACTTGCTATCTCTGGATAAAGATTATGGATGGTTTTAATTCTCTAAAAAATATTGCCCTAATTTTCTATAATAAATATGCAATGTTTTTAAATTAAAGAAAGATATTTTAAAATCTGTCTGTGACTGAGTTCAAAGGAAGTGGGCCCAGTAGGTCCCTGGCCTGGGATGTCCACGCTGGCCTTGCCCAACCCAATCCCCTGGCACAGAACTGCACCTCAAGACAAGGGCACAAAGCCCTTGGTGGCTCCCAGGTACCTATTTTTGCCCAGAGTATTAAGGGCCAAACCAAGGAACATTCCAGCTCTCCCAATGTGGCAAGTTCACAGGAACAAAGGGAGACTCAAAGTGGAAATGCCCTCGGTTGTGACTGTGGACAGCCACAGACCACCGCTACCTGGCACCTGTTCTGGGCCTGGCTCAAGCTGCTCAGCTGGCATGGACTGAAGGCCTGCCTCACACTAGGCACTGTGCTGGTCCTCCTTGCCCCAAGAGGATGCATCCAGTCCAAAGAGCAGTGCCTGGGCTACAGAGCATAGAAGCGGTCCCTCACTTACCCATGGGAAGGGGCAGGCTAGGGACTCTACAAAAGCTTAGCTGAAGGCTCACTCCCCCTGGAGCCAGGCAGGCAGCATGGGGGCACTGTGTGTATGTGGGGTTGGGGCATTCCAGCAGGGGATACACCCAAGAGAAGAGGTAGCACAGGGAGAGCAAGTCAGCAATGTGGCAGGCAAAGTGCAAGCAGCTGGGAAAGGGACACAGGAAGAGGAGGCCAGGAGAGAGCAGAGCAGGTCCCAAGGCCCTGAACAAATGCCAGGCTTAGGAAATGGACCTGACCCCACAGGCCAGAGGGAAGGAGAGGTAAAAACCATCAGGCTGTCCAGAGCCAGAGGCAGACCAGGCAGTCCAGGGAGGAGGCTGCAGGCCATCTAGGGAGAGATGAGAGAGATGAGGCATGGGGCAGACTGGGAGGCAGGAGAGACAGGAGGTAGCAAACAATGTGAGGAACAAGGAGGCACAGGGTGGCCTGGCTGATGGCTGGGGGCTTCAGCCTACCTCCTGAGGTAGGGAGTCGTGCCATATACAGCAAAAAACTCCCTACCTGTTGTGGTTCTTATAGCCACCACTACGGACCATGTTTGGCTTCTGTCCTACAGTGTAGGCATTTCCAGGGGCCAGGACTGAGCTGGGTTCCCCTCTGTGACCAGACCCAAAGGCCTGTCCAGCCCTGACCTAGAAGGGGCAGGGGGAGGCCAGAGCTGAGAGCCCCTCCAGCCACTTCCACCTGGGAAAAGTGAGGGAAGTCTCCCAGCCAATTCGGCCTGTGTCTGATGGGTGGAGGGACAAAGGACCAGGCAGGAAGAAAGGAACCGCTTTCTAGATCCCTGGTCAGATGGAAAGAGCTGCGGTCCCCTGGAGACAGGTAATAGGTGGGGAGGGTGGGAAGTGTTGCCTCTGGGCTCCCTATAGACTCCCTCCTGGGGCTGCACTGAACAGGGCAGCCAGCACCCGGGGTACCAGGGAGGGATCCCTGAGTGAGTGATGGATTCTGGCAGAAGGGAAAGTCCTTTATAAACCATAAAGCCCTGGGCCAAATGCCAGGGGTCACTGTTCAAGGTGAGGGGAGCAGGGTGCACTCACTGGGGGTGGGAGACAGAGGGCCTGGCTGTGCTGATCACCTGCAGGCACCAAACCGGCTAAGCCTCACCTCACCTCCCGCCTCAAGTGGCGGCTGTACCTGCCACCGACACTACTGAGAGGGTTAAACACGGAGGGGGAGTGGGGTCCTGGGGGACGCCAAGGAACTACAAATGCTTTTTCCTTGGAATTTCATTACATCATCTACAAAAAAAACGGGGTAAAGCCAGGCATGGTGGCACACACCTGTAATCCCAGCACTTGGGAGGCTGAGGCAGGAGGATAGAGAGTTCAAAGCCAGCCTCAGCAATGATGAGGCACTTAGCAACTCAGTGAGACCCTGTCTCTGACAAAAAAAAAAAAAAAAAAAAAAAAAAAAAAAAGGGCTGGGGATGTGACCCAATGGTAGAGTGTCCCTGAGTTTAAGTGAGAGGACACTTCTCCATCACACCCAGAGGGGCTGGGTCAGATTCTGCAGAGAGCCTCCACCTAGCCGACCAGAAATGAAGTTTCCAGGGCGGGGTCCGGCCCAGGCCGGGTCCCACCAGGCAGGGTCGCGGGCTGCCACTGTCCTCAGCCCTTTGGGGGCTTGGAGCCGGCCGGGCGCCCCGGAGTCCTGGGTCGTGGCACGGAGGGCGGCGGGGTCTTGTCCCGCCGGCCGGCTGGGCACGGGCGTGACGGCTCCACTGGGGACACCCGCCCTGGCCCCGAGCCCGGCCTCTCGGGCGCGTCCTCCCTGTGCAGTGGGGTCGGCCCGGCCCGGGCAGGGGTCGCCTCGGGCGTCGCGCGGCGGGCGGGACCCTCGAACCTGCAACTTCGGGGAACTCGCGGGGGGACTTCGGGTCGGGCCACCCATCTTGCGAGAAGGGGAAACTGAGGCCGCGGCGGGCGGCGCCTCCTCGCCTTCCGGGACCCTCCCCAGCCCCGGCGCGCGCCCCCCGCCCCAACACTCACCTGCGGCGAGAGGGCCTCACGCGGCGCCTCGGGCCTCCGGGCGGGTCGCGAAGTTGCCCCGGAGCAGCGGAGCGCGCCGGGCGGGGACAGCGGCAGCGGAGCAATCCGAGCCAGCGCCGGCCAGCGCGGCCTTGGGCCCGAGGGGCGGGGCAGGGGCGGGGCCGGGGCGGGGCCTCCGCCGCCCTCCACTCGCGGCGCGGCCTCGCGGACGCGGCTCCAGTTCGGCTCACTGAGCGGCCGGGGCGCCGATCAATCACCGCGCGCCTCCACCAATCGCGGAGCGCCCCGCCTGCTGCGGCCGTCTCTCGGGGGCGCCTCCAGGACCGTGGGCGCCGGGAGGCCGGGTCTGGCCCGCCTACAGCGAAAGTTTCCGAGCGGATTCGGCCCAGGACCCCGCCCTGGCCCCGCCCACAGGGCGGCCCGCGGCGGAGCTAGAACCGTGGGCGGGGTGTGTAACAAGTGGTAGGACCCACCCGCAAGGGCCGGGACACCTTTCACCCGTGTGGACTCCGGCTCCCGGGGCACCACCTTTGGGTTCATTATATTTGTTTTTGTAATATTAACAAACACGTTTTGAGTGCCTACTATGCGCCAGACGCCTTAATTCCGGTGCTGGTAGACATACACGAGGCTCCATCAATCTAGCGTCACGGACCGAAAGCTGCGGCCCATTTAAATGTGTACGTCTAAGCAAGTATTGCTTTGAGTGCACAAAATCAAATGCAAGGTAGCAGGCTTTTCACGAGGTGATTGTGTGATTACTTTGAAAGTATGTATTAGCCCAGGGAGGGATGTGAGGCTCAGGCAGTTGGGAGACCCCTTTTTTAGGTCCCCTGAGGTGTCTGAGAGGTGTATTTTGGAGATGAGGGCAAAGGTCCATGCTTTAGACAGCCGCCCCCCACCCTATCCCGAAATGGAAGTCCCTGTCTGCTCTATCATCTGTCCCCACAGTCAATCTGAGATACCTCTCCTGGGTTATCTTTGCAGAAACTGCAGCTCAGAGCATTTAGAGACAGCACTGCCTGCAAACTGGGAGCAAATATTCCAGGTGATTTTGGAGACGGGTTCTGTCCATTGAGCACACCACCTCAGGGATTTTGTCAAAGCTGCAAGGTTCATCAATCTCTGCATTCGATCCTTTATCTGCCCTAATGGCCCCCCATCTCCTGCAACCTTTTGAGGCTCACAGGGAAGGAAGGAAGGCGGGCAAGGAAGGCTGGGCTGAGCAGTGAGGCTGACAAGGATCCATGTAGGAGAATTTTCACACATGGAATCTTTTGTTGTTGTTTCATGCCTAAAGACCCAAGGAAGCAAGTGGCATGGGACTCATTTTTGTTGCTAAGAAAACTGAGTCTTAGCATTTTGTCCACAGTCACTCAGAACACTCCCCTCCCTTCTAATACATTAAAAACAGAAAATGCTTGTATTTCGGGACTGTGTGTATTTAAGAAAGCGTTTCCAGAAGTCACCATGAGTTACATTGTGTGGCTGTTTCCTTAGGGTTAAGTGCTGGAAGCAGGAACACTGAATCATGATGGCTTTTTCAGGTCTATAGATACATTTTACTAAAACAAGTTAACAAGTTTCTCAAAGTTTTTTCCAGCTCATCTCTGAGAGGGCACCCATTGCAAGAGGGATTGCTAAAAAAAAAAAAAAAAAAAAAAAAAAACACTTTCCTGAAATGGAACTTGAAAAATGAGCTCTGTAATTGTAATTTGCATTTCCATGGTAACTAATTATCTTAATCTGTTCTCTGTTGCTATAACAGAATACCCAAGGCTGAGTAATTTATAAAGGAAAGAAGTTTATTTGGCTCATGGTTCTGGAGGTGGGCATGTCTAAGATCAGGCAGCTGCATCTGTGGAGGGCCTCGTGCTACATTATCACATGGCTGAGAAGAAGGAGGGCGAGAGCACTGTAAAAAAAAAAAAAAAAAGAACACACACACAGCCTCTCTTTAGGACCACCTGCTCCCTAGGCCACCTGCTCCCTAGGCGAGGAAGGAAGCTTGTGGACAATTCACCCACACCTCAAAAGCTATTAATCCCTCCTGATAACCAACCACCCCTACGAAATCCGGCCACCTCTCAACACTTTGCTTTGGGAACAAAATTTATTTTTTTGTTGCTGTTTTTATGTTTTTTGTTTTTTGTTTTTCTTTCTTTTTTCTTTTTTTTTTTTTTTTTTTTTTTTTTTTTTTTTTTTTTTTTTTTTTTTGGTACCAGGGATTGAACTCAGGGGCACTGGTCCACTGGGTCACATCCCCAGCCCTTTTTTGTATTTTATTTAGAGACAGGATCTCACTGAGTTGCTAAGTGCCTCGCCATTGCTGAGGCTGGCTTTGAACTCGCGATCCTCCTGCCTCAGCCTCCCAAAGTGCTGGGATTACAGGCGTGCGCCACCGCGCCCGGCTTGTTTTTATGTTTTTAACTGACACAAAAGCTACACACATTTATGGGGTGAGGTTTCAGTACATGTATACATCGTATCATGTGTAAATTATGGTCAACATATCTGTCCTCTCAAACATTCAAAATCCTTCTAGATTTTTGAAATACACAGTACAATGTCATCATGTCAGCCGACTGTGCAACACAGTCAGCCTACTGCAGCCTCTTGTTCCTGCCTACCTATAACAGGTAGCCATCTGTCTCCCTCTTCCCCAACGTGAGTTTTGAGAGGGCAAGCCACAGCACTAATGAGTTTAGACATTTCATGTTTCTTAATCTCAAGGAGCATTTGTTTCCCTTTTAAGTCTTGAGATTTTTGAGACCCTGAAAAGCAATTAGATGAGCTTCTTTCATTTCAGCCCACCAACACTCACTCCTCTGGCACTCTGAGGGCGGGGCCTACCAGAATCTCCCACCCCGCTCCCTCCCCAGCAGCTCTGCTCCTGTCCCTGAGGCTGAGAGCAAGCAGGCCTCCTCCAGCGACTCCACGGGATCTAGCCAACTCACCCTCTGTTGCCTTCAAGGACAGGCGTGCCCTCCCCGTCTGCCCGTTGCTGGCTGGCCTCTTCTGCCCAGGAGAAAAGAGCCTGGTCTTTATAGGCACTGCACACACAATCACACAAAAGCAGAGACACTTCACAAACTCTTCGACAGGACAAGCATGGGGAAGGGACAGATGGAACCATTCCTCTGGTGGGGGCCTCCGGGAACAGAAAATTCAACAAAAATGTGCAAGATGGCTTACAGGGCGTCAAGCAGAGCGTAGCAACATTTAGCATCTCCACAGAACTGGGAAACCGCACAGTAAAACCCAAATTCAGAAAGGGAACCACGAGGTGAGCACAAATCAGCAAACTGGAAGACAAATTGGAGCAAATACCCCTATATCATGACGGAAAGACATGACATTCCCAGGAGGGATAGCGTGCAATGACCAGGAATCCCAGAGAGAATGGGAGACAGGTTAAAGAAAAGCCAGGCAGTGTCCCTGGCTTCAGCTCTGCTCTGAGGCACAAATCCCAAGGAAACAGAAAACCTTGAAGAGTTTCAGAAGGAGCATCACATCCAAAGGAAGGAGAACCTGAGTGGCCCCAGATTCCTGCTGGACTTTGGACGTGTCCAGACACTCTAGTCATGTGATCAAGAGCTCTGTCTTGGGCTGTGGTGGGAGTCATCCCCAGGGGGACAGAAAGAGCAGCATGACACTGCAGAGAGAAGGCCCTGTCTGGCCTGAGCCTCCAGTCAGTGGGGGAGCCCGGAAACTGCCTCCTGCAGAGAGGGCTCAATCAGGGCCTGGACTGATAAATAGAGCAGGATTGCAAAACAGGAAGTGGCAGCGCGCAATGGCCCTTGCAAAATATATGGTTTAATTTAAAAGCAACTGCAGTTGCTAAGGATTCCCAAGGTACAAGTCCCAGGCTGTGGGGAAGTGTGTGTTAGCCTGAAACTGAAAAACAGGATCTATCTTACGGTGGAGCCTCAGAGCATTGTAAGATCCCCTCTGGGTTGGGGAGGAGGAAGAAGGAAAGTCTGATTTGGAGTGTGGGGAGGGAGAGTGGGGAAGGAGGGGGAGTGAGGAAGGAGAGGCCTGTGCCAGAATGTCACCAGTTACTGTTGATACATTAAAAGGGAATATCAGTTTGACCATGACTTTCAGGAACCCGAAAGCAGTAACCAGTGGAAAAGAAGCAGAGGGCTTCCAAGCTAACGGGTGAGGTGGGGGTAGGGCTGGCGAGAACAAGTAGGGAAGTGTCCCTAAAAAAGTCAATCTGAAATAAGAAAGTGGTGGATTCCAAGTGTTATAAGCAAAAGTGAGTTAAACTGGACTTGGACTGTCTCCACCTGATGGCCCATTGACCCACCCTTGATGGCCCATTAACCCACCCTTAAACCGTCTCCACCTGAGGGCCTGAGGGCGTATTAACCCTGTGCTTTATAAACCCTGCCCTTGCTATGAGCTGGGGCCATTTTCTACTGTCCTGCTTTGTGCTGGACGTAGTTGGTGGCCCTGGCCAGAATAAAGGCTTCATTGGCTATTACGTGAGTGGCTTGTGAGACTTTTTTCCTGAATATTGGGTACAACACAAGCCCACACGAGTGAACGTGCCCCGGAAACAAACTGAAGTTAGCCACAGGAGCTCCCGAAGGACCCCGTGTCCCCAAAACAACACGGTTCTCCTGTGAGTCACGCAGGCCGTCCAGAGACCCCTACAGCAGGTGGGATCATCAGGTAGGTGGGCTGACAAAAGATGAGGAAATCTTCCACAAGATCCAGATGTCGTTATCAGTAAATCAGGGATCCAACCTGGACATTGAGCAAGGCCAGAGGTCTGTGGAGCTTAGCATGTGTTTATCCGGCAGTCACAGAAGGGCCAGGTCAGACACAGGCCCGTGACAGATGGCTATCAAAGGACTCCAAAGTAGCCCAGTATGACTTACGCTCCTTAATTACAGCATTTCATCTCTCCTCCAGGTCTGCATGGTCTAGTCAGCGAAATTCACACAAACTGGAAGTTCCCAAATGCAAACGTGACATTTATGGATAACTTCAGTTCATAAACTCTTTGTGCTGGACGTAGTTGGTGGCCCTGGCCAGAATAAAGGCTTCATTGGCTATTACGTGAGTGGCTTGTGAGACTTTTTTCCTGAATATTGGGTACAACACAAGCCCACACGAGTGAACGTGCCCCGGAAACAAACTGAAGTTAGCCACAGGAGCTCCCGAAGGACCCCGTGTCCCCAAAACAACACGGTTCTCCTGTGAGTCATGCAGGCCGTCCAGAGACCCAAAGTAAGGAAGGGGGAAAAGAGAGGAAATAGCACCATAACAATATAGCTCAGTAAAAGGAAACACAAAGTAAGAAGAAATAAACAACTGTAGAGCTCAGCTTTCATAATAAATGGGTATGGGCTGAATTTCCCAGCAAAAGCTGTAAGACAGTGTGAAACACTCAAATCCAGCTAGGTGCTGTTTACAGGAAACACACCAAAAATGTTGGCAAGTGGAGGTTCCTAGTGGACGTTGGAAAAGTGGAATTAAAAAAAAAAAAAAGAAAAAGCAACGAGAATGGCAAACTGATGTTGGATAAGGAAGCCCCGGAGGCAGAGCAAATTCACAGGAACAAAGAGTATTATGTAACAGTAGGAGGCACAGACAACAAAGATTTAATCATCATAAAGCTCAACATGCTGGAAACTCTAGCAACCAAATACTTAAAACCATGATGGGTGGAAATACAGGAGGACTTACTGAAGCTCAGCTCGGGTGGGAGAAAGACGGGCAGTTGAGGGCCATCTCTCCAGGCCTTCCTGCCCTTGCTCCCCCACAGCCTAGTGCTCTCCTGTTGGGCACCAAGTGAATGAATGCATCACTGGTGCACCGACCTCGTGCAAGCTCTTTCTTGCTTCTAGAACTCTTTAGTGTGACCTCCAAATATGCCTCTCCTAACCTCATTCTGATTTCTTCCCACAGCTTTCAGAATCTACGTTCATGACCTTGTCTCACTTCCTTGTCTATTTACAACCCACTTGCACTTACTCAAAGCTTATTGACCTCTTGCCAGTTCTAGGTACTGGGCTGCACCAAGCTGACACAGAAGAATGGAGACAGGCCCAGTGAGTGGTCTTCTGAAGAGAGCAGAGCTGGGGCCTTTGGGGACCCTAGGGGTCCTAGGCCAAATAATGACCCCAGAGACATCAGGTCCTAGCTCTGGGAACCCACAAATGTGACTTTATTTGGGAAAAGGATTTTTGCAGATGTGATTAAGCTGAGGTTCTTGGGAAGGGGCAGTCATCCTGGTGTCAGGTGGGTCCTGAATGTAGTCACAGCACTCTTACAGGAAAGAGACAGGGGAGAAGGCCCTGTGGAGACCGAGCCGAGGGACAGCTGAGGGTGCTGGCCGTGGCCCGGCGCGCGGGTGGAGGGACGCTGGCAGCCGCGGGAAGCTGAAGAGGGAAGGAACACATTCTCCTTGATTTTGGCCCAGTGATACTGATCTTAGACTCCTGGCCTCCAGAGCTGTGTCAGAACAACGTCTGTTGTTTTAAGCCACTGAGTCATGGCACTATGTCACACGCAGCCACAGGAAACTCATACAATGATAACATCACGCTGTGGTCTGGGGTCTAGCCAAGGCCCTTCAGATGAGCTTGGGCAGCGGGGCGTGGAAACCCCTGCCCTTGACCAGGGAGCCTTGGGGAAAACAACCAGTCCCTTGGCATTCAAACAGGAGTCAGTCACCAAGTCACCTTTTGCAGTTGCAGGGGGGATAAACAAGCAGTATTGAGCACGGGGGACGTGGCCCCCAAACGACCAGGCTGAATGTCCCAGGGACCCTGTGGCTCTCAGAACATTGCATCGCTCCCGTGCCCTGAGCAGGGATTGTAGCCCACTGGGTGAATGAGTAAGAACACATGGCGGCCTGTCAATCACACGCTGCACATCAGTGGCCCCGGGAGCCAGGCCCAGGGTCTGCATTTAACAGCCCCGCTCCACCCCCCCAGGCCTCCGAGCCACAGGGACACTTGAGCCCACAGTTTACAGTGTGGTGGCTCACGGTGCTAGCGGTTGCCAGGTTCCTGCTAGGTACGCAGAGCCTTGTGTGCCTCCCCAGCCCTCCCCAGTCAGAACCACACTCTAAGAGAGGCCCTGGGTCCCAGAGGCTTGGGGAAAGGCGGGGCCACGCTCCTGGGCTGGGGGCTCTCGCCCAGCCACCCGCAGAGCTGCCCTGCCAGGGCCACTGGGCCAGGAGTCTGGATTCCACGGGAGTCACATGGGGCAAAGCAGCTGCGTGGCACCCTGGGGGCTGAGCAAGCTCGGGCTCATCAGGCCCTGCTCCCACCTAGGCCCACCCCCCCCCCGTGGCCCCCTGCTGAGGCTGCCCGCCTGCTCTGGCCCACAACCAGGTAGGAAGCTGCTTTTGCTGATTCAGCTTGATGATCTTCCTGCCACCACGTGACCCTCTGGGTCCCGCCCTCCATGTCCTAGATGGAGACTCCCCAGGGTCACACATCCCACAACTGCTGGGTGGCAGAGCCTCCAGGCTCCCGAGTCCCCTCCATCCACCCCCTCCACCACCCTGCCCATGCCGTTCCCCGGGCAGCGCCCCTCCTTCCTCCTCTCCATCTTTCCTTTATAAACCCCAGCTGTGCCGACTCCACGGTCTCCTGGGAATCGCAGTGCAAGTGGAAAGAGTCTGGGTGGTGCTGGGGGAGTTTGATGGTGGTCACACAGCTCTGTGTCACTAGGGCTGTGTGCGGCATCGGGCCCACGCCTGCCAACCCTCCACACGCCCCCACACACCTGGCTTTGTCTCGGGGCGCTGTGCTCGCCTGCGCGTCAGAGTCGTGATGTACCTGCCTCTGAAGGCAGAGCGACTGCCACTTAATGCCTTGTGGTGAGTCACCAAGTACATGGGAAGTGTCACGTGGGGAAAGGGAGCATCGAGGAGACAAAGGCAACTCTGAGAAGGAAGAATGCCCCTCCTGGGGTGGACCCCCCTTCAGAGACCTCCTGGCAGTCCAGGAGACCCCCAGGCAGGGCCAGGTGAGGCCCAGCTCAAACCTGTGGGGGTCCCAGCCTGCCACGCAGGACCCGGCGGTGCGGGTGTGAAGCCCACGGCGTGGGGCCCCGTCATGTGTCCTGATGGCAGCTCAGGTCCCAGGGCTCTGTCACCAGGGTTGGGCGCAGCAGCAGCAGCAGCGGTGGCACCCCAGCTGAGCACGTCATGTGCCTGGACCCGGCACCCACCATCTCAGGCAAGCCCACCCAGTCGTCAGCAGGCGCAGCGGGTGTTCCGCAGACGTTACTGCGTGCTCCCCAGCGGGGGAAGGAAGGGCCTGAGGTCCACACCCCAGGGCGCTTAGGGGCTCATTGGTTCTGAATCAGGAAACCACAGTCACCCTTTAGTCCAGGGGGCAGCTGACCCAGGGCAGAAGCAAGGTTGGCTGCAGATTTGTGGGAGGCGGCAAGTCAGGGAAGGCTCCCTGGAGGAGGTGCCGACTTTACTCTGCCCTACCTTATTAAAAAAAAAGAAGAAGTCTTAAAGCAGTTTTAGGTTCACAGCAAAACTTGAGCAGAAGTATCAAGCGCTGCCCAGCCCCCACACACATGCCAGCCTCCTGCACCGCATGGAACACTTGTTACCATCAACGAGCCCAATTCACCTGTCATCGTCACCCCGATCCGTGCTTCGAGCTCAGGTCTGCTCCTGGGGCCGTGCATCTTCTGGGTTTGGACAGATGTTTGATGACGTGTCCACCACTGTAGTGTCACACAGAATAGAGCCACAGCCCCTAAAAACCCCTGTGCTCCACCTGTCCCCCCCCCCCCCCCCCCGTCCCCCAGCCTGGGCACCCACTGATCCTTTGGCTGTCTCCAGAGTTCTTCTGCAGGGAGTCACGGAGCTGGAGCAGACACCAGCCGTGCAGGGGCCCTTGTCTTTCAGCACTGTGCAGTTAGGGTTCCTGGGTGCCGCTGCGTGCACCAGCAGCTCCGTCCTCTTCAGCGAGAAGTCCTGCCCCACTCTCTGGATGCACCCAGCGTCTCTTCCCCAGCTCAGCTTCCAAAACCTGCCGGCTTTCATCAGAGGGCTGAGCAGGGGCAGGTCTCGGGACCTGTGGCAACTCACAGGCCTCCGTGAGTGGCCCTCAGCAGACCCTGCACCCCACAGGGCCACGGGGAAGACCAGGAGCTGACCTGGGGGAAATGCCCAGTGGGACAAGGCACGCGGGAGGATGGGGGATGCTGTTTCCTCCATCATCTGGGTCACTGTAGGACACCTTGTTGGCCTGATTGACCCTAATGCCAGCTGTGACGCTGTGCCACACACATTCCGGGTCCAAAACCCATCAAGTGCCCCAGATTGATTTCCAGTGGCCCCAGAGGAGCTCACACGTATGTCACCACAGCTCTGTAAGCACGTGCCCCAGAGGGCAGGGTGGGGGCAGTTCACATGTCTCTCCCTCATTTCCCATGTGAAGCACCTTCAGTACCAGTCCCTACTGTCATCTTAGGAAGCCCAGAGCTGGTGGGAGAGGGAAATTGTTCATCAATTTAGTAGGAAACAATAGAACAAAACCGTAGGCATCATAGAACATAGGAAATTGGAGGAGCCCAAAATTACCCAATTCAAAACCCTCCCCAAGATGTTCGGGACACTCCCAGAGCTCAGCAGCAGCCTTTGGAGGAACGGACGGGTGTGACATGAGACAGGTGATGGGGAGGCGGCTCGGAGGAAACACTTTTGATGCTCGTGGGAGCAATTTGGACAGTTTAGCAGGGGCGATATTGTTTTCTGACAATCTTTAGAAATAGAAATTACCCAGAAAGCTTCCCATGATCCCAGATCACTGTTTCCCTTACATTTCAATACAGTGGCACCTGCCATGCTCTGGGTGCAAGGTGATTTGTGAAGTGACAGAGAGCATTTGGGAGGAGGAAGAAGAAAGGCAGGTACAGGAATCATCTTAGAACTTGCTTTGGGGCTGTTCCTGCATGACTGAATTTAAAGGTTTTCCCAGAGAAAATAGTCTTGGTGGTGACTCTCAGTTCTGGCTGCTTTTGTCCTTCTCAGATGCAGGGACTACAAGGTGCCACCCAGAGTGCACCTGCCCTTCCTCCCTAAGCAAGGTGTGTGTGGCGGTGGCAGTCTCATCTGCTGTCGGCACAGAGATCCCACCTGCAGAGGCCCCAGGACCCAAGGCATGAGCTGGGGGCAGCACACACAGCTGTTCTCCGAAGCAGCTTTGGTGGCGTGTGCACAGCAGGTGTGGGCATGCGGGCCCACTGAGCCCCGAGGAGGCCTGTGGGCAGCCGGGAGAGGGCACCGTGTACTCCAGGTCTTCAAGAAGGAGCAGCATTACTTTTGTTCTCCTTCTTTCATGGCCAGGGAAAGCCATGAGGTGACTTGTCCAGGGGGACACAGCCCTGGGGGTAGAAGCAGGATTCAGACCCTGACTAGCCGCCCGCACTCTCTTGGCCATTTCTTCCCACTCACAGGCCTGGCCATGGTCCTGGGAGGTGTTTGTATTGTCACTTGCTGAACGAACAAACGGACAAATCAAGCGACATCTTCAGACCCTCCGTGTGACAGGAGTCAGAGTGACCTGAAGTGCCCCTCTCCTGCCCCAGCCCTGCCAGACCTCCTGACGCCCTCGTCCCCTTCCTGTTGCCAGCAGCACCAGACCAGGCCAGAAAAGAGGTCCACCCTGGGTCATGGTTCTGTCCCCAAGTCAGCCGTGATGGGCTTGCTGGCAGAGTGCTCAAGTGGGGCCGGGCACCACATGGCCTGAGGCCAGGAGTGCATGAGAGACCCAGCCAACCTGGCTTTGGTGGCAGGCCCGCTCCGGAGGTGACCACTGACCCACGAGTCCATCCATGAGGGCAGAGCCGAATCACCTCTTAAATGCTCGTAACCCTGCACCTGCCTCTTACTATCTCATAACAGGGACTGAATTTCGACACGAGTTTCTGAGGGGGACATCACGTTCAAACCACAGCCCGCCCTGGAAGAGAGCGCGGGCTCCTCCCGGGCCTCCGCTCACAGCCCCGCGCCTCTGGCTCACGCCCTCTCCACACCTTCCCATGCTGTCCTGTCCTGCGGCCCGTTGGCCCTTCCTTGGGGGTACTAGGCTCTTCCCAACATGGGGCCTCGCCCAGGCTGCGCCCTCTGCCTAGAAGTCCCTCGCCACACTGCTGGCTTGTCCCGACTCGTCCCTCCCCTCCAGCTGCGTGGAAAGCCCACCCGGCTGCGGGGGTGGGTCCTTCTCCCTTACTTGAGGTGTGCCTGCTTTGGTCCCCTTGCTGTGCTGGCGTCCTGGAACTGCCAAAGCAAACTCCACAAACAAGTAGCTGGACCCACAGAAACGCGTCCCTGCACAGGCGGAGTCAGGAGTCCAGGTGGGCAGGGCCGGCTCCCTGGGGGGGCTCCCTAGGAGGATGTGCTCCTGGCCTCCTCCTGGAGGCCGTCCTTCACTCCGGTCCCCATCCCACTGTGACACGAGAGCTCCTGGGCACCTCTCTTCACGTGGCCTCCAGTTCCCTGTGTCCAAATTTCCTCTTTTCCAGCTAGCATTGGATCAGCGGCTCATTGCAACTTGACTTTGTCGCCAAAGACCCTTCTTCATATAGGTCACATTCTGAGGTGTGAACTGGGGGGGCACTGGTCAACCCAGCCCACCCGGGAGTAAACCCAAGTTCAATCCCAGCCCTACCCTTGGCCACCCACCTGCCCCGGGACAAGCCCCCCTCCAGCCTCAGTCTCCGCATTGGCAACACCGGAGGAACGCCCACCTCCGGAGGTCACGAAGTGACTTGTGCTGACCTAAGTGACCTTGACAGAGCCGCCTCCCTCCCCGCCAGCCCACACCTGACCAATTCTGTCCTTTCGTTGCTGTGGCAAGACCGCACAGGCTCACATCGGGGTTTTGCTGAGCAGACGAGGCTATTATTTGAATAACTGGGTGCCTGAAATGAACCACGAGGGCTGCTGACAGGCGGTGAAAGGCGACCAGAAAGACATGTGTCTGCTGGCCTCTCCCCACGTTGTGCTGGGTCCCCCAGGAAGCCTTCTTCCAATCCCCACACCAGCGGTCTCCCCGCCGCTGTGGGTGTCTGTGACATCACAGGTCCTCGTTGCAGCAGGGCTGGGCCAGGTCCAGTCTCACCCCGAGTGCCACGTGCAGGACCAGCAACATGGGCCTCGCCGGGCCAGGCAGCAGCGCAGCCTCCGGTCCCGGACCTGCCTCCTGGACGCTGCACTGCTGAGGGTAGCCTGGAGACGCCCCCACTGCAGCTGGGCGTCCAGACTGCGCGGTGAGACGGGGAGGCTGTCCCCGGCTCTGAGCGGGGTCTCCTGAGAGCTGGCGCTTGCGCCGACCCACCCAAGGTGGCCACGCTCTCTGGTCACCCACTGCTGTTAGAGGCCCCATGCTGCCTGCCGCACGGTCCCCTACCGAGGTTGTGTTCCTCTCTCAGCCATTTCAGAGGGGTGGGAAGGCGGACCCAGCCCCCAGGGGCCTGTGGGTACTGAGGGCTGCCGAGGAGGAGCCAGGACTCGGCGCTGGCTCCGCACCGGCAGCTGCTGCAGTCTGAGCTCAGGACCCCGTGGCTGTGCTTGCCCCGCGCTCCAGGAGGCCGATGCACCCCCGGCCCTGGACAGCGCCTGAACAGCAGGGGGCCTCGCGGTCACCCGTGGCGCACTGTCTCCAAGAATGTTTCAGACAGGCGCCCAGGCCCTGCCCTGCCTGCCCCGCTCACCGATTGCCACCCGGGCTCAGGGGAGGTTGCCCAGGGGACCCTCAGGCCTTTGCAATCAGGCACCGCTCTCGTTCGGTGGCGTGCGGGACTTCCGGTAAAAGCAGACGGGCGTCAGCTCCCCAAGGACTCGGCCTTCATGCCGAAGCAGAAGAAAACTTCACAAGTGAGAGGTTCTGTTGGGGTCTACGAAGAAAGGGCTTTCAAAGTAAGTGGGCACCCGAGGCAAAAGAGAGTGTTTCTTCCTGGGGTGCAGAAGGAGCAGCGGGGCTGGGGCGCACGCCTGTCATCCCAGCACTTGGGAGGCTGAGGCAGGAGGATCGCGAGTTCAAAGCCAGCCTCCGCAATGGCGAGGCACTTAGCAACTCAGTGAGACCCTGTCTCTAAATAAAATACAAAAAAGGGCAGGGGATGTGGCCCAGTGGTCGAGTGCCCCTGAGTTCAATCCCCAGTACCAAAAAAAAAAAAGAAGGAGCAGAGCGGGGTTGGTCTGCGGGGCACGTGGTAGTGGAGTTCAGCTCAAACAAGCAGCCAAGCATCTTTGGCCACAGATCAAAGAAGGGAGTTTCAGGTAGACAGCTCCTAGAGAGGTCTGGAGGTGGGACAAGGAGGCTACCTCTAGTGGTCCCCCACTTTTGCTCTTGCCCCTCTAGGCTCACTGGGCAGCCTTGTACCCACTCCTTGAACAAAGCCTTGGCCGTGCCACCCTGGGCCCATTTTCATTTTGCTCACTTTCCTCAAACGTGCTTGGACTCATTCCTGCCTCAGCGCCTTTGCACTTGTGGTTCCCTCTGCCCGATGCTGTTCCCGACACCCACACAGCTGCTCCCATACCTCACGCTCTGGAGATGTGCCACCTTCTCACTGAGGCCTTCCCTGACGCCCCCTGGGACAGCGCAGACCCCTTTGCCCCCTTCCCTGGTGCATGCCATGGCTCGCGGGTGGGCTATTGCTTGTGTCTCCTAAGAACAGGAGCCTGAAGGGAGGGGCTCGTCTGCTCACTGCGGCCCCCAGTGCCTGCGGCAGTGCCTGGCACAGGTAGGGCCTCCCAACAGAGCTGGACGCAGGCAGGTGGGCAGCCAGGGGCCGGCGTGGGATGCCGGGCAGTGGATCCAAGGGCCGGGTGGCTGGGGGTCCCAAGCCTGACGGACACTGAGTCTCTTCGCTGCGGAGGACGTTGAGGAACACGGCTGTCACCTGCCTCACTGTCCAGGCAATGGACAGCCTCTGCGGGTTTTGAGCAGAGGGGTGGCCTGGAAAGAACAGCGCTCTGAGATGACACAGCTGACCTATGGGGCCAGTAGGCTGGCGGGTCTCCGGTCCCTGTGTTGGGAGCCGAGGGAGGACTGCACCAGGGCCCTGCTGTGGGCCGAGACCCCTGCTCTTGCTGTCCTGGCAGAGACCCCAAGAGCATGCGGAACGTGGGCCGTTCCCACAGCCCTCTCTGCTCTGCTGGCCGGGGCCTGCAGCTCTGCCCTGTGCAGCAGGTCCTGGGAGGACATCAGTGAGTACCGAGTCCCCCCGGACCCCAGGCCAGGAGACCACCCAGTTCTGGGCCCAGGCCCTCGGAATGAAGTCTTCAGCATGGGGGCTGCTGCCCCAGCTCCCAGACACTTGGGTTCTGGCCCCAGCTCCGCCACTGACCCTGACCATAGGACCTGTGACACGGCCACCTCCTTGCTGGACCTCAGTGTCCCTGTCTGTGAGGCTGGTGGGTGAGTGCCCTCATCGCCCACTCCTCTCCACCCGCGCTCACACCCACCCAAGGCGGGAGTCCCGTTGCCTTTAGGATGTGGGGCACCCTGGGATCCAGGCCTGCCAGATGCCCCCAGTCCAGGGGCTAAGGTCTCCCAGGCCTTGAACCACAGGGCAAGGAGCTTGTCTGGCCTGTGGAGACGGGAGCTGGAGCTTGGCCCTGGGCCCAGGGCGAGGCTGCGTCAGGAAGCCCTTCAGGGCTGGGCTGAGCCTCGTGGACTGAAAGGGCTCAGGAGTCTCCTGGCCCAGCTGCCTGCACTTTAAGGGCGGAGGTGCTTGGACTGAGAGAGGAGGAGCGGCTTGCCAAGGTCGCCCAGCAGCAATAGAGAAGCAGAGCACCCACAGCCCCAGTCCTAGCCCCATCCCAGCACCACCGCAGGGTTCTCACAGGGGAAAGCAGCTCTCCGATCTCAGATCAGCATTCCCTTTGCAAATGCAGAATTCCAATGAAACGTGCCTTTGAGGAGGTTGGCACAAAGCTCCTGGCCTGGGTGGGGTGGAGGGAGTGGAGGAAGCAGCTCTGGTCTGACATTTTCTCCAACCTCCTGATTGGCAAGTGGAGCAACAAATGACCTGGCTCTGGTGCCCCCAGGTGGTCAAACTTTGAATAGCAACAGTTGTGACTAAGTTTTACAGGGAAAAGGACTTGGGGGAGTTGAGCCAGCAGCTCACCTAGGGCTGCCCTTCCCAGCGTCTCCCGGGCTACTCATCCTGCTGGAATATTTGTTAAAATGCAGAAGCCAGATCAGCAGGTCTGGGGCAAGTTCAAGATTCTACATTTGTAAAGAGCGTCCAGGTGATGTGGTTGCTGCTGCTGCTGGGGGCAAGCACACTTCTGAGTGGGAGGAGGAAGAACACGGGTTCACCTGCACCCCGGTCCGAGCAGGACCTGCGGGAGACACACTACCACTTGATGCCACAGGGAGCACTCAGCTGTGACTCCCCCAAGAACACACACTGGAGATTCTCCAGGGAAGAAAGTCTGTGCTGGAGAATATCACAGCCACATCTGCAGTTTACAGTTGTCCACACTCACAGCTCTCCTGGCTTCCTAACTTGAGGGGCCCAGTTCAAAATTGTTAAAATGAGGGCCCCTTGATCAAAAAGCAGGGGTAAAGTGCAGATAAAGAAGTGAAGTAAAAGCTTTTCCCTTTAAAAATGTGCTACTTATGCAATGTGATGAAGATAACAGTGACGCATAGGGAACAACACAAATGTAAGAAGTGTGAATATAACGTTGTGCGAATCATAATTTATAGAACATGACAATACTTTACTACTGTGATAGTTTTAGCACTTTTCTGGCTCATTTTTCTGCAAATTCGTTTAGGTCATCAAAATTTCTACTTTTAGCAACTTCATTTTCAATAGATATGATTGAAAGTGATGTCAGTTGCTCTTGGCAAATGCAAGACCAGACACCATTTTGGGTCATTTTTCATTTTGAGAGGGATCTTTCTGTGGCTGCAAGGGTCGTTGGAGCTGTTAAGAGAATCTCACAGGCTATGATAACATCAAGATAAGTTTCTAATGAATGTTTTATTTATTTTCTTTGGGGTGGACACAATACCTTTACTTTATTTGTTAATTTTTATGTGGTGCTGGGGATCGAACCCAGCACCTCACA
This sequence comes from Tamias sibiricus, assembly GCA_025594165.1. NCBI lineage: Eukaryota > Metazoa > Chordata > Mammalia > Rodentia > Sciuridae > Tamias > Tamias sibiricus. Next base: position 5,073,723 of record CM046665.1, read on the forward strand.
CATGCTAGGCAAATGTTCTACCACTGAGCCACAAACCCAGCCCTCTAATGAATATTTTTTTTAAATATTTATTTATTTACTTTAGTTGTACACAATGCAATGCATTTATGTTTACGTGGTGCTGAGGATCGAACCCGGGCTGCACACGTGCGAGGCGAGCGCTCTGCCGCTAAGCCACAACCCCAGCCCCGAATATTTTTTTAAAAAATTATTTTTAGTTGTAGATGGACACAATACCTTGATTTTATTATTATTTATTTATTTATTCATTCATTCATTTTTATGTGGTGCTAAGGATTGGACCCAGTGCCTCACACATGCTAGGCAAGTGCTCTGCCACTGAGCCACAACCCCAACCCCATCTGATGAATACTTTTGAAATAAATAATTTAGTATATTGAGTTGATGATTCATACAGAATATTTCTTTCTAAAAAGATTTAACTTTTCATACAAATCAGTTTGCTGCAAGTCTGTGTTTACTTTTGAGTGTATACAGCAGTATTTTAATGTTTACTGTCTGCATTTCCTGTAGCCGGTGGAGGCCACACAAAACCAACAGCAGTTTCGCCATCTGTATACAGTTCCACCTCCTGTTTATGCATTGGGTCACCGAGTCCTGAATTCCAAGGGGGATCTAATTTTGAAACAGCCCTCCTCACCAATGCTGGTTCCATCGAAGCCCCAGAGGAAAATGGTGTTCCTTTGAGCAAATGTGTCCATCTTTCTACTTAATTTCTATTTCTAAGGCTTTGGAGATTTGCTTACAATGTTGTGGTAGGTTCTGAATCCAGAGATTCTCAACTAGTTGCCGGGTGCTAGTAGCTGACGGGCTCGTGAGGTCTCAGTGGACAGTCCCTCCTGTGGTGGTTCACTGACGAGGTCTGCTTCCCCCGCTCCTGTCCTGGCTCTCTGGCTGGAGTAGTTCCCAGGTGCTCTGCGACAGGCTCAGGGATGGGAGGGTGAGTGGCCTCGCTGTGGTCTGAGAACTGGCCCCACGTCGAGCCCCTCTGCCCTCCCAGGGTCTCCCAGCACTTGCAGCCTTGCTCCAGCTGAGCCAGTGCCCCCAGGTTCCACAGCGCCCCAGACCACACCAGGCACACGTTCCTGCCCTCCGGTCCCATCGTCATATACAAAACACAAACTCAAAGGTCAAATTAAGAGTTTGAAGCTGGTGACAGCATGGCGCCAAACCCAGAGCAAAGACCCTTTGAGAGTGGACCGTGTGCGACGTGTGAGGTCACACAGGCGGAGGACAGCCACAGTCACCATGGGAGCCAAGACTTGCTGCGTGCTTGCCACAAGCCCATGACCCTGTCAACAGTCCAGCGCGGTCATTTCTGGTTTAGAGGTGGGGAGCTGAGCACCCTAGAGGTCAGGTAAGTTACCCGAGGACACCTGCTACTCGGGGGCAGCCCCTCTGACTTTCAGGTCACTAGTGTCTTAGCCAGGCCCAGCCCTGCGGGAGGCAGAGGCAGACACCAGGCCCAGGCTTCTTGCCTCTCAGAGTGCACAGAGGAAACAATTCAGGCTTGGGACTCTGATCTGTCTAGTCATAAATGTGGGTAACCAAACTCGGGGTTGCTGGGAGGGATTTTCTGGGATTTTTAAACTATAGCCCATGACACATGAGGAAATCAACCCAGTGGGCTGAGCCCAGCAGTTTTAAGCATGAAATAGAAAAGACAGCCTGTCCGAGGGCACCCCTGAACACCGTTTGGCTAGGGTTGTGGTGTTAGTTATTGGCCGTGTGCTGGGTCACACATAGAACGCGGTTCTTACTTGCCTGAGCAGGACAAGGGTGTTGCAGCTCCGCTCACTAGGGGGCGCTGGCGGACCCGCCGGAAGGCAGGGCAGCCCCCGCACAGAGCACAGCCTTTTGTCCAAGGGTACTCGGGTCCTGTTCTGGGCCCCATACCACAAATGACTTGGTTTCCTGGGGTCACATTCTCCCAAGGTCTGGGCCAGGGATTATCTGGCCAGTAGGCTACCAGGTGACCTACTGTATTGATTGGCAGTGGCATTTCAGGGAAGAGGCAAGCACTACAGCCTGCAGCCTCTGAGTGTGTCCCAGCCTCACCCCAACGCTGCCGTCCTGGTCTAGCTGCTGGGACTGGACCCAGGACAGAGGAGAGGCTTAGCATCCTGTGAATTGAATGCCAGCTCACTGGGTGGGGCATGTGATGCCCTGGGCTGGGGGCTTGCAGGCCAGACCAGAAACCCAAATCCACACCCCAGCTGCAAGGTTCACCGTGAATGGAGTCCCTTCACAGAGCCTCAGCCGGGTCCCAGGAGAGAGTCACGCAGGCCTGGCGAGCCTGCAGAGCAGCTGTCAGGCACCACATGAATGACCGCCTCTAGAGCCCCCACGGCCACCCCACAGTGTGCAGGTGCTGCATGAAATGCATCTGCTTCAGTCCCCGAGCACCCCTGCTGGGTGTTGGCTCTCCAGTTTACAGATCAGAAAACTGAGGCTTGGGAAGGAAGTGCTTTGGTCAGTGCCCCCCCTGGAGATAACATTGGAGCCTGGGCCTTGGGGTGTCTTTTTGACATTCAGATTGGAGGCATCAGACCCCGCTAGTCTAACTCCCTTGTGGTCACTGCAGAAAAGCACGTGAAGGGATGGGCTGGAAGCCCTGCAGGCCTGTAGGTCTAGGGTCAGCCCTGGCCTCCTCCCTCACCCCTGCTGCCTGAAGCTTCGTCCTCACTTTCTGGCCTCCACCTCACTAAGAAACTGCCATTCTCTGCTTCCCTTGGTTGTTTTTTCAGAAAAGCCCTGGTCTAGTCCCAGGTGCCTAGAGGTAGCTGCTACTAACTTGCTGTGTGTCCTTACGTGGTGCTGAGGATCGAACCCAGGCCGCTCACGTGCGAGGCGAGCGCTCTGCCGCTGAGCCACAACCCCAGCCCACCACTTTTTCTTTATCCGTTCATCTACTGAAGGGCATCTAGGTTGGTTCCACAGTTTAGCTATTGTGACTTGTGCTGCTATAAACATTGATGTGGCTGTGTCCCTGTAGTATGCTGTTTTTAAGTCCTTTGGGTATAGACCAAGGAGTGGGATAGCTGGGTCATAAGGTGGTTCCATTCCCAGTTTTCCAAGGAATCTCCATGCTGCTTTCCATATTGGCTGTGCCATTTTGCACGCCCACCAGCAATGCATGAGTGTGCCTTTTCCCCCACATCTTCACCAACATTTATTGTTGTTTGCGTTCTGAATAGCTGCCATTCTGACTGGTGTGAGATGAAATCTTAGAGTGGTTTTGATTTGCATTTCTCTTACTGCCAGAGATGTTGAACATTTTTTTCATGTATTTGTTGATTGATTATATATCTTCTTCTGAGAAGTGTCTGTTCAGTTCCTTGGCCCATTTATTGATTGGGTTATTTGCTTTTTTGGTGTTAAAGTTTTTGAGTTCTTTATATATTCTAGAGATTAGTGCGCTATCTGAAGTGCATGTGGTAAAAATTTGTTCCCAATTAGTAGGTTTCTCTATTCACCTCACTGATTGTTTCTTTTGCTGAGAAGAAGCTTTTTAATTTGAATCTATTCCATTTATTGATTCTTGATATTAATTCTTGTGCTACAGGATTCTTATTAAGGAACTTGGGGCCTAATCCGACATGTTGGAGATTAGAGTTTACTTTTTCTTCTATTAGGCATAGTGTCTCTGGTCTAATTCCTAGATCCTTGATCCACTTTGAGTTGAGTTTTGTGCATGGTGAGAGATAGAGGTTTAATTTCATTTTGTTGAATATGGATTTCCAGTTTTCCCAGCACCATTTGTTGAAGAGGCTATCTTTTCTCCAATGTACATTTTTGGCACCTTTGTCTAATATAAGATAACTGAAATTATATGTGTTAGTCTCTGTGTCCTCTATTCTGTACCACTGGTCTACCAGTCTATTTTGGTGCCAATACCATGCTGTTTTTGTATTGCTCTGTAGTATAATTTAAGGTCTGGTATAGTGATGCCACCTGCTTCACTCTTCTTGCTAAGAATTGCTTTAGCTATTCCGGGTCTCTTATTTTTCCAGATGAATTTCATGACTGCTTTTTCTATTTCTATGAGGAATGTCATTGGGATTTTGATTGGAATTGCATTAAATCTGTGTAGTGCTTTTGGTAGTATAGTCATTATGGCAATATTAGTTCTGCCTATCCAAGAGCAAGGTAGATCTTTCCATCTTCTAAGGTCTTCCATAATTTCTTTCTTTAGTGTTCTGTAGTTTTCATTATAGAGATCTTTCACGTCTTTGGTTAAATTGATTCCCAAGTATTTTATTTTTTTTATGCTATTGTAAACGGGGCAGTTTTCCTCATTTCCCTTTTAGAGGATTTGTTACTGATATATAGAAATGCCTTAGATTTGTGGGTGTTGATTTTGTATCCTGCTACTTTGCTGAATTCATTTATGAGTTCTAGAAGTTTTCTGGTGGAATTTTTTTGGGTTTTCTAGGTATAAAATTATATCATCAGTGAATAGTGATAATTTGAGTTCTACTTTACCTATCTGTATCCCTTTAATTTCTTTCGTCTGTCTTATTGCTCTGGCCAGCGTTTCAATTACTATGTTGAATAGAAGTGGTGAAAGTGGGTATCCCTGTCTTGTTCCAATTTTTAGAGGGAATTTTTTCATTTTTTCTCCATTTAGAATAATGTTGGCCTGGGGCTTAGCATAGATAGCTTTTACGATGTTGAGATATGTTCCTGTTATCCCTAGTTTCTCTAGTGTTTTGAACATGAAGGGGTGCTGTATTTTGTTGAATGCTTTTTCTGCATCTATTGAGATAATAATATGGTTCTTATCTTTAAGTCTATTGATGTGATGAATTACATTTATTGATTTCTGTATGTTGAACCATCCTTGCATCCCTGGAATCAACCCCACTTGATTGTGGTGTATCCATTTTGCCACAATTTTATTGAGAATTTTTGCATCTATGTTCATTAGAGATATTGGTCCGAAGTTTTCTTTTTGTGATGAATCTTTGCCTGGTTTGGGGATCAGGGTGATATTGGCCTCATAGAATGAGTTTGGAAGTGCTCCCTCTTTTTCTATTTCCTGAAATAAATTGGAGAGTATTGGTATCAGTTCTTCTTTAAAGGTCTTGTAGAACTCGGCTGTGTATTCATCTGGTCCTGGCCTTTTCTTGGTTGGTAGGCTTCTGATGGCATCTTCTATTTCATCGCTTGAAATTGGTCTGTTTAAATTGTGTATATCATCCTGCTTTAATTTGGGAAGATCATATGACTCTAGAAATTTGTCAATGACTTTGGTGTTTTGTATTTTATTGGAGTACAAGTTTTCAAAATAATTTTGAATTAATTCCTGTATTTCCATAGTGTCTGTTGTGATATTTCCTTTTTCCTCATGTATGTTAGTAATTTGATTTTTCTCTCTCCTTCTCTTTGTTAGGCTGGCCAAGGGTCTGTTAATTTTATTAATTTTTTCCAAGGACCAATATTTTTGTTTTGTCAATTTTTTCAATTGTTTCTTTTATTTCGATTTCATTGATTTCAGCTCTGATTTTAATTATTTCCTGTCTTCTACTGCTTTTGGTGTTGGATTGTTCTTTTTTTTTTCCCTAGAGCTTTGAGATGTAATGTTAAGTCTTTTATTTGTTGACTTTTTCTTCTTTTAAGGAATGAACTCAATGCAATGAATTTTCCTCTTAGAACTGCCTTCATAGTGTCCCAGAGATTTTGATATGTTTTGTCTGTGTTCTCATTCACCTCTAAGAATATTTTAATCTCCTCTTTGATGTCATCTGCAACCCCTTGTTCATTCAGTAGCACATTATTTAGTCTCCAGGTGTTGGAGTAGCTTTTATTTCTTATTTTACCATTGATTTCTAATTTTATTCCATTATGGTCTGATAGAATGCAGGGTAGTATCTCTATTCTTTTATATTTGCTAATATATAGTCTATTTTACAGAAGGATCCATGTTCTGCTGAGAAGAAAGTGTATTTGCTTGTTGAATGATGAAATATTCTATATAAGTCAGTTAGGTCTAAGTTGTTTTTTGTATTTTTGAGTTCTATAGTTTCTTTGTTCAGCTTTTGTTTGGAAGATCTATCCAGTGTGAAAGGGGCGTGTTAAAGTCTCCTAGGATTATTGTGTTGTGGTCAATTTGACTCTTGAACTTGAGAAGTTTGTTTCATGAACATGGATGCTCCATTGTTTGGGGCATATATATTTATAATTGTTAAGTCTTGTTGGTGTATAGTTCCCTTGAGCAGTATGTAGTGTCCTTCTTTATCCCTTTTGATTGACTTTAGCTTGAAGTCTACTTTATTTGATATGAGGATGGAAACCCCTGCTTGTTTCCTCAGTCCTTGTAAGTGGTAGGATTTCTCCCAACCTTTCACCCTCAGACTTGGATGCCTGTTCCTATAAGACGAGTCTCTTGGAGGCAGCATATTGTTGGGTCTGTTTTTTTGTTCCAATCTGCTAGTCTGTCTTTTGATTGGTGAGTTTAGGCCATTAACACTCAAGAGTTATTATTGAGACATGTTTTGTATTCCCAGCCATTTGTGTTTATTTTTGGTGTTTAACTTGACATGGTTTCTCCTCCGATTGGTTTTTTCCTTTAGTGTAATACCCCCCCTCTGCTGATTTTCATCATTGTTTTTCATTTCCTCTTCATGGAATATTTTGCCAAGGATGTTCTGAAGTGCTGGCTTTCTAGTTGTAAATTCTTTTAACTTTTGTTTATCAAGGAAGGTTATTATTTCATCCTCAAATCTAAAGCTTAATTTTGCTGGGTATAAGATTCTTGGTTGGCATCCCTTTTCTTTCAGAGCTTGGTATATGTTGTTCCATGATCTCCTGGCTTTGAGTGTCTGAGTTGAAAAATCTGCCGTGATACGAATTGGTCTCCCCCTATATGTGATCTGATTCCTCTCTCTTGTGGCCTTTAAAAAATTCTATCCTTATTCTGTATGCTAGGCATTTTCATTATAATGTCTCTTGGTGTAGATCTGTTGTAATTTTGTACATTTGGTGTCCTATAAGCCTCTTGTATTTGGTTTTCCAATTCATTCTTCATGCTTGGGAAATTTTCTGATATTATTTCATTGAAGAGATTGTGCATTCCTTTGGTTTGAAACTCTGTGCCTTCCTCTATCCCAATTACTCTTAGATTTGGTCTTTTCTGCTGTCCCATAATTCTTGGATGTTCTGTTCATGGTTTCTTACTATCTTCACTGTGTGGTCAACTTTATTTTCAAGAATATATTCTTTGTCTTCATTGTCTGACGTTCTTTCTTCCAGTTGATGTAGTCTGTTGGTGATGCCTTCTATTTTTTTTTTTTTAATTTGGTTAATTGTTTCCTTCATTTCAAGGATTTCTGACTGTTTTTTTTTTCCCCAGAGTTTCTATCTCTTTTTTGAAGTAATCTTTTGCTACCTGTATTTGCTCTTATATCTTTGTTGTAGTGGTCAATTTTTGCCTGTATTTGCTCATGTAGGTCATTCTTTAATTCTCAGATCATTTTAATTATGAACCTTCTGAACTCCTTCTCTGACATTTCATCAACTTTACTGAGCATGGGTTCTGTTATTGTAGTATCCTGGTTTGTTTGGGGTACTTTCCTCCCTTGCTTTTTCATGTTGTCTATTTGCCTTTCTTACTTGCAGTGTAGATTTGAGATGTTACAGTTTCTACCCTATATTCCTGTAATATCGGTGCAGGTTGTCTGTGCCTCCCCTTAATGTTGGGCTTTCAGAACCTGCTGGTGTCCCTCGAAGTATGCTACCTGGGGCCGGGTCCCACGCAGGTTGGTGTGGGCCAAACTGGTTGAGTCTGAGCTCCTGAGGTGGTCTGCTGGTTGGAAGAGGCGGTCCTCTGAGCAGAGGTCAGTGAAGCTGTCCTAGGCCTGCCTGAGCTCTGCAGGTGTGGGCTGGGCTGAACTGGGCCTGCCTGCAGTTGGGTGGAGGTTGGCAGAACTGCCCTGAGCCTGGCTACACTCAAGCAGATGTCAACAGGACTGACCTGGGGCTGGCCATGCTAGGGTGGAGGTCAGCAGAATTGACCTGGGCATGGCTGGACTCCAGTGTAGTTCCCCGGGACTGTCCTTGGCCCGCTTATGCTGAAGCAGAGTTGGGTGGGTCTGTCCTTGCGTCTCCTGCTCTGGGGCAGAGGTCAGTGGGACTGACTGGAGCCTGGTCACACACAAGGGCAGGTCAGCGGGACTGACCTGAGCCTGGCCGCGCTAGGGTGAAGGTCAGCGGGACTCATGAGTGATATATTCTTAAAAGCGTATATTATGATTATCATTATTATATTTGTATTTGGCAGAGCTTTTTAAATTGCCATGTTTTAAATAAGCAAGTAGCACCTTTTTTTTTTTTTAAACAAGGCTGAATGAGTCTGAGTGGCCTTTCCTCACAAAATGCCAGGTTTTTGCATAATAATTTATAATCACAAAATAAGGAGATGGCCACAGGGCCTCAGCATGAGTGAAGAACTAAGCCAGAGGAGGGGTCTTTGCTAGGCTCTGACAAATGGCACTTTAAGGGAGAGAAGCATGACAGGAATGACAGCTGTTCCCGGGGGCACTGGGGAACACAGCTGCTCTTGGGCTGCCTAGCCCACACCCTGACCACCTGGGGAAGGCCAAGGTCTAGGGCACACTCTGCTCAGCCCTGGCACTCACAGAGCTGGCATCCATGATGAGCACAGAGGCCTTGCCACTGCGTCAGAACCAGCAGACCCCCCACGTCTGGCGGGTGGCGCACACCTGCTCATTCTGATAGGCTGGACCCGCGGTTTCCAATTGGTTGTTTTAATCTCCAGGCTCTTGACAGAAAGCGGATGTTGAGTAGGAACCCAGTAAGTACGATGGAGCTGCCTCTGGGCCAGCTTGGCCCCTGCCTGTTCTTGTATATAAAGCTTTATTGGCACAAGCCATGCCCCTTTATTATACATTGTCTGTGGCCACTTTCCTGCTACAGTCACAGCTTTAAGTGGCAGTGACAGAGGCCCTGTGGTTCATAACACCTAAGCCATTTGCCATCTGTCCCTTGATGGGAAGGTTGGCTGACCCTGCTTTGGAAGATGGTAGGATAGGGGTGGGGCCCCAGAGCAAAGGGAGGGTGCCCAGCATGAACACGTGCCTCGGGCCAGGCACCGGGCGCACCCTCTCTGTGGTGTTACTCATTAATCCACACCAGAGGTGAAGAGAAGCCCCATTTTCCAGATGAGACAACCAAGGCAGAGAGCACTTTGGGGATTCGTGCAAGGCCACAGCATCGGCACGTGGCAGAGCCAGGATTCAAACCCAGGCATTCAGGAACGGTCACCTGTGGGGCCAGAGACAGCCCCCTGAACCTGCTCAATGCTGCCGTGCCAGCATGTGCCCCTCAGAGGGGACCTGAGCCAGGGTGGCTGGTGGCAGCTGTGAGTCTAACTGTAAAATGTGCCCAGGCAGCTGCTGCGATTGATGAGACTTCCTAAAAGGAAGCAAAAGAAAAGCGAATGGCCCTCCAGGGTGAAGACGCTCGATTAACCGGGTTCTCCTCTCTGCTCCAGACTGGGACTCCCTGAAGCCAGACCCCGAGACTAGGATTTTGCTGTAAATGGTTTGTTTGGACACTGATCCCAGGAAGCACATGGGGGCAGTGGGAGGTGGGGCAGGTGGTGGGCACCCTCTTGGGTGTGCGGGGAGGGACCTGGGGTATCGCTCCTCCAACTCCAGGTGCTTAGCTCACAGGGGCTCAGCTGGGAGCTGCCCGGCACAGGCTGACAGGAGCCTGAGGGCTGCTCCAAGGCCGCGGCAGGACGTGGGTGCACGGGGCCGGAACACCGCGGGGCTGTGGCCACTCAGTGTGGCCCCTGGGCCCGCAGCCCGAGCTGCCTCCAGGCCAGCCACAGATGCAGATCCTGAGCCCTGCCACATCAGAACCTGCCTGTTAACAGCCCCCAGAGGTTGTTTGTGTGTTGTTGTTGGAGCAGGAGCTGTCCCAAACCTCAGGTTCCTTTCCTTTTTCCAAAAAGTAACCAGGGCGCCAACCCCACCAGACAGTTCCCTGGCTCCACCAAGTAGGAGGGAACGGAGGCCGACTGTCTTGAATGTGTTCAGGTTGGGTCCTTGCAGGAGCCCTGTTTGGGGAGATGGCTTGAATTGCGGTTGACTATGAGCCATGGAGATTTGGGCATTGTCTCCTTCCGTAGTCTCACGGGACTTGGCCCGAGATCTCGAGTGACTTGGCCGAGATTGCTGATCGGGTCAGCGCCATTTTGGTGGTGTGTGCGGCGTGTGTTAGTCGTTGTTAGAGCCAGAGAGAAAAGTTATCAGAATAAAAAGCTGTTTGTCTCCAGTTTGCCTCTGAACTTCTTCCCGCGGCTTCGTTGCTCCTAGCGGCCATCGCTTCAGGCGGCAACAGGTCCTTATCTTGGTGGAGGAGGAACACTGGGAGCCAGCTCTTTGGGCCCAGGAGGATGAGGATTTTCAATCGAAGGCCACCTGACCTATGTGGACGCTGAGGAGGTGACTCTCACCAAGCTGGTTCCAGATAGCTCTCTGCTGTGTGAACACCTGGGAGCCGCAGCCCGGGAGAGAGTCGCTCTCTCTGCCTGCCGACCCCACTCTCCACAGCGCCTCGTGGGCTGCTCGCCTCCGCAGGAAGGCCCAGTAGGCCTCAGAGCTCTGGTGGGCCTGCAGTGACCAGGCGTAGCTCTGCTTGCCCTCCTTGGCCTGGTGAACACACTTCTGGAAGAAAGGGACGGAGATTCTGAGGCTCTGCTGACCTGGGTGAGTGCTGTCTTGTCCAATCTCCCCGGATGGTCCCAGGAGGCTCCTGCTCACACATCTCCAGGGACAGGGACCTCACCACCTCATATCAAGTTCATTCCTTGTTTAAGTGACCTGCAGCTGCAGGTTTCCCTTCCATCCTGCCAGGTGTGGTCCGAGGGCTGCAGGGAAGGTGTCCCTGCAGGGACTTTGGACTTTGATTGTCTTGCATGCAAACATGAGCACTTCCCCTGTGCAGGGTCCTGGACTGGGCATGGTGACACAGAGACAAAGCAGACCCTGCAGGCCCAGGGATGCTCACCAGCTGCCCCATCTGCTCTGTCCCCCTCTACAGTGACAGCTGTCTCTGCGGCTGTCTCCTGCCTCTCCTTCAGGCCGACCACAGATCACCTCCGTCCTCAGATGGGTCGGGGGCTTCCTGGATTCTCCTGGCCAGGCACCACCACCCCGGATTACTTGTGTCCACAGAGGGGCTCTCAACCCCCAGGACTGCAAGCTCCTTGAGGGCAGGGCTGTGACCTGCCTCTGGCTGTGGTGCTGAGACACTGAGGGGTGGCCGCTGGCAAACCCAGAGCCAGCCTGGGGTGGGGAGGTCTCCTTAAGAGTACTTGTCGGGTAATTAAAATTCACAGTGATCATTTTGTGCAGTTGGTAGTTTGATATAAATAATCACACTAATTGACTGCAACTTGTTAAAAAAGCACCAATGGGTTTTTGGCCAGTCCTGGTAAGCTGTGGTGCTGACGGTCCCTCAGACCCCCTCTCTTTGGGCTCCTGGACCATTGCCCACTGGCCTCTGCCCTCTTCCTGCAGAGACTCGCGTGGCCAAGTGGAGGGCAGACGGCGGTGCAGGGCAGAGCTTTTAGGACTGGACTTTGGAGGAGCCCCAGGCATGGAGGGGCTGGAGGGAGGACTTCTAGAAAGAGACAGCAGTCACCTCTAAGCCCTGGGTTGGAGGGTCCACATCTCATTTCACGAGAGCTGCCTAATGCTCTGCGACCACCGTGCTCATTTGCAAAGCCAGATGTGATCTGGTGTTTGCTGGGCAGACCGCAATGAGCGGCTGAGGCGCTGTAGAGGGTAGAGACTAACGGCCCTGTCCCAGCTCAGCACGGCGGCTTTGTTTGGTCTGTTTCACGTTTTAGCACGTGTGTGCTGGGCGCTGCTTCCCTGTCCCCCTTGTCTCCTTCCAGATGGAAGGAGAGCCCTCAGCTTTCCCTCCTGGCCTCATGCCTCACCCTCCCCTCGACCCTGGAGAAGGGGCCATCTGAGTGATAAACCTGGAAATGACAGCTAGCAACCCTCAGCGAAGTCCCTCTCTTCCTTCTCTCTCCTGAGATCTGCTGGCTGGCGGAGAGCCAAGGCTCAGGACTGCTCTTGGCAATGTGGCCAGGGCCTGCCCTGCTCAGGACAGCAGAGTTGTCCAACCCTCTGCCAGCAGCTGGTGCCTGATGCAAAGCCATCCTCCCCCTAGGTTTATTGAGAATAAAACTGGCATTTTAATCTCTTCAAACTGGCTGCTGGATAGTTCCCGATTTGTTGCAAACAGGGTTGGGAGGAAGGGTGTGTTATGGATTGATTCTCGCACTTTGTAATCAAGAAGAATTTCTGTGACCAAAGATGTTAAAACTGCAGAAGCTTGCAGAAGCTTAATGAAGCTCGGCTGAGGCTCATTGCATTTGACCCACAGGAAGGACACTGTGGAGGCAGGGCACTGCACTGGAGAAAGGACAGCTTTGGTGCAGCACATGCTTAGAAGGGGCACTGGAGGGCTGCTTGGGGGAGGTGACACTGGAACAGGCAGGGTTTGATCATCAGAAGCTGGAAGGGTGCGGATGTTGGGAATGACATTGGATAATGACACATGTTCCTGCTAAAAGGGCTTTGAGTGCACCCCCTAAGCAAATGTGTGTGCCCTCGGCCCCACACACAACACTGCGGCAGGTGGGGAGTGCTCTGTGACAAGGGTCCCTTGGTGGAAGTAGTTTGAGAGATGCTACAGGCTAATGCTCACACTCAGGGACTCCTGTGCCCATCAGTCCCTCGTCTCTCCCTGTCATCCCCATCCCAAGACAGTGGGGACCTTGTCCATCTTGATCTCAGTTGTATCCCCAGCAGCTAGAACAGTGTGCAGATGCCCCCAAAAGATTTTATTTTTTAAGCATATATATATATGTTTTGGGTGGACACAATACCTTTATTTTTATTTATGTGGTGCTGAGGATCAATCGCAGGGCCTCACACATGCGAGACAAGCGCTCTACCACTGAGCCATAGTCCCAGCCCTCAAAATATTTTCTTTAACTGAACCAAACTACATCTGATGTACCTGAAAGTGCTGCAGGGAAAAATCTATTTATTTTGATCTGTTCCAGAATCTCTTGCACCTACGTGACAACTCAGCTGTGTTTCATGGACTGGCCGTTCTGCCTAACCCAGTTTAGGAGATGCTGCGAGAGACAGGAGCCGGTCATCGATTGCAGGGCTGGGGTGAGAAGCACCACATGTCTGCATTCCAGAAAGCTCCCTCTGGCTCAGGGCCTAGGAGGGATGGTCCCTGCTCGAGGCTGCCGGCTGCAGGGGCCACTCTGCAGACAGGGACTCCCCCTTCTCCAGGGGAATGAGACTCGCTTTTTCTCTGGAGACAGCTGTGCCCACTGAGTGGTCAACGTCTTCGTTATTTCCGTAAAAGGCAGGCCAGGGTGCTGGGCCCGCAGCCGGCCCCTCTGTGTTTAGGAACATCTCGTACCTGTGCCCAGGAGCACCTGCGCCCCTGAGAGCAGCACCTGGAGGGGTCGGCAGCCTGGGCCACCGCTGTGTGGTTTTCAGAGGAATAAGTCACAGTTTAACCAGCAAAATGGAGGTTGATTTAAAGAAAGAAAACACTGCTGTGGTTGGTTCACGCAGAGTCCAAGGGAAGGCCAAAACCCAGAAGAGGGCTCCCAGGGCCAGGAGGTGTGCCCAGGGAGGTGGCCACGTGTGAAGGGGCACATGTTCCATCCCTGTGCTGCCCTCAGTAGGCGAGTCAGTCCCAGGTCGCGGCCATGACGTGCCCTGCTGCGGGCCAGTGCTCCATTAGGAAGGCCCAGTCTGAGGGAGAGTGAGAAAGGCTGCACCTGGAAAACCCCGTGATTTAGAGGAACGTGAGGAAAAGACCTCAGCTTTAGAGCCATGTGTGTCCTGTGGATAGACACCTGTACGAACTTCCAGAGGGGGGAAGGGGGCCCTTGAGACCGTGGCCAGTGGCAGATATAGGTCCTCTGTTCTACAGCACATGATGCAGAGGACAGCAGCAAGGTTGCAGGGCACAGGAAGGGGTGTGGAGCCTTGACAGAGGCCAACCAGCTTGCCAGGGCCACAGTGCTCCTGTGCCTTCAGGCCTGGAATGGGAACCAGACCTGCTGTCCCTGAACCTCTTCCTTCCTGCCCACCACACATGCCCAGTTCATCCAGAACCTGCTACAACTCAAAGAAGGAGACAACCCACCCTGCACCCCCTGTAGCATGGGCCCCTGCAAGGGCCTGAAACAAAGAGAGGAAAGCTGAGATGGGATTGTGTTGCCGGGGCCTCACAGGAAGACCTGAAAGTGACTTTCACTTGGGGCCAGCGTGATCTCCCTGCATCTTGCCCTGTGGTAGGCGCACAGGGAATGGACAGAACCCCTGGGGGTTTTCTTTCCCTGCCTTTGGGCCAGCCCCCTTTCCTTTTCCGAAACAGAAACTCACAGCGGAAGACCTGGAGATCATCAGTGATGACTTAGCATATTTGAATCCTAGCAGACAATAGTGACGGTCATGCACCAACAGGCCTCTCACCTCCTGGAAACTCTGCAGAGCACCAGTGATCGTCCACTCAAGGGGAGACTGGGCAGCGGAGGAATGCAGTGGCTACCTCCACGTCACCTGCAGGTGTGGAAGCCAGGACCTTCCCTCCTGTCCAGGCTGCAGGATGGTTATCGGTCCAGTCCAGACAGCAGACCAAGTGTAAGTTGCTAGGTTCACAGGGGTCGGGACCTGGCTGTGGTGCTGGGGTGCAGCGGGCAGAGGGCTGGCTTCTGAAGTTGATGCTAACCCTGGGTTCCTGTACCAGCCCTGCCTCTCACCTGCAGCCTGGCATTTGGCAAATTATTAGTAGCCCGGTGCCTTGGTCTCCCCACTCACAAATGAGGATTGCATTGTCACTGCCTCATGGGCTGTAGTGAGCACTGGCTGTGTCAATACTTGTGCAGTCCTGAGAACAGAGCCAGGCCCCAGTAAGTGCTTAGTCAGTGTGGGCTGTTACGACTGTGGCAGGCCCCTCCTCCACTGAGCCCGTTCTCAGGAAGAAATCCAAGCAACAAATCCATTTCATTTCTTGACTTGCCAAGCATCGGAGCCCTCACTATGGTCAAGTCCCCATGGAGGGCTGGAGGCTAGACACAGGCCCTGCCCACCAGTGGCTCACCTCTGGAGGAGGAAGACCACATATCAAAAACTGCAACAATTCATGATAGGGGTTGGGGTTACAGAACACAGCCCAGATGTCCCTGTCCTCAGGGCTCAGTTTCACATTCTCCTGAAGCAAACATGCATGTAGCAAATGTGGTGGAGAATAAGCAAAGTGTGACCTTAACCCCCATCTCAACCATTTCAGCTTTTGGGTTTCCAAGTTCCCTCACCAACATGCCCACTTGGGCCTTCCTGGGGCAGGAGACACAACAAGCCAGAGGTCCACCAGGCTGGGGGAATGGTGCTGCTACTGCCAGGTCACATGGGCTGGGGCCACAGGACAGAGGTGGGCTGGCCACATGCACGTCAGGGAGCATCAGGGCATTAAGGAGCAGGTGGCAAAGCCCAGGTAGTGACATTGTATGTTAACGAGATAATGCTGCAGAGGGAGCCAGGCGGCAGGTACAAGGTAGTGCTCCAGGAACGACATCCTCACTGGCTCTCCTGTGTCAAGATCGCGCAGCTCCTGGTGTCTGCAATGGAGCAGGACACTTTCAGCACCCTGGAGAGCTCCCCACTGCGGGTCCAATCTCACTTCTGCTCACCACTGGGGGCGATGGCCATCTCTCATGTGCACTGGGTCCCAAATCTGAGCCTCACATGCCCCACTTGAAGCAGGTCACTGTCCCATGCCACAGGAAGGGACAAAAGACGGCGTGACATGGCCATTAAGTGGCACTGCCAAGCCTGGGAACACACTTAGGACTTCTGTTGGAGCCAGCACCTCCAAAAAAAACTGGCAGTTTTGGGGTCAGGCAGGGCATGGGCCAGGTCAGCTTCGCCCCTAATATGTGGTCACGGTGTCCTCTTTTTCTACTTAGCTCCTCTGATGTAGCACCAGAGAAGTTTTTGTTTTGTGTAATCAGAGGGAATATTTTAATACATTTTATTTTAATTCTCCATATTTCGGTATTTTATTTTTTATTTTTTTAATATTAATTTATTTACTTTAGTTGTACACAATGCAATGCATTTATGTTTACGTGGTGCTGAGGATCGAACCTGGGCTGCGCACGTGCGAGGCGAGCGCTCTGCCGCTAAGCCACATCCCCAGCCCATATTTCGGTATTTTAAGTTAAAAAAATAAAAATAAATGTGCTTATCAAGTTAAGGCCATCCTTAGCCCTTCGTTTTAGCTTCCTTATTAAAATAAAATTCTTCTGAGTGGTTTCTTAGTTTACCCAGAAACCATAGTTACTAAGACAAAGGGACTTGGGCAGGCTGCAGGGATATTTTTCTCAGAAGCTTTTTGTTCTTGTTGAATTTTTCCTGCAGGATTTATGCTAAATTGCCTCTGCCCTAAATAGAGCCACATAGAGGGCTCTGCCTCAGCACAGGGCGCCACCACGCGGACAGCACTGCCTCAGCGAGGACCTCGGCTAAAGGAAAATGAAAGTGACAGAGCAAGAAAGGCTGGTGTTTTTGTTTGTTTGTTTGTTTTTAAGAATGGGGCTGGGGCTGGGATTGTGGCTCAGCGGTAGAGCACTCGCCTAGCGCGTGGGCGACCCGGGTTCGATCCTCAGCACCACGTACAAATAAAATGCATTGAATAAAACGCATTGTGTACAACTAAAGCAAATAAATAAAAAATATTAAAAAAAAAAAAAGAATGGGGCTAACAGTGCTGCAGAAAATCAACTGAGGGACAAAAACTGAAGAGAAAGAAAAAGTCCACTCCAGTGAGCTCTCCACGGGCACAGAACTTTTATGCTCAAATCGCAGCAGACAGTGACTTTCAGATCATTGGCTTTACAAATAGGACTTTGTTTCACAGAGAACACCTCCCTTGGGCGTCGGGGCTCAGCCCAGCCCTGCCACATGCAAGTGGCGACTTGTGAACCCCAAAGGCAGCCATGCGGGTGCGTGAGACACAGTTCTCACTGGGCCACTGCAGAGCGGGGACTCCGGGCCTGTCCTTCCCTCCCCTTTTCAGGCAGAGCTGAGCAAGTCACAAAGGGAAAAACATAGCCGGGCGCGGTGGCGCACGCCTGTAATCCCAGCACTTTGGGAGGCTGAGGCAGGAGGATCACGAGTTCAAAGCCAGCCTCAGCAATGGCAAGGCACTTAGCAACTCAGTGAGACCCTGTCTCTAAATAAAATACAAAAAAGGGCTGGGGATGTGACCCAGTGGTCGAGTGCCCCTGAGTTCAATCCCTGGTAACCACAAAAAAAAAAAAAAAAAAGGGAAAAACATTTAGTTTATGCAACTCATTATATCATTCACCTGAGACCCAGACACCAGCTCAGATGAAGATGACGATTACGGTTAGGAAACAGCTTGTGGCTGAGTTCCAGGTCCTGGTGACTTGCACGTGGAGTGACTTTCTGGAGGGCATGCAGCACCCCAACAACCGAGGAGGTTTATCAGGAGGCAGTGTCCACATCACATGGCTCCAGACACCGAGAGAAGGTTAACCTGCCCGTGTCAGGGTCCTGGCTTTAGATAGCATGGTCCCAACTGAAGTTAGGATTCAAGTTCATTCATTTATGAGCTAACACTGGGCTGTGGGTTGAAGTGTGTCTCCCACAAATTCACGTTGAAGCCCTGACTCCAAGGACTATATCAGGAAACAGGGTCTTTAGAAGGCAATGAAGTTCAATGAGGTCATAGGGTGGGGCTCTAATCCTAAATGGAGGACGGTGTCCTCACAAGAAGAGATCTCCCCCTCACTCACTCTCTCTCTCTCCATCAACCATGTGAAGACACAGCAAGAAGGTAGCCACCATGAGCCAGGAAGAGAGCCATCATCAGGACCCCCTGTGCTGGCACTCTGGTCCTAGACTTCAAGTCCCCAGAGCTGTGAGAAAATAAGTATCTTGGTTCAGCTGCCCGGTCTGTGTGGCGTTGTGTCATGATGGTCTGAGCAGATGAAGATGCTGCGAAGGAAGCACTTCAGTATTTTTGACAGAGGCTACGGGACGTCAGCGGCAGCCCCTCGCCCAGTTTCTCACCCCAGCTTCAACCGGGGTTGCAGGCATAATGTGAAGGGATGGTGTGAAATGCCCAGTGATAGTGGAGGGGCTGGTTAGAGCGGGGACTCTGGAGGTAGACTGGCAGCAGTCTCCAGGACTGTCTCCATGTCCTGGCTGTGAAGCCTTGGGCACCTGCCTCGCCTCCCTGTACCGGGTGTCCTCTCCTGGACAGTGCAGACGCCAGCTCTTCTGTTTCCAGGGCTGGGATTCAGGCAGGAGGCCCCAGGACAGATGCTGGGCGCCCGGAGCCCTCGGGTTGGCTGTTAGGTAACTGAAGTCGGCCCCTTTACCTCCCACTCCTGCTCCACCACTCTCTGAACCTGTTACCTGGGGAAGGCCACTAGACCTTTCTGAGTCAGCCTCCACCTGTGAAGCGTGCCTGGCCCTGGTGAAGGTCACACAGGGAGGATCAACGCAAAGGGGAAATTGCCATTACTTATGACAGTGCTGGCTCAAAGAGCAGGGGCCAGGGTCATACTCCCCACACATTTTTCTGGGTCCTGGACTCTGTTAGGCACAGCCACCCAACGGCATGACCTCTGCATGTCAAATACTCATGAGTTACAGCAAACCCCTGAAACCAAGCATCACTTTGCTGGGACACAAATGGAGAGCTATCAGGGAGGCTGGTGTGGAGGAGCAAGCCCCGCCCATCAGACTTGACACTCACCCTTCCCCCCCGGGGGAGCATCATGGTTAAAAGTGTGGGTTCTGGATCCTGAATGTGTAGGATCCAACACCAGCCCCATGGGTTGGCTGCACCTCATTAGCCACACACATCACCTGAGGCCCTCAGTTTCCTCTTTAGTGAATTAGGGAGAATTCCACACCCACCGTGCAGGCACTGCAAGGCCTGTTCATCCTATTTCTATCCACGAGCGCCTGCTGGGTGCTGAGCACGGCGGACATCAGCATGCAGAGCAAACACCCCAGGCCACTGCAGTTTACATTCTGGGGAGCAGGAAGGGGGCAGTAAGAACATGAAGTCCTCCGGGCAGTGCCTGGCCTCAGCAAATGTTAGCTGTTATTTCAGAGGCATTTTAAATTGGCACATTTGTAGCTGTCTATCACTTGAAATGTCAAGAGTTGACTGCCATCGACTTCCTGCCCCCACCATCCAGGAAGGAGGCAGGGCAAGGACTGTGACCTCATAGCACATTGGGGAGGAGGAGGTGGCAATGCCAGGCTCCCGTAGCTCTGGCCCACTAGGTGCACGCGTAGCCTTGGTTTACCCTACAGCACCCCACGTGTCGTGGAGAAACTGAGGCACAGGGAAGCAGAGGGATGATGATCCAGAGGCGTGCAGGTGGGGGGAGGCCAGGTGAGGTCTTGAACCCAGGTCTCCTGACTGCCAGCCTCAGGCTTGTCCCCTGCACCACCTACCACAGTGTGGCCCTTCACGCTGAGCAGGAAAGTGACAATTCTCAAGGTTGCCTCTTTACACGTGACCCCATCCACCAACCGGGCCCCTTCTTAACAAGCCACAATGTAGAAACCTACCCCTACCCCCCACCCTCATCAAACCACCCCAACAGTAAAGAAAGACAGGAAAGAACCAACCCCCCCACCCCCCATGTTCCTTGGGGCCACCTAGGAAGAGGAAGTGAGGCAAACAGCAAGGACCGAACAGAGTCCCAGGACTGTCCTGGCCTGTCCCCTTTTGTGTATCCATGTGGCCAAGCTTGGTCCAGACCTCGGGACCCATCACTCCCTGAAGGAGCCCTAATCAAGGAGATAGCTAAAGATTGCGGTTAGCTGAGAGCCATAAAAGATGTTCAAGTTTCCACCTGATATTAATACATTATTCAAAGACTCGTTGTATGCCTGTGAACACTGTGTGACGCACCTGTAAGCTCGAGCTGTAAGCACTTGTCCTTGTTAAAGCTAAATATATATAACCGAGGTTGGTTAGAGGGTGTTGGAAGAAGGAGGTGGATGGTTGGAAGTAGTTGGAGCTGGTTGGAGTGTGGAAGGAGTTTGTTGGAGTTTGTGGTTGGAGTTGGAGAGGTTGCTGAAGCCAGAGAGAGAAGAAGAATAAAAGACCCTTTTTTCATTTTCATCCTGCCTCCGAATTTTCTCCCGCGGTGTCGTTGCTCCAAGCAGCAATCGCTTCAGGCAGCAACAACTCTCCTGTGCTTATTTTCCAATGGATTCTTTGCTTTGAATCATAACTCACGAGTGTGGCTCAGGACTTCAGGGTCCCCAGGGATGGCAGTGGAAAGGTAGAGCTGGCCCCACCCTGGCCCTGCAGCACCCAGAGCCCTTCCTTGGAGGCAGCCTTGGCCTGGGGCTTCTTCCTGGGCACTCCAGAGCTAGGCTGCACTTCCGTCCCCTGGACAACGGCACACCAGTCCCACTGCCCCCAGGTGTGTCTTTGGAGAGTCCTAGAGCCCTTTCTGCACCAGCGCACCCCAAGCTGCCAGCATCACGGTGAAGGCGGTACCATCTTCACCGTGTGCACAGGCCACAGTGTGTCAGCAGCCCCAGGGGTGGATGCAGAGGTCGCTCCTGGCCTCATATGGGTGCCCTTCATGTGTGTGCTGAGCTCTCTGTGAATGAGCTTGCTGGGCCAAACGGCTCGTATGTTTGTGATCCAGATGGACCTTTCTCCAGGGCTGGGCCCTGCCATCCCCACCAGCAGTGTGGGGCTCATAGGCGAGAGCACCACTTCCCTCTCTGCTCACCTCATCGATGGTTCTCTCTGGCTGTGGCATGAAGCCAGGCACCCCAGCCTGGCATTCAGGACTCTGGGAGGCCAGGTCTTAATTCTCCAGCCTCATACTCATCCAGCCACATAATCAACTCTGAAGGGTGGTGATCAAAATGGATGATCATCAGGCCCTTGATATATTTTACCCCATTTAATCTCTACCTTGGCCCTTACTACTATGAAAACATCCATTTTACAGATGGAGAAACAGGTCCACAGAGGTCAGTGATTTCCCAAATGTCCACAGCAGGGCAGGGGCAGATGGGACCCTCTATGTTGGCCTGCTCTTTTCATCTCACCAACAAGCAGAAATCCTCTCCGATCAAGTGCAGTCCAAAGCCCTCACCCCAATGGGACCAGCCTCAGATCTCCCTACCTTGGCTCTTTTCCTAGGGTCCAGGCAGAAGGATCCCACTGGTAGACCGCCCCTGGCTGGTTCACTCATGCAGTGGATAGACGTAAGCATGAGCTGCCAGGCCTCAGGTAGAGGCTGCAGAACAACACCAAGTCTCAGTTCCACAAGATACAGGACTATGGTGATCGCTTTGACCAAAATTCTTTATTGTCAGAGCTCAGAGGTGCTTCGTGACTTGGTCAAGATTGCCAATTTAGAGAGTAGCAGCCTGGAGCCCAGGCCTCTGGACCACTGGACAGCACACTGGTCACCCCTATGGCTCAGATGGCTTTGGGGCCAGCTCTGCCAACCTGAGATGGGATTACTAAGGTGGGTGATGGGATTAAAAGTCAAGGGAATAACCAAGAACTACTCTTACTCTACCTTCAAGGTCCACCTGGAACCTGAGAAAATTGTCTTTGAATTCAACTTTGGGCTGAAACACCACCTGCCCTCTGACAGTACAGTTCGATTTCTGCTTAAATATCCTGCAAGGGCAGGGATCAAGAATGGAGTTTTCTGCATAATGGAAAGTTCTGGGCAGGAACCCAAACCTTTCCAGCTCAGTTTCAACATCTGCACGGTTGGCGCCACGCGTTGACTCCATCGATCTGGAGTTGAATCTAATCTGTGCCCTTAAAGACCCGTGGGGCCAGGCTCAGGTTCGCACTGGGATTCGGGACAGTTCTTGTTGGTGGTGCATGGGAGAACTGAGCGCAGCTGTAGGAGAGCAGGTCATAGTGCTGGATCAAGCGCTGCTCTCAGGACGAGAGTCACCCAGACTTTGCCACCGGCTCGGAGCAGCGGCGGGGACCAGCACACGGCCTGGGCGTGCCGGCCGGTCCTCACCCGCCGCTGCTTGCCGCGCCTCCTTCACCACCGGCAGCCGCTGACGGCTCTGGGCCAGCCGCAAGGAGGGGCACGGCCACAAAGCATGTCCCAGGCATCAGCACCGGGACTCAGGGGCTGGGGGGCCAGGGCGCCCGAGCCCTCTCGGTAACCACCCCGCACCGCTGGGGAGCGGGGCGTGAGCAACAGAGGGGTGGGGACGCAAGTCCAGCCACTGACCCGCAGCCCGGCCACTGTCCCGCTGCACGTCCCCCGCCTTCCGGGGCTGCTGTCCCGCGCCCAGTGAGCGGGGCCCTCCAGAGGTCCCGGCCACTGCCCGCACAGCTGTGGCGGGGGTCGCGGTTCTGGCCACGCGGGACCAGGTCGCGGGCAGGGCGGAATGCAGGTAGCTCCGCGAATCCGGGGCTCCGGGCTTTGGAAGCAGCCAGGGGCGGGGCCTGATGGGCGGGCAGATAGAGGGCGGGGCCATGCTGTGGGCGGGGCCGAGGATTGGAAGCCCCTCCCCCGCCGGCTGCTCACCTGGGCCTTCCTAGCCCGCAGTGCTGTTACAAAATGCTCCCAGACAGGTGGTAGTGAGGAAGATGCCGTCTAAATTCTTCACACGTGTTCCAATAGATTTGGATTCTCCAAAATACACGATACATAATCGCTATGATGGCATTAGAAAATTCAGAGCATCCCTCTCTGGGGAATCCTTTTAAGAGCCAACCACTACCTTCATATTAGAAAACAAAATTAGTATACTTTTTTTTTTTAAACGTTTGTTTGCTTTAGTTGTACACAATGCAATACATTTGTGTTTACATGGTGCTGAGGATCGAACCCGGGCAGTGCACGTGCTAGGCGAGTGCTCTACCGCTGAGCCACCACCCCAGCCCCAAATTAGTATACTTTAAAGGATAGTTTAAACATTTAGAAAAAACGTCAAGCTCCACGTTGGCAGTGCTTCCCTGTTTGCATATTAACTCCCAGTCTGTGAAGGTGACCCAAAGGCAATCCTAGGGTTCACAAACTCCTTGCCCACGGTAATTTTTGAGGTTGCTAACGTGACAGCCCTGTTCCCTGGAGCCAGACGGTCTGGGTTCATCAACCTGCCTCTCCTGGGTGGCCCTGGGCTGGTTACTTTACTTCTCTGTTAAGTGGGGCTAGTAATCCATTAGATAAGAGGATTCTGGGATTAATGAGTTTATATTCCTAAAGTACTTAGGAAGCATTCACCAATTACCTTAGCTGTTATTACTGAGATCTCCCACCACAGTAATTATGTAATAGCATAATTCAGCCATTTCATACTCCCCCACAGTGTTCTACTTCAATCCCTTGTTTACTTTTTTTTTTTTTTTTTTTGTACCAGGGATTGAACTCAGGGGTGCTTAACTACTGAACCACATCCCCAGCCCTTTTTATTTTATTTTTAAAAATTTGAGGGCTGGGGTTGTTCCTCAGTGGTAGAGTACTTGCTTGCCTGACACCTGTGAGGCACTGGGTTTGATCCTCAGCACCACATAAAAAATAAATAAAGCATACAATTTGATGTTAAATTTTTTTTTTTTGAAACAGGGTTTCACTGAGTTGCTTAGGGCCTCACTAAGTTGCTGAGGCTGACTTTGAACTTGTATCTCTCCTGCCTCAGCCTCCCGGGATTATAGGCATGTGCCACTGTGACCAACCCTTGTTTATTTTTTAATCCAACCAATGAGTTACTAAAGCTTTCTGTTCCTCAGTTTCCTTCTCAATAGAATAGAGATAGTATTTAAATCTTCCCAGGGATGTTTGAGAGTTAAATGAGAAGCTGCAAGGGGTGAATCAGCACAACAGGTCAATATGATGTGTATTACCTGGTCAGTAAGGACCAAAACAATTGCTCTTATCGCTGGGTGTCCTCAGATGCTCAAGGGGTGTCCCAGGGCTGAGCCAACCTGGGCCGGGCCTCCAGAGCAGGAAAGTGCCCAGAGGGCTTGTGCACCCAACCCTTCCTCCAGGGAAGCAAAAGACTCAGGAGAAGCCCTGACACTTGCCATATGAAGCTCCTTCTACCTGCACACACCACACATCTTCTCAATCCAGAACCACCGAGTGTGGCAGTACACACTGAGATCCACCTACTTGCAAAAATTAGTAAAAGAAAAAAAAATTCCCTGAAAACAAATCCTTGAGAACAGGTAAGAAAGTTCCAAAATAAAAGAAACTTAAGTGAGACTCTTGCTCTCCTACATCAGTCCCCACAGAACGCCACTGGGAGGGAATCATCACGGTAAGGACGTGCAGATGGACAACTAGATGAGGAGGACAGAAGATGGACCAGAGTTAAATCTGAAACATGTTAGGTTAATTATGACAAACATAATCACCTGCTCAGTAAAAAGCAATGAATTAATAATACATACAGCTGGTGACAGGCTGACCATCTGAAAAGGGTAAAATGAACTCCAACCGTATCCCAAATACACAAGTAGATTCTGAAGACCCAAATACAATGATAAATATCTTGTAAGGATAAGGAAGCTTGGGATCCCACAGTGTGGTCATGTGATTAAAACATGGAAGTGGTGATTACTTACAACAATCTTTAAATGTATGGCTAAATTCACAAGAAAGTCTGTTGGGGACATTAAGAACATGTCAGCCGAAAGAATAGAAATTTAAGTCAAGGAAATGAAAACCTAACTCTCTGGCTGTCTCCCACTTCCTGATACGTGAACTTGGCCTAGCCCAGGGGTGTTGCCCTGACATATGATGAAAAATCAAACCACCACTAGGATAGGCTAGTGGCTGTTCCTCCAATGTGATCTGCTTGTGCTCCCTATGCTCCCCTATAACCTTTCTGCTGATTGGCCCATGTCTTCTATATAGGCCATCCAACTTCCTCAATAAACTGAGCTCGTGCCTTGACCGGTCTCCCTGACGGCGTCTGATTGTCCTCCAAAAGGAGGGCTGGGTGCAGGCGGTCAGTCGGCTCTTACCTTTCCCGATCCGTCCTTGTTGGCGCATGCTCCCCCTTCTCTTGCGGGTCGAGAGGAGCTGGGGGCTAAAAACCCCAACAAAAGTCCAAGTATCAAACCTCTTACCCCAAAGAGGAAAACCCTGCAGAAACAGTGGCTATGAACACAGAAATACAACCTTGGTAATTAACCAGCTACAGGAACCTCAGGTTGGAGGGACTAGTCCTGATGAGGATGATGGACAGAACCTATCTATCTCTGCTGCTATCTCTGCTGCCTCTGGTGCAAAAACATAAAAAAAATGATGGACACAGTCTTTCTTGAGAACTGGAGCAGAGGATCTCTCCAATGTGTGTCTGAGATTCAAATTTATACTCCATCAAGGTTAAGAAAGATCACTCATGACACTACTAAAATAGTTACGAGGTGGTAGAGCCCCTGGATAATCAAATGGCAATGTTCTCTTCCTGATGGAAGATACTTTTCTACCCAGGCCTGTCACTGTAGGCCACATCTGGCTCAATATAAAACTTATTTAACACACAAAGAAATAACTCAATGTGAGAGTTGGCAAAAATGCAAACCACAGGTTTAGATCCTCAAGCATTTCTGATAGTAGGCACATACTTCACAGAGTAAAAATAAGCATAAACAAAAGATTTTTTAAAAATTTAAATGGAATAAAGTAAAGTTCAAAGAGGAAAGGTCAAGTGAAATAACCAGAATGATTTGAAAAAGAACCAAACATTGTATAATAAGAATATAACAAATGAAATAAAACCCTCTATTGATGGGTCACTTAGCAGACCATCTTGGCTGAAGAGACAACTAGTTCACTGGAGGACAGACTGGAAGACATTACCCAGAATGCAATTCAAAGTGGGAAGGAAATGAGAAATAGGAAAGAGGTTTGGATAGATATGAGAGTCTCACATTTGTCTAATTAGTTCCAGAAGGTTGAAGCAGAGACAAAAAAGGAGGGGAAATATTTGATGAGGTAGTGGCTGAGAATTGTGCATAACCGTTCAGAGATACCAAACTTCAGGTCTAGGAAAAAATGTATACCACGCAGCATAAATAGAAATAATCTGCATATAGGTCAGATGAAATAAGAAGGCATCAAAGAGGAACCAGAAACAGTAAAAATAAAGACAAACATTCTATAAAAGAATAAAAGGACCATGTTTCACCAATTCTAAGAGACACCTTTCCCTACAATTTGACATGTCTGAAGTTGGTGGAGCCTTGCTGCAGATGGAGTCTTACAGTTGTCACTGAGACAGTTCTTTTTTCTTGGTGGACATAAACTAATGGAGGGTCATCTACTCAGTGGCGTCTTAGGATGAAACGGACTGGCCACAGACCTGTCAACAGCAATCACAGAAACCCAATGAGAGAGAACTACTATGTTCAAGGTGTGAGAAAAAGTAAAATTAAGAGATTTTATGTCCATGAGGAAAACCAGATACACTATTTTTAAAAAGTGTTTTTGATAGATGGGCAGGAGCCAATAGACTTAAAGGTCGCCAAAAGGTCACCCTGTTCCACAGGCAGAGAGCCAAAAAGTCACTCTGTTCTCTGGACAGAATGTTTCATTTTCCCTGGGCAGGAGCCAATAGGCTTGAAGGCCACCTTCACCCCACAGGCAGGAGCCAATAGGCTTAAAGGTCACCCTCACCCCACAGGCAAAGAGCCAATAGCGTTAAAGGTTGCTCTGGTACACCTCCCCCCACCAGAAATCCCTATATAAGCTCCTGTTTGTTTGGAGTTTTGGGGAGAGTCACAGACACACAGCTTGTCCCTGCTGAGAGGAGGCAGTCACTGCACCAGCCTTAGCCCCACCACCTCCAGCCTGATGGCAGCTGCCCCAGCTGTCAGCTCCAGCCTCCAGCCCGTCAGCAGCTGCCTTGGCTGACAGCTCCAGAGACCACAGCCAGTGGGACCAGGCACCCGCCTTCCGTTCAGAGCTTGCACACGCCCCTCTCCCTGACTCCTCTCTCCCAGCACCTTTTCAACCTCCGACCAGCCATAATGGCTGGTGAATAAATCTGTTGGCTGCACAGTTGTCACCGGTGTGATTTTTGCCCTTCAGTTTTTAGATATTGGAAACAGCAGATCAGTGCCACCTGAAAGAAGAAAAGCGAATCAGGCGAACTCTATGATTACCTGCTTCCTCACTGGAGACACTTTCTTTCTTTCTTTTTGGTACTGGGGATTGAACTCAGGGGCACTCGACCACTGGGCCACATCCCCAGCCCTTTTTTGTATTTTATTAGAGACAGGGTCTCACTGAGTTGCTTAGCGCCTCTCCATTGCTGAGGCTGGCTTTGAACTCACTATCCTGCCTCAGCCTCCCAGGTGCTGGGATTACAGGTGTGCGCCACCGCGCGCCCGGCTGGAGCCACTTTCTTGACTATGAAGCAGAAAGAGGAAGCAAAGCAGAGCGAGGTGGCTTCCCTGAGCTGAGAAGGGATGGAGGGGGAGAGAGGCCTTTGCATCTGGGTTTGAGAAGCAGAGCACCAGAGGAGGGAGCTGGGTACAGAAAGCTCTAGAACTCTGCCCTGGGTCCCCTGGAGTCTCTGTGTGCATAGGCCAAGCATATATTAGGTGGCACTTCTTGGATCCAGGCAAAGAAAAGCCATATGGAGGCGAAAAACTGAGTAACTCTTGGATCTCTGAAAGACTGAGGAACACGTGGGTTGCAGTCAGCTACAGTGGAAAGACCTCGCTGAGTCTCCAGAGCACTTAGCAGAAGCTGCACAGTGGCCATTCCTCAGGAGAAGGGCTGGCCCAGCTCTGAGGTGAAAGCAGCCCTAGGACTCACATGCACAGAGGCCAAAAGTAAACACCAAAAGCCTCAAACTGCGGGACATGGTGGCGCACGTCTGTAATCCTAGTGCCTGGGGAGGCTGAGACAGGAGGATTGTGAGTTCAAAGCCAGCCTCGGCAATTTAGCAAGGCTCTATGCAACTTACCTAGACCCTGTCTCTAAAAAAAAAAAAAAAAAAATATATATATATAAAATGGGCTGGGGGTGTGTGACTCAGGGGTTAAGTGTCCCTGGGTTCAATCCCTGATTCCAAAAAAAAAAAAAAAAAAAAAAAAAAAAAAAAAGACAACAAACTGATGCAAAAAAACAACAAACTGATTCAATTACATAATAACTAACTATCTGACAATAAAAAGTCAAATATTCTTTAAAGGAAGAAAACAAATCTAAATAGCAACACAAAATTCACAATGTCCCGTGTCTATTAAAACCTGATTAGACAAATAAGGAAACACGAACATGTCAACATAGCTAGGGAAAATAAGTTCACGGAGAGCTACTCAGACATGGACGTGGCATTGAGCACACAGAGAAGCTGTCATTGATATCTTGAAGGCCCTAGATAAAAACATGGAACTAATGGAAGGATAAAGTGAGACAAACCAAAGAGCAGCTGGAGCTCCTAGCTCTGAAGCTTGCGTCCTCAGGAATGAAAGACCCATCAGCCAGGCACACACAGGTTGAGACGAGGAAAAGTAAAGCCACAGCGAATCCAAAACGAGTGTAGGAAGAAATCATGGCCAACATGTTCTGAATTTAATGAAAACTCTGAATGCAAAGATCCAAACGCGCCTGGGCACCCCCACCCCCACGCGCTTCGCCAGTGCCCACTCCCATCAAGTAGCTGAAAATAATAAAGGAGATAAACTTAAAAGTTGCCAGAGACAACCTTACATAAGACATCAGCAGGTCTCATAGTTAAGTG
Source organism: Tamias sibiricus (assembly GCA_025594165.1). NCBI lineage: Eukaryota > Metazoa > Chordata > Mammalia > Rodentia > Sciuridae > Tamias > Tamias sibiricus. Next base: position 5,102,591 of record CM046665.1, read on the forward strand.
TGGTGCTGGCACCAAAACTAGACAAGTAGATCAGTGGAACAGGGAAAGAGTCCAGAAATAGATTCACGTGTATGTGGTCAATTGATTTTTGTTTTCTTTTTCTCTTTTTTTGGTGCTCAGGGGCACTCAACCACCGAGCCCCATCCCCACCCCTATTTTGTATTTTATTTAGAGACAGGGTCTCACTGAGTTGCTTAGTGCCTTGCTTTTGCTGAGGTTGGCTTTGACTCTCAATCCTCCTGCCTTAGCCTCCCCAGCTGCTAGGATTACAGGTATGCACCACCGCACCCTGCAATTTTTGACAGAGAAGCAAAGATAATCCAATATAGAAAAGATAGTCTTTTCAATAAATGATATTGAGCTATTGGATATCCAAAAATGAATTTCAGTCCATATCTTTAACCTCATATGAAAATTACCACAAAATGAATGATAAACCTAAATATAAAACATAAATCTGGGGCTGGGGTTGTGGCTCAGCAGCAGAGCGCCCTCCTCGCACGTGTGCAGCCCAGGTTGGATCCTCAGCACCACATAAACATAAATGCATTGCATTGTGCACAACTAAAGTAAATACATAAATATTTAATAAAAACATAAATCTGCCAAACTTCCAGGAAAAAAAAAAAAAAAAGAAGAAAATTGTGTGGCCTTGGGTTAGGGAAAGCTATTTTAGAAATGAAACCAAAAGTATGAGATGTTGGTAAACAATGAAAATGCAAACAAGAGATGGGGAGAAATTATATCATATACACACACATGCACAAATGCACACATATGCATATAAGTGTAGATGTAATTTAAGTACCGACATAAATTCAAAATGTTCACAACAATATCGTTTAAGAAATCATCCAAAATTTAAACAGACACTTCACTAAGAAGGCATAAAAGTAACAAATAAGTACATGAAAAGATGAGCCCATTGTTAATCTTGAAAATTAAGAAGATACAAATTAAAAATCCGATGACATCTACGAGAATGTCACAGATTCAGCAGGCTAACCATGCCAGGTCCGGTGAGGAGGTGTGGGACCAGAGCTCTTACACAGGGTTGATGGCCCTGACCCCCACCCTTTCACTGTCCATCTTCCCAGACTGAAAGGCCGACCCCACTGCGTACTCCCTGCCCAGCCTCGTCCCCAGCCCCTGGAGCCACTGTTCTCTCTTGATGAAGCCGACTCCTCAGGGACCTCATGTAAGTAGAACCTTAAAATATTGTCTTCTAGATTGGCTTATCTCACCTGCATAGTGGCTCCCATGCATGTGCTAAAATGTCCTTTCTTTTTAAGGGTGAATACCTTTTTGAAGGGTGAATACCTCTTTGACTGTGTCTATTCCTATGTACACACGTGCTTGAATGCTTCCATTTTTAGACTACTGTGACCAGGCTGTTATGAACATGGGCAGGCACATATCGGCTCAAGTCCCTGCTGTCATTTCTCTGGGTGTACCCAGAAGTGGAATTGCTGGATCATATGTTAATTCTATGTTTATTTTTTAAAAAAATATTTATTTATTTACTTTAGTTGTACACAATGCAATGCATTTATGTTTACGTAGTGCTGAGGATCGAACCCGGGCCGCGCACGTGCGAGGAGGGTGCTCTGCTGCTGAGCCACAACCCCAGCCCTATGTTTATTTTTTTAAGGAACTTCCATACTGTTTTCCAAAGTGGCCACACCATCTTCACCCCCACCAACAGGGCACAGAGGTTCCAACTTCTCCATATCTTTGCCAACATTTGTAATTCCCCCCCTTTGTATTGGGAATTAAACCCAGGGGTGCTTAACTACTGAATCACATTACCAGTCCTTTTTTATTTTGATACAGTCTCACTAAGTTGTTTAAGGTCTTGCTAAGTTGCTGAGGCTGGTATACTTTCCATTTGGAAAAAAATATATATTAGCCATCATCTTATTCTGTTTGGGCTGCTATAACAAAAATATCGTAGCCTGAGTAATTTATAAACAATAAAAACCTACTGCCCACAGTTCTGGAGGTGCTGGAAGATTTGGTGTCTGGCAAAGGCCCATCTCTGCTTCATAAATGGTGCCTTCTTGCTGTGTACTTGCACGGCAAGGAGCAACCAAGCACCCAAGGGCTTTATTTATAAGGTCACTAATCCCATTTATGAGGGCTTATCCCTCATGACTTAATATCCTCCCAAAAGATCACTTAGCTCTGTCATGCTGGGGCATTAGGTCTCAACATAGGAATTTTGGGGACACAAACATTCAAACCACAGCAGCCATCCAAATGGGTGTGCAGTATCTCCATGCCTTCACACCTTTTACACACCTCTTTTACTGATAGACCAAAGAGTTTTTAAAAATTGATAATGACAGGAAAGTTTTGAATAATGCAACTAATGGTCTTGATTTAACAAACACAGAGACTCCTCTGCCTCTCATCTAAATTACATTTATAATTTTAAGAAAGATATCATTTACCACATCAAAATAAATTTACTGAAAAATAAATCTTTTGACAGATATGCACAACCTTTACACAGAAAACTAGAACTACATACTGAAAGGCATTTAAAAGACCTGAATAAATAGAGGGGTTCACAACCAGGGAGACTCAATCTTATAAGATATCAGTTCTTTCCAAATTGTGTGATAGATCCAATGCAATTTCTATCACAATCCCAACAGGGTTCTTTGCAAAAGTTACCAAGCCAATTCCAAAATTTGTATGGAAGAGAAAGGGACTAAGAATAGCTCCTGTGCCCCGGAGAGGATGAGCAAGCCGAGGAGCGTGCTGTGATGGGTGTCAAGACGGGTGCAGAAGCTGGAGGAAGTAAGATGGTGTGAGATTAGTGCAGAGACAGACAGACCGACCAGAGGAGCGAGCAAAGCAGAACAGGCATGCTGGAACTCGATATATGCCACAGGTTGGGCTTCAGCTCCCTCGTAGAAGGGATGGGCTTTTAAATAAATGATGCTGGGACAACTGGGTATTCCCCTGAGGGGAGAAAGGGAATAGGATCAGTGGTCCCAGCCACCCCGTTCCAGGGACATTAATTCTTAAAAGAACAAGATCAAACTGGAAACATTCTGAAGGGGATACGGGAGCATATTTTTATTGCCTTAAGACAAACAAAACGTGAAAGGCACAAATCATAATGGAAAGCACATAAAAAACTATATTAAAAGTCATATTTCTGTTCACCCATGGGAAACTATAATAATATGAAATGACAAGCACTTCAATGAAAAAGAAGATGCAGGCAAAACAGACACCCAACTAAGCATTAATGCCCAGCGGGGTAAAGAACTCCTGAAATTGGGTAGGAAAACAGCCCAACAAGCCAGGTGCAGGGAAAGCTGTACCTGTGGAAATGGAAGTTTGAAGCCCCACCCCCACCCCCACGTGACTGTTCTGTCCCGCGGGCCCTAAGAGAAACTCACAACTGAATTGTTCTGAGATACTTCTTTCCCCTGGCCAGATTGGCAAAATGTGGTTTTGCCAACACTGCACGCTGGCCAAGACGCAGAGCCACTGGGGTGCGTATAGTCGGTTGGTAGCTACTCAGCTCTGAGTTCTACAAGAACCACCGCAGAGCGGGGCGCGGTGGCGCACGCCTGTAATCCCAGCACTTGGGAGGCTGAGGCAGAAGGATCGCGAGTTCAAAGCCAGCCTCAGCAATGGCGAGGCACTTAGCAACTCAGTGAGACCCTGTCTCTAAATAAAATACAAAAAAAAAAAAAAAAAAAAAGGACTGGGGATGTGGTTCAGGGGTCGAATGTCCCTGAGTTCAATCCCGGGTACCAAAAAAAAAGAACCACCGCAGCCGGGGTGTCTTCAGCAACAGGCATCTAACTCCCCGCCATTCTGGAGGGTGGAAGTCCACGCTCGGGGTGCCGGCAGGGTGGGCTGGCCAGCGCTCTTCCTGGCCACCTCACAGGGTAGAGGATGATCCCCTGCGCCCCTTCTGGTAAGGGCACTGATTCCATTTGTGAAGGCTCCACCCTCGTGACTTACCAAGACCTCATCTCCAAAACCATCACTGTCAACATACGAATTTGGGGAGATGCCAACTTTGATTCCACAGCAATTGAAGAACAGATCGGCATAAATATTTTGGAGAACTGTTTTGTGATATCGTGCCAAGTTGAAGACACTCATGCCCTGTGACCTGGCAATTTCGTTCTTAGACATATACTCTAGAACAGTGGTCCCCATCCAGGGGTGATGCTGCCCTTGGGGGACACTTGGCACCATATGGAGCTGTTGTCACACTTCAGGGTGCCACTGGCATCTACTAGGGACGCTGCCATGCTTTGTATGATGTCCCTTCTCAAAGAATTATCCTGTGGGAAATGTCAGTGGCTCTGCTGCTGAGTAACTACTGTTTTGTGATCTTGGGCAGGTTACCTAACCTCTCTCTGCCTAGGGCCCTCCAGAGGATTAACTAAGTACCTGCTTGTAGCTGTGACCATCTGCCTGCTCCTGAGCAAGTTCAGCCAGTGTTTGCTCTATTCCCAGCCCCCTCCCCTTGCCCTGGAACCACAGTCCATTGCTCAAAGGCCCACTGAGAAGAGAGCAGTCCTACAGGACAGGTCACTTCAATTACCTGGTATGGGGGGGGGGCACTTAAAGGGCCCTGCTCTGTCCTTCTGAGGCCAGGCTCCAATGGCCTGACTCTGGTCCTCCAGCTCCCTTCTCTTGTCCAGTTCAACACTTCCTGTCTCCGCCCTCCCTTCCAGCCTCCTTGCAAAGGCCGAGTTAACTGCAGTGGTGCCACATCCTGTCCACCTGGTGTGCCAGTGTGGCCTTGTCAGCCTCTCCCACCTTGCCCACCCTTGGAGGGTAGTGGGCCAGAAATCCAAGTCCCCCTGCCTAGGGTGCCTGCCTCCCCTTCCTTCTCCAAGGTTAGTCAAAGCGTCTCCTCCTCCAGGAAGCCCCTCTGGATTCAGGAGCACCCTTCCTCTGCACTTCCAGGCCTGGCTGCCCCATCACAGTGGAACTCTGAAGGAGCCCTAATTAGGAAGGGCTGTTGCAGCTAGCTGGAAGCCATAAGTTCCACCTGATATGTATGTGACACACCTGTAGGCACCCGCAAACCTGAAGGTATATAACCGGGTGAAAGCGGTCCGAGTTAGGAGAACGGAGAATTCAGTCAGCCGGGCAGTCACTCGGTCGGTCAGAAGAATCAGAGCGGCCAGAACATAGGCAGAGCGGTTACAGAAGAGAAACCAGATAGAAGAAGTAATGACTGGTCAGAGTTAGGCCGAGACTCCTGAGGAAGACAGAAGACAGAAGAAAGAAGAAGGAAGAAAGAAGAGAGAAGAAAGAAGCTCTAATCTTTCTCTAAGCTAAGCTCTATCTTTCTTTACTCTAAGCTACTCTAAGCTAAGAAGACAAGAAGAAAGCTAAGAAGACAAGAAGAAAAGCTCGCTTTAATCTTTCTCTCTAAAAATCTTTCTTTCCCTCTCTAAGAAAAGCTCGCTCTAATCTTTCTCTCTAAAAATCTTTCTTTCCCTCTCTAAGCTCTAAGAAAGTAGAAGTAAAAGTAGTAAAAGCTTAACTCTGCCTCCGAGAGTTTTCATCCCGGGTTACGGTACCAGGCAGCTTACAGAACTCGTCCTCTTCCTCCCACGGGCCCAAGAGCCCTTGAGGGTAGAACAGCTGTGTCCCTGCTGCGTTCCTGGTGCCTGGGCAGAGCACCTGCACACCAACGTCACTGATGGGGCTGGACTGCCCTGATGGCTTAGATGTGAGGTGAACCCCAAAAGCTCACGTGTGAGACATGCAAGGATTTTCAAAGAGAAATGATCACACCATCAGAGCTTTAACCTAGTGTGGATTAACCCACTGATGGGTAGTGGGCAGTAACTGTAGGCAGGGAGGCTGTGGCTGGAGGAAGTAGTTCATGGGGGTGTCCCTTTGGGTTTATATTTTGTTCCTGGTGAGCAGAAGTGCTCTCTCTCTCTCTCTCTCCCTCTCTGTCTCTCCCTCTCTCTCTAATTCCCAGTTGCTGTGTCCTGAGCTGCTTCCCCTGCCCTGCCCTTCCTCCATGATGTCCTGCCTCACCCTGGGCCCAGGGTTATGGAGTCTACTGATGATGGACTGAACCTGTTATGAGGAGCCGCTTCAGAAAACACTCAAAGTCCGAATTGAAAACAAATTAGGCAATTTATTACCTGGCCAGGGGCTGTCACCCACCCGTAGAGACTGAAGCTCTGTGGGAGAACAGCAGCCCTTCCTGGTCTGTCCCGAGAAGAATTAAGAATTTAAGGATGAACATTACAACTCAGGGGCTGTCCTCAGCGTCATGTAAGCAAGCCAATCAGCATTTGGCGGGACCTGCAAGCCCTAAGCAGGACTGGAATTTTCCAGTTAGCAAGCAAGCAAGTTACAGAAGCTAAAAAAAGCTGTTAGCACAATTACTCAGTTGACTGCAGCTTCGGGTTATCAAGACCACCATATTTTGAGTTGAGTACATTTTGGGGGTTACAAAGTACAGAAAAACAATTCTTTTTTTTAGATTTAGTAGAAAACAGCTTTCATTTGTTTTCTCAGAAATCAGCCATGCAGCAGTCTAAGATACCACAGCAATAGCTTCACACAACCAGTATTAATAACTCACTTAATGCTTACTTTATACTACAGTTAACCTATGGGCCCATACACATACATTTACTTAGCATTTTGCTACCAGTAGGATAGAGTGCTCCCACCTTCTCAGAGAGGGGTCTCCTTGATGCGACCATTGGCCTTGATGTTGAGCTGAGGCAACCTCCCTGTGACATCCAGACAGAGCAGCTTTGAATGTGAACACACTCTGGGTGAGCCTGCTGTGTCCCGGGGTCCCCACTCATCCTTAAGAAGGAGATCATGGTGGTGTCTGTCTCCCAAGATGGCCCCAGGGTCATGCAGTGACCACCTAGTGGCAGTAGGGGTGGATTCACTACCAGGCTAGGAAGGCTACACAGCAGACCCTTCCGAGGCCTGGGGAGGCCTGAGCTATGGGATCACGTGGTCATAGGGTTCGGGTATTTTGGGAAATTGAGATATTTGAGCAGCAGTTGGTTCAGCCCGCTGCAAGGGCCACCTTGGCAATGCGTCCTTTGTGGGATGGCTTCAACAACAGAGACCAAGTCCCTCCGAGCGCTGGAGGCTGAGGTCCAAGATCAAGGTGTAGGCAGCACTGATTCCTCCTGAGACCACTCTCCTTGGCAGGCAGGGGACATCTTCCCTGTGTCCTCACGTGGCTGTCCTCTCTGCTTGTCTGTGTTCTGATCCCTTTTACCAGGACATGGGTCATACTGGAATAGGCTCTGCCCTACAACCTCGCTTTACCTTAATGACCCCTGTAAAGGCCCTATCTCCAAACACTGGAAGTGCAGGGGACTAGCTCTTCACAAATGGGTCTTGGGGGGAGTCATACTCAGCAAGGAAGAGACCAGAGGCTTAAAGCACAATCCTCCCAGCGTTGGACAGGGATCTGCAGAGGAGCCACAGGCAACCTGATCCGGGACCCTGTAGGCATCAGTTGGTCCCGGAGTCACATGGGGCACTGAGTCAAATGCCAGTCCCTGGGCACTCTCCTCAGGCTCTGTTCAACATGACAGGAGCCCAGGCACCTGCGATCTCCCTCTTCTTGCCCAGGTGCCCGGGATGGGGGCGGAGGGTTAGGAAGCACTGGTGTAATCCTCTTCGGGGTTGGAACTGCACAGTTGCCTTTTGTTGTGAAAATTATTAAAATCACAATAAGAAAACTGGAGGGAAGGCAATTCTTCCAAAACCTAGCATTCATTTATGGAAGGAAGATAGTAGTTTTTCCTGATTTGAAAACAATTCCCAAAATGTACATGCCATTGGCAATAAAGAGCGATGAGGCTGAAAGTTTCCTAACCTACCCTAAATTGTTTTTCCAGCATTACAGGAGAACTCTGACTTGTCTCTCTGTTTTCTCCATAGGAAGAATGTAAAATCATTGTTCCCTGAGGAGGCAATCAAAAGGATAAAGCTGAAAAATGTAGAAAAAGGATATCATACAGGTGCATGCCAGAGAGTTAGTAAAATTATATTTTTTTCCTGAATTTTGCAATGTTTGTGATATTGGTTGACTTAAAGCATTCAAATTGTTGTGTTTTGTTATTCTAAAAATTCTTATTCTAGGGGGATGGGGCTGGGGCTCAGTGGTAGAGCAGTCGCCTGGCAGGCATGAGGCACTGGATTAGATTCTCAGCACCACATAAAAATAAAATAAAGATATCGTATCCACCTACAACTAAATATATATATATATGTGTGTGTGTGTGTGTGTGTGTGTACATATATATATGCATACATATATGTATAAAAAATTATTATTCTAAAGAATAATTAGAGCTGGGCATGCCTGTAATCCCAGCAGTTCAGGAGGCAGAAGCAGAAGGATTGAGAGTTCAAAGCCAGCCTCAGCAAAAGCAAGGCACTGAGCAACTCAGTGAGACCCTGTCTCTAAATACAATACAAAATAGGGCTGGGGATGTGGCTCAGTGGTTGAGTGCCCCTGAGTTTAACCCTCAGTACAAAAAAAAAAAAAAAAAAAAAAAAAAAAAAAGAATAATTAAAATATTCTAATAATTATTTTTCTAAATATTATTCTAAGGTTTGTACTCGTGATTTTACATTCTTTTTCAGGTCCTCCGTAACCTGGACCACCATGGCTGGTAGCCCGTTCTTCTCTCTTCCTCACCAAGGGAGCCCTGCTGTTTTGGGGCAGCAGTAGGCCCTCCTTATTTATTTATTTGTTTTTAAATTCCCCAGCCTCCTTGGAAGCCAGGGCTGGCCAGGGGATGCTGTTCTGGCCAATAAGATAGACGAGGCCTCTGGCTGAGCTTCCAGGAAAGCATTAAGGGAGCTGTTCAGGGGTGCGCCTTTTGCTCTTTGCCTTCTTGACTGGAATAATGATGTGATGCTGGATGAGGGGCAGCCATCTCGCCACCTCAAGATCCTATGAGAAAGAAAATTACATGCGAAGTATGAAGGAGTGAAAGAGAGATACAGGGAGGGACCCCAGATCTTTGAGTTTCTTAAGTGAGGCAAAATAATTTATTTAAGCCACTGTACAACTGTGATTGTACATAATCCTTAACTGATACACATGTTTCAAAGTACCACAAACTGAGTGCTTAAACAAAGGGAACCTACTTTCTCAGTTCTGAAGTCTCCAGGGGCCAGCAGGGTGGCTTCCTCGGAAGGTGGCTGGGAGGTCTGTCCTGGCCTCCCTGCCTCCTCCCATGGCTTGCTGCCCATCTTCAGTTCCTCGGCTGATGTGCCACAGACCTCGGCCTGGCTCTCCCCGTGTGTGTCTGTGCCCAAGTTCCCTGCTCTATAAGGGCGCCAGTCAGGTTGGATCAGGGACCAACCTACTCCAGTATGGTCACACCTTAACTGATGACCTCGGCAATGACCCTATGTCTAAGTAAGGTCACATTCTGAGGTACAGGAGAGTTAAGACTCTGGAACTGGGGAGAGACACAGTTCAGCCCATGACACGTGGTCCTCACTCTTGGTGCCTCTCCCTTCTGTCCACCTGGCAAGTCCTTCCAGTTCCCGTACATGGACCTCTCTGATGCTCAGCCTTCCTTTGTCACCACAGCAGCCCCCACTGTCCCCTCTCCTCGGCCTGGGCGCTCCAGGCAGCATTTTTTTTTTTTTTTTTTTTTTTTTTTTTTTTTTTTTGTGGTACCTTTGAACTCAGGGGCACTCGACCACTGGGCCACATCCCCAGCCCTTTTTTGTATTTTATTTAGAGACAGGGTCTCACTGAGTTGCTGTGCCTCCCATTGTGAGGCTGGCTTTGAACTCGTGACCTCAGCCTCCCAAAGTGCTACAGGCGTGTGCCACCGGGCCCGCTTCCAGGCAGCTTTTGATGACACTCTCAGATCTGCGCACAGATGCTCCAGGATCGTGAAGTTCTGCACTGTCCCTCTGGTCTGGTTAGGCAGGAAGTGGCTTGCTTTGGCCAATTAGATGTGAGGGTGAGGGATGTGCATCTATTTGGGGTGGAAGCTTTTAAAGCAGTACAACTCGTCACCTTTTATTCCTGTTGCTGTACTGACTTTGCACACTCAGTCGAGGCAGAGCCCCATCAGCACGGGCTCCTGACTACCACGAACAGAGCCCCAGTGGCTAGCTAGGAGTGGTTTTGCCCAGTGACTCGGGAGGGGGACTCCCTCGGATGGAATCGGGCTCTGCCACCTGCTACTTGTCATCTTGAACATTTCATTTAATCTCTGACCTTCAGACCTCACCCTGTACAAAGGGGGAAATATTACTCGTGATGGTTGCATCTTCCTGACCACGGGTGGCCTAGGATGGCCGTGACCCACGTTAAATCTACACGCCCCTACACCCCTGCGGGCAGGGACGAGCTCCCTGGGAGCTTTAGCCTTAACTGGAAAGCCCTTCCCGGGCGTCGTTCCCACCCAGGGAGGCGCTACTTCTGGGACCCCGGCTCGCCCTGCCGGCCCGCGGGCCAGTGCGCACGCTCGGGCGCCGCACCTCTCTCGGCAGAGGCAAAACCGCTTCGGGCGTAGGCCTGAGGCGGGCAGGCGGGAGCCACGCCCTTCTTCCTGACTGGCGGGAGGACGGGCCAATCGGAGGGGCGCCGCGGGGGGGCGGGGCCGTGCTGTGAGCCGGCGCCCGGCGGCCGCGGGAGCTGCAGCCGCGAGCGTGCGGCACGCGCCGGCCGCCTGCCCGAGCCCGGTCCGGTGTAGCTGGCCCTCGACCCCCGCCGGCCGAGCCGCGCGCGCCTGCCCTTCCTCCTCAGTTGCATTTGACGATTTTTTTTTTTTTTTTTTTGCACACATTCATTTTCTGTTCCATTTAGTCCTTTCTGAGGCGGCGGCGGCGGCGGCGACAGCGGCGTACGCTTGGGGCGGGGAGGGGGCGGCTGGAGGATGCGGCGCGGGACTGCGCTCACTACGCCCGCTGCTGCTGCCCGGCTCAGGCCGGAGCGCCGAACAGGTGGGTACAGGTGCGCCGGGAGGCGAGAGGCGAGCGGGGCAGAGGGTCCCGCAGACCCCAGGACGGGTGGGCGGACCTGGCGGCAAGGGACCCGGCGAGTGGCCCCGCCCCGCCCCATCGCCCACTTTCTCCTCCTCCAGCCATCGCCACCCCGATTTGACCCCTTCTACTTGTGCATCCCACCCCTTGGTCCCCCACCCACCCTTCCGTTCCCATCCCCCTTCCTTTCCAGAAGCCCCCGAAACATCTCTCAGTCGCTGCGTCGCTTCCCACAACGCCCCATCTCGGTCCGCCCCCAGGCCCCCCTTCTCCCTCTCGCCACCGGTCTTTCCACTCCTCTCCCCATTCCGCCCCCGAGACAAGGAGTGGGAGGGGGACCCACCCGGTGCTCCCGGGAGAGGCGCGGGGGGCGTGGCTGGCCGGTCTCTGCCGTGTCCTCCCGGTATGTCATAGTCCCCTGGACCCCGCCGAGGTGGCACAGAGGAAAGGGCCGGGACGCGGAGGCAGCCCGGCCCGCACCCCCCCACCCCACCCCACCCCACCCCACCCCACGCACGGCACACGCCACCGCGGCCCCTGCCACGCACACCCTCGCGCTGCTCCGCCCACGTGGGCGCGGGGGAGGAGGATGGAGAGCCGGGAAGAAAGACGGGTACCCACCCTCCTGCCCGGCCGGCGCGCCCTGGGCGCATTGGGCCTCCCGGATGGGGCGCAAGAATTGGCTCCTGCGGTGCCCGTCACCTTGCCGGGCGTCCTGCGTGCGGGCCAGCGACCTCCTGGTGTGTGTCAGTTAGCTGCAGCCTCGCCTTCCTGGCCCCTCGCTCTGTCACTCCAGCCACGGCTGTGGGCTTCAGAGGATCCGGCCTCGCCACCCCATAGAGGCCGCTTGCCAGGCTGGAGGCTTGTGCCTTAGAAACCCCCCTCTCCACGCACCCCAGCCTTTCCTCTCCTGAGGCTTGGCCAGCCTCGGCCCTCCGCCAGCCTCTGCCGGGCTCTTGAAGCTCCAGGTTACTGTATCTGATCGCTAGCCCTCCTCCGCCCCCACCCCCACCCCGCGGCGCACACTCGCAGGCCCACTGTCCTTGGCCTTTCTTTGCTCCAAACGTTCCCTCTGGGGAACGGCCTTGCTTTATCTGACCAGCTCCTAGTAGACCAAGGTCAGAGAGAGACCCTTGCCCCTCCTGAGATTCTGTACAGCAGGGCTGGACACTGCCCAGTCACCAATGGATGGCCTGTGCCACCCAGACCAGAGGGGAGGGGAGAAGGACAGGAGCAGTGGACTCGTCAGCTCTAACTCAGGGCGACCCACTGGTGTGGGGGCGAGGCTGTGGGCGGAGCTGGCCCTTTTTCCAGGGCCAGGTGCTGGTGGGGTGGGGTGGGGGGATGGGGGCTCGGTTTTATTCACTGGGATGGACAAGGGGGAGGGCAGGTTTGGGGATGGTGTGCCCTGGTCAGGCCCTCCCCGCCCCTCAAGGCTCCTTGCTTTGCAGGGCATTGTCAACTACCTGGAAGCCTTCAGACGTTCAGGACTGGAGCAGGCTGGGTACCACCCAGAGGAGGTGTGGGGTGTTGCAAAGTGTTTGTCTGTAAGACCTGTGCCAGGTCTGCAGTGCTGGACAGCTCTGCTCCAGAGTTGGGGGTCACCGTCACCTGAGGCTTTTCACAGCAAGAAGCCCTCATAGGGTCATGGTGGCCCCCACACATGAGATCATTACCATTTTCCTCCTTCTCAGACCATCCAAGGCTCCCGCTGCCCCCAGGAGCTCACAGGTTCCTCGGCCCACTGTCCCCGCCTCGCCACCCTTTCACAGCCACACATGCCACCTTTGTTCTGTGTCTACACAGGTTTTTTCCATACATGTTGGTTTTTTCCTCCAAAAACGTCTCCCCTCTGGCCTCTGCCTGGAAAACTCCCATTGACAAGATAAGATACTTTGTGGCTCTCCCTGATTCTGTGGAGGCTGCTTCTGCCCCTTCTCAGAGCTTGGGGCACACAGTGTAACGTTTGCATGTGGAGTTTTCCCTTAAGCAGATCTCACTCACTAGAGATGGGATGAATGAGGCCTGAGGCCACCCTCCTCCGTGGGTCTGTCTTCCTGGGGGCGTGCTACCTGCCCTGTAGGAGGCACACATGCAGGGAGAGAGCATGACCGGCGGGCTCTCCCCCGCCTGATCAAAAGGCTTCATGAGGAGGTGGCAGGATCCAGGCCCTGCTCTGTTGGTTTGTAGGGTGGATGAGGGGACATGTGTGGCTATTGAGCCCTTTGAGGACAGACCCTGCCCTCCACTTAGCTGTGATTGACAGGTGCCTCCCCTCTGGCCTTCTAACTAAACACGGTCCTCCTTTGGAGAGAGAGGAGATGACTGTCGTGTGTCTCCAGTTCTCCTGCACTGGCCTCCTCCCCCACTGGACACCTTGGGTGGTGGGTGGGTGGTGGGGTCAGTCTTCAGGGCTCTTGCAGGTGGACTCACCTGTGCCCTATTTCTTATTGCTGTGTGGTCTTAAGCCAGAGGATTAACCTTTCTGAGCCTTCATTTCCTGTAAAGTGGGGGCAGTGGTCTCTCTGTGGCTGGGTTAGTGTGGAGATCATAGGTATGGTCCTTGGGCACGGGTGACACTTAATGGTCTTGATGAACTGTGAGAAAGATGGTTCCTTTAGCTTTGTCACACAGAAGATGGCCAAGTTGGAGGACTCTCTTGTCCTTTTCTAACAGTGGAACTCATGATCACAAGCAGCAGCTGTGGGCTAGGGAGCAGGGCTGGGTGGGGGAGCTGTTGAGGACCAGCTTGGACCTCACGGGCTCTGTGATCTCCAGCAAGTCACTTGGCCTCTCTGTGCTCAGTGCCTTTTTCTGGAGAGCAGGAGTGAGGGTTATATAAGGTAAATAGATGTCATAGCTGAGCCTCCCACTCCTGCCACGAGTTCTGTTTTAACTCACAGTGCCACTCAGGTAAAGAGCACGTAGGCACCTGAGGAGGGGGGGTCTCAGGGCCGGGGGGCCACAGCAGGGGGCTCCCTTGCCAGGGGCCTTTGATAGGCCTCAGTGCTGCCCCGGGGAGCACTAACCCCTGCAGCGCACAGCAGCCTCCTGCAGGCCCCGTGAGGACCGCGCCGGAGAGCCCGGGGACTGTGTGGAAGCATGTCACCCGAGGCAGGGTCGGTGGTGGTCACTGGGCTGCTGTGATCAGAGGCTTGGAAAAGACCCTGGCTGGCCGGCAGTGGGACCTCCATTTCCAAAACGTGTTTTCTTTGCTCCTGCCTCTCCAGGGCCCGGCGGGCAGCACAGGGCAGGCGGGGCAGGGGCAGGGGCAGGGGCGGGGAGGGAGGGAGCTCCGGGGCCTCCTGCCAGGAAGCTGCTCCTGGAGCAGGGCCAGCAGGAGAGCAGGGGGAGCCTGCCATTTCGCCACTGCGCTGGTCAAGGACCCTGGCCTGAAAGGAGAAGGCAGAAGGTGGCGCTGGAGGGTGGCACGGGTGAGGGGAGGCACGCCAGTGTGTTAGTGTTGCTCTTGCCTTTGGTGGTAGTGTTTGTTTCCTGAATAAATAGTTATAACAGCCACCGTTTGGGAAGTGCCTGGCGTGGGTGGAGGCCTGTCCTGTTCTTGTAAATAAAGTTTTATTGGAACACATCCATGCCCATCTGTGTATGGAGGGTTGTGGCTGCTTTGCACCATGGTGGCAGATTGGGGTGTGGCAGATGCCGTAAGCCAAAATCACTCTCTACCTGGCCCTTTATAGGAGGGGTGTGCTGTCCCTCATGTGTGCTGCCCCTGATGTGATTGAGTTCATTCAGTCCCCAAGGAATGCATACCTGCATTTCTCTCCCTCTTTTTTTTTTGGTACCAGGGATTGAACTCAGGGGCACTCAACCACTGAGCCCCATCCCTAGCCCTATTTTGTATTTTATTTAGAGACAGGGTCTTACTGAAATGCTTAACACTTTGCTGTTGCTGAGGCTGGATTTGAACTTGCAATCCTCCTGCCTCAGCCTCCTGAGCTGCTGGGATTACAGGTGTGTGCCACTGCACACCTGCAATTCTCATTTAACAGATGAGCTCAGAGAGAGAGTCTGACACCTACCCAGGGTCACACAGCTAGTAAGTTCTAGTTATTTGGAGCCAAGAGGCCCATGTTCTCTCCTCTACCAGGAGATTTGTGTTTTTTATTAGCTTCTAATTGAATTTTACTATGTCCATAGAATGATATTTATTTTGAAAAATTGCAGACAATTTCTTTATGGCCTAGTATCTTTCCCATTATTAAAATATTTCATGTTTATGTATTTAGTATTTAGTGATCACTACTATAGGGATGCTTTTTTTTTTTTTTTTTTTGTGGTATTGGGGATTGAACTCAGGGGCACTCATCCACTGGGTCACATCCCCAGCCCTTTTTTGTATTTTATTTAGAGGCAGGGTCTCACTGAGTTGCTAAGTACCTCGCCATTGCTGAGGCTGGCTTTGAACTTGTGATCCTCCTGCCTCAGCCTCCCAAAGTATTGGGATGACAGGCGTGTGCCACCGCGCCCGGCAGAGGGATGCTTTTTAAGTGCGCGGTCCAGCAGCATTGCTATGTGACCGTCACCACCAGCCATCTCCGGAATGTCTCCATCCTCCTGGGCCAGTGCCCCTCGCTGCCTGGGGGGAATTTTGTAGGAAAAAGCAAACACTAGCAGATGGTGGTTTAGCGAGAAGGCTTTGCTAGAGACTTGGGTTTGAAGGCCGGCTCTGCCGTCTCCCTGCTGATCCGAGCGAGTGTCTGTGCCCCTCAGAACCTGTGCAACAGGTTCCTCATTCAAGCTTGGGGACAACCCAGTCTCCATCCCTGCAAATTCTGTGTTTGTGAGGAAGAGATAAAGAACAGGGAAGAGCCTAGAGCAGCATCGCGCAGTGGACGGTGGCTACGATGCTGGCCCTTGGGCAGCACCCTTGTGGCTGTTGGGTCACGCTGCACCTCTCCGTGTGGCAGGAATGTCACCTTTGTCCTTTGTGGGGGTGTGGAAGCCTCCTCAGGACCTAGCAGGTGTCCTAGAGCTCCCAACCTGACCTTGGATGCCCAGAGGCTGTGCGGGGAGGGCTGCCTGCCCTCCTCTCCCTGCAGCCTGGGCTTGGCTGAAGGGACGTTTTAGAAATGAAAGGAGCGACGTGTGCCAGCTGGGCTGCCCATTGTGGCCGTAATGCTCTTGTGCGGACCAGGTCAGAGGCATATGCTGGCTCAGCAACCTGCACTTGGAGTTGGGAGCCTGGGACCGGCCTGGTCCCTTCCTCGGGGTGGGGGTGGGGTGCAACCTAGGTTGTCCTGCTTCTCGAGAGGACGGAGGGTGCATGCGTGTGGTCAGCAGAGCGGGTGCCGGAGCTGCCCCTGCTGCTAGCCCCGGCGCCACCGTCGTCTTCCACTGGATCCTAGCACTTCTGAAGGTCCGGGCTCCTCCCTGCTCGTCTGATGGAACTGTATTTAAATTCAGTCTCAATCTGAGTTGTCTGCTGAAGCAATTCTTTGTTTTTCTTTCTCTCTCCCTTTTGAGAAATCGAGGTGAAATATCGACCATTTCAAGGTGTGCAATTCAGTGGCACTTAGTGCATTCACAGTTTGTGCATTCAGATCACCACTGACTAGTTCCAGAACATTTTCATCACTCCTAAAGAAGACCCGGTGCCACCAGCAGTCACTGCATATTGCCCCCTCTCTCTAGCCCCCGACAACCACGATCAGCAACCTGTCTCTGTGGATCGTCCTATTCTGGATGCTTCACATAACCAGAGCCGTAGGGTATGTGTTTTTTCGTGACTGGTTTATTTCACTGAGTGTCGTGTTTTCAAGGTTCATTCCTTTTTGTGGCTGCATAATATTCCATTGTGTGCCCATTCATCTCTGGATGGGCGTGCGGGCTGTTTCCACGTTTGGCTGTTGTGACTAGTGTCTGAAACAATACATGCAGTGTTAAAAATCTCTTCTTCATTTGCTCATTAATTCATCAGCTCAGCTATTTGCTGAGCAGTGGTCACTGTGTGCTCCATGCCAGGCACTGTGCTGGGAGCTTCCAGCCTTGGCTTGCTCTGGAGATTGGTTCGCTGGCCTCATTTTCCCAGCAAGAGCGTGGGAATGCCCTGAGGCAGGAGGCACAGAGCGGGGGGGGGGGGGGGGCAAGACAGTGGCCGAGAGAGGCAGCTGGCACAGAGCTGGGAGCCCTGGCCGCCTGTCTGCCAGTTCCTGGAACATGCTGGACTCTCTTCTGGCCCCGAGCATTGGCGTTTGCTGAGTGTGCCCCCTGTCCTTGCCTGGGCTGGCTCTTCCTACTTCACGTCTCGGCTTAAAGTTCCCCTTGCTGGGCACCTCTTCCCTGACCGTCCAGGTAGGGTCTCTGCTGGCGCCCCCCCCCCCCCCAGAGCCGGGACAGAGCACCGCGCGGCCCAACCAGATGCCGGGTTCTCGCCGCCCAGCGCCAGGCGCCAGGCGTGGCGCACAGCAGGTGCCCAGCAACAAGCCTTGCTGTTCCTGGGGGGCGGAGGGGACTTCATTTCCCAGCCCCACCTTGTGTGTGGGGCTTTGGAGGCTGTGACCTGATCTTTCTGTGCTTCACTTCCTTTTGTGAAATCTGGAGGGGGGTCCCTGCCTCTGGGGTCAGTGTCAGGAACGTGAGCTAACACACGCCGCGTGGGGGCCCCACAGCAGGCCAGCGTGGGGTCGGCAGCCGCGGGTACTTGTCAGCGGGGGCTGCTGGGAATGGTTGTAGAGATTGTGGTCATCACGCCTGTGAGTCTCTTAATACCTGGCGACATACACTTGTCCTAAGGTGGCCCCAGGTGCCTCGTGGATCCACGCTGTCCTGTTATGGTGGCCTCTGGCTAGTGGGGCTCCTGAGCACTGAACCCTGGCTTCTCGGCATTGGTGGACTGGGAGTCATAGATGCGCCCTTGCTTTGAAGATTTTTCTATGAAAAAAGGGGACTGGGAAAGATGGAAGTCACAGTTTCAGTGTTGGTCACCTGTTGGGATGATACCTGGATTTTGGGCAAATGTCAGTTTACGTGTGACCACTGGGGTATTTAAAGCTCCACCAGGGCTCACGTGGCCTCCCCCTGGGCAGTGCTGCTGAGGCAGGGACAGGCCCAGGTGGCTGGCCGGTCACACCCCAGCTCTGCCTTGTTTCACGCGACCTCAGGCATGGGAGTTCGATGTTCTGTGTGCTTCGGTTCCCTTCTCGGTGAACAAGGAGCTCAGTCAGGCGACAGCAATGACAAGGCACATTCGTCCCTAGCTCACCTCCTTGAGCCCTGCTAGGGACTGGGGCCTGTGAGGACGAGCCACGGGGGAGGCCCGCTGTCCACACGGTGGGTCACCGGAGCCCCGACCGGTTCTCTGCAGGGTGCTCATGGGGAGCTGTGTGGACAGTCCCGTTCGGCTGGGTGACAGCTGGGTCCTTCCCTCTGCACCACCTGGCCTTTAAGCCAACCCACTTGGCGTGGCCCAGGGCTGCTGGGCCTCAGGCTGCTTCCTTCGAATCCTCGGCGGTGCTCATTGCACCAGGACTTGCGAGGGGCCGCCTCATGCCCAGGACACAGGACACCTTCTGGCATCTCCAACGTGGGCGTGGCTGCTGCTTGTGCCCAGCCTGGGGCTGGTGGATGGGGGGCAGATTCTGAGGCATGGCTCACGCCACCCTCTCGTGGGCACCCTTTCCTCAGGACCCCCAACCCACTGCCTTGCACCAGGCCAGGGAGGGGCCTGGGGTCCCCTATCCAGCCAGGAGTCACGAGCGAGCAGACCCCTTCGCCTGGGGTCTCCGGTGTCCTGTGGGATCGTGGGACGCTTGTGCTTCAGGAGAAGAGGTGCCAGGAGGGCACTGTCCTGAGTTTCTCATGGTCAACGTCACTGTCATCCCTGTCTTCTGTATCAGGTGTTTGTTGCTGGGACCGAAGTGTCCAACAAGAACCACCTGCAGCAGGGGAGCTCTGTTTGGGCTCAGGGTTCCCGAGGTTCACTCTATGGTCAGCTGGAAGGACGTGGCAGGGGAGAGAGCTGTCAGCTGGGGGCAGCGGGCGGCATAGAGGGACAGGGCTCTCGCAAGGCACAGCCACGGTGGCTGGCTCCCTCGAGCCCGGCCGCACCTCAGTCACCCCCTCAGCCGTCACATGCTTTACTCCACATATGGACTGACCTGCCCTCAAGTCACAGCCCTCTGATCCAACCCTGCCTACCAGCCGCGCCGCTGAGCCTCGGTGGGCACCGCGCTCTGAACACGGAGTGCTCGGGCTGCTGCGCGTGCCCAGTCAGCACCCCCTCGTGCTCAGGGCGCAGGGGTCTGGCTTGGTGCCGCCTGCGGGGCTTGGCGTGGCAGGTGGGCCTGCTCACAGTAGGCCAGACCCGGCCCCGGGAGGGTCGTGGAGGGCAGCAGTGGGTGACCTTGCCCAGCCCTGGTGGGACTGGCAGTGATGAATCTGTGTACCCAGGCGCAGCGGCAGTGGCGGGGCCCCGCTGTTCGGGGCGTCCTGAGTGTGCGACCCCTCAGGACAGGGGCGTGGGGGGAGCACGTCTGGCACGACACCAGGACCGCGGGGCCCACAGTTGCCTCTCACAGGGATGCTTTGTTAAATAAGTAGGTGTTGGAGGCGCTGGTCACACGTGCACGGTAAGCACAGGAGGTGACAGACGTGTCAGGCGGCTTTACTACTATTTTGCCATGTCTCCATGTTCTCATGACCCTCAAATATGCGCACTATCAAAAAAACAAACGAAAACCCGCACAGTGGCGTTCGCGTCCCCATGTCCTGCTCCGGGCTCGGCCGCTGTCCTCTCAGCGAGCACCGCCCCTTCTCCCACCGCCTCCGCTGCCTCTGCCCTACCCCACCCGCGACCTCGGTGGACTCTGGCCTGCCTGGACAGTGCTTCCTGCTTCCTTCCTGGCCCAGGAGAGCCCCCCGCTTGCTTAGTCTGTAAGTGTGGGTCTGATGGGGTCCGGGGCTGGATTGGGATGGGAACAGCCCCAGGGCAGGGGAGTGGACCAACCGGCTTCCTCTGCCCCGGGTGGATTTTGTTGGTGTGGCGTGGCGTGGCCCACTCCTGCCTCCCTGCGTGTCCCCCCTGAAGCAGCTCCTGTGTCCCTCTGCAGTTCCTGACTGGACCAGGCCTCCGTGTGTGCTGTTGGCTCCGACGGATCTGTCTGTCCACATTCCCTGTCCACTTGGCGAACACCCTGCCCTTGGACTTGAGATCCCCCATTGTCTTTCTTCCAGAAAACCTTCCATGACCGCACCTCTCCCCACCCCACAGGCACGTCCCGGGCCCCGCTGCCCCGAGTCTCCCTCTGTCACCCTGGACACTGCATTACAACTGCCAGCGACTTGTCTGACCCTCGTGCTGGGGGCCTGCTTGGTAGAGGTGCTGTCTGAATCACAGTGGGATCCCCAGGGCCGGGTGCAGGGTGGGCGCAGCAGGAGCCAGTGGGCCCCACAGGAGGTAGCGCGCGCCCCTCTCCCGCATGCGCAGAGCCACCCTGAACGTGGCAAGCCTTCCTCTCTTCTCTGTGGCAGCCCCCTCTAGGGACAGTCAGCTGTCTGAGACTCAGCTATGCAGCGTTCAGGGTAGAGACACCAATTCTTGTGCCTGCCCAGGGTGACACATGAGAGGTGTCTGGGAGACTGGAAGCTTCCTCCCTCTCGGGGTGGGATTCCACTCGCTCTTAGCGCAGCCTGTTTTCAGTGTAGAAAAATGTTAGAAAGCTGTTCTGCAGAGTTCAGACTGTGTTTCCGCGATCGGGGGAAGGTCATCCTTCCTGTTGAATTGGCCTGGTTTTCTCCTGCCCCCCACTGCACCTCCGTGCGCTCTGAAGACAGCTCTCTGGGTGCGGCTAGGACGCCTGCCGCCTGGGCAGCTGGGCGAGCGAGCTCATCACGGCTGCTGTAATTGGGTTTCTGTGCGAGCTGGGAGCCTCGCAGGCTTTTGTCAACCAGACATCTTCTTTTGAGAAAGGGACTGGGCCTCTGCACTCTGCCTAATCTGTTTCAGCTGCTGGGCAAACAGTGCCCTCCTGCTGTGGCCTGCTGTGACCCTCCTCTCCCTGGAAGCATCCTAGTCACACAGGAAGTGGCAAGGTTACAGGGACCCCTGGATTTCTCTGCATGGATGGCTCAAAATACATGCAAGATGCTTCATACTGAAGATGCAAATGAGAAATTGGGGGGCTTCAGCTGAAGGGGGAATTCTTTTTTTTTTTTTTTTTTTTTTGGTGCCGGGGATTGAACTCAGGGGCACTCAACCACTAGGCCACATCCCCAGTCCTTTTTTGTATTTTTATTAGAGACAGGATCTCACTGAGTTGCTAAGTGCCTCGCCATTGCTGAGGCTGGCTTTGAACTTGCGATCCTCCTGCCTCAGCCTCCCAAGTGCTGGGATTACAGGCGTGCGCCACCACGCCCGGCTTGAAGAGGGAATTCTGAGTACCCCAAACCTCGTGTACTCCGCACTTATAGCACAAGTTGTCAATTTTGTAGTTTTGCAATTCCCAGGCTCCTGGGTTGTAGCTTCCCTTCATTGTTGTTGATGAACCTGGAGAGGCTTTGAAGGTCAGGTGGCAAGAAGGCTTGAGGGCGTTTTGCTGCCCTCCTCAGGGCTGGGGCAGAACAGGTGGGATTCTGTTCATCGCAGCCCATGCAGAGGGCTTGCCCACCAGAGCTCCCTTGGTGCCTGTGCCAGGTGACTTTGGGAACAGTGCCACAACATTCGAAACTACCCACCTGGGGACTTGCTTGTGAATCCTGCCCTTCCCTCCCCACCTTGGTCTGAAGCACTGACCTATTGCAACAGTTCATGAAGGGTATCCCCAAAACAGTGGTCCCATCCCACCTTGTGGGGATGCCAAGTAGTAGACCTCAGATCTTCCAACCCAGGAAGAGGGTAGTGATGTTTGTATAGATGGTGTCCTTTGACTATTAGATAAATAATCAATTGGCTCCCTCTTACTGGAACCAGAAAGAAAAAAAAAATCATGATTGATTTGAAAATGAGCCATTTAAGAAACTTAAAATTGTCAGGGAGGTAGTTTTGTGTCTAAATTAAAAAGAAAAAGCTCTTTGAAGTCCTTGTCCCTGACTTACATGCTAAAGATAGCGCCCAATTTATTTAATGCAAAAGAAAGCAATAAAGGAGGAACAGAGGAGCAGAAATTACGTGAGGCAGAAAAGAAAAGTTAAATGGCAGATGTCAATCCAACTCTAGCAATGACACCAATGAGAGTGGATTAAGTAAGCCAATAAAAACCAGGTACTGTCTGTCACTGACTGCAGCTATAGCCGCCTGCAGCAACAAAACCGCGGGAATAAGTTCAGAGGTAGACTGGAAACGAACAGGCTCTTTATTCTGCTAGCTTCTCTCTCCGGCTCCAAGAACAACTCCTACCCGCAAATCACACTCCTCTAACCACCACGGAATGGCGCCGACCCGATCCGCAATGTCCCGGGCCAAGTCTCGTGAGATCATGGAAGGTGGTGACCTGATCTGCAATGTCCCGGGCCAAGTCTCACGAGATCACGGAAGGTGGTGACCTGATTCATAATGTCCTGGTGTTGTTGCCTGAAGCGATGGCCACTTGGAGCAATGAAGCTGCGGGAAGAAGTTCAGAGGCGAACTGGAAACAAACAGCTTTTTATTCTGATAACTTTTCTCTCTGGCTCTAACAACGACTAACACGCACCACACACACCACCAAAAAAATGGTGCAGACCCGATCAGCAATCTCTGCTCAAGTCACTCGAGATCCTGGGCCAAGTCCCGCGAGATCTCGGGCCAAGTCCCGTGAGACTACGGAAGGCGGCAATGCCCAAATCTCCATGGCCCATAGTCAACCGCAATTTAAGCCATCTCCCAAAACAGGGCTCCTGCATCCTGGGCCGAGTTCATGGAAGGTGGTGATGCTTGAACATCTTTATGGCTCACAGCTAACCGCAATCTTAGCTATCTCCCCATTTAGGGCTCCTATAACTGTTGACTGGATAAAGAGTATCGTCCAGCCATATATGGTCTTAGTGCCTGTGGGCCATTATAGCAAAATATCTTAGACTGGGTGGTTCACAGAGAACAGAAATAGATTTCTCACAGTTCTGGGGGCTGGGAAATCCAAGCCCAAGGTGCCAGTAGATTCAGAATCTGCTGGGCGTGTGCTTGGTGTGGCAGGCAGGACAAGCTAGCTCTCTGGGGTGTGTCTTATAGGGGTCCCAATCCCAGTCCTGAGGGCAGAGCCTCATGAATCACCTCCCAAAGGCCCCGCCCCCTGTGCCATCACATGGGTGATCAGCTTTCCCCGAGTGAATTCGGGGGACATGAGCATTCCGACCCTGCCCTACCAGAGGAGGCACACTGTGGATCAGAGATACAAACGGACGGAAAGTAGAACAGAGGAAGATGTGCCGTGCAGGTAGCACAAGAACGTTAGCATGGCTGTGACATCAGACAAAACGGGCTTTAAAGCAAGAAAGTCACTAGAGAAAAAGAGCAGCATTTTACAACAATTGAAAGGTCAGTCTGGGAGGAATATATAACAGTTGTAAGCTCATTTGCACCTGGTGACAGAGCAGCCAAACATGTGATGCAAAGCTGTGTCAGAAATGAAGGAGGAATAGAGACTTCGGTAGTTGGGAACGTCAGTATTCCGTCCCCAATGATGGACGGAAGGTTGACAGGGAAGCGGGGCACTTGGACAACGCTGCAGACTCTGCAGATGGAACCGGTGTCTATAGAACGTCCACCCCGAACTCGCAACGTACATCCTTCTCAAGTGCCAGGGACCCTGTGCTAGGCCGTCATACAATCTCAAGAAAATTAAAAGAGAAGAACACAGGCTTGGCTCTCTGGACACAGTGCAATGAAAGCAGCAGCCAGGAGCACCGCACGCAGAGCCTGGCTCGCGGCTGACGCTCACTCTGCCCCTGCCAGTGGGCATCCGAGCCCCACTTCTTCCTCCATCTCTCCTCCTTACCACTTTTCTTCCTGGCCAAATCCAAATCCTGGCTTTTCCAGCTTCTGGCCTTTGCTCACTCTGCCGGCTGCCGGATGCTGGTCCCTGCCTTCCCTGCCCCTGCTGGCTGGTCCTGCCCAGGTAGCTGTCCCTCCCTCCCTGCTCCTCAGCCAGGAGCCCCCACACCATTCCTTATTTGCTCTCCTTCCCATGGTCCCAGTCAGGACTCAGGCACCTGCAGGTGGTTGATTGGTTCCCTGCTTACCTCCATGACTGAAGGAGCACCCTGAAGGGCACCGGTGTCCCAAGGCTCTTCTTACCGCCCAGCACCACAGGGATGTGACGTCGCATTGAGGTGATGTGAAAGATGGCCAGTCTGGACTAGAATAGTATTTAATTGCAGTCTCTACGTATTTTTTTCAGTGTAGTTTTTTTTAGTTGTTCTAATTAGTTATCCATGACGGTAGAATGCATTTTGACACATCATACATAAATGGAGTAAGACTTCTGTTCTTCCTGTCGTACATGAGGTAGAGTGACACTGGTCATGTAATCATATATGCACACAGGGTAATAATGTCTGATTCATTTTACTATCATTCCTAACCCCATGCCCCCTCCCCTCTCTTCACTCTCCTCTGTCTAATCCAGAGTAACTCTATTCTTCCCTAGCTCCTCCTCCCCATTGTGAATTAGTATCCACGTATCAGAGAAAACATTTGGCCTTTGGTTCTTTAAAATTGGCTTATTTCACTTAGCATGATATTCTCCAACTCCATCCATTTACTGGCGAATGCCATCATTTCATTCTTCTTTAAGGCTGAGTAATATTTCATCACATACATATATCACAATTTCTTTTTTTTTAAATATTTATTTATTTTAGTTGTACACAATGCCTTTATTTATTTTTACGTGGTGCTGAGGATCGAACCCGGGCTGCGCACATGCTAGGCGTGCGCTCTACCGCTGAGCCACAATCCCAGCCCTCACAATTTCTTTATCCATTCATCTGTTGAAGGGCACCTAGGTTGGTTCTATAGTTTAGCTATTGTGAATTGAGCTGCTATAAACATTGATGTGGCTGAGTCACTGTAGTTTGCTGATATTGAATCCTTTGGGTATAAACCTAGGAGTGGGATAACTGGGTGAAATGGTGATTCCATTCCAAGTTTTCTGAGGAATCTCCATACTGCTTTCCAGAGTGGTTGCACCAGTTTGCAATCCTACCAGCAATGTATGAGTGTACCTTTTCCCCCCACATCCTTGCCAACATTTATTGTTGCTTGTATTCTTGATGATTGCCATTCTGACTGGAGTGAGATGGAATCTCAGTGTAGTTTTGATTTGCATTTTTCTAATTGCTAGAGATGTTGAACATTTTTTCATGTATTTGTTGACTGATTGTTATTTCTTCTTCTGTGAACGTGTCTGTTCAGTTCCTTTGCCCATTTGTTGGATTATTTGTATTTTTGGTGTTAAGTTTTTTGAGTTCTTTATATATCCTGGAGATTAATGCTGTATCTGAGGTACACATGGTAAAGATTTTCTCCCATTCTGTAGGCTCTCTCTTCATATTATTGATTGTTTCCTTTGCTGAGAAGAAGCTTTTTAGTTTGAATTCAGCCCTTGTATTAAATCTTGATTTTACTTCTTGTGCTTTAGGAGTCTTGTTAAGGAAGTCAGTTCCTAAGCTGACATGGTGGAGATTTGGGCCTACTTCTTCTTCAATTAGGTGCAGGATCTCAATTCTAGTGCCTAAGTCTTTGATCCACTTTGAGTTGATTTTTTGTGTAGAGCGAGAGATACGAGTTTAATTTCATTTTGCTATGTATGGATTTCCAGTTTTCCCAGCCCCATTTGTTGAAGAGGCTATCTTTTCTCCAATGTATGTTTTTGGTGCCTCGTCTAGTAGGAGATAACTGTATTTATGTAGGTTTGTCTCTGTGTCTTCCATTCTGTACCATTGGTCTACATATCTGTTTTGGTACCAATATCATGTTGTTTTGTTACTATGGCTCTATCCAAGAACTATCCAAGAACATTGGAGAACTTTCCATATTTTAAGGACTTCTTTCTTTCTTTCTTTTGGGGGGGAGGTACTGGGGATTGAACTCAGGAGCACTTGACCACTGAGCCACATCCCCAGCCCTAATTTGTATTTTTATTTAGAAGTAGGGTCTCACTGGGTTGCTTAGTACCTTGCTATTTATTTATTTATTTATTTTTGGTACCAGGGATTGAACTTAGGGGTACTTGACCACTGGGCTACATCCCCAGCCCTTCTTTGTATTTTATTAGAGACAGGGTCTCACTGAATTGTTAAGTGCCTCGCCATTGCTGAGGCTGGCTTTGAACTTGCGATCCTCCTGCCTCAGCCTCCCGAGCTGCTGGGATTACAGGCGTGCACTACCATGCCCGACTTCAATTTCTTTCTTTAATGTTCTGTAGTTTTCATTGTAGAGGTCTTTCACCTCTTTTGTTAGATTGATTCCCAAATATTTTATTTATTTATTTTTTTGTGGCTATTGTGAATGGGGTAGTTTTCCTAATTTCTCTTTCAGTGGATTCATCACTGATGTAGAGGAACACATTTGATTTATGGGTGTTAATTATATATCCTACTTCTTTGCTGAATTCACAAATTAGTTCTAGAAGTTTTCTGGTGGAAGTTTTTTGGATCTTGTAAATATAGAATCGTGTCATCAGCAAATAGTGATATTTTGAGTTCTTCTTTTCCTATTCATATCCCTTTAATTTCTTTCTTGTAATTGCTAGAGTTTCAAGGATGATGTTGAATAAAAGTGGTGAAAGAGGGCATCCTTGTCTTGTTCCAGTTCTTAGAGGTAATGCTTTCAATTTTTCTGCATTTAGAATGATGTTTGCTTTCAGGTTAGCCTAGGTAACTTTTACAATGTTGAGGTAGGTTCCTACTTTTCCTAGTTTTTCTAGTGTTTTAAGCATTCACTGTAGTTTTAAAAGTTTAGTCAGAGAAGTTGGCTCTGGGCTGTTCAGGGTCTTGCCTAGGAC
Source organism: Tamias sibiricus (assembly GCA_025594165.1). Taxonomy (NCBI): domain Eukaryota; kingdom Metazoa; phylum Chordata; class Mammalia; order Rodentia; family Sciuridae; genus Tamias; species Tamias sibiricus. The sequence continues at coordinate 5,129,539 of CM046665.1, forward strand.
ACCTGCTTGTGTGAGTCTCAGACGGGTGACAAGCGGCCCAGTGCCGAGGTTCTCACAGTAGGCTCCTGGCCAGTAGCAGCAGCACCCAGGGGCATTTTAGAACCACAGGTCCTCTGGTCCCACCCAGATCTGCTGGGTCGGAGGCTCTGGGGAGGGGCCTGGCAGTCTGTTTTTATGTGACATCCCTGTAATCTGAGCACTAGGGTGCCCAGGGCAGGTTGCCACTTACCTTGGAGTTACTCAGTGTGACGGGGGCCCTTCATGGTCACTATCCTCTCCCTGAGTGCAGGCCTGTGCAGGACTCTGGCTTCCTGGGTGTGCAGGGCACTTCCTCCCGGAGCACGGAAGCACAGGCTCCAAGGTGGTGCTCAGAGGGAAGGCCATGCTTGGCTTCTAGCATTTTCTTGTGGAAGAGTGAAGTCCTCCCGGCTCTTGCAGTGTGCTCTCCCTGTCTCTCTCCTTCCTCTGATGGTGGGTGTGGGCTGCACCCCCTTTTCTAGAAAGGAGGGAAGGCTGATGTGTGTGAAACCAGCAGGGTCAGGAGGTGCAGGCCTGGGCTGGAGCCCTGGTCGCCTCCCCGGGGAACCTGGGGGTGGTCTGCCACTGCCTGCAGCACACCTGGCTTCTGCCTGTTGAGAGGGACAGTGATCACACAGCTGTGAGGCATCCTGGCCTCTGCGAAATGAAGTGTTATCATTATTTTTTTTAAGCTAAACCATCCTGCCCCGGTATTCAGAATGGGGGAAGTGATGGTTTATCATCATTCATCTTATGCCTTTAAACTTACAGCACGGACTAGCTATAGGGTCAGCTCTTTATCTCTAAGGAATACTTTTGTTTCAAAGTCCCTTTTGCTTTGATGAATTTAACTTTCAGAAGAAAATTCTGAGGGGGGGGGCAGTGCAGTTGGAACTCTGGGGGCATCTTGGCTCTTGGTGCACTTGGTGGGGGTCGTGGGGATATTCTGTGTGGTGATATTCCACGGCCCACCTGCAGCTGGAAGCGCCTTGGGAGCAGCTTGTCTGGCTGACTCGGAGTAGGCGTCACTAGAGATGGCAGGGAGGCCATTCCCTGAGTCCAGGCACTGCTGTGGCACCTGGCAGCCAGGTCCCTGCCGTGGGGCCTGTGGAGAGTTAGCATTTGCTATGCAGCTCATTTGAATTTGCATTAGTGTGATTTTTTTTTTTTTTTTTTGGTGGTACCAGGGATTGAACTCAAGGGCACTCGACCACTGGGCCACATCCCCAGCCCTTTTTTGTGTTTTTATTAGAGACAGGGTCTCCCTGAGTTGCTAAGTGCCTCACCATTGCGGAGGCTGGCTTTGAACTCGCGATCCTCCTGCCTCAGCCTCCCAAAGTGCTGGGATTACAGGCGTGCGCCACTGCGCCCGGCTTAGTGTGATTTTTTTAAGTTTTTTTTTTTTTTTTTAATTTATTTTAGTTGTACACAATGCAATACATTTATGTTTACGTGGTGCTGAGAATCGAACCCGGGCTGTGCACGTGCAAGGCAAGCGCTCTGCCGCTGAGCCACACCCCCAGCCCTAGTGTGATATTTTTATAGTTTACAATTAGTACACTTTGGGGTGGGGTGGGAGGAAGCATCTTCGCTCCACACCCCTGATCGCAACCCCCCAGCACCTTTAGGGAGCAGCCAGGCTCCATGGAACATATGGAAACCAGGCCCAGCACCCCGCGTGTGGAGGCCTTTGCTCCATCAGACCCCGGCCACCGTCCCTTCCCGGGGCAAGTGGGTCTGTGTGTTGTCATCAGCTGTCAGTGTCGTGTTTGACCCTTTGTTATGTCCCAGCCTCCCTGTGTCCTCCAGTTACTAAGGCCGGGACCTGGGAGACTCGCATTTCTAGGACTGCCACTGGCTGGGCTGAGCTGGGGGAGAGGTGCAGCTGGTGTCCCTCCGTGTCTCTGACAGACCATGAGGATCCTGTGCCCCTAGGAGCATTTGGGCGTCCTGTCCGCCCCCACTCGAGTGGCTCTGGAGTGCAGGGAAGAGGAACAGTGGTGCTGAGCTAGGTGATAGCTTCTGGGGGCCCGCCTGGCTGTGCCACTCCGCTGTCCTGCTTTCTTAGGACAAAGAACAAATTCCTTGAGACACGTGTGTCCTTACCTCTGGATGCTCCTGTTTGTCCTGACTGCCGTAGTCAGTTCTGGCAGCTATGATAAAACCCCCATAGACTGCGGGTTCAGCGACAAAGATTCAGTTGTCATGGCCCCGGGGGCTGAAGTCTGAGATTAAGGTGCTGCCAGTTTGGCTTCTGGGGAGGGCAGGGCCCTCTTGCAGGCGCAGGGACGCCACAGGGATGCGGGGTCAATGAGTGAAAGCATGAATGGGGCTTCTGCTCCTGCTGCTCCTGCCTGAGGGCCACTCAGCCCTTCTTTGACCCCCAGCTCCTCTTCCTGTGGGTTCTGGGCTCACCACTGCCAGGGCCTACTCTGGATGTCCCCTCCTTCTCCACACCGGTCCCCAGAGCCCCCAGTCTCCTAGTTAACCTGGGCTTGGTGCGGTGTCCTCCCAGTTCAGTCGGGAGCTCTCAGGGTGCAGGGAGCCGTGGGGACACTGAGCCCCAGGCTAGTATCTTGAGGGAGTTTGGAAGTCGGCACCTGCTGAGGTTGTTCTTGACCTCCTTCCCTCCCTACCGAGCCGGCAGGTACCTGTTGAGCGTAACCTGGTAATAACCTGGCAGTGAGCTCATCCTGCGCTGAGCACCTCGGCCTGTAATTCCTGTCACTTTGAGCCCCTGGGCTCTCCCTACCTTTCTTAGCATTCCTCCCCTAGCCCCTCCCCTGTCCACAGATGCTTTCTTGAGGGAAGACAGGACACTGTGAACTCTGGGCCCCCCAACTTCCCCCCAGCTCCCCACGTCTCAGGGCTTTGTGCCCTTAGCAGGTGCTTGGTTGGTGTCTGTTGAGACGCCCTTGGCAGTTTGAGCCACATTGAGGGGCTGGTGTCAAAGAATGTGGAAACCACAAAAAGAAGCTGCTCTTTTGTAAGCTACCTGGTACCGAAAACCGGGATGAAAACTCTCGGAGGCAGAGTAAAGCTTTTACTACTTTTACTTCTACTTTCTTAGAGCTTAGAGAGGGAAAGAAAGATTTTTAGAGAGAAAGATTAAAGCGAGCTTTTCTTCTTGTCTTCTTAGCTTAGAGTCTTAGAGAGAAAGAAAGATAGAGCTTAGCTTAGCTTCTTAGAGAGAAAGAAAGATAGAGCTTAGCTTAGAGAAAGATTAGAGCTTCTTTCTTCTCTCTTCTTTCTTCCTTCTTCTTTCTTCTGTCTTCTGTCTTCCTCAGGAGTCTCGGCCTAACTCTGACCAGTCATTACTTCTTCTATCTGGTTTCTCGTCTGTCTTCTATCTGGTTTCTCTTCTGTAACCGCTCTGCCTACGTTCTGGCCGCTCTGATTCTTCTGACCGACCGAGTGACTGCCCGGCTGACTGAATTCTCCGTTCTCCTAACTCGGACCGCTTTCACCTGGTTATATACCTTCAAGTTTGCGGGTGCCTACAGGTGCGTCACATACATATCAGGTGGAACTTATGGCTTCCAGCTAGCTACAATAGCCCTTCCTAATTAGGGCTCCTTCACTCTTTGCCGGGAAGTCACCGACTGTCCCTGCTCGTTCTTGGTGGTGCCTTGACAGCCTTATGGCTCATTTTAGCAGAGTTGGGACAGAAATGACCTGATAGCTGGGGACTTTCTAGGACTTCTTAAGGGGCTCTTGCACATTAATGGAAGATTCCTAAATGATGCAGGGTTTACCAAGAGCCAGCAAGTAGCAGTTGAAAGAGCAAAGACTTTGTATTCAGGTGGGGACTTGAGCAAGTCCTTAACCCACTTTAATCTGAAGTTTCTTTCCTATAAAAATGAGAAAATAGGTGCTTCTTCATAAACATATGGGTACCAATACAACATGTGTAAAGCCCTTGAGGTCTCACCACCTCCAGGTGTGCAGAATGGCTGGGTGAGCTCGTTGCCTTATAAATGTAGATACTTTGACCTTCTTTCCATGGAGCAGTGTCTGGGCCACACCCTGTGGCTCTGTCCTTAGGCCCTGGTATAACACCTGGCACCTGGAAGCTATATAGCAGAGCAGGTAAGAACACAGCCATTGGAGCCAGGCTGCCTGTCGCTGCCACTGTCACTGCTACTTGCTGACTGTGTCAAGTGCCCAGGGCATTTCATGCCATCCTGCTGGGACATGAAGATGGGCATTTCTTGGTGTGGGCATAGCCTTGTCATAGGACTGCTGAATACTAGATAATCTGGAAAGTTTAGGATGTTCATGGAACATAGTGAGCCACATAAGTGGCAACTGTTAGTACTTGGTGCATGCTTGTTGAATTGTACTGGATTCTGGGGGCAGAAGGGTGACAGTGCTGTCACCATGTTTAATTATTGCTGCATACGTATTGCTCTTCCCCACCTCAAAGTGTCCCTCCTGTTCAGCATTGTGAGGATTTCACAGCAAAAACTCACACACACACAAAAGAAAAACTCCACCCACATAGAATGTTCTAAAGGAAGCTTCTCCATGTCCTCCTGAATGTTGGTAAACAGCTCTCGCTCCGCTATTTGATGAAAATTTTATGTGGGAGCTGAATGTGTGATAAGTAGCAATCTTATCCAAAAATGTTTGTGTTTGTTGTGGAGAATCAAAATGGGTAGTTTTCTGATGATATTGGTAGTTTTCTGATGATATTGGATATATTTCGTAAACTGAAATATTTTGAAACTACTGCTTTATGGAAATGTCGGGCCCAACTCAGTGGTATTGAATTGTCTGTCAGTATGCCTTGTTCTTGGAGCACCACGGCTTGCTGTGCAGGAAGAACCTGGCTGTTCATCCCTAGCAACGTTCTTGGGTGTCTTCTGTGATATGCTAGGCATGGTTCTGGTCCTAGGGAGAGCAAGTATAACAGAAAGTGACCTTAGATTCAGTCAGACCTGGGTCTGATTACAGGCTGTGCCTTTTAAAGCTCTGGATGTTGGCAAGCTTTGGATGTTTGCTTGTTTCCTTCTCTGGAGGGGGGGGGGACAATACTGTTACCTATTTTACAAAGAGGTTTGGAGAGTGCAGTGAGATGAGGTGTGCCTGGCACACTGCCTGACACAAAGCAGGCTCTTAAAAATGGCAGTTCTTGGTTTAGCTGCTGTTTCTGGGCCTAGGAGCAGGAGGAGGCCCTGAGAGGTGTGTGCAGCCTGACTTGGGTCACCTCTGGGCCACTTCCTTACCCTCCTTCTCTGACACAATGGGCAGCTCACCTTCTGCAGAGGAGATGGGTGTGTGTGGGGGTGAGGGGTAAGAAGCCTTGTTTCCTGTGGGTTTGTGGCTTTGTAGAGTTGTTGACAGTGTCTGTGGGGTTTCAGAAAAGCCCAGGAGGCGGGTGGTGGTGAATGGTGCCCCTGGGCTGTCACACTTACTGATGCTGCTTGGGGCTGGGTGCTGTAGTTCTTCCTCAACATCATGCAGGGCAGGAGGAAGCCAAGCCGGGAGAGGTTACATAGTCATCAAAGGGTGAGTCAGTGGGTCCGGGCTGGGGTGAGGGCCGCCCCTCTTTCCACACATGCTGGCCTCTCCATGTGGTTCCAGCAAAGGAGGTAGGTGGGAGGCAGGTATGGGCACGGGGTCCTTCTGCCGGACAAGATTTCATTTCATAAAAAAGAGCCAAAAATGTTGGAAAAGTGCTTCCTAGTGTTTCTTTTCTCACTCTCTTAGCGTACATGCTGATTTTTTCCCCGGGAACACACTGTGCCAGCCTCGGAAGCTGATCTTCTTAGATGCAGCGATCCATTCTGAAGGCTTCCTGTTACTTGCTGGCCTTGGAGCCGCTTCTCTATCCCAGTGAAACAACTAGATAGCAAATGAGTGGCGCGGGGACGGTGGTGGGGGGCAGCTGTCAACAGCCCTGTGATAGGGAAGGGACTTGGGTCAAGTTCCAGGGGCTGTGCTGGTGGAGGATAGGGCCTGTGAGCTGGTCTGGGTGGGAGTGAGGACGGTAGTACATGCCTGGGAAGTGACCAGGATGCGGTAGGCAAAGCTGTTCACCTGCCTGCAGGCAGCCCTGCTCTCCAGGGAAGCCGGAGCTGCCTCACCCGACCTCACTACCCCAAGGCCATGCCTTTAGTTCCCACACGGGGGGCGGGGCAAACCCTGACAGGTGGGCGTGTCCCGGGAGACCGGAAGCAGAAGAGGCGGGGCCATGGCACCTCTCAAAGTTGTGGGCCGGAAGTGCGCCAGGTTCACCGGAAGTGCACCGGGTTCACCGGAAGTGCTGGTGCTGTCAAGGGTGTTGGCCGTCTGCGCTGTGTGTGGAGGAGGCCTGGCAGGGCTGGGCGTGCTTGGTGCAGTGCAGGAGGCAGGAGGAGCGGGCCGTCAGGTGTTGTGGAGATGGCGGCCCTGACGTAGGTAGTGGCACGGAGAGGAGCGCCGGGCCGCACTGATGTCTGGGGTGCCGCCATTATTCATACCTGCATAGTATTTAGTACTGATTAGTTACCTGCGTCCACCATGGAGGGGCTGCCTTACCTCAGGCCCTGCAGGATGCCTTCATTTACCTGGCCCATACCAGAGCCTCGGACTCAGAGCGGTGACGCTGCTTGAATAAGGACACACGCAGCTGAGGGTTGGAGCTAGGTTTTGACTCTAGGTCTGACAGTGAAGTTCAGCCTGTTTTCTAGGTTCTGTGGCCCTTTGTGGGAGGCCCAGGGTGCTAAGTGCAGGAGCCTTGGCTATTGCAGAGGGTGCCCTTGAGCAGGTGATGAGGTGGCTTACAGGACTTTGCTAGGCCATGTGTGACTGAGATCCAGGGTAAGAAGAGCTCAGGATTGGGATTAAGAGGCTGGGTCTGAATTCTGCCTCCCTGTGTACTTTGGGATTAGACATACCCACCCTTGACTCCGTGTCCCACCTGTACAGTGTATATGTGTAGGGGTGTGGGGGTGACCAGATGCCCTTTTGTTTACATCAGTGTCACCGCCTGAAGCGATGGCTGCTTGGAGCAGCAAAGCCGCGGGAATAAGTTCAGAGGCAGACTGGAAACAAACAGGATCTTTATTCTGTCAGTTTCTCTCTCTGGCTCTAACAACTCTAACACGTACCACACACCAGCAAACAACCAACAACCAAAATGGCCCCCACCCGCTCCGCGCTCGGCCCAAGTCTCTCGAGATCCCAGGCCAAGTCTCGTGAGACTACGGAGGGCGGCAGTGTCCAAAACTCCATGGCCCAAAGTCAACCGCAATTATAGCCATCTCCCCAAACAGGGCTCCTGCATTTCCCCCTTTTTGTTTTAAAAGAGGGGATGCTCTAGGACATCTATGTGCAACCAACATTCTTACCCATCATCGGATAATCAAGGCTGTGCCCTTGACTCCTGTCTTAAGTTGATATGTCGGCCACATGAGACTGTCCCATGTGACTGTGCCTGTCTTAGGTTGTCCCCTCTGGGGATCTTACCCATCATTGGCTGACCAGCCATCCAATGGAGCCCTTCAGGATTGACTGTGTATGATGAGTAACAGCCGTCCAATTGTGAGGAGATGGTGCAGCTTTAAGGCGACAAGCCTTTTGGTGATGAGCCAAATTGTATAGCATATCAAATTATTTAAACAAATCAGCTGCCCTAAGTTCCATCAAGTAACACACTGAATTCTGTAGACAAATACCCGCAAGGCATTGTCCCGTAAAGTCCCAAACAATGAAAGATCAAAATGTCCATTTGTTACAACACGTTGATGTAGGAGGCCGCATGCACATCAGTGTTTGCTAAACATCTTTGTCTTTAGTAAGACCCATACCTGTCTACTGATGCCTTCCCGTGCCCCAAGCTCCTTTGTGGTTTCAGGATGCCTTGGGCATGCTGTCAGGAACAAAAGGTCTGAGTCCTGATGCTTATTTTTTAAAACATGCACCAGTCCTTTCCAACCTTTCTGGCAACAGTGTGAACCTCTATGCTGCTTTGAGGAGACAGCCTGGTGTCTGGCAGATCTGTATTTGAATGCTAGGTTCTAGGAGTTCTACTGCTGTGAGCCTCAGTTTCTTCATTGGTAAACGTGGAGATATGCTCTCCCAGACCTTCATTTCTGACCCCATAGCCCCATCCTGAGTGAGGGATCCTGCTTTTCTGTAGAAAAGCAATCCAGTGATAGGAGTGGTAAGGAGCTTGGCTAATAGGTTAAAATGTACCACACCTCTGACCTAGAGCTTTGGGAATTCTCCCTGTCCCCATTCAGTTGGGCTATAAGTCCGGGATGATTTTTGTCTCCCAAAATGTTCATATTTGTGCCTCACCTCAGGCCTCTTCTTCCCCCACCAAAGACACAGCCTGTGCACGTTCTCTCTGCCTCCAGGGGGCCTTCTCCAGGCAGCTCTCCATGTTGATCCTGGAGCAACTGCTCTGAAAGGCCAGGGTGGCTGACATTTTCTTTGCAGTTGTAAACCTCTCCATGGCTCTCTTCTGTGCTTAAGGTCAAGTTCAAGCCCTTAGTGATTTATAATCCTTATTCTCTCTAGATCTCTGGTCACTCCAGGGCACACTACACCTTGTTCATTTCTGTATCTTTAGTGTCTGGTAAAGTCCCAGGTGCTTAGTAGAGTCTCAGTAAATGGCAATAATGCCAACTACTGTTAACCTAAAAAAGCAAAAGAGGGAAGCACTCTACAAAGAAATGAGTTTCGTCAGGAATATGTGGTGGGCTGAAATCTGGGATATGTGTGCTCTGATAGATCACAGGCATATCTGGGGAGGTCGAGGCAAAGGAAACTTTTTTAAAAGCAAAAAGGAAAAGCACATGCGAGTTGTTTTTTTTTTTTTTTGTGTGTGTGTGTGTGTGTGTGTGTGTGTGTTTGAGCTGGGGATCTCACTACATTGCTAAGTTTAGCCTCAAACCCCTGGGCTTAAAGGATCCTCAGCCTCCCGAGCAGCCGGGACTACAGGTACATGCCACTCCACCTAGCAATGCAGGTTGTTTTGGAACACTAGTTCATGGATACAGGGATTTATCATAGGCAGTGCTGTGTGTCCTGGCTGTTGCACTGGCGGGGGGGTGTGTGGGGGTGTCTTGGTAGAAGCCACCCTGGTGGCATGGTTCAGTTTCCCTAGGACTGGCTATTAGAAGGTCATCCTCATAGAAGTGGCCTTAACTGTGGGGTTTGGGTTTTGGCAGAGTCTATTATAGTAGTTGTTACTAGGCAAAAATGCATGAGGACTCTCCCTTTACAGCCTCTTGACTCCATTTTAAGAGGGTTTGACATGATTGACTCCATTTTGACTGACAGTTTTCACACTACCATTGTGTGTCTACCAAGCAGGGCTCCTCATCTGCTTCTAGGAATTCCAGTTACAGCCTGGTGGACTGATTGGTCAGAGTTATTATCTCTGTTTTATGGATGACAAAAATGAAGCTCAGAGAAGACAAGGGCCCTGATGGGTAGCATGATTGTTGAGTAAATACATGTTTAACCATTAGCCTCTTTCAGGGGAGTCCTGAGGCATCTGTTACTTTGGTTGGAAAGAGTCTGAGCTCTGAATCTTAAGACTTTTCCAGGTGCAGAGAGAGAGCACACCAAGGATTGGTAGGTGTGCTGTGAAGGTGGGCAGGGAGGTGGTGTTCTAGGGCAGTGTCATGTGCCTGGTGCCAGCCATACGGGGCAAATTCCCAGCTGGGGTCAGGTACCCATTTTATCAGCTGCACATAGCATACCAGTGGCGAGTGAGATGTTTAGGGTCTCTTTGTCACTTGGAACCTGCTGATTTCTTGTCATTATTGCCACTGTGAATGTTTAAAACTACCCAAAATTAGTGAGATTATTGCTAAAGGAAAAAGAATGGCATCCACCTGTACTCCCACCACTCTTCAAACTCCCATTTTAAGTGCTCTTTCTGGCCCTGTCCAGAGGCTGTGTGTGTGTAGAGGTAGTTGGTTTGACAGACATGGTATTTTTTAATAACAATAATGGAACTTCTTTGGAGCTTACTTATTTGGGCCCTAGTTCAATCACTCATGACCTTGTATGACTGGACATGTTCTTCAACCTCTCTGAGTCTTCATGGCCTCAGAGTCTCCTGGAGAATGCCACCTACCTGTCTGTGTTGCTGCCCCTGATGTTGGTCTTTTGAGCAGGAGGGGAGAATTAAGAGGATCTGTGGTAAGGGGAATGTGGGTGTTGATGAGAAAGGGCCTTATCCAGGTCAGGGAGTTTGGTTTTTACCCTCAGGGCAGTGGGGGAGCCAAGGGTAGCCTGTGAGTATACTTTACTGTCTTCTAATGCTCAGAAAGTAGTGGTGATTGCCAAGATTAAGGGCCACTGGATAGAACTCTGTGTGGCTCAGAGTGGCCACAGCTAAGGGGCATACGGGGCCCTAGGGTGGGGCAGAAGGTGGGGAAGTGGCCAGGGGTACGATGGAGTGGGGCAGAAGGGATTTTTATTTCACAGACTGGGGCCACCTGGGAGCTGGGTGTCATCTCTAGTTTGGGGATGCTGGGGGGGGGGGGTACCAGAATGAGGAACAAGAGGTTGGGCTGGGAGGAGCCTTCCAGGGTAAACTGGGAGTGATTTTAACTGCACTTGGGGGTTTTGATAAATAGCTGGGGTTTCATGGATGCGGAGACCGAGGCCCATGGCAGCAGGGTAACCTCTCCACAGTGACCCAGAAAGTTGAGAGGTACGAGCCTGGATTCCTGGCTCTTTGGTACCATGTCCTGCTCTGGTCCAGATCCTGAGGACAGAGGGGGCCATAAGGCCTGAGGGTATGTGAATTTTGATTTCCTAAACTTAGGCCAAAGAGCAGGACTGTCCTGGGCAGAGGGTTCCTGGGCCTCCGTCCCTGTGCCTGGGATCTCTTCCACCTGCCTTGTCAGAGACTGTGCTTGACCTGAGGATGATGGTCATTTTGTGTACACTTCCACTCAGTTATTTTGGGGAAGTTTGTGGTTCAGAGTAACTCTGGCAGAAACCTGGCCATGTCCTATGCACAACTGCTCCCTGACAAGTGATCAAGAAAAACAGTTACTTTACTATGTGGAACATGATTGTGACAAGAGGTAACATTTGAACAGTTAAAAAAAATGTAGCAATGATCAAACTTTTGCTTTTGATACTTGTAGCCATCCTTTTGTGTCCACAGACATCAATTCTAGGACCCTCTCAGATACCAAGTCTGAGGACATTCAGGTCCCTTATATGGCACTGTGTGGTGTTTGCATATAGCCTACGCAGGCCATCCTGTGGGCTTTAAATCATCTCTAGATCTCCCGCAGCTCCTGAGGCAGGATAAATGCAGTGTAAATAGTTGTTGTACTATACTGTTTAGGGAATAATGGCAAGATCTATATTTGTTCCGTATAGATAGTTTTAAAAAACTCCCTTTGATTTACAGTTGGTTGAATCCACAGATGCGAGGCTGTGGAACGGAGGACTGGCTGTTTTGTTATTCTGTAATGTCCTTGGTCTTGAGAAATCAAAGTCATAGCATTTAGGGTGAGATGTCATGGTGCCTGCCATTTTCAAATGATTCATAAAACAGTCATATCTGTACAAAAATGTCTGTGCAGATAGAAAAAGATGTGGAGACCGTGGAGGGGTGAGCCCAGGAGCAGGCCCGGGAGAGTCATTGCACAGTACTATTTTTGGTCTTTTTCTGTGGGCTTTGAAATTTTGAAAAATAAAAAGTTTTAGAAATGTGTTGCTCATGGTGGAGGCATCTTGGGGGGTTGCTGTGTCCACCTGTTTGTTCCGTGTCCTCAGTGCCTCCCTGTGACCGTCACCTGAAGGCGGAGGGAGCTGCTGGCCTGCAGTGAGCAGTGCTGTGTGCCACTCCCTTCCCTTCAGATAAGTTCCTCTGAAACACTGGCTCAACGCTTCTATCTGCAGGATCCCCAGTCAGACCGTCCACACCGCTGTGGTCTGACCTGGTCAGAGAGCTGGGCAGAGCTGCTCAGACCCAAGGGTGCTGCCCGAGTGCCATGACCAAGAACCAGCCTCACACCAAGAGGTCTCTGTGCTGCCTCTTGGGGCCAGTTTCAAATAATGCCTTTGACAGAGTTCATTCCTCCCTCTCTAGAGAAATTGTCGCACATTTAGAATGTTTGTGATTAGACCAGTTTCCCCCCTACACTTTCTGTAAAGTTTTATCGCCTTTTAAAATTGCTGAAGTAGTATTTGCTATTCCAATAGAGAAGAAAATACAGAGATCCATAGGCCATCTTTCCTTCCACCTCCAGATCCTATTCCTATGGGGTGGCCAGTGCTTGGTGGACCTCCTGACCTTTTCCCTGCTGTGGGATCACATACAGGCATGCATGCACGTCTTCTGGGGTGTGAGGCTTGTTTCCTCTTCTCACTGTTGTCCTTTGGTAGCCTCGTTAGCCTCCAGGAGACTCAGCTAGGGGCTCACCTCCTCCACAAAGCCTCTGGGCTCTGAGCACTGACCTCACCCCAGTGCAATCCTCAGATTATAAGCTGCCCCTCCTGCCAGGTCTTGGGTAAGGTAAGGACAGCAGCTGTTCCCATTTCCCTGTCTGTCCTGGAGAAGGGAGCCCAGGAGACATGTAGAGGCTTGTGGGTGAGCGAAGGGGCAGGGGAGGTGTCTTGGTGAGGCAGCCACATGAGCAGAGCCTTGCAGGCAAGAGAAGCTTGTCCATATACCTCTTTTAGTCCTTGGGAATGAGTCCCAGGGCCTCATCATTCAGGGACAGAAGGTCACGTTAGGAAATATGGTCACTGCCATCCTGGGTGCCCATGTCCTGGCTGATTCTGCCCTAGCACTAATGCCCTGTGTGGGTTGAACTGTAGGGATGGCCTTGAGCTACCTACGGAGGAGCCAGGATTGGGTCTTCTCTCCTCTCTAGGGTCCAGAACAGGCCAACCGGATGTCTTGGGGGTGCCAGGAAGGAGGGAAGGCCAGGGTGGAGCAGCACAGGACTTGGATGTGGGCCTGGTCTGGTTTCTGTCTTTCGTGATCCCTGCTCCTTTCTCATTGGAGGCAGTTTTCTGCAGCTGGGATTTATTAATGTTATCTGCAGGTCATCTCGTAAGTGTCAAGGGACCAGGTCACTGCACTTTAGGAAGTTGGGAGATTGCAGGATGCACAGTTGAGGCTGGCTTCTTGGTTATAGCACTGGGGCAGCATCTGTGGTTCTGAGCAGCTCTCCTCAGAGAGCTGAGGGTGACTGGTCTGATTGTGGGATCCTGGAGATCCAAAGCATTGGGCCAGTGTTTCAGAGGGATTGACCTTAATGGAGAAGAGTGGGCTGGGAGTTCCTGTGTGCAGTGTGGGAGAAGAGTTCCTGTGTGCTGGGTGGGTAGGTGGGTGAGTGGTCAGCGTCAGGTAGGGAGTGGGGAAGAGAAGTAAGGAATTCTGCTTTTCCATATCAGTAATGCTTGGCAGTGCATGGCTTTGCAAGAGCAACCTATCACCAGCTTCAAAACAAGCGCCATTCCCACTTCATAGGAGCATAGATTGAGTAGCACAGTGATTTTTTAAAGTCAGGGCTTTTGTTGACCCAGTCAACCACGAGCCCTGGCTCCTGGGTGGGAGTGTGGGGTTAAGAGCCTTGAGACAGGAGAAGCATACACAGTCCTGCCCTCAGGACTCTCCTGGTCTAGTTGGTTTATGAGGTTGAAACACCAACAATTAAGGTTCTAGTCTTCCCAGTCCTATCACTGGTTCCCCCTGGGATCTGGGCTTTCTGTTCTGAATAAGTACTGAGGAGAATGGAGGGGTTTGTGTTCAGCAGGCTCTGCATCCTGCTCTCTGTGTGCCTTGCCTGCCTCCACCCAGGTGGGTATTCTTTGAGGGCTGGACACCCAGTGGTAGTGGTGGTGGTGGTGGTGGTGGTGAGGGTGGTAAGGATGGTGGGAGTGGTAATGGTACTGGTTGAGGTGGTTGTTGGTGATAGTGATGGTGGTGACAATAATAAGGAGGGTGGTAGTACAGGTGGAGATGGTGGGTGTGGTGGTGGTGTGGCTTGATGTGGTGGTGGTGGTTGTGGTTTAGGTGAAGGTACTGATGGTGACAGTGCTGATGTAATGGAGGAGGTGGGGATGGTGCTGATGTGGAGGCTGTGGTGATGGTGTTGGTAAGGATGGTGGTAAAGAGGGTGGTGATGGGGTAAAAGGATGGTGATGGTGAAGATGGTAATGGCAGTGCTGGGGTGGCAGTGGTAGCCATGGTGTGGTGGTTATGGTGATGGTGGAGGTGCTGATGGCAGTGCTGGGGGTGGAGATGGAGATGGTGTGGTGGAGGTGGTAGTGGTGGTGTTGGTGTTGGTGGTGAAATGCATACAATTCCAGGGTGCATTGTGGCCCTCTGTGGGCATTTTACCTGTGTTGATCTGTTGAGTCCTAATAACAGCCTATGAAGTAGGTACCACCTCTTGCCCATTTTTCCAGGTGAGATCCTAAGGCACAGTGCCACACAGTTAGTGCATATAGAGTTGGGATTCAAAACCTGGTAGACTGGCTTCAGATCCCACCTAAGCCAGGGTCACCAAGGTGTGATCCTCAGACCAGCTGCATTGTACCTCCAGGGATGGGTGGGAATGCACGTTCACGCATCTGACCCAATGAGTGGCGTCACTGGAGAGGGGCAGTGGGAAAGGGGGTTCAGTGAGCTCGCCAGGTGCTTCTCACATGTTAAAGCCTGAGAATTGCTGTCCCAAATCATGCGTCCCTGCCCTGACTGCCGGTGTCAGCATGGAGCCCACGCTTCCATGACTCTGGCCTTGCCGCCCAGTGGGCTCCCCCTTCCAGTTTTATCCACCTGCTGGTTGTTGCTGGCAGGTGGGAAACAAGGTTCTTGCTCTTTGGCACTGAGCCTCCCACCAGCACCTCTGGGGGCTCTGAGATCCCACGAGTTCCATCACAGCCCTGGCATTTGACGCTCACCTCCTGACCGCGGGCCATGTTCCCTGTCTGTATTTCTTCTCTGCCCTCTTGGCCTGAGCCTCTCCTGCTGCCTCCGTTCCTCTTTTGATTCCCTGTCCTTGTCATGAGCTTTCCACTCTCTCTTTCTAAGAATTCCCTTTTTCACCCAGCCTGGGTTCCCTAGTCCCCAATGGAAATTGCTTTCTTGGTTTAACCTCAGCATCAGGGTTGTGATGCTAGTGAGTGTTTGATACAGGCTTTTCCACTGCAAAATGGGATCGCCCATGTGGCCCACACTCAGACAGTGGGTGTGGAGAGCCTCTTCCCACCTCTACCGCCATGGCTCAGTATGCTGTTGCTGGTTTCACCAATTCCTTGCTGAGCCGGTCTCTGCAGATTGTCCCCTTCGTGTGGGTTCTAGAAGTGAAGCTAGTGAACAAAACAGCCTGCATGTAGAGACTTTACAGAAATCACCCAGGCACCCAGAGAGCTGTGTCCCTTCCTGCTCACCAGGGGTGAAGAATAGCAGTCTCCCAGAACCTTGCCAGTGGTGAATGAAATCTTAAATCTTTGATGGTGTTGGTGGGGATGGGGAGAGGTGGCGTTTGGAGGGTGGAAGTTCCCATTCTTATTTTTCTGTTACTCAGGAGGTTGAGCATCTCATCTGGGGCTGGGCCCCTTGCTTTTCATTTGATAATTGCTTCATCATTATTTACACTAAGTTTTCTATTTGTATGTTCCATAAAACAGTTTTTATTTCTGTAACTTCTTAATGTAATAAGAATATTAACTTGCGGTCTATTATTTTGTGTTACAAGTATTTTTTCTCCACTCGAGGTTTGTCATTTTTGCTCTATGATGCTTTTTCTCTATAGAGGTTTAAAAAGCTACCTTTTTGGGAATCTTATACCCTTTCCTTATTTCCTGAGAGTCTTTTAAGTATTCGTTTTTAGGAGACTTAAGGCTTCTCCCTTTTCATTTAAATTTGTAGTCCACCTGAACTCCGCCTTGCTGTAAGGATCTAGGTAGGCGTGCAGTTTTGTTTGTTCCTAAATTGCTGCTCCCTTATCCCAATACAGTGTTAATGGGCCAGCTCTTAACTTCTATCTTATGTGCAAAGTTCCTGTGTTGGTCCCTGGTCTGCCGCATGACTTTCTGCTGTCTCATTGACCTGTTGAGCAACCTTGTTTCTGTCCCTAAGGAGAGAGGCATAAACTTCCACCTTGGGGTTTTCAAACCAGATTTCTTTCCTAAACTGAAAAGATGGACTTCCTGTGTTGTAAGAGCCCTAATAAGGAGATAGCTAAGATGGCGGCTAGCCGAGAGCCATAAGAGGTGTTTCAGTATTTTCACCTGATATTCATGCATTTATCTAAGAATCTTTCTATGCCCGTGAACACTATGTGACGCACCTGTAAGTTTGAGCTGTTGACGCGTGTATACTTGTTAAGGCAAAAAGTATTTAACTGGGTGAGGTTGGCTAGAGGGGTGGTTGGAGTTGGAGAGGTTGTTGGAGCCAGAGAGAGAAGTTAGAAGAAGCAAGAATAAAGAGCCTATTCATTTTCCAGTCTGCTTCCGAATTCTTTCCCGCTGTATCGTTGCTACAGGCGGCGATAGCT
Source organism: Tamias sibiricus (assembly GCA_025594165.1). Lineage (NCBI taxonomy): Eukaryota > Metazoa > Chordata > Mammalia > Rodentia > Sciuridae > Tamias > Tamias sibiricus. The sequence continues at coordinate 5,146,038 of CM046665.1, forward strand.
GCAGGCGGCAACAAGTGGTGGCCCGTACGGGGAATTTGGAATCGGCAGGTAAGAACTGAGAAGTCTCTAAAGATGGGTGTGAAAATAACTAAAACCCGAGTGATAAAGGCTACGGAAAAATTCTTTTTTTTTTTTTTTTTTTTTGTGGTACCAGGGATTGAACTCAGGGGCACTCGTCCACTGGGTTACATCCCCAGCCCTTTTTTGTATTTTATTTAGAGACAGGGTCTCACTGAGTTGCTAAGCGCCTTGCTATTGCTGAGGCTGGCTTTGAACTCTCGATCCTCCTGCCTCAGCCTCCCAAAGTGCTGGGATTACAGGCGTGCGCTGCCACCCCCCCCCCCCCCCGCTCGGAAGAATTCTTTGATATAGCTGATAGTGAGGAGGAAAGTGATCATGAAAGCATAGCCTCCGCTGAGTCAGATAGGAACAATAAGGATAGTATTGGTGTGAACTCAAAAATGACGAAGATCCGAGCTGCTAAATCTATCCGAGATTGATTAGAGATAGCCGAGGAATACGTGCTCTCAATTGAACCTGGAACTCAGGATGTTACTACTAATGAAAGTAATAGTAGTGAGGAGGAATCAAATAACCATGAAAGCACAGCCTCCTCCGCTGAGTCAGTTAAGACCAGAAAGGACTGTCAAGTAGAGGAACCACTTGTGCCCGCTGCTCCCTCATGGGTTGAATCAATTACAGAAACTATGAGGGGCCTTTCTGAACACTTGCATGCCCTTGAAACAGAGATTAACGGTCTTTCTGAGCGCTTATGCACCCTCGAACATCAAAACCTGCAGGGACATTGGGATCTGCCAGTATTTGAAAATGAAAATGGGCAGAGGTACCACCAATCCCTAGACTTCAAAACAATAAAAAATTTCAAAGAAGCAATAATGACCTATGGGCCCCAAGCTCATTTCACATTGAGTATGTTGGAGTCCCTTAACACTTTAACTTTAACCCCCTCAGACTGGAAAGGCTTATGTAAGGCAGTATTGAGCGGGGGACAATACTTGATTTGGAGGTCACAGTTCCAGGAGTTTTTGTGTGGAAACAGCTAGAAGAAATGCGGCTGCAGGATTTCCAGACCGTAACATAGACATGTTAACTGGGAGAAGGGCAGTTTGCTGACTTACAGATTCAAATTCAGTATGATCCTGGAGTTTACGCTCAAATATATGCCACAGCTGTTAAGGCATGGTAAACTTTACAAGGAACTGGTGATTTACAGGGTAGCTTGTCTAAAGTAATTTAGGGACCTAATGAGCCATATGCTGATTTTGCTGATAGGCTTTTGCGAACTGCAGGTAGAGTGTTTGGAGATGTTGATCAAGCTATGCCATTAGTCGTTCAGCTGGCATATGAAAATGCCAACAAATATTGTCAAGATGCTATTAGACCTTGGAAATCTAAAAGGGACCTTTCCGTATATATAAGATTATGCAAATATATAAATGATGCCTTTGTCACAGGAAATGTGATTGCAGCAGCAATGAGAGGTGCTTCCCCTCAAAATTTCACAAAAAGGGCTCAATCTAAAAATTATTATAATCAATCAAGTTATTCTAGACAATATCCCCAAAGAGAAATAAGACCAAGCTCATATCGTGCACCAGGCCACTGCCCCAGGTGTAAAAAAGGAAACCATTGGGCTAATAAGTGCAGATCTAAATTTGATATTTATGGAAACATTTTGTCTAGGAATTCAAAAAACAGGGCACGGGGCCCAATGCCCTGGGGCCCACAAATGTACGAGGCATTAGAGGAAGAGTATCCTCAAACATCCATCCAGATGATTCCTCGACACAATCCCTCTTACCCATTGACTCCCTCGTTAGAGGAACAAGAGGAAGTGCAGGACTAGACCTCTGTTCCACCGCCTGGATAGTGCTAACACCTGAAATGGGGGTTCAACTGATTTCCACGGGAGTCAGGGGACCTCTTCCCTCAGGAACTGTAGGACTTATCCTCGGGCGAAGCTCTAAAAGCTTATCAGGTTTTCAAGTGACTCCAGGTGTAATAGACTCAGACTATCAAGGAGAAGTTAAGATTATGCTTAGTTCACCTCGAGGCATTTGCTCTGTTAACCAAGGAGATAGAATTGCTCAGCTGCTTCTCCTTCCCAGTTTACATGACTCATTTAAGAGTATGCCTCAAAATAGGAACAATAGAGGATTTGGTTCCACTGGCTCGGGACCTATGGCTTGCTGGGTTCAGGATTGTTCACGGAGACCTATGTGCAAAATAAAAATTTAAGGTATAGAGATGGAGGGATTGATTGACACTGGGGCTGACTCTTCCATTATCAATGTAGGACAATGGCCAAAACACTGGCCTCTGCACAAGGCTTCAAATACTTTGAGAGGCTTGGGATATTCTAATACCCCAGAATAAAGTGCAACAGTTTTAAAATGGGAGGATGATGAAGGGCATCAAGGAACATTTCAGCCTTATGTTTTGTCCAGCTTGCCAGTTACCTTATGGGGAAGAGATGTTTTACAACAAATGGGAGTACATCTCACAACCAAGCCCGCAGGTGTTACAAAAGTATATCATTACCAGAAAGGTAAAGGATATTTTTTTAGGGGCCACTGAGAAAACAATTTTGAAAATACCATGGCTTTCTGATAAGCCAGTTTGGGTCCCTCAGTGGCCCCTATCTAGAGAGAAATTACAAGCGGCCCACCTACTAGTTCAAGAACAACTAGAAGCAGGACATATAGAACCTTCCACCTCTCCCTGGAATTCCCCCATATTCATTATCAGGAAAAAATCAGGAAAATGGGGATTGTTACATGATCTTAGAGAAATCAATAAAACCATGCAAATTATGGGCCCTAACCAACCTGGACTTCCTAATCCTGTAGCTATTCCTAAAAATTTCCATCTTATAACTCTTTTTTTTTTTTTTTTTTTGTGGTACCGGGGATTGAACTCAGGGGCACTCGTCCACTGGGTCACATCCCCAGCCCTTTTTTGTATTTTATTTAGAGACAGGGTCTCACTGAGTTGCTAAGTGCCTCGCCACTGCTGAGGCTGGCTTTGAACTCGCGATCCTCCTGCCTCAGCCTCCCAAAGTGCTGGGATTACAGGCGTGAGCCACCGCGCCCGGCTATAACTCTTGATATAAAGGATTATTTCTTTTCTATTTCTCTACATCCTTTGGATGCCCCAGGTTTGCTTTTTCAGTTCCTTCTATTAATAATAATGGCCCTGATCAAAGATATCAATGGAAAGTTTTACCCCAGGTAATGGCTAATAGCCCCACTATATGTCAAATCTATGTAGATAAAGTTATTCAGCCTATCAAGAACAAATACCCAAAGCTTATGTGCCTCCATTATATGGATGATGTTTTGCTTGCTCATCCTAATCAAGAAGTCTTATTCACCATATTTAGCAATATATCAGAAAACTTGAAACGATATGGACTAAACATTGCTGAAGAAAAGGTTCAAACTAGATCTTCAATATTATATCTAGGATTCCAAATTACGGATACTTTTATTAGGCCTCAAAAAATTTTAATAAATAAGGAACATTTGGCCACTCTTAACGATTTCCAAAAATTGCTGGGAGACATTAATTGGCTTCGCCCTACACTAAGCCTCACCACTGGCCAATTAAAACCCTTATTTGATATCCTTCATGGGAACCCTGATCCATCTTCACCGCGAACATTGACTCCTGATGCTAGAGAAGCTTTAAAGTTGGTAGAAAAGGCCATTGAAAGATCCCATTGTGATAGAATTGATTTTGCTCGACCGCTGATATTAATCATTATTTCCTCACAATATACACCCACAGAGTATTTTGGCAACAGGGGCCTTTATTATGGATACACTTGCCCGTCTCTCCTAAAAGTACAATTGAGTCTTATACCTCCATGGTGGCTAAACGTATTCTTCAAGGACTTAAGAATTCTACTAAAATATTTGGCATTCACCCCGCTACTATTATTACTCCCTACTCATCGTCACAGGTTGAATATTTGTGCTTCAATGATAATGATTGGGCTATAGCTAGATGCTCTACTTCTGCAAATTTTGATAACCATCTTCCTAAGTCTCCTATACTATGTTTTTGTATCAATCATCCCATTATATTTCCACAGGTAATAAAAAATCAACCTATTCCTAAGGCATTAAGTGTATTTACAGATGGGTCCTCTAACGGTACTGCTGCAGTAGTCACTCAAAAATAAAATATGATTCATATTACTGCCCATATATCAGCTCAGTTAGTTGAACTTGAAGCTGTTATTATAGCTCTTGAAAGTTTTAAAGAACAGCCCATAAATATTTTTTCAGACAGTCACTATATTGTACATGCTGTCCCTAAATTGGAGCTAGCAGGTCCAATAGCACCTCATACTCCAGCCTTTAAATTGTTTTTTCAAATTCAAAACCTTCTATGGGAACGTAAAGAACCTTTGTTTATTGGACATACCAGAGCTCATACTAATTTGCCCGGTCCTGTCCATGAAGGTAATCAAAAGGCCGATGCCCTCACTCAAACAATCTTTATATTTTCAGCAGTCCAACAAGCTACCTCGTTCCATGCTCAATTTCATGTTAATAGTACTACTTTACAACAAAGGTTCAAAATAACTAAAGATCAAGCTCGAACAATTGTGAAGGATTGTCAATCTTGTGTGACACATTTGCCCAATCCACATTATGGGGTTAACCCAAGAGGATTAATGCCCAATCATTTGTGGCAGATGGATGTCACTCATGAGCCAAGTTTTGGAAAATTGTGATTTATTCATGTGACCATAGATACATGCTCAGGCATGAGTTTTGCTTCCTTACATGCTGGAGAAAAAGTTAAAGATGTTACATCTCATTGTTTACAAGTTTTTGCTGCATCGGGCATTCCCAAAATGCTTAAAACAGACAATGGCCCTGAATATACGTCCTCATCTTTCAAACAGTTTTGCGCAAAATTCAGTATACTTCATAAGACAGGTATTCCATATAATCCTCAAGGCCAAGGTATAATTGAACGAGCTAATCGCACACTCAAAATTATGCTTTTGAAACAAAAAGAAGGAAATTGGACAAATCCTAGGGACAGATTGGCCGTTGCCCTTTTTACTTTAAAATTTTTAACTTTGGATTCTAAAGGATATTCGGCTGGAGACAGACACTGGAATCCACACCAACAACATAAACCTTTGGTTTACTGGAAGGATGTTCTTTCAGGCACATGGAAGGGCCCAGATCCAGTATTAATTTGGGGGAGAGGATCTGTTTGTGTTTTTCCACAGCACGAATCATCCCCAGTATGGATACCATCAAGATTAATAAAACAGGTACCAAATCAAAAGGACCACGATGAAGTTGTTGCAGAATCAAGATTAATAAAACAAATACAAAATCAAAAGGGCCAAGATGAAGTTGTTGTGGAATGATTCCCTTAAAAAAGTCCTTCAATAAATTCACAACTTAAGTCTCATTCCTCCCAGCTGGGACAAGAGGATCTCTCTTTAGTGTGCACACAATTGTGTTTTTCTTTTTTATATATGTCTTTATGTCCCCCCCCCCCCCCCCCCCCCCCCCCCCCTGTGCACTTGTCTAGATTTCATGTAAATGTGACATCACAAATATATGTCTTTATGTTTGTGTGTCTGTCCAATGTGATGTCACAAATAACAAAAACTGAGCGCTCATGAAAACTAATAATATATAAAAAAATATATATATGGATCCAAATTACTTTAATTCATTTAAGTTAAGAGTATTCAAATTGGGTAAACAATTAAAAAGTGAAGGTACCTTCAATCTTAATTTATAGGTGTCTCTAGGACTTCTCTTCAGCAAAGTATATGACTAATACTATATAACCTGATATTTTGGCATTTGACATGGGATTGTTTATTTGTAATTAACTTTATTTGTTAAATAGCTGATAAATTTAAATTGTTTCAACAGGTATATTCATGGAAGGTTGCTGTGTATGCAGAGGATCAGGGGTTCCAGCGAACAAATTACTTTTCTAAAATGCTCTTTGCTTTTCTTTAATTTATCTTAAATATAATATTTTGTCAGCTAAATACCCTCAGTCTTTCTTTAATCCATTCTGAATGTGGTATTTTGCCAGCTTATGTTTGTGGGAGCTCAAGCAGCAATGTGTGTGAGCAGAAATCAACTTCAATTACCTGATCTGATAATTCTATTTTTTAGTTTGACAACTCGCTTCTTGACTCAGTGCTGGAATGGCACTACCTTTCCTCTAATGATTGATGCTTGAGTTTCTAGGTAGCAGGCCCTGAAGATTTGCTGGTGGCATTGTCTAAACATAAAAAAAGATGGCTGCTGTTACAGCTGCAGGGATTGCAATTGCTACAAGCATCCCTGCTGCTCAAGCATCAAACAACTTCACCAGTAGTGTGGCTTCTGCTCTGCATGCACGAGGCCTCCTAGATCAACGTGTTAGCAAATGGACATTTTGATAAATCTTTCTATGTTTGGGACATTGCACGGGACAATGCCTTGCGGGTATTTGTCTAGAGAACTCAGTGCGTTACTTAATGGAACTTAGGGCAGCTGATTTGTTTAAAAATCTTGATATGCTATGGAACTTGGCTCGTCAGCACAAAGCTTGCCGCCTTAGAACCGAAGCATCTCCTCATGTTTGGTTGGCTTGATTGGACGGCTGGTAGTCAATGATGGGTAAGATCCCCAGAGGGGGACAACCTAAGACAGGCACAGTCGATCTGGATGTGGTGAGGGTCGTCACCCATCCACAGGAAAGTCTCATGTGGCCGACATATCAACCTAAGACAGGAGTCAAGGGCACAGCCTTGATTATTCGATGATGGGTAAGAATGTTGGTTGCACATGTAGATGCCCTAGAGCTATCCCTCTTTTAAAATAAAAGGGGGGGAAATGTAAGAGACCTAATAAGGAGATAGCTAAGATGGCGGCTAGCCGAGAGCCATAGAGGTGTTTCAGTATTTTCACCTGATATTCATGCATTTATCTAAGAATCTTTCTATGCCCGTGAACACTATGTGACGCACCTGTAAGTTTGAGCTGTTGACGCGTGTATACTTGTTAAGGCAAAAAGTATTTAACTGGGTGAGGTTGGCTAGAGGGGTGGTTGGAGTTGGAGAGGTTGTTGGAGCCAGAGAGAGAAGTTAGAAGAAGCAAGAATAAAGAGCCTATTCATTTTCCAGTCTGCTTCCGAATTCTTTCCCGCTGTAGACAGGGTTGCTACAGGCGGCTGATAGCTGCAGGCGGCAAGGCGTGCGCTGCCACCCCCCCCCCCCCCGCTCGGAAGAATTCTTTGATATAGCTGATAGTGAGGAGGAAAGTGATCATGAAAGCATAGCCTCCGCTGAGTCAGATAGGAACAATAAGGATAGTATTGGTGTGAACTCAAAAATGACGAAGATCCGAGCTGCTAAATCTATCCGAGATTGATTAGAGATAGCCGAGGAATACGTGCTCTCAATTGAACCTGGAACTCAGGATGTTACTACTAATGAAAGTAATAGTAGTGAGGAGGAGGAATCAAATAACCATGAAAGCACAGCCTCCTCCGCTGAGTCAGTTAAGACCAGAAAGGACTGTCAAGTAGAGGAACCACTTGTGCCCGCTGCTCCCTCATGGGTTGAATCAATTACAGAAACTATGAGGGGCCTTTCTGAACACTTGCATGCCCTTGAAACAGAGATTAACGGTCTTTCTGAGCGCTTATGCACCCTCGAACATCAAAACCTGCAGGGACATTGGGATCTGCCAGTATTTGAAAATGAAAATGGGCAGAGGTACCACCAATCCCTAGACTTCAAAACAATAAAAAATTTCAAAGAAGCAATAATGACCTATGGGCCCCAAGCTCATTTCACATTGAGTATGTTGGAGTCCCTTAACACTTTAACTTTAACCCCCTCAGACTGGAAAGGCTTATGTAAGGCAGTATTGAGCGGGGGACAATACTTGATTTGGAGGTCACAGTTCCAGAGTTTTGTGTGGAAACAGCTAGAAGAAATGCGGCTGCAGGATTTCCAGACCGTAACATAGACATGTTAACTGGAGAAGGGCAGTTTGCTGACTTACAGATTCAAATTCAGTATGATCCTGGAGTTTACGCTCAAATATATGCCACAGCTGTTAAGGCATGGTAAACTTTACAAGGAACTGGTGATTTACAGGGTAGCTTGTCTAAAGTAATTTAGGGACCTAATGAGCCATATGCTGATTTTGCTGATAGGCTTTTGCGAACTGCAGGTAGAGTGTTTGGAGATGTTGATCAAGCTATGCCATTAGTCGTTCAGCTGGCATATGAAAATGCCAACAAATATTGTCAAGATGCTATTAGACCTTGGAAATCTAAAAGGGACCTTTCCGTATATATAAGATTATGCAAATATATAAATGATGCCTTTGTCACAGGAAATGTGATTGCAGCAGCAATGAGAGGTGCTTCCCCTCAAAATTTCACAAAAAGGGCTCAATCTAAAAATTATTATAATCAATCAAGTTATTCTAGACAATATCCCCAAAGAGAAATAAGACCAAGCTCATATCGTGCACCAGGCCACTGCCCCAGGTGTAAAAAAGGAAACCATTGGGCTAATAAGTGCAGATCTAAATTTGATATTTATGGAAACATTTTGTCTAGGAATTCAAAAAACAGGGCACGGGGCCCAATGCCCTGGGGCCCACAAATGTACGAGGCATTAGAGGAAGAGTATCCTCAAACATCCATCCAGATGATTCCTCGACACAATCCCTCTTACCCATTGACTCCCTCGTTAGAGGAACAAGAGGAAGTGCAGGACTAGACCTCTGTTCCACCGCCTGGATAGTGCTAACACCTGAAATGGGGGTTCAACTGATTTCCACGGGAGTCAGGGGACCTCTTCCCTCAGGAACTGTAGGACTTATCCTCGGGCGAAGCTCTAAAAGCTTATCAGGTTTTCAAGTGACTCCAGGTGTAATAGACTCAGACTATCAAGGAGAAGTTAAGATTATGCTTAGTTCACCTCGAGGCATTTGCTCTGTTAACCAAGGAGATAGAATTGCTCAGCTGCTTCTCCTTCCCAGTTTACATGACTCATTTAAGAGTATGCCTCAAAATAGGAACAATAGAGGATTTGGTTCCACTGGCTCGGGACCTATGGCTTGCTGGGTTCAGGATTGTTCACGGAGACCTATGTGCAAAATAAAAATTTAAGGTATAGAGATGGAGGGATTGATTGACACTGGGGCTGACTCTTCCATTATCAATGTAGGACAATGGCCAAAACACTGGCCTCTGCACAAGGCTTCAAATACTTTGAGAGGCTTGGGATATTCTAATACCCCAGAATAAAGTGCAACAGTTTTAAAATGGGAGGATGATGAAGGGCATCAAGGAACATTTCAGCCTTATGTTTTGTCCAGCTTGCCAGTTACCTTATGGGGAAGAGATGTTTTACAACAAATGGGAGTACATCTCACAACCAAGCCCGCAGGTGTTACAAAAGTATATCATTACCAGAAAGGTAAAGGATATTTTTTTAGGGGCCACTGAGAAAACAATTTTGAAAATACCATGGCTTTCTGATAAGCCAGTTTGGGTCCCTCAGTGGCCCCTATCTAGAGAGAAATTACAAGCGGCCCACCTACTAGTTCAAGAACAACTAGAAGCAGGACATATAGAACCTTCCACCTCTCCCTGGAATTCCCCCATATTCATTATCAGGAAAAAATCAGGAAAATGGGGATTGTTACATGATCTTAGAGAAATCAATAAAACCATGCAAATTATGGGCCCTAACCAACCTGGACTTCCTAATCCTGTAGCTATTCCTAAAAATTTCCATCTTATAACTCTTTTTTTTTTTTTTTTTTGTGGTACGGGGATTGAACTCAGGGGCACTCGTCCACTGGGTCACATCCCCAGCCCTTTTTTGTATTTTATTTAGAGACAGGGTCTCACTGAGTTGCTAAGTGCCTCGCCACTGCTGAGGCTGGCTTTGAACTCGCGATCCTCCTGCCTCAGCCTCCCAAAGTGCTGGGATTACAGGCGTGAGCCACCGCGCCCGGCTATAACTCTTGATATAAAGGATTATTTCTTTTCTATTTCTCTACATCCTTTGGATGCCCCAGGTTTGCTTTTTCAGTTCCTTCTATTAATAATAATGGCCCTGATCAAAGATATCAATGGAAAGTTTTACCCCAGGTAATGGCTAATAGCCCCACTATATGTCAAATCTATGTAGATAAAGTTATTCAGCCTATCAAGAACAAATACCCAAAGCTTATGTGCCTCCATTATATGGATGATGTTTTGCTTGCTCATCCTAATCAAGAAGTCTTATTCACCATATTTAGCAATATATCAGAAAACTTGAAACGATATGGACTAAACATTGCTGAAGAAAAGGTTCAAACTAGATCTTCAATATTATATCTAGGATTCCAAATTACGGATACTTTTATTAGGCCTCAAAAAATTTTAATAAATAAGGAACATTTGGCCACTCTTAACGATTTCCAAAAATTGCTGGGAGACATTAATTGGCTTCGCCCTACACTAAGCCTCACCACTGGCCAATTAAAACCCTTATTTGATATCCTTCATGGGAACCTGATCCATCTTCACCGCGAACATTGACTCCTGATGCTAGAGAAGCTTTAAAGTTGGTAGAAAAGGCCATTGAAAGATCCCATTGTGATAGAATTGATTTTGCTCGACCGCTGATATTAATCATTATTTCCTCACAATATACACCCACAGAGTATTTTGGCAACAGGGGCCTTTATTATGGATACACTTGCCCGTCTCTCCTAAAAGTACAATTGAGTCTTATACCTCCATGGTGGCTAAACGTATTCTTCAAGGACTTAAGAATTCTACTAAAATATTTGGCATTCACCCCGCTACTATTATTACTCCCTACTCATCGTCACAGGTTGAATATTTGTGCTTCAATGATAATGATTGGGCTATAGCTAGATGCTCTACTTCTGCAAATTTTGATAACCATCTTCCTAAGTCTCCTATACTATGTTTTTGTATCAATCATCCCATTATATTTCCACAGGTAATAAAAAATCAACCTATTCCTAAGGCATTAAGTGTATTTACAGATGGGTCCTCTAACGGTACTGCTGCAGTAGTCACTCAAAAATAAAATATGATTCATATTACTGCCCATATATCAGCTCAGTTAGTTGAACTTGAAGCTGTTATTATAGCTCTTGAAAGTTTTAAAGAACAGCCCATAAATATTTTTTCAGACAGTCACTATATTGTACATGCTGTCCCTAAATTGGAGCTAGCAGGTCCAATAGCACCTCATACTCCAGCCTTTAAATTGTTTTTTCAAATTCAAAACCTTCTATGGGAACGTAAAGAACCTTTGTTTATTGGACATACCAGAGCTCATACTAATTTGCCCGGTCCTGTCCATGAAGGTAATCAAAAGGCCGATGCCCTCACTCAAACAATCTTTATATTTTCAGCAGTCCAACAAGCTACCTCGTTCCATGCTCAATTTCATGTTAATAGTACTACTTTACAACAAAGGTTCAAAATAACTAAAGATCAAGCTCGAACAATTGTGAAGGATTGTCAATCTTGTGTGACACATTTGCCCAATCCACATTATGGGGTTAACCCAAGAGGATTAATGCCCAATCATTTGTGGCAGATGGATGTCACTCATGAGCCAAGTTTTGGAAAATTGTGATTTATTCATGTGACCATAGATACATGCTCAGGCATGAGTTTTGCTTCCTTACATGCTGGAGAAAAAGTTAAAGATGTTACATCTCATTGTTTACAAGTTTTTGCTGCATCGGGCATTCCCAAAATGCTTAAAACAGACAATGGCCCTGAATATACGTCCTCATCTTTCAAACAGTTTTGCGCAAAATTCAGTATACTTCATAAGACAGGTATTCCATATAATCCTCAAGGCCAAGGTATAATTGAACGAGCTAATCGCACACTCAAAATTATGCTTTTGAAACAAAAAGAAGGAAATTGGACAAATCCTAGGGACAGATTGGCCGTTGCCCTTTTTACTTTAAAATTTTTAACTTTGGATTCTAAAGGATATTCGGCTGGAGACAGACACTGGAATCCACACCAACAACATAAACCTTTGGTTTACGGAAGGATGTTCTTTCAGGCACATGGAAGGGCCCAGATCCAGTATTAATTTGGGGGAGAGGATCTGTTTGTGTTTTTCCACAGCACGAATCATCCCCAGTATGGATACCATCAAGATTAATAAAACAGGTACCAAATCAAAAGGACCACGATGAAGTTGTTGCAGAATCAAGATTAATAAAACAAATACAAAATCAAAAGGGCCAAGATGAAGTTGTTGTGGAATGATTCCCTTAAAAAAGTCCTTCAATAAATTCACAACTTAAGTCTCATTCCTCCCAGCTGGGACAAGAGGATCTCTCTTTAGTGTGCACACAATTGTGTTTTTCTTTTTTATATATGTCTTTATGTCTGTGCACTTGTCTAGATTTCATGTAAATGTGACATCACAAATATATGTCTTTATGTTTGTGTGTCTGTCCAATGTGATGTCACAAATAACAAAAACTGAGCGCTCATGAAAAAACTAATAATATATAAAAAAATATATATATGGATCCAAATTACTTTAATTCATTTAAGTTAAGAGTATTCAAATTGGGTAAACAATTAAAAAGTGAAGGTACCTTCAATCTTAATTTATAGGTGTCTCTAGGACTTCTCTTCAGCAAAGTATATGACTAATACTATATAACCTGATATTTTGGCATTTGACATGGGATTGTTTATTTGTAATTAACTTTATTTGTTAAATAGCTGATAAATTTAAATTGTTTCAACAGGTATATTCATGGAAGGTTGCTGTGTATGCAGAGGATCAGGGGTTCCAGCGAACAAATTACTTTTCTAAAATGCTCTTTGCTTTTCTTTAATTTATCTTAAATATAATATTTTGTCAGCTAAATACCCTCAGTCTTTCTTTAATCCATTCTGAATGTGGTATTTTGCCAGCTTATGTTTGTGGGAGCTCAAGCAGCAATGTGTGTGAGCAGAAATCAACTTCAATTACCTGATCTGATAATTCTATTTTTTAGTTTGACAACTCGCTTCTTGACTCAGTGCTGGAATGGCACTACCTTTCCTCTAATGATTGATGCTTGAGTTTCTAGGTAGCAGGCCCTGAAGATTTGCTGGTGGCATTGTCTAAACATAAAAAAAGATGGCTGCTGTTACAGCTGCAGGGATTGCAATTGCTACAAGCATCCCTGCTGCTCAAGCATCAAACAACTTCACCAGTAGTGTGGCTTCTGCTCTGCATGCACGAGGCCTCCTAGATCAACGTGTTAGCAAATGGACATTTTGATAAATCTTTCTATGTTTGGGACATTGCACGGGACAATGCCTTGCGGGTATTTGTCTAGAGAACTCAGTGCGTTACTTAATGGAACTTAGGGCAGCTGATTTGTTTAAAAATCTTGATATGCTATGGAACTTGGCTCGTCAGCACAAAGCTTGCCGCCTTAGAACCGAAGCATCTCCTCATGTTTGGTTGGCTTGATTGGACGGCTGGTAGTCAATGATGGGTAAGATCCCCAGAGGGGGACAACCTAAGACAGGCACAGTCGATCTGGATGTGGTGAGGGTCGTCACCCATCCACAGGAAAGTCTCATGTGGCCGACATATCAACCTAAGACAGGAGTCAAGGGCACAGCCTTGATTATTCGATGATGGGTAAGAATGTTGGTTGCACATGTAGATGCCCTAGAGCTATCCCTCTTTTAAAATAAAAGGGGGGAAATGTAAGAGACCTAATAAGGAGATAGCTAAGATGGCGGCTAGCCGAGAGCCATAGAGGTGTTTCAGTATTTTCACCTGATATTCATGCATTTATCTAAGAATCTTTCTATGCCCGTGAACACTATGTGACACACCTGTAAGTTTGAGCTGTTGACGCGTGTATACTTGTTAAGGCAAAAAGTATTTAACTGGGTGAGGTTGGCTAGAGGGGTGGTTGGAGTTGGAGAGGTTGTTGGAGCCAGAGAGAGAAGTTAGAAGAAGCAAGAATAAAGAGCCTATTCATTTTCCAGTCTGCTTCCGAATTCTTTCCTGCTGTATCGTTGCTACAGGCGGTGATAGCTGCAGGCGGCAACACTGTGTGAGGATGATGACCTTTCTCTGGAGGGGTCCAAATAGCCCTAGACGGTCATCACTTCCTTCCACTCCAGCCCTTCTGGGATATCTTCACCCTTTCCCACCCATGTTCTACCTGTAGCTCCAAACCTAACCCTTTGTCTAGCTTCCAATCACCTGCTCTGCTTTGGTGACCAGGGTGGCTAATGCACCAGCCTATGGAAGCCCTCCTCTGTCCCAGCTTCGCATTGTAGCAGTGACCATGGGTAGGAAGCTTGGAGCATCCACAGGGCAGAGCTGGGGTGTATGGGGCATGATGGCATGGACTGTCATCCATGCTGTCATCCTCCAGGCAGGGGAGGGAGGCAGGGAGATCAGGAGGAACATACCCAGGGTTGCATGTGGGGAAGGGTAGTGGCAGCTGACAGCTGGAGCCCTGCCTCACAGCACCACATCTATTTCTGGACCCCTGGAAATATGGTCCAGCTAAGTCTTCTGAAGTGGTGAAGCCCTCTTAACGTTGTTAAAATGATGCACAGAAAGCCATTGCATCGTGAGCCGGCACTGCTGACACCTGTACAGCCATCCCTGGGGCGCTCTCTCCTCACTCAGCCCTATGTGTGTGATGCTTGGGCTGGTGCTGTGTGGAGAGGTGGGTCTGACCTGCCTAGCCACTGTGAAACCAGAGACAGTGGGCACTGGCTTGCATATGAGGCAGCTGAGGCTGGAGTGTCCAGGCTCCTGGGCAAAGGGACTGAGCTGGCATTCGAGCCTCACGATCCTGGTTCTGAATGGCTGGGCTGTGACACTGGCTCATGAAGATTAGGAGAATGAGGAGTTCTGGTCAAAAAAGAAAAGTGTTATGGAATATATATGCTAAGGTTTTATTTGAAGGTGTGAGTGTTCCCATATCTCTGTTCATATTTCCTAGATATTACAACCCCTTATATTCATATAGGTGTTGTTGCTTTTCAGAGAATCATCAAATTACTTATTCTGATTTGGGTCATGGGCCAGATCTTCATCTCAGATTTTGTTCCATTCCCATCCCAAAGAGAATTCAACTCCTACTAGCCATGGGACTAATTATAGAAAATGCAGGACTATGGTCATTGGCTAACGGGTGTGGTCCCTGAACAGTCCCAGCAGGACCAACAGCTCTTACAGACAGACCAACATCCATGCCTGCATTGGGCACGGTGGGGCTGGGATGTCACCCGGGTGGAGCCCAGCGCTGACTCCAGCCTTTAGGAAGGAGGTAGTGTGGAATCCCCAGCGCCGCTGTCCAGAGTCCCCTGGTAAGACAGGTAAAAGCCTTCGTTTGCCTCAGCTCTTGGATTTGCATCTCAGTGGCTGAGCCATGGGTCACCAGGACGACCAGGGCTGAGGCTGAAAGCTCAGAACAGATGGCATTGGTTTATTTTTGCAAATTGTAAGAAAGGGTGTGTCCAACAATCTGTTAGCTGTGTTGGCACTGACTTAAAATTTCTAATCAGAGGTATGGATTCTCCATCTTTTATTAAATTGGAGATGTCATTAATTGGAAGATGCTCCAGTACTTTTGTACCACTAAAGTGGGGGAAATGCTGCCAACTAAACGACGGCAGGGCCTTGAGTGCCTGGGCATCCTCTTTGCAGAAAGGTCAAGAAGTGGAGATGCTCACGGTAGGGTGAAGGTGGGAGGCTACAGTGTGGGAGCGCTCTGTGTGTTTGTTGGCGGGTCACTCTGAGGGCCAGCTCGTGTGTCCTGTGGACAAAGCTACTCAGAGGACTTTTTTCCATGGCAATAAAAATTCATCCCCAGCAATGGTGTCAGATGTTCCTGTACAGGAAAAACTTACGTGCAGTCAGGCATGGTGGCGCACAGCTATAATCCCAGTGGTTTAGGAGGCTGAGGCAGGAGGATTGCTAGTTCAGAGCCAGCCTCAGCAACTTAGTGAGGCCCTAAGAAGCTCAGCAAGACCCTTTCTCAAAATAAACAGTAGAAAGGGCTGGGGATGTGGCTTAGTGGTTAAGTGCCTCCTCTGGGTTCAATCCTTGGTATCAAAACCAAAAAACAAACAAACGGTATTGTACAATATTTTAGATTGCCTGGCCCCACCTCCAGATATGGCCATTGATTGGGTCTGGGGAACCCAGGAAGCTGCATTTTGACAGGCACACCAGAGGATTAGAATGCAGAACTGTAGACCAACATTGAGATGCTAGAGCTTCAGTCATCCCGTCGTGTCGGCGTTCTCCAGTGTAGTCAGTTGGTGGATAATTAGCAGATATTTAATTGGTTTTCTTATTCTCGTTAATGAAAACATGTCCATACATGTCCCAGCAGCCATGTATCTGGGTGGACACCCCTGGCTTATTAGGGCCCATCAGGCAGTAGGGCTGCTGTGGGTTTCTGAGGGTGAGTTAGGAGTTGGCTGCTCCGTCCACCGGGGCCTGGCCAGGCTGCCTGCACTCAAGTCCACTGTGGTAACTGTGCACGTCTGGGAAAGTTCATTTACCTTTCTGTAATTTTTTCAGTCCAAAAAAATGGGATGAGAATAGCCCCACTTTTTAGGTTATTGTAAGGATGGGGCACAAAGGGATTAGCTCAGAGCCAACACCTGGCAAGGCCAGGCGAGCGTTGGCTGGCTGGGTGTGGTGGCTGGCGCTGAGGACAGGCAGGTGGGAAGGGAGTACTGTTTCCTCTGCGGGGACGAGTGTGCTTCCTCCTTGGGAAGCTGGGGTCGCTGTGGAGGGATGCTGTGGACAGGAACAGTCAAACGTCTACAGATTTTTTGTTGCCAGAGAATGAATTTTGTTGTTCCCGATCCAATTTCAGCCTGTCCCCACACTGTTACCAGAAATATCTTCCCAGCACGCTGGTCTGGCTGTGTTGTCTCTCTGCTCACATCTCTTGCCTGACTCCCCACTGCCTGAGATGAGCAACAGATCCCTTTTCACACTGGACAAAGAAGGAAGGGCCCTTGGAACTGGCTTCACCCAGCTAGTGTCCCTTCCCCGGTACATGGTGCTGGTTTGTGGAGTGAGATGTTTCCTGGGAAGGCTTCCTATGGGAGGTGGTGGTTGAATGGGCCTTTGAGGACTGAATAGGAGTTCCCCAAGTGAGAAGGAAGGGAGGGCTGTCTGTTGGTAAACTGGCACATGTTTTTACAGTGGCACGTTTAGGGCAGTGTTCATGGTTCCTTATGGCTGGGGTGGGGAGCTAAGCGTGGGCCTGGACAATAAATAAACTGGTAGAGGAGTGTCAGGGCCTGGGGTGACAGGAGCTCTGTTAGCCAGGCTGCAGAGTAGGCTGTGGCTCCTTCACGCAGCAGAGCATGCATCACAGAACTCTGGAGCTCTCTGGGTGTCTGTGTGTCTGCCTCTGCAGGCTGAAATGCACCCCTCCCCAACTCGTTTCTATTCCTATATTTTTAAAGGACTGTGGACATCTGAAGAAGCCCTTGCCTAATTGCTCAGGGCATAGAAGGCTTCCCTTCGGTTATGTGGCTTGTTGTGAAATGGGAACTTGGAGGGGCCAGGCTGTTCAGCTCTGTGCAGACCTCATCTGGGTGTGCAGACCCACGTCCTAGCAAGTCTTCTCTTGGAGTGGCTTTGATGTGAAAATGACCGAATTATTAAGATAATTTGATGGACTAAAATGCAGGCAGAAGACTGAGAACTGGGAGTTGCTCTGTCAGATGTTTCCTCTTTGTGCTTTCATGGATTTGCTGCTTATTTCTGCCCCCACCCGCTTCCAGCTTTGCTCCAGGGCTTCTCTTCCCCTGGAGCCGGTGTCTCCCTAAATGCAGTCCCCTCCGCTCTGCAGAGCACAGGCTGGTTACTTATCACCTGGGGGCCGGACTGCATCATCCAGGGAAGGTTTGGGGGCTATAAGGATGGGCCTTGCACTCAGACTGGTTTGGCAGCCAGTTTTAGTATGCACCTGCTGTGTGCAGGCCCTGGGCTAGATTCTGGTGAGTAAAATGTGGAATCTGAACTTTGGCTTCGAGCCAGTACTTCATTAGCTGTTGCTGAATGAGACTGCATGAGAGGATTTCAGTTCTCACCTGGACAAATGTTTTATGTTAATATGTTAGTGTGTGTTAAGGCAACTAGAACTCACATAGTAAGTCTTTGATTTTATGAAATATTTGGCCTGAATTTTGGCCTGAATATGTTTAAAAAGTCAGTAATTTAAGGAAAATTTTAAAGCAAATAAGATGGGTTGCAAAGGGACCTGTGGGAACTTTTCGGGGTTCCTTACCGGGTATTATATCCCCCTTGTCAGAACTCTTTGGGCTGTACACTTAAAGTTTGAGCTGCACTGAGTAAAGTTGATTTTAAAAGGTAAACATGTATGGCATGGCTCATGCACAGGAGTCACAGCAGCACCTGATGCTCTGGTCCAACTCTGTCCAGTCTGAAGTCCCATTTTCAAAGGATGGACTTGAGGTCTAGAGAGGGCCTGGGTTACACCATGAGTTGAGAAGGAAATAGGCTTCAGAGTCCAGGATGCCTGATGCAAAGCCTGGGCTCCCTTTCCTACTCCAGGTCTGCCTGTGTTCAAGCCCTGAGTTGAGAGGCAGGGCCAAGGCCAGTGGGCAGGGGTGGCCTGGGCTCTGAGAAGGAATCAGGTGCTGCTGGATGGGGAGCAGGTGTCTGAGCCTCTGCTGAGCCAGGTGCCAGGAGAGTCCAGGTGGAGCTCAGTTGCCTGGGTGAGGGTGGCTTTGCCTGCGTGGTCCTCAGGCAGGTGGGAGAGGGCGTGTGCCTGGGTGCCTGGGTTTGTCTGTCACAGAACAACAGACTCCTCGGGGCTGCTGTGGGCAGCTGGTGTGGGCTGTTAGAATTGCTGTGGGACCCACTTCGGGGATTGCAAAGACCTCCTGCTGCAGGAGTGAAGTTTTATAAGCACCTTGATGGAAGAACTGGAGTTGAAAAGTGGGGCTAGAGTGTCACACACACACTCCCGAGTCAGGTCCCATGCTGTGTTTTTTCCTCCAGAGGCTGCTTGTGATTGGATGTGCTGACACTCACTGTCCTGCTGGACCTTGCCTTCAGGTCACAGTATGCAGGGCAGCGGGGGTGTTGGGTGGAGGGTGGTGCTTAGGCCTGGGCCACACAGCTTCCCCTGGCGAGGAGGAAAGTGAAGCTTGGGTGAGTTAGGGCTGTTCGTGGGCTCATGGTGGAGTGGCGTGGCTGCATTAGAAGAAACATGTCCTTTAGGCTCCTTGAGAGCTGGGTATACCAGGTGCCTTCAAAGTCCCAGGCTGATTCCCTCACTCCTTTGACCCTGGAAGTATGCAGTTGACCTTCATTTGTGCTTCTTTATTCATGATCTTCATTCAGACAGCTCCAGAAGTCCTTGCAATGTCCAGAGTGATGAGCAGCTTGGATGTGATGGCTGATTGGTGGTTGGTCATCCCCAATTAGCTCTAGGATGGGGGCTGGTCTTGAGACCCCCAAGGTAGGAGAGCCCACCCCTGCCTCCAGGAGGGGATGGGGAGCTGGTCACCAGTGCCAGTGACATAGTCAGCCATTCCCACTAAGGACACCTGCATAAAACCCAAAGGGACAGGTATGGGGAATTTCTGGATAGCTGAAGCCACAGAGGCACCTGGCACGGGGACTCCCTCCCTGCCGTGTGTGTCATCTGTGTCTCTTATAAATGTGAGTGGAGGGTTTCCCCAAGTACCATGAGCTGCTCTAGCAAGGCAGTTGAGCCCAAGGATTGAGCCGTGGGAACTGATTTATAGCTGTTGGCCGGAAGCACCAGTAGTCACGCAGCCACGTGGGACTGAGCCCGGTCTCCAGGTAGACAGTGTCCAAATTGAATTGAATTAGAGGACGCTCAGCTGGTGTCCACTGCAGAATTATTTGCTTTCTTTGTGTGTGGGGACTGCCTCCACGCCCCCACAAGTCAGAGGGTGCCGTGAGGGCACAGGGGAGAAGCCTGGTGGATGCCTGTGCTCGCAGAGCTCCCTTCCTCTCCTCCTCCTCTCTTCCCCCTACTCTGTCCTTCCAGTCGTGAGACACCTATTAAGTGGCTCTAGTGGAGCAGACCTAGTGGAGAATGCTGCAGGCCGGGAGTGACAGGAGGTGCAAGGTGATGTCATGTGCCAGCTGTCCTTGCTTACACTGCCACCTGATCCTCCCCCCAGCCGGGTGTGGTTGTCTAACCCATTCTACAGATGAGGAAACAAATCTGGACAGAAACGGATTTGCCTAAGATCCCCCTCCACCTCCAAACCACTTTGCTCTCCAGCCTCCATTGCTTTTGACCTCTGACCTTCAGAGGAGTTTGAGTGTGAGGGACAGGCAGACAGGAGGACAGACAGCTACAGCCAGGGGGCTGAAGGACTCAGGGCTTGAATAGGGGCCTTCCACTTGGGGACGGGCCGGCAGTAGTGGGTGGTGCAGGAGGTGGTGGAGCAGGCACGGTGGTCTTCAATCTTGGCGCTGCTGTCTCAAAGCTAAGATCTTGAGAAAGTTGCTTGAACTCTTTGAGCCTCACTTTTCCCACATGGAAAATAATGGTAGTAGTGGGATTTCTTCCTCAGGGTTGTAGTGAGGGTGGAGTGAGGGGGTGGCCGGGGACAGGTATAGTATGGGGTGGATGTTGGTTTCACTCTCGGCCTGTGGGGAGAGGTAATAAGCCCAGATCAGATAATGGAGGGCCTTGAATGCCTGGCCAAAGCACCTGGACCATGGCCTGGAGACAGTGGGGGCCCAGGGAGAGGACTAGATGGGGCTGGACGGGTCAGGTAGAAGCTGAGACTTTGTGTTCTTGGTGGATGGCGGGAGCTGCTAATGGGGCTGTGAACGCGTGCCACCCGAGCACCTGAGCGTGAGCGCCGCAGGGTGGAAGTGGGCGTCTTCTCTCAGGAGACGTTGCACCATCTTGCTGAAAGGCTGGTGGGTGGCTCTCTCCCACATGTTCTTTTCTTTCTCTGATGGCCTAGGGAGCTGGCTTTAGAGACCCGTGTTTGTAAAGGTGCTTTTAAAGAGTCATTTTCCTACTGGTAACGGTGTTGTGGGCCCAGAGGGAATCTGTTGGGTTTCAGGGAGGAAGCCAGGCAGACGCTGATGTGGGCGCTGCCCGTGGTGCTGGTGCGATTCATCAAGGTCAGAGCCGGCCGAGCCCGTACAGGCGGCAGCAGGGGCGGGTGTCTATTCCTGGATGCGGAAACCACTCAGTTCAGCAAACGGGGCTGTGAACCTGCTGCGTCAGGCCCTGAGCAGGGCCCTGGGGATGCAGAGGCGCGTGGGCCTTGGACACTGCCCTTGAGTAGTTCACTGGGCAACACAGCTCTGGCGGCATTGCCACTTCCCAGCCCCTGGTCTTGGGCAGGCCACTTCATTTCTCTGGAGCACAGTTTCTCTTTCTCTATAATGGGGGGAGGGTGGGGAGAGTGGCAGCACCTGGCTGGAAGAGTGAGGGAGATTCTGGAGCTGATACCCAGAACCCAGTGCAGCCTGCGCTTGGCAGTGGCTCACTCTCTCTCGGATGTGGTGGAATGGGGTGCTGCAGGGAAGCAGTGGTGGGGAGTGCTGCCCGTCTCCCAGGGCTTGGCAGGTGGCGTGCTTGTAGAAAGAAGAGTGTGAAAGTGGCCTTGGAGGGCTTGGGGTTTAGGAGTGGAGAAGGGGAAGAGGGCAGCAACATTCTGAAAAGTAAGGGCAGTGGAGGGGAGTGGAGGAGGCAGGGACTCAGGAGAACGGCCCGCTGGGGAGAGGGGTGCAGGCAGAGTGGAGGGCTGGCTGGGAAAGGTGGCACCGCGGGGCAGGACCATCTCACTCGCCAGCTGCCGGTGCTGTTGCTGAGGTGGTAGCTTTTGAGCCCGGCGTGGAAGTGCCTGGCCTCATCTTCCCCCCAGCCTGGTGTGGAAGGGTTGACTGGTCTCTGTGGGAGTGGGGTTTGACGGTAAGAGGCACCCGCAAACCTGAAGGTATATAACCGGGTGAAAGCGGTGAGTTAGGAGAATGGAGAATAGAGAACGAATTCATTCGGTCAGTCGGGCAGTCACTCGGTCGGTCAGAAGAATCAGAGCGGCCAGAACGTAGGCAGAGCGGTTACAGAAGAGAAACCAGATAGAAGAAGTAATGACTGGCCAGAGTTAGGCCGAGGCTCCAGAGGACTGGTCAGAGTAAGGCCGAGGCTCCCGAGGAAGACAGAAGACAGAAGACAGAAGAAGGAAGAAAGAAGAGAGAAGAAAGAAGCTCTAGTCTTTCTCTAAGCTAAGCTCTATCTTTCTAAGACTCTAAGCTAAGAAGACAAGAAGAAATCTTTCTCTAAGCTAAAATCTTTCTTTCCCTCTCTCTCTAAGAAAGTAGAAGGAAGAAAGAAGAGAGAAGAAAGAAGCTCTAGTCTTTCTCTAAGCTAAGCTCTATCTTTCTAAGACTCTAAGCTAAGAAGACAAGAAGAAATCTTTCTCTAAGCTAAAATCTTTCTTTCCTCTCTCTCTAAGAAAGTAGAAGTAAAAGTAGTAAAAAGCTAACTCTGCCTCCGAGAATTTTCCTCCCGTGGCGGCGCCGTGGCTGGCCGCAACAGGCAGCTTACAAATGGTGGTCCGTCCGGGGCTCGGCAGGCAGAGAAGAAAAGCTAAGAAATAAGAGCAACGAAAAAGCATAGCCTCAGACTCAGTTGAGACCAGCAAAGAGTAGAAACAAGTAGCATAGCCTCTGACTCAGTTGAAGCCAGTTAAGAATTAAGCCGAAGCAGAGTAGCTGGCCAAAAGCTGAAGCAGAAAGCCGAAGCAGAGTAGCCAGCGAAAAGCCGAAGCGAGCCGGCCAAAAGAAAGCCGAAGCAGAGTAGCCAGCGAAAAGCCGAAGCGAGCCGGCCAAAAGCCGAAGCAGAGTAGCCGGCCAAAAGCCATAAAAAATATAGAGAAAAAGCCTTGAGCTTTAGTATAAAGAAAAAAGCCATGAGCTTAAAAGAAAATAGAGAATTAAATAGCATGGTAAAAAACCATGCAGAAAAAAAAAAAAAAGCCATTGAGCTTTGGCAAGAAAGCCATAAAGAAAAATAAAGAAGAGGAGAATAAAAAAAAAAAAAAAAGTCAAAGCCGCTTATGCAATTGTGCTTAACTAGGTGCGTTAGCTGCTCCTCAGCATTAGGCTTCCTTAAAGCCACAGCACCTTCTCAAAAAGGGCTCAAATATCCACCCTTTCAAAAATAAAAGGTGAAAAGCTAGGTAGGGACAAGAAAATAAAAGAAAATAGAGAAAATAAAATAGAGAAAATAGAACAAAAGCACCTTTTTAAACTAAAGGGAAGGAATATGAAGGAGCCCTAATTAGGAAGGGCTGTTGTAGCTAGCTGGAAGCCATGGGTTCCACCTGATATGTATGTGACGCACCTGTAGGCACCCGCAAACCTGAAGGTATATAACCGGGTGAAAGCGGTCCGAGTTAGGAGAATGGAGAATAGAGAACGAATTCATTCGGTCAGTCGGGCAGTCACTCGGTCGGTCAGAAGAATCAGAGCGGCCAGAACGTAGGCAGAGCGGTTACAGAAGAGAAACCAGATAGAAGAAGTAATGACTGGCCAGAGTTAGGCCGAGGCTCCAGAGGACTGGTCAGAGTAAGGCCGAGGCTCCCGAGGAAGACAGAAGACAGAAGACAGAAGAAGGAAGAAAGAAGAGAGAAGAAAGAAGCTCTAGTCTTTCTCTAAGCTAAGCTCTATCTTTCTAAGACTCTAAGCTAAGAAGACAAGAAGAAATCTTTCTCTAAGCTAAAATCTTTCTTTCCCTCTCTCTCTAAGAAAGTAGAAGGAAGAAGAAGAGAGAAGAAAGAAGCTCTAGTCTTTCTCTAAGCTAAGCTCTATCTTTCTAAGACTCTAAGCTAAGAAGACAAGAAGAAATCTTTCTCTAAGCTAAAATCTTTCTTTCCCTCTCTCTCTAAGAAAGTAGAAGTAAAAGTAGTAAAAGCTAACTCTGCCTCCGAGAATTTTCCTCCCGTGGCGGCGCCGTGGCTGGCCGCACAGGTACAGCACCCTGGCTAGATTGGGAGAAGAAGACCCTACAGATAGAAAGACTTGATATAACTTGGACTTTGTGATGTAAATATAGAATTTTAGATTAGTTCATTTATAGCCCTATTGTTTTGATCGTGAGAGGAGAAATGAAAGGGACATTACTTTTTTGGGTGGGGGATACTGGAGATTGAACTTGGGACCTTGCTACATCCCCAGCTCCTAAATCCACTTTTTCTAGCCTGGGTGGCCTCAGGCCCCGTCACTTCCTTTCACCAAAGGTCTGTGTTCCCTCCTGTACATTGCAAGGGGAAGTGGCAGGGCCACCCTCCTCCATGGGACTGCAGGTATCTGCAGAGTGGAGCCTCGCACGGTGCTTGCTCCCTTTTGGCCATGTTCTTTGGGAAAGAGTCTTCAAAGACACACACCAGTCCCTGAGCCATAGCTCTGTGTGTGGGGGCTAGAGTCGGGGGAGGTTGTAAATTCATCTTGTCTCCTTTTCTGAATCTCTCCAAATTGTTTTCTTTGATGGCATGATTTTATTTTTACATCTTTGTTTCTTTTGGAGGTGTTTTAATTAGCTGTGTTGCTGTGACCAAAATACCTGACAAGAACAATTTAGAGGAGGAAACGTTTATTTGGGGCTCATGGTTTCTGAGGTTCAGTCCATAGACTGCCAACTCCATTGCTCCAGGCCCAAGAAGAGGCAGCACGTCATGTTGGAAGGGCCCAGTGGAGGAAAGCTGCTCAGCTCATGATGGGGTCAGAAAACAGGAAAAGGAAGGGGCAACAGGGCATACTCGCAGTGACTCACTTCCCTAGCCATGCCCTGCCTGCCTACAGTTACCACCCAGCCATTGAAACTATGATGGATGGATTAGTTACAGCAGTCATAATCCTATCATTTCACTTCTGAATATTCCTGAATTAACAGGAGCTTTTGGTGGGTACCTCATATCTAAGCCATAACAGGATTTTTTTGTTTGTTTGTTTTTTGCAGGGCTGGGGTTCAAATCCAGGGCTTCACATATGCTAGGCAAGCATTCTACCACTAAGCCAAACCCCTGGCTCCTGATTTTACTTTCACAATCAAAAACATTAATTATTTTTCAAAAAAACCAATAAAGCAGTCCCCTTGACTAAGTCTTTGCCTCGGCAGCCTGGCCTGGTGTCTACTGGTGACAGGTGTGGGGGTGGGGCCCATATCCTCAGTGGATCAGTTGGTGTCACACACTGCTGTACAGACTGCAGGAGGCAGTGGGACACATGGCCCCAAGTACCCTGAGCTGAGCATTTCCCCCCACTAATGTATGCCTCAACCTGTCACTCCCAGCAGCCCTCCAGCCTCACTTGTCCCTCTCTAAGGCCATGGTCCATCAGAGCAGAGTGTAGATCCAGGCCTCTGCTTCCTGTGTGTTCATGAGCAGCTGCATGGCCTCTCGGACTCCTCACCTCCCCCATCCCCAGGAGACCTAAAACACCCTACTGCACCACCAGCACCTGTGCAGGCTTCTGGTACCTCCTACGCTTCTCTCTCCCTACCCAACCACCAGGCCCTTGGAAAACCCCATCTCCTTTCTACATGCCTATGCATGGACATCTATTCACAAATCAAACATGTGCTTCCTCTAGGCCAGGCCTGGGAATGCTGTGGTCACGTCTGCAGACAAAGCCCTGCTACCTGGACCTCTGGCTAGTGCGTGTGAGGGCGTGAGTGGGAGGGACAGGGAGAAGCAAGTGAAGGAGAAACCAGTCCCACAGTCTGCAGGGCAGCTCTGCAGACCCTGACTGCATCCCTCTCTCTGCTCCTGGTTCTCCATGCATGGCTGGTACCCAGGAAATGCTGGTGAACTGATCTGTTGAAAAAAATGAGGAAATTGGCTTCTGCCATCACGAAAAGGTAAACTCTCCCTTTGCAGAGTCTGTGGCCAAAGAAAGCATTTGGCTTCTGAGTGGCGTCCAATGTGTAGCAAAGGGCTGGAAAAAAGTAATGTTGGCGTGCATTTCATGGACCTGATGGCAAGGCTCGAAAATCCTTATTTGCTTAAAAAAAAGCAAATGCAAAGTGGTGCCTCTCCTCTGCACCAGGAAAATCTGCTGGGCATGAGCAAGCATCCAAGATTGTAAATCATTCTGTCTCCTGGGCCATGTCACTAGGAGATGCAGTTGCCCTGCTCCTAGTCCGAGACAGTGCACCAACACCATCAGGTCATTACCCTCTAGTTGGTGTTCAACTTGGAGTATGCTGGAGTCCACTTAATAGGTATACGCGTTAAACTCTTGAACCCACAGATCTCTGAAGAACAGGGATTATTGGGCCATTACAGATGGTAGCTAGAGAAAGGACCAGGTTCTGGGATAAGTTCTACCATTTCCAGCAGCAGGGCTGAGTAGCAGCTGGAAGAGTGTCCACTGAGACCCTGCTTTCAGAGTTTTTTGGAATGTACCCAGAAGCAAATTTGTTGGACCATGTTGTAATTATGTTTTAGGTGTGGTGTTTATAAGAGCACCCCAGGAGAGTCTGATGTGCAGCCAAGCAGAGAGCCACTGGGCCAGGAGGGCTGGGTGGGTACAGTGCAGGGACGTGACATGACTGTTGGAGTCAAATCACCTGTTCTCAAATCTTGATGCCTTCATAAGTTACCTCACCTCTATGACCCTGGGCTCCTCATCTGTCAGGGGGAACAGCTTTTGCAGGGTTCTGTTGTGTTGAAGGGGATGCTGGAGGGCATGCTATTGTGGATTTCATGATTAGTTATGAATGATCGTGCCAATCCAGTGGGCATGCAAAATAGGACCTGCATCCTCTGGGTTCTTTCTGGGTGTTTTCTTAATTTTGTTTGTGGCTGGTGTGTAGAAACCCAGTTGGTTGTGTATACTAAGCCTGCGTCCTGGAACATTACTAAACACACTGGTTCTGTAGTTTTAGTTTAGTAGCTTCCTTAGTGTTTTCTACATACGAGATCACATCAACTGGAGGTAGAGGTAGCTTTACTTCTACCTTTCCAATCTGGATTCCTTTTATTTTATTTCTTGTCTAATTGCCCTGGCCAAAACTTCCAGTCCATTGTTGAATAGAAGTGCGGAGAGGGACATCCTCGTCTTGTTCCTGACCTTGGGGGGACTTCCATCTCTCCCATGGGGATGGCGTTAGCCGTGGCTGGTTCACATGAGCCCTTGGCCAGCTTGAGGAAGCGCTTATCTTCTTTCCTGGTTGGTTGAGTGCTATCATGAAAGGCTCTTGGATTTTGTCACATGTCTTTTCTGCCCTTGTTGACATGATTGTGAGGTTTTTGTCTCTTACTCTCTTCACATGGTATAATACCTGGATTTGTTTTTCAATCTTAAACCAACTCTGCATTCCTGGAGGAAATCCCACTTGGTCATGGTATATATTTATTTTTATATGCTGCAGAGTTTGTTGTTCTAGTGTTTTCCTGAGGATTTATGCATTACTGTTCATTGGGTCTATTAGTCTGTGGCTTTCTGTTCTTGCAGTATTTGCCTGTTTGGCGTCCGTGCAGTACCGGCCTCAGAGCCAGTTGGGAAGGGTGCCTTTCTTTCCTACCTTTTGGAAGAGACTGGTGCTGATTCTTCTTTGAACCTTGGTAGAATTCACCCACGGAGCCATCTAGGCCTGGGTTTTTCTTGGAGTCTGGTATATGCTCAGCTCTTTATTGGGCATTAGAGTTTCACCTGAGCTGGAGAGGAATGGCGCACAGGCTGGGGCTTTTAGGGCCAATTTATACTAGATTTGCTGCCCTTTAAGTGCAGGCAGGAAGGGCTGGTGCTTTGTCCAAAGCAGACTGTGGCTGGCATGGGGATGCAGCTTCTTCCTGTGCCTCCCCTGCCACTGCGTTGTGGGAGGCCTTCTCCCCTCCAGCCCCACCCCAGGAGGTGGAGGAGGAGGGGAGGCACTGGCTAGAGTCATAGCCAAGAAGTGGAGGGAGCAGAGCTTGCTGGCCCCCCATAGGCCAGCAGGAATGGAGAGGGTGAGAGAGACCCAGACTGAGTCAGGGAATGGACAAGCGGCATGCTGCTACCACTCTTCAGACTAGCTTGCAAAGTGCTGACTTTATGCCAGGAAGTAGGGAAGGTGAGCTGGACAATGACTGATAGGCCTGAGTTTAAGAGACAAGTAAAAACTAGCGCTAGAGCAGCAGCCTGGGAGGAAGCCATCACATCCCAGCGCTAGCATGCTCGGTGTGGGGGCGGGGTCAGGAGGGAGCCGTCTTTCCTTTTCCACGTTCTCCCAAGTGTCTTCGGGGAGCATACTTGACCTTTGTGGTGACACCCACACATCGTGTGCCCTTACCACACCTCGAGTGCTGTGCATTCTCCTCCTGGAGCCTGAAGGCAGGAACGGTGAGGGTCTCCCCATTCACACTTGTCCCCGAGGTTGCTGTGGGTGCCAGTGGCGAGGAGGGCTGTCTCTGGCCCCTAGGTCAGCTTTCTGCTCAGTGCAGAAGTAGCTCTTGCTTTTCCCTCCTGGCTTTGTGGACCAGGGTATGGATGCTGTTAGTGATTCAGAGGAAGGACCATCTCCTGGGTGCATGATGGAGAAGGGGCATTCAGAGGCCAGGCGCTGGGAGGGACGTACTGTGCCCTCATTTCCTGGAGGGGTTGTGAGAAATGCAGTCAGTGTTCGCGTTCAAAGCAGCGATGCAGGAAGGGTTAGTACTGCTTTCCACACCGGTGGCTGCTGCTTGTTCTCCATGAACAATTAGGTGATGGTAGTGGATGTGGTCACCACCCTCACATGCCCCATGGCTGTGAGGCCAGGCACAGGCCTGCGATGGCAGGCAGGATGGGTCCTCTGCATCTGGCTCTACATCCCTTAGGTTGGGGGTCTTGGGCAAGATCCTCCTTGAACCTTGGTTTTTGATTCTGAAGGGTGAGAAAGAGGCCATCGTTTTTGTGTATCTGCTATTTGCCAGGCATGGTGCTGAGGACAGATGGACCCTGACAGGTGTCTGCAGTTGACTTTGGGAAATTAATTATCTTTATTGCCATTACTTATTTGTGTTTTTCTTGATAACCAAAGAATTCCACCAGGTGGGAACGATACTCTTCTACCGAGTTGTCTGGGGCCCTGTCTAATACTTTTTCTATGTAAAAGCATTTCAGACACTTCATTCTCATGGTGGAAAGTGTCTTGGAGAAGACAGATGAAAAGGAGATTAAAACTCAGATAGTGGTGACAGAGGCCCACCGGGAGGTGCTGACGTTGGTCTCTGCCATTACCCCACAGGTGGACTTATGCTGCCCTAGCAGAGGCCCCCCGTCCACGCCACTGGAAGGCACCTCACAGGTGAAGGGAGCTTGAGAACCTCTGATGCCGGGGTGGACAGAGAAGGATGGCTGCTCTCTTCCAGAGAATGCTGTCAGTGCAGACTTCCTGGGGCACATTGGCAGTCACCCCAGCCACCTAGAGGGCACGGTGTCCCTGAGGCAGCCACTCCGCTGGGGCCCATCATCACCTGTGCTCTGGGCTTATGTGGAAGGATGTGTGTTGCTGATTATAGCACCCCCACCCCCCCCAAAAAAAAGAAAGAAAAAGACAGCCAGGGGTCAGCGTAGGTGTGAGCTGGAGAGGGGGGTTAGTGTTCGTCCTACTCCATTGGGGGTGTTTCCTCTTTGTATGTATGAAATGGGTCTCAAAGAAAAATGGGACAGTATTACTCATTACTCAATAAATTTCTGAGTTTCCTAGGGCTGTCTAATGGTGCCACAGACTGAGTGATTTAAATACCAGAAAGTGAATAGAGGCCAGAGGTCCAGGATCAGAGTGGAGGGCTGGTTCCCTCAGAGGCGGTGGGGAGAACCTTCTCCAGGCCCCAGCTCCTGGTGCTTTGTGCAGCCTTTGGGCCCCTTAGCTTTGGGCCCCTGACCTCTGCCTGGGTCTCTGCATGACGTCCTCTCTGTCTTTGTGTCCTGATCTCCTCTAAGGACACCAGTCCTGTTGGGTCACGGCCCACTCTGTGAGCTCATTTTACCTTGATCACATCTTTAAAGGCACTTCTTCAGTCACATCACATTTGGTGAGAGCACCGCTTCACCTGTAGTGTCTACCAAGAACGTTTCTCAGTGTCATCGAAATGCCCTTCTGATGCTGAGATTTTCCGTAGTGCTTAGCTGGGGTGGGAGCTGTTTGAATAATGAAATCTTATCATCTAGCCCATGTGAAACCCCCCAAAGCAGGTTAAAGTTCAGGCGAGTGTACCCAGTCTTCAGAGAAGCCCAGAAGAAAGCAGACATGGCCTTGTGCTGTGCGCCCACGTGTGTGTGCATGTGTGTGGTTGTACTGACTTCCCTGGAGGACACATAGGAGGGGTGGTGAGGAGGCGTATTCTGGACAGAAGGAAGCACCAGGAGCTCAGCAGGCCTAGGAGTCAAGGCCACAGAGACCACATCTTCAGGGAACCCCTGAGCCTTGACTCATGCTGTGCTGCAGCAGCTCTGTGAGGGAACCATGGGTATTATTTCCTCATTGTTTTCCAGGGCAGATTGAGGCCTAGAGAGGACTGGTCATCTGCCGTAGGGACACACAGCTAACAAGTCAAGATTCGGACTCAAACCAGCCTGGGGCCAGAGCTGGCTCTCAGAGCACTCCCCAGTCCACAGTGGTTCTGAGGTTCTAGCACGTGAACCTCCGCCAGTGGCATAAGAGGGTCTATTTGTAGAGAGCTTGAACAAAATAGTTGTTTTCTGCTCCTTCACTAAATGTAAATCTAACTCTACTCAGGTTCTGGGGTACCCCCGCTTCTGCCTGTGTTCGGGTGCAGATAACAGAAGCCATTCTTCTGAGCTACTTTAAACAGAGGGATGTAACCCAGTGTGGTTGGGAAGGGATGGGGCAAGGACTCTGCTGGAGCCAGGAATGACCCCCAGAGCAACACCTCAGGGCTGGCCTCCCAGGAGCTGCCACCTCTGCCCCCTGGGGAGCTGGGGTTGGGAGCTCCTGTCCCAGGGCTGACCCCAGCCTCAGCTGCAAGCAAGGATGAGAAAGCCATGGTAGAGCACTAGAGCACCCACACCTGCTGGCCCGCACCAGCAGATGGCGCCTTGCTCCAACCTGGCTCCCCTTTATCTTGGTTCAGGCCTGTAAGAATGAATGATGGAACCTAAGTCAAGCGCAGAACCCCAGTCCTAAGGGGGTCTGGGAAATGTGGTCTTTAGCTCACTAGTCTCCGCAGTTGAGGGAATACCTTTGGTCCCCCTTTGTGGTCCTTTCCTTGGGCCGTGAGAGTATGGCCAGGGAGAGAGTGCACTCTCCTGCAGTGCTGCCCCTGCCGGAAGGCCTGAGTGGGTCACAGGCACACTTCCTGCCCTGCTGGGAGCAAAGGCCTGGGCTCCCAGCAGCACTCCAGCTGCCCCCCTCCGGAGTGAGGGCCTGTTCAGGAGCTGTGTCTGGGGCTGCAATGAGGGCTCCCCAGGCAGAGCCCTGTGAATTCCTGAACCCTGGTGTAGACGGAGGAGCGGTGCTCCATCTAAACTCATCTGGCCCTGAGGCTGTGGTGTCCCCAGGTGCCATGGTGTTGCGACCTGCTGAGCCCGCTGCCGTTACAGGCCTGGAGACGGAGAGCCTTGCACAGTGCATCGTCAGGTGGAGGAGGCCGCCACACATGGCTCTGTCCCAGGCGCCAGGAGGCAAGGCTCTGAACACAGGACTGGGAGGACAGCTGTTTGCCCCACACTCCAGGGCTCCAGGGGAAGCCAAAGGGGCCTGCAGAGTGGGAACAGAGGAGGAGTGGCTGGAAGGGGCAGGCTGCAGGTGGAATCGTGGCTCCCCAGTTCTCCTGGAGCCTCAGTTTATACATCTGTAAAGTGGGGTGGTTGGTCAAATTCTGTGAGTTTCTTGTTGAGATTCAATACGAAGCTCTGTTTGAATGCATGGGGTGTGGTGAGCATTGCATTCCCCAGGATCTGTTGTTTTGACTTCTGCAAGCTGGCTTCAGAGCTTTCTGTGTACTGTTAGGATCTGCTGCCATGTGGGTTGTGGTCAGTCAAGTGCGGTAGAGTTGGAGGCCGGGATCTCATTTATTATTTAATCTGGGTAGGCCATTTCTTAGAATCTAATTCTTTACCTTAGTTTGGGTCTTGACTGGTGCTGATCACCATCAAACAGAAACAGGAAGGGAAAGCACCACGGAGTAAGGGGCCCCTGGCACCAGCTGGTTTTGGCCATGTGAACTGGAGTAGCCTTGCTGTCTCACATGCACACTATGGAGGACAGGCCTCTCATTTGGGCCCCAGAGAGGGCTAAGCAGACCGTGCTTTGCTGACACTTAGCACATCTGATAGGCCTACAATCATAGCTTCGGTCCCTCATTCCTGATCCCAGAGGACTTTTCAAAAGCTTTGTGTCCTCCCGGGTGCTGACGCTTGAGGGCTAGTCTCAGGGCTGTGTGGAGCCTTCAGAGCCTTCTGTGGGGCTGCAGGCTGCTCCCTCGCTGCACAGTGCCCACCACCAGTCTTCTAGGTGCTAGGTGACAGTTTGAGGGTGTTGGTGAGACCTGGCTATTCTGTTGGAGGAACCCCGCAACAGGTTTTGAAGATTGGGTTTAAGTCCAGACTGGTCTTGGAGCTGTTTTCTCAAATGGAAAGTGGGGCAGCAGACAGCTTCCCGGGGTGATGACTGGTGCCATGCCACGCAAGAGACAAGATTCTATTAATCTGCAAAGTGTTGCATATATGGTGACATTGTTTGTTAACGGTTGTGCCTGGCTGGGCCTGGCAGGTGTCCATCCCTGGGGTGGGGCGAGTCCACTCAGCTTGCATCCCATTTGTGTTGGTCTGCTCGGGTCTCCATTACAGATTCCCACACGCTGGGGCCTCGGCAGCGGGAAGGGTTTACCCACAATTCTGAGAGTAGAAGTCATAGACCAAGGATCGGGGTGTCAATAGGGCTTGCAGATGTGTGTCTTCTCCCTGTGTCCTCTCCTGGTCGTGTGTGTGTGTGTGTGTGTGTGTGTGTGTGTGTGTGTTTCAATCTCGTTTTTTTTTTATAAAGATCCCCAGTCAGGTAGAATGAGGGCACACCCTAGTGACCCCATTTGATCTTTTTTTATTTTTGTACCAGGGATTGAACTCAGGGGCACTTGACCACTGAGCGACATCCCCAGCCCTATTTTGTATTTTATTTAGAGACAGGGTCTCACTGAGTTGCTTAGCACCTCGCTGTTGCTGAGACTGGCTTTGAACTCATGATCCTCCTGTCTCAGCCTCCTGAGCCGCTGGGATTCCAGGTATGCACCACCATGCCTGGCCCCATTTTGTCTTAATTCCCTCCATAAAGGCCCTGTCCCCAAATGCAGTTACATTCTGAGGTCCTGGGTACCTTTGGTACCCTGGCTTGAGAATGGGGACGAGTGGCCCCCAGGAAGACTGAGCAGCGCTGCCCTGGCTGCCCCAGACCTAACCGCGTCTGCTCTGCCTCCGCCGTCCTTCCCCCGAGGCCCTGCTGTTCCTGCCAGGGCCAGCTCCGAGGCTGTCCTCCGCATGGAGCCCCAGCTGGTAGGCACCTCTCTTGCCTCTGGTCCACAGTTGTTTATCTCCATTGCCATTTTCATCTGGGCTGTGGTCATCCCACCCCTGCTGGGCTTGCAGCTCTGATAGAGGAGGGCGAGGGCATGACTTGAGTGGCATGCTTGTGTGGGTGAAGAAGGGCATTGCTATGCCACACGGGTGGACAGGTTTAAATCTGTCTCATGGCCATTCACCAGCCGTCTTCACTCTGAGGCAGGCACAGAACCAGGCTCTTAGTGGTTGAGGCAAACAGCCCTGGCCATGACAGAGCAGCCATTCTGAGTGGGCAGACAGGCAGGAGAGGCAGTGCCAAGGCCATGTGATTAAGGCTGTGCAAAAGGGAAGCGTGGGTGTGGGTGTGCAGGGGAAGCTCCAGCCCACTTGGGGGGTGGGGGAGTGACATCAGTACAAGTGTCTCTAAGGAGGTAGTGTCCAAGTAGAATTATGGAGAAGATGGGCAGGTGGGAAAGAGGAGGAAGAATGATCCAGGAAGAGTATCATCAGGTTTCCTGAAGCTGAGCTGTAGCAACAAAGAACCAAGAAAAGTCAGTGCTAGTTCACACATACTCTGGCAGAGGACTGCTGGGCCTTTCCTGTGGTGGGGGAGTCAGGGCCTAGCCCTCTCCAGGGACCTGGACCTGTCACCACCTCAACACATGGCTTTTAAAGGCTCTACATCAGGGAAGAGAAGAGTCATGCAGTCTTTTAAATAACGCAGCCCAGAAGTGACACAAGTCACGACTGCTCACAGATCTCATTGGTCAGGTCAAGTCACATGACCCCACCTCTGGGATGCATAGGGAACCATATGGGAGATATGGTGAGCACATTCCAGGGAACACACTTGTAGAGGTGGAGGGGCCAGAAAATGCAGTAGTGGTGGGAAATAGTGGTCCAGACCTTTGATCTCTGCAAGAAACTTGGTAGATTCCCTCTGCCCACCACGTACCACTCACTTATGGGCATTGAAATTGTGGCTGGAAAATAAACCCAGGGAAGGAACAGAGTTTCAGAGGTCAGTGAGTCGGCTTTGGTCATGCAGGGAAGGTTTGGTTTCTTTGAGATCCTTTTATTTGCTTTTTAAGGAACTGGGTTTAATGTTGGTCTTACTTCCTTTTTTCCCTCCTTCTTTCCCTCTCAGAGTATAAGCATTTGCTATAGGCTTTTGTTTTTGTCAGCTTTTTCATTGCTGTGACCAAAAGATTTGACAAGGACAATGTAGAGGACTGAAAGTTTATCTAACTAAGGCTCGCAGTGTCAGAGTCTGTCCATAGGCCAGCTCCAGCCCTTTGAGCCTGAGGTGAGAAAGCACATCCAGTAGTGGAGGGGCGTGGCCAGAGGGGGAAGGGCGTGGCCAGAGGGAGGAAAGGCGTGGCCAGAGGGAGAGCAGCTGGGGACATGGCAATGGGAATCAGAGGAAAACTAAGCTCAGCTCACAAAACAGACTCCCCAGAGTCATACCCCAGGGCTCCTCCTGCTCCGGCCACACCCTGCTTGCCTACGTTACCTCCCCTTAATCCCTAGGAGAGGACTGATGCACTGATGAGGTCCAGGCTCTCATAACCCGATCATTTCACCCCTGAGCTTTCCTGCTATGTCTCACCCATGAGCTTTTGGGGACGCCTCCTATCTAAACCATAACAGCTTTTTCATATGGAGATGGAATGTTTATGTTCCTGTGTCCTTTAAGCCTCACAGAGAATTGTGGCAGAGTGGCCCACTGTCCTCATGCAAGGGCAGCGGGCAGGAGTGGAGGCTGCTCATAAAGCATGCAGAAGCCCAGGGTGGGGGAGTTTCTGCTTGGCTGACTTCAGAATTCTTCCCAGCTTGGGCTTTGTCTTTGTGATTTTCATTTAGATACATTATTATAATTTCTTTGTGTTCTCTTGGGTGGCATTGCTTCAGAATGTGCTCCTTGAGCATAATTTTTAGAACTCATTGAATTTATTACAATGATCTTTCTTTAATTCAAAAGGGGCAGGGTTTGCTTTTTTGGTTGTAGTTTAGAGATTGTGTCAACACTGAGAGATTAGCAGTGGCTGGGAATTAATTCATGCTTTCATTTCCCTTAATTAACGATGAATGTGCAGAAGTTGGCTGGCTTTGTGCATGTCAGTCTTAAAATTCAGTGCTTTCTGTAGACAACAGATAGTTGGGACTTATCTTTTGATTCATTCTGACAGTCTCTGCATTTAGACCATCGACATTTATAGTGATAATCTCTATGGTTGGTTAATCTGTGCCGTGCTGGTTACTGTTGTCTATTGGTTGCCCTGTTCTTTGTCACTGTTTTTGTCTTCCACTTTCTTTCTGCTTTCTGTGGTTTTAATATTTTTCCATTTCTCTCCTTTTGAAGATAGCAGTTGCACATCTAAAATTTTTAGTGGTTGCCCTGTAGTTTGCAATATGCATTTACAACTAGTCCAGGTCCACTTTCAAATAACAGCATAACACTTGTGTGAAGTGCAGGCACTTTATAACAAAGTATCCTGCTGGCCAGGCCCCCTTTTTGGCCTTGCTGTGTCCATTTCACTTATCTATCCTGTAATCGTCAGACACATTGTTGCTCTTATTGCTTGGAATAAACTATTACCTGTTAAATCAATTAATGATAAAAAAATTAATAAGACTTGTTTTCCCTTCCATTATCCCTTCTCTAAAGATCCTCCTTTCTTTATGTAGATCTGGGTTTTAAAAAGTTTTCTATTTTCGTTTTGGTTTTTCCTCTATTTAGATCTGAGCTTTTGACCTATGCCATCTTTCTCTTTGAAAACCTTTTTTCAAGGCAGGTCTGTGCAACAAATTCTTTCGATTTTTGCTTGTCTGAGAAAGTTTTTTATTGCTTCCTCACTTTTGGAGGATAATTTCACAGGATACAAAATTCTACATGAATGTTTGTTGTTCTCTAAACACATTTAAATGTTTCACACTACTCTTTCTTGCTTGCATGATGTCTTTGAGAAGTCTGATGAAGTTCTTATTCTTGCTTCTGTGCTTCTCTACAGGTAAGGTGTTTTTTCCCCTCTTTGGCTTCTTTGGGAGTTTTTCTTTGATTTTCTGTGGTGTGAATGTGATATGCATTAAGTATGGACCGTTTTGTTGTCGGTGCATTGTTCGTGCATGGGGTTCTCTACTTTGTGGATCTGTGGTTTGGAGTCTGGCATTAATTTTGGGAAGTTCTCAGATTTCATTGCTTCAGATATTCCCTTGGTTCTTTTGTCTCCTTCTGGCAGTTGCATTGTGTGTATGCCACATCTTTTGTCGTTGTCCTACAGTCCTGGGATGTGCTCTCCCCTGTTTTTCCTGTCATTTATCTCTTTGCTTCTCAGTTTGGAAACGTCTGTCCACATGCCCATAAGCTCACTCTCTCTTCATCTGTGTCCACTCTACTAATGAGCCATCCAGGGGATCTTCATTTCTGTGATGCTGTTTTTGATGTCTAGCATGTCTTTTCCTTCTTTCTTAGAGTTTCCATCCTTCCTTGTGTTGCCTGCTTGCTCTGACATGTCGTCTGCTCCTCCTCTGGCGCCCTCGGCCCATCAGTCACAGTTGTTTTAAAGCCCAGTCTGATAACTCCACTGTCTCTGCTGTGTCTGAATCTGAGGCTGACGTTTCCTGCCTGTTCACACTGTGCTCTTACCTTTGTTTTTGTTGTTGCTGTTGCTGTGTCACCTGTGTCCCTCTGCATGGTCCTGAGCTTTAGAGATGAACATGCTGATTCTGTGTGCGGCTGGGGGTGACCATGACAGGTGTGATGGCAGGTGAAGCTGTCAGCAAAAACAGAAAGTGTATTGACCTCACATACTTTTCTAGGGACAAAAGTGGTGACTATTGAGAAATCTCATTGTAGCCTCTGTGGCCATATTTAAGTTGCCATGGGAATGATTCCATCCTGATTTATATATGGAGACACTGAAAGAGCAGATGACAGGAGTCTCCAGGAAGGAGCATGAGCAAGAGAGGCCATCAGCATCCCACAGGCAAAGTCTGTCTGTGTCCTAGTCCCTGTGCCCAGCACGGCGCCTGCCATGTGGAAGGCTGCAGCAGGCTTGAGCAGAAGGAG